>ONZH01025655.1:0-1342516 GCA_900303285.1 Rhinella marina | reverse complement strand
GTCTCACCTCTTGGGCCTCCACAAAATGTTTAAGAGGTCTCACCTCTTGGGCCTCCACATAATTTTTAACAGGTCTCACCTCTTGGGCCTCCACATAATTTTAAGAGGTCTCACCTCTTGGGCCTCCACAAAAATGTTTAAGAGGTCTCACCTCTTGGGCCTCCACATAATTTTTAAGAGGTCTCACCTCTTGGGCCTCCACATAATTTTTAAGAGGTCTCACCTCTTGGGCCTCCACATAATTTTTAAGAGGTCTCACCTCTTTAGCCTCCCACACAATTTTTTAAGACGTCTCACCGCTTTTGCCTCCACAAAATTTCCATGAGCCTCTGGCCAGCCCACAGCCTCTTCCTGCCTTTTGCGGTCCTACGCATCGCTCAACATCCCCACTGCTTTACCTGCTAGACATGACACTGGGCCAGGTCGGGTCACTGACATCTCAAGCGCCAACAATTTGGGCATTTTAAGGCTTCTGCATGTGTTTGAGTTGGTTTTTACATTTTAAAGAAGACATGTCTGACCACATCTCACACACACACACAATGACAATTAGGGTGGGGTCTATTTGCTTTCCCCCTTGCCTATGCCATCTGTGGTTGTCATAGGCAACGTGATTTTAAGGGGTGCAGAATTCATCTTTTTTTTGTCTAGTTTGGCTTGGGGTCCATGGCAATGTAGAGGAAAGAAGGTTTCCTTGTATGGTCTCACTTTACAGAGAGGTTAGATTGTGTTTGGAGTGTATTGTTGAGAGGCTGTGATAGTGGCGTAATAGTGCGACTTAGGCGCGTTATATGCACCCAGACATGCTTCCTCTGCTGTCCCAGTTGCATTCCAGCAGTGTTGGCATCCTTTTCTGAGGTTCCAGGGTGGACTTGGTGACCTCCAAGTGGTCGAATTGAGATTTCCAAGTGGCGAGCATTTTTTCCCCATAGACTTTAATGGGATTCGATATCCGGTCGAATAGTCGAATTTCGCAGTCTATTCGAATCGAATTTCGAACTTTCGAATATTTCACTACTCGCTCATCTCTACTCAGAATATGATCAGTTAATGAATATTTTAGCCTCCCTAGTGCACAGGGATAATCCATACAGTGTTGTCACAGTGTAGGGAAAATACACGCAGTCATGTTACAATCTTGGGACAATGAATACAGTAATGGTGGGATAATATAGACATTGATGTCACAGTACATGGATAACAAGCCCAGCAAGGTCACAGTACAGTAGGCAATGTTGCAGTGTTGTCATGGTGCAGGGATAATGCACACAGTGATGTCACAATATTGCTAAACTGAACACAGTAATGTCAAATAGCGGGATACTCTGCACATTAATGTCACTGTACAAGGATAACATGCCCAGTGAGGTCACTGTACAGTAGGCAATGTTCACAGTGGTGTCACAGTGAAGGGAAAATGCACACAGTGAGGTCAAAATATTGAGGAAAATGCGCACAGTAATGTCAAATAGTGGGATAATATGCACATTAATGTCACAGTACAGGGATAAAATGCACAGTGAGGTCACAGTATAGTGCCAAAGTTCACTGTGTTGTCACAGTGTAGGGAAAATGCACACAGTGATGTCACAATATTGATAAAATTAGCACATTGATGTCACAATAGTGGGATAATATGCACATTAATGTGACTGTACAGTGATAATGGACACCATAATATTATAGTATAAAGATAACACAGAGAAAATCAGCAACTTCACAGCGTAGGAATAAATATATCTGCTACTGTATATATTTTTATGCAACAAACAAGGGATGATGAATGGGGCTGCATTACATTTCACGCGCTCCCTTCTATGAACATCACTAACTGCACCTTATGTACAGAAATGGATTCCCTTAGCTATTGGGCCCCAGAGCAGCTGCTCTGCCTGGTAGATAAACCCATGTCTGCAGTGCCTATAGCCTCCCCGCTGGGCATTACTACTGGTAGGTGACATCTATAGTTGCATACATCAATTGTATTAAAAAATAATTTCCTATACTTTTCCATACAGTGGAGGGAATTGTATATTGGCAAAGGTGTAACAGACGACACTATTATTAAAGGACAGTCCTTTGGTAAATGTCTGGTTAATGACAGCAGATATACTGTATATGTTAGGAGATTTTCCCAAAGGACCCCCAAATGTATTTGGACCTTTTCTTATTCTTGAAAATGGATATTCACTGTATATGGCCCATTAAAATAACGCAAAACACAGAAAATAAGATAAAGGCAAATGGCAAACCCCTACTTCCACTGCAAAAAGACCCTTAACCTACATAAACTTCATCCAAAATGTATACTTCTGCGCAGAGCTGCTTTTTCAGTGGGACATATGTAGGCTTTCATGGACATATACACATTTCCGCTGCAAAGCGAATCCGGATTTTTGGAGATTCGATTCGTTAGATTCAAAAATGTTCTTAAAACTTTCTACACATTCACTATGTACTTGTCCGATAAATTGTATGCTAATGTTATGTATAAGTTACTTTATACGCTGATGCGTACGAATTCAGTTAATTAGCGAACTTTTACTGTTCGTTATTCGTGCGGCAAAAAGCCTAGTGGGAAGGGCTTGCTCTGATTGGTTCAGGCTCAGTAAGCCAGTGACACATCAGTTGTACTGCGACTGCTGAGACGAGCAGAAGCACTGTGTGTGAAGTTCTGAGAGACAGAGAACTGTTTTGTTACAATTGGGGTGTAATTGTTCTGGGAATCCATATTACACATATCAGGGATACTGCAGGACAAGTGCACGGCTAGTGCAGGGCTAGTAATTAATCAGGCAGGGAGAGAGACAAAGGCCAGCTGCAGGACCACAGTCAAGTGAAAAATGTCTGGCATGGAAAAGCAAAAGGGTTCCAGCCAGACCTCGAGCTCCAAAAAAAAGGAGAAGGTGGTACAGGGCAGCAGTGCCAAAGGACCTGTAGCCGGAGCTTTTACTTGTAGAATTCGCAATAGTTGGCCACTAATCCACCAAGGCGCAAAATTGTAGAGGAGGAGAAAGTGGATGAGGTAGTGGAGTGGATGGCACACTCATCTCAGCCACAGCCTGTCATCTGCTGATACAGTATCATGTAGCCAGGGATAAGACTCAGAGCTTTCCTCCTGCTCCACCATTCCGATCCAGCAAAGCCCGTCATTTTCGTACGCTATTTCTACGCTCATGCGTACGTGTTCACATAAGTTGCGTACCTTTAACAACTGTACGTTCATTATTAGTGCGCGAATGTTTGCAAAACACCACATAATAACGTATGATTTGTACGCATTTTGGATGATTTGCTCATCTCTAATATACATATATATATATATTATATACAGTACAGACCAAAGGTTTGGACACACCTTTTCATTCAAAGAGTTTTCTGTATTTTCAGGAGTATGAAAATTGTAGATTCACACTGAAGGCATCAAAACTATGAATTAGCACATGTGGAATTATATACTTAACAAAAAAGTGTGAAACAACTGAAAATATGTCTTATATTCTCGGTTCTTCAAAGTAGCCAACTTTTGCTTTGATTACTGATTTGCACACTCTTGGCATTCTCTTGATGAGCTTGAGTCACCTGAAATGGTATTCCAACAGTCTTGAATGAGTTCCCAGAGATGCTTAGCACTTGTTGGCCCTTTTGCCTTCACTCTCCGGTCCAGCTCACCCCAAACCATCTTGATTGGGTTCAGGTCTGGTGACTGTGGAGGCCAGGTCATCTGGCGTAGCACCCCATCACTCTCCTTCTTGGTCAAATAGCCCTTACACAGCCTGGAGATGTGTTTGGGGTCATTGTCCTGTTGATAAATAAATGATGGTCCAACTAAACGCAAACAGGATGGAATAGCATGCCGCTGCAAGATGCTGTGGTAGCCATGATGGTTCAGTATACCTTCAATTTTTAATAAATCCCCAACAGTGTCACCAGCAAAGCACCCCCACACCATCACACCTCCTCCTCCATGCTTCACGGTGGGAACCAGGCATGTAGAGTCCATCCATTCACCTTTTCTGTGTCGCACAAAGACACGGTGGTTGGAACCAAAGATCTCAAATTCATCAGACCAAAGCACAGATTTCCACTGGTCTAATGTCCATTCCTTGTGTTCTTTAGCCCAAACAAGTCTCTTCTACTTGTTGCCTGTCCTTAGCAGTGGTTTCCTAGCAGCTATTTTACCACGAAGGCCTGCTGCACACAGTCTCCTCTTAACAGTTGTTGTAGAGATGTGTCTGCTGCTAGAACTCTGTGTGGCATTGACCTGGTCTCTAATCTGAGCTGCTGTTAACCTGCGATTTCTGAGGCTGGTGACTCGGATGAACTTATCCTCCGCAGCAGAGGTGACTCTTGGTCTTCCTTTCCTGGGGCAGTCCTCATGTGAGCCAGTTTCTTTGTAGCGCTTGATGGTTTTTGCGACTGCACTTGGGGACACTTTCAAAGTTTTCCCAATTTTTCAGACTGACTTACCTTCATTTCTTAAAGTAATGATGGCCACTCGTTTTTCTTTACTTAGCTGCTTTTTTCTTGCCATAATACAAATAACAGTCTATTCAGTAGGACTATCAGCTGTGTATCCACCTGACTTCTGCCCAACACAACTCATGGTCCCAACCCCATTTATAAGGCAAGAAATCCCACTTATTAAACCTGATAGGGCACATCTGTGAAGTGAAAACCATTTCAGGTGACTACCTCTTGAAGCTCATCAAGAGAATGCCAAGAGTGTGCAAAGCAGTAATCAAAGCAAAAGGTGGCTACCATGAAGAACCGATAATATAAGACATATTTTCAGTTGTTTCACACTTTTTTGTTAAGTATATAATTCCACATGTGTTAATTCATAGTTTTGATGCCTTCAGTGTGAATCTACAATTTTCATAGTCATGAAAATACAGAAAACTCTTTGAATGAGAAGGTGTGTCCAAACTTTTGGTCTGTACTGTATATATATATATATACACATTAATAATACACACATCCTTTATCTATGCTGCAGATGCATTATTGCTAGGTCGTTAATCCATTACTGTTGGCTTGACACTGATTTCTAAATGTAACACGTTTAATAATTATCCCCATGCATAGTGATTTCATTTCCATGCACCTGCCTCACAGACAGTGTCAAGTTCCTTGTCTAAATCCTCAGGCGCTAGGATGGAAATCAAATAGGTTCTATGTAACACTGTCCTGTACAGCAGGCTTGTTAATGCATTACTCTGTATTTCTTCAAATGCTTAATATGGAGGAGAACATTTACCAAGGGATAGATATGAATATTGGAGAGACAGCTATACAGATCACTCATTTTGGCATTCACGCTAAATAAATCTCAGTGTAACCTCAGTCTTGGGATGCTGAATAGGAATATGTACATATAAAGTAGATTTTTTTCCATATAAATAATGCAGATTACATAATAGAACTATGGTTTCTTATCGCCGTATGAATAATAGATGGTTAATGCAGTCACACAAAATGGGCAGTAAAGCAAGATTACGCTGAAGGCCACTAATATCCAGTCTTACATCTCACAATTATATCTTTAAAAAGTGCATAAAACAAAGCATAAAAAATGCCACCAACACAGCAAACAACTAATGTGCAAATAAACATATGGATTTTTTGCTGTACCCATGTGCATCTGTGGCTTGAGTACACATGGTAAATGAAGCAAAATTCTAGTTGATACCTTAGAATAATGTTTAGGTAACCACCTATGGTTTAATTCTTTCCAGCAATTCATTTCATGGGGGGCATTATGTGACATTCACATTTTATAAGAGCACTGTGTGACACTGAATTTTTTCAAAGGCAATATCTTGGGAACTATTTTTAAGTGGCATTGTGTATTCAGAGGCCACACTGTGTGGCACTATTATATTCAGGGCTACAGTGTGTAGTTCTATTATTTTTGGGAGTACAGGGTTCGGCAATATTATGTTCAGGAGGCATGGTGTGTGGCACTATTATATTCAGGAGGAATGGTGTGTACCACTATTATATTCAGGAGAAATGGTGTGTGGTACTGTTATATTCAGGAGGAATGGTGTGTGGCACTATTATATTCAAGAGAAATGGTGTGTGCCACCAGGCAACAGGCACGGTGTGTCGCATTATATTCAGGAGGAATGAATGGTATGTGGCACTATTATATTCAGGGGGCACTGTGCAGCTATATTATATTGAGGGGCCACAGTATGCGGTACTATTATATTCATGGAACACTATGCAGCTCTATTATATTCAGGGGCATAGTCCGTGGCACTATTATACTCAAGCAACACTGTTTAGATCAGTTTAAGCCAAACATGTATGTGTATAGGAGAGCTGCGAGGGAGTAGAAGAGATAGCTATCAGCTAAACAACCTTTAAGCCAACAGCTATTGATTGTGTATTGGCGCCATTAGATTAGTGTATACAATGTAATGCACTCTGTAGTAAAACAACACTTTACTTTATTAGAACCTTCCACAACCTTGTTGGCTGGAATTGACAACCTTCCAGTATTTTAAACGGTTTGTCCCCACAAAAAATATTCTACAGTTTTCAAACCCGCACCTGAATCTGAATACTTTTGTAATTGCATGTAATTAAAAAATTGGTATAGTTACTGAGTTATTCAATGAAATGATTCTGTATAGTGCCAGATAATTCTTATTTCTTTGACCTGCTCACTGAGAAGGCCGCACATGCTCACTTTCATCCTTCATCTGCCCCCTGAACACGCCCCCTTAGCTACAGCAGAAAAGACACTCCCCTTGAGCTGTCAGCTTGATATAAATCTAGCAGAACAATGAATGGGGAGATCTCTGGAGATACAGGGCTGGTTCTAGATTTGTTAGAAAGGTATTGTCATATACTATATGATGTCTGATTTTCATTTTTTACATTATTCATATGATAACCCCTTTAAGTTGGATTATGAAGAGTATATGTACCAAACCAAATTTGATATATATATATATATATATATATATATATATGTATATATATATATATACACACATACAATGGTCTCAATATTTTTAACATATAATAGTCTTTTCTGACTCATCGTAAGTTAATACCAGACTCAACATACAATGCCCCAGACTCAGATCCAACCAATCAACCAATCAAGGCCACTTCTCTGGTAGAATATCTGTATTAGTTGCCAGTTAGCAGATGTTCCTGACTGTTATATGTAAGGACTTGTTTTATCTTTTGTCTTAGTTATCTTCTTATTTTTCTTAAATCTTCATTTTCTCTTATCTTGGATGACATTTTGGGGCTTTGGAACCGATTATTCAAGCTACAATGGTTTTAAAATACAATGGTCGTCCTGGAACCAATTAATATTGTAGTTATTGCATTATATATCAATATTTTATTTATTTTTTTCTTCGTGTTCATTTACATCTAAATGAAAATGTCTACATTGATATTTTACCGAAGAATGGAGAACCCGATGAACTGTAGGCATTTGTCATTTCTTAGAACTAGCAAAAGACAATAAACTGCGTCTAAAGCATCCCCTCATTTACAATCTATTTAACCATTCCACGTACAAGTGCCATTTGTTTCAAAATGTTTAAACAAATAGGTTGCTGCTGTCCCCTCCATCTCCTGCCCCTGTCTTTCACCGCTTCATGTCTCAGCCATGCAGTTAGCAATCCATAACTAAATTAGATACACTGAATATGTTTTTAATGGGATTTGTTCTAATTGGAAGCTCAACATCTATAGCCTTTTGTGACATTTAGTGGCATACATGGAGCCTCATGAGGGAGCCTCAATTGTTCCTCCTGACAACGTGCACAAGCAGAATGAACAGACTTTTTTTCATATGACTTTTCAAGAGAGTAGCCAGCTAAAGCAGGATATTGTATTAGTATGTATGGTGTATCGCCATACTAAAATGCCTTACTCACTAGGTGCGTGCTCTTTTTATAAATATCTCTGTATCCATACGTTTTAATGTTAAACATAATTTTTCAAAATTTAGGGGATCATTTATCAAACTGGTGTACTGTACAAGTGACTTAATTGCCCATAGCAACCATTCAGATTCCACCTTTCATTTTACAAAGGAGCTGTCCAAAATGAAAGGTAAAATCTGACCCCCTTAATGTTTTATTTTTCCATGTCATCTACATTAAAAAAAGCTACAATCATACAGTTTTCGTCCTGGCCACTGTACTTTACAGTAGCCATCACATTAGCATCACAGGTACGATTACAAGAACAGATATTACATCTGAATAGATAACACAGGATCCACTATTTACAATAGGTGATATCACAGCTTATCTACTCCCTCCTGACCTCTACACAGGTCACAAAGCATGCCTAGAAAAATTTCCCATAGACGTCACTAAGGTCGGCTCCAGTCTATTGTGTCTATTGGTCATATAGCTGCTCTCAAACAACAGGAAGTCTTGACATATTTTATGACTAGTGGCCATTTGAAAAACTGCAGGATTTTCAAATTTTTTAACTGTAAAAAAGGAACATGAATTTTTTTTTAAAAAATCACTAAAACTTCTAAAAAAAATATAGGTCCAGCTCAGGCAGTGTGAAAAGTTGCTGGAGGGGGAGGGCTGCTTTAGATGGTGATATCTCCTCAATGGTAGCAGCTAGGAACATGCAACTGGTCTTGTATGAAGCTAACAGTCCAGGCTTTAATACAAGACTTCTGTCCAAGAAACAGTGGAGAAATCACTGTTAGAAATCAAGTCGGGAATAATCGTGAGTAAAACCGCATCTAAAGCAGCCCTCTCCCTCCAGTTAGCTACTTTTCCCACTGCTGGGGCTCCACTCTGGCAAAATAGTTAGGGGGTTAAATAGTTCATATTTATATCAACTAGTTACATGTAAAGTTAGGATAGTGTATTAAAATAGTAGTGTCCTACAGTTGTGAACCAACATGCCCCAAAATGCCTAAACCTCAAAGTTGCCATGTAGCAGATATCAAATGCTTCACATTTTCCTATTACAGGGTCTTTATAGCAAAAATGGAACCCCATGCTGTGTCATCACCCCTCCCACCCGATCTGCGAGAGGAGGCCCTTGCTTGTGCTAATCTGTGTCATCACCCCTCCAACCTGATCTGCTACAGGAGGCCCTCACTTGTTCACATTCCTTTGCATTCTTTATTGAGATACAATAAGTTGGGTCTTCTTCCTTTTTAGCATGGGAGAGGGGGAGACTTTTAGAGGGGGAGAGGGGGTGCATTTTATACCACCTGCATGGGATGGGGCAACCTAAGTTGGACTCCACCCTCCACAGAAGTCCCAGGATCTTAAAGGCAACCTGTCATCTCCGAAACACCCCCTGAACTAGAGTAAGAGATGTATAGTGTAAATGATGCTGAATCCGAATATGTAAGTTTTATCTTCATACTCACTTCCATTCTGACGCTGTGCTCCCACAAACCGGCAGTAAAATACATTGACAGGACTCTTCTTTGAGTCCTCTCCATTATATGAGTGAGCACCAGAGTCCACTGAGTGCATTTTACTGCTGGTTTGTCAGAGCACAGCGTCAGAATGCAAGTGAGTATGAAGATAAAAATTACATATTCGGATTCAGCATCACTTACACTATACACTGATTACTCTAGTTTGGAGGGTGTTTCAGAGCCGACAGATTCCCTTTAAACCTGCGGTACAGACTCCGGGGGTCAAAGAGTAAAGATTATGTTTTCTTCATTAGTGACCTGTGAAAGTCTTCATTATGCTGATTAGGCTCTTGAACATTACATAGTGGCTACCTATAGGTGATACTATAATACTTTACTTCTTTTTCAGAAGATGTAGGCATTGGGAGGCAAAATTATTAAATCTCTAAGCCCTGCTAAAAAAAAAATAGACCTCCTCATGGAGTGGGAGGGCAGGGAGTCCTGAGTTCTGGAAGACCATCTATGAGCCAGAACATAGAGCAAGGATGGACAACCTGAGGCTCTCCAGCTGTTGCAAAACTACAACTCCCAGCATGCCCACACGGCCTACAGGTATCAGCCTACAGCAGGGCATGGTGGGAGTTGGCCTCAGGTTGGCCATCCCTGCCATAGAGCAACTCTGTAAGAACAGTTCCCACTGTGGTAGATCTGGCACTTCCATGCATTACATTTCAATTGAATGGCTGCCATGTTCTGGCCAATATCAAACCAGGGGTTAAAGAAGCTAGAATTGCAAAAAAGAAACACTGAAAAAGTAGAAACTGAAATCTTCAACCAACAAAAGGATGAAGAAAATATCGTTATTTAAACTACCAGTTTATATTCTTGGCCCGGAATGACCCTGCTCTCGTAGAGGAACCAGATGGCATTACGTAGGACAGAAATGAACAATTGGATTTGGATGTAAAAAGTTCAGCAATGAAAGTAGCTGTCAAAAACTTTTATAGTTAGTTACGCAATCATCCTATAGAAACCTATTGGAAAAGTTCTTTTAGTGTGTGCCCTGTCACTCAGACTGTCCCTTTGATGTGCTACAATGTTTGGAAAATTAGATATCACTTTTTCTTCTACTTAACCAGTATATTTCACTCAAATCTCTCTACCTATTATCCTCAAACACACACTGTTCAAGAAAGATATAGATATGACAGAGGGAAGTCTAATATCATCAAGTACTCAATGGCAGCAGCCTTCAACCTATTTTCTTTTCAGTGTTCAGGCATCAAACCTGTGACAAGCAATTAATCTCAGAGCAACCTCGCGACCTACTCTGTACATCAAGGCTGTATCTCATCCAAGACTTTAGACCAAAGGACAATGTATGGCTCTTCGGCTCTGTCTATTACAATTTGTACTGCACTTTCTACTTTTTGTGCTTCACCTTCATGAGAACATTGGTAAATAGCAATGTAAAATTCCATCAATTGTGGTTGTTGTAGTAGTTATTAGTAGTTACTAATGCCACCGCTCATGCCCATACAGAGTAAGTGTTTGCCAGCAGCCATATGCTTTCAATCTCCTCATACACATACCTACTCAGCTCGGCCAAGCAAGCATGTGTTCTCAGTAGGACAGGGGGCTATCTCCTTGAGAACAAAAGGATTGGGCAGTTGAAATACAATTTAGTTGACCCATATTTCCCCAAATCTGCTGTTGGATGAGAGTTGGGATCCCATCGTTGACTTTACCAGCATGCAAAGCAAGTAAATGCCTGTGGCCCCAGAGATCAGAGGGACCCCCTGCTGGCAACAAGTGGTTAGCTGAAAAAGATCACTATAGGGGAGGATGGGGGCTCAGGGAGAGAGGGGGCCCATCAAAGCTGTAGGCAAGTAGTAGAAGTGCTCAGGCTAGAATGCTGAGAATGGGGCTTAGAAGGCAGAGAGAGCGGGGCTTAGCTGGCTAATAGGGGTGGAGCTTAACGAGGTGATGGAGCAGAGGTAAGTGGTGCAACATGGCAGAGCTTGGCAGTACAATGGAGTCACCCTTAAAGCATAATCAGAACCACGCTGCTCTCATTCAGGAAGATATGTTCATATCAGTTCGAAGTTCATGGACAGTTTTTTTCACAGACATGATCAATCACTGGTATAGAACAGTTGCGGAATCCACTGTGGTCCCTGCTATGTCACCTGTATTTAGCCAGAAAAACAGCACAACATAGTGAAGTCCCGCAACACTTTTTAATTCATCCTGCACTTTATTATACTTACAAAATTTCATAAGGATATGAGCATATAACATTAAAATCAAATATCTATCATCCACGGTCGATTGCAGTGAATACCTCATCTGTTCTATACCAGTGATTGAATACGTCTGTGAAAAAAACTGTCCATGAACTTCGAACTGATATGAACTTATCTTCTTGAATGGGAGCAGCGCGGTTCTGATTATGCTTTAAAGGTCTATGAATTGAACTCACGTCACTTGGAACCAGCAGCACTCATAGTAGAAAAACAATCCAGAACTGTCTTGTCAGTGGGGTCAACAGACTTAGCTAGGGGCCCCAGAAATGCTAAATCCCCCCTGACACCTATACAGATGAGATGGTCATCTGGTCCTGCCAAAATCAGCGGGATCATCTAACCAGCATCTAAGGTGTATGGACAGCTTAGGGTATAACCAGGGGTGCACCTAGCCTTTCTGCTGCCTGAGGTAAAAACTAACGACACCTCCCCCCTCCCCAATGTCAATTTTTTTAACCTAACCCCTTCCCTTCAGCCAATGGCCCTTCGACTGCCCCCCTCTTGCCCCTACCTGGTGCTGCCTGGGGCGATCGCCTCACCTGGCCTCATTAATGGTGCATCCGTGGGTATAATATTTTAAGCCACTGGTGGTTGTTAAATGTTATTAGGAATTTTATGCTGGCACCCATTAGTTAAGTTATTTTTACACTTTTGCTAAGCTGCCATCCACATTGCCGTTGTGTCAGATACTTTTCATTAAAACAATAGACACGATAATGGCCCTCTGACAGACTCTATTTTAAAGGGATCCATCTGAATAAATAAGAAAATCAATACCCATCCTCTCCCAATGTGATACTGCATGATCCCCCACTGGTCTTTACTTCCCAGTCCTTTTCGTCATGCAGAAATGACCTCTCAGCCAATCACTGGTTGAGACAAGTTACCATTGCAGCCAGTGAGTGGCCAAGGTGACATTTCAGCATGATACATCATCCTTGTGCACATTTCAGAACTTATTCATACATTCTGAGACAAAATGTCCGTCTGGCCTAATAAATGTACCGGTAAATAACTACAAAAACACATGTATCCCAGCTATATAAAATAAATCCATGTCACTACAAGTTATTTAAAAGGAATCTGTCACTGGGAAATTCATTGCTCAACCAGACACAACGCCTTGTAGGACTAGCTCAACTGAATGTAACAATACCTTTCACTTAGTCATCCATTGCTTTGTCCTGGAGAAAAACTACTTAGGACAGGACCACGTTCCTACATAGTCATCACTCCTGGCCCTATCAATCAAGAAGGAGGGGGGGAAGCTGACAAGAGAACCAGGAGGAGCAAGGATGTACAGAGTAGCATGGGAACATCTTTGGTGCACTTAACTGCTTATTTGGATATGGATTAAAATACTTTTTTCTCCAGAATGAAGTAATGGATCGCTAAGTGAAAGGTTTCTGTGGCGTACCTCCAAAAGAGGCAGACCACACAACAGCTATGGGGCCCATCGGGAAAAGGGGTCTTTAATGAACCAAATGCCCTGTCCCCTAATTACACTCATTACTGTACAGCTCCAATATATTATCCCTATCATAGGTGGAGAAAGCTAAAGGACCTGTGATGATGTCAACAGAGGTCCTCTACATTTAGTAAAGGAACTGCACAAAGAATGGTATAGTTCCCAGGTTAGTCAGGAGCATCTGCCAGGACCTGTGATGACATCATCTTCAGCATCAAAGGTCCTGGACATCGAGTAAAGGAACTGTACAGCGTACATCACAGATCATTCAATCCCCAACAGCACGGAGAAGAACTCCACAATGAGCTTGTCACTGAGATTAGAATGGAGTGGTAAGAGGAGATCCTCCTCCTTTCTCTTCTTTTGCACCTTCTGTACACACTGCATCTGATATATATATATATATATATATATATATATATATATATATTATATACAGCAGTGTACTGACATCAGGTACGAGGTTGTCACACTCCGGTGTGGGGGGAAGATACCACACCAAGCGCAGAAGGGAAAGGGGGAGGGAAAGGAAATGGAGATTAGGCCTGGAAACTAGGGAAAGCAGATGGACACTTCCTAGAGAAACCCTGACTACAGTCCTGACTAACACCCAGTATAAACAGGCCTCGAAGGTAGGCGAGTTCATACGCTGGATGCCTAGGACCCTAACTGTCCCTGAAGGACCCTGAAGCTAATGTCAGGAATGAGTCAAACTGTTCCTCCACCAACCTGGACGAACAGGAGTCTCCCCTCAGGCCCAATCACCAAACACCGGGAATGGATACACTCAAATAATACAAAATACAAAAAGGGAAAGAGGACACTTAACTTTCCAGTAGAAAATGGCAGCCACAAGATCTCCACTGAGATTCACACACCAGCAGGCCACAGATGCAACAGAATGTGTAAACTGCACAGCATGGTGGGAGAAGCAACATTAAATAGGCAAGGATAATTGATAAGACACCTAGACCTGAAGGGGGAGGGTGTGGTGAATGCCAGCAACAACAAAACAACCAAAAGAGAACCTGTCAGATTAACCCATGTGTTGCCAACCTCACTGACCTCCTGCCACCTATTGCAGGAATGTCAGTATGTCCTGGCACGTGACAGAGGTATAACATATGCAGGCATAGGAGGGGCTATGAATGGGACATGGGGGCTCAATTAAGATTCTTGCTATGATGCCCAGTGATTTCTCTACATTCAGCAGCGGTAGCACTACAAGTGCTGTGAATACATTGAGAAATATGGTCTTAATGAGTCATAATGAGTGCCCTATTTAGGTAGAGTGTGGCTTTTTTAAAATTAAAATTCCTTACACTTAATTTTAAAAAAATTATAAGAAATCTTGGGCGCTGTGCTTTGCGTTTCCTGAAGTGATTGTTGTGCACGTACTGGGAAACTGGGTGGCACAAGGGGACTCATATTGTTTTGCTATGGGGTCCAATGAGATCTTTGTAGTGCTGATGTTATCTTGCCTCAGCAGTATACATAGACGAGTGAGTAGCTGCAGCAGTGACATCATGGTTGAACCCAGGAAAAAAAACACCAACATGGAGGATCAGAGCACTACTGTGGAAGCGGCAGGGGAGAAAAGTCGTGAGTGCGAGTTGTTTCGGCAACTAAGACAGTTCTACTTTACACCAGTTTGATAAATGTGCCCCAGTGTGGCTGTAATCTTGTGGATCAGCAGATTGATCCTTTCATTTTCCAAAGGAGCTCTGAAAAGTGGAATCTGATTGGTTGCTATGGGTTTTCCTTTGCACCAGCATTGATAAATCTCCCCTATTATCTACCTGTGGTTTCCTCTGGGTACTACATAGTGGACCTCATTTATCAAAATAAGTTGTTGCCCATAGCAACCAATCACAGCCCAGCTTTAATTTCTTCAACTGCTGAGAGCTGAACCCTGATTGGTTGCGATGGAACACGTTCAGTTTTACTGCTGGTTTTAATAAACAAGGCCCTTGCCATCCTATACAATGGGCCCTAGTGACACAGAGGCATTAGATTATGAGCCCTGTACCATGTAGCTTATCTTGGTGTTATATAAGCTGCAGCAAATAAAATCATTCTAAGAAGTTGCTTTATAGACAATTTCGGAAAAAGTGTAGCTGGGCTGAACTTTTTCTGAACCTTCTCTTTAATTTCCCTGTGTTTCAGAATCCATTTCCTAGAATGCAGTAAGTATAGAAGCTTTCCTGTCTCGGGATGTGCCCTCCTGCTCTTAGACAGCACTCTCATTCAAAAGAGAAGACATGTCGATTTCTTTAAAACAAAGCACAACTCCGTCAATAAATCATGTTGGCAGCCAGACACATCTAACAAGGGGCACACATAAGACCGGGCCACTCGCCCGCCTCTTGTTTACTTGTTTATTTGCGTTGGCTCGCCTGTGTGGGCGACTTGGCCAGGTCAATTCCATGAACTTGAGACTTTTTTTTTCTTTTTATCTAAGTCATCCTTCGTTCAGTGGGCACCGACTTAAACATCTACTCTTATTTCACTATTGAAGTGAAAGTTCATCTAAATTCTAGAAGAAAGCATTCATATTTCTGCCTGTATGTCAAGGATTACTACTATTGAACGTGTTTTCTATTATCGGCTTGTCACTTTCTTTGCTTCGTAATCTCTTTCTTTCTTGTGCTCAATGGCTTCCCATTGTGTTTTTTTCCCACTGCAAGTGTAGTCTTTTTCCCCCTTGCCATTTTTGTTTTAAGACGTGCAAAGTTAAAAGGCCCGGCTCAGTCTGACCACCTGGACACAGCAATGGGGCTTTATTCCAGAACTGGCTCCCCGCCAGCGGCCAGCTGTGCCATTGTATGCATCCATCTTAGTTAATTCCATGCAGTGGGATTGTACTGGTTCTGTTTACAACAACCTCCTGCCCCTCCTGTGTCCAGTTCCAATTGTCCTCAACTCTCCCTGTTTAATACTGTTTTGCAAATTATTAAGCACTGGAAGTCCATTAATCACAGTTCAAGTCCTGTGTAAGCCCACACAAGGTAGGGAAAGAAGGGGGAAGGGGAGGCACGTTCATACCCCTGAAAGGGCTTGGACGGTGGTCTATTCAGATCCCTAACGAGATCATTACAGCTAACTAAATACAAACCTGACCTTGTGACCCTCTGGGAAATTATGTGGGCCCACTGCAAGACATTAATATGTATCCCATCTCTTCTAGTCCCTTGATAGGATGAACACTAACCCTGCGATCAAAAGAAATCTAATCACTACTCTGATTGTAGTAAACCAAGCCTGACACAGAATTCCCTGGGACCTCAATAGCTACATCAGTGCCACCCCCCACAGCATGCAACATTTGCCAGGCTCTACAGCAGCCAGTGAACTGCAAAGAGCTCCAGCCTTTCAGTTTACTTGACACAGTGTGTCTACTTTCAGGGACCACCTGGTAGGCTCATTTTAACATAGTATCAACTCAACTCTCCCACAGCCAAAAAAAAAAAAAAAACAGAAGAAAATCTAAAAATATCAAAACAAATAAATAATAACTATAGAAAATAAATTAATAACCATAGAAATAAATAATTTACTGACAAAATAAAATTTGCTGGTTTTATGGCAACTTTGGATACAAACTGAAATATGAAAAATGTCAAAACTTACTAAATACTGAAACAAATCATTGTTTGATACCATGATGGTCATCCATTTATTACAACCGAGCACAAACTAGCTTTTTTTTTTATTCTATTAAGTCAAGTAAAATTGATGGTTACATTAGGCTAAACACCTATATTTACTGTATTGATGATCTTTTAATAAATATATTGTTAATAAATTTACAAATTGTGGTAGAAGGGTTTTATCAATATTTATACTTTTTAAAATTAAAGTAGATATTGTTTAGCTTTTTTTATTAATTCTAAAACTGATATAAGTAAGATATAGGTCAAAAGGTAAAAAAAAAAAAAAAATTGGTAAACTAGACACTAGTGTCTTAGGATATAACATAGAAACCAGAAAGTTATTATGGTATTTTGCTATAGAAAATTCAGACTTTTTTTTTTACCAAAGAAATGTTTAGCACTGTATTTTCATCCAAGTCATAAAATAATATAAAAAATATTGGATATAAAATAGTTTTGTGATGAAATTAATTTTGGCAGCTATATTTCTGACAGATGTAGACAATTCACCAATCTCCACAGAAGTACAATGTAGTTAAAGAACATTTTGTAAAGCAAATTAGAGGGATAAATTTTAAAGCCGAACATGAATAGAGATTTAGAAGAGACAGATTTGCATATGCAATTGCCTATATTTTAGCCTAATAGGATTGTTCATATGCAGATCTGAGGCATCCTGAGTGAACGTTTGTATGGAATAAACTGACCAATTGGTTGAAAGGGTTGGTACCCTGGCAGATTCACTGATCTCTTATCTAAGATTAATAAGATGTTTAGGAGGTATAATAGAGGAAAGCAACATTAAATAATAATTATTATTTGTAATCATGGTGTGGTCGTCATTTGGGTATAATGTATAATCTTATAAATAGTAATTTCTTGATAGTGTAAATGCTCCATATCTTTGATGATCGGTCAGTTAAGAAGTGTAATGTACATTATGCAGACAATAAGTCATATTATTAAAAGAATTAGAATTAAAAAATGATGTATTTGCTTGTAACTCACAGAAAATGAAATGCTTCTTAAAGAGGACCTTTCATCGCTCCTGACATGTCTGTTTTAATTACTTCATGCATTCTCCATGTAGTAACAATTCTGAAGCATTTATTCTTTTGTCTCTAAGTTGTGTCATTCCTTTATTATTTCTACTAGAAGTTATGGATAAATTGCTATTAGCTTTCAGTAAGGGTACAGAGGGGAGGTGACCAGTTGGGGGTGTCTGCACACATGAACATGGCAGCACTGATTGGATAGAGTCAGTCTGTGCAAGTACACACCCCCAACTGGTTACCTCCCCACTGTACCCTTACTGAAGGCTAATAGCAATTCAATTATAACTTCTAGCAGGAATATTAAAGGAACAGCACAACATAGAGCCATAAGAATAGATGCTCCAGGATTGTTATTATATGGGGAATACATGAAGCTATTAAAACAGGCATGTGAAGAGAAGTGAAAGGTCCTCTTTAAAGGGGATATCCGAGACCTAAAACATTAGTTAGATAGCCTAAATATTGCCCCCAAACAACTTACTTACATTTTGAATTCTGCCCCATTGGAGCTCTGTGAATTGTGGTCATGTGACTCTCCAGCCGGCTTCACTTCACAACATCCACTGTCGGGTCCCAAGTTGCACAGCACTGAAGTCGAGGGAATGCCATTAGCGCTGCTTCAACGACTGTGTGAATGGGGCCACATCTATTCTGCAATTTTGCGGAATAGATGCGGCCCCATTCATTTCAATTGCCGGCATGTGATCTTGCCGAGCCGCTGCTCCGCAAGAAAACATAGAACATGTCCTATTCTTATCTGCAATAACGGACAAGAATAGGCATTTTGAATGGGGTGCTGGGCCATGTTTTCTGCAAATTGCAGAACACACACTGGTCGGCATCCGTGGTATTGCGGATCTGCATTTTTGTAGATCCGCAATACCACAGCCGTCTGAATGGCCCCTAAAGGTGAATTTACAAGGCCCAAATATTGGGCCAATTATCTGGAACGAATGTTTCTACGAATGTTTATTCCTGATAATCGGCCTGTCCGAACACTCATTCATTGGTTGAAATGATCAGAGGTCATATACATCAATCATTGTTCTCTGGCAGCAGATTGTGCGGTCTAAACAGCGATCTGTTTCCCAGGAGCAATGATTATGTATGGGAAAGACTGATAGCAGCAGTAATGGCTTGCCATACTGTGGAGGTGATCACTACATGTAAATGTAGCGCTTCACCTCCACTGAACGTTTGGGGAACATGACAAAGAGTTCAATGTGTTGACCTGGCCTCCAACTTTCTTAACACATGACACCACATGACAGCTTCAAAGCACTTCTTGATTCCTTGCCTCAACTAGTCAGAGCTGTTGTTGGTGGCACCGGGGCAGGGAAGGATTGCTACACAATATTAGGAAGGTAGTTTTAATGTTTAAGTCAGTTGGTGCTCTTTAGCTCCAATTACATGTATATACATTGTTCAGCACATTCTCATTAACATATTGAATTGTGCTACAAAAAAACAATTATTTTAATGTAACACAAAAGATGCATGAAAGATCATTTCCTTGTTTGTCTACGGTTCAACAGACGGATTTCACTGGCAATTGCCAAGAAAGAACATTCAAGCTAATGTGTAGAAGGACCTTTAAGTCTAAAGTTTCCATGGTTCCATATCATGGAGTCATATACTCCATGCGCTGCTCTATGGTGCTCCTGTATAGTAGAGAATGTGCCTAAGAGAATAAATCCATTAGTTGCCTCCAAACCTGAATTTTTGGTTATTTGATTCCGCAAATTTTGGAGAAAGAGAGAGAAAATTAAAGAAATAATAAATTAAAAAGTGGGAGACCAGAGAGAACAAGTATAAGTCCTAGGAGACCTCAGAGGGTCATCCACAAATTTTCAAAGAGAATTGATTCAGACCTGAACTAAATTGGTTTATTAATTCAGCAAAATTGAACCGAATTCGAATTTTGAGCGTTTTGCTCATCTCTTCTCTACAGTCATGTGCATGAGCTCTTAATGAGACAAGGAGGTTTAAAGTAGCAGCTTCTCTCTAAACATGATGCATACCACGTGGCTGTCACTTTTCATCCTTCTCACATTAGAATAGAAATTGAGTTTTAACCTTGGCAGAATTTGAAGCCCATAAAAACAAAATTAAGAGGCAATTTTATATAACAATAACTGACTTTTCATATTATTATTATTATTATTAAAGCACCATACGCTCAAATGTGCATTTGTAAGTACGTTTTGGGAAGAACGGTGCTTTTACTGAAAGCTCTTCTTATTGGCTATCTTAACCTCATTCTATATGTACATCTTTATATCTATTTCTATTACATATTTTTATGTATTCCTTTTTTTAATATATTGTATTCACTGGACTGTCGGGATGCTTGCTTATATAACCTAAGTCAATTATATACAGTATATCAAGTCAAGTATATATTTGGGTTTATTTTTAGGATTTCCCCACCTGGATTTTCAGATGCCTTTGTGATACTATACAGAGGTCCTCTGATTGCAGGCCTGTTTTGCTTGTGTTTAACTTATTCTTGCCTTTCAGTTTTAACTTTGTTCATGAGTATTATACTGTTGCAGGAGTTACCAACCACAATTACTAGTTGCCGTTTACATGCAGTGTAGTAAAGGTAAAGAATCCACTGGTGTTTTCATCTTTTTCATACTGTCTACTTCATTGACAGGGAGTTGATGCTCCCCTATTGCCAAACATCAATGTATATGAGTAAAAAAAAGTGTAAAGAGTTAAAGAGGTTCTTTGGGACAGTAACATTGATGGCCTATTCTTAGGTTAGACCATCAGTGTTTGATTGGTGAGAATCCAACCTCTGGAACCCCGGCTGACCAAGACAACTAAATTGGACATGATGCCTATGGATGAGCTACAGTGCCAAGGTAAACAGTGAGGGCCCTTCTGTCTGGTGCAAGGATGTATCTGGTGTCAAAGCTTATGCACTGATGCAAGGAACAATCCCATTGAAAATTATGGGATCAGGTCTGGAATACAATGGATGGATGGGAAGCCGTCTTTAGAGTGCAATGGAATTTGTAGGCTCACTCAAGAGGCCAACCAAAATGTATGTCTATCCTATACCTAATAAATTGTATGAGTACAGCTGCCTATGGGGTGATTGTGTTCATTTTCTTTGTAATGGAAGGTACACCTAAAGGTGAAGGTGCAGAAGGTCTTCATTGATACGTAGTACACATAACTAGAGCTAGGCTTGCTAAAGCTTGTTTGTTTCACGATATTTGCCTGAAAAATATAGGAACATCTTGAAGAATGGATTAGTTTAACAAGTCTATCTTCTTATTGAGGCAATATAATAGTTTGCTATTCAGCTGTAATAAGCTTATGTTAATATTCACAGAGGCAAGCAGAGAAGTGTTACAGATGGGATTCCAACATAAAACTGCACCATACATGCTTACATATATATACTTTCAAATACATTATTGCTCATCTATAATATAATATAATATACAGTCAAAGAATATAGGCAATAAAGAATTAAAGCGGATCATGAGACCACACAGAGGTCACAGAGCATGTCCCCTCTTGATCATTGTGTTTACTGTAAAGCATATCTCTAAATGCTGTTAAGAACAGGCAAGAAGACCACTACCCATAATCATGTTCAGGAAACAGAATAAAAAAAATTGCAATAAAACATTGGGAAAGGGATATGTGTTGCTATCTGGTTTTAAATGGTGAAAAAAAATCACTGACATATTTCATTTAAGAACTATCTTAAATGTAAAGAAGAAGAAGAAGAAGGAAGCCTGGAAGTGATTATGTGGCCCCACATAGTCCTGATCTCAACATCAAGTCTGTCTGGGATTACATGAAGAGATCGAAGGATTTTAACAAGACTACATCCACAGAAGATCTTTGATTAGTTCTCCAAAATGTTTGGAACAAGCTCCCTGACAATTTCCTTCAAAAACCTTACAAGTGTATCTAGAAGAACTGATGCTCTTGTGAAGGCAAACAGTGGTCATAACAAATATTGATTGGATTTAGATTTCTCTCTAGATATTCATTCGCTGTGCAATTTGTTAATTTGTAGAAATAAACTATTAACACTTCTAGTTTGTATATATATTGTGTGTGTAGCTTTAAATATTCACAGTATGCTTGTGGAGCAAACAGTCATTTGACAAACATATATTGTTATGAATTAAACATATGTTATAGCGACCCTCCGATTCAAGAAAAAAATTCACATTTAATGGAGAACGAACAGAACTCTTGCATGGTGACCGCATTCTCATCTTTTCCGCAGTAGTTAGACTGATTTCTGGACTCCTCTTCTGGCATCCAAGATGGCCGCCCTTCTTCTTAGACTATCTGATCGACCCGAATGGCCGATTTCAGGCAACTGTCATTTGAAACACTAGCGCAAACTACATATGTCATGGACCATACTGAAAACTTTTATCTGTTATGATATACTTATAAGACATAAGAT
This sequence comes from Rhinella marina, assembly GCA_900303285.1. Lineage (NCBI taxonomy): Eukaryota > Metazoa > Chordata > Amphibia > Anura > Bufonidae > Rhinella > Rhinella marina. The sequence goes on along the minus strand of ONZH01025655.1, from coordinate 1,320,205 downwards.
ATACTTCCCACTTGTTCAGCTCAGCCCTTGGATTGGCCAGGACTGCTCATGTGAGCAGTGCTGGTCAATCTGAGGGCAGCAGGAAGTGTCTTCAGTCAGGTAGTCTGAGGAGTGGTGCAGCCATCTTGGATGGCAGAAGAGAAGCCAAGCATTCTATGGATCTGCAGCTGAAAAGATGCAAAGGAGAGCGCCAGGTAAGTGCCCTGTTTGATCCCCAGCTAAGCGTCACTTTAAGTTTATCCAGAGTTTAAAATAGAAAGCTTCAAAGTCTATAGAACTTTCCTTATAATAGGTTTAAAAGAGTGAACTAGTCAATATGCCTAATTGCTCATCGCCTCTCAGATACAAAACCTTCAGCTGTGAAGAAGAGAGGACTCATTTAATGAAAAGCTGAGACATCTGTCATCATTATTTACCTTCCAAGAAGAGAAACTTCCCTTCTCTTTTCTAGTCGGTTTATACAAATCAGACACTCTTATTAAGATGACAACACATTTCCTTCCACCAGTGATTAAAATTAACAATCTTTAAGACCGTCCGGTTTCCTTGGCAACCGATTAGAGTGTGACTCCTTGCCTTGGTTACCGCAACGAGCCCTTTTAAATATTCCACAGAGTACTTATTATCTATTTGCTTGCTCTCACCTTGATCTCACCTTTCCGTTCAACACAGAATGCAACTCAATCCACTACAAATAAAGACCAGTCTGAGAGTCTGATTAAAATTATCCCTGTCTGCCCTGACCTCTTTTCTCTGCAGGTGAGAGTGTCCCCATTCACGAGCTAAATGAAGCAGAAATGATGGAGTGTTTGTTTTCCTTGACTTTCCTTCAGCCCGCCAGTAAATTTACAGCCACGAATATGAAGTGTTAATTTAATGTTCCCACTGAGCATCTCATTGCCAACAAAGGCTTCAAACCTTAAGAGAGGAAAAGGTTAGTTCATGCAGAAAATGACCCTTATGGGTTGATTGTCTTCTGGCATAGACAAGCAGCAAGCCAAAAGCGCAAGGCTTTGACTTCCAGCTTAATGCATTTGATAGGGCCTAATGGAAGCCCTATACCTTATTGCCAAGAAAGGATTCACCTGTAACGCTCACTTACTTATCCATACAGTCATCTGAACAAAAAAATGGGGGTCTCTCTTCTTCACCCCCATGACTTATTTGACAGGAATCAAAACTTAAACCTTCCATTATCCCAAACTTAAACAAAGGTGTCTAGTGCCTCGAAGAGTACAAGAGAGAATTAATGACAAAATGAAGCATGAAATTGCCTTTTTTTTCACTTGGCGCTTCATCATAGTTTGTACAAGATTGGCACAGGCTCAACGCCTTAACGCCAGTAATTAATTATGTGGGGTCTGTCATGTGCAGACAGAACATTTTGACTGTATCTATAACTCCCATCATTCTGTTTTGGATGATGAACAGAATTCTGCATGTCCTGGCACTGCTTGGAAGCTTGCTGCTACCATCACAGCTTTGGTCGGGATTTTTGCATCCTACAGTAAAACCATAATATATAAAGTGTAACTGTTGTTTCTGTTTATTTTTCATATTTTTTAGGGACGGGGATGTTAAACATTTTTGTAATGTACTTTATAAAAGTCCATTCACACGTCCACAAAATGGGTCCGCATCTATTCCGCAATTTTGCAGAACGGGTGCAGACCCATTCATTTTCAATGGGGCCGCAAAAGATGCAGACAGCACACCGTGGGCTATCCGCATCCGCACTTGTGTTCCGCAGCCATGAAAAAAAAATAGTTCATGTCCTATTCAGCCATGAACAAGAAAAGGCATTTGTAGCATAGTGCCGGCCATGTGTGGTCCGCAAAATGTGGAACACACAGCCGATGTCCGTGTTTTGCAGATCTGCAATTTGCGGGCCACAAAACAGTTGTAGACATGTGAATGGATCTTTAGGTCTACTAGAAAACAGAGTGCAAAGAGTCTTCTTAGCAAAGTTCTAGCAACATAGTTAAGGAGACTGGGGGAGATTTATCAAACTGGTGTAAAGCAGAACTGGCTTAGTTGCCCAAAGCAACCAATCAGCTTTCACCTTTCATTTTCCAAAGGAGCAGTTAAAAATGAAAGGAGGAATCTGGTTGCTATGGGAAACTAAGCCAGTTCTAATTTACACGAGTTTGATAAATCTCCTGCACTGTTTTTAATCTTCAGTCAGCAGAAGACACCTGTATGTAACCTGTAGAGGCTTCCAGCCAGTTAGTCCCTGACCATGGACATGTAGCCTACCAGGGGTGCACCACCAATGAGGCCAGGTGAGGCAATCGCCTCAGGCAGCACCAGGTAGGAGCAAGAGAGGGGCAGCTGAAGGGCCATGGGCTGCAGGGAAGGGGTTAGGTTAAGAAACTTGCATTGGGAAAGGAGGGGCACCGTTTCAGTTTTTGCCTCAGCAGCAGAAAGGCTAGATGCACCCCTGACCCTGTCTGTCTGACTTACAAACAGGCGTCTTTATTGCTTAGTAAAACGCTGAAGACTGAAGACAGACTCTCCTTAGGAACAGCCAGTTACAGCTTTGATAATAGACTCTTTAAGCAAAAACAACAGTTATACTTAGTAATAGCAAAAATACCATTGACTACATTTTCTACAAACTTTATACTAAGATGAGGTTTGTGAGTGACAAGGTTCTTTCTTTTCTAGTTTTTATAAAAGTACTGATTTCCTGAAAATTTCCTGAAAAGAGAACTGTACTCATATCGAGACAAACAGAAGCTGGCCATACACATGAGACAAAAGTTGGCAGTGCGAACTATCTTTCACAATGGCCCATGGCAGACTCTTTTGCCAAAAATGTAATAGGCCACACTGAAAATTTCATCCGTTTAGGATAAAACTTCATACAGTATTTATGACAGGATCAGCCGAATTCAATCAATCATGTACCATAGCGCTCAAGGGCCAGGGTGTCCGTTTTTTAAAAAACAGATTCCCTGGTCATCCAGTTTAATCTGGCATATCACTGGTGTGATCCTTTGTAGGAACAATCCCATGGATGTCTGATCGGCCGCTATGCAGTCAATCATTGTCTGAAGTGTGTGGCCAGATTTAGGTAGTTTTTATTCCCTTCTCAAGACCAGATCTAAAAGTTGAAATGTGTTATAAACATTAAACTGGAAGAAGTCCAACCAATGAAACTCGCACTGATCGCTATAATGAGGGGCCTCGGTCATTCTCACCCCATCACCACATAACAGTGGCTAGTACACAGCCACTCCATTCCAAGTATATTGGACTGATGGAAACAGCGCTATCATGACTCTGTCAGTCCCAGTCATACAGTGAGATGGGACTTGGGACTCCAATTTAATGAGGGATCTTGCGGATTGGATGTGGACTCATTCATTTCCACGGCCAATGGAAAATAATTCAGATGGATTTGTTTCCACGGCCCCACCAAAACAAATAGAACAGGTCCTACTCTTGTCCGTTTTGCAGACAAGGATAGGACATTTGTACAGAAGTTAAAAAAGAAATGGTGGCATGTACACGGCTGGGATCCGTTTTTTGCTGATCCACGCTTTGCCGACTACAAAACACTTACGGCATGAGCCTTGATTGTGAGGATCCCAGCACTTGGTGGCCCACTCATCTAATATTTATCACCTATCCAGACAGATGTTTTTGGCCAGAATAATACTTCTTTAAACAGTATGATTAGAATTATTATTATTACTGGAAACCATTTGATCGAACAGCTTATTGCATAACTTTGTTATCTGTGTAATAACCTGAGCTCAAGTTGCAAATGGTCTTGACACCGCCATGTTTCTTTTCTCTGTCATAAATCAATATCCATTGGTCAACTTGAAAGAAAAGACCCTGCTCTTTTCATGATACAAAACAGAAAAAATATGCTCTATGAATTGTGAGTAATTATCTGTCAATGCACCCGTGGTTCAAACATTCTTTGAAATGTTTGGATCTATAATAAAAAATAAATCTAAAATATATATAGTGAATTCAAGCCTATACATTTTTATTTTTACTTTCACCTTTTTATGATCACACTCAGCGGATATCTGCTTTGTACTTTACATTTTATGGGGCTGAAAAATTGCTGCCTAATAAAAGCTAATGATGTGGATGCCTTATCCTGCCATTACTAAGTCTTACAAGGTGTTTGACCGCTACATGTGCACCAGGAAGCACTTTCATAAATAGATTAGAAAGTACTTTTAAAGGGCATCATGAAGGCTAAAGGCATCTGTGTTGGTCCAATGTTCATATGTGTACACATCATTGAGAAAAATGGTGTTTTGTATATATGCAAATGAGCCTCTAGGAGCAATGGGGGTGTTGCCATTATACATAGAGGCTCTGCTCTCTCTGCAACTGCCACGTGCTCTCCATTTTTTTATTGACACAGCCAGGCAGTGAAAACATGATCATGCCTGCCTGACCTTGAAATCAAAGTGGAGAATGTGTGGCAGAGAGAGCAGAGCTTCTAGTGTAATTGCTCCTAGATGCTCATTTGTATATATACAAAACGCCCTTTTTCTCATCAATACAGGCACATATGAACATGGGACCAACGCAGATGTCTTCAGCTGCCAAGTGCATATGTAACAGGTCAGCCAGCTTCATAGGTACAAATCTGATGACACATGCCCTTTAAGTATGTCCATATGTCAGCCATACTATCTATAGACTGTACCAAATGCAGTTTGCAGCAGATATAAAGCCTTGCATGGCATCTCTCTATTAACGGAGATGAGAGAGGATCCCGGAGGTGGGTCCACACTTATCTGATATTTATGGCATATCCAGCTCTAAAATAACACAATAAGCCATACTCATCCCTTTACCTCTCTGTTACTTCCCGCAATGATCTCTGGTCCTCCCAACTGCTATTTATTTTCCTAACTGCAGCTGTGACCAGATACAGCGGAACAGTCCCAGATTTCAGTGTTGGCTAGCAGTCCTGGAAGGGCTGAGGTATGTCCCGCAACGGGACATACCTTCAACAGTCTCTGCTGTCCGCTCCCTGCTTCACCATTCAACTGCCGTCCCCAGCAGGCACGATGTGGTCACACAAGACACCGCTGGGCTGAGTAGGAGGAGCGTGTAGGCCTGGGAATTCGCCTTTGCGCTCCTCCTACACAGCCCAGCAGACACAATGTGTGACCATATTATGGCGAGGTAAGTATTTAGTGTTTTTTTATTTTATTAATGGGCATGGCACTACTGAAAGGGGCATTACTGAAAAGGGGGCATAAGTACTGTGGGGCAAGGGCGTACATAGAAATCATTGGGCCCCATAGCAAGAATCTGAATGGGACCCCTAACCCTGCCCACTACCCCGGCCCATACCACATGCTACCCTGGCTCCTCCCCTGCCACACTCCCATTTGCCAATAAAGAAATGTATACATGAGCTACTGATTTTATTTTATTTTTTTATTTAAGGAGACGTTATACTGTATGGGGGCCACAAGGAGACGTTATACTGTATGGGGGCCACAAGGAGACATTATACTGTACGGGGGCAGCCACAAGGAGACGTTATACTGTAAGGGGGCCCAAGGAGACATTATACTGTATGGGGGCAGCCCCCAGGTGCAGTGGCATAGCTATAGGGCCGCAGCGGTCGAGGGCCCCCCTTGTCACTTGCAGGGCCGCACCGCCAATTAGGGAAGGTGTGGTGTGGTCCTGCGCACAGTGGGGGGGCGGCAGCGGGGCAGAGGGAGATGAACGCTTCCATTGTGGAAGCGCTCATCTCCATAGTCATCTGTACCGCCGTACTCGGGATGGCGATACAGATGCCTGTACTGCGGGGCAGGGGAGGGAGAGGCGTCTCCCCTGCCCGTTCCTCTGATAGGCTGCAGTCTCTAGGCCTGCAGCCTATCAGAGGCAGGCTCAGGCGGCGCGCCTGAGCCGTACAGCGCGGGACACAGGCCGGAAGAGGCCTGCATCGCATCGCTGCCGGCTCCATGGAGGTAAGTATTAGTGTTTATTTTTTTTATTGTTGCAATCACGGACCGGAGCTCTATTGGGGGCACTGGGGGCATTTTACTGGCACTGGGGGCATCATTTCTTACTGGCACATGGGGGCACTGGGGGCATTTTTACTGGCACATGGTGGCACTGGGGGCATTTTTACTGGCACATGGAGGCACTGGGGGCATTTTTACTGGCACTGCAGGGCATTTGTTACTGGCACTTGGGGGCATTTCTTAATGGCACGGGAGCACTGGGGGCATTTTTACTGGCACTGGGGGCATTTCTTACTGGCACTGGGGGCATTTCTTACTGGCACATGGGGCACTGGGGCATTTTTACTGGCACTGGGGGCATTTTTACTGACACTGGGGGCATTTTTACTGGCACTGGGGGCATTTCTTACTGGCACATGGGGGCATTTTTACTGGCACATTGGGGCATAGGGGGCATTTTTTACTGGCACATGGGGGCACTTGTTACTGGCACATGGAGGCATTTCGTAATGGCACGGGAGCACTGGGGGCATTTTTACTGGCACTGGGGGCATTTTTACTGGCACTGGGGGCATTTCTTACTGTCACATGGGGGCACTGGGGGCATTTGTTACTGGCACATGGGGGCAGTGGGGCATTTCTTACTGGCACATAATTTGGGGGGCATCTATGGGTGTGGAGCACTTCTTACTGGCACATTGGAAGCATTATTACTTCTGGGGCACAGTGGGGACATTAGTACTGTTGGGGGCAGTATTACTAACAAGTGCACTCTGGCAGAGAATTATTAGTTGGGACTTTGGGGGCACTATTACTGTGGGGGGCACCCTGGCAGAGAATTATTAGTTGGGACTTTGGGGGTACTATTACTGTGGGGGGCACCCTGGCACAGAATCAGCATAGCACAGTTATTTTTGGGGGACGTTATGTTTACACTATTACTGTGGGGGGCACTATTACTGTGGGGGGCACCCTGGCATAGTATCAGCGCAGTTATTTCTGGGGGACATTATGTTTGCACTATTACTGTCAGGGTCACTATTTGCTGGGCGCAGTTATTTTAGGACACTGTGTGCCAATAATTATTGAACGGCATTATCTTTGTGGTACTAGTGTCACAGTACTGGGGGTGGGAGGATGATGGAAAAGTAGTAAACTAAGATTTTTTTCTGTCAAACTGCAGAGATGAGAAATGGCTGAAAAATGGCATCTGGTCTGAAAGGAGAAGATGAGGAAAAAGAAGATCTACATCAGAGGAGACGTCACTGGATACATTCACACGAACGTTGTGTTTTGCAGTCTGCAAATTGCGGATCTGCAAAAAAAGGATGATGTTCCGTATGGCATCCGTTTTTTTGGTAGATCCACTAAAATAATGCCTATCCTTGTCCGCAAAACGGACAAAAATAGGAATGGACATACAGATGTGGACAGCACACAGTGTTCATTTAAGTGAATGGGTCCGCATCTGAGCCGCAAAATATGCAGATCGGAGGCTGCAAAAACAACTGTCGTGTGAATGTAGCCTTACCCTGTATGTTCTGTAGTGATACACGTAATGTTAGGAGGGAAAAGGTTAGGGTGAGAATTTGGCATGGGGGGGGTTCAATTTTTGACTTGGCCGGCAGAAAAGCTAGGTGCACCAGTGCTGGGGGAAGGGGGGGCCAAGCTAAACTCTTGCACCAGGGCCTATGATACTTTAGCTACGCCCCTGCCCTATACAGCATGGTGCAGGGATTATACTGTATATTATACAGCATGGTGTATGGATTATACTGTATATTATACAGCATGGGGTACGGATTATACTGTATATTATACAGCATGGTGTACGGATTATACTGTATACTGTACAGCATGGTGTAGGGATTATACTGTATATTATACAGCATGGCGTACAGATTATACTGTATATTATACAGCATGGTGTACGGATTATTCTGTATATTATACAGCATGGTGTACGGATTATACTGTATATTATACAGCATGGTGTACGGATTATACTGTATATTATACAGCATGGGGTACGGATTATACTGTATACTGTACAGCATGGTGTACGGATTATACTGTATATTATACAACATGGTGTACGGATTATACTGTATATTATACAGCATGGTGTAGGGATTATACTGTGTACTATACAGCTTGGTGTACGGATTATACTGTGTATTATACAGCATGGTGTACGGATTATACTGTGTATTATTCAGCATGGTGTACGGATTATACTGTATATTATACAACATGGTGTACGGATTATACTGTATATTATACAGCATGGTGTAGGGATTATACTGTATATTATACAGCTTGGTGTACGGATTATACTGTGTATTATACAGCATGGTGTACGGATTATACTGTGTATTATTCAGCATGGTGTACGGATTATACTATATACTATACAGCATGGTGTACAGATTATACTGTATACTGTACAGCATGGTGTATGGATTATACTGTATACTGTACAGCATGGTGTACGGATTATACTGTATACTATACAGTATGGTGTACGGATTATACTGTATACTGTACAGCATGGTGTACAGATTATACTGTATATTATACAACATGGTGTACGGATTATACTGTATATTATACAGCATGGGGTACGGATTTTACTGTACAGCATGGTGTAGGGATTATACTGTATATTATACAGCTTGGTGTACGGATTATACTGTGTATTATACAGCATGGTGTACGGATTATACTGTGTATTATTCAGCATGGTGTACGGATTATACTATATACTATACAGCATGGTGTACAGATTATACTGTATACTGTACAGCATGGTGTATGGATTATACTGTATACTGTACAGCATGGTGTACGGATTATACTGTATACTATACAGTATGGTGTATGGATTATACTGTATACTGTACAGCATGGTGTACAGATTATACTGTATATTATACAACATGGTGTACGGATTATACTGTATATTATACAGCATGGGGTACGGATTTTACTGTACAGCATGGTGTAGGGATTATACTGTATATTATACAGCATGGTGTACGGATTATACTGTATGTTATACAGCATGGTGTACGGATTATACTGTATGTTATACAGCATGGTGTACGGATTATACTGTATATTATACAGCATGGGGTACGGATTATACTGTATATTATACAGCATGGGGTACGGATTATACTGTATACTGTACAGCATGGTGTACGGATTATACTGTATATTATACAGCTTGGTGTACGGATTATACTGTGTATTATACAGCATGGTGTACGGATTATACTATATACTATACAGCATGGTGTACAGATTATACTGTATACTGTACAGCATGGTGTACGGATTATACTGTATACTGTACAGCATGGTGTACGGATTATACTGTATACTATACAGCATGGTGTACGGATTATACTGTATACTGTACAGCATGGTGTACAGATTATACTGTATACTATACAGCATGGTGTACGGATTATACTGTATACTATACAGCATGATATATGGATTATACTGTATACTATACAGCATGGTGTACGGATTATTCAGCATGGTGTACAGATTATACTGTATATTATACAGCATGGTGTAGGGATTATACTGTGTATTATACAGCATGGTGTACGGATTATACTGTATACTATACAGCATGGTGTACAGATTATACTGTATACTATACAGCATGGTGTACGGATTATACTGTATACTATACAGCATGATGTACGGATTATACTGTATATTATACAGCATGTTGTACGGATTATACTGTATACTATACAGCATGGTGTACGGATTATACTGTATACTATACAGCATGGTGTAGGGATTATACTGTATACTATACAGCATGGTGTAAGTATTATACTGTATATTATACAGCATGGTGTACGGATTTTACTGTATACTGTACAGCATGGTGTACCGATTATACTGTATATTATACAGTATGGTATAGGGATTATAATTTATACTGTACAACAAATGCATGGCGGTTACACCATGCCGGACAATATAACCCCTGTGCCATGCTGTACAATATACAGTATATACACAGTGCATGCACACACACACACACACATAAAAACTTACAGTTACTTGGCCCTTGTCTCCACTTCAACACTCAGAAGGGGGCTGGCCGGCCTTGGTCTTCTTCTCCCTTCTTCTTTCCCCTCTTTTGCCGCGCTGCAAAGGTCCTCCCGTCCAGTAGCAGCAGTGCAGCATGAGGGAGGAGGAGGGGCCATCTGGGAGCGCACAGGAACATCCTAAATGCGTACGGACGTTAGGGAAAACTAAGGATAGTCCACCGCAACAGGGCTTCCCCAACGGAACAGGCATACACAGTAAGTCCGGGTTGCGGCGGTGAGCGGAGGTGAGCGGGCCAGGACAGGCCCTGAGCGGAGGCAGGGAACACTGTCGGGATGCATCTTAATGATGCAGAGTAGGGGGCGGGGTCTTCCGTGCGCTCCGGGCCCCCCTGTGCCGCGGGCCCCATAGCAGTGGCGTGATCTGCCTATATGGGCGGTATGCCACTGCTGTGGGGGCACAATGTGGGCAAACTGTATCTACAGTGAAAGGGGCACAATGTGGGCTTAAGTACTGTGTTGGCATAAGTACTGTGAAAGGGGCACAATGTTAGCATAACTCCTGTGTGGGTGCACAATGTAGATATAACTCCTATGTGGGGGCACAATTCAGATATAACTTCTGTGTGGGGGCACTAAAGGCACTGGGCCGGGATTGGGTGTGTATAGATATGCATTGGGCAGAATTAGAGTCATGGCTTAGCATTAGGGTGCATTCACACGACCGTACTGTTTTGCGGTCCGCAAACTGAAGATCCGCAAAACACGGATACCGGCCCGTGTGCGTTCCACAATTTGTGGACTGCACATGGCCGGCACTGCGATAGAAATGTCTGTTCGCAATTCAAGTGTGCTGTCGACATCTTTTGCAGCCCCACTGAAATTAATGGGTCCGCACCCGTTCCGCAACAATTGTGGAACGGGTGCAGACCCATTCATACGGCCATGTGAATGGGCCCTCTTTGTGATTTTCAAAAGTTGGGAGGTATGCCTATATACGTAGAGCCAACATATTCTGCAGTGCTGTACATAGATTGTCCCAAACTCAATGAAGGTGTTGCCCTCAGTTAGCTTCAATCCCAAGACTTCAGAGCTGCAAGGCAACCATGCTAACCACTGAGCCACCATGTAGCCCATAGGGAAGTAAGGATCAGGAATGTTATAGTTCTGTATTACAGTAATTGAGCTACTCAGAATTATTCAGTGTATTCTATTCCATTACAATTTTTGCTATGGAAATACTGTCTATGCACATCATGAAGTATCTGTATATATTCTTTATTCTGAGCAACATAGATGTCTTCCATTATACAATTTTACATAATAGTACACTATCATCTAAAGGTCACGGGTGATGAATTAAATATGTAGTAAAGATAAAGTTATGATCCTGCAGTGAATTTAACTCACATTAAACCAACCAAATTGCCATTTCATTTGTGTTAGTCTGAAAGCATTTGTACACTGGCTAACTGACTTTTTTTTTAAGCAGATGATTTACCCTACAATTTCCATGATAAGAAAATTGCAACCTTGACACACGAAGTAACACAATATTATTACAATTAAATCGAGCAAAATCCGTCATTGTGTCCAGACTCTGCCTTGTGGTTATTAAACCAATGAAAAACAAATTTAAAAAGTAATGGTTACTGAGACTACAGTCAGAGGAATTAATTTTAAAAAAATGAAAAATCGTTTCTGCGGTCAGAAGTTTTTCACTTTTTTGCCAGTAGAATGTCTTATCAACTTACATTAGCAATAAAATATAGACAGATCATTTATAAACAGTAATTAGAGACACAAAATCTCCTCATTTTTCAGAGGTCTACTGATGTAGTGTAGGACCTCATACAAGACTATAGAGGCCACCTTTCAGCTTCATAGAACTCACTGGTTATATGGAACCATAATACCGCTATGTGCATGCACCCTAAAGAATGGCAGAATAGCACTTTGCCCCAGATTCAAACCCATAAGGATTACTAACCATTTTCCACATTTTTTATCCAACTATAGACTAATACAGGGATGCTCAACCTGCGGCCCTCCATCTGTTGTAAAACTACAACTCCCATGCTCGGCTGTAGGCTTTCCAGGCATGCTGGGAGTTGTAGTTTTGCAACAGCTGGAGGGCCACAGGTTGGGTATCCTTGGACTAATATATATGGGCACATTAAAGGGGCTGTCCGAGTTATGAAAAAAATATATATAGTACTGTAAATCTGATGGGCAGCAATATATAACTAAGTTAAACAGGTTTTAGGCAAAAAAATCTATATTTCCTCATTTTCCTGGTTCTCTTCTGGCCCTTTGTTTACATGCAATAACAACAATTTTTGCCCCTCCCCCTGCTCTGCAAAGGGAGTGAATAAGTCTGCCCTGAGTGACATGTCTGCCTGCTAGGATACTCAGCAGCATGTTGTATGTGTAGGACTACAAGTCCCAGCTGTGCAATGACACTGCTGATACACACAGGATCTTCCCCCTACCTGTTCTTGTGCAATACTCTACAGATCTTCCCTAGTCTGTCAGCTCCTATGCCCAGCATTTGTCTCCTCACTGCCTGAAGCTACTCAGCCTTCAGCCCTGAGTCTGTGCTAGCTGAAGGGGTTAAAATTTTATCTGAAAGATTCCAGGGAGAGAGCAGCAGCAGCCGGCAGTGCAGGGGGCGTGGCCAGCACAGTGACGTCTCATGTACAGGCTCATATCTGATCTCTCAGTGAAATCTGAAAGGGGCCTCTGAAGTTAAATTAAGTGCATTGAAAAGCCATTACATTTGCCTAGTTAGAAACATACAAAGGACAAAAAAATAACTTGGGCAACTCCTTTAAGTGAGATAGTAGTTCTGGTGTTATCTTCATGAAGATCCAGATGAACGGTACCATAAAGAGTGCTATACTGGACTGATGAAGCACATGAACTTATGGAACATTATGAGAAAAATGTGATCAAGGGCAATCTCCTCTATTTTAAAAGGGTTCCCAGGGCGTTGTATATTGATGACCTATCCCCAGGCCCATTCACTTAAGGGGACTGAGCTTTCCATTAAGCTGTGAATCAGAGGCCTAGGAAGAGGCTGCACCACTCACCGGAGCGCCACAGCCTCTTCTCACAGCTGGAGTCAGACCCCAACTATCAGATATTGATGACCTATCCTGAGGATAATGCCCCTTTCACACGAGCGGGAGACTCGCATGTCTCCCGCAACGCATCTACAGGGCTGGACTCGGCACTGACAGGGATCGCATATAATGCTCTGCGATCCCTGTCCGTGCAGAGTCCAGCCCTGTAGATGCGTTGCGGGAGACATGCGAGTCTCCCGCTCGTGTGAAAGGGGCATAAGAGTTTAGTTTTCTACTCCTGGAAAAAATCATTTAATACAACTTGGCCAAGACACTATCCATGAGTTTTTTGTAGAAGAAAATAACTACATAAAATTCCGGGGCATATTAATTTTATTGATATAAAAGTTTTAATGCCATATTTGGAGAAATGAAGCACATGCTGTAACTGTAGGCATGCCATTCTTGCTGTGGTTTTATCCCAAAAAAAGTTTTTCAAATTACAGTAGTCATTTACTGCATCATTTACTCATCTACTAATTTTGGGCTAAAAAAAAAAAATCTCTTTTTTTTTTCATTTTTTTAGTTTTCAACTGTATTAATTTTACAGCTTTCATTTACAGTGCATTTGCAGAATGGCAGGATCTCTGCTAGATCTGTAGCTATTATCTCTGAACTCTTGACAGCTCATAAACTCTAATTTTTTCTTAGCAAACTTATAAGAATTTAGCAAATTCACTTAATTTGAAAGCTCTATAAGAAAATGGTTGAAAAATTCAATGGAGACAAGATTCCCCCCCCAAAAAAAAAAAAAAATAAGTAGAATGCAATAGTAAAAAAATCCTCCTAAGGTGTCCATAGCCTTTTAATGTCTCATGGAGCATTTTTCCTTTTTCACAATTACAACGACAATTCCCCAAAAGTTGGCACGCTGTGTAAAATGCATGGGCTCAGGAACACTTCCAGAAATCAGTGTGAACACAATTTGCCCTGCAATCCACAAACGCAAGTTAAGGTTGTCTCCAGAAAAGAAGAGGCCTTATGTCATCCATCTTCTCTGAGCCAAAGCTAATTTAAAATGGACTTAGGCAAAATGGAAAACTATTCTATGGTTAGATGAATCAAAATCGAAAATTATTTTTGGAAACCATGGACAGGGACCATGCAGCTTGTTATCAGTGCACAGTTTAAAGGTCTACATCACTGATGATATATGGTTGCGTTAGTACCTATGGCTTGAGCAGCTTACACATTCGGAAAGGCACATATTATCAATGCAGAAAAGTATATAGAGGTTTTGAACATGTATTGTAAGGGTTTTTTAAAGTAACTGATTAGTTTTCCCCTTTGATTCTGTTTAATACTCTGTGTAATAGTTTATAAGTTTCCCTTGTAATGAAGTGGGTTACAGAGAGAAACCCATCCCCCATTGTGCTGATAAAACAACATTCCTGAGTGATCTCAGAAACGTGTACTGTACTCTGGAGGACGGGCTAACAGGTTAAAACTCTGCTACCCACCTTGTCTCAGCAGACTCGATCAGGACTCCATCTCCATAGGATGTGAGTATGATTGCCCTATTTCTTTTGTACACCCTGGGGTGTCGGTCATGTATTATAACAGGGGTAGACAGCCATGGGTTATAGCATGATCAACAGAGTCTCCACCCGATTGGATTGTGATGTTTATTTACTTTTTATTCTGTATGTGATTTCCTTGTTTTATCCTATATTTAATCACTTAGTAAATATAATTACTCACGTAGCCTGCGTAAACTTATTCATTCGCAAATCTTTCGAATTCACTTAACAATACAAATCAGTATGCATCACTCATGTCTCTGAGATTACTCAGGAATGTCTTGTCTTATCAGCACAATTGGGTGATGGGTTTCTCTCTCTAACCCACTTCAATACAAGGGAAACTTATAAACTATTACACAGAGTAATAAACAGAATTAAAGGGGAGAACCAATCAATTACTTAAAAATACCCTTACAATACAAACATCATATGCTCCCATCCAATTGTCTCTTTCAGGGAAGGCATACAATGCTAAACCACATAAACATCCTTCACAAAAGCATGATTTCGTAGAAGAAGAGTCTGGGTGCTGAACTGGCCTATCTGCAGTCCAGAGCTCTCACCAATAGAAAATATTTGGCGCATCATAAAATGAAAAATCAGGCACAGAAGACCCAGGAGTGTTAGGGCTTATTCACATGACCGTTTGTGTCCACATCCAATGGATGCAGACCCATTCATTTCAATAGGGGCCAGAAAAGATGCAGACAGCGCACTGTGTGCTGTTCACATCTGTACTTCCTTTTGCAACTCCATAAAAAGGATAGAACATGTCCTATTATTGTCCGCAATTTTGGACAAGAATAGGCATTTCTATTATAGGGCTGGACGTTCCGTTCTTCAAACTGCAAAACGCACACAGCCAGTATCCTTGTTTTGCAGATCCGCAATTTGTGGAACGCAAAAACAGATACGGTTGTCTGTATGAGCCCTTAAGCAGCTCGAATCCTACATCAGACAAATATTGGGCAACATTCCACTCCGAAATCTCCAGCAATTGGTCTCCTCACTTCCCGAAGACTGCTGAAAGAAGAAGGGATGCTACACAATGGTGACCTTGTCCCAACTTTTTGGGAATTAGCAAATCTTTCCTTCATACCTTATCTCTGAGTAGGCTTCACTACTGGTTTTGCCTCCCAATAACTGATGTGTGAAGTAGGCCTAAGGCTGCATAGAAGCTGTAGACTCCTTTTTAATCAAGACTATTGTCGAAGGTGGTTCATTCTTTTATTTCAGATGCATTGGGACAATAAACACAAATTACTTGTGAAGGTGGACACAGCTTTTAAGTTTTAATTTAAGAAAGGGGCCGTGTGAAATGTTCTTATTATGTGCCATAGCAGTCTGCAGAAATATTCTAACTATCCCATAGCTTACCGATGATTGCTACATATAAAATGGGACCAGAACTCTTTGAAAATTGCTTGTTCAACAAGAATAATTCAATTATAATCTGTCATAGTCCAGGGGCTTAATGTCAATGGAAAATATTTTACCGCTATATAGAGGATCAGGTACGGTTATGTCCATTATGAATCATGTTTTACCACTGCATTAAATAGTCGCTAATAGGAACAATTATTGGTTCATGTAGCATTTGTTTGCCATAGATGTAATTGGATGCCCTATCAGTAACACATTGTCCCAAAGGAAAGTGTAACAGCCAAATGTTTTCCCTAGGAATCCTTGATTGACAAGGCACACACTTAATACATAGGATGCTTCTCCAGTCAATATGGAAATCACACACCTTCCTCTCCCTCTAATTGCTCCATGTCCTCCCTTCCTTGTGTATGCTAATAATGAACACACGCACACAACAATATTCTGCATAATTATGTCATTAATTGGGTTGCTAGGTCGCCTCACCAGGTCAAAGGGCACAATAGAACAAAAGTGATTAACACTTGAAAGCCAGAATGTGACCAGTGACTACTGAATTTAATATAGATGGTCACAGACATGTGTAATCACACCAAGCCATTATCACAGGGGATTATTACCAAATTATCTGTAACTGCTGAACTGGGACAAGGGGCAAGCCGGACAGGCAGCTGCATGGGGGTTTGGGTCACACATTGAACATTTCTCATGTCAAGTCTTTGGTTGTCTTCATGGTCAGCAATGGCAATGATTTCTATGCCAACTAAAATATACATAGTACTTCCGGGAATATTCTGAAATAAAATATAGATTCGACCCTCATTCTTTCAGCTGTTGAAAGTGTCGAGTAGTGCAGCCCAAAAAAAATCTATACAGTAGGAGAGGATCTGTAGTTTCAAGCTTACGAAAGTATAAATGAGGCTTCCCATTGTGATCCTGGTGGAATCCTAATCATTGTGTTCACATTAGAAATAGTAATACACATCCATCCAGTTCAGTTTGTTGGTCCACAAAGTTGATCCAGAAGAAGGAAAAAAACATGAAGTAGAAGCCAATTTTCTTCATCTTAGGGAAAAAAAATTCCTTCCTGACTCCAATCAGGCAATCAGAACAATCTTTCTCCTAAATTCTAGTAGCTGTAACCTCCAGAAATATTTCCAGGCCCCTCTTGGACTCTTTTATTGAGTTCTCCATCAAAACCTCCTCAGGTCCTCAGGCAGAGAGTTCCATAGTCTCACTGCTCTTACCGTAAAGAGAATCCTCTTCTATGTTGGTGTAGAAACCTTCTTTCCTCTAAACATAACAGATGTCCATGCGTCATAGTCAAAGTCTTGGGTATAAATACAGATGATGGGAGAGATCTCTGTATTGACCTTTGATATATTTATGCATAGTTATTAGAGCTCTCCACAGCCATTACCCTAATTTTGATCATCATTCTGAGTACTGTAGTCCACCTATTCCATATATCAGTTTAGTTGCCCTCCTCAGAACCTGCTCAAGCTCTGCTGTCTTACTTGTGCACTGGTGTCGTTTTAGGTACAACAGTCCATGTACAGTCTGACTAGTGATTTGTAAAGTGTTACAGCTATGTTTTGATGTTCTCGTCATGTACATCTATGCTCTGATCCACACCAGTACACGTATGTTGTACAGTATATCATCATAGAACAGCACATAATGCATCAGTAGCCACCACTAAAATATGGTTACAAGTGGCGACCTAGATTGTTACAGGTAAATAAAAGAAAACTGAGATGTCCTTGATTCTTCTAAGCCGGAAAGAGCAAACAGGGCTGCTTTCCATTTCACAGTGGCGTATTATTGTGAATATTCAGCCAGTCCTATTTTTATCAGTTTAACATCAGGAAGAATAGGCGCATAAATGGAGGCCATAGACATAATGATTGTTGTCTATGATCCAAGGGTAATAATGATTATGTCTATTGTATGTCTGATCAATGGAAATCTTTTCCGCCGGCATATACACTTGTTCTCAGCTGTTAGTGGAGAAT
The DNA here is from genome assembly GCA_900303285.1 of Rhinella marina. Taxonomy (NCBI): domain Eukaryota; kingdom Metazoa; phylum Chordata; class Amphibia; order Anura; family Bufonidae; genus Rhinella; species Rhinella marina. Next base: position 1,302,120 of record ONZH01025655.1, on the reverse strand, counting down.
ACTAAGCCCATTTGCCCAAAGTTAAACAAATTGGTGTGGTTTACTACGCAATACCTAACACTTTTAGACAGAGTCACTACTACTAACGCTAGAAAAAGGCTCAAATATTGGCACTAATCTACCCCTGCTTATAGTTATTTTCTAGCTATAGGACCAAATTTATTAAAGGACATACATCTTTTTATAAATTCGTGCACTACACTCCAACAATCTTCTTTTTTTCTGGTATATGAAATACAAGTTTTACATAATCTGCCTCTAAATGCTATGAATGATCCAAGGAACTATTGAGATGCAAAGAAAATGTATGTTATATAGACTATTTTTTACATCCATTCAAATTATTGATGGTTTATGTTGACTATTTTATATTTAATATTGTAAAAATTAAGTCATGCCAGAAGGGTGTTTTCTGTGTACTGTGATAGCCTTTAATTACCCTGGGATTGGCATTATCTGTCTGCTTTGATATTTGGAAAAATCATTACTATGATGGGAAATATCTATTATTATGCCAGAATCACAAACAATACTCATAAATTGGTGTCACACACAGGTATTTGTGGAGGTTTTTGATGCTATGTTTAAGCCAAAGCCAGAAGTGGATCCAGCATTCAAGTGGTTATCCAGGAATTGATAATGTTGACTGATTCTCAGGATAGGTCATCATTATTACATTGGAGGGGCCCAAGTCCAGGCACCTCAGCCAATCAGCTGTTTCAAAGAGTGATGCAGGCTCTCGACAGCCTTCCAAGCACAGAGTCATAAATTCTATAGCTGCTGTGCTTGGTAATGCAGCTCAGCCTGCAACTAGGCCATGTAACTGATATACAGTGATGTCACAAGTCCTTCCTTTATATTTATCACTAGCAGAAGGACCCATCTTTGCACGGGTATATTTCATCTATTTCATTTAATGTTTGTGTGTGTGTCGTTAAAAGATATCGACAATATCCCCATAACAGTGACCTCTACAGCACCCCACCTCCCTTAACAGTGACTTCTACAGCCCCCAACCCCTTAGCACTAACTCCCGCCTCCTTAAAATGGGACCTCCACAGCAGTCCACCCCCTTAACTTTGACCTTTACAGCAGACCGCTCCTTTAACAGTAACCTCCACAACACTAAACCCGCCCCCCCTAACAAAGACTTCCACAGCGGGGCATTATTGTCTTTAATTGACAGTATATAAAACCCCACAGAATTAGTATACACTTAAGGTCATGTGAGTTACATCAGCCTCTAAAACAACGTTGGCTTAGCGTCGCAATCAAAATCATAGTAACTCACACATAAGCTGTCTTATACTAAGAATGTCCTTCGTTACCTATAGCAACCTATCAGAGCTCATATTAATGACCTGTAGCAAAATAGAAGCTGAGCTGTTATTGGTTGCTTTATGCAACCTGATGAATATCCAAGCTAACTGCCACAACAGACAATGGCTCCTGTGGTTAGGTTACTAAGCGTATTTTTTGGTCTGTATCTGGTATTGTAGTTCAACCCTATTCAAGTGAATGTGGCTGAGCTTCAATGGCCAAGTGTAGCAGGAAAAAAATATATATATTTTTTTCTAATATATAACTCAGAGACAAAAATACAAGCTGTATTAATAGTGGGTAAAGGTCCTGAAAAATTTCCTAGCTTACTTGGATATATCTGTTACCTGCCCTAGCACAGGAACAACATGGTGGCCGCCAGGCAGAGCAGTGGTTTTCTATTAGGTCATTAAAAACTAATTATCAGTCGATTACGCATTGAAGACTGTGCTGTTCCACGGGCTACCAACAAAATCTCAGACTCACAATAAACAATCACTTTTTAACAATCTATTATAAAACCACTGAAACTTGCAGTTTTTGGCTTCATCTCAACTGCCCACTGGCCTTCATGTCATGCCATCAGTGTAATAAAATGGAAAATCTGTAATCTGTCAATAGTTGTCTGAGGTTAAAATATGAGGTCTGAGGTAATAATAAGTATGAGCTGCCATAACAGACACGGCCCATGGACATCTATCTTCTCTGACATCTATGTCTCCGAGCTTCACCAAACATGCCTGTGTATTCTATGGGTAGAGAGGAGAAAGCCGCTGCCCTCAGGAGCACAGAAGGATTGGCCAAAAATATTCATTTCACCTGATCCTTGTCTCCCCCAACATCATCTGATGGGGAGAGTTGCCCAAGCTCTCCGTTCTCAGCAGGTTTGGCCGACAAAAGACTAATGTGTATGGCCAGCTTAAGAGTGGATCATACCATATGAAATAAAACAAAACTTGAAACTATGTAGAATCAAATAAAAACTTTTCATAATGCTTCATATTTAAAGTTTGAAATGTCAGCTCAATGTCACATTGTAAGGATAGCAGAATCTATAAAAGCCAACATCAGTGGGATCCCCTGTGAATATAATCACGTCACTAAACGCATTTCACTCCAAGACATCCTACTAGGGGCTTCATGCTCATTTTATAAGATCTATTGTGCTTTACATTTCATGTGATTTTTTTTCTAATGGAAATGCGTATTTGAAGAATCAATTTATTTTAGCTAGTCATGCTGGACACACAGCGTGTAATAATTGCTCTGCTCGAAGCTGTAACTTAGATTCACAGATGTAGAGAAATCAGGATAACAGCAAAAATCTGTTAATGATCAAAAGTGCTGCAACCAAAGGTTCAGTGACTCAGTCCACATGTATACCAACACTATACAAAAAAGTGATTATTCAGCTATTCACAGGAACAGAACTATTGATTCAAATAACAAAGAACGCAATATAAATCTCTCTGGCTGGGAAAATTGATTTTCCTTCTTCCATTTTTCTTGCCTTGAAGTTCCTTTAGGCAGTTAATCTTTGTTCAATTCAACTTTCCAATTCGCCCCATGAATGCAAAAATAATTATAAGTTCTTCAAAAAAATATGCATGCAAAATAAATCATTTTGTGGCCAGAAAAATGCTTCCATTGATCTCCACTCAGTAACGTGTGAAGTTTGTGTACAGACGAGAGAAGATTGTGCTTAGTGCAAAATGTTGATGGATACGTATCGCATTTCCACAAGTTGAAAGTACTGATAACATTAAAATCAGTAGGTGGCCGGGAGAGGGAATATCATTTCTCTTTAAGGCACAAACTCCAGTATTAAGACCAGTCTTAATAGCAAATATTGCTGGTGGATGATGCGTCAGAAAAAAATTTTTTTAAAATAAATAAAACAAAAATATTAATTTCACCCGATCCTTGTATCCCCCAACATCACCTGACGGGAAGAGTTGGCCGAGCCTGTAGGTTTGGCCGACAAAAGACTAAGGTGTATGGCTAGCTTAAGAGTGGATCATACCATATCGTTAGGATCCGAAGTCGATTCGCATAAAACTTTTTAATATTGTGGGAGCGCCGTACAGTATTAGAGCTCCGTACAGTATTACAATGTATTGGCTAAGATGAGCTGAAGTTATAACTTCGCGAAGTCTGAACTCGTTTTCAGTTCCAAGTGGTGAGCTGTGTAACTCCACCTTTAGACCACCAAGGATATTTTAATTAGCATGCTTTTGTGTTCTATACTGAAATTCAATACATTTAATATCCCTGAAAAATATGTCATGTTTACTGTTGTCCCATATCACTTCAGCCAATCACTGGCTCAGTGGTATACAGCCTGCTGAGACCAGTGATTGACCGCAGCAGTATAAAGGACATCACTGCTGCAGCCATAACAATACATTACTAGCTGCAACCGGGAGAAGAGGAGGAGCAGCAAAGCTGGGTCAGAGGGTCTGCTGAAGGTGAGGTAAGTAATTTTATTTCATTATTTATTATTGTTTTACAAGCTGGACAACATTTAAACTTGGACAACCTCATTATTAGCTGTTTTACGGTAAAATAGAGTGTTTACAGCATAATACCACATCTTTAATTCATTTTGTAATGTGTCCTCCTAGTTACTGCTGCTATTTTGTACTGTTGGTGACAGGCTCTGAATCAGTCTCCTTCCCCCTCTAGAAGCTGAGAATATAGTCCCTTCTAATTCCCCCTGCATAAGGAATATTCTCAGCTATACTGTCATGCCACTGTGGAGGCTCTGCTTCCTCCCTGACTAGTAGAGAGGAAAGCTATCTCTACTAGCTGCTGTATGTTACGTAGAGGATCTCTATGCAGACACTTGGCTGTGGGAAGAGTGGCTGAGCATGCATGTCCACCAGCACTCAGCTCAGTAGGTGGATGTGCACACTGCTATACACTGTAAACACTAGGTGGTGCCATACTGTCTAAGTGTCCACTTCATGCAAGCATTTTATATCAGCATGTAAATAGCAAACATTGTTCATTTTTTATAAACTATAAGGTGGCTGTAATTTGCACACATCTTGCCCCTTTAGACTCTGTATTCACTAGGAGTACTTTTGCTGCCAGTGAAAATGAAAACCAAGGAGACTATGTACTATGAGAAAATCTACATAGACTATAGCTGAGATCTGACAGCTTTAGAGAATGGCAGCCTCTCAAAATGTTACATTCTCAAAAATAACAGAAAATATGGCTGACTTACAGTACCGTCTGTTGATAGTGGATCCAAATGTCACTCTTAGGGTCCACTGAATGTCAAGGTCTCAAACTAAACTAATTGCCAATGGAGGCTGTGAATACAGATATGACAATAGCAAAATAATGAAAAATCTCAGACAACCCCTACAATTGCATAAAATAAAAAACATGATATTGCTCACCCACTGCAGCCAATCATTGTCCTCAGGTGCAGACCGCTGAGAACAGTCATGTATAGTCTCTACTAAAAAGCCTACTAAAAAGCTATTAAGCGTTTCATTAGAGCAGGGGTGGCTAACTAGAGCCCGGAAAAAAATGTATGACTACCAGGAGCCACAAGCTATACATTGGCACACGAGTCACCGTATTTTTTGCCCTATAAGATGCACTTAGGTTTTAGTGGAGAAAAATAAGAAAAAAAAATACTTTTATACTTATCTTTCGTTTGCAGAGAAAAAAAGAAAAAAAAATATTTTTCATCAGACCTCAGATCAGACTCCTAAATCAGACCCCCTATCCTCATCTGACGTAAAATATGATCCTTAACACAAATCAGACCCTCGGTGCTCAGATTAGACCCCCCCATGCTCACATCAGAACCCCCATGCTCACACCAGACTCCCCCATGCTTAGGTCTGACCCTCATGCTCACACCAGACCCCCCCCCATGCTCAGACCAGACCCCCCCCATGCTCACACCAGATCCCCCATGCTCACACCAGACCCCCCCCCCATGCTCACACCAGACCCCCATGCTCAGATCAGGCCCCCACCCCATGCTCAGATTAGATTCCCCATGCTCAGATCAGAACCTCCCATGCCTAGATCAGACCCCCATGCTCAGTTCTATCATTTAGAAAAATCTCCTACCTCCCCTGTTCGGGCACCTGCTACTATGCAGTTCTGATATGCTCTCCAATGTGACCTGATGCGCACAACGCCTGGTGATAGCGTGCGTCTCTACATGGGGGTCCAACAGGCAGTAATGCTGCTGTGAGTGCCGCAGCCTTCTCACAGTTTTTCCTAGGCCCGTGACGACACGTTCATCAGTCATGTGGCCTAGGAGCAGTTCAGCCCCATAGAAGTGAATGTGGCTGAGCACGATACCAAGCACAGCCGCTATACAATGTACGGCACTGTGCTTAATATGCACAGAGATGGTCGCGGTGCTCACAGGAGTGCCAATGCCTTCTCAAACAGTTGATCAGCGGGGGTCCCGGGTTTCAGACCCCCACCCATCAGATACTGATGACCTATTTAGAGGATAAAATCCCAGAAAACCCCTTCAAATTTAAAACAATAATTAGAAACTTACCTGAATGTAGGCAAATGTCCCTGAAGCAAGTAGTAACAACCAAAGGTAAAGTACTGGATTCTGTCAGGACAAAATAAAGACAATATAAAACTCATTCACCTGAGGTGTAGAATTCTGTGCCATTACTCTCACTAAGCTGACAGTGGAAGCTTTCTAAATCTAGACAGACAGATATGCAATAGATAGACATAAGATAGATAGATAGATAGATAGATAGATAGATAGATAGATAGATAGATAAAAAGAGCAGTACACTAATTAAAGTGAAGAATGTTATTTATTGTTAATTTTTTTGTTTAGTTTTGTCTTTATTATGATAACTCTGTTATTCTACACTTTGTCCCCCCTCTCCTTCATAAGGTCATACAAGACCTCTGGGGACATTTAAATATTACATTTTTAATTGCCGATGTCTCCTTTAACTTATGGTGACATATTAGTCCCAGTTACAGGGATAATACAGACCTCAAATGTTTTACAAGCCTCACTGCAGAGCTGATCTGGGTCTGCCAAAACCTGGCAGCTCATGCAGTTATCCAGCCCCCGTGATGACATGATTGCTAGGACCAGAATTCCTGATCTGTACACACAGCACTCATTCAAGGGGTTGTAGAGAAGATTTGTATTGATGACCTATCCTCGATAGGTCATCAATATCAGATCGATAGGGGTCCAACTCCTGGCACCCCCGCCAATCAGCTGTTTGAAGAGGAGACGGACTGCTTCCTCTTCAAGATTACACTGCACAAATGGGATCAGCACATATAATTACACTGCACCACCCTGCAAGGAAGACAACATGCAGTTTAATCATGAAGAGTAATAAGCGCTTGCACAAGCGCCACCTCCTCTTCAAACAGCTGATCGGCAGGGATACTGGGAGTCGGAACCCCGCCAATCTGATATTGATGACCTATCCTGAGAATAGGTCATCAATATAAACCCCTGAACAACCCCTTCAAGCACCGTGTATACAGCAATGGAGAAGGCTGTCTCTGCCTTCTCTATCTAGGAGCCCGGCTCTCACTGACAACAGGCTCCCCACTTCTGCGGCTGCACAGTTAGTGTCCCGATGCCATCTTTGCAAGGTCGTTCAAGAATGTCTTTGCAGAGGTAAACACGGACCATCTGGATGTACAGTATATAGTCAAGGAGCAGCCCAGAAGTAGTTAAGAGCATATTGCATTTCAGATTGGCCATCCATTTAAAAAAAAAAAGTATTCCAAAGTGATCTTGATTTCTCAGTTATAAATATATCTTACAAAAAGTGAAAGAAACATAAAAATGATACCAATAATTTCAATCAAATTGAGCCTGGGCAGGAATGATGGATGAGTACTAATGTATTCTGCATCTCCACCGCAATCAACTATAATCTCTTACACACATTGGCCAGAAATATTGGAGCAGTTGGTCACTTCAGAACTGAATATCTTACAGAGCTGCAGATAGATTTGTAAATGCAGCCCATCCAGATTATACCCAGTCACGGGGATAAAGTGTTCATGAATTGGTGTATATATAAAAGAGCTGACATTATTAGTCTTTATTCCTAAAGTATAACCAAAAGTCATGACATAGACGTCGCAGAGCTGGGATTGTCATTTAACTCTTTGGATTGGCATCCTCTATGGAGACTCATAGTGCTCTAAGTTAAAATAGCTCACAGAAAACGTATCATACTTTCATAGGGAGTTATATCAAAAACACAATCTCAGCTCTGCTACATTTGTAGAGGACTTTTGGAGAAATGACATACTAGCCTCGGTTTGTAGGCTTTTTTTGCACATTTTTGAAAATGTGATGTTCAGTTTGCAGCGTAGCTTTGGTCAATGAGAGTACAAAAAAAAGCTTAAAAAGGGGGAGATATATTCATCAAATTGCCGCTGTGATTCGTTAATCGTTCAGATCATATCAAACAAAACTTTTTTTCTTCCAAATTATAAGATTAATTCCACTTAGAGGAGACAGACAACAGTTAAACTCACCATGACTAAAGGACAGAACCCGTGTTTGCTTTAGGGTGACACACGCTTTTGGCTGAGCTGTTGTTTTTTGAAAGACTATTAGTCGTGGTCCAAAGGTCACATGTGACGCTGCATTTACATAAGGAGGCCATGCGCCATCTGCTGGATTAATAGGGTTTGCTATAGTACGTAGATAATAAAACGAAGGATATAATCACCGTTTCATCATTTTACTGAGTTTCTTACTATTCGTGCTAATTAAATCATAATTCATCAATAAGAAAATGTGATAAAACGATATAGAATATCGAGCCCAAACTCTACGCCACTTTTGCTCCTGATGTAGTCTTGCAATTATCATTAATGAGGATTATGGGGGAGGTCTCTTTTCCAGAAACAGCATCAGTTCTGTCCATTGGCTGTCCCTGGTATTGCATTTCAAGTGAATAAAACTGAGCTGCAATACCAGGCACAGCCCATGGACAAGAGTGGCACTATTTCCGGAAAATAGTACAGAAAATAATAAGGGGGTTTCATGGTTCTGTGGAGATTTATCAAAACTAGTTTAAATGTAGAACTGGCTTATTTGTCCATAGCAACCAGATTCCACCTATCATTTTCTAAAGGAGCTGTGAAAAGGAAAAGGTGGAATCTGATTGGTTGCTATGGGCAATTAAGCCAGTTCTACTGTACACTAGTTTGATAAATCCCCCCCCCCATAGTTTTCTATAATAACCAATCTCACAATAGCTTTCACTTCTCATAGAGCTCTTGAAAAATGAAAGCTGATTTGTGATTGGTAGATAAAAACAAAGACAAAAAAAAGTCTTTCATTTGGGCAATTTCATAAATCTCCCCCATTGATATTGTACATAAATCTCATAAATCTCCTCTTGATACTGTACACCGGAGCAAAGTGATGTTCTCTATTATCATTGATGACTTTGCTTGGACTGAGATAGAAGAAAATTTACAATTCTGTCATCTATAGGCATCAATGGGAAGTATTAATTATATTTATTTATATTTGTATTTGTTTATTTATTATTTATTATTACTATTATGATAATTATTATCAAGTCCCCATTTCCCTTGCCCTAGGAGGGGCTAGTTCTCATTGAAGAGATGCAGTTGCTATATGGAGACTTACAGGCGATGCTCCCTGGGAAAATGAAATATGCAAATTATCTCTCCTTCAGAAGGATGTAAACTATCGGCTAAGCCAGAGACTCCACAGTTGAGTTTGTGGCACCTCACAGGGATACTGCTTGTTTTCTTATATTCTTGCATTAATGTAATTTTAATTAGTACTTCTCATAAGAAACAATACGACTTTCCTTATTGCTTTTTTGAGCTGCTAATTACTTTGAAGTGGGGAGTAGCTGCTGTAATAAGTTTCATTGGGTTTTTACATCACATACCAAAGGGTAATTTACATAAATGATGACTTTCCTCTTCTTGGTAGACCTGAGTAGTCTAAACCTTACAAACTTATTAAATGTACTTTTTATATACTTTCATAGGCATATTAGAGTTTCATTGTATTGTTGGACTTTGGTAGCGAAGGCATGTTTAACAAGACGGGAAGAAGCAAATATCATCATACATCATAATGAATCAAAATATTTCATTGAAAAAAATTAATGCATGAAATAGATAACCATTGATATCTCTTCTTATCTTAAAGGGTGGCTATTAGCAATTTTTATGCTAAACTACTGACAGCTTTAGGTAGGGGCTGGGGCGAAAAAGGCAAATATAATTCTTGAGAAGCTTTTGTTGTCAGGAGCAGTGTGAATATTAACTTTTTATTCTGGAGGCAGAGCTCCCTATGAAGTACTCTCTGCATTGAGCTTTTTCATAGCCCTTCCCCTCTGCTCTGAGTGACAGCTGTAGTGGTCTCCTGGTTGGATGCTACAGCTGTCACTCAGAGCAGATGGGAGGGGCTGTGCAGCAGCTCAGTACAGAGAGCATGTCACGCTCTGGTGTGGGGGGAAAGACCACACCGAGCGTAAGAAGGATGGGAACAGACAAAACCAGGGAACTGGTCACCTCCTGCAGGGGACCCTAAGACTAGGCCCTAGCTGGCTACCAGTATGAGCTAACCCGGGTGGTAGGAAAGCCCATACGCAGGAACCTAATCTTGATATACCCTAGATCACCCTGCAGTCTAGTGACACAAGAGAGTAACCCGTTCCTCCAAGCATAAGGAGGAACAAGAGACTCAAAACGGGAATAACCAAAGGAAGGGAAAACACTTAACTTTAAGTAGAACTCAGCAACTGGATCTCAGCCGAGATCCACACCACTCTCAATCAGGGATGTAGAAGATATAACCCGCAAGGGATACTGGGAGAGGAAGAGGTAAATAGCAGAAAGCTAATTGCCAAGTGGCAACAGCTGAGGGGAAGGGGTGTGGAGAACAGCACCCAAACCACAGGGAAGCCTGTCAAACATGTCACTTAGAAAGCCGCGCAGAGCGTCTGATTCCAGGCGCAAGCCCACTCGTGACATTACCCCCCCTTTTACGGGTGACCACCGGGCACCCAGGACCAACTTTATCAGGGTAACACCTGTGAAAGGCTTTTATCAAACGACCGGCATTCACGTCAGATGCCGGTACCCATGACCTCTCCTCAGGACCATAACCCTTCCAATGAACCAGATATTGAAGGGTACCACGAAGAACTCGAGAATCAATGATCTTGACAATCTGAAATTCCAAATTACCATCCACCAAGACAGGCACGGGTGGCAAGGGAGATGGCTCCAGAGGTTCAACATACCTCTTCAACAAAGATCTGTGAAACACATTATGTATTTCAGGGCCTGAGGAAGTTCAAGACGAAATGCTACAGGATTAATAATGGCCGTGATTTTATTGGGCCAATAAATCTTGGACCCAGCTTCCAAGAAGGAACTTTCAACTTAATGTTCCTAGTAGACAGCCACACAGAATCACCCACATTTAGGTCCGGACCATTCATGCGTCTCCTGTCAGCCACACGTTTGTACTTGTTACCCATATTTATCAAGTTATTTTGAATTTTTCGCCATATGGAAGACAATGATGACGAAAAACGTTCTTCCTCAGGAATACCAGAAGTATCAGAACCAGAAATGTGCCAAACTGCGGGTGAAAGCCATATGCACCAAAAAAATGGTGACTTACCAGTGGAGTCCTGTCTGCGATTATTTATGGCAAACTCAGCCAGAGACAAAAACGAGGACCACTCTTCCTGGTTCTCAGAGACAAAGCATCTCAAATAAGTCTCCAGATTCTGATTGGTACGCTCAGTCTGTCCATTCGTCTGGGGATGAAAGGCAGAGGAGAAAGACAGTTGTACCCCGAGCCGAGTACAGAACGCCCTCCAGAATCTGGACACAAACTGAGTCCCACGATCAGAGACCACGTCAGTGGGAATGCCATGAAGTTTCACAATGTTGTCAACAAACACTTGTGCAAGAGTTTTAGCATTGGGGAGTCCGGGTAATGCAATAAAGTGCGCCATTTTACTAAAACGATCTACAACCACCAGAATAACTGTCTTACCAGACGACTCAGGCAGATCAGTGATGAAGTCCATGGATAGGTGAGTCCATGGTCTGGACGGGATGGGTAATGGAAGTAGGGGTCCAGAGGGACGAGTATGTGTCACCTTAGAGCGTGCGCAGACACTACAGGCTGACACATATTCCTCAACACACTTACGCAGACCTGGCCACCAGAATCTACGAGAGATGAGGTCGACAGTGGATTTACTCCCAGGGTGTCCCGCAAGCACCGAAGAATGATGCTCCTCAAACACCTTATAACGCAAATCAGAAGGAACAAACAACTTCCCGGAAGGGCAAGACTCCGGCGCATCTCCCTGGGCCTCAAGCACTTTAGCCTCAAGATCCGGGTAAAGAGCGGATATCACCACTCCTTCAGACAGTATAGGGCTAGGATCTTCAAAATCACCACCTCCGGGAAAACTACGTGACAAGGCATCCGCCTTCACATTCTTAACCCCAGGACGGTATGTGACAATGAAATTGAATCTGGTGAAGAACAAAGACCATCTGGCCTGCCTCGGATTAAGTCGTCTAGCCGACTCCAGGTAAGCCAGATTTTTGTGATCAGTGAATACCGTGATTGGATGAATCGCCCCTTCCAACCAATGACGCCATTCCTCAAAAGCCAACTTAATGGCCAGTAACTCTCTGTTACCCACATCATAATTTCTCTCCGCCGCAGAGAGTTTTTTCGAAAAAAAAGCACATGGGCGCCATTTACCAGGTGACGGGCCCTGTGATAACACAGCTCCTACCCCCACATCGGATGCGTCAACCTCCACAATGAAAGGTTGTGACACATCTGGCTGCACCAATATAGGGGCAGAAGAAAAGCACTCCTTCACAGTAGAGAAGGCTTGCAACGCTGCATCAGACCACACTGAGACATCCGTCCCCTTCTTAGTCATGTCAGTTAAGGGTTTAACTATAGTCGAATAGTTCTTAATAAATTTTCGGTAATAGTTGGTGAACCCCAAAAATCGCATAAGAGCCTTCAGATTTTCAGGTCGGTCCCAGTTCAGAACAGCACCGACTTTCTCTGGATCCATACGAAAACCTGAAGATGAAAGCAGGTATCCTAAGAATTGCACCTCATGTACCGCAAAAGCACATTTCTCTAATTTTGCATACAACTTGTTATCTCTTAAGATTTGCAACACCTGCCTCACGTGATCCTGATGTGTCACAATATCTGGAGAATAGATTAGTATGTCATCCAAATACACGACTACAAACCTCCCCACAAGATGATGAAAAAATGTCATTAACAAAATGCTGGAAGACAGCAGGAGCATTGGTCAACCCAAAAGGCATGACCAGGTTCTCAAAGTGGCCCTCAGGAGTGTTAAAGGCCGTCTTCCATTCATCCCCTTCCTTGATCCTGACCAGATTATATGCCCCCCTTAAGTCCAACTTGGAGAACACCTTGGCATCCACAATCTGGTTAAACAAGTCAGGAATCAAAGGAAGGGGGTACGGATCACGGACAGTAATCCTATTGAGTTCACGGAAATCCAGACATGGCCTAAGGGATCCGTCCTTTTTTTTAACAAAAAAGAACCCTGCTGCCACAGGAGATTTGGAAGGCCTAATATGTCCTTTGGCCAAACTCTCAGCAATATATTCCTTCATGGCCGTTCTCTCAGGTCCAGAAAGGTTATACAGCCGAGATTTAGGCAATTTAGTTCCAGGGATAAGATTGATAGGACAATCGTATTCCCGGTGAGGGGGTAAATCCTGACATCCACCTTCAGAAAATACATCAGAGAAATCCGATATAAAAGAAGGAAGAGTCTTAGTGGTTAAAGCAGAAAAAGATGTATTAAGGCAATTGTCAACACAATAATCGCCCCAATCCACAATTTGTCTAGTATGCCAGTCAATGGACGGATTATGTTTGCTTAACCACGGTAAACCTAGAACCACCCTCGTCAGTCAGGAGAAAACGGGTACTGCAGGATGAAGACAAATGCACATTTTCAGTCTCCCTACCCACTCCACCAAGAGTGAGATGAGAATTCAACGCCCCCTTTTCTTTTCTCTCTTTTAGAGATAGAAAGCATGGACATACATTGATAAAGTGTCCTTTCTGACCACAGAAAAAACACACACCCTTTTTATTACCAAGATGATTGCGGGTGGCTACAGGAGTGGCTCCCCCTAATTGCATAGGTTCATCCCCAGACATCAACCTAGGGGAATATTCACCCAAAGTGTCATAAGAAGCCGGTACACTATGTGATAGTATGTCCTGAGAGCGGGGGCCCCTAGATCGCTCTCTCAGGCGCCTATCCATGCGTACAGCCAGAGACATAGCGGCCTCCAAAGACACAGGAGTTTCCTGAAAGGCCAAAGCGTCCCTTCAGCCTTTCAGACAAACCTTGACAGAATTGGCTACGTAAAGCCGGATCGTTCCATTCAGTATTGGTCGCCCACCTCCGAAACTCAGAGCAATAAGTCTCAACCGGCCGCTTACCCTGACAAAGGTCACGTATCTGGGTCTCAGCCAGGGAGATACGATCCGGGTCATCATAGATAATCCCTAAAGCCTTGAAAAATTCATCTACTGACCGGAGAGACTGCGATCCGGTCGGCAGAGAAAAGGCCCATGACTGCGCATCCCCTTTAAGCAGCGAGATGACCACACCAACCTTCTGTTCCTCATTACCAGAAGAATGTGGCCGCAGTCTGAAATACAATTTGCACGCCTCCCTAAATAGAACAAAATTATCACATTCCCCAGAAAATCTATCCGGGAGGGGGACCTTAGGCTCCAAACAGGCCTGACACTCAGCACCCCCAGAACCACCAGCCGGTGGTCTCTGAATCTGGTTGCGGATGTCAGCCACCTCCAAGCAGAGTCCCTGCAGCCGTTCAGCCAGTGCAGCAATAGCATCCATGTCAGCACAAAAATGACATAAATTTTTGTTAGTTGGCGGGTTATAATGTCACGCTCTGGTGTGGGGGGAAAGACCACACCGAGCGTAAGAAGGATGGGAACAGACAAAACCAGGGAACTGGTCACCTCCTGCAGGGGACCCTAAGACTAGGCCCTAGCTGGCTACCAGTATGAGCTAACCCGGGTGGTAGGAAAGCCCATACGCAGGAACCTAATCTTGATATACCCTAGATCACCCTGCAGTCTAGTGACACAAGAGAGTAACCCGTTCCTCCAAGCATAAGGAGGAACAAGAGACTCAAAACGGGAATAACCAAAGGAAGGGGAAAACACTTAACTTTAAGTAGAACTCAGCAACTGGATCTCAGCCGAGATCCACACCACTCTCAATCAGGGATGTAGAAGATATAACCCGCAAGGGATACTGGGAGAGGAAGAGGTAAATAGCAGAAAGCTAATTGCCAAGTGGCAACAGCTGAGGGGAAGGGGTGTGGAGAACAGCACCCAAACCACAGGGAAGCCTGTCAAACATGTCACTTAGAAAGCCGCGCAGAGCGTCTGATTCCAGGCGCAAGCCCACTCGTGACAGAGCACTTCACAGTAAAACTCCACCTCCTGGGCTTGCAAAATACAATTTCATATTCACACTACTCCTGATGATAAAAGCCCCACAAAAGATACCTTTTTTCTGCTCTACTCATCCCCTAGCTAGTGCTGCTGACAGACTCCCTTTAATCCAACATTTATTAATCCAGAATTTTTTACACTTATTTTTGGTTAAAAAAAAAACTCAGAGATCATATGGAATCCCAGATAACCAGAAGCAGAACACTGAGCAGAGATATGATAAGCTGATATCATGGAGGAAGCTGCAAAACCAAACACATTTTTCCTGCAGCATAGTGAATGGGCAACCATGTAAACTTAGACAAACCAAGTCCTCTACAGCAAGAACCATCAGTTCTAGCAGCTCTTCATTTTGAACATCTTGATGGGACATCTGGATGAAGTGACATTGAAGAGACATTTTGTATTTTAAAGTTGTAATCCTGAATGTTCTCTACTTGTAGGTAAAATGTTCTACTTCTCTATGCAATAAATGAATATTAGTTTGCAATTTAGCATCTACAAGGTTCCATGAATGCCATATCTGAAGTATTGTCCTTTCTTTTGTGGTAAGATGTTTTCCAATACATATTTTAGATAGATACAAAGATAGATGATAGATATATGGACAGATAAATAAATAGATTGACATTAGATAGATTGATAGATTAAAAAAAAAGCTGAAAAATGGCAGCACCAGAATCAAAGGTCAAAGAGAAGCAATTGAGGTGCAAGCCTAAAGGGACTAGACTATTGCCCTAAATTAAAAAATGCAGCACTCTCAGATAATTGAATAAATGAAAAAAAGGTTATTTACCCATGTGGAGCTTTGGTTCAATGTTAGAGCCTGGCTTGAGAAACACTATAACATTGAGCCATAGTGTCCACATGGGGGAAAAAACTTTTTTCATTTTTTCATTATCTGCCTGTTTGCATAGATAGATAGATAGATAGATAGATAGATAGATTGCATACACTCTCCTAAAGAGCTGATGTTAAATCTGTGAAACTCCAAGTCACAAGATGTCCCATCATCCTCGGGATGTCTAATCTTCTTTTCACTTCTATAGGGTAGGTAGTGACTGAATTGTATTAAGCACATTAACCTGTAAACCTGAGCTATTAGCACCCACCACTGCTCTTTCACTCCAGCACCATGTTACCTTCCTACTACTAATTACAGTTTATTACTAACCCAACCTCTCCAGGGATTTCCAGCACATTGCCTTGTGCCAGCTCTCCATTAATGGAAAGATATAGGGATAGTCCATAGAGAACCTTACAATTACAAACCTACAATAGCCCTGAATCTGGATGTATTTCCACCCCTCAGTTATTACTGTCTCCAGGTCTTCAGGGAATTCAGTTATATAATATGCCACAGAAATTCATTCCTGCCATTCCTTCCTCTATTACTACAGAATATTGGAGACGATTGAAAGACAAATCCTGTTCCGTAACGCAATCTTTACTTCGGCATAGAGACACTTAGTAGTACACATTGACAGCGTTATATACAATTAACTTCTGTGTGACAAATGAAAGCTTCAGCCATGAGTAGTGCACTTCTTGTTCTCAGCAGCCCCATCAAAGTGCTCATGTGCAACTGTAAAATATAATTATATATTCAATGTACGCCTAAGTGCCTGTTCTCAATGACAGAGCAAATGGGGAGGTGGGCGCTTTGCTCATTTTATATTTTGGGTAAACAGGTACAGTTATTGCAAAGCTCTGTCGTTTTATCTTGCTTTTCTTTTTTCGTCAACATGTATTTTTATTATTCTATTGTTTAGGCATTTTAGTGTTAAAATTCATCATATGTAGATTATAAATAACTGGAACCTTCTAAGTAAAATACCAGGCACATGTTCCTTTAATTTTGCATCAAAAAAGTTCTACATTCAATCTTAAGTGTCACAGAACAGTAACATAAAGGAACGCCAACATTATGAAAAAAATTCATTATATATATATTTAATTATATACACACATCAAAATAACTCACCTTTCAACCATCCCTAATGGGTCCCTATCAGTATGTCTTTGGAGTGTGGGAGGAAAACCATGCAAACACAGGGAGAACATACAAACTCCATGCAGATGTTGTCCTTGGTCAGATTTGAACCTAGGACCCCAGCGCTGCAAGGCACCAATGCTAATCACTGAGCCACCATGCTGCCCAGTGTTGGGACTGAATTCCATCTTAAGCATCACAGAACAGTAACATAAAGGAAATTTCTCTATCATCTATCTATTATCTATCTAATTATCTATTATCTATCATCTACATATCTAATAACTCACCTTTCAGATACCTTTCATATACTTATCTATCTATCTATCTATCTATCTATCTATTATCTATCATCTATCTATTATCTATCATCTACATATCTATTATCTATCATCTACATATCTAATAACTCACCTTTCAGATACCTTTCATATACCTATCTGTCTATCTATCTATCTATCTATCTATCTATCTATCTATCTATCTATCTATTATCTATCATCTACATATCTAATAACTCACCTTTCAGATACCCTAAATCACTAAGGTGATGTCCCCAATGTAGCCAGTAGTTGGGGCAGAGTATGGGGAATTCTAAGTCTGCTTTCACATGTACTTAGTAGCATTTTTCAGCACTTTTGCATTTTTTGGCACCTTTTTTTTCTATAAAAATGCCAGCTCCACATTTTATCTGAAAGTCTACGGGAAATATGAAACACAGGACACACAAGTTTTCTTTTCTCCTGCCATTTTTGTTAATAATTTTATTTTTTTTGTCTTTCTGGTGTCTTTTCAAAAAAGCTTCTTTTGCATTTGCCAAGACCTTATATATAGGGGGAAAACACCATGAAGAAAACACTAGTGCTAAGACATAGTTTGTGCAAAAGATGCCAGACAAATAGCTACATTTTGGCACGTATCCTGCTTATCTGAAATATTTTTGCAAGCCTGAGAAATCCTTTAAAACAATAATAAATCCAAAGGTATGTTCCCTCATCTAGACAAAATTATCAAGACTTTTCTCCTTTCCCTGGGTCAACCATGGTTAACTAGTTCCTTGTATATTGAAATAAGACTTTTTGTCATCCAAACTGACCATGTAACAGTCATACACATCAAACATGTCTATAAACAGCATAATAAAAGGAATTCATCATCACACTGTTTCGAAAGAGCAGATTCTCTAGTTGAAAAGTGAATTGTTAAAGTTGAATTTTGTTAAGAATCATTAAACTAAATATCTTGTGATAAATGTAAGAGATTAAAAAATAAGAGATGAGGAAAGAAAACCGATTATTCTATTGTTTGAATCATTAAATACAATATAAAACATGTAAAATAGCATGGCATTTAGTGCAATGGAAAGTGGTTGGACTCAAAAGGCTTAGAAAATACAAAAAAAATTGGTAAAGCTATATACACATTGTCCATCATAATAATAAGTAATAATATGCAATACATAATATTGATAGTAATTAGCATTTTTT
Organism: Rhinella marina; assembly: GCA_900303285.1. Taxonomy (NCBI): domain Eukaryota; kingdom Metazoa; phylum Chordata; class Amphibia; order Anura; family Bufonidae; genus Rhinella; species Rhinella marina. The sequence goes on along the minus strand of ONZH01025655.1, from coordinate 1,283,726 downwards.
CTAATTGTATTAAACTTGGCCAAAGTGTTGAAGATGTATATATATAATCTGCTGCATTCATGACCTTCCCCAGTATGTGGTCAGTCATTATAGCATGTCATATAATAAATGTATGTAGATGTCGGAGGGCTTCGTTCTTAGATGGAAGGTTCACTTATAGATCTTATTAACTATGGGATAACTAATAATAAGAAATATATCATTCTACATTGGTTTTATTAGTTGGAAATTGGAATAAACAGTGCTACTAAACAAATGATGGAAACTGTGCATTATATAAATTGTACATTTCACCATATCCTCCACAGATATATTTTGTTCTGTTTTTTATGTTTCTTCGTCTTCTTCTACTCCCCTAGTGACCTTCCCCAGTATGTGGTCATTCATTACAGAATGCCAGGAAATAAATAAATATATGGACACTTTAGTTCTTAGATAGCGTGCAGCAATCATGGTGTTTCGGCAGTCAGTGATTTTGAAAATGGCTGTGAAGTTGTTGAAAGTGCTGGACGTTCCACGCGGATATCATTATGGAATAAATAATGTCCTAAAATTCCCACATCAAACAGCCAAAAGAGCGCAGTAAGAACACTAAGACAATGTACACTGGATAATAAGAAACGGTTGTGTTTCTACATATTCTGACTCCTAGATTCACACGCACAGGACAATTTAGCTTTCTGTGCTCAGTTTTAGTGCAGATTTTTAAACACGAGATTCATTTCAGAAGCTGTAGAGAAGATTTTATATAAATTTACAGGCAGACAGTTATTAAATTCTGTTGATGACTGACTATTTGGGTTATTACAAGCCCTCTTTTAACAGAATGACCATATCACCGCTTATAGCCCTCGTCTGTTACAGCGGAGACAGCAGAAATACAGATAGTAATAAATATAGAAAGAGAATACTGATAATAATCATGAGGAAATGTATTATTTTTATTATTACTATTATAAATAATATTGTTATTCACAATATGCAAGTATACTTATATACAAATTTCTATTACCATTAGCCTCTCAACGCATATTGAGAGGTTAATTTCTAGAAAGATAAATAGAAATATGAGATATAGGTTGATAGATAGATAGATAGATAGATAGATAGATAGATAGATAGATAGATAGAAAAGATCAGCAGCACTGTCAACGTGAAGACGGGCAGAATCCCTCAATCAGTTTTAGATTTCAAATAGTCAAATTTGCAAAGAAGAGGCAGCACTCCAAATACGGTGAAGGGCTATATAGCCTCTTTTATTCTTTCTATTTAGATAATAGATAGATAGATAGATAGATAGATAGATAGATAGATAATAGATAGATAGATGGATGAAAGGATGGATACATAAAATGAGAGACTGATAGATTTACAAAGTGATTTAAATAGTTACTATGGTTAAAAAAGAGTTCATCGATTCAAGGGATGGGTGGGAATGTGAATTTTAGGAAAGGGGATGATAGATAGATGATGGATAGATATGAGATAGATAGATTGATAGATAATAGATTGATAGATGATGGATCATAGATAGATAGATATGAGATAGATAGATAGATAGATAGATAGATAGATAGATAGATAGATAATGTATGTTGCCAACGTGGAATTTAGGAATTAACTGCATAGTTGCAACATATTTTTTACATCAGGCAGATAGACAGCGAAAAGTTGAGCTCTTTTAATCTGTTATTTTAATATTTTACATGTTGGGTGTGGTACAAGCCTAAATGCTGTACTGTACTGTCAAGCATGTGTTTATTTTTTTGTCTCTCATATAAAACATTTGGCCTTGTCCATATTACCCAATTAGAGTCCAAATTTCTAAAGGCTCTCTTCACATCTGCGGTAGAGGCTCTGGTGCAGTGCTATTTTTCCATCAAAACAACACAACAGGACACCGAGATAGGACCCAATGAACCCCATAAAAAACTTCAGCTGCATGGAGACTTCAAGGTTGACATTTGCTTTAGAGAGGACCTGTCCCCTCTCCTGACATGTCTGTTTTAGTAAATTCTTGCATTCCCCATGAAATAATAATTCTGGAGAACTTTACATTGCGCTGTTCCTCTTTCATTCCCCTTAAAACTGTATGAACAAACCTGATAACTGGATGTTACTATTCCTCTTGTCAAAGAGGTTCAACACACCGCCAACTGGTAACATCCAGTTGTCAGTTTTTTCATATATTTCTAGCAGGGAGAACAGAGGAACAGCACAATGCAGAATACCTACCTTTAGTACATACTAAAACAGACATGTTAGGAGAGCTGATGGATCCTAAGTTTGCATTTGACATTCGGCGCCTGAGAATAGATAGAAGGGTATGACAACAAGGCCAGGGTTCCTGATGCAATTTTGGAAGCCAAAATCAGGAGTGGATCACAAAAGTACAGAAAATATAAAGGACAGATAGGACTTTTCCTCTTTCTTTAATTCACTCCTGGTTTCGGCTTCCAAAACTGCATCAGGAAACCTGACTGTGTGACCATAACTGAAGGAACCTCAGCAGTGCTCACCCACATACATACAGTGAAAGTATCTCCATCCACATATACATATCAATATAATTGCATGTTCTCCTTGTCCCCAGGGCCGTATGTGTATGCACAAAGATCGCAACCTACAGACCATTTAGTCCTCTGTTCCAAAAGCTGCATTTATAAAACATATAGCGCCCCCTCAAATCTTTGTATTCCCCCTTTGAGAATTTGAGAACCATCAATTATCATTACTTATGTCCTTTGACGAGCTGGATGTATTTATACACACAGATCCCCTCCCCCATAGTGGTAAGTGTATTTACATGCTCCATTTCCAGTAATTTCCTCTTCTACTTGCAGCTGCATGAATAGGAACTGATTAGGGATCTATATTATCCTTTGATGAAGTGTATCATTTGAGTCACACAAGTGGAAAGCAAAAAAATACCCAGATGTGAAAGCAGGAAGAGGGGCAGCTAAAATATCATTGTGCTCGCTGGCACCTCACTTTGTCGCATGGTTTAATATTTGCATTGTGCAGTGGAATAGGTGGCTTTAGACGTTATAGTGGATCCATTTCAGAAAGCTGGTTGTTGAAGCCGTGCACGTAATCGGCGGTTTAATGTGTCTACAGAGTCTCCATAATGTGGTCTGCACTGCCATCATCGGGCCGCTGAGGAGAAGTGCAAGGGGAAAAGATGATGGGTTTGTGCGGCGTCAATATTGACTCGGAGACAATTAGACACAGATAGACGAGTCGTCATTTACCTGATGTAAACAACAAGCGATTCAATATAATTACAGCTCGTTAACGAACGCTACAGTCAGAATCAGGAGGCAAGCCGATCCACAATCACTGCCTTCAACTATGGCACTGGCCGTTGCAAGGCGCATTAAAAAAAATTAACAAATTTGGCAAGCAATTAAGATAATTAGTGGTAGAAATGATGAGATGATGATTACTGTGTAATTACAGCTATAGTCGTCGATAGTGATTCTCCCGTTTTTCCCCCGTACTGTATATGAATTTTAGCAAACACTGATTTCACAGCTAGTACATAATTATCATTCCTGACACACAGACTCCCTTAATAATTATGTGCGTATATATCGAGAGAGAAAGGGAGAGAGAGAAAAAGGGATAGAGAGAGAAAGATATAAAGAGAGAGAGAGAGTGATATAGAGAGAAAGAGAGAACGAGAGAGAAAAAGAATGGAGATATATATTTATATATATATATATATAGAGAGAGAGAGAGAGAGAGAAAGGTAGAAGGAGAGAGCGAGAGGGACAGAGATATATACAGAGAGAGAAAGAGTGAGAGAGTGATATATATATATATATATATACAGAGAGAGAGAGTGTGATGTGATATATATATATATACAGAGAGAGAGAGAGAGAAAGGTAGAAGGAGAGAGCGAGAGGGACAGAGATATATACAGAGAGAGAAAGAGTGAGAGAGTGATATATATATATATACAGAGAGAGAGAGAGAGAGAGTGATGTGATATATATATATATATACAGAGAGAGAGAGAGAGAGAGTGATGTGATATATATATATACAGAGAGAGAGAGAGAGAGAGTGATGTGATATATATATATACAGAGAGAGAGAGAGAGTGATGTGATATATATATATATATACAGAGAGAGAGAGAGAGAGAGAGAGAGAGTGTGATGTGATATATATATATATACAGAGAGAGAGAGAGAGAGAGTGATGTGATATATATATATATATATATATATATATATATATATATATCACACCGTATTTTTCGCCCTATAAGACGCACCGGCCCATAAGACGCACCTAGGTTTTAGAGGAGGACAATAGGAAAAAATATTTTTCATTAGGCCTCAGGTCAGACCACCAATCAGACCCCCAATTTTAATCAGACCTCAGATCACAGCTCCAATCAGACCCCCAATGTTAATAAGACCCTGAATCAGACCTTAGATCAGACCCCAAATGTTAATAAGTCCCCAATAAGACCTCAGATCAGACCCACAATCAGACCTCAGCTCACACCCCAAAGTGAATGACCCCCAATCAGACCTCAGATATGAGCCCCAATATAAATAACCCCATTCAGACCTCAGATCAGACCTCCCGTCTTAAATCAGGCCCCCATACCTCATTTGATCAGTCCACAGCCTCATATCAGCCCCCAGTCTCACATTAGCCCCCATGCCTCTTTTGATCAGCCCCCAGTCTCATATTAGCCCCCTTGACTTATTATATTAGCCCCCTTACCTCTTTTCTTCAGCCCCCATGCTTCAGATGGTGCCCCCAGCCTTATATGACATAAAATAAATAAAGCACTTACCTCCCCTGCTCCTGGACGCTGCCGCACCTCTCCGCCTGCGCTCTTCTCCCTCCTCCTCCGTCGGCTGTGCTGTGAACTGGCACAGAGCGTCCTCACGCTGTGCGCAGCCCTACACAGCCGAGCGGAGGACCAGGAAGCGGTGAGTCCAGAGCCTTCACCGCTTCCTGGTCCTCCGGTGCTAATGAGCGCTTCCATAATGGAAGCGCTCATTAGCATTCACCCCATAAGACGCAGGGACATTTTTCTCCCACTTTGGGGGGAAAAAAAACTACGTCTTATGGGGCGAAAAATACGGTATATTACATCACTCTCTCTCTCTAATTATATATATATATATATATATATATATACACACACAGAGAAGGGGCGAGTGATCCAAATTTTAGGGAGGTCTAAATTGACAGAAGGCGGAGCACCCGAAATAACATAGTAACATGGTAACATAGTTTGTAAGGCCGAAAAAAGACATCTGTCCATCCAGTTCAGCCTGTTTTCCTACAAGTTGAGAACAAATAGGCAGGGAGAACAGAATTATGCAGGGCCAGCAATACAACGTAGCACAAAATACTAGCCTAGCTAAACCAAATACCACAGTGCAGTATAAAATACTGCCCTATCCCCATACTGAGGATGATGATACACTTGAATTCAGGAGGCACCTGTGGCCACTATCCAGATACATAAGTACTCAATGCTCCTAGCATTACTTAAGAGAGCATCAAATAGTTACGTACCTGGCTGATGGCCGTGAGAAAAATTACAGAAAAATGATTGTGAGGCTATCCAAACATACAATATTTCAATGGGAAAAATAATACATACTGTAGAAAATATGTACCGGTATTTACTTTCCGTATGTCCAATTAACAGTAAATCAGAATGCTCATTGACCTGGGAAAAATCCATTTGCTTAATATCAGAATAGTTTTCGTATTGGTTTATTGTTGTGGAATGTATTAAGCGGAAGTTCCCTCCTACATAACAGAGGGGCAGATGTACTAATCCTGTAGACAAATTTAGGATTTTTTAGACCTGCACCAGACTTCTCACAGAGGCTCAGATTCAATTTTTCCTCAATTTTGTATCGAATTTTGGCTCATTTTGGTACAAAAAGTCACATCCAGTGTTTTTTACAACACCCAACAAGAGGGAAAGGAGGCATTGCTTAAAATCCAATCTATTTGCGGCAAAATGCTCCAAGGTTTTATAACAATTAAGAAAAGTTGGCTAATTCATAAATGTGCCAGATTTATCTCACAACCTGAGTCACTGGGATAATTTGGGTGCATATAAAGACCCCTCTCTAGATATCTACCCTAAATAAGAGTAAATCTGGGCCAGTATGCTCAGGCTGGATGGATTTGGTGCATGGCTAGATAATTTGGTCTAACTCTATGCCTACTATCGGTCAGTTTGCTTGCAAGCCATTGTAACATCGGAATCGTTCCTTAATTTTGGTTTAAAATGTCTTTGGCCACGGATCCATGCCCCCATGGTGAGCTAGGTGCAATGGACTTTTTTTAAAACCCAGTGTTCCAAACTGCACCAGACGTGTGCCAAATTGTGGCAAGTTTGGGCAAATTGCACCAACATTTGGTGCAATTTACAACAATGTCTAGGTGGTTTCACATTAGTAACTTTGTGCCACTGTTTTTAGAATTGGGGGGGGGGGGGGCTTGTGCATGGATACCTATTTTGATTGACAAAATTTATAAGTCATGGCTGCTCGTCTGCTAATACACTCTAATCCAAACTTACCCTGTGGATGAATTGCTGACAACATTATTATGGTCTCGGAATACTGTATTTTTCAATCCTCTGAAGAATATGACCTTGTACGTCAGGATAAATAATATCCAGCAGCCTATCCCATGACAGTACAGATGGTACTGCTGCAGGAGTCAAGGGCAATTTGAGAAGAAGCCCCCAATGCAATGACCTGACATATAACAATTTGAACTCCCTCATAATTTGGGCAGCGAACAGTTAAATTATTCAAATTAAATTATACAATTCCTTTTTTTCATCTTTTAATTTATAGTAGCCAAGTTTTTTTTTCTCCTCTGGCATGAAGTTTCTGCTTTCATTGCTTAGTGCTGTGTGAATAAGAGCCAGGAGAGACAGGGAGGAAAGACTGTGCCCAAATCATTCTATATGCAAAAGAATTGATGACAACACTGTTATTTGCATCCAGAAGCTGACAACCTGTACAGACAAAAAATATATATATATATATATATTTATTTATTAAAGGGATTGTCCTACAATTATTATATTAATTGTAGAGCTCATCAAAATATTATCATAAACTATGATCCAGTGAAATGTTATGACGTTTACTTACTTAGTTTGGCGCCACCTAGTGTTCACCTGGACAAGACGCATGCCCAGTGATTCTTCTCACAGCCAGTGCTCTGCCCAGTAACTCTCACATAGTGTAGCTTTCTTCCCGGCTTGTCAGAGAAGGACCAGAGCCTCTGCAGTAACAAGGTACTATGGCAGAGAGGACTCCATCTGCGATGAAAGTAAAAGAGGAAAATATGTCAGCTGCCAGAGGGGGAAGGAGACTGATTCTATCTAGAGCTCTCAGACATGGAAGCAAAAATGATACGAAAGGTATTTTGTACAGTAGCAACACTGCATATGGATTTAAAACTTTTCAAGACTGATTCATGAGATAACCTCTTAATATTTTCCTGCTATGTATCATGTATCCATTTAAATTTTAAAAAATTATAAATACTTTTTAAAAAAAAATACTATTTAAAAAATTAAAAATACTTTTCTAAACGACAAATAATCAAAGAACAAAGTACAAAGTATCAATATTAAACCCCTATTCCCACCCCAATATCCGCCCCCAAACACCAAATCTTCTTATCCTAGAGTGAGAGATGAGAGTGAAAAGGGAAGGGGAAAACAAAAGGGAAAAATAATAAGGTCAATCATTGTGGACCTGTGGATCCACCAGAGTATTTTAGGAGGCTTCTTATTTGGCTTATAGAGTGATATATCCATTTTTTAAACAGCCACTTGTATTTTTATTCACTGACAGCAAGCAGAGATTGTGAAAATGATGTTGTAAATGAACAATAAAGCTTTACATAATTTACATCAGACAGGTAAACTCTAATAACAGAGGGGTTGTTAGCCTCACCACACAACCATAAATTCAGAATCACTTGCCTTGTTATAATGACTTGTTCAATTAGACCTTGTTAGTTTTGGATGTAATACTTTATTATTGGGGCTGCTTCACCACAGACAACCCCCTCAGCTGGATCACCAAGGGTTCGGCTCCTGGAACCCCTGGCAAATGGATGACTTTGTCGGGATTTGCTGCAGCCAATCGGAAATTTCCCCTGCAGCAGCACATAGCATTATGTGATGTCTATGTAGATGAATGGTTGTCCATACGTGGATAGCTCAGGTCTGCCAGAACAGGAGCCACTCTTACAGAGTTCTGGCTCATAAATCAGGTGTCTTGAGTGGGGGACACTGTTATATAAGGTTCATATGCCCTAGTATAACATAAGCATTGAGTTCATGAGACAATTCCTTCAAGTGCCAATACATACAGATGATACAAGTGCAAGTATGGCGCATTGAAGGGGTTGTCCCACAAAAAAATATTCTACATATTTCATAACAGCACCTGAGGCTGAATACTTTTGTAATTGCATGTAATCAAAAATTTAGTCAATAAAATTTGTAGAGCACCACCTGCTGTTTGCATGCTTCCTCACTGAGGTGGCTGCACATGCTCAGTTCCGTACTTCATCAAGCTGTGATAGTTACAGGGAGACAGCTGTAGCAGAAAGGACACCCCCCTCAAAGAAAGGAAACACTTTCTGAGATGCAGTAGAAAGGATACAACCCCTGAGAAAGAACTCTAGCAGAGCAATTGGAACAATGAATGTGGAGATCTCTGGATCCATGTGAGGTACAGGGCCAGTTCTAGCTTTGTTAGAAAGAGATTTTCATGTACTAAATGATGTCTGATTGTTCTTTTTTATATCAATCATGGGATAACCCCTTTAACCTTTTTCCTACCACCACACAACTTTATATGTTGTGGCCAGGGGCGTAGCTATAGAGGGTGCAGAGGTAACAGTTGCTACCGGGCCCAGGAGCCTGAGGGGGCCCAAAGACCCTTGTGCTGCATAAGAAAAACACAAAGCACTGAGGGAAGGGGGGGCTCAAGCTGAACTCTTGCATCAGGGCCCATGAGCCTTTAGCTACACCCCTGGTTGTGGCATTAGCATACCTCCCAACTTTTGAAAATTGCAAAGAGGGACAATATGTGTGGCGCTCATCACGGCAGTTTTTTTTATACTAGGCCACGCCTCTAACTCCACCCAAATCATAATTACTGGATCCCCTGCGGCCTTTTTTTTTTTCTTGCGCTTCAATGTCCATATAAATATTAGTACATAAATCATCATATTATAGATATTTTAAGGTCCAAATTGCACCAAATTATGAAATCATTGTCTAATAGACAGGTAGAAACCAAACAGATAGTTTAGTAAGGGGCAATTTAGTAAATGTATTAATGCAAATTTATGCATTCTCCAGGTCAAAAAGAGAGACATTTAAGGATCAAAGAGGGACAGAGGGACTTAGGTCAAAAAGAGGGACTGTCCCTCCAAAAGAGGGACACTTGGGAGGTATGCGATTAGGCTCTTAACTGTAACCTGATGTATAAAAGTGTTGGGTTACATTGAGATCTACCATTGTCACATTGTGCTGCAGATCACAGTCACTGTGGTAACAGTAAGTATGCCCGAGACCAGCCAAAGTGGTGCTACAACAATCCATTGCAGTGTAAAGTGAAAAAGCCATCAGGGCACCACTCTTTGTGATGTGAGAGCGCCTCCTGCTGGCTGTAAAATTAACTTTTGACCTTGCAGTCTGGGAATTAATTCCTTCCTGCCCTGACTGTGGCAGGAAGGGGTTCATTCACTTTTTTCCATTAAAAAAAATATATAAAAAGTAAAATAATAATAATAATCATAATAATAATAATAATAATCATAATACTATAGTCACTAGTTTTAGCAATATTATAGCGGGTTGTGTGTGTAAAATATACAAACGTACACGCATTTATATTTTCTTTTTGCTTTCTTAAAAAATTTTTACATTTAGCAATCTTGAAATCTTTTGTATCTTTATACATTTTTTCAAAATTTTAAGTTTTTCCTTATTTAAAAAAAATATTATATCTGTCATCTAATGGCACAAAAGCAGGATCTAAGATGTCCTGTGAAAAATGATGTTAAATACATGTAGACTGGCTCAGAAATTAGTTATTTGAAGTTGGATTGGCCCTGAAAAATTGGCCTGGTAAGGACAGGGCAGGGGCGTAGCTAAAGGCTCATGGGCCCTGGTGCAAGAGTTCAGCTTGGGCCCCCCCTTCCCCCAGCACTGGTGCACCTAGATTTTCTGCCGGCCAAGTCAAAAATAGACCCCCCCATGCCAAATTCTCACCCTAACCTTTTCCCTTCTAACATTACGAATATCACTACAGAACATAGAACATACAGGGTAAGGCTACATTCACACGATCTGCATATTTTGCGGCTCAGATGCGGACCCATTCACTTAAATGCACACTGTGTGCTGTCCGCATCTGTATGTCCATTCCTATTTTTGTCCATTTGCGGACAAGGATAGGCGCCCCATACCTCTTACATCCAGTATAATACAGCGCCCCATACCTCGTACATCCAGTATAATACAGCGCCTCATACCTCTTACATCCAGTGTAATACAGCGCCTCATACCTCTTACATCCAGTGTAATACAGCGCCTCATACCTCTTACATCCAGTGCCCTAATAATCAGCGCCCCATACCTCTTACATCCAGTATAATACATGCGCCCCATACCTCTTACATCCAGTATAATACAGCGCCCCATACCTCTTACATCCAGTATAATACAGCGCCCCATACCTCTTACATCCAGTATAATACAGCGCCTCATACCTCTTACATCCAGTATAATACAGCGCCCCATACCTTTACATTCCAGTATACGCGCCCATACTCCAGTATAATACAGCGCCCATACCTCTTACATCCAGTATAAATACAGCGCCCCATACCTCTTACACCAGTATAATAACAGCGCAGCTCTACATCAGTACCCATATACACATACTCTTACATCAGTATAATACAGCGCCCCATACCTCTTACATCCAGTATAATACAGCGCCCCATACCTCTTACATCAGTATATACAGCGCCCCATATACTCTTACATCCGTATAATACAGCGCCCATACCTCTTACATCCAGTATAATACACAGAGCGCCCCATACTCTTACATCCAGTATATACAGCGCCCATACTCTTACATCCAGTATAATACAGCGCCCCATACCTCCAGTTATACATACAGTTAATACACAGTGCCCTCATACTCTCTTACATCCAGTATAATACAGCGCCCCATACCTCTTACATCCAGTATAATACACGCCCATATACCTCTTACATCCAGTATAATACAGCGCTCATACCTCTTACATCCAGTATTAATACAGCGCCCCATACCTCATACATACAGCGCCTATACCTCTTACATCCAGTATAATACAGCCCCACCTCTTATCCAGTATATACAGCCATACCTCTTACATCCAGTATAATACAGCCCCATACCTCTTACATCAGTATATACAGCGCCCATACCTCTTACATCCAGTATAATACAGTCCTCAGCGCTCTTACATCCGTATAATACAGCGCCAGCCATACCTCTTACATCCAGTATAATACAGCGCCCATACCTCTTAACATCCAGTATAATACAGCGCCTCATACCTCTTACATCCAGTATAATACAGCGCCCCATACCTCTTACATCCAGTATAATACAAGCGCCCATACCTCTTACATCCAGTTAATACGCCCCATACCTCTTACATCCAGTATAATACAGCGCCCCATACCTCTATACATCCAGTATAATACAGCGCCATACCATCCAGTATAATAGCGCCCATACCTCACATCCAGTATAATACAGCGCCCATACCTCTTACATCCAGTATATACAGCGGCCCATACATACCAGTATAATACAGTCCATACTCTTACATCCAGTATAATACAGCGCCATACCTCTTACATCCATAAGCGCCCCATAGCTCTTAATCCAGTTATACAGCCCTATCTTACATCAGTATTACAGCGCCCATACCTCTTACATCCCAGTATAATACAGCGCCCATACTCTTACATCCAGTATAATACAGCGCCATACTCTTACATCCAGTATAATACAGCGCCCCATACCTCTTACAATACAGCGCCCCATCCTTACATCAGTATATACAGCGCCCTACTCTTACATCCAGTGACGTCTCCTCTGATGTAGATCTTCTCTTTCCTCAACTTTTCCTTTCAGACCAGACGCCATTTTTCAGCCATTTCTCATCTCTGCAGTTTGACAGAAAAAAATCTTAGTTTACTACTTTTCCATCATCCTCCCGTCTTCTGGACAAATCATCCTACCACTCCTAGTACTGTGCCACTAGTACCACACAGATAGTGCCCTTCAATAATTATTGGCACACAGTGTCCTAAAATAACTGCGCCCAGCAAATAGTGTCCCTGACAGTAATAGTGCAAACATAATGTCCTCCAGAAATAACTGCGCTGATGCTGTGCCAGGGTGCCCCCACAGTAATAGTGCCCCCAAAGTCCCAACTAATAATTCTCTGCCAGAGTGCACTTGTTAGTAATAGTGCTCCCAACAGTACAAATGTCCCCACTGTGCCCCAGAAGTGATAATGCTTCCAATGTGCCAGTAAGAAGTGCTCCCAACCCATAGATGCCCCCCAAATTATGTGCCAGTAAGAAACGCCCCAATAATGCGCCAGAAGTTCCCCCCATTGATTCCCCCCCAAAATCATGTGCCAGTAAGAAATGCCCCCAGTGCCCCCATGTGCCAGTAAGAAATGCCCCAGTGCCCCCATGTGCCAGTAAGAAATGCCCCCAGTGCCCCCATGTGCCAGTAGAAATGCCCCAGTGCCCCTATGTGCCAGAAAAATGCCCCAGTGACAGTAAAAATGCCCCCAGTGCCCTCGTGCCAGTAACAAATGCCCCCAGTGTCCCCATGTGGCAGTAAAAATGGCCCCAGTGCCTGCAATAATGCCCCCAGTGCCAGTAAAAATGCCCTCAGTGCCCCCATGTGCCAGTAAAAAATGCCCCAGTGCCAGTAAAATGCCCCTAGTGCCCCCATGTGCCAGTAAAAATGCCCCCAGTGCCTCATGTGCCAGTAAAAATGCCCCCAGTGCCAGTAAAAATGCCCCCAGTGCCCCCATGTGCCAGTAAAAATGCCCCCAGTGCCAGTAAAATGCCCCCAGTGCCCCCATGTGCCAGTAAAAATGCCCCAGTGCCCCCATGTGCCAGTAAAAATGCCCCAGTGCCAGTAAAATGCCCCCAGTGCCCCCATGTGCCAGTCAAAATGCCCCCATGTGCCAATAAGATGCCCCATGTGCCAGTAAAAATGCCCCCAGTGCCAATAAGATGCCCCAGTGCCCCCATGTGCCAGTAAAAATGCCCCATGTGCCCCTAAAAATGCCCCCAGTGCCCCCAATAGAGCTCTGGTCCGTGACTGCTACAATAAAAAAAAAAATTAACACTAATACTTACCTCCATCAGGCTGGCAGCGATGCGATTCAGGCCGATTCCGGCTTGTGTCCCGCGCTGTACGGCTCAGGCAGCGCGATTACGTCATCGTGCCGTCTGAGCCGGCCTCTGATAGGCTGCAGGCCTAGTGCCTGCAGCCTATCAGAGGAACAGGCAGGGGAGATGCTGCGACCGCTGCGACCCCTATAGCTATGCCACTGGGACAGGGGTAAACACTCTGGTAATGAAGCGGTTAAATTAGCTTGTTTGCAATGACTGTCGCGCAATGCAAATAGCATAGGTGTGCTACCTTAACTTCACAGTGCGCCATGCCAGCAAACTGGTATGTGTTCCTAAACAAAAATCACAGAAACAGATAAACATCCTGCGCAATATAATAACTGAATATGCGGATGTGCATGGCAACATTTATAAGGGAAAAAATCACGGAAAATAATGCGCTATAGCAATAGATGCAAATATAACATATGGACTAAGCCCTCACTCTGATATGATAAAATCTGAGACTCTCAGCCAATATATTCTGATCAAAACACATCTGTGCCCACCTACCCAAGGTGGTATGTGTTCCTGGCTGGTATCTGTTGCCTGGGAGGTTTGCTGGATTCCTTATTTCCAGCAGATACGAACAAATATACCTTTTCTCTTCTCATTTCTTAGAGTAAGGCAATTTCCTCCAGACTGATACATAGTTATTTTCAGAGAAGGAAACACCATGACAGTCATTTTCATCTCCTGCAAGAGAAAAATTGTATAATTTTCTGCAATTTCACATACGATCTATTCAGGATCAAGTCGTGGTCACAATTTACCTGTTTCCCGCTGACTTCAATGTATATGGTTTTATAAATTAATGTCAGCAAAAGCACCATGATATTGTTACCTGTCAACTGATGCCATGCAGAGACAACTGGTCTAACCGTGTGGTCAAGGACACTCGACATCTGTCTGCTTATTCCTCCTGATCACTTCATCTGGCTGTAATTGACTTTACTGTAGGAACTGTTCTTTGCAGACGAATCAATCAGCGTAAAGTGTATTTAAATGAAATATGCTTAAAGGGGAATTCTCTTGTTTCAGCAAACAAATGTAATTTTTTGCATAATGAAAAGTTTTATGACAGTTTTTCATGATTTTCAAAATCTTTGCTTGCTGTGTTTCAATAGTAGCAATCACTGGTTACTTAAAATGGAGAAAACTTTGTCCTGTTGATTGTGATCATAAAGAGATCTTGTTCCTCAGGGAGTAAATAATGAACTATTGAAGGATAAGAAGAAAAACACTTAAAAGCACTTAAGAATTGATACAGAAAGTCTATTGGTAAATTTTAGAACTTTTCATTACACAAGAATTAGCATTTAGTTGCTGAAACTGGAATACCCCTTTAAGGGTTTAAGTACTAATAGGGCACCCAGAGACTTATCTGGGGTCTTACTGTTCCTATATACACCTCCTGTTTCATATAGTAGCATACAGATTCTGTATGAATCTGATAATAAATATAGTATGCTTTAGTGGATACCATATTACAAAGATAATTTCCACTTTAAAGGGAAAATAACTTCTTGATATAATACAGCACCAAACTGAGCAACATACACTGCTGCATAGAGTGTGATCCTTGTCTTCAAGGGATAGGTGCTTTGCAGTGAGTATATTGCCCCCTCCAGCACAGACTACTGCCACTTCTGCAGAAATTTTCTATTTTCATCATCAATAACTGCTGCTCCTTTTTGCCACCTGGTGGTTGAAAAGAGTAGTGCAAGAATATATATTTTTATTTAAATATGATTTGTTTTGTCTGTCCTATATATAAAACCTAAACCTATAATGCAGACATTTAACATAATTAAAAAGAGCAATGTCCACTGAATCTTTTTCCATATATGGTGGACTTGCAAGGAAATAATATTGTTTTGGTCTAAAGTATTATCTTACTATCTACTATGTATACACCTAAGGTAAGATATATAGTATCTTACCTTAGGTGTAACAAAGATGTGTAAAGTCCCTCCATCAATTGCTTTTCTGTATTAGGTATTAATCTACATAGGAAGTATGAGTTTCCTAAATTACATTTTTTTCTTATAGTCATAAGGTTAGGGCTGTAATAATCTTCTATCCATCAGTTGGTACTAGGGATGAGTGAATCGACTTAAAGGGGTTTTGCAGTTGTTTAAAACTGATTATCTATCCTCTGGATAAATCATCAGCATTTGATCGGCGGGGGTCCGACACCCGGGTCCCCAGCCGATCAGCTGTTTGAGAGCTACCTTCTCACTGTTAACCGCAGGCCCAGTGACGTCACGACTAGTATCACTGGCCTGGGTGCGGCTAAGCTCCATTCAAGTGAACAGAACTTAGCCCCGCCCAGGCTAGTGATACTAGTCGTGACGTCACTGGGCCTGAGGAAAACACAGAGAAGGCCGCGGCGCTTCTCAAACAGCTGAACAGCGGGGGTCCTGGATGTCGGACCCCCGCCGATCAGATGCTGATGATCTATCCAGGATAGATCATCAGTTTTAAAAAACTGCAGAACCCCTTTACTTCGTTTGAATACTGTATGGAGCGAGCAAAGTCTTGCGAGACTTCAAGTAATAACTTCAAACCTTAATTTCTACTGTTAAAAACCTTTTCCTGAACTCTGTTTCCGTTCCAAGTGGTAACTTGTTGGTAAAGGGATAGGATAAAATGCACCAGGGTTTCCTGTAATAAAGTTGGCTGTGAAAGCATGGACCTACAACATTAAAAGAGTTGTGTCACTTCAGCAAATAGTATTTATTATGTAGAGAAAGTTAATACAAGACACTTACTAATGTATTGTGATTGTCCATATTGCCTCCTTTGCTGGCTTGATTCATTTTTTCATCACATTATACACTGCTTGTTTCCATGGTTATGACCACTCTGCAATTCAGCAGCAGTGGCCGTGCGTGCACATTATAGGAAAAGGCACCAGCCAGTGTATATGAATGGAGAAGACATCACATGGAAGTGATCTGACCCTCCATCTGCAGACATTTTCTGGACAAGACCTCTGTGTGGACAGCACAAAAGACTTGACAAACATTCATAATACCTTATGAATTGTAGAAAAGGCACAGAAATTCAACAAAAGCTATATTAGGCTACTTTCACACTTGCGTTGTGGTTTTCCGGTATTGAGATCCGGCAGAGGAAAAAACGGTTCAGTTTTGTCCCCATGCATTCTGAATGGAAAGAGATCAGTTCAGGATGCTTGAGGATGTCTTCAGTTCCGGCAGCTTTCAGTTTTTTGACCGGACACAAAACCGCAGCAAGCTGTAATTTTGTGTCCGGTCATAAAAACGGGAAAAAAACGGATCCGGCACTGAAACTAATGTAAGTCAATGGTGACTTATCCGTTTTTTTAGGAGACTAAAAAACCGGATCAGTCACCCATTGAGTTTCAATGTATTTAGTGCCTGATCCGTTCTTTTCAGTTTTGATTTCACACAACTGCATCCTAATGGAACTGATGCCTCCCGATGTCCAAAATCAAAACTGATCAGTTTAATTCTGGTATTGAGATCCTCTGCCGGATCTCAGTACCGGAATTAACAACGCAAGTGTGAAAGTAGCCTTAGTAAGTGTCATATAGTCATCCTACATACACACCAGTCAACAGTAACCAGAAAGTGGCCAACCGCTTTAATATAGACTAGAAATGTTATGGCAAGTGGCAGAAGCTAGTTACATAGTTACATAGTTAATACGGTTGAAAAAAGACACATGTCCATCAAGTTCAACCAAGGGTGGGGGTAGGAGTGATGAAGGGGAGGGGGACGGGTAACCTTAAGACATGACTCTACATTTAATATGTGGTGACCTTTTTCTCTAAGAATGTATCTAAGCCTGTTTTGAAGCCCTCAGCTGTCTTTGCTGTGACCAGCTCCTGCGGTAGACTGTTCCACAGATTCACAGTTCTTATAGTAAAGAAGGCTTTTCGCCCCTGGAGTCTGAACCTTTGCTTCTCCAGGCGGAGGCAGTGCCCCCTTGTCTTTTGAGGGGATTTTACCTGGAACAGTTTTTCACCATATTTTTTGTATGGGCCATTTACATACTTATACAGGTTGATCATGTCCCCCCTTATACGTCTCTTCTCAAGACTAAACAAGTTTAACTCCTTCAATCTTTCTTCATAGCTAAGATGCTCTATGCCCCTTATCAGTTTAGTTGCCTGTCTCTGCACCCTTTCCAGCTCCAGGACATCCTTCCTATAAACCAGAGCCCAGAACTGAACAGCATATTCCAGATGAGGCCGTACTAATGCTTTATACAGTGGTAATATGACATCCCTGTCCCGTGAGTCCATGCCTCTTTTAATACATGACAATATTCTGCTGGCCTTAGAAGCAGTCGATTGACATTGCATGCTATTCTGCAGTCTACGGTCTACAAGGACACCCAGATCCTTCTCTACAAGTGACTCTCCCAGTGTTACTCCCCCTAGGACATAGGAGGCATGCAAGTTGTTAGTACCCAGATGCATAACTTTACATTTATCCACATTGAACCTCATCTGCCAAGAGGATGCCCAAACACTCAGTGTGTCCAAGTCAGCTTGTAACTTCTGCACATCTTCCATAGACTGGACTCTACTACAAAGCTTAGTGTGATTTGGTGCCCTGCCCACCCTGGGTAGCGAGATGGTTGCAGGCACAGGCGCTGCATCAGTCACCTAATTTCTGCCCAAGTACCATGCTGCAACTTGCAGACAGACTGCTAGGTCTCTTTCTATGTACATATTACTACCTCTCCCTGCAGCACTCTAAGAGTTAATTCCCCTTTTTGCTCAGTGTTCAATTGTTTGACTTAGGCTCATTGCAAATTAGTTTGTTTACAATGACTGTCGCACAATGCAAATAGCATAGGTGTGCTACCTTAACTTCACAGTGTGCCATGCCAGCAAACTGGTATGTGTTCCTAAACAAAAATCACAGAAACAGATAAACATCCTGCGCGATATAATAACTGAATATGCGGATGTGCATGGCAACATTTATAAGGAAAAAAAATCACGGAAAATAATGCGCTATAGCAATAGATGCAAATATAACATATGGACTAAGCCCTCACTCTGATATGATAAAATCTGATACTCTTAGCCAATATATTCTGATCAAAACACATCTGTGCCCGCCTACCCAAGGTGGTATGTGTTCCTGGCTGGTATCTGTTGCCTGGGAGGTTTGCTGGATTCCTTATTTCCAGCAGGTACGAACAAATATACCTTTTCTCTTCTCATTGCACATCTTCCATAGACTGGACACTACTACAAAGCTTAGTGTGATTTGGTGCCCTGCCCGCCCTGGGTATCGAGATGGTTGCAGGCACAGGCGCTGCATCAGTCACCTAATTTCTGCCCAAGTACCATGCTGCAACTTGCAGCCAGACTGCTAGGTCTCTTTCTATGTACATATTACTACCTCTCCCTGCAGCACTCTAAGAGTTAATTCCCCTTTTTGCTCAGTGTTCAATTGTTTGACTTAGGCTCATTGCACCCCTGGCCTGAGCAATCCATTAGCATCCTACTTGCTAGGCCCTGCAAAAGAGCTATAATCCATTTGTCTGTCTGTGTACTGACTTCTGCTTGTTTCTTGGATCCCGACTCTCTGCTGCCTGACCTGACCCATGCCTTTTTCCTGACCACGTGTGTTGCCTGGTCCCTTAATGCTTAACACCAGTGTCTCTGACTACAGTGTGTCAGCTACACTGGGAATATTTCAAGAGATAGCGGCCTGGTGGCTCCCCTGCAGCAAAGGTAAGATTCCTGCATAGGGGTTAAAAGGTTAAAACCAGGGGACCACCAGGATACCATCCTCAGGACTAGAGATGAGCGAACGAGCACTGTACCGCTCGGCTCCCCTGTGCTCACATGGGCGCAGGCAGCCGCTTCCGTCCTCCTCACCCGACCGAAGCGGCTGCCTGCGCCCATGCGAGGGCAGGGAAGCCGAGCGGTACAGTGCTCGTTACGAGCACGTTCGCTCATCTCTACTCAGGACTAACCCAAAGTAAAAGTGGTTGGTTGGCACAGTGAATCCACACTCACTGCCCATAACAAGAAAAAAAAAAAGCATTTTACTATACCATAAACAGAGAATAGATTACATAGATAAATTACATAAATCGGTTATAACTTGTCATGTCATGTAGCTATGATTGTAAGCAACAACCTATAAAAGTGGCATTAGGTGCATTACTGTATATAAACTTCTACTAGTCTTTGCCAATCTTTACACGGAACCTGTCCATGCACTAATCTCTATGATCATCGCATGGAGGAAACAGGCAGCTACAATGCTAGAACCTGGAGAGGTGTGTAACCCACTGGATCCCAGGTATGCAGAATTAACCCTTCCACTCCCACAGGAAACTTACATTTAACCATTAGATTGTCCTACACTTCATGCCTTAGACCAGGGGTGGCCAACCTTACAGACACAAAGAGCCAGGAAAAAAATGTATGACTACCAGGAGCCACAAGCTATACATTGGCACACGAGTCACCGTAATTTTTGCCCTATAAGATGCACTTAGGTTTTAGTGGAAAAAAATAAGAAAAAAAATACTTTTCATCTGATCTTATCTTTCGTTAGCAGAGAAAAAAAGAAAGAAAAAATATTTTTCATCAGACCTCAGATCAGACTCCTAAATCAGACCCCCTATCCTCATCTGACGTAAAATATGATCCTTAACACAAATCAGACCCTCGGTGCTCAGATCAGACCCCCCCATGCTCACACCAGACCCCCCCATGCTCACACCAGAACCCCCCATGCTCACACCAGACCCCTCCATGCTCAGGTCTGACCTTCATGCTCAGGTTAGACCCACCCCCCATGCTCAGGTCTGAACCCCATGCTCAGATTAGATCCCCCCCCATGCTCAGATTAGACCCGTCCATGCTCACACCAGACTTCCCCCCATGCTCACACCAGACCCCCCCATGCTCAGGTCTGACCCTAATGCTCAGATTAGACCCCCCCATGCTCACACCAGACTCCCCCATGCTTAGGTTTGACCCTCATGCTCACACCAGACCCCCCCATGCTCAGACCAGACCCCCCCCATGCTCAGACCAGACCCCCCATGCTCAGACCAGACCCCCCCATGCTCAGACCAGACCCCCCTCATGCTCAGACCAGACCCCCCTCATGCTCAGATTAGACCACCCCTCATGCTCAGATTAGACCACCCCTCATGCTCAGATTAGACCACCCCTCATGCTCAGATCAGGACCCCCTTGCTCAGATCAGGACCCCCCCCATGCTCAGATCTGACCCCCCCCCCCATGTTCACACCAGACCGCTCATGCTCACACCAGATCCCCCCATGCTCAGATCAGAGCCCACATGCTCAGATCAGACCTCCAATGCTCAGATCAGACCCCCCATGCTCAGATCAGGCCCCCACCCCATGCTCAGATTAGATTCCCCATGCTCAGATCAGAACCTCCCATGCCTAGATCAGACCCCCATGCTCAGTTCTATAATTTAGAAAAATCTCCTACCTCCCCTGTTCGGGCACCTGCTACTATGCAGTTCTGATATGCTCTCCAATGTGACCTGATGCGCACAACGCCTGGTGATAGCGTGCGTCTCTACATACCACATTCTGACACTGTGCGCATCAGAACGTAGTGGAGAGTGAGCTGGAGCTGCAGAGTAGTAACAGTGCTTAATTAGGAAAGGAGATCTGAGCATGGGGTGGAGAGTGAGCCGGCCTGACAGCTTCCCTGCTCCACCAAAAGAGCCATACTTGAAGAGGCAAAGAGCCGCATGCGGCTCAAGAGCCACAGGTTGGCCACCCCTGCCCTAGACCACCCTGAATACTGTAAGAACATTAACCTTTTACTACCCTAAACCATCAAGGATCCTTACATTAACTCCTTTACTGGCCAAGACCATGGCAGATGCTAGAATCAACCTTCTGACTTTCCTAGACCACCAAGTATACTGATATGTATTACCGCTTTCACCAGGGATTATGTTGGTTACCAGGGATAATGACATTAACCTCTTACAGCCCTAGACCACCATAAATATTAACATCAACCCTTTCACTGCCCTAGATCTTGTAGCCCTGTATACCTGGCTGGTGTATAGCTAAATATTAAGGTGCTGTAGGTTAATATTTATTTCATGCACTTTTGTATTGCCTATAGGGAACATTGGTTTGGGTGGGGAAGGTGGGATGTAGCCCATGAATATATCAGACTCCTAGCTTGCAGTGCTCACATCTTGCTGTAACTAATAATAAAGTATGACACCATAGTCTGACCTAAATGTCACAACTGCATATACTGGGTCGCCCTGGTAGGCAGGGTGAGCGGACGCAGAATAAAGGCACAAAAACAGTTCTTAATCAAACTGCAGTGTTTTATTCACACATGCAGGTTTAACATTTCAGCAAAAGCAACTTCACCTTAGTTGTAAGTCCTGGTGTTCATTAACACCTCGCTGCACGTACTGCATAAAGAGTCCAAGTCCAAACGTGTGTTCACACAAAAGTTTTACATCCAGGAAAAAATCCACCTGCCCTCCCAGACAAGTCTCAAGCCTTCATTCAGGCACAAGCCTCCTCTCTCCACACTGCTGCAGTTTAGGTGGCTTTTAAAACAGTTTGGTGTCGGCAAAGCCCGGACCGGCACCTAAGATCCAGTCCAGTACTTGACCTCACCTGGCTGTCAATCAGTCCAGCAACACATGCTGGGAGGAAAATACCTTCCATCAAGCAACAGACCCTTCAGTGTGTCAGAATATATACAGTATCTCACAAAAGTGAGTCCACCCTCACATTTTTGTAAATATTTTATTATATCTTTTCATAGGACAACACTGAAGAAAAATGTAAAGTAATCATTGTATAGCTTGTATAACAGTATAAATTTAGTGTTCCCTCAAAATAACTCAACACACAGCCATTAATGTCTAAACCGCTGGCAACAAAATTGAGTACACCCCTAAGTAAAAATGGCAAATTGTGTCCAAAGTGTCAATATTTTGTGTGGCCACCATTATTTACCAGCACTGCCGTAACTCTCTTGGGCGTGGAGTTCACTAGAGCTTCACAGGTTGCTACTGGAATCCTCTTCCACTCCTCCATGATGACATCACAGAGCTGGTGGATGTTAGAGACCCTGTGCTCCTCCACCTTCCGTTTGAGGATGCCCCACAGATGCTCAATAGGGTTTAGACATGCTTGGCTAGTCCAGCACCTTTACACTGAGTTTTTTTAGCAAGGCAGTGGTCGTCTTGGAGGTGTGTTTGGGGTCATTATCATGTTGGAATACTGTCCTGCAGCCCAGTTTCCGAAGGGAGGGGATCATGCTCTGCCTCAGTATGTCACAGTACATGTTGGCATTCATGGTTCCCTCAATGAACTAAAGCTCCCCACAGCTGGCAGCACTCATGCAGCCCCAAACCATGAGACTCCCACCACCATGCTTGACTGTAGCCAAGACACACTTGTCTTGTCTTTGTAGCCAAGATACACTGGTTGTCGCCACAAACTTGACACCATCTGAACCAAATAAGTTTATCTTGGTCTCATCAGACCACAGGACATGGTTCCAGTAATCTATGCCCTTAATTTGCTTGTCTTGAGCAAACTGTTTGCAGGCTTTCTTGTGCATCATCTTTAGAAGAGGCTTCCTTCTGGAACGACAGCCATGCAGACCAATTTGATGCAGTGTGTGGCGTATGGTCTGAGCACTGACAGGCGGAACTCTCACCACTATAATTTCTGCAGCAATGCTGTTACCACTCATACGTCTATTTTGAAAAGACAACATCTGGATATGATGCTGAGCATGTGCACTCAACTTCTTCGGTTGACCATTGCGATGCCTGTTCTGAGTGGAACGTGTCTTTTTAAACCACTGTATGGTCTTAGCCACCGTGCTGCAGCTCAGGGTGTTGGCAATCTTCTTATAGCCTCGGCCATCATGTAGAGCAATAGTTCTTTTTTTTTCAGAGTTCTTTGCCATGAGGTGCCATGCTGAACTTCCAGTGACCAGTATGAGTGTGAGATCGATAACACCAAATTGAATACACCTGCTCCCCATTCACAACTGAGACCGTGTAACACTAATGAGTCACATGACACCGGGGAGGGAAAATGGCTAATTGGCCATATATATATATATATATATATATATATATATACAGTACAGACCAAAAGTTTGGACACACCTTCGCATTCAAAGAGTTTTCTGTATTTTCATGACTATGAAAATTGTAGATTCACACTGAAGGCATCAAAACTATGAATTAACACATGTGGAATTATATACTTAACAAAAAAGTGTGAAACAACTGAAAATGTGTCTTATATTCTATCTTATATTCTAGGTTCTTCAAAGTAGCCACCTTTTGCTTTGATTACTTGCACACTCTTGGCATTCTCTTGATGAACTTCAAGAGGTAGTCACCTGAAATGGTTTTCACTTCACAGGTGTGCCTTGTCAGGTTTAATAAGTGGGATTTCTTGCCTTATAAATGGGGTTGGGACCATGAGTTGTGTTGGGCAGAAGTCAGGTGGATACACAGCTGATAGTCCTACTGAATAGACTGTTAGAATTTGTATTATGGCAAGAAAAAAGCAGCTAAGTAAAGAAAAACGAGTGGCCATCATTACTTTAAGAAATGAAGGTCAGTCAGTCTGAAAAATTGGAAAAACTTCGAAAGTTTCCCCAAGTGCAGTTGCAAAAAACATCAAGCGCTACAAAGAAACTGGCTCACATGAGAAGGTTAACAGCAGCTCAGATTAGAGACCAGGTCAATGCCACACAGAGTTCTAGCAGCAGACACATCTCTACAACAGCTGTTAAGAGGAGACTGTGTGCAGCAGGCCTTCATGGTAAAATAGCTGCTAGGAAACCACTGCTAAGGACAGGCAACAAGCAGAAAAGACTTGTTTGGGCTAAAGAACACAAGGAATGGACATTAGACCAGTGGAAATCTGTGCTTTGGTCTGATGAGTCCAAATTTGAGATCTTTGGTTCCAACCACCGTGTCTTTGTGCGACGCAGAAAAGGTGAAATGATGGACTCTACATTCCTGGTTCCCACCGTGAAGCATGGAGGAGAAGGTGTGATGGTGTGGGGGTGCTTTGCTGGTGACACTGTTGGGGATTTACCAACAGGCTGTGTAAGGGCTATTTGACCAAGAAGGAGAGTGATGGGTTGCTACGCCAGATGCCCTGGCCTCCACAGTCACCAGACCTGAACCCAATCGAGATAGTTTGGGGTGAGCTGGACCGCAGAGTGAAGGCAAAAGGGCCGAACAAGTGCTAAGCATCTCTGGGAACTCCTTCAAGACTGTTGGAATACCATTTCAGGTAACTACCTCTTGAAGCTCATCAAGAGAATACCAAGAATGTGCAAAGCAGTAATCAAAGCAAAAGGTGGCTACTTTAAGACATATTTACAGTTGTTTCACACTTTTTTGTTAAGTATATAACTCCACATGTGTTAATTCATAGTTTTGATGCCTTCAGTGTAGTGTGAATCTACAATTTTCATAGTCATGAAAATACAGAAAACTCTTTGAATGAGAAGGTGTGTCCAAACTTTTTGTCTGTACTGTATATATACACTGACATTGAAATGAATGGGACGGTAATTACACCTGCTCACCGCTGCGGATGTTATAGCGAGCAGGTAAACAATGAAGAGGAGGCAGCGCTTGTACGGCGCACGCCTCCTCTTCAAACAGCTGATCGGGGGGGGGAGCCAGGTGTCGGACCCCCACCGATCTGATATTGATGACCTATCCTGAGGATAGGTCATCAATAAATATAACTTGGATAACCCCTTTAATATAACAAAGGGGCTTGAAAATATTATATGTTAAATATTATATGTTATTTGTGTGTGTCACGGCCTGGCTTCAGGTTTAACTGATCCAAACTCCCAGCATCATAGGGATCTAGGGCATGGTGAGTTCAGGTCAGTTAAACCCAAGGTTAGACCATGACTCACATGATCATCCACATAATCATCCACAGAATATGGATGCCCAGAATATGTATGTGTGAATAACTAGCTGTAATAACTAACTGTACAAAAAAGCATTACAAGACCCAAAGAGATACTAAAGTCAAAGATGTTGAATAACCTGACATTCTCTATAGACACCAGTAGAGGGCAGTAAAGCTATTTGTCTCAATCTGGCTACTTTACTTGTGTAGATACAGTGAGCCCTCACCTCAACATACAATTTTCTTTTCTGACCCATCATAAGTTGAAACCAGACTCAACACACAATGTCTCAGACTCAGATCCAATCAATCTAGGCCACTTCTCTGGTAAAACAGCTGGATTAGTTACTGGTTAGCAGCTATTCCTGACTGTTATAGGTAAGGACTTGTTTTATCTGTCTTAGTTATCTGCTTATTTGTCTTAATCAATCTTTATTTTCTCTTATCTTGGATGACATTTTGGTGCTTTGGAACAGATTACTCAACTTACAATGGTTTCAACATACAATGGTCGTCCTGGAACCAATTAATATTGTAACTTGAGGGACCACTGTATATAAATAAAGGGGGTAATTTTAAGTCTGTCTTTCCTTTGTGAGGTTATGCCAAATTTATGAAATGGAGCACAGTAATAATATATTGGGTGCAAGTGTAATGTGGTGTAAAGGCCCTTTTACACGGAAAGATAAATCGTATTAGCGATCGTATATTAACGAACGATGAACGATCGAACGATGCAATGTAAATACCGTTTACATTGAAAGAGAAGTCGTTCACAATCTTCGTACTTTCGGTCGTTTTATAATCGTTATTACGATCGTTCCTTGCTTTTACATTAACCGATGTATTGCTTACAGGGGAGGGGAAAGGTGTGAGTGAATTAAAAAGTGAAAAGAAGTACAGTATATACTGGCGTATAAGACTACTTTTTAACCCCTTAAAATAATGGCTACAGTGGGGGGTCGTCTTATACGCCGGATATACGGGGGCCGCACTGTGTGAGGTGTTTTTTTTTTCCCCGTCAGCGGGTAGAGAGCCGCTTCCTGAGACCGCCGCGCATGCGCGGCAGTCCGCCTCTCACAGTCATTAGAAGAGGCTTAGTACGCGCTGACGGGGCGGCGCGCTGTATGCTAATGCAGCCGCCCCGTCACAGCGGTCGGCGTCACAGAGCTGGGGGTCACAGGCGGCACTTACAGAAGCATGTCGGATCTTCATTAATATCACAGCATGGATGCGAGGGGAAAGCTGGCGGTGCAGTAACGCCAGATTCACCTCTCATCCATGCTGTGATATTAATGAAGAGCTTACATGCTGGTGTAAGTGTGCATATTGCTACAATAAGTGCCGACCCCGCCCCCCTTCTCCTCCCGGTGACTCCCCGCCCCTGCACTAATCCTATTGGTTATACCTCACACAGTGCGGCCCCCTGCTCTTAGCATACTGAAGTAGCATACTATTCTCTATATTCTCAGGAGGATTTTGAAGGCTTTTAAAGGGAAACGGTCATGCCAGCAAGACCAGTTACAATATCGCAGCTTACAGTTATGATCACCAGGCACTTGCTCTCTTGTTTGTTTTGCAAAGTTTTAGCTTTACCGTACATGTTTGAAACAACCTTATGTTTATAAGTGACAGTTTTGCTGCTATATACAGTACCTGCATGTCATATGCATTTGAATTAAAATTAACATGTTGAAATCAAAGCAGACTTTTTTTCATTTGGGAGAGGGGTAGTCTTATACAGTGAGTATATACCAAATTCTATATTTTTAGGGCAGAAGTTGGGGGTCGTCTTATACGCCCAGTCGTCTTATACGCCGGCATATACGGTAGGTGTTTACAGGTGTTCAATTACCACCCATGAACCGCCCTCATAACCTCCTACTGTACAAAAATACAAGATTTCGCCAATGATGGCACAGCACAATGGCGGATGAAGTTGCGAGCGCAATAGCGAGCAGAATGGACGACGAAATACGAACGCAACAACGAGCAGATCTTCGCGCTGAAATAAAACCAGGTTTGAAATTCAAACTATTCATACGCGAGAAGAAGACACGTATTTCCGGTCGCTACGTGAGCCAATGGAATTTTAATGGGACGTGCCGAACTATTGGACTAATTAGAATGAATAACGCCTATATAAACAATTGACTCCTCCCATTACCATCTGCCAACGACTAAACGATTTTCGTTTAAACTGGAAGATTTTCGAACGATTAACGATTAATTTATTGGCAGGACAAAAGATGCGATCAACGAGAAGCGAACGAAATCTCGTTCGTCGTTAAATCGTTAACCGTGTTTATACACAACAATAATCGTGCAAATTCGAACGTTTTAACGATTATTTGAACGATAATCGGCTCGTGTAAAAGGGCCTTAAGCCTGAGTCTGTAAGAGTACACCAGGAGGGTTGCCTGGAGATGCAACTTTTTAAAAAGCAGTACTTCGAAAAGTGCCGAGGCTCACCAAATGTCGCAAAAATATACACTAAATGTCGCATGCATGCAGGTGTATAATTTCATAAATGACCACCAAAGTCCTTACATCTGCTCCTTGGACTTCCCAGTTTTTTATTACACAATGTACTATGTGGAGGCTCAAAGTAATAAATGATTGAAGAATTCCTGCGCTTACTCTGACTGCACCTAAGTAACAGTGACTAGAAGTTGGGCTCTACCACGTCTGCTGTCCTCTAAGTTGTAATAAGTGTCTATCTGTGACAACGTCATGCCTAACTGAACTTGTGGAGAAGAGTCACTGCTGCTCTGATATGGAGCGCAAGCTTTTTTGAATAGGAAACGCGCTGCCGGCTGGAGCACGTTTTTCAACCACACAGCCTGACTGCTTCTACAGACTGGAGGATTGGGACAACTATCAAGTATTCACCACTACGCATCATCATCATGGACTCTTAGATACTTATTACAATTTAGAGGACAGCATATGTGGTAGAACTCCACTTCTAGTCACTGGTACTTAGGTGCAGTCAGAGTAAGCGCAGGAATTCTTCTTTTACTTGTTCAAATTGTCACTGCGGCACTGACCTTTCTTGCAGCATACTCACAACATTTTTAAGTAAGAGCGCCAGTAAACTTGTTTTACTTCCAATAAATGATTGAATATTTGATACGGCACCGGCTGACCGATAGCAACTTATTTCACTTACAATTTAAATATTTGTAGATCATCGTGCTTTCTTTCTCAGCACAAACAGAGGAGCCGTCACCTCTCCTAACAGGTAAGTTTTAGTAATTACTTGCTTTCCCCATGTCATACCAATTCTGGAGCATCTATTGTTATGACTAACTGAATTCATAGCAATGAAGGTTAAGATGGGTGTTACCAAAATTTACCTTTCTACTCCTGTTTCACACTGTGTTATGTATATATTTGCACAGACATTAGTATCTATGCTGTTTTAAACACTTTCAGCACTTGCATGCCTCATATTTATACACACTAGTGTTGAACCAATCACAGAGCAGCTTTCATTTTTCAAGAGGAGAATTAAATGAAAGTTGTGCTGCGATTGGTTGCCATGGGAAACAAAAAAAGGTTTCTCTTTTACTCAGGTTTCTAAATAGCCACTGTACACAGTAAAAGAATACAGGAGTTCGCCTTGTTATCCCCAGTAAACTTGTGAAAGTGGTCTCGTAAACGGCTCCCAGGAAGGTGTTAATTGAAAAGTGATCGACAATGACACTTTGAAAAATTCAGGGCATAGTCGGCAGGAAATTGCTCTCCTGGAGAAGGTTTCTCTTGGTTATGTGAAGTGTTCCCTCAAAAAGTGTATATAAAACAAAAGTATGGGTGATCAACCATGACCTGGACAACCTCAAATGACCATAAGACGAGATTTAGCAAAATTTATTCTAAACGGGACAGACTGAAGGCATCTTGTCAGGGAAATGAGGAAGAAGCGTGTCAGTCACGACTGTGGCTCGAAGGGATGTGTTGCAGACCAAAAACCAATGCTAGGCCTATTAATTAAATGAAGAGACTATTGTGAACTAAACAGCACAAGAGCTGGACTACTCAGTGGAAGAAGGAACTTTTCAAAGATGAATCAATGAGATGTTTCGTATCAGAGACAAAAGTTTGTTTGTCGCGTGGCAGGTGATCGTGTTCTTTCTGCTCGCATTCAGCCCTCTGTCAAGTATGTTTCATGGCATCGCAGTAACAATACTCATACAAACACCAATTACCAAACAATTATGAAATAATTAGATGACACACCATTGTGGATAAAACTTGGCTGCAGACCTTTATTAAGGATTTAGTAACCATCAATTAGAAATAAGTAATAATCATAAACCATTTAATCAACTGTGTAGTGCAGTCACAATCTGCTTCCAGCAAACAGCGACTCGTATCCGGAAGAGCGATGGTATTAGCCATCAATCCTCCCCATACTGAGGAGGAGATCTCTGCATGTAATAGCAGCAGCCTCCTCTGCTACCGAGCAGGCGACTGCTGGGAAGGAACACCATCTTTTCCTCCAGTCAACATATGGGTCAGAAATTACCTTACCCCAACAACAGGTAGGAAACCAGCATTGACCAATTTGGTCTGCTAACTTTACTTGGACAAACTAAAGGAGATAAGACTGGAGAGGGGAGAAGATGACAAGCTCCAAGACACCATGGGGGGCCCTACCACTAATTTAGCTATGTGCCCCCCTTTTCATTATAGTTCCTGGGATGTTTTGGAGGTGGAGCAGTTCGAGACTTACTACAAAACGAAGGGACCATGGACTCCATGTGTTATGCCTTCTCAGTAACATTTCTGATTAGTTATCCAACAACTCCACCTATTGACATGTTTTGTATTGCAGCTTCATTTATTCTGCCTAAATGTTTCTATGCTGACTAATATTGTCCTTCTCAAGGCTCCGTAGTTTCCCATCAGGCCTTGTTTAGTCCAGCCCCCTTCCTCTTCAGCAGCCATCTTTCCTCATGTGTTGCAGTCACACTATGACCTCTGCATTAGACAGTCAGTTCTTCTGTTGTTTTCCTCATCATAGCACAGTCGGTGAGTTACTATAATTCCCTGTATTGTCACTAATAGCTTTCTAGTTCTCATGTCTCCAGAGCTATCTCTTTTGCCTTGCAGCTGTCCCTCACATTCACTATGCTGTGTAATCCATGTATCTACATAATGTGATGTACTGAGATATGCTGTATACTTTATACTGAATACTGTTATTTTCTTGTAGTTTTACATTGATCCTATTAATAAAAGTTGAAAAGGACCCCCCTGCGTCCAGCTCAATGAATTGATAGGAAAGAGTTAACTGTCTGACAACTAGTTCACACAGATGGATTGAGGGTGTCAGAACACCAAGTGCTACCACAACATCCTGGTGAGCCATACCATGCCTTCAGATTGCTGTATGATGGCTTGTTTTTTCCAGGACAAGATGCCCTTTCTAATGGCACTAATTATGGTTGCATACAATGTGGTGGGAAGCGGGAAAAATTATAAATAGGGTGAATTTGGAAAAAGTCCACAACAGTTTTTTGGGTTTTGTTTTTATGGCGTTACCTATATTATAAAACTGACTGTCATTAAGAATCTGGCCATACCATATATGTATATTTTTATTGAGTTTTTATACTGAAAAAAAATAAAAACCTTGAACAAAAATATTTTTTCTTTTAGTCTCCATATTCTGACCCCTATAACTTTTTGGCATTTATGTGTGCGGAGTTGTGTGAAGATACCATTCTGGGGTGTGTATGACTTTTTGATCAAATTTTTTGTGGGAGGAGAAGCGACCGAAAAATGACAAAACAGCCATTTCGACGTTTTTTCCCATTTTGCTGTTTTTCGTATGGAATATTATATTTATATTTTAATAGTACAGGCATTTTTGCATGCCGGGATACCTAGGATGTGTATTTTTTTTTTTTTTTTTCGTTTTGGAGAAAGGGGGAACTATAACAAGCAATCATTAGATTGCTTTTCACATAGACTCCAATGCATTAGTATTGGAGTCAATGAGGATTTTACTGTATTTCTATGGAGCCATATATTCACCGCTCACATGCCTCTGAGGGGTTAAACTTCTGCGAACAGCCTTATGGCTGATTGCAGACATTAGCCCTTGGCCTCTGCTGTTTGAAACAGTAGAAAACCAGCAGTTATGGTCCGTGTGAGCAGACATCATCTTTAATGTGACGACTTAAGGGGTTAATGGAGTACTATCTCTCCTTGGGGAGAGAGCGCCTTGGTCAGTGTGAGGAAACTTATAGGCCATACATGCTCCTCTAGAATTATGGGAAGAAAGGGATGCAACGGAGCTCTTAACAAGCTTGGGTGGTAAAAATGACACATTACTTTTATTCTACAAGTCAGTAAGATTATAGCAATATAAATTTTATATATATTTTATTATGTAAAAAAAAAATAAAAAATTCTTTCCATTGCCATATACTGACGCTATGATACTCTGAGGGTGTATTCACACGACCGTATGTATTTTGCAGCCCACAAAATGCGGATCCGTAAAAACTATGGATGACATGCGTACAACTTCC
Source organism: Rhinella marina (assembly GCA_900303285.1). NCBI lineage: Eukaryota > Metazoa > Chordata > Amphibia > Anura > Bufonidae > Rhinella > Rhinella marina. Next base: position 1,251,689 of record ONZH01025655.1, on the reverse strand, counting down.
ATGTTGCATTTGGTTTTTTTTGTGTATCCACTGTAACAGTGCCTTTCCTTGTCTGCAAAGCGGACAAGATTAGGACATGTTCTATGTTTTTTGTGGGGCTACAGAATGGACTTAAGGATGTGGATAGCACACGGTGTGCTGTCTGCATTTTTTGCTGACCCATTGACATCAATAGGTCCGCATCCAATCCGCAAAAAAGATGGATCGGATGTGGACCAAAAATACAGTTGTGTGAATTGAGTGCAATACAGACTTTACTGCCATGGAGGGATTACAGTTAAGACACCCTACATACTTAAGGAATGATCCAATCAGTCGTATCATTCAACCTGTATGCCGCCATGTGCATCACAGATATAATTGCAAAAGTACAGTTGCCAGCCATAGATTCTACTGAGAGAGACTTTTGCAGGGAGGAAAGTTGGAACTATATTTTGCTATAATTGGATTACTGCAATTCTTATGTTGCGCTACAGCAAACAGAGACATTTAGTCTGTTTAATCTGGCCTGGTTGCTGACTCTTGCACTATATGCCAGCTATTGCACTCTACACTCCCTAACTTGCAGCCATCCAAACACCTAACATCAAGGGCACCCAGCTAACATCAGGCAGGAGCCCCAAAATCAGGGTGTGTCTCCTTCTTGCGCTGCACTGGCCCTAAGGAGCAACAAAAAGAAGACAGCCGCTGGGATAGACTGTCTTATACCAGGAGCCACTACCACTCCCATCCTCTGCTCCAGCTCCTCAAGGGCTTACTGCATATGTGAAACCAGATACTTCATGAATATTCAGTATCCGTTGCCACCACATCTAAAATAGTAACTTGATATTTAGCAATTGTATGTTTATCTCCAGGTTTAGATAAGAATAAAAAACAGAAAAGCAAATTAACCAAGACCAAATTGTCATTGATTTTTTTTCTTACAAAATTAGAAAAAACCTTTTCTCTGCCTGTGAACATGGAAAGTTACAGTAGCTTCCTTGAATCTGTAATCCCTTGCATGCATATCAGATCATCTTATGATGAAGTGAGGCTTACAATCCTATGAAAAGGGGACATCAGAGGATAAAACGGTATTATACCATGCTGTATCAATTCAAATAAAGAAAGATGCTTCCAAACATGTGCTTCTGGGATATCTCTCTGTAACGCAGGTTCACAAGGTGGCTGCCAACTAGAATTTAGGATTTGTATTCAGCAGCCGACTTTCTTCAAGGAATACATTAATAGGCTTTAATGTACTTATGGTTTTGTCTGAAGGGTATTACTTGTAGTATTAATTCTCTTCTCTTGAAGTTGTGATGTACTGTTTTTCAGTTCTTCAGTATAACAATAAGTGTGATGTATAAATATCTTTTCCAGTACATTTTACTTCATTTATTTTAATTGGAATAAGTCAGGAACTATGTTCTTGTGGATTAATAGACTTCAACATCTGGTCCCTGTAGTCCTCAAAACCTAGTTCTTCTTGAAAGCCGGTCTCAGTAGTCCTCCACCGCAAGATAGAATAGGCTGCAGATGATCGACTAGACAAAGTGTTTTTTGTTTTTTTTTTACTTTGCAGTGGTTTACGTTTTTGCATGAAAAGGAGGCTGAGTGTTTGTACTAGATGATAAATATATCTGGATAAGTACCGTATATGCCGGCGTATAAGACGACTGGGCGTATAAGACGACCCCCAACTTCTGCCCTAAAAATATAGAATTTGGTATATACTCACTGTATAAGACTACCCCTCTCCCAAATGAAAAAAAGTCTGCTTTGATTTCAACATGTTAATTTTAATTCAAATGCATATGACATGCAGGTACTGTATATAGCAGCAAAACTGTCACTTATAAACATAAGGTTGTTTCAAACATGTACGGTAAAGCTAAAACTTTGCAAAACAAACAAGAGAGCAAGTGCCTGGTGATCATAACTGTAAGCTGCGATATTGTAACAGGTCTTGCTGGCATGACAGTTTCCCTTTAAAAGCCTTCAAAATCCTCCTGAGAATATAGAGAATAGTATGCTACTTCAGTATGCTAAGAGCAGGGCTCTCTACGCGCTGACGGGGAAAAAAAAAACACCTCACACAGTGCGGCCCCCGTATATCCGGCGTATAAGACGACCCCCCACTGTAGCCATTATTTTAAGGGGTTAAAAAGTAGTCTTATACGCCAGTATATACTGTAGCACTTTCTCAAAGTAACACTTCTTAATTCTTAGAGGGGTTTCTAGACTTTTAGTAAATAAAATTTGCCGTTAACACACTGGGGAGGATTTATTATCAGCTTTGTAGCAGTTTTCTAGTCCTAAAAAGTCACATTTTATACAAACATTTGCAAGGAGTAACAATCTGAGCAAAGTTTTTTTTAAAAAAATTGCATTTTTATATCACGCTCACAAAAAATTGAATAATATATTAATAATTCTAAAACCAGAAATTGGTACACATTTTTGTGCAAATCTATAACTGCTCATCATATATTGAGGCTTCCGCCTTTTAATAAAATTGGTGCAATTCACAACAAATTATATTTTTTTAACTGGTCTATGAAATGTCCATTCATTGATTCTATTCATAGATAAACCTGACCGCCCAGGATGTTTATAGCCAATGGCTGGTCGGGAAGTGGTTAAAGGGAGTCTATCAGCAGTTTTGACCATGATAAGCTGTTGACAGCACCAGGCAGGGTTAGAGAGAGCAGTGCAAACAGCAACTTTAATTATCAGTAGTGTGAATATGAACTTTTATTCTGCTAGATTCTGCTCCTGCAACCATAGATATAGGCGTTCCTTTATTGGATGCTTTTAATAACAGTGGTAAGGAAAATTAAAAACAAAAATCAAGCTTCTTGGAGCATCTTCTGGAAGACAATGCATACGTAAAGCAACTTTACACCAGATATGAGCTGTCAGGTGTTCAGAGATGAGGGCTACACATGAGCCATCAGAGATTCTGTCTGAGAGGACTCACTGTGAAGAGAAAGCCTGCTACAGGAGTATTGCAGTGCATAGTACAAGAGATCAAAATAAAAAAAAACCTGGTATCACTACATCCTCAACAACAGAAAGTAATCTCGCTTACCCCATCAAAAATGAATAAAAATGATCAAATGTCTCATGTACCCAAAATGCAATCTATAAAAGCTATAACATGGCCCACAAAAAAAGAACCCCCATATTGCTCAGTCAGCAGAAAAATATAAAAGTCATGGGTGTCAGAATATGGCGACACAAAGCAATCTCTTTTTTTTTTACAAAAAAAGAGCATTTTAATTTTTTTAACTAGTAAAACATAAAATATATATACACTCACCGGCCACTTTATTAGGTACACCATGCTAGTAACGGGTTGGACCCCCTTTTGCCTTCAGAACTGCCTCAATTCTTCGTGGCATAGATTCAACAAGGTGCTGGAAGCATTCCTCAGAGATTTTGGTCCATATTGACATGATGGCATCACACAGTTGCAGCAGATTTGTCGGCTGCACATCCATGATGCGAATCTCCCGTTCCACCACATCCCAAAGATGCTCTATTGGATTGAGATCTGGTGACTGTGGAGGCCATTTGAGTACAGTGAACTCAATGTCATGTTCAAGAAACCAGTCTGAGATGATTCCAGCTTTATGACATGGCGCATTATCCTGCTGAAAGTAGCCATCAGATGTTGGGTACATTGTGGTCATAAAGGGATGGAAATGGTCAGCAACAATACTCAGGTAGGCTGTGGCGTTGCAACGATGCTCAATTGGTACCAAGGGGCCCAAAGAGTGCCAAGAAAATATTCCCCACACCATGACACCACCACCACCAGCTTGAACCGTTGATACAAGGCAGGATGGATCCATGCTTTCATGTTGTTGACGCCAAATTCTGACCCTACCATCCGAATGTCGCAGCAGAAATCGAGACTCATCAGACCAGGCAACGTTTTTCCAATCTTCTACTGTCCAATTTCGATGAGCTTGTGCAAATTGTAGCCTCAGTTTCCTGTTCTTAGCTGAAAGGAGTGGCACCCGGTGTGGTCTTCTGCTGCTGTAGCCCATCTGCCTCAAAGTTCGACATACTGTGCGTTCAGAGATGCTCTTCTGCCTACCTTGGTTGTAACGGGTGGCAATTTGAGTCACTGTTGCCTTTCTATCAGCTCGAACCAGTCTGCCCATTCTCCTCTGACCTCTGGCATCAACAAGGCATTTCCGCCCACAGAACTGCCGCTCACTGGATGTTTTTTCTTTTTCGGACCATTCTCTGTAAACCCTAGAGATGGTTGTGCGTGAAAATCCCAGTAGATCAGCAGTTTCTGAAATACTCAGACCAGCCCTTCTGGCACCAACAACCATGCCACGTTCAAAGGCACTCAAATCACCTTTCTTCCCCATACTGATGCTCGGTTTGAACTGCAGGAGATTGTCTTGACCATGTCTACATGCCTAAATGCACTGAGTTGCCGACATGTGATTGGCTGATTAGAAATTAAGTGTTAACGAGCAGTTGGACAGGTGTACCTAATAAAGTGGCCGGTGAGTGTATATATATATTCAGAATTGTGTTGACACAAAGAATAAATTGAAAATTACTTGCAGTGAACATCAAAAAATGATGAATATATCTGATGTACCCCAAAATGATGTACAGAGATCATAAAACAAACAACTAATCACTGAGATTTAAAGGTTGTGCACTTTTGGGGTAGTTTGGCAAACCTCTCCTGAGCAGACCTGTGAAGGAAAGCACACCTACCTGCTTCCTGACATTAGCTCCCGGGTGCTCCGCTTGGGTCCCTAGATGTAAACTTCCAGTAACCAGCTACCTTTGTGTCACATGGCCATTTGTCATGACGCAAGTGAAGCAGGTCCCCTATGTGGCCAGTGATTGGCTGCAGCAACGTTAAAACAGAAGTTTACATCTAGGGACCCAAGTGGAGCAGCAAGGACCAGAGAACACAAGAGCCGGAAGCCAGTGTCAGGAAGCAGGTAAGTGTGCTTCCATTCGCTGGTCTGCGCAGGAGGGGGAGGAATGCTAAAAAACCCAAACGTATACAACCCCTTTAAGTGCCAAACCAACCTGCGTCCTTTAAGGGGCTAAAAAAATGAAAAAATTACACATTTTTGGGTTTGAAAGTTATGGAAGCCTACTGCAGTATAATACATGTAAATGACATTTTTATAACCCATTCACAAGTAATGGATTTCAGGGCTTACTGCAGATTTTCAAGTCTTCTCCCACCAAAGAAAGATACAGTATATCATTAGGATATGCCATCTCTAGCTAATCATCTGACTCCTTGGACTACCATTGATGATTGATGGCTAAAATGAATTTTTCTCTGTATAGCACCATTTCATTATCATAATTGGCGGGGGGGGGGGGTTCAACTGCATGGATCCTAGCAATATACCATCACTTGCCAAGATAAGAACATCTCTTCAATTACATCTCAACATGATCTAGTAAGGAATTAATAATCTGGTTGTTCTAACCAACCAAGCTTAACAAAGAGATAATACACTCATCAACATTGAAACTGAAGGGCAAACTGTAAGGTTGGACACATTGAAGAAGCAGCAAGTGTCGCTAATGCAGTGACCAGGTGGTTCACTGCTAAAAGGGTTAATGCCATGTTTCACTTTTACAGTTGTTAAAATATTTACTGAGATGCTAACTATACATTATCAGTGGTACAAATGGCTAATGTGACTTTACTATGCACTGTATTCCAAAATGTTTTATATGGGAGGAAATACCGTATTTTTTGCCCTTTAAGATGCACCTGCCCATAAGATAAGTCTAAAATATTTTTCATCAGACCTCAGCTCAGACCCCCAATGTTAATCAGGCCTCAGCTCCGAGCGCCAATTAGACCCCAAATGTTTATCAGCCCTCAGCTCAGAGTCCCAGTCAGACCCCCAGAATTAGTCAGACCTCAGCTCAGATCCCCAATCAGAACTCAGATCAGACCCCCAATGTTAATTAGACCTCAGCTCAGACCTCAGGTCAGACAAAAAAAAAGTTTATTAGTGAGTCTTCTCGTAAGCAAGCCAGAGTGAAGACCTGTTTTGTGTGTCCTACTGTCAAGTAGGACAAGAAAAGAATCCTTCTCCAGGGAGCCACCATCCCTGTAGACTTTACTGTACTTTGTTTGAGTTATTTTGCTTCTGGTGTCTGCCACACTACTGAGATGGACTGGCCATCTGTTCTAGGACTCCACCTCACAGCTGGGCATTCCAGAGAATTATTGAGAGAAATTGCATGCCTTTGGTCATTTGGGAAATTTGCATCTCTAAAGAGATTCAGGGAGGACCATCATTGCAGCCATCCCCTATACACAGCCTACTCTGTGAAATACGTGAGAAATGTGCCTACTGCTTGTATTTATCATCTATTCAGTAAAAGACAGAAAATATTTTACTATACTCAAGCCAGCTTGGTCATTGTTCTCCACATTTGATCTGGTCCTCTTTTCTCCTGCTTTGCACTCCGCTGCTCACCTACCATCAAGAGCAACTCAGCCACCACTAGGCAGGAGAACCCAAGTCCAGCATCTGCTCCGGGGAGAAGAAGGGTTGAACTCCTCTCTATCCATTGCACGTGCGATCCATGGAGCGCTGGAGCACAGATTTGCCACTGTGAGGACTACAACCACCTTCCTTTGCCTCAGCCTCCTTCTTCATTTCGTGCCTGACTGGAGGGCTGGTGCGCTGCACTAATATCTGCAAATTATCAAATTTCCAAGCACTTAACTCCAATCTGTGGCATGTGGGAGGGGCATAAAAGCCAGATTGAAAGCAAAGTTTTTTAGACATATGAAACCTCAAAAATCGGATCAAGTCATGTGGGATGATTGTGCGATGTCTCCTGTTTGCCACTTGTCTCAAACTGAGAGGGACAGAATCCTTGAACTGAGAGACATTGGTTTATCACTCTCGGAGATAGCTATGTACCTAGGCCAAGATGTCAGTACTGTTCAATACTGCATGCCCCAGGGATTTGGAGAACAATGTTGAACTGGAAGGACAGCAAGAGGTGCACAGAGGTGAACCTCTGCAAGGACGGATTGTCTGATTAGAAGAAACGGATCGTCTGATTAGAAGAATGGCATGTAGTCATCCATTCTGTACTGCAAGTGAAATTGGACGTAACATCCCAAAACTAGACATTGTCTACTCTACTCATGTAGAAGGCATCTTGCCATTACATTGATTGGGTTGTGGAACCAGTGGTATGGTCATTTCTCCAAAGACTCCCAGGAGCCATTTTATAACAGGACAATGGCAGAACACGTGTTGCTTGTGCTACTTTGAGAAGCCTGTGTGGACTAAACATGCTAACATGGCCTGCAGAATCTCTGAACTTGTCTCCCATCAAACACATCTGGGACATCATTGGTCGGCAATTGCAAAGGGAGCTGCCAGCATCGGATCTTGATGATTTGCATGCCCATGTGCATTCAGCGTGGCAGAACATTCCTCAACTGTTAATATATTCAGTACTGAATAAATCAAGATATTTAGAATTTTTAGTTCCCAGTTTTTTATCATTTACATATCATTAACATGTCTATCGCTCCTTTGATTTCCATAATTCCACAACTTTTCCTTCTTGGCACTGCAATTTCAATGCTGATGAAAGTATATAAATATAGCATCTCACAAGGTTCTACCTCTTCCATTAGACTTTACTTCCTCTTACTTTTCTAATCGGTTCCTTTTAAATTATTCATTTCGAGAGTGGGAACAATACAAGCTAGATTTCCCATAAGATTTTACAGTGAGTTCAAAGCCTTTTTCTTTATTTCTAAGGCTACTTTCACATCTGCGCTTTTCTTTTCCGGTATTGAGATCTGTCATAGGATCTCAATACCGGAGGAAAACGCTTAAGTTTTGTCCCCATTCATTGTCAACGTGGACAAAACTGAACTGAATGCACTAGAATGTATTCTTTCCATTTAGTTGCGTTCCCATGCAAGTAGCGTTTTTCAGTGTGTCATGGGATGCGGAGCAAGACAGATCCGGCATGAAACACAATGTAAGTCAATGGTGCTGATCTGGCACCCATGGACTTACAATGGTCTTAGTGCCAGATCCGTCATGGCTGTTTTAGAGATAATACAACCAAATCCCTTCATAACATATGCAGATGGTTGTATTCTAACGTAAGCGTTTTTGCTGATCCATGATGGATCCATACGTGAAAGTAGCCATACTAACTTCTTATGATGAGGGTGTATGTAGAGGAGAGGGGGCCCCATTTCCGATGTGCATCATGGGATAGGAGTACCCTGCCTTTGTCTATCCCTTCCTTCCCATCTTTTTTACCTAGGGAGATATTGTGCCTGGTAATAAGTTCTAATCGAAGAATGTTAATTGGTGTTCATTACCTGCATTTATAAGCCGCAATTATCATTAGTACTGGGATGAACTGTAATATGATCACTTATTCCAAAACAATTTTACATTTACAAAGTGAATGAGGCTGAGATGCAATACCAAGCACAGCCACTTGGTAAGCTATGAGTCATTCGCGGAGCTTACAGCTCCAGTGAGCGCCATGGCTTCCTCAAACAGCTGAATGTAGGGGTTGCCAGAAGTCAGACCCCTGCCAATCTCATTAATGACCATCTATATGAAAATCCCAGAGAACCCCTTTAATGTAGATACAGAACTGAACAAGCAGATGCTCATTAGAATACACATACCATATGCGTCCATTGGTCCTATTACCTGGTCGGACCATGCCCCCATCTTTATGGAACTAGCTCTCCCTTCTCCTATGTTGAGACATCCCCACTGGCGATTGAATGACACCCTTTTGACCAACCCATTGATCTGTGCGGAACTCCGTTCGTCGCTGTCTCAGTACTTTGTTGAAAATACTCCCAATGCACCCTCAATGGGTATCCTTTGGGAAGCCCATAAAGCAGTATTTAGGGCGACATGTATTTCCCTTTCCTCCTGCTTGAAAAGAGACAGAGAGGCGCAACACCAAGAGTGTTTGCGTTATCTTCAATTAGCAGAAAAATCTCTGGCCTCTCACCCCTCGACTCAAGTGCTGAGGCAAATAGTCGATTTAAGGAGCCACCTTAAATCCATAGTTTTGTCTTCGACGGAACGTTTAATATGTTATACTAGGCAATGCTTTTTAGCTTACGGGAATAAACCACATACCCTGATGGCTCGACAACTTAAACAGCATGCAGCCACTAACACACCCCATGCAATCCGGGAGCATAAAGTTGTACTTCAATATCATCCCACCTCCATTGCTAAACTGTTTCATTCATATTATGCAGGCCTATATTCCCTTCCTTCCTTCCACCCTCCCTCCCTAACGATAAAAAAGCCCAAATTGAATTGTTTAATGAGTTTTTGTCAAAATGCAATCTTCCCACTCTGACTACAGAGGCCCTGACCCACCTTAACCAGCCAATCACCTTGGAGGAGATTCAAGAGACTATCTCCGATTTACCCAATGCGAAATCACCTCGCCCAGATGGGCTCTCCTATTAATACTTTAAAGGGGTATTCTCATCTTAGACAATGGGGGCATATCGCTAGGATATGCCCCCATTGTCTTATAGGTGCGGGTCCCACCGCTGGGACCCGCACCTATATCGAGAACGGAGCGGGGAGCGCTGCGCCTGGAGGACCCCGGGTTTCCGTGGGTCCGGCCACCACCAGGCGCAGGTCCCGCTCCGCTCATAGAAATGAATGGGAGCCGGGCCGTGCATGCGCAGTGCGCTCCCATTCATTTCTATGGAGCCGACGGAAGTAGTCGAGCCAGCGCTCGGCTATTTTCGGCGGCCACATAGAAATGAATGGAGGGCGGCTGCACATGCGCAGTGCGCCCTCAATCAGTTCGGGGGCTCCGTTCTAGATATAGATGCGGGTCCCAGCGGTGGGACCCGCACCTATAAGACAATGGGGGCATATCCTAGCGATATGCCCCCATTGTCTAAAATGAGAGTAACCCTTTAAGAAGTTTGGAGACTTACTACTACCCCACATGGGTAAATTGTTTTATGGCTTTTTGAAAGGTGAGAAAATACCTGGAAAAGACCCCGCAGATTGCTCTAGTTATTGACCCATTAGTTTGCTAAATTCAGATCTTAAGATATTTACAAAATTATTAGCAAACAGATTAAACTGTTGGCTCCCACACTTAGTACATAAAGACCAAGTGGGCTTTGTTCATTTCCGTCAGGCACGTGACAATACCAGAAGGGCCATTGACTTACTGGATATAGCTAATAGAGAAGGAAAGGAGACAGTACTCCTCAGCTTAGACGCAGAAAAGGCGTTTGATCGCCTGAACTGGAATTTTATGTTCCGGACACTAAACTATTTTGGATTAAAGGGCCCATTTTTACCCGCCTTAACGGGTTTATACTCTTCCCCGAAAGCAGTGATTCGACCACCACATGCCCACTCCCCCCCCTTTCGATTTACAGTGGGACTAGACAGGGGTGCCCCCTCTCCCCCCTTTTATACGTCCTTAGCATTGAACCCTTAGCGGCTCTATTCCGCAATAGTCCCTTCATTTCACTCCCTAATTTACATGCGGTGTTGGATCAATATAGTGTGCTGTCTGGCTATAAACTTAATACGTCTAAGTGCGAAGCCTTGCCAATTAACATCCCTTCTCATAGACTCAATATTCTTCAAAGCAGGTTTGCTTATATCTGGCGCACTCACTCTATTAAATATCTAGGGATCCACCTTACATCTAATTATTCTTCCCTTTACAAAGCTAATTTCCCATCACTACTAACGGAAATGTCTAAACTCTTCTCTAAATGGAAAACACTTCCGATTTCTTTAATAGGTCGCATAGCGGCCATAAAAATGTCCATATTCCCTAAGTTTCTATATCTGTTTGAAACCCTCCCGGTGAGGGTGCCCACCGCAGTCCTCCACTGTATACAGTCTGTTTTTGCTAACTTTGTCTGGAATTATAAGCGACATAGATTTTCTAGACAGATACTCATAGAATCTACCTCTAATGGGGGCATGACACTCCCTAACATAGCTTCCTACTATCTTGCTACCCATTTGAGACATATAGTCTCTTGGACTACTCTGCACTCTTATAACCGATAGACTGAGGTCGAGCGCCTGTGGCTGGCACCATCACATTTGAGCACCATGATCTGGGGTCTGCCTCTGGCCATCCCCGCCTCTAATCTACTGGGCTCTATGTTGTTCACGAGGGAGATCTGGTATCGGAATAGGATTAAGTTTAACTTAGCCACCCTGAGTTCCCCTCTTACTACTTTCCTTTTCACCCCTCAATTATCGGAGAGCTCGGGGATTGGGCTGGTTGGACCGTGGAGGGCTGCAGGACTCTTTAGAATCGTCGACCTGAAAGATCCCCTATTATCCAGGCTATTAACATTCAAGGAGTTGCTGGCCAAAATTTCCCTCTCAGACGCATTGCGGTTCCAATACCACAAAATAATACACTACTGCAAGAGGTTGTTGGGTACATCGGAGGTCCCTATGCTCTCCCAGTTTGAACAGATTTGTATCTGGAGCCCTTCCTCTAGGGGCCTAATCTCAGACATCTATCAAATTTTACTAGCTGTGGAGTACCCAGCAGGGTTTAAGCATTCATATATGAGAAAATGGGAGGATTGGCTGCAGAGGGAGCTTCCTCCGGAGACCTGGCGGATTATATGGAACAGAGCGCACTCTAGCACTTCTTCAGTGATGTATAGGGAAAATCAATTGAAGATTGTAACGTTTTGTTATCATACCCCTGAAGTGCTACATGCCATGAATCCTGAGATCCTTGACCTTTGCTGGCGATGCTCCCAACCCAACGCTTCTCTGTTCCATATTTTCTGGTCCTGCCCTCTTATACAGTCGTATTGGAGTAGAGTAGTTCTTTTCTGCAGACCATTTTAGATACTCATATTCCCAAGAACCCTTTGGTTCTTCTTTTGAATGTTGTCCCATTGTCCATCAGCGGTCTGGGCACCAGGCTGCTCCTCCATATGCTGACGACAGCTAAATGTTTGATTACTCTCCATTGGAGGAATACCTCCCCATCTTCTGATTCTGAACTCTATACTCGGATAGAGGACATACGAACACTGGAGTATTTGGTGGCAATTCAAAGAAACACGGCAAATCGCTTTCTAAAGTGCTAGCAACCTTGGAATGATCGCAAGGTTTTGATACATCTTTAGATTTTTATAAACTGATTACTGTTTGTAATTGTCTATGCTGTACAAACTCTAATAAAATAAAAAAATTAAATGGAAAAAAGAATACACATAACAGTTTCAGACATCTGAATTGGATTGTTTCTGCAAAGCATATGGATTTCTGCAGGCCCCATTCAGATTAATGGGACAGTCGCAGACAATTTTTGCAGTAAATCTGCCACCTGTGAATGTAGCCTAATTAGTATCTTAAAAATCCAGAATTTTATAGTGATAGAGGCACATATCTACATCCTGCAAACAAGGAATGTTTAAAAGTTAAGCTTCTAGTCATCATCTCTGATAGATTATCTACAGCCAGGTTTAGCATCCGCCATAATTATGTGTACTGAGAACTGGCTCATGAAATACTGTATAATATCAGTACGTTCACAATGATGAAATGCTACAACAAATGATTCTGAGAGAAACTTTCAAGAGACCATTTAGTATGAGACAGATGGGTTCACAATTCAAGCCCTGTTTATGTTAAATAGCATATTAACACTCCGAGGAAATGGTTATTGAAGTCCCGACATGTGCCAGCATCCAGACAGCCATTCAAAAGTACAAATTCAGTTATTTAAGGAAATACAAAATTGTGATTTTTCATGTGGATGGGCGCGGGCAGCTGTGAGATGGTCATTTAGAAGTTCATTAACCCAGAGTTTCATTAAACCAATACTTTTTTTAAATTAGGACACCAATTAGGGAAGTCTCATTAGAGTTTATAAAAATGCAAGTATAGATGTCCTCTCCTTGGTATCATGATTCCAGTTATTTGGTACAAAGTTAAATCGAATATTTTATAAAAAGTATTCAGAGTAAGGCTAGTTTAAAATCTTCCAGCAGGCTGTTCCGGCAGAGGAACAACCTGCCAGAGTTCATCATACCCGGCATAGCTGGATACTGCCTTTTCCCGCTGGAGCCCTCTGACTATTATGGGACCTGTTTCCGGCAATAATGCTAGGATTTGGCCAGAAGCTGTCCGAGTCCAATTACAGTTAATGGTGCCTGCTGGTGCTCCATCCTTTTCCACCTATGCAGGATATGATGAACTTCTGCAGGCTGTTCCTCTACCAGAAAGGACTGCTGGAAAAAGTTATCGCCAGTGTAAAACTAGCCTAATTTTTGAGCAATAAAATTGCATTTATTTTGTACAAATACTTTATTTAACCTTCTGCTGCTCAATGACAAGCATGCTCGTGAAGCTTAGGCCTCATTCACACGTCTGTGATGACATCCATGACAAGGCGGTCAGTGGTTCATCCATGAAGACGCCTATGAAGAATCTGTGTGTCAGTTTTTTGCCCTCTGTGTGCCATCTATATTCCACGTACACTGCCAGACCAAAAATTAGTTTCCAGAGCATCTCTTACCAATGGTCCATGAAAATCACTGGCAGAACATAAGTGTTGTGTCCATGGTCTTCACTGACCCATAGACTATATTGTGCATGAGGGAGCCATGATTAAGGACAAGAACAGGGAATGCTTCGGTGGTATCCGTTGAAAAGCACTGATGTGTCTATACACACATTACAGCCAATAGATATGTGAGCGGTCCATGGAGACATGTGAAAGACCTAAGCAGTCAGCAACCACTTTGTGAGAAGCACACATTTGATCACATCACATGAGATCCTCAGGGTTGTCTGGCCATATTGCCTTTAGTTATTTACTCTTTTAGTTATTTATTCCTTTAGTTACTTATAGTTTACAGTCTACACACAATAACCCATAATAACAAAGCAAAATCAGGTTTGTCAAAATTTGTGCACATTTATTAAGAATAAAAAAACTTCCTATTTGGATACTACAGGTTTGGCACACCTGTTGTTATGTCCAGTAGGGAATGGTGCACGTCCTCGTCTTCAAACCACACCACTTTCCCTACCTACTTGGTTGATCCGCCCTAAATAGAGGCCCCCAACTGAATGGCAGTGTAAAAAATTTAAAACGTAAAAATAATAGACATATTGGGTATCGCCACGTCTGAAAAACTTGCTCTATAAAATTATTACATGAAATGGCCCCCCAGGTGAATGCTGTAAAAAAAGCAAAAATAAAAAAACTATGCCAAAACAGCCATTTTTTTCACCTTGCCTCACAAAAGTGTAATACCACGTGATCAAAAAAGGCTTATGTACCCCAAAATGGTACCAATCAAACCGTCATCTCATCCCGCAAAAATTAGACCCTCCCTAAGAAAATTGCCCAAAAAATAAAAAAAATATGTCTCTCAGAAAATGGCAACACAAAAACAAGATTTAATTCTGTTCAAAAATGCATCTAATGTGTAAAACTTAACAAAAATAAAAATGTTAAACATATTAGGTATTGCTGCGTCCGCAACAACTTGCTCTATAAGGATATCATATTATATGCTCCCTCAGGTGAATGCTGTAAAAAATATTTTTAGAAAAACTATGAAAAAAAAGACATTTATTGGTCACCTACCCTCACAAAAAGTGTAATGGCAGGCGATCAAGAAGGCGTATTTACCCCAAAATGGTACTAATCAAACCGTCATCTCATCCTGCAAAAAATTAGACCCTACCTAAGACAATCACCCAAAAAATAAAAAAAATATGGCTCTCAGAAAATGACAGCACAAAAACAAGATTTAATTTGGTTCAAAAATGCTTCTAATGTGTAAAACTTAACAAAAATTAAAATGTTAGACATATTGGGTATCGCCGCATCTGTAACAACCTGCTCTATAAAAATATCACATGATTTGCCCCTTCAGGTGAATGCTGTAAAAAAAAATTAAAAAAACTATGTCAAAACAGCTATTTTTTCACCTTGACTCAAAAAGTGTAAAACCAAGTGATTAAAAAGTCTTATGTACCCCAAAATGGTACCAATGAAAACGTCACCTCATCCTGCAAAAAATGAGTCCCCACATAAGACAATAACTAAAAAAAAAAAAAAATGGCACCCGCAAACCAATCCATCAAAATCTGTGCTGCAAAATCCATATGGCGCTCCTTCTGTTTTGAATCCTGCCATGTGCCCCCACAGCAGTTTACCACCACATATTGGGTGTTGCCGTAATTACGAATAAATTATTGGGTGCTTTTCTCCTGTTACCCCTTGTGAAAATGAAAAATTTGGGGCTAAAGCAACATTTTATTGGAAGAAATGAAACTTTTCATTTTCACAGCCAAGTGTTTCCAAATTCCGTAAAACGCTTAGGGGGTCAAAGTGGTCAGTACACCCATAATATATTCTTTGAAGGGTGCAGTTTCCAAAATGGGGTCACTTTTTGAGGGTTTCCACTCTAGAGGTACATCAGGATCTCTCAATTACAAAATGGTGCCTAAAAACTATTCTAGCAAAATCTGCCTCCAAAATCTGTATGGCGCTCCTTTCCTTCTGACCAATGCCACATGCCCATAGAGCGGTTTACCACCACATATGGGGTATTTCTGTAAACTGTAGAATCAGAGTAATGTATATTGAGGTTTAGTTTGCTGGTAACCATTGCTGTGTTGCAAGAAAAAAAATTGATTAAGGGCTTGTTCACACATCAGTTAATTGATCAGTTATTTCCATCAGTTATTGTGAGCCAAAACCAGAAGTGGAGGCTCCACAGACATAAAGTATAATGAAAAGATCTGCACCTGTTCTGTGTTTTTGACTTGCACCTGGTTTTGGCTCACAATAACTGATGAAAATAACTGATAAAAAACTGAAGTGTGAACAATGCCTAACATGAAAAATCAGCTTAAAAAATAAAATTTGGAAAGTTCATCTCCATTTACCTTTAATTCTTGTGGAACACCTAAAGGGTTAACAAAGTTTTGAATAATTTGAGGGGTGTAGTTTCTAAAATGGGATCATTTATAGGTGGTTTTCATTACGTAAGCCCCTCAAAATCACTTTATATCTGAATTGGTGCTTAAAAAGGTGCTTTGGGAAATTTTGTTGATAAATTTGAAAAATGGCTTCTAAACTTCTAACATCCTAAAAAAGTAAAATGACATTTACAAAATGATGCCAACATAAAGTAGACATATGGGGAATGATGACTGATAACTATTTTATGAGGCATTACTATCTGTCTTAAAAGCAGAGAAATTCAAATTTAGAAAATTGTGAATTTTTCCAAATTTTTGGTAAATTTGGGATTTTTTAAAAATTAAGGAAAAATATATTAACTCAAATTTACCACTGTCATGAAGTACAATGTGTCACAAGACAACAATCTCAGAATGGCTTGGATAAGTAAAAGTGTTCCAAAGTTATCACCACATAAAGTGACACATCTCAGATTTGCAAAAAATGACCTGGGCAGGAAGGTAAAACAGGCCCCGGGTAGAAGGGGTTAAAACAAGCCAAGGTCAAAGCCAGAGAGGAAGTATCAGGGACAAAATCACAAACCACAAAGTAGAGGCAAAATTCCAGCAGAACCAGAGAGGAGTCGCGATAGCTAAAACCGTCAAACAGAAGCAAAGTCAAGACATCCAGATCTAGGCGTTCATAGATGCAGTTATTGCTTGGTAGAAGGCCGAATTTACAGGCAACTGTGAACTGTGACCTGTTTTAAATAGGCTGTGCCTCAGTCGCATGGGACATCTCAGTCATGTGACGTCATCACAACAGATATGCCAATGCTTAATTTGATTAGCCAGTGCTCGTGCCTGGATATCCGGCCTGGTCGCCAAGCAACAATGCCAGCGGAGGTTCAGGGGGTAATGCGGTTAGGTAAGTACTTGATACCTGTATTTGGGGATTTTCTTCCGTTCTTGATGGTTATAGGCAGTGACTGGTTTTCTACAGATTTGTTCAAGCATTCAAGAGGACTACATAATCTTGCTTCTCATGGTCTGAGAGTGTAAAGGGGAGATTTATCAAAACTAGTGTAAAGTAGAACTGGCTTAGTCGCCTATAGCAACCAGATTCCACCTTTCATTTTCCAAAGGAGCTCTGAAAATCAATCTGATTAGTTGCTATGGGCAACCAAGCCAGTTTTCCTTTACAGCTATTTCCCCTATTACTGTGGGGGCACCCTGGCACAGTATCAGCTCAGCAGAATTATTTTTGGGAGACATGGTGCCATATGAGCAATACTTCACTAACTTAAATTAAACTATAAATAAAGACATTAAACTTGAATATGGTAAAACATGGCCACGGTCCTTTTATTAAGGGTTAACATTACATAAATAAATTCAATAAATATATAATAATTCATAAATACTTATTAAAACCGACTCTCCAGTTAATCTGTCCCCCCAGCAAAGCTGGGTGACTAACCCACAAGACATGCGGTTACTAAACCGCATGTTCCCCCCTAAGAACGAAGGCCTTATCAATCTTGTCCTGAATATCACTATTAAAAATATCCAAACCGATATCGAACAGATGTACTAAATCTTCCCGATATAAACCCAACACGAAACCTTCCAACTCTGTGTGTATAAAACTCCTACCACACAAACCCGGAAGAAATTTCTCTAAACTCCTATTCACTCTCTTCCTAATATCTAATATATAAAGCTGAGTGTATGTGTGTGTGTGTGTGTATGTCCGCTAAAGGAATCCGCACCGCTGCAGCTACAATCACAAAATTTGGCACACATGTACATCAGGTGTCCGGGAAGGTTTTAGAACAGTTTTCAACTCTCCAGGACGTACCGTTCCTAAGATATTCCCAAAAAATGCATTAGCCAATAGTAGCCTGGTCACATGACCCTTATCAGCCAATAGAAGCTCCCAGGCAGTTAGTCTCCACACACACACACCAGGTTTCTATAACAACCTAGCCAGTTCACTGCTGTAGGTCTGCTTTAAAGGGGCAGAGCGCTGTGGATGACACTGGGGTATTCTGGTTAAATATAACTTATGTTTTAGACTTACTCATCATCAATCATTACCTCATATAATGTGAATTTCATATATTTACTGTTCAGTAGTAATAAAAGATGTTTTCTTTCCTCTTTCCTCCGAAATTACTATGGCATCGGCCTGTAATTCAGGCGACCTTCAAAAGAAGGACTTAAAAGCCCCACCCCCAGGTCCCACTAAGTCACGCCCCCGACTCAGTCAGGCCACGCCCCTTCCACTCTGCATCTGACCGGGATTGAAAAAATGAAGGTAAAAATCAACTTCTGTCAGCTGCAGGGGTGGGAGGGAGTGTGACTTTCTCCCTGCAGCTCATGCTCAGACAGCACAGTGCTGCTGTCTGAGAGTGAGCTGTTCAAAAGGACATCCGTGTGTCCATCCAGACCCTGTGCATGACAGAGGACAGGGAGTCTGAAAGCCAGAATGTCCAGCCTTACCCCAACATGAAGCCATGCCACCGGTCCCCATAAAGCCACACCCCTAAACAAGAGGCCAAGCCCCCTGTGTCCATCCAGGCCCTGCGCATGACAGAGGACAGGTAGTCTGAAAGCCAGAATGTCCAGCCTTCCCCTAACGTGAATCCGTGCCACCGGTCCCCATGAAGCCACACCCCTAAACAAGAGGCCATGCCCACTGTGTCCATCCAGGCCCTGCGCATGACAGAGGACAGGTAGTCTGAAAGCCAGAATGTCCAGCCTTCCCCTAATGTGAAGCCATGCCACCGGTCCCCATGAAGCCACACCCCTAAACATGAGGCCACGCCCCCTGGTTTCATGAAGACACGGAGGAGAAGCTGTCTGAGCGTGAGCTACTGAAAGGGTCTGTGCCGGACAGTGGACAGGGAGTCTGAAAGCCAGACTGTCCAGCCTAAAACTGGACCTCTGGCCACCCTAGGGGCAGGCTGATGTTAGGGTGGCCAGTTGTCCGGCTTTAGGCTGGACAGTCCGGTTTTCTGGCTCCCTGTCCTCAGTCCAGCACAGTGCCTGGATGGACATAGGGATGTCCACCCTTTCAGTAGCTCACGCTCAGGCAGCTTCTCCTCTGTGTCTTCATGGAGCCAGGGGGCGTGGCCTCATGTTTAGTGGTATGTCTTCATGGTAACCAAGGGCAGTGTTTCACGTTTGGGGGAATGGCCGGTGAGGTCTGGCTTTCTGGGGTGAAGACAGTGGCCACTCTAGCTGCTGTGGAGGTCACAGTTATAAGGGGCGGGCTGCTGTAGAGGTCACTGTTAAAGGGGTGGGCAGCTGTAGAGGTCACTCTCTCTTTTTTTTACGTCACATACATAAACATTAAATGAAATAGATCAAATATACCCGGGCGAAGCCGGGTCCTTCAGCTAGTTATTAATAAAGCTGAATTGATCGCCTTTCCAAATAAACCTTGGGATTATTTCTGAAAAAATCAAAGTGACTTGAGGCAAGATTGATTTTATATAGCTCAAGTCAACTTTCATCTGTGAAATCAAATCCACTGTTTTCCCCTTACCCAAGTCATTCCCTCCCGTATGAATGATCAACACATCAGGTTGAGACAATGACTGTAATTCGCCCCATAAAATTAGTATCAATTGTCTCCATTTCAAACCCCTAAAACCCATCCAAACTACTGAAACAAACAAGGAACCAAACATAAAGTTTTGAGTATAATTACGCTCTGCTGCCCTTTTTTCTGCCCAAAAGACAAAAGAGTGGCCAATGATCCATATGATTAATTGTTCTGGACCAAGAAAACATTAATGTAAACTAAATTACCAAATTAGGCCTAACATAAGATTTATATCTGTTAGATTCCCAGTGGACAATTTTTTAAATTAACGCCTAACTCAATCCTGAACCGGCCGCCTCAGTGGCTGCCCCGATCCGGAATGAATGAAACTTTCTATCACCCAAATTCAAAAAATTCAAACATTTCTTAAAAACTGCATTAAATTGAAAGACTGAAAGGCTTGAACCATGTAATTCAATAACTGCCTGAACTGGGCACAATGAAGAACTCTTCAAAGCACTCAATCTAATCCACGTACCTCTAGCCAACTGATCTGTCTTTGACTTCCTAATAAACAATCCCACCACATTAATACCACATCTAATATCCTCTAACTTCAATGGTCCTGTTATACGCCTATTAGCTGCCAATAATTCACTGATTCTAGTTGCGCCAAAAAATGCCAGAATAAAAGCTGTTTTGAATTGAACCACTTCAAACTTTGAAGATGTACAATAAAACACCACTTTTACCAACTTGTCTAACAAATCAAACGTAATCGGACACCTATCGTCCGACTTCCCTGCAGATCTCCTGACACCTTTAAGAAATTGTTGAAAATACGTTTGAAAATGCTTGCAAACCCGCTAATTTAAAGAAAAAAGAAATACCCGCTACCGTTCTATGCACTGCTGAATAACCCAAACCTTGCTCTAGCAAATTGTATAAAAATTGAAAAAATAAATTAAAATCAGTTAAAACAAGATACTTGCCTACCTACACAGAAATGACACCACCTCTTCCACGCTAATGAGTAACCATCCCACGTCCGTGGCGCTAACGACTTCTCAATGTAACTGCTGATTACTCCTGAACAAGCTTCCAAAGAGTCTTCGGGCAAGGAATTTCGACCTTTGTTATCTGAAAAAAATGAAAACTCTGCTAATTCTAAATAACTGATCCCCAATAACCAAAGCCACAACAATTGGAAATAATTCTAATAGCACTAAATTCTTGTTCAACCCCAATCTTCTCCACCATTCTGGCCATTGTTCAGCTGACCACTGTCCATTTAGATAAGCTCCATATCCCCGAGAGCCTGACGCATCCATAAACAATCCTAAGGAACCTGCCTCTTGAAACTCTTCCTGCCACGCACTATGCCCATTAAAACTTCTCAAAAATTCCTCCCAAACAGCCAAATCGTCTTTCAATGCTTTCGTCACTCTAATATGAGAATACGGAGATTTACAACAGCCATGTACAACCTTCTTGAAAAAACACTACCTACTGGAATAACCCTGGACGCAAAGGCTAACAAACCCAACAGGCTTTGCAAATCCTTCAATAACGTTTTCTTCACTGCCCACATATTCTGAATCGCTAAAATTGCTCTCTCCACCTTATCAATTGGAAGTCTGAATTCCATTCTCACTGAATCTATTACTATAACTAGAAATTCCATCTCTTGGCAAGGCCATACTGTTTTCTCAACCGCTAATGGAACACCAAACCACTTACATATCTTCATAAAACCTTCTAACAAACTAACACATACAAACAAAAAATCATGTAAATAATGTAGAACGCTATTCAAACTATCTTCATAAGAAACTACCCACTGTAAAAATGAAGAAAACGTTTCAAAATAAAAACATGACCATGAAAACCCCATTGGCAAGCAACTATCAAAGAAACAATTACCATCAAAACAAAAACCCAACAAATTAAAACCTTCAGGATTCACTGGAAGTAAGCGAAACACAGCTTTAATATCTGCTTCAGCCATGATCAGCCCACACCAGCGGCCCTTAATAAACCAACCGCATCATCAAACGAAGAATAAGACACTGATGCAGCTGCCTTATCCAAAGAATCATTCAGTGAATCCTTTAACTGGTACAATAGATGATGAATTAATCTAAATTCATTAGGATCCTTCTTTGGGAACTAAACCCAACGGAGAAATCCTAAAATCCTCAAACAGAGGAGCCTCAAAAGGGCCAGCAAACCTGCCTTCCTTAATTTCCTTCTCAATTTTTTCCCTAACCACTTCTTTATACTTTCTGACTGATGGTAAATTATCCAACGTCAAACAGCCTTTACCAGAAAAACTAGGAATGTAAAAACCAAAAGTAAAACCACTATGGATTATTTCCGCCTTCAGCCGGTCTGGAAACAATTCTAGCCATGGTAACATTTTTTCCAGCCTCACTGGCGTCTAGCTTTTCGAAAATTCTCTAACATGTTGATTTTGCAAATTTGCTTGATTGGCTTTCTTGAAACAACGAAAATTTGGATGTGCACCAGCACAGAAAGAGCACTCGTGGCGATATTTACAATTACTCAGCCACTTACATGCCAACTCATTATACGCAAAGCATACTCCTTTTTTCATAATCGCTCCAGACACCAGTGACGCGTTTGGCCTAGCCTGAAAACCTCGCCGCTGCGGAAGCATCAGATTAAGCCAAAGGCCCACATCTTTAGAACCCCATTTCAAATTACTATGTACTGCCAACTTCTGGCGGAAAGTTTCATCATATGAAAACCACGCCAGGCCACCGAAATTACGGTAGGCCTCCAAAATAGAATCCACATGTTGAAAAAGCCCCACACAAAGGTGTGGATGCTTCGCACATAAAACAGATGAATATATGCAAAACGCCTGCAGCCAATTATTAAAAGACCTTGGCTCAGACCTTTTTACTATCCTCATCCTTATCCTCTTTCTTTTCCATTTTAAATGATTCTTTGGATTAAGGGAGCAATGTCAAAATATCGACATACTACCGCCTCCAAATTTTCTCTTTTATACCCTGAGATAAATGAAAGCCCAAAGGAGAACCTTCACACGTCATTGCCTCCTTTAGACAAGTTTCAGATATCCCAGAATCCGAAAAACTCTTATTCTTATTCTCAGCTACTGCAGCAGCAGGTGGATCACACAACTGCTGCAGGCTGACTAACTGTACTTGGTGCTGCATTAGCAGCCAAATCAGAGAAAAGCTTGGCTAAACCAAGCAATAATTGACTATTATTTTGCCCTACGTTGGTAGGCAAAGCAAAGCCTTGCCCACATGTCACCTTACCTAGTCCTTGCACTGGGTCCTGGGCAGGAACGGTGGAAGCCAGCTGCGGCTTTACTCTGAACCCCAGACTGCGATGCAGCCCGTCCAGGGGAGGAGTGCCTGCTGCCGCTTCTTCTGTTGCCTTCTTCAGCCGGAGAGTATGACCTACTCGGCTTCTTTGTCCGCTTGGATGCCCTGATGCCTTCTTCAGCGCTACCGGAAGCGCCACCTGCAGCTCCGGACGTCGCTCCACCGATGACGTCACTGCACTGTGCATCGCTCCGTGACCCCGCCTCCTGCACATGCGCAGATTATTCCTCCGCCAGACATCGACGCAGCCACTCTTCTCCTCCTCTTGACTCGGCGCGCTCAATCAGCTGCCTCAGCAAGTCCTCCATGAAGAAGCCGGAGGTAAGTTCTCTTCTCTGCCACTCTTCTGCTGTCCTCCCCGCCGCTTCCTCCAGCTGCCTCTTCACTCTGCTTCCTGCCTTTTTCAATGGCACAATCGCCGTTTCTTGAATTCAGCGCACGCTTCAACTTCAGTTTTGCCGCACCGTTCTTCTACTTGCCACGCCGGTCTTTATCTTCTCCCGCTGCCGCTACACTTGCTCAGCATGCTTCTTCCTTTCAGCGCAGCTCCTTCTTCTGCCCAACAGAGCCGGCGATCTAAAAGCTCTTTTGCAGCTACGCCGGCAATTACTGGGTCTTCCACGACGTCTTCTCTCTTCAGGTAATGGCGACGGACAGAGCCCAGGTACTCCGGACCCAGCTCTAAATACCTTGGATTCCCGCCACATGCCATCCTTGACCCAATCAGCAGCTGGCAGAATCCCTGCCCCAGCAACAGGTAGGCAACCGCTGTCCAATCACAGCTGTCCCTTCACTTTACCTCAGGTAATCTTTAAAGAAAGAACACAAAACCAAGAGAAAAGGGGAAGGGGGCAGAAACAAAGACAGGCCAAACCTAATTTATGCTCAATGTCACCATGGTGGTGACTACGGAATAAAGCCTCCGTACCTACTTTCATTATGTTTGTGACACTATTAGTGTTAGGGGCACTATTTGCTTGGCGCTATTATTTTTTAGGGCTCAGATACTTGGGGTCAAATGTGACCATGGCATCTAAGAGTGCAAAACCTGGAACCAATGCACTTCCAGGCCTGGAACAGCTCCCCCACACGGCAAATCGGGGAGCCATTCATTGCCTGTGAAAGGCTGGAGTCTACTGAGGTGCTGATGCCTTTTACAGGTATATTCCAATGTAGGTCTGCAGGTGGCAGCACTACGTTACAATATACTGAATCTTCTATTCATCAATGGATTTATTTCCTTTGATATATAAAAGTGGTAATCTAATGATTACATGATGTTAGGCCCTTGGGGGTAAAGTAGGAAAAAAAGAAGTAAAAAAAAAATACTTTTGGAGTCTGATTGCTGGTCTGATCTATGGTCTAATGAAAAATATTTTTCCCATTGTCCTCCTCTAAATTTTAGGTGCCTCTTATGGGCCGGTGTGTCTGTATAGGACGAAAAATATGGTATGTGTATTTTTTGTGTGTCTAATGAGCTGTTTTTTTTCCATTACACCATTTGCCTTATGGGATAAATATTTAAATAATATATTTTAATAGTACGGATGTTTTCGGACACGGCAATGCCAATGAGGTTTATAATTTTGATTGTTTATGTATTTTTATTTAGATTTTGGGCAAAGGGGGGGGGTGATTTTAATTTTTAGATTTTTTTATTATGTTTTTTAACATTTTTTTTTTTTACTTTTTCTTAGCCCCTGCAGAAGGCTACAATATTCAGTAGTTCGATTTTATTTTAGCTTACACTATAGTCCCATAAAACTACAGTATAAACTCAATTTGTGGTTATCCTATGTTGGCCTGCCACCTGCAGGCCAACATAGGAACTGCAGCTCTAATACCCGGGTTCCCTTCAGAGATACTTAGCATATTAGAATAAAGTGCTGGCTTCCCTGATGGAAAGCGTGTTTCCGAGTTTTTTTCATTAAGATGTTGTGGACCAGAGCATTTAAAGGTTTAAATGCCTGGGATCGGTCCGTGTGTCCCTTTACAGTCTGACACTGTCCAATCAGTGCTGCCAGTGTCAGACTGTGCAGGGCCCCCCCCCCCCCCCCTTTCTCTTGAGTCTATGGAAGCGATTCTTCCCATAGAAATGAATGGGGCGGTGAGGTGTAATTACACCTACTCACCACTACCCCCGTGTCGGCTAGCATGTAAACATCGAAGAGGAGGCAGTGCGTGTTGGACCCCCGCCGATCTGATATTGATGACCTATCCTGAGGATAGGTCATCAATATATATAACTCGAAGAACCCCTTTAACCACCTAACTGTTTTGCCGAGTCCAGCTCGGGCAGAGTAAAAAGTAGCAACCTGGAGGGGGGAGGGCTGCTTTAGATGCTGCTATCTCCTGAATGGTAATAGCTAGAAAGATGCAACTGGTCTTTTTTGAAAGCTGACAGTCCAGGCTTTCATACAAGACCAGCTAACGTCCAAGCAACAGAGGAGAAATCACTGTTAGAAATCAAGTTGGGAATAATCGCAGGTAAAACTTGTTTTTACTTTCACTTTCAGCTGCATTCACAGTATCCCAATTTCTATCAGTGATACCTTCCCCTGTCCTGAACATATTGCTGTCATTCTGGTATTGCCTGTCTGCTTTCAAACAAGACCTGTTGCATGTTTCTAGCTACTACCATTCAGGAGGTAGTAGCATCTAAAGCAGCCCTCCCCCTCCAGTTAGCTACTTTTCCCACTGCTGGAGCTCCACTCTGGCAAAACAGGGGGTTAAAGGGGTTATCCAAAGTCTAACACATTCCCCCCAATGCCCTGACCCCTCATATACAGTGTCTTGCGAAAGTATTCGGTCCCCTGGAACCTTTAAACCTTTTGCCACATTTCAGGCTTCAAACAAAAAGACATAACAACAAGTGGGTCACAATTGTGAAGTGGAACGAAATTTATTGGATCATTTAAACTTTTTTTGTAAAAATAAAACTGAAAAGTGGGGCGTGCAAAATTATTCGTCCCCCTTGCATTAATACTATGTTGCGTCACCTTTTGCTGCGATTACAGTTGCAAGTCGCTTGGGGTATGTCTCTATCAGTTTTGCACATCTAGAGACTGAAATTCTTGCCCATTCTTCCTTGCAAAACAGCTCGAGGTCTTTGAGGTTGGATGAAGAGCGTTTGTGAACAGCAGTTTTCAGCTCTTTCCACATATTCTCAATTGGATTGAGATTGAGGTTGACTTGGCCATTCTAAGACCTGGATACGTTTATTTTTGAACCATTCCATTATAGATTTTGCTTTATGTTTGGGATCATTGTCTTGTTGGAAGATAAATCTCCGTCCTAGTCTCAGGTCTTTTGCAGACTCCAACAGGTTTTCATCCAGAATGGTCCTGTATTTGGCTCCATCCATCTTCCCATCAATTTTAACCATCTTCCCTGTCCCTGCTGATGAAAAGCAGGCCCAAACCATGACGCTTCCACCACCATGTTTGACAGTGGGGATGGTGTGTTCAGGGTGATGAGCTGTGTTGCTTTTATGCCAAACATATCATTTTGCATTGTTTCCAAAAAGTTCGATTTTGGTTTCATCTGACCAGAGCACCTTCTTCCACATGTTTGGTGTGTCTCCCAGGTGGCTTGTGGCAAACTGTAAACAAAACTTTTTATGGATATCTTTGAGAAATGTCTTTCTTCTTGCCACTCTTCCATAAAGGCCAGATTTATGAAGTGTTCAACTGATTGTTGTCCTATGGACAGACTCTCCCACCTCAGCTGTAGATCTCTGCAGTTCATCCAGAGTGATCATGGGCCTCTTGGCTGCATCTGCATCTCTGATCAGTCTTCTCCTTGTTTGAGATGAAAGTTTAGAGGGACGGCGGGGTCTTGGTAGATTTGCAGTGGTCTGATACTCATTCCATTTCAATATGATCGCTTGCACAGTGCTCCTTGGGATGTTTAAAGCTTGGGAAATCTTTTGGTATCCAAATCCGGCTTTAAACTTCTCCACAACAGTATCAAGGACCTGCCTGGTGTGTTCCTTGGTCTTCATGATGCTCTCTGTGCTTTAACCCTTACAGTACCAGCGCCGTACATGTACGGCGCTGGGGCGATGCGGGCACATGGCGCCTGCTCATAGGCGGATTATAATGAGGGCAATCTGGGCAACCGCCCGGGGCCCAGCCTCCTGGGGGGGCACAGGCCAGATTGCCCCCATTATAATCATATTAGGAAGCAGTGGCGTACCGCCCATAGGCAGTCGGCAGACCACGCCACTGCTATGGGGCCCATAGCACGGGAGGCCCCGCCCCCTACTCTGCATCATTAAGATGCGTCCCTGCGCTCCGGGCCTCTCCTGGCCCGCTCAACTTTTAGACCCCCCTAACGTACTGAGAGCGCTCCTGTGCGCTCCCAGCTGGCCCCGCCTCCTCCCTCATGCTGCGCTGCTGGTCCTGGACAGGGAAGGACCTGTGCAGCGCGGCGAGAGGGGAAAGAAGAAGACCAAGGCCCAGCCCCCTCCAGAGTGGCGTCAGGACAAGGGACAAGTAACAGTAAGTATTTATGTGTTTCATGTATGTATGTATGTGTGTGTATGTATGTGCGTGGGTATATGTATGTATGTGTGTGTATGTATGTGTGTGTATGTATGTGTATGTATGTGTGTGGGTATATGCATACACTGTACATACTGTATATTGTACAGTGTGGCGCAGGGGTTATATTGTCCGGCATGGTGTAACAGCCATGCATTTGTTGTACAGTATATATTATAATCCCTGTACCATGCTATACAATGTACAGTATAATCCATACACTATACTGTATAATACACAGTATAATCCATACACTATGCTGTATAATACACAGTATAATCCGTACACTATGCTGTATAATACACAGTATAATCCGTACACCATGTTGTATAGTATAAAGTATAATCCGTACACCATACTGTATAATATACAGTATAATCCGTACACCATGGTGTATAATATACAGTATAATCCGTACACCATGCTGTATAATATACAGTATAATCCCTACACCATGCTGTATAATATACAGTATAATCCCTACACCATGCTGTATAATATATAGTATAATCCGTACACCATGCTGTATAATATACAGTATAATCCCTACACCATGCTGTATAATATACAGTATAATCCGTACACCATGCTGTATAATATACAGTATAATCCCTACACCATGCTGTATAATATATAGTATAATCTGTACACCATGCTGTATAATATACAGTATAATCCGTACACCATGCTGTATAATATACAGTATAATCCCTACATCATGCTGTATAATATACAGTATAATCCGTACACCATGCTGTATAATATACAGTATAATCCCTACACCATGCTGTATAATATACAGTATAATCTGTACACCATGCTGTATAATATATGGTATAATCCGTACACCATGCTGTATAGTATACAGTATAATCCGTACACCATGCTGTATAATATACAGTATAATCCGTACACCATGCTGTATAATATACAGTATAATCCATACATCATGCTGTATAGTATACAGTATAATCCGTACACCATGCTGTATAGTATACAGTATAATACAGGCCCCTGACCCCCTAATACTGGCCCTGCCTGACCCCTAACCCTAGTACTGGCCCCTGACCCCTACTCTGTTACTGACCTCTAACCCTGATACTGGCCCCTGACCCCCTAGTATTGACCCCAAATACTGGCCCTGTCTCACCCCCCTTATACTGGCCCTGTCCTATCCCTAACCCTGGTACTGACCTCTAACCCTGGACCCCCTAACCCTAATACTGAATTCTAATACTGCCTCTAACCCTAATATTGACCACTAACCCTAATGTACTGTACTGACCCATAATACTTTCTCATTTACATGACCATATTTGTTTTGCGATCCACAATTGCGGCTCCACAAAACACGGATACTGGCCGTGTGCATTCCACATTTTGTGAAACGCACATGCCCAGCCCTAAGATAAAAATGCCTGTTCTTGTCTGCAATTGCGGTCAAGAATAGGGTATGCTCTATCTTTTTTGCAGGGCTGTGGAGCGGAACTACGGATTTGCAGCCCCATTGAAGTTAATGGAAATATGATCTTATGAATGTACCCTAATGTTGCCTCTAACCCCAATACTGGCCCTAAGGGTGCATTCAGATGACCATATTTCTGGGTCTGCATCCATTCCACAATTTTGCGGAATGAGTGCAGACCCATTCAATTCAATAGGGCAACAAAAGATGCAGACATCACACCATGTACTCTCCACATCCTTAGTTCCGTGGCCCCACAAAAAATATAAAGCATATGTCGTATTCTTGTCCGCAAAAATAGGCATTTCTGTATAGGGCTGGCACTGTGCGCTCTGCAAAATGTGTTTTGCAGATCCACAATTTGTGGACTGCTAAATACTTTCGGTCGTCTAAATGTAGCTTTATGTTAATACTGGCCCCTAACCCCAATACTGGCCCCTAACACTAATACTGGCGCCTAACCCCAATACTGACCCCTAACCCCAATACTGACCTCTAACTCTAATACTGGCCCTAATATACTAACACTAATGCTAATCCTATCCCTAAAACTGACTGGAACCTTAACTACAACCCCCAATACCTCACGTACCTCACAGTAACCATAATATATGACCGTCCACATATATCTGTACACACTGCATCTTTTATACCTCACACCTGACACATAGTATACATACAGAGTACTGATACGTCAGGTACAAGGTATAATAGATGCAGTGGGTAAACGTATATAGTATATACAGTAGTGTACTGATATGTGAGATATGAGGTATAATAGATGCAGTGTGTATAGATATATAGTATATGCAGCAGTGTACTCATGTGAGATACGAGGTATAACACATGCAGTGTGTACAGGTATATAGTATACAAAGCAGTGTACTCATGTGAGATACGAGGTGTAATTTATACATCACACCTCCCATATCAGTACACTGCTGTATATACTATATATCTGTACACACTGCATCTATTATACCTCACACATCAGTACACACTACATCTAATACACGCCGTATCTGACATATCAGTACACTGCTGTATATACTATATACTGTATATACCTCATGTATTATAAAAGTATAGTAGATGCAGTGTGTATAGATATATAGTATATACAGCAGTGTACTGATATGTTAGGTACAAGGTATAATAGATGCACTGTGTACAGATATATAGTATAGTATATTTATGTAGAGAACTTGGTTCTGGTGATGTATTTATGTAGAGAACTTGGTTCTGGTGCTGTATTTATGTAGAGAACTTGGTTCTGGTGCTGTATTTATGTAGAGAACTTGGTTCTGGTGATGTATTTATGTAGAGAACTTGGTTCTGGTGCTGTATTTATGTAGAGAATTTGGTTCTGGTGATGTATTTATGTATTGAACTTGGTTCTGGTGCTGTATTTATGTAGAGAACTTGGTTCTGGTGATGTATTTATGTAGAGAACCTGGTTCTGGTGCTGTATTTATGTATTGAACTTGGTTCTGGTACTGTATTTATGTAGAGAACTTGGTTCTGGTGATGTATTTATGTATAGAACTTGGTTCTGGTGATGTATTTATGTAGAGAACTTGGTTCTGGTGATGTATTTATGTAGAAAACTTGGTTCTGGTGCTGTATTTATGTAGAGAACGTGGTTCTGGTGCTGTATTTTTGTAGAGAACTTGGTTCTGGTGCTGTATTTGACTTATAGGTTTGGTTTGGTGCTGTGTGTATGTAGTGATCTTGGTTCTTGCTCTGTATTTGTGTGTTAAACAGACATCTGATGCTATACGTCTAATGCTATCCATTCACATTTGCGTTTGGGTAACAGATTCTGTTAAAAAGACCGGACAGAAAAGTTCTGCATGCATCATTTAAGCAGCATATGGTTATATGTTTCCAGCAAGGCCTTATGCTGTGTTTTTACCATATTGAGGCAGCATAAGGCCTTGCTGGGTAAGGCTACTTTCACACTAGCGTTAGCACGGATCCGGCACCTAAAGGGTGCCGACGGATCCGTGCTAACGCTATACATGTGTGGAGCCGGAGCAGCGCTCCGGCCCCACACATGACACACATTAAAACAACACACAGACTACATACAAACAAACATACAGACATACATACAAACATACAGACATACATACATACTCACATACTCCCGGGACGCCGGCAGAACGTCTTCACGCGCCTCCTGCGCGCAGTGATGACGATTCCCCACAGCGCCCTCTGCTGGGCGCAGTGGGGAAATGTCATCGCAGTGCGCAGGAGGCGCGTGAAGACGTTCTGCCGGCGTCCCGGGAGTATGTGAGTATGTATGTATGTATGTCTGTATGTTTGTATGTATGTCTGTATGTTTGTTTGTATGTCTGTGTGTATGTATGCCGGATCCGGAATGACCCCCCATTGGAAATCAATGGAGGACAGATCCGGATTACTGGTGTGTCCACACCAAACGGATCCGTCCCCATTGACTTGCATTGGGGGTCATTCCGGATCCGTCTTGGTGCGGATGCCTGGACCGGAGAGCAAACCGCAGCATGCTGCGGTTTGTCCTCCGGTCTGAAGACGGAACGGAATGCTTTCAGGAGCATTCCGTTGTCTTCAGTTCAGTTTTGTCCCCATTGACAATGAATGGGGACAAAACTGAAGCGTTTTTTTCCGGTATTGAGCCCCTATAACGGAACTCAATACCGGAATTTAAAAACGCTAGTGTGAAAGTAGCCTAACCTATTTAACCCTATGCTGCATCAATAACTAATATAGCCTAAGGGCTATGTTTAGATACAAGCAGCATAGGGTTAAAAAGGTTACTCACCAAGGCCTTTTGCTGCCTCAATATGGTAAAAACACAGCATAAGGCCTTGCTGGGTAACCATTTTAACCCTATCCTGCTTTTATGTAAAGATAGCCTTCAGGCTATATTAGTTATTGATGCAGCATAGGGTTAAATAGGTTACCCAGCAAGCCCTTATGCTGTGTTTTTACCATTTTTTTTTTAAGGAGGCAAAATGCGTGTGGAGCGGGGCAGGGGAGGAGCGTGGGGGCGGGGCAGGGGCCCATGCATTATAAACTGCCAAGGGCCCATGGGATCCTTAATCCACCCCGGCTGTCATGGACGGCAAGTCTCTGCTGTTTCTAACAGCAGAGACTTGCCGCTACTTACCCGATCGGCGGCGTCTTGCTGGGCCTTTAGATGCCATGATCACACGTGATCACGGCATCTAGTTGCGTCTTTACCCGGAAGCGTACGCTGTGGCCAATCGAGGTGTCTTTACACGATCTGAAAGCTGTAAACCTCTCTGATGAGGTTTAAAGCTTTCAAAGTGCAATTCTTATTCTGGCCACTAGATGGCAGGCCAGGATAAGAAATGAGCAATTCTTGGATTTATCTCAATCTAGTAAATCCCTGATTGCATAAAGAAAAAAAACACAATATATTAGCTCATATTTGAGCTTTAAAATAATCACAAATTTTTTTAAAAAAAATGTTAAAAAATATATAAAAAAATAAAAAATATATAACAGTTCAAATCACCCCCCTTTCCGTATAATTAAAAAATAAATTCCTAAATAACAATAAATATAGACATCATGGGTATCAACGTGACCGAAAACGCCCGTACTTTTAAAATATTAAAAAAAATTCCAATACGGCAAATTGTGTGGCGGAAAAAAGCGTCCAAATGGCAATTCGCTGTTTTTTGTCGCTTTTTTTTCTAAAAAAAATTAAATAACCCCCGGTACTGAAAGGGTTAAACAGAACTCTGCTCCCCGCCCTCACGTAGCTTCTGATCCCCACATGGCCGCCGCTGCATCTCGTCATGTGGATCAAAACATCTGGCAACGGAGGGGGCAGCCAATAGCAGGCCGTGACGATGACCTCTAGCGTCACCTGTGCAGGGATCAGGAGTGACGTGGGTCCTGGGGAGCAGGGTAAGTACAGGCTCGGGATTCACCTGTACCCCTGTGGGCCCCTGAGCATTATAGATAAAAGCAGAGCTGATATGCCCAGCACCCAGCAGCGAGACAACATAGAGCGCTAGTCGGGACTCCAGCAGGAGCAGCGCTAGCCACTGATAATGAGCTGAGTAAAGGGGGCCCCGAGGACAGGAAAGAGGAAGCAGGGAGTGGGAAAGCAGAGCCTGAGCCCCAGACAGGGACTCAAGACAGGAGCGAGAATTAAGTGTCTTTTATCCAAGACTGGGCCCCCTTCCTCCAGGGGCCCCATAGCAACTGTGTGGTCTGCCTCCATTGGAAGTACACCGCTGACTATACCTCTTAATTTTTTTTTTCAGTAGAATCTGTATAAGACCTCATGCACACAACCATATCCATTTCTGCAGATCGTGGATCAGCGAAAAATATGGATGTGGTCCATGCTACATCTACATTTTTGCAGACCCATTGACTTCAATGGGTATGTGATCCGGAGATAGTTTCCGTCAATACAAAACTTCCCCTGGGGGAAAAGGACTTCTGCAGAGACCAAGCCTGGAATATGCCTTTTGATGCAGCTGGAAACTCACTTCTTTGGTGGATACATCTGACTATGGAAAGTCCAGTGAATGTCAAGTCCAGTGGTTATTGCAGAGACCAAGCCTGGAATCTGCCTTTGATGCAGCAGGAAACTCACTTCTTTGGTGAATACATCTGACTGCGGAAAATCTGGTGAATGTCAAGTCCAGTGGTTATTGCAGAGACCAAGCCTGGAATCTGCCTTTGATGCAGCAGGAAACTCACTTCTTAAGTGAATAAGTCTGACTGCAGAAAGTCCGGTGGGTGAGTGCAGAGACCGAGCCCGGAATCTGCCTCTTGCTGAAGCACAGTGCATCTGACCCTGACACAGGTCATCTGATCCTCTGGCTGTATCCCATATTCATTGCCAGGACACAGTGAGACCCCTGCTCTGGTACAATGATCTGCAGAAGCAAAAATAAAACTAATTATGACTGAACATGGAACAGCGGAAAATTACATGTAAGTGACACAATTTACTCCCGGTCACAGTGGGTCATTGTAATTTCTTTAACTGTATTAAATTTGGGACCATGTTTCTAATAGCGATACCAACGCTTATCAATGTAATTGACTGTTATAGTTGTTATTCTTGTTCTGGGACCCACTGCTGTATACAACATAAACAGAATACACCTTATAATCGTGGCCTGATTTACTTTCATATATCTTTAAAGGGTTTGGAGCTCAGTTTTCCTGATACAAATCGCCAAAACCCCTGCTTTCTTACACACTTCCATAGTTGAAATTCTGGGAGCCATTGCTCAAGGTGATCTACATATCAATGGGAGCTCTCCCTGCAGGCAGTTAGAATTTTATCATTCTTATATGCCATGTGTTTGGGGATTTGGATGTTTTTCCACTAATGGCCACTCTGCTCATCTTCGTGGAGAATCTAAACCCTAAATTATTCCGTGTCATCACTCTGGTGTCTCCAGAACTTCGCATCATGTCTGTTATTATTATGAGCTCCTGTCATAAATCACATTACATTTTATGACTCCAGTAACAAGAATCTTACCTTATTTAGGGATCTTTTTGGTTCTTATACCTTCTAGCAGGGGTCACTGGTGAAGATGAAGAGATGGTTTATTTTGCGCCTCATTTTGTCTCAGACCTCTGGTGATCCGATCTGCTGCATTTGCCTTCTTAACCCTAGGATGTTTTTATATCCAGTTGGGACCAGTGGATACCGCTGTGTCCAAGTGATACAGAAAACACCATAAATATCAAGAAGCAGAAAAATCACAAATCATCAATATAACCCAATGCAGATACAAGGTCTTCTCATGGATGCGGTCCTTATCATCTGATAGTCTGACATATGTTGCCAGGACACAACTGCCTGATAATCAGGTCTTTAGGACTGAGTTAAAATAATAAATTAGGATACACCCCTCATTAATAGGTATAACTACAGACACAGCAAGGGTATGGGGCTGTGGTGATGTGTACTGGAAAGCTGGAAGGGGTGTGTATCTCACTCAGGTTCCTCAACTGGGTGAGATGAATAAAATCCAGGTAGACGGTGCTGGCTTTAGCAAACTTAGTTGCTGGAGCTATTTTCATAGTAATAGCTGGGCTGGATTTTATTTGGGTTGGGAAGGTAGGTCGGCAGTGGGACCTTTCCAACCCACCCAATTCCAGGGCATGTCTTTCTCTGGCCTAAGGATATCCCAGGTGAGGCCAGCTGGTGTAATCTGAGAGGGATAAGTAATCCTCCAGTGTGTCAGTCTGGGGAGAGGCACTGACCCTGAGAGAGGGTAAAGCCAGTGAGGCTTGGTGTGGTCATAGCCAGGTGGGCTGAAGGGGACCACAGGCTACATATAGACGGATCTCTCCAGAGACTGTCAATTTGTGTGGAGGTCACGGCCAGGAAGTGGCAGACCCAGATGGCTGAGGGAAGCCGCAACAAAAGCTGCTTGTGAACAGCGTCTTATTAAAGGTGAGATAGGGAAACCTATGTCTAGCCAGAGCCTAGCCGGGCAGGTATTTTGGTTTATGATTTGTTTTGTGTTGAGTGCTGGTACCAATAAAATAGAGTTGGACCTGGAAAACCTTGTATTTATGAACAAATTGTGTGATGTGACCCCCTGAGCGTGTACGATCCCTTACAGGGCCCATAGGCTAAAAGGCCATTCTTAGTGGAGTGTTATTATCCCGAATCTTTGGTGGTTGTCTAAGTACTTACTACACATACATATATTATCACATGAGAAGACATTATTACAATAAGTACATGAAGATGATCAAGCTTAGAAAAGTCACTGGTTATTTACCAATGCCAACAAGTCTGTGGGTTCTAGACCTATAGCATGGTTAAACGGTTGTAATCTGGGATTGGGTAGAGACTGCAGCTTTGGTGACTTAGAGGATCCAGGTCTGTTTTGGTAATATCAGGCTTCTGGTCAGGGCGATCTCTTGGCCCATCATAGACTCGACATGTCATGAGAGACATGGAGTCGCTAATTGACCTTTTTGGGAAAGCCTATGATTCTGCCATTCTGCAGCCAGGATATTAGATGGTCTCTCATCATGCTATGCTGGAAGATCGCTGTGGGATCACCGTCATCTGCCAGAAACTCAAAGGCAAATGCTATGGCGAACACCCCACAGTCGTAGGTGTTTCTCTGCTGATCCACGTTGAGAAATTTTAGATGTTTCAGGGGATCATTGACCACTCCACTGTAGATGTTATTAATCTGCTTGCAAACAGATAGAGGCAAATTGCTGGTCTTGATGCTGTCGGCCACTAGGATGTCGCCATTTTTGAAGCAGGTGGTCAGCCAGTGCACCCTGTCCTCGTCATAGTGGATTTGTATGGCTTTCTTTAGCACACTGTACCCTGGAAAGAGTATAGCAGCAGCAGGCTGCAGGCCATCAAAGTCTCCAAACTGATTCTGCAGGAGATCCTGGGCCTTGTTAATGATGTAATCGTCCAGCATGCCGTCCTGGCCACTGCTCTTCAGGATGGATAAGTGCTCTGGAGACAAGCTGTTCTGTGCACTCCAGGTATAGGCCACCTCCACTTGTGGTGTTCGCAGCTCCGGGATTCTTACATCTTTGGTAGATGGAGCGGACGTGTTTTCTGCCACAGCTTTTTTGGCTGGTGGAAATGTCCCGGACTGACTGTCATTGGGGGTTGGTGCTTTCCTTTTAAGACTGGCTTTGGAAGCTTCAGGAGATGCCTTCAAAAGGTCTTTGGCAGACTTCTTGTCCTGTTTTTGACGAGTCTTTCTATTACATCGTCGCTTATAGCTCTTTGGTGTTTGTTTAGCAGGTGGTGCTTTGTGGACAAGGAAAGGCTCCACAGCATCAGCGTCCCGGGGTCTTTTTTGTGGGGGTTCCCCACTTTCTGTTTTTTCTCCCAGGGACATGCCTTGTGGTATTAGGGGCCCCTCATGTGCAACTTTTGGATCAGCAATAAAATTGGTTGGTGTCTTCTCAGCTGTGTCATGGCAGATGACATGGTTTTTACGTCTTAAGGCAACTGACCTGAAGAAGCTCCTGACCTGTCATGATGGTTGATTTCTTGGCCAGGAAGCTGGAGTTCCTTATCAGAGTTCTCAATTTTTTATTAAATTTCCTGAATCGGGTCAGAAGGAATGAACCAATCGACATGCAGGATGAGAGAGAGTTGACCAGCAGCCGCCGATCAACATAGCGCCGACGCCTATGAATCCTCATGTCCAATCTTCTTTCTGAAGTTGATTGTATCCAACATGGAGTCATACTTTCACAAATTCATCATTGTGATGTCATCCAGTGACATCACAGCTGTAGGCCCAGTTCTAGAACATTCTATGCAAATGTGGTGACATCACAATACTCTGCCAGGGTGAAGGCCAGATTATTTTTAACCACTTAATGACCAGAGCATCTAATATGTTAATGAACTAAGATATATGGATAGTGTTTGTTTAACGGATGCAGATTTTCAGTTTTTGAGGATAGACGTTGATTTTTTACTTTTACAGTACATTTTCTGCTTCACATTTTTAGTTTGATTTGGTTGTTGATTATTTTTTAATCTGTATAGTTCTAAGATTTAAGGATCAGATCTTTATATTATATGAAACACTGTAATCCTTAAAAAAAATTACAGATTTGAGATACAGATGCTGCAGAACCTCTTTTCTGAAAAGTAAGGAAGAAATTCCTGTCCGCCATTGATTGCTTGGATAAGGCCTCGTTGTTCTCATAAGAAGGTCTGCAGTATATGAGATGTGTATTTTTGTGTTGTGCCCACACTGGCGAAGGGGTCGTCCAAATTGTAGAGTCCATTTAATTCAGGCCACCCATTGACACCAGAGCAATATGCAAGTGGTACACAACCATAATCCAGCCCCCTTAGTAGTCTATGGGGCCTTACTGTACAAAAGGGCATAACTAGGCTCAACATTTGGAAACACCCCAAGCAACTTCCCCAAAACCTCTCCTCCCATACCTAGTCCTGCACCATTCAGGAGGAGTAGTCAAGAGTTTACTAATCATTGGCTGATGAAAGCTCCTCCCCAGGACCTTCTGCTTATCAATGCCCCTTGATCTACATGCAGCAGCTTCCTGATTGTCCTCTTCTCTCTGAGGGTTTGGGTCCCTGTAGTTTATAATCTTCTGTCCTTACTGTAACATAATCATCTCTCCATGTGCTGACCTTCCACTTACACACAGCACCAAAACAGGAAGTGCTGCAGTGTAAAGCATGAGGGACAACCAGAATAACAGACCAGGTTTTTATGAATACCCTAAATAAGAATCATATCGGTCTTAGATTCACCTCTGAGATCGATATTTCATCGATTACATTCCTTGATCTTAGATTGACCAAGGATGATAATCACTCGATCCAAACTACGCTTTATCGTAAGAGCACGGCCACCAACAGTTTACTTAG
This sequence comes from Rhinella marina, assembly GCA_900303285.1. Lineage (NCBI taxonomy): Eukaryota > Metazoa > Chordata > Amphibia > Anura > Bufonidae > Rhinella > Rhinella marina. The sequence continues at coordinate 1,213,367 of ONZH01025655.1, read as the reverse complement.
GTGGGAGAGTTATCACCCTAGACCACTACGCAAAGGGATCCCTAAGGGACAATTCTTGAGAGCTAGACGAAACTGTACAAAATCAAATGATTTTGAACAAGAAGCGAGAGACCTTTTTGATAGATTTAAGAACAGGGGTTATCCCATACAATGCTTGAAAGACGCGTGGCTAAATGCCCTGTCAGGTCTGGTCATCGGAGAACATAGGGTCTATGTTTTGCTTGGTATTCTGAGTTTTTGTGTGTTTCTGTTTAGTGCCTACTCCTTGCCTTGAACCATGTTCACACTGTGGGTTGTTTTAGAGCCAACGCCCAGCTTCATGTTTGGTTTGTCTACTCAGGGTTAATACTCAGGTGCTGGGCTGAGTGGCTTCTCTGAATCTGGTCCATTCAGAACCTGGGGGTGGGATATCTTCCTGCTTATATACCTATCTTTCTCTCTGCTCCTTGCTGATTTTTGCAATTCCTTGCTATTCCTGCTTGCGTTGTATAGTGTATCCTGACTGCTGATTTGACCCTTGGCTTGTATCTGACTACTCTACCGTCTTCCGATTTTGTACCTTGCTATTCCTGGTTTTGACGCGGCTTCCTGACCATCCATTTGGTGTTTTGTCTGTCGTGTTTGTTGTTCCCTGTTCCCTGCACCTTATACAGTGTATTTCGCAGTCCTCGTGGTTGTCGCCCCACGGTTTAGCGTGGGTGAGGCAATAGGCAGGGACAGAGGGTTGGGTAAGCTCAGGGCACACGCTCCTCTGTTGTCTGTTTATCCCAACCTTGACAGAAAAACCAGCCCGAAAATAACCTGCAACCTGTATACGGCCTGCTACGTTTATTCCACCTATGGAGCAAATGTCAGTGGTGGTATCTCAGGTCCAGGCCTTGACCAATTTGATTCAGGATCTTGCTATACGCCTTCAGGTTCAGGAAAACATGCAGGCCTCGGCTCCTGTGTCTGCACCCCAGGTTCCCACACCTGCACCTGAACCTAAGGTCCCCCTTCCTGATTTTTTTTACGGTGACCGTAAGAAATTTTTTCTGTTTCGGGAAGGATGTATTTTGTATTTTTCTTTACGACCTCGGTCGTTTGTAACTGAAGCGCAAAAGGTGGGTTTGGTTATGTCTCTCCTGCGCGGAGACCCCCAAACCTGGGCCTTTTCTTTACCCACTGCCTCTCCTTTGCGCTCACACCTTGACGAGTTTTTTGTTGCGCTGGGTCAGATATATGATGAGCCAGATCGCCCAGCGTTAGCTGTATCCCAGTTATTGTCTCTACGTCAGGGTGGACAGATGGCAGAAAATTACTGTGCTAGTTTTAGACAATATGTGACCGATTCCGGGTGGAATGATAGGGCTTTGAAAGACCTTTTCATGACTGGACTGTCTGACCGTGTGAAGGATTTGTTGTTAGCCCATGCTGAACCTAAAACACTTGACGAAGCTATGACCCTGGCCGTCCGGGCAGATAGACGTCTAAGATCCAGGCGACCTCCTCGGGTGTCTCCTGCTCCTCAGCCGATCCTCAATCCGGTCTCCAGCCAATCCGGACCGGAACCGATGGAACTTGGCAGTATTACGCCTAAGCAGAGAAGGGAACATCGTACGAGGAATCATTTGTGCTTCTACTGCGGGAGTCCGGATCATCTGCTGAAGTCCTGTCCGAAGAAAACCTCAGCAGGAAAACTTCCGCTCCTAGACAGTTATCGGGAGGACTGTCTAGGAGCTCAGGTACCCTCTAATGTTTCTAGAGTATTTTTGCCCTGCACCGTCTCTTTCCAGTCAGCCTCACGTGTTGGACAGGCTTTCTTGGATTCTGGTTCAGCCGCCAACTTCATTGATTTTGAATTTGTTTCCCAAATATTGCCTTCTTTGATTCCCCTGTCCCCTCCTATCCAGGTGTCTAGTGTCGATATGACCCCTCTGCATGCCGGTTTGGTCAAATTCCGTACTCCTGAAATAAGACTGGTGGTGGGTGCACTACATATTGAATATTGTTCTTTCCTTGTAATGAAAGATTTGTCTGTGGACATTATTCTGGGTCTTCCTTGGCTTCAGCTGCACAATCCGGTTATTGATTGGGTGAGTCAGGAATTAGTTCACTGGGGCCCTCAGTGTAAGGCCCATATGTCTCAAGTTTCCCTTTGTTCTACCAATGTATGTGATTCTGAGATCCCGGAGTTTATTTCAGATTTTGCAGACGTTTTTTCGAAACCTCTGTCTCAAGTCTTGCCTCCACACAGAGACTTTGATTGTAAGATTGATCTATTGCCTGATGCCAAGTTACCTAAGGGTCGGATTTATAATCTGTCTGTGCCAGAAAGAGAGTCTCTAAAACAATACATCGATGAGAGTTTGGCTATAGGACACATTCGGCCTTCCGAATCTCCTACGGGGGCTGGTTTCTTTTTTGTTGAGAAAAAAGATGGGGGTTTGAGACCATGTATTGACTACCGTGAACTTAATAAAATCACTGTTAAAAACTCTGGACCGCTTCCCCTCATCCCGGACCTCTTGAATCAGGTTCCGGGGGCCAACTGGTTCTCCAAGTTAGATCTACGGGGAGCTTATAACCTGATTCGGATCCGGGAAGGGGATGAGTGGAAGACAGCTTTTAATACGCCTCTGGGACATTTCGAGTATCTGGTTATGCCTTTTGGTTTAAGCAATGCCCCAGCTGTATTCCAAGGTTTTATGAATCATATCTTTCATGACTGTATTGGGTTTTTTTTGGTGGTTTATCTGGATGATATCCTGATATTTTCTTCTGATCTTGATTCACATCGTAAACATCTTCGTCTGGTGTTGTCCCGTCTGCGTAATCACTCTCTGTTTGCTAAACTAGAAAAGTGCATTTTTTGTGTACAAAAAGTTTCATTCTTGGGTTATGTGGTCACTCCTTCCGAGGTTCAGATGGATCCGTGTAAGGTTCAGGCAATCGCGGATTGGGTTCGGCCCACGGATTTAAAATCCCTTCAACGTTTTCTTGGTTTTGCCAATTATTACAGGAATTTTATCAAGCACTTTTCCGTAATTGCCAAGCCACTCACGGATCTTACCCGCAAGGGGGCTGATCCCAGTAACTGGTCTCCTGCTGCGTACTCTGCGTTTGAGGAACTCAAGAAAGCGTTCTCCTCTGCGCCTGTATTAATTCAACCTGATCTCTCTCAGCCATTTATTGTTGAGGTAGATGCTTCCGAGGTTGGTGTAGGGGCAGTTTTATCTCAAGGGTCAGCTGCTCTCACTTACCTCAGACCATGTGCATTCTTTTCCAAGAAATTCTCGTCTTGTGAAAGGAATTATGATATTGGGAATCGCGAGCTCCTTGCCATCAAATGGGCGTTCGAAGTGTGGCGCCATTTCCTGGAAGGAGCTCTTCACCCAGTGACAGTGATCACAGATCACAAAAATCTTGTGTACTTGGAGAATGCAAAACGTCTCAATGCCCGTCAAGCTAGATGGGCGTTGTTTTTCTCTCGTTTTAATTTTGTGGTCACTTTCCGACCTGGTACCAAGAATGTCAGGGCTGACGCCTTGTCTCGGAGTTTTGGTGTCCCTGAGGGTCCTGAGTCGGAACCCGGTAACATCTTACCTGCTGGTATTGTTTTGGCAGCCATCTCCTCTCACCTCTCAGATCAAATTCGCTCCAAACAAAATTCTGCCCCAAGAGACCTTCCGGAAGGCAAAATGTTTGTTCCCTTGTCCCTTCGATTGAGAGTGTTAGAGGAGACACACTGTTCCGTACTAGCAGGTCATCCAGGTGTTCGGGGAACACTAGATCTATTGAAAAGAAACTACTGGTGGCCACATATGAATACTGACATTCATGCATTTGTTTTAGCTTGTCAGGTCTGTGCGCGAGGAAAGGTCCCCAGGAGACGTCCTGAGGGACCTCTTCTCCCGCTCCCAGTGCCAGACAGGCCTTGGTCTAACGTGTCTATGGATTTTGTTACCGATCTGCCACTCTCTCAAGGGTTCTCTGTTATATGGGTGGTGGTGGATCGTTTCTCTAAGATGGGCCATTTTGTTCCGCTAAAGAAGCTGCCTTCAGCAGAGGAATTGGCAGATCTATTTATTCAACATATTGTGCGTCTCCACGGTATTCCTGATGAGGTTGTGTCTGACAGGGGGATACAATTTGTGGCTAAGTGTTGGCGAGCTTTCTGTTCTAAGCTTGAGGTAAAATTGTCCTTTTCCTCTGCCTTCCATCCCGAAACGAATGGGCAGACGGAGAGGATGAATCAAGAGCTCATACAGTACCTTCGTCTTTTTGTTTCTGACTGTCAACATCTGTGGGTCTCATATCTTCCGTTAGCAGAGTTTGCCATCAACAATCACACTAGTTCATCCACACTCACATCTCCTTTCTTCTGTAATTATGGATTCCATCCCAGGTTTTCCTTCTCGTCATCGTCAGTTTCGGATACCCCTCGTGCTGAGTCCATAACTAACCAACTGTGCACAGTGTGGTCGCAAGTTCAGCAGAACTTGAAAAGAGCACAAAGTTTAATGGTCCATTCGTCCAGAAGTAGGCGTACTGGCTCTGAAACTTTTGTTGTGGGTGACAAGGTCCTATTGTCTACTAAGAACCTTAAGTTGAAAGTTCCGTCTCTGAAATTGGCTCCTAGGTTCATTGGTCCGTTTACCGTAACTCATGTTATTAATCCGGTATCGTTCAAGGTGGCGTTGCCCTCTGACTGGTGGGTTCACAATACGTTTCACAAGAGTCTGTTGAAACGCTATGTGGATCCTGTGGTACCCCTCCCTGACCCTCCCTCGCCATCTGTGGTGGAGGGTGATCTCGAGTATGAGGTAGAGAGAATTGTCGATTCCAGACTGGTCAGGAACTCTCTTCAATACCTCATTCATTGGAAGGGTTTCGGTCCTGAGGATAGATCCTGGGTCCCTGCTAGGGATGTTCATGCTCCACGATTGGTTAAATCTTTTCATCGGGACTATCCGTCTAAACCATCCTTAGGGTCTAAGGGTCCGGAGGCCCCTCGTGGAGGGGGGGGTACTGTCAGGTCTGGTCATCGGAGAACATAGGGTCTATGTTTTGCTTGGTATTCTGAGTTTTTGTGTGTTTCTGTTTAGTGCCTACGCCTTGCCTTGAACCATGTTCACACTGTGGGTTGTTTTAGAGCCAACGCCCAGCTTCATGTTTGGTTTGTCTACTCAGGGTTAATACTCAGGTGCTGGCTGAGTGGCTTCTCTGAATCTGGTCCATTCAGAACCTGGGGGTGGGATATCTTCCTGCTTATATACCTATCTTTCTCTCTGCTCCTTGCTGGTTTTTGCAATTCCTTGCTATTCCTGCTTGCGTTGTATAGTGTATCCTGACTGCTGATTTGACCCTTGGCTTGTATCTGACTACTCTACCGTCTTCCGATTTTGTACCTTGCTATTCCTGGTTTTGACGCGGCTTCCTGACCATCCATTTGGTGTTTTGTCTGTCGTGTTTGTTGTTCCCTGTTCCCTGCACCTTATACAGTGTATTTCGCAGTCCTCGTGGTTGTCGCCCCACGGTTTAGCGTGGGTGAGGCAATAGGCAGGGACAGAGGGTTGGGTAAGCTCAGGGCACACGCTCCTCTGTTGTCTGTTTATCCCAACCTTGACATGCCCGCTTGCAGGATCGAACTGGTTTATTGAATACCAAATCTAAAGAGGGATGAATTAACCAACTTCGCGTAATTGGTACCTTTGATAATGCACATATAGAGATCCGTAATATACTCTCTCGTTATTGGTCCCTTTTAAAAACTGATCCAGATCTAAAAGATCACCTTCCTGAATTACCGGCTATCACATTTAGACGTGGTCGCAACAATGGAGACTCTCTGGTAAAGAGCCACTTTGAACCCCCTAAAAAACTGACTTGGTTAGATAACCGAAAGGAAGGGACATTCCGGTGTGGCCACTGCAAGGCGTGTAACTTTATTAAGGTGGGCCACACTTTTGGAAATAGTAAAAATACTAGAACCTATGAAATGAAAGGGTTCGTTAATTGTAATACAAAAAATGTTGTGTACATGATAATGTGTGTTTGTGGCTCTCTCTACATAGGAAAAACTTGTAGGGAATTTAAGGTTAGAATCTTGGAACATCTAGGGGATATAAGAAATAGAAGGGATAAACCTGTAGCAAGACATGTCACTCTGCATCATGATGGTAAGACACAAGGAATTATGTTTTTGGCAGTAGAGGTGATAAAATCATCTATTAGAGGGGGTGATGTTGATCAGCTCCTTAAACAAAAAGAACTACGTTGGATTCACCGTCTAAATACACTGGTTCCCGAGGGTTTAAATGAAAACATAGACTTTACCTGTTTTATTTAGGACTAGAGGGATGGAGCATTGAGTTATGTTGATATAATATGTGAGGGACTTGACTGTTTGATAAATAAGTAAATAAATAAGTATATATCACCAATATCACTAAATGGATGTGTTAAATGTACATATGAGATTCATCTTACCCTCCCATCTCTTTTAGCCCACTCACTAGTCCGCTGACTGGTCAAAGGTATAAAATGTAGATTTGATCAGGTTTTTTTCAATCATAATGACATTTTTATATTGCTATCTCTAAAAAGGTACTATTATTCTTTGTTCATTTAATTTTTGTACCTCCTCTTTCTAACATCATATCAGTGTTAATGTTGGCCAGAGCCATGTGTCAATAAAGCTTAATTTGACACGCATCGGGGCTGCGGTGGAACGCAGCGCCGGAGCGTGATGACGTCAGACTTGCCACTCCCTCTCTACCCTGACGAGCGTTATCGGCGTAGTGATGCGTCTGTGATTGTTAGCACACGCCTAAGACCGGTATGTACCAATCAGCGACTGAGGCGCGCGGCGTTAAATGGCCCAGTCATCGGGAACCGTGCGGCCTCTGGATTCACTACATGCGGACGCACGCAGGAGTTGGCTAAACGGCAGCAATCTTCATTGACAGCACACCTTAGCCCTGGATCACGGAGGCGGACCAAATTATGGGGGAATGACACTTCTTAACGCAAGTACCCCATACTAAGGGGACACAAATATAAGAGGCCCCATTTTTTTAGGTCCTATATATATCAAGCCACATATTTTGGATCCTTGGGTTACCCCCTATTCAGGGGTTTTATATTCTGATGACATTATACCATACGACATCTATTGAATATCCACATGTTTAGATCTGTCTGTGGAATTTATGTATATATCATAGGTGATGCTTTCATTTATATATTTGCATTATTCATCTTTAATGCTGCTGCCTTATATGCTATTCTCTGACACATGTTGATACCCAGGAATTTATATTGGAGGCACTTATACTTTGTTGGACTATCTGTGCATCCAATATATATTTTTCCAGTTACACATTTATATATATATGTCTGGGATATATTTCCCGATTCAGTTTATAGTCCCCTGAAGAGCCATACATTAGATGATGGCGAAACGCGTAGGGATTAAAGGGATCATATATACCTCCAGAATCATGGAGGCTTTATCTTAGATTATAAGTTTAACACCATTTTGTGGTGTACTGGAATGATGGCTTTTATGTGTTGCTACTAAGAATCTAGGTGGCATGTTCTATGGTCGATTATATCTAAAACATTTTATTTACAATAATTTCTGTATTGATATTTATTGTTTTTGGTGATTGGACTGACCTAAGACGAATAAGCTTTACCTACGGACATTATTGGTGGCGGATATCTTTCCTGTGTCAGGGGAAATTCAGGGATATCAGGAGGTTCCTGACACGGGATCGCCCCTATTGGGGCGGCAGTTCCGTTTTTGTAGGCAGGGCTTTAAATAGTGGTCAGGGAGTTATTAGGGTTAGATCTTTTCCTTTCTCTGTTAGAGAGACGAAGCATCCCTTTACTCTCAGTCTGGTCTCCCTCAAGACGGCCACCTATCATTTAGTGCATTATCTATGATTGCTCAGTATTTTTTCACAACACGGAGGTGATGGGTACACTGATTAGATGATGAACTCATTAAGGTGACTTAGACAGAGATGTTTTTGTGATATAATATACCTTTTTATTTTTCAAATATTAAAAGTTAAGTTTTAGAGGCCTATTCTGTGATTTTGGTTGAATACTCTATCTGACGGTTGACATCTGTCAGTACAACTGTGACTTTGTTCAGGTTTATATGGAGACAGGACCTTCTATACACAATGCAGCTAAGCATCATAGTGAGGCCCACAGGTGAATCCTCCGGTGGGTTCCTGAGCAAAGTGGGGTCCTAGTCTCCCACACAAGTGGCACTTAACACAGTAGACTTACTGCACTACATACATATATTCAATGTACAGCACCTTAACCAGCCTATGTTCATATAAAACACTTGATAGATTATTAAAGAAATTACACAGTTTATTATTATAGACATGATCAGAGCTGAGATGACTTCTAGGTATAGAGGAAAGCTCGTCAGTGTCCTCTTCTCCCCAGGACCTACCTTCTCAACACTGCTACAGGGACCCCCATATTCAAACATCTGGTAGCATCTTGCTGCTGTGTGAGCAGGTAATATTTGAAAGTTTCCGTACAGTGGTCCCCCCCAAAATAAATTTTACTAGTGGGCCCTAGGTACCCCAGCATGTTTAAGACAGAGGTTATCCGGGAATTTCATATTGATGGCCTATCCTGAGATTTGAGTGAATAAGTCTTGTGGGAAAAGCGGATAAATTAGAACCTGCAGCGATTTTTTCTGCACAGACCTATGGTCTCAATGGGAAGTTGCCCATGGGAATGCGCCCATTCAATTGAGTCAGTGTTCAGTTAGGGTGCTGTCCATTTTAAATTCGGACAGCACCTAATCTTAAAGGGAACCTGTCAACGTGAAAATGCAGTGAAATCAACCAGCAGCATGTTATAGAGCAGGAGGAGCTGAGCAGATTGATATATAGTTTTATGGGAAAACATTCAGTAAAACTTAAAGGGGTTGTCCCATCACAGACAATGTGGGCATATCGCTAGGGTATGCCCCTACTGTATCATAGTTGCGGTTCCCACTTCTGGGACCCACACCTACGTGGAGAACGGAGCGGGGAAGGTTGAGGAGGGCACACTGCGCACTGTCTCGGCTATTTCCGTCAGCCCCATAGAAATGAATGGGAGCGGTGGGCGCACATGCGCGGTGCACTCCCATTCACTTCTGTGGGAGCAACGGAGAGCTATTCCTGGTGGTGGCCGGACCTCAGGAAACCAGGGGTCCTTCAGCCACAACTCTCCCCCCCCTCTCCTGCACCTGTCAGACAATGGGGGCATATCCTAGCGATATGTCCCCATTGTCTGTGATAGGAATACCCCTTTAATTTAATTCATTTAAATTTTTGCTCATTCTGGATTTTGAAGTCAAGGAGGCAGAACTATCAATGATTGACAGCCTTCCCTCTATGACTGTGTATACAGAAATAGCTGACAATCACTGATAGGACCGCCTCCTTGACTGCAATGGTCAGATTGAGCAGGAATTTAAATGAATTAAATTAAGTCTTACTGAATCTTTTCTTATAAAATTATGAAATCAATCTGCTCAGCTCCTCCTTCTCTATAACATGCTGACTGCAAATTACTTTGCATTTTCATGGTGACAGGTTCCTGTTAAACATCGCCTGTCTGAAAGCAGTCTAAGAACAGGAACATATGGTATATATTTTAAATATTCCTATACTTTATAGTTTCCAACTAAAACTAGAAATCCAAAGATTCACAGAATACTCAATACAGCAGAACATGGACGTGAGAAAAATAAACCAGGACAACGAGTCAGATGGGATCTATGTATATAATAGCCGATGTAACAATAGTGAATGAGCATTTGTTCTAAATCAACAAACTGGTCAGACTCAGCTGGGTAGTGATCACATAACATGGCTGTAAACCTCATTCGGCTTGTTTATCAGGTACAATGAAAACTGCGGTGAGTGGAAAGGTCACTCTAAACTGTTTTATTAGCATTTCAAAACCAAAGGACCTACAGGCAGCATGCACACCTACTGTATAATACCTACTGTACATGCACCAGGTCTGCAGCACACAAGACTGCAACATGTACAGTACAGACCAAAAGTTTGGACACATCTTCTCATTCAAAGAGTTTTCTGCATTTTCATGACTATGAAAATTGTAGATTCACACTGAAGGCATCAAAACTATGAATGAACACATGTGGAATTATATACTTAAGAAAAAAGTGTGAAACAACTGTAAATATGTCTTATATTCTAGGTTCTTCAAAGTAGCCACCTTTTGCTTTGATTACTGCTTTTCACACTCTTGGCATTCTCTTGATAAGCTTCAAGAGGTAGTCACCTGAAATGGTTTTCACTTCACCGGTGTGCCCTGTCAGGTTTAATAAGTGGGATTTCTTGCCTTATAAATGGGGTTGGGACCATGAGTTGTGTTGGGCAGAAGTCAGGTGGATACACAGCTGATAGTCCTACTGAATAGACTGTTAGAATTTGTATTATGGCAAGAAAAAAGCAGCTAAGTAAAGAAAAATGAGTGGCCATCATTACTTTAAGAAATGAAGGTCAGTCAGTCTGAAAAATTAGGAAAACTTTGAAAGTGTCCCCAAGTGCAGTTGCAAAAACCATCAAGCGCTACAAAGAAACTGGCTCACATGAGGACCGCCCCAGGAAAGGAAGACCAAGAGTCACCTCTGCTGCGGAGGATAAGTTCATCCGAGTCACCAGCCTCAGAAATGGCAGGTTAACAGCAGCTCAGATTAGAGACCAGGTCAATGCCACACAGAGTTCTAGCAGCAGACACATCTCTACAACAACTGTTAAGAGGAGACTGTGTGCAGCAGGCCTTCATGGTAAAATAGCTGCTAGGAAACCACTGCTAAGGACAGGCAACAAGCAGAAGAGACTTGTTTGGGCTAAAGAACACAAGGAATTAGACACATTAGAGCAGTGGAAATCTGTGCTTTGGTCTGATGAGTCCAAATTTGAGATCTTTGGTTCCAACCACCGTGTCTTTGTGCGACGCAGAAAAGGTTACCGGATATACTCTACATGCCTGGTTCCCACCGTGAAGCATGGAGGAGGAGGTGTGATGGTGTGGGGGTGCTTTGCTGGTGACACTGTTGGGGATTTATTCAAAATTGAAGGCATACTGAACCAGCATGGCTACCACAGCATCTTGCAGCGGCATGCTATTCCATCCGGTTTGTGTTTAGTTGGACCACAGAGGCGTAGCTACCGGGGGGGCAGGGGGCGACGGCTCCGGGCCCAGTGACTCAGAGGGGGCCCAGCAAGGATGACCTTAAAACTATCAGGCGAATACAAGTGAGCGCTTCCATTATGGAAGCGCTCACTTGTATTTAGGGACCCCCATCAGACCTCAGATCAGCCCACCCAGCCACATAAGATTAAAATAAAAAACCTTTCTTACCTGTTCCCCGCTGCGGCTGCCCTCCGGTCCGGCGCTCCACTGTCTCCCTGGCCGGCGCGCACTATGACCTGACGCTGCATGCACAATACGCTGATCTGAGGTCTGATGGGGCACAGTAGGCTGATGTGAGGTCTGATGGGGGCACAATACGCTGATCTGAGGTCTGATGGAGGCACAATACGCTGATCTGAGGTCTGATGGGGGCACAATACGCTGATCTGAGGTCTGATGGGCACAATACGATGATCTGAGGTCTGATGGGGGCACAATACGCTGATCTGAGGTCTGATGGGGGCACAATACACTGATGTGAGGTCTGATGGGGGCACAATACGCTGATCTGAGGTCTGATGGGGGCACAGTAGGCTGATCTGAGGTCTGATGGGGGCACAATACGCTGATGTGAGGTCTGATGGGGCACAATATGCTGATCTGAGGTCTGATGGGGCACAGTAGGCTGATGTGAGGTCTGATGGAGGCACAATACGCTGATCTGAGGTCTGATGGGGGCACAGTAGGCTGATGTGAGGACTAATGGGGGCACATTATGCTGATCTGAGGTCTGATGGGGGTACAATACGCTGATCTGAGGTCTGATGGGGCACAATACGCCGATCTGAGGTCTGATGGGGCACAGTAGGCTGATGTGAGGTCTGATGGGGGCACAGTGGGCTGATGTGAGGTCTGATGGGGGCACAGTGGGCTGATGTGAGGTCTGATGGGGGCACATTCTGCTGATCTGAGGACTGATGGGGGCACAATACGCTGATCTGGGGTCTGATAGGGGCACAATACGCTGATGTGAGGTCTGATGGGGGCACAATACGCTGATCTGAGGTCTGATGGGGGCACAGTAGGCTGATGTGAGGTCTGATGGGGGCACATTCTGCTGATCTGAGGTCTGATGGGGCACAATACGCTGATCTGAGGTCTGATGGGGGCACAATACGCTGATCTGAGGTCTGATGGGGCACAATACGCAGATCTGAGGTCTGATGGAGGCACAATACGCTGATCTGAGGTCTGATGGGGGCACATTAAGCTTATCTGAGGTCTGATGGGGGCAGGGGACTGTTAGTTTAGTGATGTAAAAACTGGGGACAGGTTTCCTTTAACATAGGAGTCCCCTTGTTTTTTACTCCTATTACTCCTATATTTTACTGCATTATGTGGTATAGAGTATTTAGAATAGGGTATGTAGAAAGTATATTGTACTGTACTTAACAGCATAGATCATCTAGAAGTTTATACAGTCATCTTTCTAATACAATATTATAACCACAACTAGTAGTATGTGCCTGTGAAGTTGGAAACGTGCGTTTGGGAAGCCACTAAGTGGGGGGCCCACTCAAGTATGTTTCGCCCCCCCCTGTGCTGAACCTCTAGCTACGCCTCTGTTGGACCATCATTTATTTATCAACAGGACAATGACCCCAAACACACCACCAGGCTGTGTAAGGGCTATTTGATCAGGAAGGAGAGTGATGGGGTGCTACGCCAGATGACCTGGCCTCCAGTCACCAGACCTGAACCCAATCGAGATGGTTTGGGGTGAGCTGGACCGCAGAGTGAAGGCAAAAGGGCCAACAAGTGCTAAGCATCTCTGGGAACTCCTTCAAGACTGTTGGAATACCATTTCAGGTGAAGCTCATCAAGAGAATGCCAAGAGTGTGCAAAGCAGTAATCAAAGCAAAAGGTGGCTACTTTGAAGAACCTAGAATATAAGACATATTTTCAGTTGTTTCACACTTTTTTGTTAAGTATATAATTCCACATGTGTTAATTCATAGTTTTGATGCCTTCAGTGTGAATCTACAATTTTCATAGCCATGAAAATACAGAAAACTCTTTGAATGAGAAGGTGTGTCCAAACTTTTGGTCTGTACTGTACATGTGACTTTGGAACCTCAGGTCGGTAAATTTGAAGATGTGCGACTAAATATGACTATGACTATATGACTAATCTTGCGCAGGCACACAAAAAGGAAACATGCGCCTGTGTGGTCATTTATCTTCTGCTGGCAGCGGTTTCATCTAGTGAACTGAGCATGGCTAACAGCCTGCGTGAGATTAGGAGCGACTGCATGATGAAGTTACCGCATCTTGGAGGTGGAGAGAAGGGGGGGGGGTCACGGGGCCCACAACTGATGGGGTGTGTGAGCTCCAGTAAGGTTTAAAGGGGTTGTTTCACGTCAGCCAATGGCATTTATCATGTAGAAAAAATTAATATAAGGCACTTACTAATGTATTGTTATTATCCATATTGCCTCCTTTGCCAGCTGGATTCATTGTTCCATGACATTATACACTGCTTGTTTCCATGGCTATGACTACCCTGCAATCCATCAGTGGTGGTCATGCTTGTACACTATAGGAAAAAGCGCTGGCCTCTCTGGTGGCCTGAACTTCAGGATTGAGCTTAAGGAGTCATTCACCGCGTGTATTTTGCGGCCCCATTGAAATTAATAGTTCTGCAAACAGAATGGACACGGACAAAAAATACTTTTGTGTGCATGAACCCTAAGCAGGAGTTTTTTTCCTATAGTATGCAAGCACGACCACCACTGCTGGATTGCAGGGTGGTCATAACCATGGAAATGAGAAGTGTATAATGTGATGGACAATGAATCCAGCCAGCGAAGGAGACAATATGGACAAACACAATACATTAGAAGGTGGGCTCTTTTCAACCTAATTAGCATATTTATAAAAACATTTTTAGGGGGATAGTGAACGTTGTTGTGGACATGAAGGTATATTTGAGAAGGGCTATAGTAGAGCTACAGCACCACATGAACAGAAACCATCTAGAGTGGTGACAAATTCCCTTTAAGTAGCAGGATACCTGGGACTTTCTAAATTCGACTTTTCTGAATATTTTAATTAGTTGCCCCGTTGTGCGATATCATGAACTATGCAAAGGCTGGTCTACCTACTCCAGACCCAGATTTCATTGTAGAAAGGGGCCTCTTCTTATCTGCATGAGGATGTACTGTACTAATCAAAGTACACAGAATTTTTTTGTATTGCCTAATTGGACTTGTTGCTAAGGACATTGAGGGTCATTTATCAAACTAGTGTAAAGTAGAACTGGCTTAGTTGCCCATAGCAACCAATCAGATTCCACCTTTCATTTTGGACAGCTCCTTTGTAAAATGAAAGGAGGAAGCGGATTGGTTGCTATGGGCAACTAAGCCAGTTCTACCTTACACCAGTTTGATGATTGACCCCCATTGTAAATCCCATAGTAACCACTCTGCTCATAGGATAAAGCTGGAGCAGCACTAATGGGAAATAAAGTGGATTACTGACAGTCATGTCCAGCCATTTCAATCAAAGGCATTAATACATCTCATTGGCACATTTTCAAATTTACATTTGTTTCAGGAGCAATCAAATCAGAAGAATTATCAGGGATGGGCGGTCGTATGAAGATTCATTCTCAATATTTTTCCCAATTAAAGGTGCCGCCAATGAAGGGATGAACAAGCAAAAGCTCATTAGGCGATTACATCTTTTATGTGGCAAATAAAATCCTCGTTTGTTGGCAGCACATCGCCCTGTGTGAATAGGGACGTGCCACCTAAAAATAAGGAAACTGTATAGAGATGAACAATCGTAGTAACGATCATTCATCCCCATAAACCCCTGATCATTGCTGCATTTAAATCTACCCAACGAGCAGGCAATGAATGGTAAGGAAAGTTTGTTTTCAATCATTGCTCGGTCTTTAGTCTAAGACAGGGCACAACAGTTTTTTTGGCCGAGGGGTCACATTGTCAGGCTGAACCAATCCCAAGTTTTGAAAATAAAACTTAAAGGGGTTTTACCTATGGAAATGTTTATGGACTCCCATCTAATGGAAGAAAAATATGTGTGGGCAACCACTGGACACAGACAGACAGGTCCTTTATCAGATGATTGGGGGACGCCCAGAATGGTATTGAGGGCCGCAGGTTGTGCACCCCTGGTCTAAGTAATGCTCTGTGCATTTATTTCTGACTGCCTGTTCACTAGCTGGACTACTCTGGTGCTTGTTGTTAAAGGACCATTTAATGTCGGCCAAGGATCAGGACAATTATTATGGGCGAACATTTGTATGAATGCCCATTCTCAAATATTGTCCTTTGTAAGGCTTTATGCATACTACTGTAAGCATTTTGCGGGCCACAAAATACGGAAGCTGTCCGTGTGTCATCTGCATTTTTTTGCAGACTCATTGACTTCAATGGGTCCCCATTTTGCAGATAAGTTTAGGACATGTTCTGCCTGTTGTGAAATAGACATATGTATGTGGAAAGCACACGTAAGTCATCCGTGTGCTTTCCACATCCGAATAAGTCCTTTACATATCTGCAAAATGAAGACCGTGTGCTATCTGCATCCAAAATATACAGATGTGCGGATAAGAATAGGCATTTCTATAATGGGCCGCCCCACACAGGCAGCATCCGTGTTTTGCAGATCCACATTTTGCGGACTGCAAAACACGGTGTGGTCATATGAATGCGCCCTTATCATGTATTCAGTATAGTAATAAGTCCTGTAAAACTTTAGGGCTCATGCACATGACCGTATGCATTTTGTGGTCCGCAAAACATGGATCTGCAAAAAATACGGTTGACATCCGTGTGCATTCGGAACGGCTGGCCCCTAAAAGAACAGTCCTATCCTTGTCTGTTATGGGGACATTAATAGGACATGTTCTATTCTTTTGTTTAACAGACATACGGAAATGCATATGGAGTAACATGGTTCCGCATAAGGTCCGCATAAAAAAACAAAATGGACACAGAAAGAAAATATGTTCATGTGCAGTATTACATAAATGTGAAGCCACAAACTGACCCTGGAATACACCGAGAGGATGCTCCACTATGTGCACTAGGAAGTCCTTGCAATGTATTTCAGCACTGGTTTGCAGGTGCACAGCGGGTGATCGGGAGCAGTACTAGTTCATAGCAGTACTGCCCATCTCACACATTGGTGGCATATTGCTAGGATATGCCACCACTGTCAGATAGGTGCAGGTTTCACCTCTGGGAAATCTAGACAGAGGACCCCATAGTGCACTTGGCTATTTCCAGGACTCCCTTAGAGATTAATGGAGAGTGCACCGCGCAAGCGCTGCCACCTCCCCATTCACCTCTATGGGAGTTCCAGAAATGGCCAAGCCAGCCCTCTGCTATCTTCAGCACTCCCATAGAAGTGAATGGAGGGTGGACGCGCTTGTGTGGTGCGCCCTGGTTCACTTTGGGGGCCACGGTCTAGAAACAAACCCGCACCTATCTGACATTGGTGGCATATCCTAGCGATATGCAACCAATGTGTGACAGAGGTCAACCCCTTTAAGGCCCATTGAGTAACTTTCCATACACAAAGAAACTATTTGCTCCAAAAACAAGCCTTTTCTTTTACAGCCAGCCCGCAATGTGATCATGACAGTTATCACATATTAGCGCTAAGAGAGGAAACCCTTTACAGAAAGTCACATCACATCTGGCCGATTAGATAATGGGCTTGGTCCCAAACATCCATTGGTTTCCAAGTCCAGACATCCTTCCTCTATACTGAAAGGAAATGAATGCAAAGACCGATTGACAAGACGTGAAGACTGCCCTCTCTGCCGGGATTGCTGCGCTCCATGACAAGCTGAGAGCAATGGAAAATGAAGAAAAATGAGTCCAGATCAGAAAAAAAACAGCCCGCCAGGAAACGCCACCTTCTGTGCTCAGCATCAGGCAGAATAATAGGATGTGACCTGATAAATTGACTTCCCTAATGAGCTTACACGTTACTCTCGACCTTTTCCATGCAGAGGCTTTTAATGTAATAGTGCCAAATAGCGTTATACCGTAACCTTAACACACTCAATACTGTCAGTTACACTGTATGGCTATATAGTAAAAATATCTAGTATGGTTTAAATGGGTTTTTCTGCTTTTTATTTTGCTCAATTTTTTAAATTTATATAATAGCAAATTATATCATTTTCACATATACATGTATTTAAAGGGGTTCTGCAGTTCTGTAAAACTGATGATCTATCCTCCCGGGTGTTGGACTGTTGCCGATCAGATGCTGATGATCTATCCAGAGGATAAATCATCAGTTTTACAGAACTGCAGAACACCTTTAAATTTTTGCTTAAAGAGGTTGTCCGGGCTTTTAATATTGATGACCTATGCTAAAGATAGGTCATCAATATCAGATCGGCGGGGGTCCTACTCCCAGCACCCGTCTCCCTTCTTGCTCCGCGCTGCTCTACCTGCTCACTGCGACTTGATATCGATGACCTGTCCTGAGGATAGATCATCAATATTAAAAGCTCGGAGAACCCCTTTAAATACCTTTCTTATATGGGGTTGTTGACTCCTGCTGGTAGCTATATGCAGCACTAATTTACTGAGAAAACGCACTGTGATCTGCAATGGAGTTCACATATGTGAACAGTGCCTTACACTTCCCTTCCACATGTAATCGGAGGAACTCTCCATACAAGACGTGGCTGTAATACTGCCATGTGCAAAGCGCAATACCATCCCTATACTGCATAACATTATCAAATGCGGCCAATCAGCGCCCTCCGTCTCCGCGCACCAGACCCCGCACTAGCCCAGCGAGCTCCTCTGGAAGTCTAGTAGGATGATTGGAAGCCGTGGGCCAGCTAGCCTTCCATATTCTACCGACTCTTCCAACCGCTAGGCATGTTACACATGTGTGGCTCTTCACTGTGTGCACAACATGCATGGTGCAGAGCTGTGTGTGTAAAGTGTACAGTGCACTCCAGTGCTGAGTGTGTAGAAGGGGGCTAACCTGTGTGTGAGATGAGTGTGTAGAAGGGGGCTAACCTGTGTGTGAGATGAGTGTGTAGAAGGGGGCTAACCTGTGTGTGAGATGAGTGTGTAGAAGGGGGCTAACCTGTGTGTGAGATGAGTGTGTAGAAGGGGGCTAACCTGTGTGTGAGATGAGTGTGTAGAAGGGGGCTAACCTGTGTGTGAGATGAGTGTGTAGAAGGGGCTAACCTGTGTGTGAGATGAGTGTGTAGAAGGGGGCTAACCTGTGTGTGAGATGAGTGTGTAGAAGGGGGCTAACCTGTGTGTGAGATGAGTGTGTAGAAGGGGGCTAACCTGTGTGTGAGATGAGTGTGTAGAAGGGGGCTAACCTGTGTGTGAGATGAGTGTGTAGAAGGGGGCTAACCTGTGTGTGAGATGAGTGTGTAGAAGGGGGCTAACCTGTGTGCGAGATGAGTGTGTAAAAGGGGGCTAACCTGTGTGTGAGATGAGTGTGTAGAAGGGGGCTAACCTGTGTGTGAGATGAGTGTGCAGCAGCTGCAGAGCTGTGTTGGTAAAGTATACAGTGCAATGTGTGTATGATGGGCACTAGGGATGAGCGAATCGATTTCGGATGAAACATCTGAAGTCGATTCACATAAATCTTTGTTCCAATACTGTACAGAGCAGGAGCTCCCTACAGTTTTAGAATGTATTGGCTCCGATGAGCCGAAGAGGTACCACTTGGAACGAACCTAAGTTCGGGAAATGGTTTTTTACAGTAGAAATTAATTTATGAAGTTATTACATGATGTCTCGCGAGTAATAACTTCGGCTCATTGAAGTCAATACATTCTAATACTGTACGGAGCTCGTATTGGAACAAAGTTTTATGTGAATCGACTTTGAATGTGTCGATTCATGTGCACAGTAGAGATGAGTGTGTAGCTGGTACAGGGCTGTGTGTATGATGTGCACAGTAGAAATGAGTGTGTAGCTGGTGCAGGGCTGTGTGTATGATGTGCACAGTAGAGATGAGTGTGTAGCTGGTACAGGGCTGTGTGTCATCTGCACAGTACAGATGAGTGTGTAGCTGGAGCAGGGCTGTGTGTATGATGTGCACAGTAGAGATGAGTGTGTAGCTGGTACAGGGCTGTGTGTCATCTGCACAGTACAGATGAGTGTGTAGCTGGTACAGGGCTGCGTGTATGATGGGCACAGTAGAGATGAGTGTGTAGCTGGTACAGGGCTGCGTGTATGATGTGCACAGTAGAAATGAGTGTGTAGCTGGTGCAGGGCTGTGTGTATGATGTGCACAGTACAGATGAGTGTGTAGCTGGTACAGGGCTGTGTGTATGATGTGCACAGTAGAAATGAGTGTGTAGCTGGTGCAGGGCTGTGTGTATGATGTGCACAGTACAGATGAGTGTGTAGCTGGTACAGGGCTGTGTGTATGATGTGCACAGTACAGATGAGTATGTAGCTGGTACAGGGCTGTGTGTCATCTGCACAGTACAGATGAGTGTGTAGCTGGAGCAGGGCTGTGTGTATGATGGGCACAGTAGAGATGAGTGTGTAGCTGGTGCAGGGCTGTGTGTACGATGTGCACAGTAGAGATGAGTGTGTAGCTGGTACAGGGCTGTGTGTCATCTGCACAGTACAGATGAGTGTGTAGCTGGTACAGGGCTGTGTGTATGATGTGCACAGTAGAAATGAGTGTGTAGCTGGTGCAGGGCTGTGTGTATGATGTGCACAGTACAGATGAGTGTGTAGCTGGTACAGGGCTGTGTGTATGATGTGCACAGTACAGATGAGTGTGTAGCTGGAGCAGGGCTGTGTGTATGATGGGCACAGTAGAGATGAGTGTGTAGCTGGTGCAGGGCTGTGTGTACGATGTGCACAGTAGAGATGAGTGTGTAGCTGGTACAGGGCTGTGTGTCATCTGCACAGTACAGATGAGTGTGTAGCTGGAGCAGGGCTGTGTGTATGATGGGCACAGTAGAGATGAGTGTGTAGCTGGTACAGGGCTGCGTGTATGATGTGCACAGTAGAAATGAGTGTGTAGCTGGTACAGGGCTGTGTGTATGATGTGCACAGTAGAAATGAGTGTGTAGCTGGTGCAGGGCTGTGTGTATGATGTGCACAGTAGAGATGAGTGTGTAGCTGGTGCAGGGCTGTGTGTCATGTGCACAGTACAGATGAGTGTGTAGCTGGTACAGGACTGTGTGTATGATGTGCACAGTACAGATGAGTGTGTAGCTGGTACAGGGCTGTGTGTCATGTGCACAGTACAGATGAGTGTGTAGCTGGTACAGGGCTGTGTGTATGATGTGCACAGTACAGATGAGTGTGTAGTCAGTGCAGGGCTGTGTGTGTCATGTGCACAGTAGAGATGAGTGTGTAGCTGGTACAGGGCTGTGTTTAAGATGGGTACAGTAGAGATAAGTGTGCAGCTGGTACAGGGCTGTGTTCGTACCATGCAGTGCTATGTGTGTGATGCATACCTCCCAATTTTTTGGACGATAAAAGAGGGACACCTATGGTCCATTGTTCATGGACAAGATCCATTCTCCTACACGTAGACCTATACACTTTAATGGTTTTCTCTTATGAAATGACGCAAGAATAATCTGAATATAGAAATTTCCAAAATCCCAACTGCATCAAATAATGGACTCAAATATACAGAGGGGAACCAGACACTCTCTGGGTCTATATTGTGAATGTAATAATGCAAATCTGTAACTCGGATCAAAAAAGAGGGACACATGGGAGGTCACAGTAGAACTGAGTGTGTAGCCTGCAGGGCTGTGTGTGACACGTGCACAATAGAGCTGAGTATGTAGCCGGTGCAGAACTTTGTCATGTGCACAGTAGAGCTGTCTGTGTAGCCAGAGCAGGCAGAACCCTCCCACAGAAACCCTACAAGCAACCGTTCCCTCAACAGCACAACCCCTGACTCCTCCCACACACGTGACTGGTCACATGGCCATGACATCATCGAAGGTCCTTTATCCTACTAGGACCTGGCGTCTCCCCTCCCAGCCCGGGTCTGACGTTGGAGCTGGTCAGTTCCGTGTTTACACACCCCAGGGAGGAAGACAGGAAAGAGAGGGCAGAGAGCCGGGAAGCAGCGCAGGGAGGGCGCACTGCCACAGCAGCACAGAGGACGGACTGCTACAGCACCAGTCATCCTGCAGAACAATACAAGTGCCCGGGACATGCAGCAGTGACCCCGGCAGCAGCCCGCACCAGAGCCCGCGTCTGATCTCCCGCTGCTGACGTTATGTTCTCCCGCAAAAGTCATGGAGACCTCAAGAAATCTACACAGAAAGTTCTGGACCCAAAGAAGGACGTCCCTACCCGGCTGAAGCACCTGCGAGCGGTGCTGGGTGAGTGGTGCCGTGATGGCGGTCAGACCGCGCTGTGTGCAGTGACATGGTAGCGGCAGATCGGGGGCTCCCGATGAATGGATGAGTGCAGACACCCGGAGACCATTGTGCGCTGTCACTGGTGTGGGGTCAGCTGGCAGGTGACAGATCAGTGCATGGGGAATGTGTCCCCAGTGAGAGGGATCCTGGGGAAGGCTGCTGTGTTATGCTGGGACATAACATTAGTCATGTGGCCCCCTGACATTAGTCTCCCCTGTGAGCAGCAAGTCCAATTCCATGTAGAGGAATAAAGTATACAGTCACTGTACAGGGCTAATGCGCCTGGTGATGTCACAGTGCAAAGATAAAGTGTGTCGTAATGTCACAGTGCAGAGCTAATGCGCCCGGTGATGTCACAGTGCAGAGCTAATGCGCCTGGTGATGTCACAGTGCAGAGCTAATGCGCCCGGTGATGTCACACTGCAGAGTTAATGCGCCCGGCGATGTCACAGTGCAGAGCTATTGCGGCCGGCGATGTCACAGTGCAGAGCTGATGCGCCCGGCGATGTCACAGTGCAGAGCTGATGCGCCCGGCGATGTCACAGTGCAGAGCTAATGCGCCCGGTGATGTCACAGTGCAGAGTTAATGCGCCCGGCGATGTCACAGTGCAGAGCTGATGCACCCGGCGATGTCACAGTGCAGAGCTGATGCGCCGGGCGATGTCACAGTGCAGAGCTGATGCGCCGGGCGATGTCACAGTGCAGAGCTGATGCGCCGGGCGATGTCACAGTGCAGAGCTGATGCGCCGGGCGATGTCACAGTGCAGAGCTGATGCGCCGGGCGATGTCACAGTGCAGAGCTGATGCGCCGGGCAATGTCACAGTGCAGAGCTGATGCGCCGGGCGATGTCACAGTGCAGAGCTGATGCGCCGGGCGATGTCACAGCGCAGGGCTGATGCGCCCGGCGATGTCACAGCGCAGGGCTGATGCGCCGGGCGATGTCACAGCGCAGGGCTGATGCGCCGGGCGATGTCACAGCGCAGAGCTGATGCGCCGGGCGATGTCACAGCGCAGAGCTGATGCGCCGGGCGATGTCACAGCGCAGAGCTGATGCGCCGGGCGATGTCTCAGTGCAGAGCTGATGCGCCCGGCGATGTCACGGCGCAGGGCTGATGCGCCCGGCGATGTCACAGCGCAGGGCTGATGCGCCCGGCGATGTCACAGGAATAACATATAACATTTACGACATCACAGCATAGGAAACAAAGAGGTGTAATGACATCACAGGACATGGATAATGCGAAAAGTAATGCTGAGGACGGTGCTACACACAGAAGTATTGGGGTCCATGGGCTGTGAACAGTTTTCTACCCCTTTTCTGATTCTCCACAGTCACTGAGATGTTTGTTCAGTGTCTGCCGGTTACATGTGATATTATATCCTGTACATACTGAGCGTGATATGACTGTGTGCTGGCACTGTGGGGGACATTTCTCCGGATTGGTGTTACATATCTCTCCCCAGTATTCGAGGTACATGTAGATCTCCGCTATGGTCTCTGTTGGTTTTCTTGCACTGAACATAATATACGTGCGACGGAAAAAAGTTTGCTTGACAGCATTGTGCACCACAGTTTGCATCTGTTTGGCACTTTCCTGGTGCAGAGGGGATGACACATTTCCCCCTTTCTATTTTAGGTTCTGTTCACACTAGTGTCATGGCTGCTGTACATAACAGAGCCCTGACAGGTATTCTGTCCAAATCCTCCCCCCATAACAAGGTCTCAGGATTTTATTGAGATGCCAGTATTTTTGACGATATTTATATCTCTGTAGACTTCACTCTTCTTTCCATCAAAAATGCCAGAACCGCACTCGTTTGTTTGCTGATTTCTATCTTTCTTCAGACTGAAAGGTGCATGGCAAGGCTACTTTCACACTTGTGTTTGCAGGATCCGTTTGTGAGATCCGTCACAGGCTCTCATAAACGGTCCTGAACTGATCAGTTTTGTCCTAATGCATTCTGAATGGAAAAGGATCCGTTCAGAATGCATCAGTTTTGCTTCAGTTCAGTCTCCATTCCATTTTGGAGGCGGACACTAAAACGCTGCTTGCGGAGTACGGATCCGTCATGAGTCACAATGTAAGTCAATGGGGACGGATCTTGTTTGACACAATCAAAAACGGATCCGTCCTCCATTGACTTTCAATGGAGTTCAAGACGGATCCGTCTTTGCTATGTAAAAGATAATACAAACGGATCCGTTCAGAATGCATCAGTTTTGCTTTAGTTCAGTCTCCATTCCGTTTTGGATGTGGACACTAAAACGCTGGTTGCTGCGTTTTGGTGTCCGCATGGGGAAACTGATGCAAACGGATCCGTCATGACTCACAATGTAAGTCAATGGGGACGGGTCAGTTTTGTCAGACTCAATAGAAAACGGATCCGTCCCCCATTGACTTTCAATGGAGTTCAAGACGGATCCGTCTTTGCTATGTAAAAGATAATAAAAACGGATCCATCCAGAACGGATGCGGACGTTTGTATTATCATGACGGATCCGTTTGTGAGAAACTAGATGGATCTCACAAATGGATCCTACAAACGCAAGTGTGAAAGTAGACTTACTGGGGGGCATCTCCCTCTGTAATCAGGGGCGTGCTGCCGATAATCAACCACAGTTAAAGGGGTTCTCCAGGAATTAAGAAAATGCAAAAAGACTTAAGTATTACTTTATTATAAATATATTCCCAAGTACCTTACATTAGTTATAATGGTTCATTTTGTCTGGGGAGCAATGATTAGGAGAAATAAAATGGCCGCCTTCCTATTAGTGCACACTAAACCTGTCTTAATCACACAGCAGGACAAGTTACTTCACAACACTGAGGTAAAGAGCTGCCTCATCCTCCTCTCTGCTCTGCTTGTCAGGGATTATGGTCCTGAATACAGTTTAATATGATATTTAGCTGAATTTTTGTGGGAATGGAGTTCATGACAAGACATGAAGTACAGAGAGGATGGACAGGACAGACTGTGGTAATGGAGACTGCATACAAGAGCTTCTGCTCATCAGTCACATCCCCACCTCCTCTCTGTACTTCTTGTCTCCTCATGAACTCCATTCCTACAGAGATTCAGCTAAAGATCTTATCATCTGTATTCAGATGATAACTTTACATAACTGGAATACTCCTTTATGGAACTTAAAGGGCTATCCCAGTGATAAGTTCTCTCCTATTCATAGGATAGGGGGTGACTATTAGGTCGGTGGGGGTCCTACCACTGGATCTCATGTTAGGTTCCGGGGCACCCATTCTGTCATGATCAGCTTTGAAGGACTATGAGGAGCATGGCTACGTTCTCATTTATATCTTTCTTTCTCTAAGTCATCTTGACTTATTTTGAGCAAATGGCAGGTTATTCAAGGTCAATCGATAAAGTCTTGAAATGTTTCCCCAGTGCTCCAGATGGCCGGTTACAGAAGACATCATGTTCTCAGTAATGCAGCGGTCCATTGTCTGAAGCCTCTGTACTCATCAATAAGTCATGAGAAATGTCTGTTGAGATGAAAACTCTCTCCTGCACATCTCAGGGCTTGGAGGTTACCATGGAAGGTTTAGTAGGAAAGTTCTGGTGTTTGGTGTCCGACAGGGGGACAACATGTGGGTACCAGTGGTTCCCTTACATCCAGAAGTATTCTGTAGCTCACAGTCCAGTGTTGACTACCAGTCACCAGCTTCTCCGGTCTAGAAGCTGGGCCTGATGTTCCATGGACTGGTGGGTGACACTGGTGGAGAGCGGACATCTAGTGTGTCACTACTGCTTGTATTCCTAAGCATGTAGTCACCTCCTGTTGCTTGTACAGAAAGTAATCAGCCGTGTCACAACCTGCTTACTTGGGTTGTCCAATCTGGATTACCTTGGATCTGACCAATGTGAAGAGAACGGTCCAGATGAAATACCTCCTTCTCTGGGCACTGGTTAAAGGGTTACAAGCAGTTGAGGATTGTATAAAATAATCCAACTAATCATACCCTGTGCCAATGCTTCCCTGGCCCCCGCTGGTCTCTGTTTACTTGGGCATTAGTAAGGTATTACCTGTTTTGTTATTTTGTGCCATAGTCAGTGGTTGGTAAAAGTTTTCTTGGGCCCTTTAGGTCCCAAAAGAGTATTATTTGTCTTTTTTGGCTCGTCAAAATTATGCTATTCAGGCTTTTTTGTGTTGTTGTTTTTTTGTTGTTTTACAAGCACATTTGGGGTGCTGTTTTTTAGTTTAGTTTGACTTTGACTAGAAGTGTATGGGAAAGCACCTGAAAAGTGTCATATCTGGAACATGCTATGATTAAAAAAAAAAAGCCAACTGGATTCCCCCTTGTGTAAACGAGGGTTAAGGTCAGAGGTGGATTTTGTTCCTGGGTTTGAGTTATGTATATCTCAGTTGGGTTATATATACAGATTCTGGTGACTATTGGTTGTTTTTGTTAACGCAACTTATCCTCTATCCACTATAAGGCTCCATTCACACGTCCTGTTTTTCTTTCCTGATTCGATCCTGATTTTTTCAGGACCCATTGAAATGAATGGATCCAGATCAGGATCGAATCAGGAAAGAAAAACAGGACGTGTGAATGGAGCCTAAAGGGGATAAGTGTCTGGTTGGTGGGGGTATGACCACTGGGGCTCCTGCTAATCGCAAAAAACAGGGTCCATGCTCCATGTTTGAATGAGGCGGCTGTCACTTGTGCCGGTAGCTGCACCATTCAGTTCTATCGGGCTGCTGGAGATTACCATGCCCAGCACAACCATAGAGTTGAACTGAATGACGGACGTGCATGCTTGTCTGCCTCTCCGTTCCAGTTGTCATTCCCTGAAGAAGGGACGAGTACGGGCCTGAAACGCGTTATCCAATGTTAAGTAAAGGACTAGTATCGGGTCTTACATCAAGACTGTACAGTACTTCAAGGTAGCGCCGCTTCAGGAGTTCCTCACTTTCTGTTTCTCTATTCCAACAGGGAGCACGTGATCAGTGGGGCCCCAGCAGTCGACCCCCGCCTACTTGACACTTATCCCCTATCTTATGGATAAGTCATAAGATGTCTTATTGGTACAACCTCATTTCCACTGCAGATATTTATTGTGCATTTCTTATCACGACTTTGTATGTAATTTCGTATACCCTTTCTATCACCTCTACGTTAATTTATAATGTGTTTTATGTGATTTTAGGTCGTGACAGCCACGTCGTTATGTATTGGTGTTGTTTTTGTGTCACTGTATGTGTTTGATAGGGTATAGCGTTTTTTTTTTTTTTGTTGATTGAGATTTATACCGTTTGAGTGTGACCCATCTGAGTGTATAAAACCTCAATCAGAGCCGTCCTCTCCCAGCCATTGTCACAGTGATCCGCCATCTGAAGGCTGTTGTCTTCAAGTCCTCTCTGACTGGAGATTGCACCGTCATTCTTCATTATTGCAGCGAGATGCTGAGGTGTAAGGGGAGAGGAACGTGAGGCGGAAACATGGTGATAAGCAGAATCAGGCAGGAGCAGCCATGGGCTCGACATTCACAAAGGGAAGATACTGCAAGTGCTTCACATTTCCTCAAAATCAAGCTTTCTTATAAATCCATACTTACAATTTTTGAAATTAGTAGAAGCAATAGAAATTATTACGATTAGGAATCACCCCCTTAAAGGGGTAGTTTCACGACGCAATTCATTTATAAACAGAATCTGGCGCTCAGATCAGTTGATTGACGTGGTCCACCGTATCTAACCCCTGGGGGGCAGCAGTGGCGCTCTTCTATGATGTCCATATGTCCCTAATGTCTGAGGGCTTCCAGGTCCATGCGGCCACCCCATAGATGTCCTATCTTTGGCTGCAACATGCGCATCACGTACCTATTAAAGTCAGTGGGTCTGGTCCACAATGCGCGGTGCACACAACCAGTGTCCGTGTGAATGTGCCCAACAGAGCAAGTACACAAGGGTTGTCACAAGACGACCTCTTTTTGCGTTTCAGAAATACCGCTCTACATTGCAAAGTGTGAAATCTGCACTGAGTGCTGTGGATTAGTTGCAGATATATTCCACAGCGTGTGGGTGAAATTCTTTAAAATCTCATCCACTTTGCTTCTACCGTAATTTGCTACATAGAAATGAATTGCATGACCTTCCTCAGCATTTCTGCCATGTGTGGATGTACACTTAGTTTCCTTCTCACGTTTAACCTTGGTCACCTCTCTTACCAAGCCAGCTCTAGGAAGAGTCCTGGTTGTTTCAAAGTTCTTCCATTCATGAATTATGGAAGCCACGTTGCTCTTGGGGACTTTCAGTGCAGCCGATTATTTTGTACCCTTCTCCAGATCTGTCTCTCCACACAATCCTGTCTCTGAGCTCTACAGGCAGTTCTTTCCTCCTCGTGGCTTGGTTTTTGCTCTGATATGCATTGTCAGCTGTGAGACCTTATATAGACATTGGGGGACATGGGGGACATTTAAAAATAATGGTGTGATTTGTTCCAAAAAATACTAACATTACAAATCAAAAGTGGTGATTTGTTTCACCCCATATATGAAAAGGCGCACGCCACTTTTAAAATGTGACTGTTTTAAATATAAACCTGATTATTCGCCTATTTCTCTCGATTTGTGACATTTTTAAGCCAATAGCACTAAAATGCGAACTTTTTTTTTTAACCCGAATTGCATCATTTCAGCCAACCCTGCCAGACAGCACTTCAGACTTAAAGGGAACCTGTCACCTCCGAAACACCCCATGAACTACAGTAAGCGGTGTATAGTGTAAGTGATGCTGAATCCGAATATGTAAGTTTTATCTTCATACTCGCTTCTATTCTGACGCTGTGCTCCCACAAACCTGCAGTGAAATGCACTCACTGGACTCTTCTTTGAGTCCTCTCCATTATGTGAGTGAGCACCGTGAGTCCAGTGAGTGCATTTTACTGCAGGTTTGTAGGAGCACAGCGTCGGAATGGAAGTGAGTATGAAGATAAAACTTACATATTCGTATTCAGCATCACTTACACTATACAACACTTACTCTAGTTCAGGGGGTGTTTCGGAGATGACAGGTTCCCTTTAAACATATTTTCGATTTTTCTGCCATAAATGCAACTTTTTACACAAAACTCCACCACATAAGCTGGCTTAATTGTCCGCAACAATTTGAGCCATTTCTTCTGATAAATGAGGCATAATATGCACCAATTTGATAGTCCCGCCCACTTTCACATTTATTACTCATTTCTGGCGTGATGCATTCTATATGCTGAAAATTCTGGAGAAAACATTTGATATATTTGGCGCAAAGCAAAACGCCATTCTTTTTGGCGCATTTTACGCCATAATTCTGCGACTGTCACCTAACAAAATGTGAAAAAGTGAAGGGATCTGAAGGCTTTCCAAGCGTATTGTGTGTCAATGGTCTCGCACTGCGACATGCTGCCACACGAAAGATGCAACAAACCCATCCAGGGAGTGCGACACCATTGACTACCATTACAAAATATGTTGCGCGACACATGTTGCAGTGTGGTTGTACCCTATATATCACCGTGTAGCCCTATCCTTAGTGCTCAGACGTTCACAATAACGGACATCTCTGTGGTGACTGAACCGCAATAATTATATCTCAGTGATATGCCATAAAACGATAATATGGGACTACCCTTTTAAGGACTGTGATCCCACAACACAATCGCTAGTAGTCCTTTGTCTTGTTGGTTTAAGGCCTATAGGAAATCCTTATCTGCAGTGATCCGGCGGGTTTCCTTCCTAATATTGCTCGCGCAGCATGCTTGCTTTCTTTTCACCTATTATTTTCATTGAACATGTTCTTATAAGTTGGCGGCCAGATGTGATCTGGCGATGATGCTGTATTCTGTGCTGGACGTCCGTAGACTAGTCATCACAATATCGTAGACATTAATAATACTTCAGCAGGTGAAATAAATCCATCTGATAGGACACATTTCTTTAATGTCTCATGCACACTTTTTCGTGGGGTGCCATGTGTCGTAGAAATGCTCCCTTATATGGTGTCCACTGGAGCTCTGCACATACTAACTCTGTGGGGGAGACTTATCAAACTGGTGTAAAGTAGAACTGGCTTAGTTGCCCATAGCAACCAATCAGATTCCACCTTTCATTTTCCAAAGAAGCTCTGAAAAATGAAAGGTGGAATCTGATTGGTTGCTTTGGGCAACAAAGCCACTTCTACTTTACACCACTTTGATAAATGACCCCTTGTATGCCTTCATATTTCACTGAATTATTGGTCTGTCCCTATGTATTGGATGGAGCTTTATATCCATTTTTTGCATCCAATACAATTTTAGGGAGTAAGGCTAGGGCTGCACAGTGACTTGTGTCCATGCGACATTAAAGGGGGTGTTGTGCACCGTCAGGATTAGGGTTGCACGATATAGCGAAAACTCGGTACGGTTTCGGTACCTAGTGCGGTACCGAAGCTCGATACCGAGTTTTCTTGCAGTCCGATACTTAGAACATGGCGCGCGCATCACTTTAATGCGTTGCCCCATGTTCTAATATCTGCCTGCCATGCTGCCGCGCTGCCAGGGCCCCCGCACCCCCCTCAGATCAGCCCACCCAGGTCCCAGCCACTTAAAAAAAAAATCATACTTACCTGTTCTGGCCGCCGCTGTCCTCACTGGTTCCGCGCTCCACCGTCTTCCCTGGCGCGCACTATGACCTGACGCAGCGTCAGGTCATAGTGAGCGCCGGCAGGCAAGAGAGTGGAGCGGGGAACCTGAGGACAGCGGCGGCGGCCAGAACAGGTAAGTATGATTTTTTTAAAGTGGCTGGGTGGGCTGATCTGAGGTCTGAGGGGGGCACAAGACACTGACCTGAGGTCTGAGGGGGGGCACAACTCGCTGACCTGAGGTCTGATGGGGGCACATGGGGGCACAAGAGGCTGGTCTGATGGGGGCACAAGAGGCTGGTCTGATGGGGGCACAAGAGGCTGGTCTGATGGGGGCACAAGAGGCTGGTCTGATGGGGGCACAAGAGGCTGGTCTGATGGGGGCACAAGAGGCTGGTCTGATGGGGGCACAAGAGGCTGACCTGAGGTCTGATGGGGGCACAATGTGTTGATCTGAGATTTATTATCCCTGTACTGTGACATCACTGTGTTTATTATCCCTGTACTGTGACATCACTGTGTTTATTATCCCTGTACGGTGACATCACTGTGTTTATTATCCCTGTACAGTGACATCGCTGTGTTTATTAGCCCTGTACGGTGACATCACTGTGTTTATTATCCCTGTACAGTGACATCGCTGTGTGTATTATCCCACTGCAGGAAGAGGTAAGTGGTCTGTGTTTGTGTGTTTGTTTTCTATTTTTCAGGGTCGTGAATGCAGAGGACTACGTCGGATTCGGTGGACTACGTCGGACCAGCTTTTTTTTTTTTTTTTTTTTTTTTAAATAATATGGTCAAACAGGGGTCTGGGGGAGTGTTTACTTCAATAAAATGTTTTATACTTGTGTGTGTGTATTTTTTTTTTTACAATACTACAGTTTTAGTAATCATGGCTATCTATAGACGGCCCTGATTACTAATACTGGGCTTAGTGCTTGCCGGTATGGCAGGCCAGCACTAACCCCAACATCTATTACCTCGGCACCCACCGCCACCAGGGGTGCCGGGAAGAGCCGGGTACCCGCGGGACCGGACCTTCTAAATTGAGGGTCTGGCTCTGGGGCGGCTGCAGGCTGGTACCATTAGGCTGGGAAGGGCCAATAACCATGTCCCTTCCCACCCTGGTAGTGCCAGGCTGCCGCTGCTGGTTGTATCTGGCTGGTGAAGGAAAAAAGGGGGGGACCCCACGCCATTTTTTTTTTCAAAAATTTCATTATTTAAAAAAAAAGGCGTGGGGTCCCCCCCCTTTTTTCCTTCACCAGCCAGATACAACCAGCAGCGGCAGCCTGGCACTACCAGGGTGGGAAGGGACACGGTTATTGGCCCTTCCCAGCCTAATGGTACCAGCCTGCAGCCGCCCCAGAGCCAGACCCTCAATTTAGAAGGTCCGGTCCTGCGGGTACCCGGCTCTTCCCGGCACCCCTGGTGGCGGTGGGTGCCGAGGTAATAGATGTTGGGGTTAGTGCTGGCCTGCCATACCGGCAAGCACTAAGCCCAGTATTAGTAATCAGGGCCGTCTGTAGATAGCCGTGATTACTAAAACTGTAGTATTGTAAAAAAAATACACACACACACACACACAAGTATAAAACATTTTATTGAAATAAACACTCCCCCAGACCCCTGTTTGACCATTTTATTTAAAAAAAAAAAAAAAAAAAAAAAGCTGGTCCGACGTAGTCCACCGAATCCGACATAGTCCTCTCCATTCACGACCCTGAAAAATAGAAAACAAACACACAAACACAGACCACTTACCTCTTCCTGCACTGGGATAATAAACACAGTGATGTCACTGTGCAGGGATAATAAACACAGTGATGTCACTGTACAGGGATAATACAGTGATGTCACCGTACAGGGATAATAAACACAGTGATGTCACAGTACTGGGATAATAAACACAGTGATGTCACAGTACTGGGATAATAAGCACAGTGATGTCACAGTACAGGGATAATAAACACAGTGATGTCACAGTACTGGGATAATAAACACAGTGATGTCACAGTACTGGGATAATAAACACAGTGATGTCACAGTACTGGGATAATAAACACAGTGATGTCACAGTACTGGGATAATAAACACAGTGATGTCACTGTACAGGGATAATAAGCACAGTGATGTCACAGTACACCTGTGCAAACAAGGCCTGGGGGGACCAAGATAAGGCTAGGGGCTACACTGAAAAGGGCCAGTGGCACACAGATAAGGGGTAAGGGGCAGGGTCACAAGCAAGGTCCTGGGGGGGAAGGGGGGGGGTGAGGGGTGCACAGATAAGGGCCAGGGTGGCGTAAACACAGGGGGCAGCAGAGACGACAACCAGAGAGGCACAGACAAAGAGGGAGTGGGGCACAGATAAGGGCCCAGGGGCGCAGACCAGGAAGAGGCGTACAAAGACAAGGGCCAGATCCCAGGGGTGCAGACAGGGGCCAGGTAGGCACAGCCAAATGGGCGCAGATAAGAGCCAGGGGCTGCATTGAAAGGGCCAGGATGGTGCACAGAGCAGGGTCAAAAGCAAGGTCTTGGGGGGGGGGGGGGCGCACAGATAAGGGCCAGGGTGGCATTAATAGGTTCTTCTTTATTTTGGCGAGGTATCGTATCGAGTATCGTGATACTTTTGTACGTATCGGTATCGAACTCAAAATTCTGGTATCGTGACAACCCTATTCAGGATATCGATGACCTATAGATCATCAGTATCAGAGCTGGCGGTAGTCTGACGCCCTCATCACTGCTGGCGATCAGCTGGTTGCAGAGGCCGTGGCGCTTGTGCAGGTGCTCTGTCCTCTTCAGTGCTTACCTGCACGCCATCTAGATTTTAGCGGGAGTGCAGTGTAATTACACCTCCCTCTATTATCCATATGAACAGGGGAAGCTGGAATTACACTGCACTCATGCTACAATCTAGATAGCGTGCAGGTAAAGACTGAAGTGGACGCAGCACCTGCACAAGCGCATTCACACAACTGTAGTGTCTTGTGGATCCATAAATTGCAGATCCGCAAAGCACGGATACTGGCCTGTGTGCGTTCTGCAATTTGCGGACCGCACATGCTGCCGCTATCATAGAAAATGCCTATTATTGTGGACAAGAATAGGACATGCGGAATGGATACAGACTCTTTTTCATACGATAAAGCAATTGAAGGTGTAGCTTAACTAGTTTAGTTAATGCGTCTACTTTAAACTTGTGTTAACTCTGCTACATCTGTATGTTACTTGCAGACTGCACTACATTATCACGGTGACAGGTTTGCTTTAAAGGGGAAGTGTCACTTCAGTAAGTGGCAATTATTATGTAGAGAAAGTTAATAGAAGGCACTTACTAATGTATTGTGATTGTCCATCTTGCCTCCTTTGCTGGCTGGATTAATTTTTCTGCTCGTTACCATGGTTACAGACCACCCTGCAATCCATCAGTGGTGGTCAGGCTTGCACAATGTAGGAAAAAGCACTAGCCCATGTGCAATGGTCCACCAGAGAGGCTGACGCTTTTTCCTGTAGTTTGCAAGCACAACCACCGCGGACGGATTGCAGGGTGGTTGTAACCATGGAAACGAGCAGTGTATAATATGATGGGAACATGAATTCAGCCAGCAAAGGAAGCAATATAGACAATCACAATACATTAGTAAGTGCCATGTGTTAACCTTCTCTACATGATAAATGCCATTTGCTGAAGTGCGACAACCCCTTTAAGTTATGGTCTACATAAAGAGCATACCTGGGTTATTTGTACCGTGTTAGCAAGAAGGGTGTCCATATTGACTCATTAACGCAGGTTTTCTTCTAGCGGTCTAAATTCCTTGTATAAACAGGCGTTTCAGTTCAATCAAAATCTTTTGGTAAACTTGTGCTTTGTGGTTTTTAAGGGAGGCTCTGGTATGGTGGGGAAATGCATATCTGCTGGCAGAAGAACAATGTAAGTGGAGCTCGTGTCCGCCTAAATGCCCCAAAATACGTAGATTTTCTGTGTTTCTTAGGCTACTTCCATATCTGCATTTTAGCATTACACTACTCCTGTTCCAGCAGAGGATCAGCGTACCTGAATTGCCGTATCCGGCATAGTTGGACACGTCGCCAGGGCCCGTCTGATCCCTATTCACCATAATGGAATCTGTCCGGTTTCCGGCAAGAAAGCCAGCATTCATGCTGGAAGCTTGATGGATCCCGTTGTGTTGTGGAGGGATCTGGATGGGGCCCAGCGTTGTCCGGCTATTGTGCGTATGACTATTCCAGTACTCCGCTCCTGTGCTGGAACAGATTAACCTGTCCATCGCTTTGCTCTTCTGTCTTCCGGTCTGGAGAGTTTCGGAGCATGTCACAACCTTACTGCTTTCCATGGGTGGTCAGTAGGTGGTCCCTCTGTTCTGGCTATGGATCCTCTGTAAAGGTTGAATGCACCCAGGACTGGGAAGGATTCCAGCACCACTTACTTACCACTCATACAAATCACTAAGGTGGTGAGGAGCTCAGAAACTGTTTGGACCAGGAAGACAGAAGAGCAGAGCGGTGGACTTGACATCAGTGGAAGGACCATCTTGTGGAGTGGACATGGAACTGTGACTGGAGTAGAAATCTAGCCAATGATAAGATGCCATTGGGCCAATAAAGAGATTGGTCCAATTTCTGTTCATCAGATATTATGGCAATCCTTGAATCTTCAGGTGTAATTCCTTTTTTACCAAACTAAGCGCCTGTCCTAGGTGGCCGGGCTTATGGAAACAAATGAGCGGGCCTGGTGCTCCGTCGTTTTTGTAACTCCTATTGTAGTGAATAGAAGCTACACAAACAGCGAGGCTTCCATTATTCCTAGTTATGGAAGCATTGTGCTTCTTCTGCCTCGCTCTATGTGTTAAGCTCCCATTCACGACAACGCAAATTACAAAAACAGCGGAGCACCGGCCCGCTCATCTGTTTCCATAAGCCCGGCCACTGACAAACCAGTATTTGTCTATGTTATAGGGAATGACCATTCCTGCAAACGACTGTTCGCAATAATCTGGCCATGTAAATGTGCCGCTGATCATCCCGTTGAACGAGCAAAACGCTTGTGATCCTGTCGTTCATGCAGGCGCCGCCAGCCATCATTTCTGGGCCGCAGATCATGAGGTCTAAACAGCAATCTGCTGCCTAGAGACAATGATTCTGTATAGGGATGAGGGATCGCATTAGTTATTCCTCTTCCTCAGACAGTGAAGGAGATCGCTGCATGTAAATATAGCGCTTCACCTCCACTGAACAAGCAGCCGACTGTTGGGAAGGAACGCTCCATCACCCCGTCTAAACCCACCTTAAGTCCCATCATACCATGGAAACTGTGAGATGGGACAACCCCTTGAAATGTACACAGAAGGTTGATTAACTATTCTCATACTGGGTTTTCCTGTTATGTTATACATGGCTATTTTTAAAATTCTGCTGGTTGCCCTTGGAAACAGACAGCAGCTTAGCTCCAGTTTCCTGTCAGACACCTTAGCTTTAGCTAGCAGCTGTGGAAACGTCACCTGAGCTCCCACATTCCACATGCTAGTGACCCCAGCAGAAATAGAAAGAAAACATAATGTAACTCACTGATAAAAGTCCAGTGAGCTTCAGCAAATGCTTTATTCAGTGTTTGCAAAAAATAGCAGATAAACAGTTGTCCTTGATGATATATTAGAACAGTACCAGCACCATACCTACTGTAGAACGTAGATCAGGCATGGTAACACAATTCTGCCTGTAAACATCAGTTTGCAAGAGTGACATCTACTTACCTTATTTCGGAGAGGGGTTTTTAAAAACAGTTGATGCAAAACATGGCTATCTCTGCCCTATGGATTATTTAGCATAGAGGACTGCAGTTTTAAAAGGAATCTGTCACCTGTGACCGCATTATCTTTAAAGAAGAACTCCCGCAAAAAATGTTAATCCATGTCCTGCTAGAAATGTGCATGATGTAATCTGTAGTGAGTGTCATTAACAGTGTCTGTATTTGTGAGTTATATCTCCCTGATGTTTCTCATCTGTGTCATGTGACCAGCAATTAGACCCACCAACTCACACAGCATCTTATGTGTGGACAGGAAGTCTAATTCTCTATGTATTCCTATGGGAGCCTCACTTTCAGTCTCATAGGAATGAATAGAGCAGTGACTGGCTTCCTGTCCTGGGTCAGTTGGAGGTCAGGGAGTTGGTCACATGACCCAGCTTCAATAAGAAGAGAGGGGATAACTCACAAATACAGTCTCTGATAAGAAGATTACATTCACTACAGATTATATCATGCACCTTTCTAACAGGTCAGAGAATAACATTTTTTGCGGGACTTCTTCTTTAACCGTTTGTATAGACCATTGATGGTGAACCTTTTAGAGGCCCGAATGCCCAAACTGCAACCCAAAATCACAAAGTGCCAACCTGGCAATTTAACTTGATTACAGTCCAATATAGTCTATCTTCCATGTACTTTATCATTTAGGTATAATATCCTGCCTACATTCAGTGCTCTGCCTCTGCCGTCCATTGTGCGCCCTGCGCTGATGAATGACAGGAACAGTCTAAGGCATATTGGTACACCATAGACTTTTTTTCCAGGGCGCAGGTGCCCACAGAGAGGGCTCTCAGTGCTGCCTCTGGCACCCATGCCATAGGTTTGCCACCACTGGTATAGACTCATACCTGTAGTTCACCTGATTAAAAATCTGTTTTTCTTTTGTTGATATGATTCTTCATTCCCAAGTTATGATACTTTTTCTTAATATGCAAATTAAGGCTTTGGTGCAATGAGGGCGTCACCATTAGGATCCATTCACATGTCCATAAGTGTTTTGCGGACTGCACAAGGCCGGCCCTATAAAAGAAATGCGTATTCTTGTCTGCGGAATAGGACATGCTCTGTCTTTTTGGCGGGGCTGAGGAAAGGAAGTACGGATAGGACAGCACACGGTGTACTGTCTGCATCTTTTGCGGCCCCGTTGAAATTAATGGGTCCGCACACGTTCCGCAAAATTGCAGAACAGATGCAGAAGTGTGAATGGACCCTTACTCTTGTTGTGCCCAAGCTCTGCTCCTTTGCCCCTCCCTGGCTGCTTTGATTGACAGGATCAGGCAGTGGTAAAGCAGTATGGGGGGGAGCAGAGCTTGTGTGCCACAAGAGCAATGGTGACACCTTCATTGCACCCAAGGCCAAAGTTGCATACTTACAAAAAGTATCATAACTGTGGAATAGAGCCTCAGATTAACAAAAGAAAAACAGTGTTTTGATCAGGTGAACCCCAGCTATGTGTCTATGCAGATAATTGGATAGGGAGGTCACTGGCGACATATTCCCTTTAACAATTTTCCAGACTGACTTTATCACGTAGAACAAATTAGTAGAATTTAGAGCTGGAGGGGGGAGTTCGCCATTAAGATATTTAAAGAAATGCTCCAAATGACCCGCATTTTGGTGTACAACCAAAGGAGACTTCCTTGTTCTCAGTTTTCATTGTCTAGAATTAGTTTTGTAGTAATTTTTAAGAACTTGCCGTAGTTGGTGTTTAATGGCTGACAACACTTTTATGGCTTGTTCCCATTTGATGAACTGATGGCATGTCACCAGGATATGCCATCACTTTATGGTCGTTGGAGGTCTGACCGATGGGACCTGCGCTGATCCTGAGTTTGAACTGATTTTTCCTGCACAGTGGCATCCCGTTGTCCTGCAGCCCGTGGTCACCTTGCTAGAGGTGCTCATGACCACCCAAAGGCGGACAGCACTAAACCATCTCTGAAGCCATTTCATTCTCAAAATTGGTGGTGGGTGTCACAAGATGAACCTTCTTAGATGGAAACCACCATTTAACCCCTTGGGGCCACGAAACATTTTCAGTCATGTGGGTGAGGAGGGTAGCTGAAGAACAAGTGCTATTCTGTATTATATGACTTCATACAGTCAGTGGTAATGTTGCTATTTTATAGGAATTCTTGACTTGGCTTGTTAAAGAAGAACTCCCGCAAAATTTTTTATACCATGTCCTGCTAGAAATGTACATGATGTAATCTGTAGTGAATGTCATTTTCTTACCAGTAGCTAAATTTTTGAGTTATATCATCCTGAAGTTTCTTATCTGTGTCATGTGACTAGGAATTAGACCCACCAACTCACACAGTACCTTATGTGTGGACAGGAAGTCTAATTTTTTTTATGCATTCCTATGGGAGCCTCACTTTCAGTCTCATAGGAATGAATAGAGAAGTGACTGGCTTCCTGTCCTGGGTCAGTTGGAGGTCAGGGAGTTGATCACATGACCCAGCTACAATAAGAAGAGAGTGGAAACTCTCAATTTCAGCCTCTGATAAGAAAATGACATTCACTACAGATTATATCATGCACCTTTCTAACAGGTCAGAGAATAAAAATTTTTGCGGGAGTTCTCCTTTAAATTTATTACGTAGAGTAAATAAATGTAGTTAGGGAGAAATATACGTGAACGTAGATA
Source organism: Rhinella marina (assembly GCA_900303285.1). NCBI lineage: Eukaryota > Metazoa > Chordata > Amphibia > Anura > Bufonidae > Rhinella > Rhinella marina. Next base: position 1,174,659 of record ONZH01025655.1, on the reverse strand, counting down.
TTTGTGCAATGATGTCTAGACTGATTCTCTTCCCCGTGCCATGGTATAGCGGTCAGGGTATTACATTTTCCCAGTGGTTGCCGGAGCAATGGTAAAGTTCAGCTTACTGAAAATAACCCAAGCGCTGTTCAGTGGAGAAGAAAATAGATGTGATTTAAAGCTTCTCTTCTCTCTGGAGCCGTACCCGCTGGGCTAAATGTCCTGGTGTGGGCTCTGTCTAATGGTGCCCAGTGGGAGATAGAGTACTCTGTGAATTACAGTGGTTAGTGCAGCAATTACCTGGAAGACTTTGGTGTGTAGAAAGTTGGCCGCCATGAATTGTTCAGTGTAGATAAAATTAACTTAAGTGATAGAAAGGTAAAACCCAGTAGGTGGTGACGGCAGGGTGTCGAGTCCTCAGATTCAGGCTCCTTTTTTAAGAGTACAGGTAGTTCTTATTGCCTGTTTATTGTGTAACAACCAAGCACAGGAGTCCGCGGTTGAGAAGTAGGAAGCTACAGGTGGTCCTGGTACAGTTTCATCATTTTACGTTTTTATGCTTTGCATACCATTTGTATTCCTGTCTATCTTTACTGTTTCTTTGGTTGGCTTATACCTGTAGGCTAGTTTCACATCTGCAGCAGGCTGTTCCAGCAGAGAACAGTCTGCTGGAATTCCCTGGATCTGGCACTGCTGGTTGCAGCCAGAGTGGCCGCCGGCCCCATTGCATGCTGTGGTTTGTCTGGCTGATTCCCGACATTCTCTGCTGGAACTGGCGGCTGGATTGCAATGCTGCCGATGTGAAAGTAGTCTAAGAAGCACATTACTGTGTGTGGCCCATGATGCTATTCTGGGTCCCACTTGATGCAGTGTGATGTGGACAGTTTAGCTGAACTTGCAACTTAAGCTTCTGTCAGCATGATCAACCCTATAAAACCGGGCATACTGCCTGGCAGGGCTCATCATGCTGACTGAAATGGTACCTTCCTTTTGTCTGTATGTTAAACAACTGCAGAGAGATCTGCGTTTTTCATATGCAAATGAGAACAGAGCACCAGGGGGCGAGGCTGAATCCTTACAGCACTGCACACTCCCATTGATTTACAGGACTCGACATCAGCCTGCTGAGGGGAGGGCTATGTCCTAGTATGTACATATCATATACATTATTTACTATAGCCTTACCATATTAAAGTTTTCTATGCTTAGAAAGCTAATACGTATTACTGGTTTATTCACAGACCCAATATATGATTAGGAAGACACCAGTAATTTTTATTTGCTTTCTGCGTATAGAAAACCACTCTTCTCAATATCATAAGGCTATAGCCTGGATATAAGTGGTCAGCCTTACATTTAGATGTCCCAGGAGAGGCTTCTAGATATTTTTCTTCCTCTCATCCTGAGCGCAGTTGTACAATATTCTGAGGTCTTTTACTCTCAAAAATTGCATTAGCTTTGTATGAGATTGGACATTTTGATCAAAGCATATTCTAAACTCCTAGAAATGGAAATGAAAATCATTTGATCTCTTAGGTGTTTTCTGGTCGCTAAGGTTGTAAGAAAGGGAGGCAGGTGTGGAAAAAATGCTGGATGGTAAAAATGCTTACAAAAATAGAAGTGTTAACAGTTTATTATCAATTTAATAAAATACGAAGCGAATGAACAAAAGAGAAATCTAAATCCAATTAAGGTCCTTTGCCTTCGAACAACATCAGTTCTTCTAGGTACACTTGCATATGGATTTTGAAGGACCTCTGCAGGGAGGCTGTTCCAAACGTCTTGGAGAACTAACCCTAGATCTTCTGTGGATGTAGGCTTGCTCAAATCCTTCTGTCTCTTTATGTAATCCCAGACAGACTGGATGATGTTTAGATCAGAGGGTCATATCATTACTTCCAGGACTCCTTGTTCTTCTTTGCTTTGCTATTTTTCAGTTCGTTGTCCTGCTGCAGAATAGATGTAAATTTAATCTATTAACACTTCTACTTCTGAAAGAATTCTCACTTTTTTTCCACACCTGCTTAAAACTTTTGCACATCACTGTATGAGCTGAGCCGTAGATAAGTGTTTTGGTCGATCTGCTGCATTATTCAAGGAAGATTTAGAAATGTTAAGCAATCCTAATCTCCTTGCTTCTTCAGTGGAAGATATAACCCTAGAAACAGGTCACATAATCTAGAGGGTTGTCCGGGTTCAGAGCTAATGCCTGGTGCGCCTAGGACTAGTGAAGGAGGGGTAGATTACAGTTTGGCGCAAGGACTGCTGCCTCATCTCAAATGAAATGCCTCCTCTGGCAGCACAGGGCCCGTCAAGACTGATATAGCACACGTTGGTCTTGATAAATTAGGGCCACTTTCTTAAAGGGGTTATCCTGGAGAAGATAATGATGACTTATCCTGGTGTTGCAGCTCCACCCCACTGACTTTAATGGGGCTGAAGTGCAACTAGGCCGTGTGACTGATGTACAGTGACGTCACTGGCCTAGGAAGAGGCTGAGGCACTCCTGAGGACGAGTCATAAATATCTTTTCCTGGATAACCCCTTTAATGTCTTATGTCCCACTGATGCAGGAATAAGGGACTTCATCAGTCAGGCATCTGTCAGCAGATTTGTACCTATGACACTGTTACATGTGCACTTGGCAGCTGAAGTAATCTGTGTTGGTCCCATGTTCATATGTGCCTGCGTTACTGAGAAACATGATGTTTGAATATATATACAAATGAGCCTCTGGGAGCAACGGGGGCGTTACCATTACACCTAAAGGCTCTGCTCTCTCTGCACCTACCCCGCTGTCTATACTTTTACAATGCCTGATCCTGTCAATCAGAGTGCATAAGGCGCAGCAGTTACAGAGAGAGCAGAGCTTCTGGGTGTAATGACAACGCCCTCATTGCTCCTAGAGGCTCATTTACATACATTAAAACATCATTTTTCTCATCAATGCGGGCACATATGAACATGGGACCAACACAGATGCTAAATTTAAAATATTACCTTTATATGAATGTGAGGGTTTAATACTGATAACCTATCCTCAGAATAGGTCCCAGTATCTAATGGCGGGGGTTCTGACTCCTGGCACCACCGCCGATCAGCACTGTGAAGGGGCCATGGCCTCCCCGCAGTGCTGTCCATTAGATAGTGGCTATGCTCGGTATTGCAGCTTGGCTACATTCATTTCAATGGGATGTATTGTGATTCTCCATATCGCCTCCTTCGCTGGCTGGATTTATTTTTCCATCACATCATACACTGCTCGTTTTCATGGTTACGACCACCCTGCAATCCAGCAGTGGTGGCCGTGCTTGCCCACTTGCCTCTCTGGTGGCCAGGATGTGGGAGTGCACATATGCTGGTGCTTTTTTCTATATTGTGCAAGAACGACCACTGCTACTTTATTGCAGAGTGATCGTAACCCCTGGAAGCAAGCAGTGAATAATGTGATGGAAAAATGAATCCAGCCAGCAAAGGAAGCAATATGGACAATCACAATACATTAGTAAGTGGCTTGTATTAACTTCCTCTACATGATCAACCACTTTAATGACCTAACCTGGAGACAGGTCATCAGTATTAAAAACCCTCACAACCCCTTTAATTCTCTATTGGCTTTTGCCAAAAAATCTGCACTTTCTTACAAAAAAATTTACAAAAATGCAGCGAAAATCGCTCCAAACAATGGTACGTGTGAATCCATTCCTAAACGTAAAGATTTGCCCCACCCCAGCTAGGGGCATCTCCTCAGAAGCACATGGGTAGCAGGGTTTTATTGGCAGGAAGCCGTCTCTGTAGCATTCTCCTGCTTTGATTGTTTGGTTTGCTGCTTCTTGATATAAGCCGGCTGTGACGGAAGAGGATGTAGTGGATGTGCTTATCTTACAATAACAGGACTGAAGGGGCAGCACGGTCTAGTCCTTGGTAAGAAGATTATTGAGTGTCCTTATATTTGATGGAAAGTCAAGCTAAAGCTGAGCATACACTTTTAGATACCTCCTGTCCTCCAATACACATGCAAGCTCAAAACTGCATGTGTACTCTGCACTGTGAATGGGCAGAGAGGAGAAAGCCGCGGCTAGATTTGATCAAAAAGAGTGAGCATGTTCAAATCCAAAATGCCTAATCTTTATTAGTTGGGATGTCACCAGGCACTTTAGATGGTCGGCTGTTCCCACTGAAATCAGCAGGTTCTGCCAACAATTGTCTAATTTGTATGATCAGCTTAAAGGGGTTGTCCACATGATATGCCTGTGTTATCAGATCAGTGGGGATCCAACACGGCACAGCTCCTTCCATTGTGTAGTGAATGGAATTGAATGGGAACAGTGCTGTAGTTACCATCTCTGTCCACTACACGGTGGATGGAGCTGTGTCGTTCTGGTGGCAGCTACTACTACTACCACCATTGATCGTGGGGTGTGGGGAGTGGGACCCCCACTGATCTGATATTGATAGGGCTGTGATGGCTAACCTCCGGCACTCTAACTGTGATAAAACTACAACTCCCAAGATACACACTTGTTTGGCTGTTCTCAGAACTCCACAGAAATGAATGGGGCATGCTGGGAGTTGTAGTTTCACCACAGCTGGAGTGCCGGAGGTTAGCCATCACTGGGATAGGCATCTTTTGTCAGACGAGCCTATTACTGTCACACATAGTGAGGGTCATTTATTAGAGGGGTTTGTGGTTTTTCAGTTCTTTAGGTTGAATTGCATTTGTGGTCACAACTAGAGATGAGCGAGCAGTGCTCGTTATGAGCACTGTAGCGCTTGGCTCCTCTGCGCAATGCCCGCAGGCATTCCGGATCCGTCCTCAGCTGCATGTAAGTCAATGAGGACGGATCCGTTTAGTATGACACTCATACCAAACGGATCCATCCTCCTCACCCGACTGAAAGTCAGTGGGGACGGATCCGTTTGGTATGAGTGTCATACTAAACGGATCCGTCCCCATTGACTTACATGCAGCTGAGGACGGATCCGGAATGCCTGCGGGCATTCTTTCGCAGATGAGCCGAGCACTACAGTGCTCGTAACGAGCACGCTCGCTCATCTCTAGTCACAACCTGTTGGTGACAAAACAGAAATAATGGCACAATGCATGAATATTTCCCTACATATGTTTTGCAGTAATTGCATGGCAAATTGATTGTAATATTATGTAATGTTATGGACCCTGTGAACTATCTATACTTGGTGGCCCTACGGTATATCAGCCACCAGATCATGCCCTTCAGTAGGGCAGCATTTACCGCACACTAGTGGTACCTGAAATTGGGAAACCTTTTAGAAGAATACTCCAATCTACGCAATGTAGCTTAAAACTACATTTCTTTTAGGTTATGCTGTATCCCAGACCTGGGCAGAACCCGCTAACTGGGCTGATTTTTTTATTTTCAGTTGCAAGTTTTTTGTAGTTGCTGTTTAAAGAGGCTGTAGTGGTCCGGTGATCGCTGCAGCCTCTTCGTTGTACAGTGATGTCATGTTCATCAGTCATGTGGCCTATCTGCAGCTCAGTGCCATTCAAATGAATGGATCTGGGCTGCAACGTTAAGCACATCCACTATACAACGTACAACACTGTGCTTGATATGCTGTGAGGAGACCGCGGTCTCTTCAAACAGTTAAAGGGTTTCTGTCACCAGTTTTTTCGGTAATGAATCAGGCTGACATTAGAGATGTGCTAATGTCACCTGATTCCAAATATATATCTGTTTTATTTACTGGTGCCCCCATTTTTATATAAAATGAACTTTTATTTTATGCTAATAAGGCCTCTAGGTGCAAGGGGCGTTACCCCTGCTCCTAGAGGCTCTGTTGATTGACAGGACCAGGCAGAGAAGAAACTCTCCATTCACCATAGCTTGCAAGGAGCTTCAATGATGTCCTGACCATGTGATCAGTCACATGGTTTAGGAGGAGACAGGCTGTTTGTGTGATCCTAACCATGTGACTGATCACATGGTCATGACATCATTGAAGGTCCTTGCAAGCTATGGTGAATGGAGTGTTTCTTCTCTGCCTGTCAATCAACAGAGCCTCTAAGAGCAGGGGTAACGCCCCTTGCACCTAGAGGCCTTATTAGCATAAAATAAAAGTTCATTTTATATAAAAATGGGGGCACCAGTAAATAAAACAGATATATATTTGGAATCAGGTGACATTAACACATCTCTAATGTCAGCCTGATTCATACCGAAAAAACTGGTGACAGAAACCCTTTAATTGGTGGGGTTACAGGATTTGGACCCCCACCATTAGACATTAAGGCCTTATCCAGAGGATAGGCCATCAATATTGAACTGGGCCAATATAGCTTGAAAGGGTTTTTCCCACCATATTAAAGGGGTTGTCCGGGTTCAGAGAAGAACCCGGACATACCTGCAATTTCACCCAGGCAGCCCGCTTGAAGAGGGCATCGGAGCATCCTATGCTCCGATGCCCTCCTTTGCCCTGCGCTAATTAGCGCAGGGCAAAGGAATTTAGCCAGTTCCGGTGACGTACCGGTCCCTGCCGGGCAGAGGCTTCCGCCCGGCAGTGAGTCGGTGACGTCATCGGCGCTGATGGACGGGCTTTAGCGCTGCCCTAGCCAGTAAAACGGCTAGGGCAGCGCTAAAGCCGGCCCATTAAGGCCGGTGACGTCACCGAACTCACTGCCGGGCGGAAGTACCCGCCCGGCAGCGAGTGTTTACATACAAAAGAGACCTTGCCCTGCGCGATCTAGCGCAGGGCAAGGGGGGGCATCGGAGCATGAGATGCTCCGATGTCCTCTTCAGGCAGGCTGCCTGGGTGAAATTGCAGGTATGTCCGGGTTCTTCTCTGAACCCGGACAACCCCTTTAAGCGACGGCATATCTGTAGGTCACTGACAGATGGTGGTCTGACCGCTTGGACCCTCAAATGCCTTGGGAGCTTGTGCTATGAAGTGTTTCCCAGCCATCCACCGCACCCATACACATTTGACTGTTGTTGAAAAAAATCCAGTTTTCGGTGGGCCTGGCCAACACTCTAATGTGTAAGAGGAGCTCATCTCTCTCTATTGAAAACACATGCATGCTCTGCTAAACATGGATGTGTATGGGCAATCGGGAGTGGCAGCTGTCAGCTGAATGAGCACAGCGGGGGAGTGGTGCTGAGCATTGGAAGAGCTGAAGGGTACGGTGTCTTAGATTGCAGCATCGGCAGAGGGTCCAGTAGGCAGACCCACAATAATCCTAATCCTGTGGCCTGGTGTGGACACCACTAGGTTGAAGGTTTCCTCAGTATGGAGCATGGAGACCCTTCCGTTTATTAGATGAAATCTATAGGCTTTGTGGAGATGAGTGACAGTCTCTGTACAGCACTGCTGAGTATGTTGGCGCTGTATAAGTGAATATTTGTGCCTATGCAGCGAACGTGTGAGGCTCTGCCAGCTCGTCTGCTGTATAGAAATAGGAAATGAGGCTGTTATGTAACGTCTGCTGCAATGAGGCCACTGCCATTTCTTCTCATCGCAAACATTTGCTAATTTCCTTTTCATCTTTATTATGACAGGAGTCTGTTCGTTATGAGACATGGAAAGCTGTTCTCTGATTGCCGTCTAGACGGGTGTGTGTCAGCGGAGGGCTCCTGTATTGGGGGCGGTGTATCTGAACCGGTGCCTGAGAAAAGTGGGGCAGTTGCCCATAGCAACCGGTCATGCTTTTCAGGGTGGAGAATTTTATTGCATTGTTACCTACTATTTGATGTTTCTGACACAAGAATACATTTTATTCCATTTCTGAGATCAGTTCTACACACGTTTTAACGGGGTATTCCATTTGTTACAAGTTATTCCTTATCCAGGATAGGAGATAACTGTTAGATCAGTGGGACTTCCACCGATCAAGAGAATGGGGACCCGAAATTGAACAGAGCGTTCATCTCTACAGGAGTTTTAGAGAAAGACGAGCACATGGCTCTGAACTCCCATAGAGATTAATGAAGCAGCAGTTTTCATACCCGACTTGCTGTTCTGATTATTTCAGGGGCTTCAAGGGGTATTGGCTCTCTGTTCTTGTGATCGGTGGGGGTCCTACCACTGAGATCCTTATAGTTAGTCCCAATCCTGTGGTTAGTGGGTAAATTGTAACAATTGGTGGCAGCGGGGTCAGAATGTCTTCAAGACAATAAAGAACCAGTAACCCCACCACCGCCACTGCTCCCCCACCGCCATTCCATTCTGACTCTGTCCAGCTCTCTACTTCTGGCTCCCTTCTCGACACACAGGAAATGCCTTGCAGTGCCCATCTCCACCAATCACTGTCCGCAGTGCTCAGCCGCCTCAGACAGTGATTGGCTCTGCAGGCATTGCAAGGACTTTCCTGTGTGTCACAACGGGAGCTGGAAGTAAAGAGCGGGATCAGTGTAGGGGAGTATTGGCATTTCTCTGTTTTTAAGACACTGTGGTCCTGCTGCCACCAATTTTTGTTCAGCTGGAATACCCTTTTAAATCAGCTAGTTATAGTCAAGACTGTATATACGATAGATGTGGTTGTTATGGGGCCCTAGAGGGAGGGGGGCCCAGCCCTGCTGATTCCATTACTTTTGCTGTTACATGCAGAGAACCAGTGCAAGTCTCCTTTCTCTAGATAGACCTGCCTTGTTAGACAACGGTTGGGTCACTGGTCAGAGGGGTAGAGGAGGAAACAAAAATTACCACCATGTCTAGGATCTCAAGTTGGTGTGGCCCCCATCATGGTTATGAAAAATTACTAACAGGGACATTTATTAAGTGTTTTACACCACTGTTGTGGTATATATAAGGTTACAGATTATGGCGCACACCATAACTTGTGACTTTTCACTTCTTTCGCCACTTTGAAAAGCGTATGGGGAATGTGGAGGCCAGAAACTTTCGTAAATGATGGTTCAAACCTGCACCAACTCATACCTGCTGTAGGTTTGAACCTCTGGCTCATGGACTGCCTGGAAAGGTGACAAGATTTGTTAAGAAGCCTATAATAAATTTGTATTGTGCCAAGTTTAGTTATCTGTCCCCATATACTAATGTAACCTTAAAGGGGTTGTCTCACCTCTGGGACCCGCACCTATCTCTAGAATAAAGCGCCCAAAGTTTGGGAGAGCGCACCGCGCATACGTGGCTGCCCTCTATTCATTTCTATGGGAGCGCCGAAAATAGTCAAGCAGCGACTCGGCTATTTTCGGAAGTCCCTTTAGACATTAATTGAGAGCACACCGCGCAAATGCGCCACCGCTCCATTTACATCTATGGAAATGAATGTGCATAGGTGGGACCCGCACTTATCTGATATTGGTGGCACATCCTAATATTCCAGGTGAGACGACCCCTTTAAAGGGGGAGTCATAAGTAGTGATGATGATGGATGTTGGCTTTAGAGAAGAATTTAAAGGGTTTCTGTCACCAGATCTGGGCATATTAAACAGGATGACATTTGCAATGTGCAAATGTCACCTGATGCCCAATCTGGTATTAATTTTTATATTGGTGCCCCCGTTTTTTATAAAAAAAAACACTTATTTTATGCTAATTAGGCTTACTAGGTTGCAGCTTGTTCGATCTTCTGCCGGCCCTGTCCTCGCTTCAAATCCCGCGCCTACGCCGTGCGGAATAAAATCAGCGCAGGCGCAGTGAGTGGCGCTGGCCGCCGGGCTCCCGGCTACCTCACTGCGCCTGCTCCGATGATGCCGGGTGTACTCTGACGTCATCGGCGCAGTGAGGTAGCCGGGAGCCCGGCGGCCAGCGCCACTCACTGCGCCTGCGCTGATTTTATTCCGCACGGCGTAGGCGCGGGATTTGAAGCGAGGACAGGGCCGGCAGAAGATCGAACAAGCTGCAACCTAGTAAGCCTAATTAGCATAAAATAAGTGTTTTTTTTTATAAAAAACGGGGGCACCAATATAAAAATTAATACCAGATTGGGCATCAGGTGACATTTGCACATTGCAAATGTCATCCTGTTTATTATGCCCAGATCTGGTGACAGAAACCCTTTAATGTGCGGGCGAATGGTGTAGAATGCACCGATCCAAGAGCATTATTTCCGTAACTATTGATGGTGCTCGTGGAATTTAGTATTTATGGTGCTCATCGAGACATCATGCTAACTTTTGGTGTTGAGTGCCATGGTTGCTTGTTAAACCCTTTTTCTTTTGATTGAGACCCAACAGAAAAAAATGTGGTATTTTTGGGATTGTTACTCATGCATTTAATGGGGTATTACTATCTTTGGCATTATTTACGTAAATGCCTCCTAGATGAAGGTGTCACATATAGACCGCTAAACCAGTTCACCGTTCCTCGATGCTACTCCATTTACGTTTGTGGAGAATGGCCCAGCCAAGAAACAGTGGTGGTTGGCAGATCCTGTCCACATGGGTCCACATGGATTTGCCATAAATGCGTCAGATGGTCACATAATGCCTTTTAGGACTGATCACCAGTGAAGTCGGCCGCTGGTTGATGTTGGTAGAAACCAAACATGACTCCATTGTGGAATACTGTTGTATTAAAATTCCTTGACGTAATAAAATTCCTTGACTTGTAGTAATAGCCGTGAAGTACGTTACATAAATTCTACACTTGTTCTTCTGGTCTGGCACGTATTAAATATACTTACCGGTAATTCCTTCAACTTGTCAAGCTAAAATCCTTTGGAATGACTCATCCTTTAATTTCTATAAGTAGTATTTTATTAAACCACTCCCCCAGTTGAGCCGTTGCTGAGAACGTTTTGTCACGTTTGTTTCCTTCTGTGTAGCATGGGTCACAGAGTTTTACAGTGTTTTCAGTATTTCTCCTGTAAGACGACCTCTTGGTAGTCCTGGAAAACAGAAGAACTTCTTTAGTTGTGTTCATGTACTGGTGTGAAGTCTGCTCTCAGGTTACTGGTGACTACCTCTGTCAGGTTTATACACTACATTTTAGAAGGTTTCCCAGACAAAATCCGCCTAAGGCCCCATGCACATGACCATATCCTTTTTACGGTTTGCAACATACCGATACAGTCCATGTTGCACCCGTATTTTTTTGTAGACCCATTGACTTCATTGGTCCCATGGTCCACATTTTGCGGACAAGTATAGGACATGTATCTTTTTGCTTTCCGCATCCATATGTCTGTTTTGCGAAAAGATCGGCTATGTCTGTAAAATGCGGACCACGGACCCATTGAAAACAGTAAGTCCGCAAATAAAATGCAGACAGCGCACAGACCAAATATGTATTTTGCGGACCACATAATGGATACGGTTGTGTGCATGGCGCCTAATAGCCACACTTCTGGGAATCTCCACAATTGGCTTCAGTGCAGGAGGAATTGTGGTATGAGTTCAAGGAAAATGCCTATTAGGTTTAGTAAGTGCCAGGGGCCTTTTAGAGCCAAGAGCCAGGCCAGTGGGGTCACGATTTGAGGGGAGAATCATACCTTAAAGAGACAAATATTTAGCAGCAATTGGGTTTGTTTAGCTATTTTTTTAAGTTCAGAATGGAACCCCCCCCCAAAAAAAAAAACAAAAAACAACCCAACAACTTACTGATCCCCAGTCCCCGCTAGCAGGGGTGGACTGGGAACTTAAAGGGGTATTCCCATCTCACAAATGTAGATTGTATAGTTAGATATAGCCATACCAATTGTATTACTAATATAATGTATTTATATAAAATGTACTGTTTAGAAGATTTGCCTATTTGTATATCCATTGTCCCACACACATCAGTCAGGCCGTTGCCCCTGGTTACGGCCACCGGAGCCATGTAGTAGTGGTGGCCGGCTTGCTGTTGTTCAAACTCGCTCTGAGGTAACTGCTGTATTATGAACGCACATTGCATGAGCATGCAGAGACACATCTTAGGGTACTTTCACATCTGCGTTTTGGACGCTACCAGTCCAAAATGCAATAGTCAGGATCCGACCAAAACGCAGACTTTATAAACGGATCCTGCTCCATAGGGATGAATTTTTCTTGGAACTGGATCCGTTTCTCTGCGTTTTGGAAGCGCCGACAAAAAATGCTACAACCCTAAGATGTGTCTCCGCATGCCCATGAAATGTGCGTTCACAATACAGCGGTTACCTCAGAGCGGGTTTGAACAAGAGCACGTCAGCCACCACTACTACATGGCCGCAGTGGCCGTAACTAGGGGCAACGGCCTGACTGATGTGTGTGGGACAATGGATATACAAATGGGTAAATCGTCTAAAAGGTACATTTTATATAAATACATTCTATTAGTAATAATACTGGTAGGACTATATCTAACTATGCAAACTACATCTGTGAGATGGGAATACCCCTTTAAGGGGGTTCTCCGGGAATTGAGAAAATGAAAATACTAAATAAGTAATTATTACTTTATTATAAATATGTTCACAAATACCTTTCATTAGCTATAATGCCTTGTTTTGTCTGGGGAGCAATTATTAGGAGAAACAAAATGGCCGCTGTCCTATTAGTCCACATAGAACCTGTCCTAATCACACAGCAGCAGTTACTTCACAACACTGAGGTAAAGAGCTGCCTCATCCTCCTCTCTGCTCTGACTGTCAGGAATTATGATCCTGAATACAGATGATATGATCTTTAGCTGAATCTCTGTAGGAATGGAGTTCATGAGGAGAAGTACAGAGAGAAGGTGGGGATGTGGCTGTGTCCTGCTATGTGATCAGGACAGTTTTTCGGTATGCTAATAAGATGGCGGCCATTTTGTTTCTCCTGATGATTGTTCCCCAGACAAAACGTGCCTTTATAACTAATGAAAGGTATTTGGGAATATATTTGTAATAAAGTAATATTTACATATTTTCATTTTCTTAATTCCCGGTGAACCCTTTTAAAGTGGCCCTGGAAAAAATACTAAAAGTGGCCCCATTTTGTGTTTAGGTCCAAATTGATGGAAGGCAGAGTAAGCAATACCATATTGCGCCACATTATACCATCCCTATAGAGCCAAATACCACAGTCCATCACAAAATACTACCACCAACAGCACAATATATTTTTATGCCATTCTGCCCTTTAAAAAAATAAAACTGATTGTCTGAACAGTCCCCTAGTGGATATCGCTGTCTTGTGTAATAACCTTCTTTTCTGTCTTCTTCCAGACATTCAGGAGTGGAGTGAATTGAAGCAATTCTTCGAAGCGCACTATTCTCAGATTTATTTTATCTTCTATGAAAATTTCATTACACTGGAAAGTAGCTTAAAGCTAAAAGGTATCCGTTCATTTATTCTGTCACTGATTTATCCCCTATGTGCATGGATCTATATATTCATATCGTTCCCATTAATCACATAGAAATATGGGGCGGTTTACTAATCTGTATGCCATTACATTTGTTACTCTGCAGCTCCTTTGACTACTATAGTGACAGGGCTTTTCCGCTACTTCTATATTAATGGCCTACCCTCTGATATCAGATCGATGGCGGACCAATCAGGTGATGTGCAGTAGCCCTGGCATCACAGCGCCATCCTTTGCGTAGTGGACAGTGATGGTTACTGCAGCCCTGCTCCTGTTGAAGCAAATAGGAGCAGCACTGCAGTAACCAGCTGTGCCCACTACACAATGGATGGAGCTGTGTAATACTGGCACCCATTTCCATCACCGGAGCTACTGCAGAACAACTGATTGGTTGGGGAACAGGGTGTCGGAGCCCCAATCTTCTGATATTGATGACCTATCTTAAGTTGTTAAATCTGGGAGAATCCCTTTTAAATTGACAATTAGGCCTTATTTAAACGTCAGTGTTCGGTCAGTGATTTCCATCAGTGATTTTGGGCCAAAACCAGGTGCGGCTCTAAACACAGAACAGGTGCAGATCTTTCCCTTATGTCTGTGGAGGCTTCAGTCCTGGTTTTGGCTCACAATCACTGATGGAAATCACTGACCAAAACTCTGTCATGTGAATAAGGCCTTAGGCTAGGGCTAGTCGACGACATGTGTCGTGCAACAAAAAAGGTACAACTACATTATGACGTGTTGCAATGATAGTCTATGGTGTGGCAATGCGACATACTGCAACAGTTGCACTTAAAGGGGTATTCCCATCTGACAAATGTAGTTTGTATAATTAGATATAGCCATATCAATATTATTACTAATAGAATGTATTTATATAAAATGTACCATTTAGAAGATTTGCCTATTTGTATATCCATTGTCCCACACACATCAGTCAGGCCGTTGCCCCTAGTTACGGCCACCGCGGCCATGTAGTAGTGGTGGCCTCCTTTTCAAACCCACTCTGAGGTAATTGCTGTATTGTGAACGCACATTGTATGAGCATGCGGAGACACACCTTAGGGTTGTAGCATTTTTGTCTGCGCTTCTAAAACGCAGAGAAACGGATCCTGTTCCAAGATCAATTCATCTCTATGGAGCAGGATCTGTTTATAAAGTCTGCGTTTTGGACGTATCCTGAACATTGTGTTTTGGACTGGTAGCGTCCAAAACGCAGATGTGAATGTACCCTACGATGTGTCTCAGCATGCTCATGCAATGTGCGTTCACAATACAGCAGTTACCTCAGAGCGAGTTTGAACAAGAGCAAGCTGACCACCACTACTACATGGCTGAGGTGGCCGTAACTAGGGGCAACGGCCTGACTGATGTGTGTGGGACAATGGATATACAAATAGGAAAATCTTCTAAACGGTACATTTTATATAAATACATTCTATTAGTAATAATATTGGTATGGTTATATCTAATTATACAAACTACATTTGTGAGATGGGAATACCCCTTTAATGTTGTATGGATGGATTTTTTGCGACTATTGTGTTGCAGTCACAGCATGTTGCAGTGCCACACCATAGACTATCATTACAATAAATGTTGTGTGACACATTTCGCCGTGTAGCCCTCGCCTTACTGTTTTTGTAGGTTATATTAGGTAATTGCATAACTAGCAGTGCGATAATATGGACCACAGGCTGCCATAAAACTGCCCGGCATGTTAATGTTATATTGTTGTGACCATGGAATGCTTATTTAAGTAGGTCGTAGTATGTGGATCTCGGTGTACCGCTAAAGGATTGGGCATGTTGGATTCTTTGTTTCTTCTTATGGTAGATAAAATGCTGCCAGAGATGTGTGGAGGAGACTGAGCCCCAGATTTACTAATATGTCTGCGGCAAATATCATCCAATTTGGTGCATTTAGGGTTTCTATACTTTTTTCCACTGTGCTCGAAAAGGGGGCAGAGATTAGTAGAAAGGGGCAGGGTTTAATTGGAAAGGGGTGGGGCCTAAATGTGCCACAGTTCTGGCGTAAAAATCTGTCTCAAAGTAATCCAACCAATAGTTAGTATAGAGTCTGTGTGCCAGATTTACCATCCAGTCTGAGCTCCTGTGATAAATCTGGTGCCGGTCTATACAGCCACACTAAGCTTAGGCCATCTTTACTATTGAAAAATCTGGGCAGCAGCTTATTCTCCTCATCCTGTTGAGAGCACATGCATGCTTGGCTGAGCGTGCATCCATATGGAGGGGATTGAGAGAAATAGTGTTCATCTGACTATCTAAAGTGTATGGCACCTTTACTCTTCCACTGCGCTTTTGTAGCTAACCATATAGTATGAGTAGGACATTAATCCATCCCCCGTTTAGGAGCAGGAGAACAGAAAGGACAGATTCGGGACATAACTGAGCTGAACGGAGCCTACGGACCACATAGACTATAATGGGGTCCATAAGGTTTCCACTCAGAAGATGATTTTTTAAGTGACTGCGTGCACAACTTTTGTCTCCGCTCCAAAAATCATCTTATGAGCGAAAACCTAACGGGCCCCACTATAGTCTGGGGTCCGTAGGCTCCGTTCAGCTCAATTATGTCCCTATAACGGAGCAGGAGATCGGAAGGGCTGAACGGTGATGTGAACGAAGCCTTAGGCCTCTTTCACACGAGCGTCATGGATTAGGTCCGGATGCGTTCAGGAAAACTTGCACCATTTTGCAAGCAAGTTCAGTCAGTTTTGTCTGCGATTGCATTCAGTTTTTTCCGCGCGGGTGCGATGCGTTTTTATGCATTTTTCACACGCGTGATAAAAAACTGAAGGTTTACAAACAACATCTCTTAGCAACCATCAGTGAATCACGCATTACATCCGCACTTGCTTCAGGATGCAATGCGTTTTTCACTGAAGCCCCATTCACTTCTGTGGAGCCAGGGCTGCGTGAAAAACGCAGAATATAGAACATGCTGCGTTTTTCACGCAACGCAGAACTGATGCTTGAAAAAAAAATGCTCATGTACACAGACCCATAGAAATGAATGGGGAAGGATTCAGTGCGGGTGCTATGCGTTCACGTCACGCATTGCACCCGCGCGGAAAACTCGCTCGTGTGAAAGGGGCCTTAGCTGTCCACGTGAAAGATCCAGCCACACGATGAACGAGTGTTTCGCTCGTTTATCAGGTAATTGGCGGCACCTTTACACCGGCAGATCATCACTGCAGATCATTCCCATAAACCCCTTGTTAGCGATGATCTGCCTGAAGTTTAGAAAATGTAAAGGGCCCTCTAGTTACATGTATCAGTCATTGGGAGTATGTATGGATGAACAATCCTTTGTACGATCATTCATCCCCATACAGTTTGCATCATTGTTGGCATTGTTTGTCTCCTGTACTTCTGTCCCATCAGTTCCCTTGATCTGTCTTCAGACATTGTATTATGAATAGTCTGAGTGACAGCTTAAGAAAAACAAACTGTTTGTGCTTATGGACGTTTTTGTGTATGGACGTCAGGGTTTTGTGAAATATAAGAATTTCCCTTTTATTTTCCAGGGAATAAATCTCAAAGGGAGGAGCTGGACTCCATCCTATTTCTTTTTGAAGTAAGTATTTTTTGGTGATCTGATCTTTGTAAGGCACTTAAAGGGGTTGTCCGGGTTCAGAGCTGAACCCGGACATACCCAGGTTTTGACTCCAGCAGCCCTCCTGAACAGGGCATTGGAGCATCTCATGCTCCAATGCCCTCCCTTGCCCTGCGCTGGATCGCGCAGGGCAAGGGCTCTTTTGTTTGTAAACATTCACTGCCGGGCGGAGGCTTCTGCCCGGCAGTGAGTTCGGTGACGTCACCGGCCGTAATGGGCCGGCTTTAGCGCTGCCCTAGTCGTTTGAATGGCTAGGGCAGCGCTAAAGCCCGCCCATCAGTGCCGATGACGTCACCGGGCTCACTGCCGGGCGGAAGCCTCCGCCTGGCAGAGCCCAGTACGTCACCGGAACCGGGCTAAATTCCTTTGCCCTGCGCTAATTAGCGCAGGGCAAAGGAGGGCATCGGAGTATAGGATGCTCCGATGCCCTGTTCAGGCGGGCTGCCTGGGTGAATTGAAAGGTATGTCCGGGTTCAGCTCTGAACCCGGACAACCCCTTTAATTAGGGCTCATGAAGATGGCCGTATCAATGAGTACGCAACATTTTGCAAAATTGCGGAACGGGTGCGGACCCATTCATTTCAATGAGGCTGCAAAAGATGCGAACAGCACACCATGTGTTGTCTGCATCCGTGGTTCCATTCTGTGCCTCAGCGGAAAACATAGAACATGTCAGTGATTGCGGACAAGAATAGGCATTTTCTATTATGGTTGAGGCCATGTGCGGTCCTCAAATTGCGAAATGCACGCGGCCGGTATCCGTGTTTTGCGGATCATCAAAGCACTACGGCCGTCTGAATGGGCCCTTATACAAAGAAACCCTTCAGCATGAATCCACTGCTAGTAGTATAGTGATGTCATGATGTGAACTAAAGGGGTTTTCCTGCCTAGAGCATCTGATTGGTGGGGGTTTGGCAACTGGGACCCCCGCTGATCAGCTGTTTGAGAAGGCAGCAGTGTCCTTCTCTCTGCAGCTGTAAATACACTGCACCGCTACAGATAAATGATGAGGAGGGTCCAGCACTCGCCCAAAGACCACAGCTGCTTCATACAGGTCCGACTCCTGCCAGCTCCGCCCATCTGATGCAATCATTAGATTGCAATTTCTATAGAGTAATGGATTTTTCTCCATTACCCTATACATAGATCGCTGTATTATAATTTACTGCTGCCATCTGCTGGCCTGAATTGTAACATACAAGTAATGAGCCAAGCCTAGTACAGGCTCCGGCTCATTACCGACGTAAAATGCCTTCCCCGATCTCCATCCGGGGAAGGCATTCCTACTTGCGAAGCATGCATTTCTAGGTTTTCGGCCTCATGGATGCTGTGGTCTTGTTTGACCACTGCATCTAAAGGGGTTAAAGGTCCGCGAACTTGATCTGATTGTTGTAAGGCACATACAAATAAACCCTTCAGAATGAATACTCTGCTTGTAGTATAGTGATGTCATGATGGGGATTAAAGGGATTTTCCTACCTAGAGTATCTAATTGGTGGGTGTCTGGCACTTGGGACCCCCACTAATCAGCTCGTTTGGCCACTGCATCTTAAGGGGTTAAAGGTCCACGATTGGCATTATGGTTGATCACAGACATTAGCCACAGGGAGCCATGTTTAAAGAACTACTGTTGGGAAGTAGGTTGAAGTTGGACATACACATAAGATTAAAGTAGGCCGGAATGTCAGATTTCAGTATATATATATATATATATATATATATATATATATATATATATATATATAAATACTGACTCTTGGTCGACCAGTTTAGTTGGTGGGAATCCTTCGTACGAATGATCCCTTGGACAACTGATCGTTTATTGTCTCCGATGTGTGGCCAGCTTTAAAGTGTCCCTGTACTTTGGGAAAACCTTTGTGTCATCGGTGTGTTCCGAGTGCTGAAACTTCTGCCGATCGCTAGAACAAGGAGGGAGAAGCGCTCACATAACTCTCACTGCTGGAGCCCATAGACCAGGGCTGGCCAACCTGAGGCTCTCCAGCTGTTGTAAAACTACAACTCCCACCATGCCCTGCTGTAGGCTGATAGCTGTAGGCAGACTGGGCATGCTGGGAGTTGTAGTTTTGCAACAGCTGGAGAGCCACAGGTTGGCCAGCCCTGCCATAGACTTTCTATTGAGTCCATCTCTCTCCGATCTCTTGTAGTGAGGAGACGGTATGCTATGAGAGCGCTTCTCTCTCTCCTTCTTCTAGCGATCGGCAGGGGTCTCAACACTCGGACCCCGAACAGATTAAAACGCCTTTAAAGAGGCCATTGCTTAGTGATTATATTAAATTGATTATCAATTATAAGTAACGATGCTGCTGAGCTTTCATGGTTACAAGATAAATTAGAAATCCAATAGACGGGATTAGAAAGGTAGAGAATTGGGTTAATTACCTGTTAATTTGAGTTACTCCTGATCTGGGGCCTGTACGTGTCCCTTGAGGTCTGAGCTGTGCAATTGTCATTGAACTGATTGAATTCTGCCAACCCCGAGGAAAGCTAATTATGTGGAGCCTGCATTTTCAGGCCAGGCAATGGAGTGTACATTAAAGAACTCCCGACAAAAATGTTATTCCATGTCCTGCTAGAAATGTACATGATATAATCTGTAGTGAATGTCAATTTCTTACCAGTGTCTGAATTTTTTACTTATATCATCCTGAAGTTTCTTATCTGTGTCATGTGACCAGCAATTAGACCCACCAACTCACACACAGACTTATGTGTTTGACAGGAAGTCTAATTCTCTATGTATTCCTATGAGACTGAAAGTGAGGCTCCCATAGGAATGAATAGAGCAGTGACTGGCTTCCTGTCCTGGGTCAGTTGGAGGTCAGGGCGTTGATTACATGACCCAGCTACAATAAGAAGAGAGGTTTTTACTCACAGAAACAGTCACTGATAAGAAAATGACAATCACTACAGATTATATCATGCACCTTTCTAACAGGTCAGAGAATACATTTTTTTGCGGGAGTTCTTTAATATACAGTATGAGAATGCTCTGATTATACCGCAGGTTATACCACATATTTTATGTCTCATGTTATTGGTTGCTTTTCTTTTGATTTAGAAAATTCTACAACTACTACCTGAAAGGATTTTCTACCGCTGGCAGTACCATAGTATAGGTAAGAATTGTGGCAATAATCATAATACTTGTAAATTATTACTTGCTATTTCTGAAGTATTCTGACATCTTACGGTATATGAGGACATCTGTACATGTAGCAATGCTGTAGAATGTTACTCCATAGTCATTACCACCTTTAAAGCGGTTGTCTGATAGAGGATGGGGGTTGTCCTCTGCTCAGGACCACCCTCTATGAGCCAGGACAGAAAGTTGATCTGTGATAGCTGGTCTCGTACTGTAATGTAATGACATTTGCTGGGGCGATACCATCAGACGGCTGCTTTTGCTGGGGGTGCCACTCATTTACTTGATTGGCTGACGTTCCCGCTAAGGCTTCTTTCACACTGGCGTTAGGATTGTCCAGCAGGTGAACTGCCTGCTGGGTCCTTACTAACGTTTGCACACATGCGCTGCTGGAAGTCTGCCCTGGGCCAATTCACGATAATGGGGACGGGCCGGAGATGCGGCTGCAGCATGGCAAACATGCCGAGAGGTGACCGGACAAAAAACGCAGTCTGCCAGACACCTTCAGGCTCATGCACACAAACGTCTTTTTTTTTTTTTTTTTTCCCACATCCGATATGCATTAGTCTCTTGACTAATGTCCTTGTGGCCAGTCAACCTTGGCAGATGAGACTAGTATTGGGAGAGGGATAGATTTCTCTTGTCTTTTTAATTCTCAGAATAGAAGTATCAGATGTGTCGAGCACCCATTCATCTTCTATTTCCCATAAAAAAAAACTTAGTTGTTGTGTTACTATTTTTTTTTTTTACTTCTGGCCTTTTACGGAGCCATAACTTTTTTATTTTTCCATTCACATAACCGAAGGGGGGCTTTTTTTTATGGGTTTTGTTTTTATGGCATTCTTTATGCAGTAAAACTGACCCATGCCCTTCATTATGATAACAGCAATAATACGTTTGTATAGTTTTTCTTGTATTTTAATACTTAAAAAATAAAAACTGTGGAGAAAATCATTTTCCTTGCATCGCCATATTCTGACACCCATGAATTTTTTTATTTTGGGGGTGGTACCTTGGAAGTTTTTTTTTTTACAGTAGAAATTAATTTCTGAAGTTATTACCCGAAGTAATAACTTCGGCTTCTAAGAGCCAATACATTCTAATACTGTATGGAGTGCTTGCTCCATACAGTATCCTAACAAAGTTTCATCTGAAGTCGATTCGTTCATCCCTAGTCATGTCCATGGGTGGGGCAATGATAGGGGAGTGTCTGTGTAACTAGCTTGGTGGGAGGAGCTATAAACTAACTGGGCGTTGTTAGGGGCAGTGATAGGGGAGTGTCTGTGTAACTAGCTGGGTGGGAGGAGCTATAAACTAGCTGGGTATTGTTAGGGGTGGAGCTGGAGCTCTGGCAGAAGTGCATCATGGGTTTGGATGGATACAGAACAGTAAGTGCCTCATACAGGATGTGACCAAACCAGAGTGATTGGTTTACCTGATGAAAATGTGCCAGTACATGGCTGGGGATCTCTTAGCAGATGCGCAGATTCCATCTTCCCGGCAATCTCCAGCTATGTACAGTTTGCGCCAAGGCTCTGCTGTGAGACTCCAGGACCAGGCGTGAGTACCTCTACACTGCCTGGCCCTGTCAGTCAAAGCAGTGGGGGGAACAGAAAATGAGCAAAGCCTCACGTGCAAGGGCAACACCCTCATTGCACCAAGGGGCTTATTTGCATAACATGTGGTGACGGATTCCCTTTAAATTGGCTTCAGGTTAAGACCATTGTGGTTTTTATCTGAACAACCCCTTTAAGTTATTTAATCTTTTATTTCAAAGAGCATCAGTTTGGATTAAAGCATCAGTAAGAAGGGTTAATGATTTCAGCCTAATCTGCCTGTGAGTTTTTTGCTGAGTCGGCATCGATCTATCTATGGAAAGAATGGCTGGAAATGTAAGGTCAGGGAAATGGGGTCTTGTTGTTGGAAACACTGAGACATCTGCACTGACTTACTGAAAGCTTCTTCCTTCCTTTGCCTGTTCTTTCATTATCATTCCAGGACAAAACCTTTAGTTCCTGGCCCCGTGTTTTCTGCTTAAATATTTCATGGGTTTAGGGTTGTGAAATCCCTTGTTTTCCTGATCATTCCTAGGATTTTTCCTTAGGACAGCCATTATCTTTAGTTTACTAGCCTTTTTTGTCTTCCGCTTTTATTATAAATCGGTTGAGTTAGTAAATTTGCTTCTGAACATTTTATTTCTTTGTTTTTTCTAGGTTCAGTTTTAAAGAAGCTTTTACACACTGGAAATTCTATAAAAGTAAGTGCTGCAAAAATGTTCTGGATAATGCACTCTTAGGCCTCTTTCACACGAGCGTCGCGGATTCGGTCCGGATGCGTTCAGGATGCGTTCAGGAAAACTCGCACCATTCTGCAAGCAAGTTCAGTCAGTTTTGTCTGCGATTGCGTTTAGTTGTTCCGTTTTTTCCGCGCGGGTGCAATGCGTTTTGATGCGTTTTTCACGCGCGTGAAAAAAAACTGAATGTTTACAAACAACATCTCTAAGCAACCATCAGTGAAAAACGCATTGCATCCGCACTTGCTTGCGGATGCAATGCGTTTTTAACGCAGCCCCATTCACTTCTATGGGGCCAGGGCTGCATGAAAAACGCAGAATATAGAACATGCTGCGTTTTTCACGAAACGCAGAAGTGATGCGTGAAAAAAAACGCTCCTCTGAAAAGACCTATTGAAATGAATGGGTCAGGATTCAGTGCGGGTGCAATGCGTTCACATCACGCATTGCACCCGCGCGGAAAACTCGCTCGTGTGAAAGGGGCCTTAGAGTGGAAATCCACTCAAAACTGATCCTCTTATATACTTTAGATACTTCACACAAGATCGTATAGATGGCACGGGCTAAAGAACGCCCAAATCTTTTAGCCTTTAGAAAATTCTATTTCTTAAGCCCCCTTTACACAGCCCGACACAGCAGGCAATTATCAGGAATGATCCATTAGTTCCTAATATTTGCCTGCTCGTTCAGGGGGTAAAACCTGCATTTAAATGCAGCAGTCACCGCTCCTGTATGTCGACAAGGGATCGCTACTGCAGCAGCAATGCTTTTACCCGATGAACGTGCGTCTGCTCATTCATCAGGTGGTCGGCAGCACGCTTCTTCCCGATAATTGCCCCAATCTTTGACCAGTGGAAAGGGGCCTTACAACAATCTCCTAAGACAATGGCTATTCTGGCTCACTGTCAACTGGATTATGGGCAATCTAGAGAGCCATAGCTCTTTTACACTAAAATTTGATGGGGGTTTGAGTTCATGGCCTACTTCTCTGTCCCAGCTATTAGAAAATTCTGTATAATTAGCCCATTCCCTCATTCTTAACTACCCGTAACCCACCACTGTCACCCTGTTGTATGAGAGTGACCAGAACAAAAAGGTTGAAGGGGTTGTCCGGGCTGTAGTTATTGATAACCTATCCTATGGATAGATCATCAATATCAGATTGGTGAGGGTTCGAATTCCAGCATCCCCAACAGTCAGGTGATTGACATTATGAAGCAGAAGGCTTACTGTTCCTGCATCCTGCGTCTCGGATCCCACTACACGGCTGAGGTGTTCAGAGCCGTCCACCTCCAGCACAGTACACTTTGTTTCCTGCGCCATGACTGGCCAAAACAGTTTATTGGTAGGGCATCAATATCTATAACATGGACAACCCCTTTAAGCGTACATCCACATGAGACGTAAATGGTGGAGATTTGCGTGCGGCACATCCTCCGTTTTTAAATACAAATTTGTTAAAGGGAGTCTGTCACCTCATTTTCACCTATATAACTAACAGCACTGCCCCACAGAAGATTGCAGACACATCCCAGACATACCTGAGTGCACTTTGTGTCTGTATTACATGTCCAGAAAAAGCACTTTTATTCTGCAGGAAAACAGCTCCTAAGTGCCCGGCTGAAAGTGAAACTAAAAACAGCTTTCTCTCCTGACTCGATTTCTAACAGCTATATCTTCTGATTTACTGGGTATAATGCTGTGATTTTGGTATCATTTTAAAGCTTTCAAAGAAGGTCAGAACCATTTTTCTATCTGCTACC
Source organism: Rhinella marina (assembly GCA_900303285.1). Taxonomy (NCBI): domain Eukaryota; kingdom Metazoa; phylum Chordata; class Amphibia; order Anura; family Bufonidae; genus Rhinella; species Rhinella marina. Next base: position 1,150,580 of record ONZH01025655.1, on the reverse strand, counting down.
AATCCCAAGATACGAGCAGCTAAAGCAGCCCTCCCCTCTTCAGTCTGGTTTGCAGCAGCAGCAGAGCCGGGCACTTGGGAGCTGTTTTCCTGAAGAATAAAAGTGCTTTTTCTGGACATGTAATACAGACACACAGTGCACACAGGTATGTCTGGGATGTGACATGTAATACAGACACACAGTGCACACAGGTATTTCTGGGATGTGACATGTAATACAGACACACAGTGCACACAGGTATGTCTGGGATGTGACATATAATACACACACACAGTGCACACAGGTATGTCTGGGATGTGACATGTAATACAGACACACAGTGCACACAGGTATGTCTGGGATGTGTCTGCAATCTTCTGGGTACTGCTGTTAGTTATATAGGTGAAAATGAGGTGACAGACTCCCTTTAAAAAAAAACAATGTGCAGTGTAAGTTGACCTGCGGCACATCAAGTTATGCTGCAGATAGAAGCCGTGGCAAGAACGGCGACAAATCTGCCTATGACACACCTACATAAACTCGGCCCCACAAGTTTGTTACCCCTCATGGTATGTAAAATTCTGTTCTGACTCTTAAGACAAGGTAGCAGTGCTGAGTATGTCAGACTCATTTGGCACTACTCCTGTGTTTCTGTGGTTTTACATAGGACTGAAGATAAATCTACGGCTTGAATTCTCTGCTGTACCTGTATAGGGCGACTGGTACTTTCTGTGTGTTATAGTAGAGTTCCTCACTCTGACACTTCTGAGGCCACCTGTCAGCCGGCACCTTGCAGCCATCCCCGCCCTTTCAGCAATGATGTCACGTTCAGAAAATGTCTGCATTGTTTCACTGTAGGCGCGGCTCGGTTCCTCGATGCAGGACTATAGAAGCCTCTCCAGTACTTGTGCACCTGCGTATTGGGTTTATGTCTAGTTATAATGGAGCTGCACTACTACTCTCCTCATCAGAGTGATCACTGTAGGAGGTTTTTTTGCAGATCTGAGGAAATCTTATACAGAAATAACAGTTTGTAGCCTGAAACAATAAAGGCAAACCATATTGAATCAGTCCGATCGAGCAGAATAAACCTGGTGACAGACTCCCTTTTTCTTATCAGTATTTCTTTATTGAATATAATTTTCTTTTTTCATCAGTCCTGGCCAGTCTCGACATTCTGCACTGACAGACTATATACTAAAGCTGGCATTTGTAACGCTAGTCTTAGTATATCTTCCCCAGTCTGTTGCAAAGCGTGTGCACCATGTTTTTGTCACAGATTGCATCAGAATTATGGCTCATTTGATTAGTAACTCTCCAGATGCAATCACGGGGTGCACAGAGGGGATCTCACCTGAGGGTTCAGGTCCAGATTAGTTCTCTATGTGTAAAGAAGGTGCAGACTTTTCCAAGGTGCAAAACCAGTGACCACCATTGAGACATAGTGCAGCCATTTAGGGACAGTTGATTTATTGGTTGGAGAGGAGGGAGAAGGAAAGAAAGAATATGGGGGAAGGGGGTTGGTTAGGACACGCCAAAGTCACCTGGAGGGTCTATGGTTAAAGGGGTTCTGTAGTTCTTTTTAACTGATGATCTATCCTCTGGATAGATCATCAGCATCTGATCGGCGGGGGTCCGACACCCGGGACCCCTGCTGATCAGCTGTTCCTTCTCTATGTTTTCCTCAGGCCTAGTGACGTCATGACTAGTATAACTGACCTGGGCGCGGCTAAGCTCCATTCAAGTGAACAGAGCTTAGCCCCGTACAGGCCAGTGATACTAGTCGTGACGTCACTGGGCCTGAGGAAAACACAGAGAAGGATGCGGCGCTCCTGGACCGCGGCTGCCTTCTCAAACAGCTGATCGGCGGGGATCCCGGGTGTCGGACCGCTGACGATCAGATGCTGATGATCTATCCAGAGGATAGATCATCAGTTTAAAAGAACTACAGAACCCCTTTAATACACACATAAAGTATACAAGCTCTCAGAAAAGTTAGGGGTACTAGACAACTATGATGTATTTCCTCCAACCAAGGTCTGCTCTAGCTACCAGACTGCAGAGTAGAAGTATTCCTGTATCCTAGGTTTGACATTGCCAGGCAGAAGGTGAATGATGGATCACCAGTAGAGATGAGCGAACCTGCTCGTAACGAGTGGTTCAATGCTCGGATCCCCTGCGCTCCCCTACCCGCAGCCATCCGGATCCGTCCTCACCCGACTATAAGTCAATGGGGACGGATCCGTTACTAGTCACATACCAGTGTGTGACACCAAACGGATCTGTCCCCATTGATTTACAGTCGGGTGAGGACGGATCCGGATGGCTGCGGGCGGGGGAGCGCAGGGGATCCGAGCATTGAACCGCTCATTACGAGCAGGTTCGCTCATCTCTAATCACCAGGTCTCAAAATATTTTTAGACTGTAGACTTTTTGTAAAAGAAAGGCTTGACGCTGTCCATGACTGATAAGGCATGCCACAAAAAATTGATATAAATGTCTGACAGGACAGGTGTGCCTGCCACCTCTAGGACCTACTTCTATCTCAAGAACGTTGCCTTCAGGTGGGGAGGGGATGCAGAGGTGCATGAGGCCTAAGCCAAATGTGTTCAAACATACACAGACAACATAATTCAGCAGGAGGAAGCCCTGTCCATACAAGCTTACAATCTCTTTTCAAAGGATTGATTCCAAAATGGCTTCATCCGCTTTGTACCACTAGCATCTTATGGATAAAACTCATAGTCATGTGTCATGACTCCAGCAATTCTGATGAAATATGATTTTGGGGAGTGAAGGAGTCTTTATGTGGTAGCCACCCCTGAACACAAGATGGTAGCCTTGGCGTTCCTTTCTGCCTGCATGTCACATCTTCTGACTATGCCTCCTGCTGTCTTGCATGTTTAGGCCCCATTCAGACGACCGTATTTTTGGTCAGCAATTTTTGCGGATAGGATGTGGACCCAATCGTTTCTCTCTGTGTGATGTCCATTCGATAGCCCTGCAAAAAAGAGAGAACATGTCCCATTCTTGTCCGTTTTGCGGACAAGGATAGGCATTGGTACAATGGATCCGCAAAACAAAACCGGATGCAACACGGACGTCATCTGTATTTTTTAGGAATCCACGTTTTGCGCACCGCAAAATACATACGGTCGTGTGAATGTCCCGTTAGTCAGTGGCATCACTTGGTACATGCGACCTGTTTAAATGAAAATGTCTTTCATCCTTTAGATACGATGTGAAGGAATGCGGCTGTTTCTTCTCTGGCTTCAAGCACTGCAGACAAATTGTGGAGAGGAGCAGGCACTAATATTTGCATGTCTTGTTCCTGGCTTTCCTGCCGTCATGTCATCTCGAGGTCCTTGCACACTGGATACCCTCATAAGTCCTACTTATAATTTACTTGATGGTTAGTGACAGCGCTTCTAACTGCTTATTTCTTGCCCTTCACGTTACATTAATGAACTACATTGTACTGAGGTGTTAGTTCTTCTGGTAAAGTTGGATTACTGCCATTATAAGTCGTTCCTTGAAGTCCTGAAGTAGAGACGTCTACACAGGTCAAATTTACTGTGGATTGTTTCTGCAGCAAATCCACACGTTTTGGTACAGAGTTGCCTCTGAATTTGACTGAATTTTCTAGGAAGATTAAAGGGAATGTGTCTTTAGAAAATGACTTATTGTTTAAATTGTGTTTTTATGTTTAAAATATTTAAAAATAATTTTTGACTATTTTATTTTTAAAATACTTCCGTTTTCACAGTGACCACTAAGCCTAATAATCGGCAACACTTGTCTGTAGGCATCACTTATCAACAGTCCTCTCATTATCATCAGACAGGATCACAAAGGCAGATATCGCCTATCTATAGATAACACAGGATCCACTATTCACAGTAAATAAATACTTATGTCACATCGTGTCTATGCCTTCCTTGTACAATGACCTCTGCACAGGTCACAGAGCATGGCCACAAAACTATCACATAATAGTCAATGAGGTCCCCTCCAGTCTATTGCCAGTGATTAGTGGGGGTGTCCAACAATGACAACTACTTACCTGATCAGGGGGGCCCTGTTGATTGAACCCCCGCCTATCAGACACATCCCCTATCCTGTGGCACAACCCCTTTAACAACAGCTCAGGCAAGAAGACAGCCCCCATTATCATGTTCAGAAAACAAAATAAAAAAATCTGTAATCAGAAAATAAAAAGAGACTACAAAACATGATGTGTCCACTATCTGGTTTATACTAGCAGAAAAAAATATAGGTGATGCATTCCCTTTAAAAATAGAAGAGCAAAAGCCTCATTCACAGGGGCGGACTGGGAACTTAAAGTGGCCCTGGAAAAACTACTAAAAGTGGCCCCATTTTGTAGGGGTCCAAATTGATGGAAGGAGGGGCCAGCAATACCATATTGTGGCACATTATACCGCCCCAACAGAGCCAAATACCACAGTCCATCACAAAATACATCCCCAAAAACTTCCATTGGCTGGTGATGAGGAGGCTCAGGTGGCCACCTTGGCACCGGCCCACCAGGAAATTTCCCTGTAAGGTCTATGGCCAATCCGCCCATGCTCATTCATTAAAAAAAAACCCAGCTGTGGATGTTATTGCAGGCTTTGACTTCTTCATTGACATCAATGGTGAAAGTCTTCCCAAATCCATGAACATAATGCCACAGAAAGATCATGAGCATGTGGAAAGATCTCATCCACTTGCCTGGCACTGTAACCCACTGTGGATGGCACTAATACAGATTCGCAGGTAAAATCCACAGAAATGTTGTCTCAGGTCAGTTTGAGATGAACAAGTTCACTGCGGGAAACACAATGGGGCACATTTATTAAGATCAGCGTTTTAGATACTGGTCTTAATAAAGCCCCATCGCTGGCAGTGGATCGCTGAAGTTATGAAGAGGTGCAGGCCTCTTCATAACTTTAGTGTATCCAGTGCTGCTTCTAAATGTAAGACAGCTGTCTTACATTCAGACCTTTTTCTACGCCTGACACAGGCCCGTCCCCTTCCCCACCCACACTAAGCTCACTTTTTAGACCAGGCATGAGCGGGGAAAAGTTGCAGATTGCAGAGCAACTAACCGTTGCTCCGCAATCTGCGCCTGAAATACACCTAATTTAGGCATATTTCAGTTTGATAAACGACCCCTAATGTGTGTGGGAGTGTGATTTCCAGTTCTGACCTCTGCTCCTTTGACAGGAACACCAGGTGTTATAATGATTTATAATTCTGTGTGTCCCTGCCAGACCCTGGATCTACTGAATTGGTCTAACATAATGCTGTCAGTACTGTTCAGAAGATTCAAAGTCTGGCAGGGACACACATTTTTGTAAATCATTATGATGCCAGATGGTCCTGTCAGAGGAGCAGAGGTCAGAATGGGAAGTCACGCTCCCACACACATCGTGTTTCCCATTTTACATTGATGGCAACATATATAATAAAGAAATGGCTGACAGTCTGAAATAAGCATAATTCTGGATTTGAGAAGATACTGGTGACTTTTCTCTGGACATATAATACCAGGTACGAGGTAACTCTGCTTTTATTAATTTAGGTAAAGTCTTTCCTGAGGAAATCACGCCTCTTGTACCAGTGGTGTCTGGTGAGAAAACCCCTGATGATCCAAGCTGCTTTTTCTTACAAATGCTGTTGAAGTACATGGTAATACAGGTAAGTGCATGGATTACGTGGTTTGGTGTGATGCTCCTGCTTTCAGGTAGTTGTGAATTGTTATTTTGGCAATTCTTTAAAGGGGTTATCCGAGACCGGGCATATAGGTGAAATTTTTTAGTCTCGGATAACCCCTTTAACCGTTTGCTTACCGTGGCGGTAAGCTGTTATCTGCAACCAGATGTATATCAGCATCGGGTTACATTATGATCTGCCGGTTCTCCAGTAAGAATCCCAGAGACCAGATAAAGTGGTCCCTGCGCTGTAACAGGGTGTTACTGCAATCCATCACACTGTAACGTCAAAAAGCGCGCAGGTGTGCCTTCTTCTTGATGTCAGAGTGCCCCTGTACTCTGTGAAATAATCCCCTCCTTCCCTAAAGCACGATGGGGTTATTTCTTTTTTTTTTTTTCATAAAAAAATAAAATAAAAATTAATTAAAAAAATATACAAATTCTACCCCCCTTTTTCGTTCATAAAAAAAAAAATTAGCAATAGTATAGCAGACTTTTTTTTCTTTTTGCTTTCATTAAAAAAATTAAAAATATTAAGATAAGAAAGGAAAAATATACATTTGTTTAATAATATTCACAATTTTTCCATAAATATAAAAATATATAAATATCTGTCATCTAATGGCACAAAAGAAAGGTCTAATGTGGTGTCCTGTGAAAAATAATATCAAATACATGTAGGTTGGCTCAGAAATTAATTATTTATTATGTCGGTAGATTGGCCCATTGCTAAAACTGAAAAAATTGCCTTGTAAGGAAGAGGGGAGGAGGAGGGTAAACACTCTGGTAATGAAGCGGTTAATATACAGATTGCTTCCATTGGTCTGTTAATTCTGTAGAGTATAAAGCATTTTCTCCATTCACCTGTCCATATTATACACTTTATCCATAATCCCATGTGTTCTCCTCTTTTGGGCTCTGCCTGATGGCAGCCACACTACGCAATTACTTTTCTTTAGTGAAGATCCCTGTTTGGATCCCTAACGCCTTTTTTTGTCCTTTTTGGATGCATAACGCTTCATGTTGTCTTTGTGTTTTCTTTCATAGGCTGCAAGCTTGTCTTGGAGAAATAAGGAGAACCAGGACACGGGCTTCAAGTTTCTATTTAACTTATTTAGAAAGTATTATCTGAGTCACTTATTTCCGTCATTTACTAAATTGACGAACCTTTACAAGCCTGTACTTGGTAAGTACGGAGGATCATTTGTTGCAGTGTACATGTCACACATATACGGCATGAGAAGTGTACATTAGATGTCATTGCTGGCGTCTAATGACTAGATGTCTGTAAATACGGTGGCCCACATTTACTAATGTCACTGCACCGGGACACACATTGTGCCACAGTACTGTCTCAAAGTAAGCTGACCAATAGTTTGTATAGAGTCAGAGGAAAGTGACTGTCCCTGCACCTCATTCATCCTCCAGCCTGAGCCCCCGTGATAAATCCAGCACCAGTCTAGCCGTCTACAGGATTAGTAAATCTGCCCCAGTACTGGCCCACACTTACTCATAGGCCCTGATTTGTCATACCTTCACTCCAGAATTCTGGCATCAAAAAGTTGCAAAATAGGGCCTTTGCGACTTTTTTGCACTCCTGTGAGCAAAATGTATGCAATTGCGCAAAATTTTGTGACTGTTTGCATGTGTACACCACCGACTCCGGTTTTGTAATATGGGTGGAAAAGTGGGTGTGGTTAGCTATGTTAATGAGTTTCACTCCAGATTTATCATTGAGACTTTTTTAAAAAGTCGCAAATAAGTCGCAATCTCACTCCAGGAGGAGGGTGGAGTAGGAAAAGTGGGAGGACCTTCTCTAGACAGAAGTGTTAGGTGTAAGGACACGCCACATCTATCAAACAACCTGTGACATTTGATAAATGTGGCACAAAGTACTCCAACACAGACTCAAGGAAAACTGACTTCAAATATTCTCCTCATTATAAATTCCCCCCTTAGTGTCTAAGATTGATATGGTGTACACGTTTTGTCTTAAAGGTGTTGGCCCATTATACCTTATTTTTCGCCCTATAAGACGAGGTTTTAGTGTAGGAAAATAAGAAAAAAATATTTTTCATCAGATCCTCTTATCAGACTGCCCATAAATTTCAGGACATCACATCAGACCCCCATATCAGCCCTCCATGTCAGCCCCCCACCAGACCTCAGATCAGCCCACTGTGCCCCCATATCAGCCCACTGTGCCCCCATACCATCTCACTGTGCGCCCACCAGACCTCAGATCAGCAGAATGTGCCCCCACCAGACCTCAGAACAGCAGAATGTGCCCCCATCAGACCTCAGATCAGCAGAATGTGCCTCCATCAGACCTCAGATGAACAGTACGTGCCCCCAACAGACCTCAGATCAGCAGAATGTGCCCCCAACAGACCTCAGATCAGCGTCTTGTGCCCCCTTCACACCTCAGATCAGCGTCTTGTGCCCCCTTCACACCTGAGATCAGCGTCTTGTGCCCCTATCAGACCTCAGATCAGCCCACCCAGCCACTTAAAGACCATACTTACCTGTCCTGCGCTGCTGCTGCCCTCCGGTCCCGCGCTCCACTCTCTTCCCTGCCGGCGCGCACTATGATGTGACGCTGCAGCGTCAGGTCATAGTGCGCGCCGGCAGGGAAAATAGTGGAGCGCGGAGCACGGGACCGGAGGGCAGCGCAGTACAGGTAAGTATGGTCTTTAAGTGGCTGGCTGGGCTGATCTGAGGTCTGATGGGGGTCCCTACGTACAAGTGAGCGCTTCCTTATGGAAGCGCTCACTTGTATTCACCCTATAAGACGCACCGCATTTTTCCCCCTACTTTTGGGGGAAAAAAGTGCGTCTTATAGGGCGAAAAATACGGTAGGTAATGGGGTCTAACTTTCTATACTTTATCCCCCTTGCCCAACCCTTATTACACTGGTGGGAGAATTCAGGGACTTCCAGGCTGTTCTGACATCAGAATATGCAGAATGTATTGATGTGATATATACCGTATATACCGTACATCCAGCAGCAGATATGTGCAGTGTAGTGTGGCACCGTATTTCTTTATCCTTATCTCGTAACGCAAAGGTCATCTTCCGCCTGTTTTGACTTTGTTTTTCAGTAAAGGCAGTGTACACACAGAGGCGAGGGTATTTATAGGGACCTGGCAGAAATCTATTCACGTGCACGGCTGAAAACAATGGACTTTATTGTTTGCAGATCTCAGCGAAAGCTTGTAAGGTGACCTGGATCAGTGATAGCAGTTTTTCTGTCTCTCGGTTTCAGATATTCCGGATGTCAGACCAAAGCCAATGTATGTCACTATATCCCGGAACAATGAAAGCCTTTATAGCACGAAAATCCCTTACATGGCAGCTAGAGTCGTGTTCATCAAGTGGCTTGTCACATTCTTTCTGGAAAAGAAATATGTAGCATCTTGTCAGAGTGCGAAGAACGGAGGGGAGGTTCTCCCCAGACTGATCCAGGTATATTCATTGACCTATGCTACATTAAAATGACACTCCGTCTTAAAAGTGGTTCTATAGGATTCACATATTGATCGCCTATCCTGAGGATAGGTCCTCAATATCAGATTGGTGGTGGTCCTACTCCTGTGGCCCCTGTGGATCAGCTCTACGAAGAGGCCGTGGCACTCCATGAGCACTCATTCATGTTCATCAGCCACATGGTCTAGGCGCAGCTCAGTACCGTTTAGCGAATAGGGCTGAGCCAACATCTGATCCGCGGGAGTGCCAGGAGTTTAAGCACCACCGATCTGATATTGGTGACTAGTGATGGGCGAATCGGCTTTGCATGCTTCATCCGAAGTCGATTCGCATAAAACTTAGTTGTAATACTGTATGGAGTGGGAGCCCCGTACAGTATTAGAATGTATTGGCGCCGATGAGCCGAAGTTATTACTTTGCGAAGTCTTGCGAGACTTCATATTATAACTTCGTGAATTAATTATTACTGTAAAGAACCTTGATACCGAACTTGGGTTTGGTTCCAAGGTACCACTTTGCGAAGTAATAACTTCGGCTCATCGGAAGTCATCCGAAGTCGATTCCCTCATCCCTGTTTGTGACCTATCCTGAGGTTAGGTCATCAATATGTTAATCCTGAAAAAACCCTTTAAAGGGGTATTTGGGATTTTAAAAAAAAGGATATTTTTATGAGGAAACAAGCACAACCTATAGGAGCACAGTGCTCCATGTTCAATCATTGCAAACCTGGATTAATCTGAATTGCATTAGTGCTATACTTACTGTTTTTTGTCATAACTGAGTGGCCAGCCGTATAGCCATACAGTGACTTATGTTGCCCATGGGGCGCAGTGTTTTTTTTTTTTTTTTTTAGTGTAGTGCTCTGTATACTTTACTTTTGCAGTGGTCATTTTATAGGAAAATAAATTTTCAACATACGCATCAGGAGCTTCCCCGGTGCATATACCAAATGTGTAATGTGATGTCATTATTAGACTAATTTAAAGGACATCTGTCAGCAGATTTGTACCTATGACAGTTGCTGACCTGTTACATGTGCACTTGGCAGCTGAAGACATCTGTGTTGGTCCCATGTTCATATGTGTCCGCATTACTGAGAAAAATGACGTTTTAATATATGCAAATGAGCCTCTAGGAGCAACGGGGGAGTTACCATTACACCTAGAGGCTCTGCTCTCACTACAACTGCTTTGCCCTCTGCACTTTGGCAGGGCCAGACGCTTTGATGCTTTCACTGTCTGGCCCTGCCAATCAAAGTGCAGAGGGCGCGGCAGTTGCAGAGAGAGCTGAGCCTCTAGGTGTAATGGTAACGCCCCCATTGCTCCTAGAAGCTAATTTGCATATATTAAAACATAATTTTCTCAGTAATGCAGGCACATATGAACATGGGACCAACACAGATGTCTTCAGCTGCCAAGCACACATGTAACAGGTCAGCCAGTGTCATAGAATCTCTGCATCGCTGTTTCTGACTGTTTCAGACTGGACCGCTGCTTTGATTAAAATCTAAAGTGTTTTACCAAAAAAAAAATCTGTGACCTCTCACCATAGATGTGACTCCTCTTGCTGAAAGTATAGTTGTGAATGAGCACAAAAAGGAAATTTATCAAAGCTAGGGAAGAGTGAAGGAGATGCTCCTGACAACCTGCCGATTTACTGCCTCTCCTTTCCTCCATTTTCACCCTTGCTTTTGATTTTGTACCTTTCTTCTGTAACTTTTTAGTATTTTTTTTGCCTTATCTATAATAATAGTAAAAGTGTTATGTAATGCCATCTTACACGCCCTTTTAGACTGTGTCTGTGATAAATGTGAACCAAGAAAAGAACGTAGAAGCGGAGTCCACTGGAGCCCAAGAGCAGGAGAAGAACCACTCCAACAGCAGCACGTTGTCAGACCGGAGACTCAGCAACTCCAGCTTGTGCAGTATAGAGGAGGATCACAAGAACGTGTACGACATGGTGCAGAGGATTCTCCTGTCCACACGAGGATATGTCAACTTCATCAATGAGGTCTTCCGGCAGGTACGTCATTCAGGTCTGGTTACACAGACACGACCAGGGTTGGTTCTACGACACCTTCTCGCACCTGGTGCTAGCTGTGCAATGCATCTGATGCTCGGTCTTGAAGGGGTTAAAGGGACGTCCAATTTACGTTAAAGAGGACCTGTCACCACTCCTGACATGTCTGATTTAATAGCTTCATGCATTCCACATGTAATAACAAGTCTGGAACATCTATTCTTAGGTCTCTGTTGTGCCTTTATTATTTCTACTAGAAGTTATGAATGAATTGCTAGCAGTCTGCAGTAAGGGTACAGAGGGGAGGTAACCAGTTGGAGGTGTGTACCTGCACAATCTCACTCTATCCAGATGGCCTAAGCTTCGGGAACCCTTACACTGTTCTCCAAAATACATGACCTCTTCTGAGACAAGTAATGAATCGCTTCTTCCTGCAGCTTAGAATATATTATATTATTATTTTTATCTTTCATTTGATCAGAGATGAGATGAGATGGCCAGTACTACCGTCTGTATTTTTATTATATTTTTAGCTTTTTTTTTTTTGTTTAATGCAGCAGTGTGCCCTCTAGTGGTCACAAGTGGAATCTCTCAATGGTCACCAGCTGATGATGTGCTTTTCTGTGCCCTATAATTCTTACATACTTCTTTTGCAATGCAAATTAATAAACAATTAAAGAATTATTCTTCATTATTTCTGTCAGTAAAAAGCAGTAACACTGCCATTAGAGCCTAGCTTTCCGTAAAAGTTTAGACTATTAGAGATGCTCTCAAAATCCGCTATAATATTTAGGATTAGGAACTATGAGGATTTATGAATCCAAAGCAAGATACAGGTTCTAATACTGGAAGTATTGCTGATGTAGTGAAGCATTGTCTTTCATTGCATCTTGGCATTGTCGTGATGTTCAGGGGACGTAATCCTTCTACATTCAGAGTATTGCAGTATTTGTACAGATCAATCAGGTTTAGATAAACCTTATTTTGGTGTTTTTAGGCATTCTTACTACCGGCCTGTGACGTCTCTGCCACAAGGAAGGTTGTGAAAGTTTACAGGAAATGGATTTTGCAAGAGAAGCCTGTTTTCATGGAGGAACCTTCAAAGACCTCAATCGACCATGAGAATTTGCCCGTTTTTGAGTCATCTGTAACAGAGACAGATAGCAAGCAGGTACTGAACTGTGACTGTAAGGCTGCGTCCACACAGAAGAGATGTGATGCAGATTTGCCAGATTTAGGTGCCGTAAATCTGCAGCGTTTTACAGAACTAGCAAAATGGATGAGATTTAAAGGGGTTCTCCGGGAATTAAGAAAATGAAAATACTTAAATATTACTTTAGTATAAATATATTCCCAAATACATTTCATTATTTATAATGGCTCATTTTGTCTGGGGAGAAATCATTAGGAGAAACAAAATGGCCGCCGTCCTATTAGTTCACACAAAACCTGTCCTAATCACAAAGGAGGACAAGTTACTTCACAACACTGAGGTAAAGAGCTGCCTCATCCTCATTTCTGCTCTGCTTGTCACAGATTATGATCCTTAATACAATTTAATATGATCTTCAGCTAATTCTCTGTAGGAATGGAGTTCATGAGGAAACATGAAGTACAGAGAGGACGGACAGGACAGATTGTGGTAATGGAGACTGCATACAAGTGCTGCTGCTCATTATCTACTTCCCCACTATCCTCTCTGTACTTCATGTCTCCTAATGAACTCCATCCTACAGAGATTCAGCTGAAGATCATATTAAACTCTATTCAGGATCATAATACCTAACAAGTAAGAGAGGAAGATGGCGCAGCTCTTTAATTTGTCCTTCTGTGTAATTAGGACAGGTTTTGTGTGGACTAATAGGATGGCAGCCATTTTATTTTTCCTAATGATTGTTCTCTAGACAAAACGAACCATTATAACTAATGAAAGGTGTTTGGTAATATATTTATAATGAAGTAATATTTAAGTATTTTCATTTTCTTAATTCCTGGAGAACCCCTTTAAAGGAATCTGTCACCAGAGACCTCACTATCCGGCTGTTTGCACAGACACGTAGCTGTGGTTCGCCTGATTAAAACACTGTTTTTCTTTTGTTGATCTGAGGCTCTGTTCTCGAGTTATGATACCTTTTTCTAATATGCAAATTAGGCCTTTGGTGCAATGAGCGCGTCACCATTGCTTTTGTTGCTTTAAGCTCCGTTCATTTCTGTGGTCAGCCCCTCCCTCGCAGCTTTGCCACTGCCTGGCCTTTTCAATCAAAGCAGCCAAGGAGGGGCTGGCCACACAAAAGAGGGGAGCTTTGATGCAACAAGAGCAACGGTGACGCCCTCATTGCACCAAATGCTTAATTAGCATATTAAGAAAAAGTGTCGTAGCCTCGGATAAAGAAAAGAACCCACAGTTATGTGTTTATGCAAACAATGTGATCCAGAGGTCACTGGTGACGGACTCACTTTAAAGAACTCCCGCCTAAAATTTTATTCTTTGATCCATTAGAATGGCACATGTGATCTGTAGTGAATGTAATCTTCTCACCAGTGACTGTATTTGTGAGTTATCCCCTCCCTTCTGCTTTTCATCTGTGGCATGTGACCAGCAATCAGATTTTCCAAATTACACATCATCTTATGTGTGGACAGGGAGTCAGTTTCTCTATGCATTCCTATGGGAGCCTCACTTTCAGTCTCGTAGGAATGTATAGAGAAGTAACTGGCTTCCTGTCCTGTGTCAGCTGGAGATCAGATAGTTGGTTACATGACATCACTTTCTGGCAGGTCAGAAAATAAACATTTTGCCGGGAGTTCTACTTTAAAGGGGTTCTCCGGGAATAAAGAAAATGAAAATACTTAATTACTTCATGATAAATATATTCCCAAATACAGTTCATTAGTTAGAATGGCTCGTTTTATCTAGGGAGCAGTGATTAGGAGAAACAAAATGGCCACCGTCCTATTCGTACACACAAAACCTGTCCTAATCACACAGAGCCGCCTCATCCTCCTCTCTGCTCTGCTTGTCAGGGATTATGATCCTGAATACAGATGATAAGATCTTTAGCTGAATCTCTGTAGGAATGGAGTTCATGAGCAGATGTGGCTGATCAGCAGCAGCACTTGTATGCAGTCTCCATTACCACAGTCTGTCCTGTCCGTCCTCTCTGTACTTTATGTCTCCTCATGAACTCCATTCCTACAGAGATTCAGTTGAAGATCCTATCTGTATTCAGGATCATAATCCCTGACAATTAGGAGAGGAGGATGATGCAGCTCTTTGGCTTGGTGGTCTCAAGTAACCCGTCTTCCTGTGTGATTAGGACAGGTTTTGTGTGTACTAATAGGACAGTGGCCATTTTGTTTCTCCTAATCATTGCTCCCTAGACAAAACTAGCCATTATAACTAACGAAAACTATTTGGGAATATAATTATTATGAAGTAATATCTAAGTATTTTCATTTTCTTAATTCCTAGAGAACCCCTTTAAGCAAATCTCAACCGCTGGAAAAATATGCAGCGTAAATTGACCTGCGGCGCTGATTTTAACTACATTGTGTCAATTTATGGTGCAATGTTCACTACGAATTTCATCCTTTGCCGTACAGTGGATGGAAATCTCAGCACATCCACAGGTAACTCATGCAGATTTTCCCACTGATGAGGATTTTTCTGTTGTAGAATTTGTCCTCAGAGAAAAGAATTGTTCACTTTAAAGGGGTTTTACAGGATTGAAAAACATGGCTAAATGGCTTCACACCCGTTTTTTTAAGCTTTGTTCATTCTGTTTTTTTAAAGTGGAAAAAGCCAGAACAAATTTGTAGATGAAGAAACCTAGCAGTCTCTTCCTTCACAATAAATTGTGTTGTAGATATAGCGGTACATTTTCAGCGGAGGTATTGAATGTAGACATTGCAGACTGTATGTGTCGTGAGAGGGTTATTCATTAGTGCTGGCATTTATTAAAGGTCTCGGCAGAGCAGAGTGGACACAAGCGCTCGTCTAGCTGGGGGAGGACGTACTCATTCACCAGTGCAGTCAGCCGAGGCTGCGTGTGCGAGGATGAGAACATGGATGTCAAAGCGGGGGATCAGGCTACTTTACAGGTAACTTCAAAATGTCAGGATTTGTGTGTGGGCAGAATGTAGCAGTGCCAAAGGAAACAGAGGGGCTTGGGTATACAACTCCACATATGTGAAATCAAAGGGGTGCTCCCATTTTAGATATTTATGATATATACATAGGATATATCGTACTTTTTTAATAGGTGGAGATCTCACCTCTGGGAGTCACACCTGTCTCTAGAAGAGGCGTCCCCTGACCACTGGTGGAGAATGAATGAGGGAACCGGTTGCTAAATTTCCACCAAAAACTGTATACTTTCTTGGTATATCTGCTCTCCCATCATCCTCACCTGGCGCTAGTTTAATGCGTACATTATAAAGCGGCAGCACATAGTAGGAAGCATTGTAAATGATGTGCCCTTTTCCCATTCACTTCTATCAGTGTATTAAAGGATTATAAAGGAGTATGATATTCTCTACATGCAGCAATACATATTCTATGTAGTAGCTGGCTCGGGACACCTTGCACTGCCAAAGCAGTTCCAAGACTGCCAAATTGTTGTCTGCAAGAAAGCCTTGTACTCCGCCAGTATTCCTCCGGTTTAATGTATGCATCAGAAGAGGGCAGACTAGAAATTGCCATCAGTAGAAAGAGCAGAACTGCTGTGGTGCACCTTGCGTTTTTGTCCTTTTCTTTTTTTTGTAGCCATTAAGCCATTACTAATCAATACTGCCCCCTAGTGTTCTGTGAGCGTAGATTGTGCCACTTTTCAGATAGAAAAAAGTGGTTGATTTTGTATTTTATTCTGCTAAAAAAGAGAGGCTTCCTTTAGTTTATCCTTTATTGTAATGAACAATTACGGCCTTTCATCTTTTTAAATTTACGTACAAGCACCCTGCAGATTCTGGCAGTCCCATAGAACTGAATGGAGTGGCAACGTGCAGACATGACTGTCACCCCATTCAAATGTGGGAACACAAGGTGATTGGTGGAGGCCCCAGCGGTCAGACCCCTGCTGTTCAGAGACTTATTCTCTATTCTGGGGATAGGTGTTTTAATGGGACAATCCCTTCAAAGTGTCTCTGTATACATTTCTGAATATCGTAGCCCTCAGACTCAATAGAAAGTCTATGGCCTCATCTCGATTCCATCTCCTGCAGTGAGGAGAGAGCACGCTATGTGAGCTCTTCTCTATCCTCGTTCTAGCGATGTTGGGGCTCTCAGCACTTAGACCCCCACCCATCAAAAGTTTGACACATCGAAAGTTTTTTCAAAGTATAGCAAAATTTTAAGGAGTAAAACTGTAAGAAACTTTATCATCCCATACCAGATAATTTGTGGCCAAATCCTGATTTGGTACACCAGGGGGGTAAGGTCGATAGATGGAGAAATGTTTCATAACCACAACTAGATGTCATTTGGAGGAAGTGGGAGACAGACGTTACATTGTATAGTATTGACTGCTGCTCATTTTAAAGAGGACCTTTCATCACTCCTGACATGCCTGTTTTAATAGCTTCATGCTTTCCCCATGTAATAACAAGTCTGGAACATCTATTCTTATGTCTGTATGTTGTGCCATTCCTTTATTATTTGCACTACAAGTTATGAATGAATTACTATTTGCCTTCAGTAAAGGAACAGAGGGGAGGTGACCAGTTGGGGGTGTGTACCTGCACAGACTGACTCTATCCAATCAGTGCTGTCATGTTCAGACTGTGCAGGTACACACCCCCAACTGGTCACCTCCCCTCTGTTCCCTTACTGAAGACAAATAGCAATTCATTCATAAATTCTAGTGCAAATTATAAAGAAATGGCACAACATACAGACATAACAGTAGATGCTCCAGAATTGTTATTACATGGGGAATGCATGAAGCTATTAAAACAGGCATGTCAGGAGTGGTGAAAGGTCCTCTTTGAGGTGATAACAGGTAACTTTATATTATGTAGGTTTTCCTGACCAACTCTGCCAATGTGTTCCTGTTGGAGCCATGTCCAGAAGTCCCTATGCTGTTGGAGGAGCAAGTGGAGGCCTGCAAATCTGTGTTAAGCATCTATCGGCGAATGATCATGGATCTCATGATGGATAAACGGACATGGTAAATTATCTGCATTATGGGTTTTTAGTAGCCATGGGTTGGTAGTGACTCGATAAGGATGGATTCTGGTGCCGTTCTCAGATGCAGTCTCTCAGGTATTCTTACCCCTGACGTTCAGCTGTAGACATGTGATCTCTATTAAAGAGGACCTTTCACCGGTCCTGACATTACACCTGGCAGTGTAGGGCAAATTGAGGAGACGGGATATCACTCTTTATTTGTTCTATGTGCTCTTCAAGTCCCCTGCTGTGCCCCGCGTTCTGGTTTCCCACCCTGTATGTAAATCCATACCATCGGTACAGAAAGGAGATGACCCTGTTTCAGGGAGATTACGTTTTTTTTTTTCTTGGGGAACCAGAACGGGGTGGGGCACAGCGGGGGAATGGAGCAGCTCATAGGAAAAATAATAGGTAATATCACATGCCATCATTCTGCCCTACCCTGGCAGCTATATATATGTCAGGACCGGTGAAAGGTCCTCGTTAACCCCCTATTGACCAGGCCTGAAAAGTTTAATTCAAATTAGACTCTTTTTTTTTTTTCTGGTTGGTTTAACACACGTGGTAGTTTTTACAGTCCTAACTTTTCTGTTTGTTGGTCTTCCAAAATATTTTTTGCACGTTTTTTTATGTGATACTTAGGGCTTTTTATTATTATGTTTTTTAGATTTTTTTAGGCTTATTTTGGAAAACCTGTGAAAAACATAAAAAATATTTTTTTTTTTCAAACTATTGCTTCTTATTTTTTAAATATGCAAACTAAATGGGTTCCTTTATTTTGTGTCAGCCATCTTGATGTATATAAAATGTATCGTTTCACATGAACGTGGAGACTATGGCCACATTTTTTGTTGACATGGGTGTTTTCATTTTTTCTTTTATTTGTATTTTTTTACAGTTCTTTTTTTAATATATTTTCGGCACATAACATGTTTCCTAAGATGTCATTAAAAGACTTATGAGGGACATTGACTATGTATATGTATATATATATATATATATATATATCACTTTTTTCACTGTCAATTGGGCATCCAAAGGAGCCCGAGTTACAAGAGAAAACAGCCCCCGTGAGGGCTTTGTACACAGGCAGCGCTGATCTGAGTCTGCTAATACCCAGCAGCTCTGCTCTGCCTGAGACACTTGGTGATCATTGAGCGCTATGTCCAAAAGATAGGAGGAGGCAGAAGCGGTAATAAACTGCTTTTATCTTCTCCTCGGGCTCCCTGGCTGTCACCGATACCCCGAACAACCTGCACCTTCTAGATTGCAGGAGCTTCAGTCCTGCGTCTTATGTTTACGGTGCTCCAGATTAAAACCCTGCACCAAGCACCGTACATATGCAGCGCTCGGTCATTATGGAGTTAACCAGAATGCCTTATGCTGTTAGGCTAGGGCTACACAGTGAGTTTAGTCCTACAACGTTTACACCTAAAAGGTGTGTGAAACCTGCCTATAGTTGGAGGCTCTCTGCATGGGGTTAATCTTCTGGAGTTGCATTATTTAAATATCCGGTGATTACACTCTGGAGACATGTTAAGCCGTGCTCTCGTGAAAGAGTGTGATTTGTTACATATTGGAGCCACCGCTTTTACGGAGTTTTCTTGGTGTAAGCATAGTAAGTCCTGGTGCATTAATACACTGTATGTGGCCCGTAGCAAAGCAGTCCTGCTCACGGTCTCCCTGCGTCGTCCTCATCGTGTACATTTCTCCAGTGTACAAGGAAGCGTAGGCGTCATTCTGTTAAAAATCCAATTTATTTTAAAAAATATTAAAATCCATTCGCTATGACATCACATCAGGAAATCAATCAACACATGGAAATGAGACAAAACAGACGGAAAATTGCTCCATGTCGGCACACGTCCTTTTTCATAGCCATATTGCTGTGGGAGAAGAGCGGCATAACATACTCTCCACCCTCCCCCTCCAGCCGGAGCAATCAGGGCACAAGATGAAGTACTTGAGCATTGAAACATCACCTACATAATATATAAAAAAAAGACATAAAATCATTCTGATAAACAAAAATACACATACCTAATAATATAATAAATGTTCATTTTTATTAGTGAAACCATGTGGAACAGTAATATTTAATAGGAAGGCCCAGTGTGTTTCCCGATTCAAAATGAGATGCCTCTGATCCCCCCTTCTTCTCACTGAGGGACTAGCTACTCTTTCTATACCGAAACATCTCAAAGTAGATAAACTCCCATTATGTACATCTATAAAGAGCCTTGTTGCATACAAATATTTTTCTTATCTTTATTTCTAGGGTTAACATCTGGTATGATAAAGCCAGAAGCATTTATCATGTACCTGGCTCCCCAGCACTACGTCGCTCCTGGTCCTCGCATGACCACCGCTGCTTCTCCCTGTCCACGGATGAAAACATCCAGTGTTGGGGGTAGGGGGGCAGCCAATGACAGGCAGCGATGGGGATGAGCCTCCCTTGCATCATGGGTAACACTAAGGAAGCTTGTCCCCATTGTCGCCTGCCATTGGCTGCTCCCCCCCTCCTCCTCCCGTTCCCGGATGTTTTCTTCAATTCACGGGGAGAAGCAGCAGCGGCCACGTGGGGGCCAAGAGCGACGTAGTGTCGGGGAGCAAAGTAAGTATATTGTGTGTGTGGGGCCTGAGCATATGGGCATTTCGGGGATGTAGGATGACCCCTTTAATACAAGCCACTTACTAATGTATTGTGATTGTCCATATTGTCTCCTTTACATTTACATAAAATTGACCTTATATTCTATTGTTAATTACTTCTGTTTTTTTTTTTTTGTTTTTTTAGAATTATTTAGTGTTTTTTATATATTTTGTATGTGATGTTTTAATTCTCAAGTAGTTAATCTTGTGCTGGAGGGGGAGGGTGGAGAGTATGTTATGCCGCTTGTCTCCCTCAGCAATATGGACCAGTCTGAAACGCGTTGCTGTGGAGCCTTCCCTTTTGTCTCATTTCCACGCGTTGTCTGATTTCTTGACATGATGTCATAGCGAATGGATTTTATTATATTTGAAAATAAAATAGTTATTGAACAGAATTGCGCTCACTCTTCCTTGTACACCGTCCTCATCTGAACCTCGTTGGCAGGCCTCATGGTCAGTCATTGTGAATATAGCAATGTTTTTCCTCTGTTCTGTAACATGCACAGGTCCGCATTATCCACGGGTTAATTAGAGCGCTCAGGATTGCACTTTTACATGAACTGCTCAGTCGTTGGCAGGTTACACATCCTTCTGCATTTTGTTCTAATGTCATTTAAATCTGTCCGATGGTGGAGCGGGACGCGTCACGTTTCTGGCTTTCAACACTTCGTCTCATGAAAAGGACATTTTAGAAATCCGCAGAGCAGTAAAAGCTATTTACCACCCCGCAGTGCCAAGTTATCAGGCTTTTATAGGCGTCCAAGATGTGGCTTCATGCAGATACTAAATGGTCTTCCCGAGCCAATTCTACAGACCCAAAATCCGGCATTTTCCTGTCTGGGCTTTATTGTGCAGCCAGGTTTCCGCAGACAATTTGTATTCAATCTTCTGAAAATATAATTAAACTTTTTCTTTTTGGATAGATTCACTCTTTTACCATGTGCAGTCCATAGTCCGAGTACATGGGCGCAGTGCAAACCCTTGGGTATAACTGGCATGCTATAATATTGGGTCTCGTTCACGTGGATGCATTTAAACACAGACGAGAAAGCAAGTTGTCCACACTTTATTCATGTCCGTATTTTTATAGTTTTGTGGTCTTTCAGATATTAGGGCTCCAGCAGTCCTGAAGCTAGTATTGTTTCTCTAGTTTTCAATGGGGTCATTAAAGGGATTGTCCCACGAAAAAAAAATTGTCTATGTTTTTAAACCAGCACCTCAATCTGAATACTTTTGTAATTGTGCTAGTCTAAATGTAGGACGGATTCCTTTGCTGTCTTACATTTATACCTTTTTCTAGGCCTAAAACATGAGTAGAAAATGGTAAATGAGATGGGCCTGCCTGCCCTTCCACGCCACGCGCACAATTATAGACCTAGCGTGACTGTTGCCCCTTCGTTTAATAAATGACCCACTTAGTATAGCCGCTGGACTATTCACTAAAATCTGCCTGTATGGCGCCACCTGCTGTTTGCCCTTTTTCTAAATTCTCTGTCCACCTCACTGAGATGGAAGCACATGCTCAGTTCCATCTTTCAACTGCCACCAACTGCAGCAGACGGGGCACACTCCCTTAGCTGGCAGTAATGGGAGATCTCTGGATCCATGTGAGGTACAGGGCTGGTCCTAGCTTTGTTAGAAAGGGATTGTCATGTACTATCTGATGTCTGATTTTCATTTTTTATATTAATCATGGGATAACTCTTTTAATAATCATCCAGTGTATTGTTTTTGATGACAGATGTCAAATAGCTTCAGACAGAAAAATGCTGGATGTTAGGTATTTCTGTCCAGCTCTATCAGATGCCGGACTTCTGCACTACAGTGCAGTACATCAGTTGTGTCCGCCCTTGCAAGTAGTCAACTGGCCGGACACCGCTGATGTATGCGCCCCCAGCCTCCGCTGTTTTTACCCATTGACCAGTCATAAATACAGACGTCATATAAAAATAAGAGGCTCCATTGACTTCTGTGGTGACAGTATGGGACCAGTACAGATATGGCTGATACTCTGTATTCTGATACTATCTATCTATCTTTTATCTATTTGTCTATCACTCTGGTTTTTATGTTTTTCATCTGTTTTACGTATTTAATCTCACAGGGAGCAGATGCTGCAGATACTACTACGGATAACAGAAGCAGTTGTTCAGAAACCAAAGGATCCCTCAAAAAAAGATGTGTTCTCTCAGGATCTTGCGGGGGTGTTATTCCGGGTGAGTTCTTTTTGTCTTGTATAATTTAGTATAATGTGTCTTTCACTCATATTTATTATATTTAGTATAGACCTAGGACCGGCGTTTGGGGTGTAGTGAATCTGTCATCCAGTTCAAAAAGGACTTTTTTGAGAGGAGCATTGTGAGATCCTGACAGTCGGTTCTCAGCACCACTGACTTTTCCAATCTCTACCTTTCTTGAGCAAGTTGGGAATAACCTGAAGTGCTGGATGTGGATGGCTGGAGTTATGGAGAGCTGAATATACTCCACTATTTGCTTAGTTCGCATTCACTGAGATGGGAGTTAGGCTAGGGGTACAGGACGACGTGTGGTGTGACACATAGGGCACAACTACAATGCAACTTGTGTGGCGCAACATTGATGTCGCACCAATGCTGCGACTGACAGTCGCAGAAAAATCCATCTTGGCTTTGGTTTCTTTGCTACTGTCGTGTCGCAGATGCAGCATGTTGCATGTCGCAGTATAACACCATAGACTATCATTATAAAAATTGTCACACGACATTTATGTGACAAAATGCTGCGCGACATATGTCGTTGCCTTAAGGCTACTTTCGCACTAGCGGCAGCCTGGATCCGGCAGGTGAAGGGTGCCACCGGATCCGGGCTGCCACAAGGTCATGTGTGGAGCCGGAACCGCGCTCCGGCCCACACATGTCACACAGTACATACACGCACACAGTACACACAGACAAACACACAAACATACACAGACACACATACACACACATACTTACATTCCCCTGGCAGGCCGAAGTTCTCCACAGACAGGAGGGCGCGCAGGTATGACGATTTCCCACAGCGCCCTCTGCTGGATGTTGAGTGAAATCGTCATACCTGCGCGCCCTCCTGCGCTGGGAAGACCTGGGGCCTGCCAGGAGAATGTAAGTATGTATATGTATATATGTGTGTATGTGTATATGTCTGTGTATGTTTATGTCTATGTCTGTATATGTGTATGTGTGCAGGTGACGGATCCATCGTGAACTCCATTGAAAGTCAATGGAGGACAGATCCGTTTACCATTTTGTCACACCAAACGGATCCGTCCCCATTGACTTTGTGCGGATGTCTTGGTGCGGATGCTTGAACCGAAGAGAAAACCGCAGCATGCTGCGGTTTGTTCTCCGGTCTGAAGACAGAACGGAATGCTTTCAGGAGCATTCCGTTGTCTTCACTTCAGTTTTGTCCCCATTGACAATGAATGGGGACAAAACTGAAGCGTTTTATTCCGGTATTGCGCCCCTATGACGGAACTCAATACCGGAATTATAAAACGCAAGTGTGAAAGTAGCCTAAGGGAACAGTGGAGCACAGCCTGCTTGGCCATTTACATAATGTGATTATACCTTAATTGCTTCAACCGGCCCCAATGGCTGATGTCAGGTAGGTAAGGATTTCAGCTTCATCGCTTTGATCTTAAAGGGTTATTCTCATTTTGGACAATGGGGGCATATCGCTAGGATATGCCCCCATTGTCTTATAGTGGGACCCGCACCTATATCCAGAATGGAGCCCCCGAACTGAATGAGGGCAAACTGCGCATGTGCAGCCGCCCTCCATTCATTTCTATGGGGCTGCCGAAAATAACCGAGCGCCGGCTCGGCTACTTCCGTCGGCTCCATAGATATGAATGGGAGCGGTGGCCGCGCTTGCTCGCTGCGCTCCCATTGATTTCTATGAGCGCAGCGGGGAGCTGCGCCTGGTGGTGGACGGACCCCCGGAAACCCGGGGTCCTCCAGGCGCAGCGCTCCCCGCTCCGTTCTGGATATAGGTGCGGGTCCCAGCGGTGGGACCCGCACCTATAAGACAATGGGGGCATATCCTAGCGATATGCCCCTATTGTCTAAGATGAGAATACCCCTTTAAGTCTCCCCATTCACTGTGACTTCATGCTCGGCCGGGCCAAGCGTGCATATGTATGGGAGGATCTGCTGAGACTTTAAAGGGTTATTCCCATCTTGGACAATGGGGGCATACCGCTGGGACCCGCACCTATATCGAGAATGTAGCCCCCAAAGTGAAGGAGTGCGCACTGTGCATGCGCAGCCGACCTCCATTCATTTCTATGGGGCCGGCGAAAATTTCCGTCGGCTACATAGAAATGAATGGGAGCTGTGGCCGAGCATGCACAGTGCGCTCCCATTCATTTCCATGGGTGCAGCCGGGGAGCTGCGCCTGGTGGTGGGCGGACCCTGGGAAACCTCGGGCCATCCAGGCGCAGCGCTCCCCGCATCATTCTCAATATAGGTGTGGGTCCCAGTGGTGGGACCCGCACCTATCGGATAAAGGGGGCATATCCTAGCGATATGCCTCCATTGTCTAAGATGGGATAACCCCTTTAAGACTTAGCAGGATGGGGTTCTGACACAGGAATGGCGGTGTTTCTGCAGGACCATGAGTAGACTCTAATGTCGTCATTACTGTGTTCCTGTTCCTGGTGCTGTCCAGGTAACAACATGTTTTTTTCTTCTCACAGACACTAATTGTAGCTTGGATCAGAGCCAATCTGAGTGTTTTTATCTCTCGGGAGCTGTGGGACGAGCTGCTGAGCGTTCTGTCCTCACTCACCGACTGGGAAGAGCTGATCAGTGAGTGGTCCAAGATCATGGACTCCCTCACTGCGGTGCTAGCACGGACTGTGTATGGACTGGACATGAACAGTTTACCTTTGGACAAGCTGAGTGAGCAGAAGGAGAAGAAACAAAGGGGGAAGGGTAAGACAAAGGATAAATGTCATTTAAATATGTGGAGACTATAACGGCCTGATAGTCTGAAAAACTTTAAATAGGACCCGTAACCGCTGTTTTAGTAACTACTCTCATCCTCCTTGTAATAATAATTCTGGAGCATCTATACTCCTATGATGTGTCATTCCCTTATTATTCCTGTTAAAGGTTTGTGAATGAATTGCTAGCAGTCTGCAGTGAAGATCCAGATGGGTGTTACCAGTTGGGGGTGTGTCCCTCTGCAGTCTAACACTATCCATTCAGTGCTGCCAGTGTCAGACTGTGCAGGGGCAAACCTCAAACTGGTAGCACCCATCTGGACCTTCGTGGCAAACTTCTAGTAATTCATACATAACTTCTAGAAGGAATAATAAGAGAATGGCAGAACATAAATTCATAAGAATAGATGCTCCACAGTTGTTATTACATGGGGGATGCGATTAGTTACTAAACTTGACATGTCAGGAGAGGTGACAGCTTCTTTAAGACTCTTGTATTTCATATAGAGTGACCACGTTGAAGGGGTATTCTGATTTCAGCAAATAAGGGTGCATTCACATGACCGTAAGTGTTTTGCGGTCCGCAAATTGCGGATCCGCAAAACACGGATAGCGGCCGTGTGCGTTCCGCAATTTGAGGACCGCACATGGCTAGCGCTATATAGAGAATGCCTATTCTTGTCTGTGCTTGCGGACAAGAATAGGACTTGCTCTATATTTGTTGCGGCGCCGCGGAACGGAACAACGGATGCGGACAGCACACAGTGTGCTGTCCGCATCTTTTGCGGCCCCATTGAAATGAATGGGTCCGCACCTGTTCCGCAAAGTTGCGGAACGGATGCGGACCCAAAACTACGGTCGTGTGAATGCACCCTAAAGGTTATTATTTGGATACTTTTTACAATTTTCCCTTATAGCAGCACTCTGGTGACATCTAGTGGATGCTTTGCAAAGTACAGTTTTACAACTAATTCTGAGCTCACTAGGCAATAAATGTTTCTTTTAGTCCATTAGAGTGCTGTTGCTCCTGACATTTATACATTATATATTTATTTATTACTCCATTATGTCATTACACCCTATTCTATGTATTATATCACGATACAAATGTTTTCAGCGAGGCACTTTGGCGCCCTTCTCTGTTCTTGTCCTAGGTTGCTATGCTGATCCTCAGAAGGGGGCAGCAGTGGGCAGATCATTCTCTTTGAGTTGGAGAAATCATCCAGATGCTCACGAACCAATGAGATTTCGCAGCGCCACTACCTCTGGGGCTCCCGGTGTGGAGAAGGCTAGGAACATGGTGCGGCAAAAAGCCACCGGTAAGTTTCCACTACTTGTGTTTTGCAAATTTACACATTTAAAATTTCACTGTATAGATGTAGAATTGTAATTAAACTGCAGTGATGTAGTACAGATCTTAAAAACATAGCAGGGTGTGTATATGTATCTTATATACTAGTTTTCTGGTGTAGAAAAGTCGAAAGATTTTCTCCAAAGTTTGCGAGTTTTCTACCTTTTCCGGTACCTTTTCTCTTTTGTAGAAAGAGTTATGCTTCAAGAGGCCGCTATTCTGTATGTACGGGGAAGTCTTAGTATGGAAATCTTTGAATGCTGTAGTAAGGGCAGTTAAAGTAGAACTCTGAATGTAGCCACTATACATATTATATTGGATGTTGGATTAGAAGTCATTTTGTAGTATAAAGCTTTGTGAATAGAGGTGTAATACTAGTCAAGTAAAGGGGCAGTTCAGGTGCAGTCAGCAGAATACAGTATCTGTTTTTGACAGCCTGTAGTGTGCGAATAACCCATTCTGATTGGTTTTCTGCACATTCCTTTCCCAGTTGCAGGCTGCTGTAAATAGCGTCTGTATTGTGGTGATAGGAAAGCAGCAGTTAGTCGTGCCTTCCCCTCTCCACTATCACTGTAGATTTGTTTCTGTACGTTATCACTTCAGATTTGGCCTTTGGATGGCTTGCTTTTACCTTTCAAAAGCTTTACCATAAAGACAGAGGTTTAAAGGGAACCTGTCATCAACTTCATGCTGACCTCACTGAGGGCAGTATAAATTAGTGACAGAAATGCTGATTTCAGCGGTGTGTGACACTTATGAGGTAATAGTAAGTGGTTGCTGAGAACCAGGATCTTAATCATTGCAGCCCAGGCCATGAAAAGAGTCAAATCTACCTGAGAAGAGTCATGGTTATTCCTAATCTTCTGCTCTCCTGTCCATCTGCTGATGATTGGCAGTTCTCTCCTAGAGAGAAAGGGAGAAAACTAGGTAGAAGACTGTCAGTCATCAGCAGGTGGGCAGAGAGAGCAGGAATTTATGAATAACCATGACTCTTCTCAGGTGTCCGGGACTCTTTTCCAGGCCCAGTCTGCAATGATTGTGATGTTGGTTCTCGGCGACCACTTAGGGCTTACTCGCACATCAGTTATTTGATCAGTTTTTTCCAAAACCAGGAGGTTCCACAGAGATCAGGTATAATGAAAAGATCTGCACCTGTTCTGTGTTTTTGACCTGCACCTGGTTTTGGCTCGAAATAACTGATCAAATAACTGACGTGTGAACAAGCCCTTACTTTTAACTTATAAATGACAGACCGCTGAAATCAGCTCACCTGTCTCTACTTTACACTGCTGTTAGTATGGACAGCACAAAGTTGATGGCAGGTTCCCTTTAACCGTATTTTGTGGGCATTATTTGATTGTATTGTAATCAGCCATTCCATCTATGAAGACGAGGGCTAATTTTCATCTTTTCTGTTTTTTAAACTTCACAGTTCAACTCTGGATATTAAAGGGAACCTGTCATATTGCACATGGTGTCGGAACTGCAGGCAGCATATTATAGATCAGGAGGAGCTGAGCAGATTGATATGTAGTTTTATGGGAAAAGGGTCAGTATAAAATAAATTCCTGCTCATTCTGGGCTTTGAAGTCCAGGAGGCGGTCCTATCAGTGATTGACAGCTATCTGTGTATACACAGTCATAGAGGGAAGGCTGTCAATCACTGATAGGACCGCCTCCTGGACTTCAAAGCTTAGAATGAGTTGGAATATAAATTAATTAAATACAATTTATACCTAATCTTTTCCCATAAAACTGCTCAGCTCCTCCTGCCCTCGTCAGATGCTGACTGCAGATTATTTTGCATTTTCATGGTGACAGGTTCTCTTTAAACTTTTGTAAAGGTCCAGTGCTGGGTGACGGTCAGTGCCGAGGGCACCAGTACTGGACAATGTTCAGTATTCAGGGCTCTAAAGCTGGGGATGGTCAGTGATGGGTGCTCCAGTGCTGGGCGATATTCAGTGCTGGACAATAGTCAGTGATGGGTGCTCCAATGCTGGGAGATGTTCAGTCCTGGGGCTCAAGGTCTGGGCTATGTTCAGTGCTTGGGACCAAGTACGGGAGATGGTGATTGCTGAAGCTCGAGTGCTGGGAGATGGTCAGTGCTGGACAGTGGTCAGTGATGGGGGCTCCAGTTCTGGGTGATGGTCAGTGCTGGGGGCTCCAGTGTTGGGCGATGTTCTGTGCTGTGGCTCAAGTTCCGGGTGATGGTCAGTGCTGGGGCTCCAGTGATGGGTGATGGTCAGTGCTGGGGCTCCAGTGCCGGGTGATGGTCAGTGCTGGGGCTCCAGTGATGGGTGATGGTCAGTGCTGGGGCTCCAGTGCCGGGTGATGGTCAGTGCTGGGGCTCCAGTGATGGGTGATGGTCAGCGCTGAGGCTCCAGTGCCGGGTGATGGTCAGTGCTTGGGCTCCAGTGCTGGGTGATGGTCAGTGCTGGGGCTCCAGTGCCGGGTGATGGTCAGTGCTGGGGCTCCAGTGCCGGGTGATGGTCAGTGCTGGGGCTCCAGTGCTGGGTGATGGTCAGTGCTGGGGCTCCAGTGCCGGGTGATGGTCAGTGCTGGGGCTCCAGTGCCGGGTGATGGTCAGCGCTGGGGCTCCAGAGCTGGGTGATGGTCAGTGCTGGGGCTCCAGTGCCGGGTGATGGTCAGTGCTGGGGCTCCAGTGCTGGGTGATGGTCAGTGCTGAGGCTCCAGTGCCGGGTGATGGTCAGTGCTGGGGCTCCAGTGCCGGGTGATGGTCAGTGCTGGGGCTCCAGAGCTGGGTGATGGTCAGTGCTGGGGCTCCAGTGCCGGGTGATGGTCAGTGCTGGGGCTCCAGTGCTGGGTGATGGTCAGTGCTGAGGCTCCAGTGCCGGGTGATGGTCAGTGCTGGGGCTCCAGTGCCGGGTGATGGTCAGTGCTGGGGCTCCAGTGCCGGGTGATGGTTAGTGCTGGGGCTCCATTGATGTGGTCTTTTGTTTGACATGTCTTCTTATTCCCTCTACTCTTCTTCTCTAAAAGCCAAGCGAAGTCAGTCTATCAGCAACTGTGTTCATCTCTATGAGGCTTTGCCAGCTGCTAAAAGTGTTCCTCATCTCCTCCACACTGTGAGCTCTCTCTTACCTGGTATCTCTTATGCGTCTTGCTCTCAGAAACTCTCAGGTACTGTAACTCTCCCTCCTTTTTCATTCCTGCTCTACCATGCTAGGTTGTAGATCTTTACTTTCCAGTTGAACACTGTCCTTCCTTCTGTCTGGTCTTAACTGATTTAGATGCTTGCCGCTAATATTATCTTGTGCTGTTTGACATTTTCCATAATTTACTGCGTGTCCGTTTCCTAAAACAAGATATTAAACGGGTTGTCCACTTTCAAATAACCATAACCATGAATCTAGATCCGATGAATATGCTAGATGGTGTCTGCTTTAAATACCACCATATCTCCGATTAGGATATGTTTAGCTATTGGAAGGGTTCCCTGGAGGATAACATTGGTTTCAGTGCACTTCCTATAATGCTGCATTATTGAGCACTTACATCAGATGACTGCTATTTCCAGGGATCCCCAGCAGTGAAATGCCCTGTGATCAGAGGACGCACGCCCTGTGATCAGGTTGTCCATGTTAGATAACTCCTTCATGTAGTTTCAAGCACAATGAGTGCACCTTTTCCATATTTAGAGGGAATGATGGTGCCATTTAAAGCATTGGGTTATGTGTGGGTAGAATTAAACATTATTGGTATCACTACGATATTCTTGTGTAGATAATCTAGGCATGTATTTTTTATTTCTTTTGTAGAAGTGGATGAGTTGCAGCAGCCATTGGAAGCCAGCTGTGAATCAGGAGGAGTCGGCTGTCAGGAGCCCCAGGAGCTAACGCGCTGTAGCAGTACTTCTGATCTAACCGAGCAGTCATGTCCTGACTCATTACAAGGTGAGCTGTCAGCTGTCCTACATGTTTGCTATGGAAGTTCTCCTCTAGTGAAGGTGACCAAAAAAAACTGCACACAGATAATAATGTTGGATTGCTGCAAAACTCTGTGGTCTGATTAGACTCTGGGTCTTGCCACACGAGGGTGCTTCCCCCACCTATAAAAAGGCTCTCAGAGGCTACTTTTGGGTAGTGTACCTCTTGGTGAGAGATGCTAGACATGCCCCTATGACTCACTGAAAGACATTTTGCCCGGTTGACAGACTTTGAGAAGGTGTGCATCATTTCACTGAGAGAAGCAGGATGGTTGTTTTGATGAATGGCTCCCCATCTATACTGCTCTGACCTAGCTGTTAGGAGGTGTTGGGAGCAGTGGTTACATGGCGGCATGCACACACAGCGAAGAGGCTCCAGACGCCCAGACAGACCATCAGTAGAGGGGATCATTTAATCCACTTTCGAGCATGAACCGCTCCCACAGTTTTGTTGTCTACCATCCAGACACAGGTGGCACCTTCATTACATGCCCATGTCTGTGCCCAGACCAAAAAGAAATTTGGTGTCATAGCGCTCATTACTTGTTCTGCCTCCATTGTGGAGGTCAAAGCCAGCTGGGCTTTTTATTTCCGCTAAAAGACTGGACTCCTTAATTGAAACCCAACAGAACCCATTATACTCCGTTCGGTCTGTTCCTTGCTGTTGGGTTCAATTATGTGCTGGATCTGGAGAGCCTGTTATTTTCCTTGCAAAATGAAAACTAATATCGCTGGTGGGAACCCGGCCTTACTGCAGTGTCATGGTGCTCATATTAGCAGTAGTAATAATCACTAAAATGTTGATAATGATACGAAAACAGAAAATGAGTTTCCTGGACACGTGTACATTGTCACCTTGAGACGCCCCCCGTGTTAGACACGTCTTGGTGTATAGACTATATATTAACCTCCTAATCTATTTAACTCTTACAGAGCAGAAACATGAAAACACTAATGAATGTTCCCAGGACTCGATCTCTGCTCCAGAAGAAACCACTGATGGTGGGGTGAAGGATGCTGAGGGGCCAGTGGTAAGCCTCATGTCTTATCTGTAATACAGTACAGTCCCTTTAATATCACAGTATATTGTCTAGAACTTGTTTCTACATCTGATTTAGGTCGATTTTTTTTACTTTTCTAAGCTTGACATGTAATATGACCCTAGTCATGTCCCATTAATGCCATTTTTTTTTTTTAGCTACTGATAATACCTGAATAATCTGTACATTATATCAGCAATTACAGGCTTTTTCACACTTACGTTCTTTCGCTCTGTTATAGGATCAGAATAACGAAAATAACGTAAGTGCTGGATTTAGCTCATAACTGACACGAATGGAGCCAAACAGATCCCATTGACTATGATGGGATTCGTTTTGACTTTTTTTCTCTGCTGTTTCTAACAAAATTTGTGACGGAGGCCTGGAACAGAGCCTCCAGCACAGATGTGAACACATTCTTACCTGGAAGGTAATGACCATTAAGGTGATTCTCCCAGGATGAGGCTCATCCATCGCACTCTGTGTGCTGACCCCTGTGATTTCCTCAAATGCGTGACACTTGACTACATAATTCGTGGTAGTGGAGGACTGTGTTCGCACAAAAAAAATCATTGTATGAATCAAATCCATAATGAACTTTTCTCCTTGTCCTCCCAGATAATGATCCGGAGGAGTAGTAGTCCAGCAGAATTGGAGTGGCATGCCGATTCTCAGCATTCAAACGGAAGAATTTCTGATCATGACAGAGGTATTGAACAGCGATGTCACATTTGAGAGTTATACGTGTGAGATTCCATCTGTCGCCTTATACTACTGGGGAGCACAGAGCCCTTTGTAATGGATCAGATATTTTCTTTGATAGAGTTACAGCAACAATGTAAATCTCTATTTATATGATGGTATTTTGGTCTGCATATAATCACATTTTTTGCAGATTGGATGCCGACCCATTCATTTCAATGGGGCCGCAAAAAATTCAGACAGCACATTGTGTGCTGTCCGTTCTGCTCTCCTGCAGAGGTCAGAACTTGTCCCATTCTTGTCCGTTTTGCTGACAGTAGGCATTTGTAACATAGGGCAGGATGTGCGGAATGGGAAAATGCGGCATGCACGTGGCCGAAATCCGTATTTGGCAGATCTACGGTTTGCGAACTGCAAAATACATACGGTTGTGTGCATGAGGCCTAAGTAAAATGTTTTTAATTTTAATGTACTTTGCCTAAACGGTCATGTACGCTTTTCGGTGAAGACTAGAGGTGAGCAAGCATGCTCGGGAGCAATTTTCGAGTAGTAGCGTACGCATCTTCTAATCTGTACGCTAATGCGTACGCGCATGGGCACCCCGTACCCTGTGGAGCCCCCCTTAAAATGAATGTAGCGACCAGTCGAGCATGCATACAGGAGTCCCAGAGTTCACACAATCAGAATACCACTTTAAAGGCTATGGAATTCTTTATGCTTTCTAAATGCAAAATTAAGCAACTTTGTCAATAGCCTTCATTAAACACCTCCTACCTTTTTGCTGTTTTATAGTATGTGTACAGCTTTTATTTTGCTGGTGCAGCTGAATCTTACATAAACCTGTAGAAACCTTGTAGGTTTAAAGGGATTGTCCAAGTTATAGTTATTGATGACATGTCCTCTGGATCAATATCAGATCGGCTGTTTGAAGAGGAGGTGCGCGCCGCGCCAGCGCTGCCTCCTCTTCATTGTTTACCTGCTCGTCGTAACATTCGCAGCGGTGAGCAGATGTAATTACACCTAACCATCCCATTCATTTCAATAGAAGAGCTTGTTCCCATACACTTGTATAGGAGCTATTCGTCCCATTGAAATGAATGGGACGGTTATTTGTAATTACATCTGCTCACCGCTGCGGATGTTACAGCGAGCAGGTAAACAATGAAGAGGAGGCAGCGCTGGCACGACGTGCACCTTCTCTTCAAACAGCTCATCGACGGGGGTGCCGGGTGTCGGACCCCCGCCGATCTGATATTGATGTCATCAATAAATATAACTTAGACAACCCTTTAAGAGTGGAGAGGCTATATATAGGCAGGAAAGCACACAGGGGAAGGCAGCAGCATCCTGCATAGACAGATCCAGCATCTATTACTGAAGGGGGGACATGTCCACATGAGAGAAGACTGAGCCTAAAAGCAGGTTGTAAACTGAATAGTCGGAGGTTTGAAAATGAATGAAAGAATGAGGATTGCAGACTGAAATTGGCAATTTGTATATCTTAAGGTAACTACTAAAGAGGTAAAAATATTTTTTACATGTTAAAGCTTTCCATAGCCTTTAAAGGGTTTTTGCCACTAAGGGATTTACACAGCGATGTGGCAGACGATTGTTGGTAGGGAAGCGTTCCCTCCTGGCAATCACCTGCTCGCTAGCGGAGCAGACCAAGCCTATTACATGCAGTGATCTCCTCCGCAGCATGGGGAGGAGCGATCGCTATGCCATTGCTCGTCCCCATGCTATATAGTGGTTTGCCGGCAGCAGATTGTTACTAGACACCATGATGCCACCTGCCAACGATCATATTTTTTTAACATGTCACAAGATTTGGATTGCCTGATTGAGCATTTGCTCATTCATCAAGCAATCAACGGCAGTATAACACTCTGATTGTCTGCCGAAAAATGGGGCAGTGTAATACAGGCTTTAGTTCTTAAAGGGAGTCTTTCGCCTGTTTTTCACCAATATAACTAAGAGCACTGCCCCACAGAAGATTGCAGACACATCCCAGACATACCTGTGTGCACTGTGTGTCTGTATTACATGTTCAGGAAAAGCACTTTTATTCTGCAGTAAAACAGCTCCCAAGTGCCCAGTTCTACTGCTGCTAGTGCTCAAAGCAAACCAGACTGAAGAGGGGAGGGCTGCTTCAGCTGCTCATATCTTGGGATTGGTAGCAGATAGAAAAATGATTCTTTGAAAGCTAACATTCCAAGCTTTCAAATGATACCAATCACAGCATTATATCCAGTAAATAAGAAGATATAGCTGTTAGAAATTGAGTCGGGAGAGAAAGCTGTTTTTAGTTTCACTTTCAGCCGGGCACTTGGGAGCTGTTTTCCTGCAGAATAAGGCTACATTCACACGACCGTATGTGTTTTGCGGTCCGCAAATTGCGGATCCGCAAAACACGGATACCGGCTGTGTGAATGTAGCCGGCCCTATGATAGAACTGCCTATTCTTGTCCGCGATTGCGGACAAGAATAGGACATGCTCTATCTTTTTTGCGGGGCCGCGGATCGGACCTACGGATGCGGACAGCACATTGTGTGCCGTCCACATCTTTTGCGGCTCCATTGAAATGAATGGGTCCGCACCCGTTCCGCGAAATTGCGGAACGGATGCGGACCCAAAACTACGGTCGTGTGAATGCACCCTAAAAGTGCTTTTTCTGAACATGTAATACACACACAGTGCACTCAGGTATGTCTGGGATGTGTCTGCAATCTTCCGTGGGGCAGTGCTCTTAGTTATATAGGTGAAAAACAGGTGAAAGACTCCCTTTAAATGTCTTGTACCACAATGTGTTTTTTGCAGCAGTATTAATTAACATGGTTGTTCCTATTCTGTGGATAGGTCATCAGTATCTGATCGGTGAGGTCCGACACCCCTGCTGATTACCTGTTTGAAAAGGAACGCCGCAACCTTTTCTCTACTCACCCAGCACAGCGCTGTACATTGTATGGCTTGGTATCGCACGGAGCTGCTTCTAGGCCACGTGAACGATGAACGGGTCGTCACTGGTCTAGGGTCAGCTGTGACAAGGCTGCAACGTTCACAGGAAAGCTGGTGCCTTTTCAATCAGCTAATCGGTGGGGGTCATATGTGTCAGACCCCGACTGATCAGATACTGGTGACATATTCAGAGTATAGGTCATTAGTTAAAAAAAGGAAAAATCGTTTCGACACTTTTTGTTATTAAACACTCCCGTGGATTTTTGGTCCCCTGTTGTGGGGTGTGACCTTTGCTCAGGTGTCTGTATTGTCACAGTATACCCACAGTTTTCCTGTACGTACACAAGAAGCAGTACAGACAGTGATAACGCAGTGACGTTATACTGTTCTGTGCGGTGACTGGGTTAGTGGAAATATTATCAGATTTAGAGCTGAGTTTTCCTTTAAGATTTGATGATTAATTGTAAACTTTATTGCAGTTGAAAGTGTCAGCAGTGATGTAACAAATGGATACGGTCAGGAAGCAGAATATTTGATGCCATGGCAGAACTGTGAGGACGAGCCTGAAGTCACTACACCCATGGATGTGGCCATCGATCACGATGCACGGCAGTGGCTGCAGCTCACTCCCGCCGATCCCGCAGCTCCGCTGACAGGTATGGTTTGTTCTGTCTCCAAAGTTCAGGTTTTGAAACAAGTACAATGTTTGCTCGCTTTCTTATTTTTTTTTTTCACTCTGAGCCTTTAAGTTGGCCATACTATTTAGTTGAACTTTTGAGTGTCCTACCAACCGTCTCATATGTATGGGGTTGTCCCCACTGTCCTCTGAAATTGTCAATTGAAAGCAGGATTGGACATGTTTTATTTCACCATGCCTGATCGTCTGTTCTTGTGGTGTGTCTGGCAGCGGCTTCATTCTCCATCCCTATTGAGAATACATGTACACTCAGTCGTTCCAGGCGAGCACGTGTGTGGTGAGGAAAAATAGCCGTCAGCAGACACCTCTCTAAGGTGTAAGGCCCTCTTGAAAAAGACGATAGTGACTTCTTGTTGCAATGGTTCAAACAGTCTCTGGTTACCCCTGAGATTGATGATTCCTACAAACATTTTTAGGAAGTGGAAGAAGGCAGAAAATTATTTTTTCACTGTTATCCAGGGTTAAATAATAAATAAATAGAGAGAGAGAATATCTGGATTCTCTTTTCTTAGAACTTTTCATTGTGCCGTTCCTCTGTTATTTCTCCTGGAAATGTATGTAATACAGTGAGGGGATCAGCAACCTCCAGCACTCCAGCTGTTCTGAAACTACAACTCCTAGAATCCTCCTGTGGGATTTACAAGAGCAGCTGAGTAAGTGTGCATGCTGGGACTTGTAGTTTCACAAACCTTCTGGAGTGCTGAAGGTTGCTGATCCTTGCTATAGACTATCATTGCAAAAAATGTCGCACATCAAATGTCGTTGTGTAGCCCTAGCCTAAAGGGGTCGTCTGGGATTTTGATATTGATGACCTATCCTCAGGATTGGGGATCCAACTCCTAGCACACAGCTGTTTGAAGAGGCTACACCACTCCAATGAGCGCTGCGGCCTGTACCCCCACCGGATCCTGAAGATAGGCCATCAATATAATCCCTTTAAGGCTCTGTTTCCAACTGTGTTACTGTTTCCTTTCACAGCCAGTACCACTAGTAACTGACGGACCCGACTGGATTTACAATGTCAGGGTTCTGCTGTGGTGTCGATCAGTTTGTCAGGAAGAAAAGTATTGCAGACAAAGCTATTCTACTCCTCAAATCTGATGGAATCTCTGGTGGAGCCTTCAAGACAAGCCCTTTATGAACTGTTCTTTAAAAGTAAAAAGTCCTCATACCTCCACCCTGAGCTTGTGGAAATTACAGGTTACTCAGATTCTGCCGTACATAGCCTTGGTATTTAAAGAGGACCTTTCACACCTCCTGACATGCCTATTTTAATAGCTCCATGTTTTCCCACGTACTAACAAGTCTGGAACATCTATTCTTATAGCTCTATGTTGTGCCATTCCTTTATTATTTGCACTAGAAGTTATGAATGAATTGCTATTTGCCTTCAGTAAAGGAACAGAGGGGAGGTGACCAGTTGGGGGTGTGTACCTGCACAGACTGACTCTAGCCAATCAGTGCTGCCATGTTCAGACTGTGCAGGGACACCCCCAACCAGTTACCTCCCCTCTGTTCCCTGGTGAAAGGTCCTCTTTAAGCATTTGCCAAGATTTGGAGTCTTTGGTGCAACCCATCACAGGCGCAGTGTTCACCACCAAGATGCCATCACACACTTTCTAGAGCAGAGGTCAGCAACTTCCGGCAGTACAGCTGCTGTTAAACTACAACTCCCAGCATGCACACTTGCTCAGCTGTTCTGGTAATTCCCACAGAAGTGAGAGCATTCTAGAAGTTGTAGTTCCAGACAAGCTGGAGTGTCGCAGGTTGCTGATCCCATGTAATAACGATAATTGTGTAGAGCCTCCAGGTCAGATATTATCTATACGCTTATATGTCTGTATAACTACTTATAGTGAATATCACACCTTTGACTCGAATACGGAGCTGCATCATATAATTCGTTGGTTGTTATTGTGATCTGCTAGATTCTTTTGGTATTCGATTATGCCTCTGCCTTTCTATCCTACTAGATTACTGAGATTATCTATATATATCTGGACTGTGTTACTGTCTGAAAATTGCTGTTATATTTGGTTATTTAGGTTTTTTTTTTAAAAAGTAAAAACGTATTATTACCCAGAAATTATTAAAAAACATATCTTTTTTCACTTTATATTCAGTGTTTACATGTCAGATTAAATGTTTTCTGACTTTTTTTTATACTGATCCTGATCTGTGGGGTTATGACACACGGGCCCCCTTCGCCTATCAGCTATTTGAGAAGGTGCACAGCTTACCCTAGGCCACAACCTCCAGCCCTCCAGCTGTTGCAAAACTACAACTCCCATCATTCCTGGGCAGCCTACAGCAGGGCATGTAGTTTTAACAACAGCTGGAGGGCCGCAGGTTGAGCATCCCTGCACTAGGCAATTGACGTCCCATTCGTT
This sequence comes from Rhinella marina, assembly GCA_900303285.1. Lineage (NCBI taxonomy): Eukaryota > Metazoa > Chordata > Amphibia > Anura > Bufonidae > Rhinella > Rhinella marina. Next base: position 1,112,518 of record ONZH01025655.1, on the reverse strand, counting down.
AGCCACGTTCAGCTCCGTTCAAGTGAATGAGGCCGAGCTGCTATACCAAACACCGCCACTATAGAATGTATGGCGCTGTGCTTGGTAATCTGTGAGGAGGCAGGGGAGCTCACCAGGGCGACGCGGTCTCTTCAAACAGCTTATCAGTGGGGGTCCTGGGTGTGGGACCCCTACTGATTAGATACTGATGACCAATCCTGAGGATAGATCATCAGTATAAAAAAGGTGAACAACCCCTTTAAAATCCATCATGTATTTGTGCAGCAGAAATGAGGTTGACACTTGGATTTGTGTTTGTGCATCTGATCCTCGTTAGGGTTAATGGGGTTAATCCTCTGTGTTTCTGTACAAAATCAGTGACATTCTACTTATTTCCACAGTGGTTTTTTTTTCCACTGCAAGGACATAAACCCATAAGGAAGTTTTCCAAAGTGTACAAATCTAGTTTCGGAAACTACCGCACGTGGTTTTATACTGTAGTAGTCTATGATATAATGGTATTACTATTGTGGGTTTTGGGGAGATTACACCATGTGCATCGTACGACCTGCCTCCCTTGGGGCGTAAAAGGAAAAAGAATGAGACAAAAGGCTGTTTTGTGTCCCACTTGCTCAGCTGCTCCTTCCAGGGCTTAGAAGGTGCACAGCGCAGAAGCTTTGTCCAGCGTCGGGACTTGTTTCCTGCTGGCAGGTGTTCACACATAGCCATCCCCGGGTTAACCCATTCAATGACATTGTTGACATAGACGCTGTTATCTTTCCTCACTGCACACTTTGCCACCCAACTTCTCGTATTCCTGTGACCTGGGAGATGAATGGCGGTCCTATTTATCGGCATTGTGGATAGCGGTACGCTTCCTTGTGTGCAATAGATCGCAGGCGAGCCCTTTAGATACGCGGTTTAATTTACCCCCGAGCAGCTGCTGCTCATTAAGAGGACCGGGTAAGGTAGAAGGGACAGGTGCTAGGAGGCTGCAAGGCGTCGGCAGTCGGCCCGCTCTATCTGCCGTGTATTTGTCAATGGGAATCCTTCCATTGTCACGTTCCTGGCACGGCTGTATAGCATTTAAGATACCACTTATCTTATTCATTCTGGCACCGGCAAACGCAAAGCTGGGACTTGCTCTCACATGTAAGAGCATCTAGGCATTCATCGTCTGCTTTGTTTCCCCTCATTGTTGGAGAAGACACCAAACTCCTTTATGGTCTGAGAGTATTTGTTCGGAGCCTCGGCTCCTGAAATGAGGTTTCCAGAGAGACTGGAGCGTTACACATTCAGCCGGCAGATAGGCTGTCGGTGGAAAACAATTGTCAGGATCTCTCGCTGAGCTTTGGTCTTTTTCAGGCTTTCCAAGATTGTTGGTCAATAAGAGACTCCGTTGTCCTCCTGATATATGTGCAATCTGAATAAGATGCTGAGATCCTCTCCAGAAGCCTTTTCACTGTATGTTTCCATTCTAGCTCATTTATACCTTTAGGTCAGAGTCTTCATTTGGTAGAAAAAGTTGTCTAGAAGTGAAATATTGAGCGTACCCCTTCTCCCAAGAAGATCAAGCAGAACATGAATGTTTAGAGGATATGTCATAAATGTCTGATAGATGTCGGCCTCACCTCCAGGACCTGCAGCTATCTGTAATTAGGGCCTCTTCCGATCTCTTCGTACTTGGATGCGGCAGTCAGAGGTAGTCAGAACTACGGAAACAGGCGAGCGGACCGCTGTTCACATTGCTGCCATACAAGTGCTATATATATATATATATATATATATATATATATATATATATATATATAGATAGAGCACAGGCGAGTTCCACAAGTTACATAAACCATGTAGACTGCTGTGCCGTGCTGCTTCTGTAACTCCAATGCACTTGTATGGGGCTCGGTAAAGCCATTCGTTGCGAAAGCTCTGAGACAATCAGGCCTTTTACAAGTAAATTCCAATGTAGGCCTACAGGATATATTGGAGTTTACTACGTTTTCTATCTATTCTATTAAGGGCTCATTCACACGGCCGATGTTCGGCTGTTCCGTGCTTTGGGGGCCGCAATGTGTGGTCCCCAATGCACAGGCACCATCCGTGCGGCTGTCGCGACAGATCCAGTGATCTGTCCACACCACAAAAAACTAGAACATGTTCTATATTTTGCTGTCCAGGTTTCCGTGCCTCCGTTCCGCACCGACCTTCCGGATTGTGGACCCATTCAAGTGAATGGCTCTGCGTCCGCGATGAGGGGTGCACACGGCCTGTGTTGGCATATTGCGGACCCGCTGCTTACAGGCAGCAATAGGGGCACGGCTGAACAACGGCCGTGTGAATGAGCCCCAATTCCATTGCTAAATAGAAATGGCAACCTGATAAATGCATGTTGTAAATAATTAAAAAAATAACAACACCGATAAACAAAAACCACTCCCCACAACACTACATGTGTATAAAACAATATTCAGCTTTATTAAATATGCATTAAAAACACATAGTTACATAAAAAAATAAGTACTATTAAAATATAAAAATATTCATCCCATACAGCGTAATGGGGGAAAAAAAATCAAAATGGCCAATATATCTTTTTTTCATCGTTTCACCAACCCCAAAAAGTGATCACAAAGTCACACAGTCCAACATGGTATCAAAGGAAACTACAGATCTTCCTGCAAAAAAAATGAGGACTCTCACATTTGAAAAGGCAATGAAAAGAAAAAAAATATTTTTAAAAGTTTTTTTTCCCCAGTATTGAATGCAAGAAAACGTTAAAAATTGTGGTATTGTTGTAATCGTACTGACCCAGAGAATAAAGGGCATGGATCGGTTTCACTGCATAGGGAATGCTGTAAAAATAAAAACCTATCAAACTATTGGAATTTTTTTTTCCAGCTGCCCAGTACATTGTATGCATGAAATGGTGCCATTAGAAAGTGCAACTTGTCCTGCAAAAAACAAGACCTCATACATCTATGTGGACGTTAAAATAAAAAAGTTATGGCTCTGGGAAGATATGGCATATTGCTTGGATATGTCAGATAGGTGCAGGTTCCACCTCTGAGACTCGCTCCGATCTTCAGAACAGGGCTGTAAAATGAAGACACACATGCGCCGACACCTTCCATTCACTGTTATGGGTCTTCTGAAATTAGGAAATAGTGTTGTCCAGCGGACACTGTAGTAGAGGAAGCGCCATTTTGGATCTAATGATATTCGCTCACATAGGATAGTAAAAAAAGGTTGTACACATCTTTATTGCGAAGTATATAGTGACTTATAATTCACAACGGAAAGACTGCAATAAATGCAATATTACATAGCTTACCTCACATGTAAGTGCATGGCATCATCATACTGACTGTCCTTCTAAAGGGAGCTTTCTTTGGATTATTAAACTTCTGAGTATTTATGTGGTGTTTACAGTAAACTCTATAAACTGTCAGTGTTTTGTAGGGTTTTTTGGTGTTGCATCTAGTTATACTGTTAACATCTGATCTTACTACTCTGTTTCCTTCCAGATAGCAGCGAGTGTCTTGCTGGGGACTGCAGCATCATAGCAGGCGGCAATTTATCCGGCTGGCATCCAGACTCTGCAGCTGTCTTGTGGAGAAGAATCTTGGGAATACTCGGAGATGTCAACAATATCCAGTCCACAAAAAACCATGCCAAGGTGTTTGTCTACCTGTACGAGCTGTGGTACAAGCTGGCTAAGGTAAGACTCGTGTGTGTGCTCACAATCATCTTTCTGATGGTGATTTCCTGTTTGATTGTCTGGGTTCATGTCACGTTTTTTTCCATCCAAAAAAACGTATACGTTAAACGGATGCCTCAGACTGATGCCATACAGTGGCATCCATTCGCTCTAGAGTTCCATTGAAGAAAAAAAAATGTATATGATTTGTTTTACCATTGTAAAAAAAAAAAGTATTCTTTTTTTTACCGGACTGTGCAGGATACAAGAACGTGGTGTGTTGCGTTTTTGTATCTTTTTTTTTTTTGTAATGTATACGTCAAACGGAGGCATAAAACAAGATGTGAACCCAGCCTTACAGTTTACCACTACTACTTTATTAGCGCTCTGATTTTAAGTAGCTAAGGCAGCCATTAGGATCAGTTACTTAGAATCACATTTGTACGTTAAACATATTTTTAAAGAATTTTTGGCGATTTTTTTTTTTTTTTTTTAAATTTTCAATGTCAATACATCCTGCAGTTTTCACCCTGGCCACTAAGCCTGAAAGGCACCACTTTTTATTCTGTACAGATCAGTTTTTCAGTAGTTATCTGCTTAACATTACATGCAGGATTAGAGTGACAGATAACACCTATGCAAAGATAACACAGGATCCACCATCCATTACAGGTGATATCACAGCTTATCTGCTCTCTCTTGATCTCTGCACAGGTCACAGATCATGCTTTGTGTCTATGGCCCATGGTGGCTGCTGTAAAGCATGACTCAAAATGCCGTTAACAGCTCAGACAAGATGGCAGCCCCCATAATCATGTTCAGATTAGGGAAAAAAAGGATACATTGCTATCTGGTAACTGGCAGATAAAAAGGATAAGAGACACATTCCCTTTTAAAGTGCTCATCTTGATCAGTTTAAAGTGTCTACCTATTGGATACATTTCTAGAGAATGAAGGAGCCGTCTGCTCTGATTTCAGTGACTCCTCCCCTGCGGAGCCTGAAGTCACTTCTTCAAGGTCTTGACTATGAAGGGCTTTACTTGTTTTAATGGGGCTGTAGGTGAAACTCCTGTATAAGTGATCAGCGTCGGGTCTACATAAGCTTTTAGCTCATCAATATGTGTGTAGTAGAGTTGTGGGGAACTCATCAAAAGTTTTGCGCAAGCTGCATTTTAGGTTTTGTTTAAATTATAAGCAGTGTCCTTCCACAGTCCAAGAGGTTTGCTATAATATTTGCCCGATACTCGTGTAAATTGTAGCGCAAATCTTCTCTAGATCATGATGGATGTAGATTAGCTTATCTGATGCAGAGGTTATTAAGATGCCTGTTCATATTGCTCCAGAGAACTTCTTACGAAGACTGGTTGTTAATACGCCAGTCTTTAGGGGTCACTGAGCTTTCCCAAAACTTTAGTCATAGTGATAAGGCGAAAAGGAGCTGAGACTACAATCGCTAGAAGCGCTCCCATAGCCCACTCTCTATCCTTGTTGCCGGAGACGGACTCAATGTACGCCCATAGACTTTTTATTGAGTCGGTCTTGCTTCTTCTCCTGCAGCGAGGATAGACAGCGTGCCATGTAGGCGCTTCTCTCTGCTCCTTTTAGCAATTGGTGGAGTTCTCACCGCTCAGACCCCCACCAATCAAAACCTTTGATATGTCGCAAATTTTGTGAAAGCTCAGTGTCTTCTATCTCTGGTGACGCTTATCTCTGGCCAAAAAAGAATAATTGAACCAGAGCCCTTCATGCTGTCAAACCAGTTTTTCCATTAATCGCTAGGACTTATGAATATGCAGGATCGTCTGACAAATAGTTGTTGTCAATTGCCAGCGAGACCAGACTAACCAAGTAATGAACATTTTATCCTAGTCTACTAGTAACAGGAGTCTGCAACCTGCTGGGCTGTAAAAAGCTGGTCCGCTGACGGACATTTTGCTGTCTGTGGGCAACACTGAGAAATGTGAATCGCATTCTAGACCTTAAATGGCTTCTGAAGCCTCGTGGAGTGATTATGGTTACACTCTATGACATGCTGAGAGCTAATTATAACCCATTATGGGGGTCCATGAACAGCGCTGCTTTTCCGCTGCTGGAAAGTTGGTGGTGGTCACAGCAGCGTTAGGATGTGTGTCGCCCTCTCACCAGGCAGTGAAGGTCGCTGCTTTTTGCTTTGGTAATTGCCATTATGTGAGTGCGAAAGTAGTGTAGTGGAAAGAGTAGTTTGTAGAGCTAAGACTGCTATGGCAGCTTCCAGTACATTCCCCTAAATACCCATTACTGTATGTTACACCCGTGTACATAAGTGTAATCAACCACGGGGCGTCCATATAGCTGAACCCAATGGTGGCCAACCAGGAATGTGCTGGGTACAAAGAATAATAGCTTTATTTTGGACCCCAGGTCACACCAACCCATCTTCTCCCAAATGTTCAGGTTTTATTAGAATGAAAGAGCCTTTATTCTCAATCCGGGTCAAAACTAGTATAAACTATGTCATTTAGCTTATTTTACCAGAACTTTGGTGCGGGATTAAAATCATAATACACTTAATGGGGTATTCCGGTTATAGAAGGGTATCCCCTATCCTTCTGCTGGGATCTCCACTGATCATGAGAACAGGGGCCACTAACCCTGTGGAGCCCTCCTGAAATGCGGCTGCTTAGAAAAGCGCACTGTCCCTCCATTCATTTCTATGGAGCGCTGGAGATATCGGAGTACAGTGCTTACCTGTCTCCAGCACTCTTAGCATGTGTTGTCAGTAGGGAGAAGGCCACTGCCAGACACCTGGCGGTAGCTTATCTCCGGGGAGAACAAAAGGATTGGGCATAAAAATGAAAGGGAACTTGTCACTGTGAAAATGCGAAATGATTTGCAGACATCATGTTATAGAGCAGGAGGAGCTGAGCAGATTGATATATAGTTGTATGGGAAAAGATTCAGTTAAAATTTGTAATTTATGAACTTGTAAAGATACAATGTAATTTGTTAATTTGAATTCCTGCTTGTTCTGGTCTTTAAAGGGGTTCTCCGGGAATTAAGAAAATAAAAATACGTAAATGTTACTTTATTATAAATATATTCCCAAATACCTTTCTTTAGTTATAATGGCTTGTTTTGTCTAGGGAGCAATCATTAGGAGAAACAAAATGGCTGCTGTCCTATTAGTGCACACAAATCCTGTCCTACTCACACAGGACTCAGAACACTGAGGTAAAGAGCTGCCTCATCCTCCTCTCTGCTCTGCTTGTCAGGGATTATGATCCTGAATACAGATGATAAGATCTTCAGCTGAATCTCTGTGGGAATGGAGTTCATGAGGAGACATGAAGTACAGAGAGGACGGACAGGACAGACTGTGGTAATGGAGACTGCAGACAAATGCTGCTGCTCATTAGCCACATCTGCTCATGAACTCCATTCCTACAGAGATTCAGCTAAAGATCTTATCATCTGTATTCAGGACCATAATACCTGACAAGCAGAGCAGAGAGGAGGATGAGGCAGCTCTTTACCTCATTGTTGTGAAGTAACTTGTCCTGCTGTGTGATTAGGACAGGTTTTGTTTGAACTAAAAGGACAGTGGCCATTTTATTTCCTCTGATGATTGCTCCACAGACAAAATGAGCCATTATAGCTAATGAAAGATATTTGGGAATATATTTATAATGAAGTTATATTTAAGTATTTTCATTTTCTTAATTCCCAGAGAACCCCTTTAATGTCAAGGAGGCAGTCCTTTCAGTGATTGACAGGCTTCCCTCTATGACTGTGTATACACAGATAGCGGTCATCACTGATAGGACCGCCTCCTGGACCTCAAAGCCCAGAATAGGCAGGAATTGAAATAATTAACCATATATCAATCTGCTCAGCTCCTCCTGCTCTATAACATGCTGACTGCGTCTCAGATAACATGTTCAACGTGACAGGTTCCCTTTAAGTTCGCCCACTCCTTATCTCCCCCAACCTCTATTGTTGGGAGAGTCGGGAGTTCCCATACACACAAGATTGTCGGCATTGCCTGACTCTACACTAATGCGTATGGGGGGGTGCGCTTTTAGTTTTTTTTCTGCATTTTCTTATGAACTGCAATATGATGTTTGAGCAGCTGGTGGCAGTAGTGTTTAACACATCATGCTGCAATGAAAACATTTTTGAAGTTTCTAGTGTTATTCATTATTCATTAACAATCCATCTTAACATCATATTGTACCAGCCAAATACATATTAATGAATAATCTTAATAATATGATACATATGGTGGCTCAGTGGTTAGCACTTGGGTCCTAGGTTCGAATCCGGCTAAGGACAACATCTGCATGGAGTTTGTATGTTCTCCCCGTGTTTGCTGGGTTTCCTCCCACACTCCAAAGCCATACTGATAGGGACCTTTGATTGTGAGCTCCATTGGGGACAGCGTGATTCCAATGTCTGTAAAGTGCTGCAGAATATAGTAGCGCTATATAAGTGCATGAAATAAAAAATAAATACCCCCCAAAAACAAAAAAACAACTTTCCCAATCCTCTCTTCCTCTCCCCTTTCCAGTCCTCATCATCCTCTCTGACTCATTATCCATCATATATTTCTTACACTATAAATCCCAGATCGTTATATGTTTTTTCTCTAAACTGACTAATAGAATCTCCCTGTAAGGCTCTGTTCACCTTTCCATTTTTCTGCTCCGTCATTAGCAGAGTGCTGGATACATCCGTCCTGTGAGACACCAGTGACGCCCTATGGACCCCATTGACTAGGTCTCATGGTTTCTGTCAAGGTGGCATAACAGTGCAGCATGTTGCCCTATTTTTATTGATGGATTTTCTATTGGGCGGTCGTGACTGAGGCTCCGATGAATATATAAGCAGGGTCTTGGTCTGAAAATTGGCTGCAAACACGTCAACCCGCATTTTGCGGAACAGTATATCCTGCCTTCTGTTAGAACTGTCTATTCTTGTCACTTTTTTTTGCGGGTCCGCGGAACAGACACATGGATGCGGACAGCACGCCTTTAGTGACCCCGTTGAAATGAATGGGTCAGCAAAAAAACTGATCGGATGCGAACCAAAACCACAGCCGTGTGCATGAGCCCTTTTGCTTCAGTATTGCTTTATACAACTTTGAGGTTAATCATTTTAATGAAGATCTAAAAAATGAAATTCAATCTAGTTTTCTTTTCTTTTTCAGATTAGAGACAACCTATCGATCAGTCTGGACAATCAGTCTTCCCCTCCTCCCCCCATTTTGATCCCACCACTTCGAATGTTTGCCTCTTGGTTGTTTAAGGTACGTTTTCTGTATTTGAGAATGAATTCATTAACCTATGTATACTATAAGATTAGATGTCATCATAGGATGAGGTACATATGGTTTGAAGGGATTATGCCATGATTGATGTAAAAAATAAAAATCAGACATCATATAGTACATGACAATACCTTTCTAACAAAGCTAGAACCAGCCCTGTACCTCACATGGATCCAGAGATCTCCCCATTCATTGCTCTGCTACATTTATATCAAGCTGACAGCTCAAGAGGCGTGTCCTTTCTGCTGCAGCTCAGAGGCGTGTCCTTTCTGCTGCAGCTCAGAGGCGTGTCCTTTCTGCTGCAGCTCAGAGGCGTGTCCTTTCTGCTGCAGCTCAGAGGCGTGTCCTTTCTGCTGCAGCTCAGGGGTGTGTCCTTTCTACTGCAGCTCTCTCCCTGTAACTGTCACTGCTTCTAACAGAACATATGGTTGTCGGCAGTTGAAGTTTTAACCTGAGCACGTTTGACGAGTTCATCGAGATGAACAAAAAATGAGGAAAGGAACAAGCAGCAGGTGGCGCTATACAGATACATTTTATTGAATAGCTCAATTACTTTTTTTAATTGCTTGCAATTACAAAAGTATTCAGATTGAAAAATGTAGGATATGTTTTGTGACACAACCCCTTTAAGCATGGATAACGTCCTGGTACAGCGCCCATTTCACGAAATGGTTTTATCCTTGTACTTTCATGAAAATATAAAAAACTCATTCGGTTTCCAAACAGGCGACCACTCTGCCCAATGAGTACAAAGAAGGCAAACTGCAGGCGTACAAGCTGATATGTGGCATGATGACAAGACGCCAAGATGTCCTACCAAACTCTGATGTTTTGGTTCATTTTTATCTTGTCCTGCACAATGGCCTCAATCATGAAGATCAAGTAAGTGTGGTGGGCATGAGCCACTCTGTCATTTATTCATCCATACACCTGCACAGAGATTTCATTGTCATCTGGAAAATTTACCCATTGACACGAGAGAGCTGGTACATGTATGATTGGCCAGGGGTCTGACCACCATGACCACCATCAGTCACAAGCACCAGGGTCCCCAAGTCTCCTATGAAAGTGGACGAGCACTTGGGTCATTTCTGTAGGACTGGAGAGTCTGTCTTAGTCAGTCCCATAGAAGTCAGTGGAATGGGGATCATGCATGCACAGTCCTACTCCATTCACAAAGGGGACTCAGGGATCCCTGGTCTAATGATTGGTGGCCGTCCCAGGGGTCAGACCCCCCAGTGCTTATGTATTTATCAGCTGTCCTGTGGATAGGTGATCAATATTGTCACAAACTTATTTAACACCATTGTGCCTAAATCTAGATGCAAGTGACATTTCTATGCCACCATCCCCACTTTTTTAAAAAGGGAGGATGACGAGGACTAGAGGGAACAGGGCCAGTGTGCGTTGTCATAAATTCTGTCAGCAGAGCGGATATCCAAACTGGCGTAAAACACTGGTGTATGATAAACGCCCCCATAATATTTCACATAATTCTGCAGCATATGTGTAGAACTCCATTACTGTGTTTTCCTACTGAAAATGTATGACTATGTTGGCAAATGGGTGTTATTACTCTCCTTGTCAAAGGGGTGTGTCCCTACACTGTATGACCCTGTCCAGTGTTGGAATGTGGAATGGTAACACTCGAATTTCAGTTAATTCATGTGTTTTCAAGGGGAGTAAAAATAAGAATGCTCCAGATTTTTGTTATTTCATTAGGTCAGTACGAGAGCTGAAAGTTCCTGGAACTTCTTGGACTATTGCTGTGAAAGCTTAAAGAAGAACTCCCGCAAAAATGTTTATTCTCTGACCTGTTAGAAAGGTGCATGATATAATCTGTAGTGATTGTCATTTTCTTATCAGTGACTGTTTCTGTGAGTAAAAACCTCTCTTATTGTAGCTGGGTCATGTGACCAACTCCCTGACCTCCAACTGACCCAGGACAGAAAGCCAGTAACTGCTCTATTCATTCCTATGGGAGCCTCACTTTCCGTCTCATAGGAATACATAGAGAATTAGACTTCCTGTCCACACATAAGTCTATGTGCGAGTTGGTGGGTCTAATTGCTGGTCACATGGCACAGATAAGAAACTTCAGGATGATATAAGTCAAAAATTCAGACACTGGTAAGAAATTGACATTCACTACAGATTATATCATGTACGTTTCTAGCAGGACATGGAATAAAATGTTTGTCGGGAGTTCTTCTTTAAATCCAACCCCAAAAATGACACCCCCCCCCCCAAAAAAAAAAAAAAAGCCCAGGCCCCTCACACAGATTGTAACTTGGCATCTGCATCACTCCTGATGCCCTTACATCTCCCCGTAGCGCGGATCAATACATCCGATGGTGGGGATGGGGTTAGCCAATAGCAGGCCTCAACGGGAATGAGCCTCCCTTGCATCTCGCGTGACGCTAAGGAGATGCAGTTGTGGCCTTGCGGGCATCAGGAGCGTTGTCGGTGCCGGGGAGCAAGGTAAGTACAATCTGTGTGAGGGGCCCGGGCATTTGGGGGGGGGGGGGGGCATTTTGGGGGTTAAAGGGGCTCTCCAGGCTTTTAATATTGATGACCTATCCTCAAGATATATGAAGGGTATGAAACTGTATGAAGGGAAGGTGCATGCCGTGCGCATGTACTGTCTGTCTTCTTTCTTCCTGCTTGCCATAGACATAGCAGGGGCGAGCAAGAATAGAGAAGGGAGACGGCACATGCGCACTGCGCGCACCTACCCTTCATACCAGATGTCAAACCCCTGCCGATCCTCAATATTAAAAGCCCGCAGGACCCCTTTAACCGATAATTGCTAGCATTCAAGAATATTTTTGACACCTGCACAGTGACCTTTATGGACTGATGCTTGCACTGTCATGGATGATGATTTTCTAATCATTACTATGCAGTTTGAATGCGTAATTTTTGTTGTAGGGGCTAAAATTCACATAGACAAGAAACGGCCAGCTCAGCCCTCTTGCGGCTCTCCCGATCCTCATGCTGCGGAGACACAGCAGAACGTGATCTCAGACACCATGTTCATTGTATAAATGGCGAAATAGTAACAAAAAAAATGCTATATTATATGCTAAAATATGTGACTCTTGGGCCAGGATAAGGTCCTTCAAGGTCTGTCCTATTAGTCCTTATCTTTTCTGTTAATTAGGACTATTAGCGCACAAAGATGGTTAGGAAGATCATGTGAGGTTATCATGGCCAAGAGGTTAAATGCATGTTTTCTTCCCAGAAGATAATAAACCTTTCTCATGTTCCTTTCTAGTTTCTGAAGTAGCGCAGTGTCAGACTCCTTGTCTCTCAGTCCTCCAGCAAGAATAATACAAAAGGAGCCCTTTATTCCTAATGCGGGTCAGAATGACCTGTTCTTGTGATAATGTGATCTCTCATATGTGAATCCATGAGACAAGAAGTCACAGCTTCCATACATAATGATACTTCCGGCTAAACATTATCTCCAGGGAAGCACTCTGCTTAAAGGGGTCGGCCACCTTTGAAGGGGTTTAGGCAAACCACCCCACCTCCTTCTGAGCATCTGCAAGCGGAAGTACACTTACCAGCTCCCTGGCACTGGGTCTCAGCTCCTTCGCTCCCTAGCCTTGGTTCCTTTGCTCAGGTCTCCTGTCAACATCCGCTTTGTCACTGCTGCAGACAGTTACTGGCTGCAGCAGTGACCTGCTCCCCTTGAGTCACATGAGCAATTGACATGACACAGGAGGAGCAGGTCAAAGCTGCAGCCAGCAATTGGCTGCAGCAGAATCACAGCGGAGGACCAGAGCGAGGCAGCCGAGGCCGCGGAGCAGAAGTTCATGTTAATAGTGTTAAAAGCTAGTATTTCTTGTGCCTATCATTGGGGGACACAGCACCAGTGGGGATATAGGCAGCTGCCACTAGGAGGCGACACTAGACCATCAAAGAAGTAGCCCCGCCTGGTAGCCTATATCCCTCCTACGGACACCAGGCTAGCTCAGTTTTTAGTCTAGTGTCCGTAGGAGGTAGACACTGGTGCTTTGCACCTCTAATTTTTTTATTTTAGTTTTATTTCTTTCTTTTCTCCTTTAGGTTATCAGGGGGGCCGTCGGCGTGGGAAGCCACATCAGACGTAGACCCCCCTGAGGGTGCCTGGAGAATGTTTTCACATTCTCCCTGCGCCGGTCACCCGTCCCCCATTGTAGCTGCCCCCTGCAGCTGGATGCCAGTGCCCCACTCCGGTGCGAGGTCACTGAGGGGGTGACCCTGCGCGCACCTGAAGCCGTCGGAGAGGTGAGTATGCAGTCGACCCCCCCCCTCTCCCTCCCTCTCCCCCTGCTGCAGTCTGGACAGGTTCTTTTCTGATGGGGTCCCCCCCCCATCCCCCCCCCACCCAGCACCTGATAAGCCGCCCCCTCTGGGGATGTTTCTTCTCTCTCCGGGGGATATCCATGCCGGGCAGGCGCCTGGGTGCCTTCTGACTCCCTCCTCTGCGGCCTCCGGCTCCTTGCCTGCGGGGGGGGGGGGGGGGCTTGACGGCCCGCGTGTTTGCTCTCCGGGCTGCCCCCTGGTTTCCGGGGCCCCTCCGGCTCCTCCTTGGTGGGCGTGCGGGCTTCTCGGCCAGCGCGCGCCGCACCGGCACTTCCGGCCGGGCGGCGCTCTAATTTAGGCCGCGGCTTCTGGACATGCTAGGCCGCATGTGGGCGGGCGCCTCCCAGTGACGTCGCTGGGCAGCGCGCCCGCCCGCTGTTCTGCCGGCCCCCTCCTGTTCCGGCCGGCGGGGTTCTATTTCATTGGCCTGCGCATTGCCCCCTCCTTGCCGTGGGCGGTCCTTCCTGCTTCAGAGGCTTATTAGCGCCGGTCTGCTCTGCTTCCAGTGGCCTGTATAGCTCCTTCAGGTCTGCACAGCACCAGTGGGTTTTTCCAGTACCGTGTTCTGCTGCTCCAGGGTCCGGTAGGCACCCAGTGGGTGATTTTCCTCTCTCCCCAGGCTAGTGCCGGTCCGCTGAGCCCTTCACCATGTCGGGTCCCCGGGACGACCCTCCAAGGCAGCATGCTCCGGTGGCTGTGGCGACGCACTTTGCGTGCGCTCGCTGTAGCCAAAAATTCCCCAGCGGTCAGTCTGGCTCCCTATGTGTGCCTTGCCTTACTGTTGGCACCCCTCCCACTGAGGCTCCCGCTCCCTCTGGCTTGGTTGCGGCCTCGCCCGAGTGGGCCAGGTCCCTGACCCAGGCGATTGGCGACCTCTCTAAGCTGTCTCAGGTCATGATCCACGCCATTGACCGGTTGCCGTCCCAGGTGCCCCCCTCTGCGACCCCTCCTCTGGTGTCGCCTGACTCCCCTTCTAGGGGACGGTCCTCCAAGAGGCGTAGGCGTTCCCCTTCTCGGTCACCCTCCCGGTGTTCCTCTTACCCTTCCCCGGAAAGGTCCACTGCGGGCGGTTCTCTGCAACACCTCTCTGACGCCTCGGGGGACTCCTGTGACTCTGCCTCAGAGTCTGACAGGGAGGACCATTTGGCCTCTGCGGTGCAAGCCTTGGTCCGTGCAGTACGGGACACTCTCCATATCCGGGACGAATCTCCCTCTGCGGCCAGAGGCGAAGTTTCGTTTAGTCGCCATAAGCGGCAACCGCTGGTATTCCCAAGTCATAAGGACTTTGAGAATCTCCTGGACAAGGAATGGAAGCACCCCGACCGGCGCATTCCATCCTCTAAACGGACAGAAGCTCTCTTTCCGTTTGCTGCGGATTTAGTCTCCGCCTGGACGGTTCCACCGACTGTGGACCCCCCTGTCTCCCGGCTGTCTAAATCTACCACCCTCCCGTTAGCGGACGGGGCGTCTCTGACGGATCCTGTGGACAAGAGGATGGACACGTTCTCCAAATCCGTCTTTATTGCTGCGGGTTCTGCCCTTCGCCCTACTTTTGCGGCGTCTTGGGTCAGTAAGGCCTGCTCCGCTTGGGCCAAGCAACTGGTCCATGACATCTCCTCGGAGGCCCCTCGCGAGGATCTCCTTCCCCTAGCCTCACAGATCCTTCAGGCCTCTAAGTACCTGTGTGATGCTTCCCAGGAAGCGGCTCGCCTGTCGGCTCGGGCTGTGGCCAACTCCGTGGCCATTCGCCGCTCTCTTTGGCTGAAAGCGTGGTCGGCTGACGCCGCCTCCAAGAAGGCTCTCACGGGTCTTCCCTTTTCAGGGAGCAGGCTTTTTGGGGAGCGGTTGGACAGGATTATCTCTGACGCCACCGGCGGCAAGAGTTCCTTGTTGCCGCAAAACCGGCCCGGGCGCTCCCAGCCTCTGAAGCGTTCTGGTCGCTTTCGCTCCTTCCAAGCCCCTGCCCGTCAGCAGTCCTCAAGGGGTGCTCCCTCAGCCTCCTCTTCCAGGAAGCCCTCCTTTAAACCCCGGCCGTCCTGGCAGCCGCACTCCCGCCCTTCCAAGGGCCCTGCCCCCAAGCCTTCTTCCTGATGGCTTTCCCCCACTCGGGTCTTCCCCCCGAGTGGGGGGTCGTCTGCTCTCCTTCAAGGAGGTATGGCTCGCCCACGTCACCGACGCGTGGGTACGGGAGGTGGTGTCTTCCGGATACAGAATCGAGTTTGCGTCCTTTCCGCCTCCTCGGTTTTTCCTGTCTCGGATCCCCCACTCTTCTGCAGGGCTTTTGGCTCTTTCCCGCGCTGTTCATCACCTCCTTGCTCAAGGGGTCGTAGTCCCAGTCCCCCCCTCCGAGCGGTTTCAGGGTTTCTACTCGAACCTGTTCACCATTCCCAAGAAGGACGGCTCTGTTCGACCCATCCTGGATCTGAGGCACCTCAACCGCTATGTCCGCCTCCGCCACTTCCGCATGGAATCGCTGCGGTCGGTGGTCGCGTCCCTGGACCAGGGCGAGTTTCTCGCTTCCATAGACATACGCGACGCATATCTCCATGTGCCAATCGCGCTAAGTCATCAGCGCTTTCTTCGTTTCGCCATCGGTTCTCTTCATTTCCAATTTGTCGCTCTGCCCTTCGGTCTTTCAACAGCGCCCCGGGTTTTTACCAAGACCCTTGCCCCCCTCATGGCTCTCCTTCATGCCAGAGGAGTGGCGGTCATCCCGTACCTGGACGACCTTTTGGTAAAGGGCCGCACCTTGCGGGATGCTCAGTCCAGCCTTCAGATCACGCTCGATCTGCTTTCCAGGTTCGGCTGGGTGATCAACTTCCAGAAGTCGTCTCTGCGCCCCTCTCGCTCGATGGAGTTTCTGGGGATGTTGTTCAACACCGAGATGGCTCGGGTTTTTCTGCCTTGCGACAAGGTCTCGTCCCTACGCTCGGCTGTCTCCAATCTCCGCTCGGGCTCCCCCTGTTCGCTCCGCTTCTGCATGCGGGTGCTGGGCAAGATGGTCTCCTCGTTCGAGGCCGTCACATTTGCTCAGTTCCACTCTCGGCCCCTCCAGGGAGCGATTCTGGCCCAGTGGGACAAGTCTCCTCTCTCCCTGGACAGGAAGGTCATCCTCTCCCCGGCAGTCCGCAGAGAGTTGCTTTGGTGGCTGACGTCCCCAGCTCTTCTTCAGGGCCGCTCCTTCCTCCCCCTTCAGTGGCTGGTCGTCACCTCCGATGCCAGCCTGACAGGGTGGGGTGCGGTTTTCGGTGTCCTGACGGTCCAGGGCACGTGGACTTTGCCGGAGTCGCGCCTTCCCATCAACATATTGGAGCTTCGGGCGATATTCCTTGCCTTGACTCATTGGACCGATTTTCTCCGGGGTCACCCTGTTCGGGTTCAGACGGACAACGCCACCGCCGTTGCCTATGTGAATCGCCAGGGGGGGCACCAGGAGCCGCTCCGTGATGGCGGAGGCCGCCCGGATTCTCGGCTGGGCGGAACGGTTTGTCCCGGCTCTCTCAGCCATCCACATTCCGGGCGTAGACAACTGGGCGGCGGATTACCTCAGTCGCGGGTCCCTGGACCAAGGAGAGTGGTCTCTCCATCCCCAGGTGTTTCTACAAGTTTGCCGTCGGTGGGGCTTCCCCGACGTGGATCTTTTCGCGTCCAGGCTCAATCACAGGCTTCCCACTTACGTGGCTCGGGCTCGGGATCCCCGCGCGTTCGCGGTGGACGCCCTGGTGACCCCTTGGGATCAGTTCTCCCTGGTTTACCTATTTCCCCCGCTCCCTCTCCTTCCGCGGGTCCTCAAACGTCTTAGGGTTCTCGGCGTTCCCGCCATCCTTATCGCTCCGGACTGGCCCCGCCGGTCCTGGTACGCCGACGTGATCCACCTCCTGGCCGACGCCCCTTGGCGTCTTCCCCTGCGGCCCGACCTCCTTTCTCAAGGGCCGATCTTCCACCCCACTTTACCTCAGCTCAATTTGACGGCTTGGCTGTTGAAGCCGCGGTGCTAAGATTTCGGGGCCTGTCTGAGTCTGTCATCCAGACTATGCTTAGAGCCCGTAAGCCGCAGTCGGCTCGCATTTACCATCGGGTCTGGAAATCCTTTTTTTCTTGGTGCGAGCAACGTCGTGTGCATCCTCTCGTTTGCTCCACGCCTAAGATCCTTTCTTTTTTACAGTCCGGCCTGGACCAGGGTCTCAGCCATTCTACCCTTCGGTCTCAGGTCTCCGCCTTGTCCGTGCTTTTTCAGAGGACTTTGGCTCTGCGCTCCCAAGTGAAGACCTTTTTACAGGGTGTTCTTCGTCTGAATCCCCCCTTCCGCTCCCCCGTCGAGCCCTGGGATCTTAACTTGGTGCTCGATGTGCTCCAGGGTCCTCCCTTTGAGCCTTTGAGAGAGATTTCCCTGCGTCTTCTCTCTTGGAAGGTCGCTTTTCTGGTGGCGGTTACTTCCATCCGCCGAGTATCTGAATTAGCCGCTCTCTCCTGTCGCTCCCCCTATCTTGTCTTGCACAGGGATAAGGTGGTTTTGCGCCCTCTCCCTTCCTTCCTTCCGAAGGTTGTCTCGGCATTCCACATCAATGAGGATATTGTTCTTCCTTCTCTTTGTCCCGCCCCTGCCCATCCTAGGGAGCGCTCCCTTCACTGTTTGGACCTTGTCCGAGCCATCCGGGTCTATCTGTCCCTCACAGCTCCCTTCCGTCAATCGGATTCCTTGTTTGTCATTCCTGAGGGTCCCCGCAAGGGTCTTGCCGCCTCCAAGGTGACCATTGCGCGTTGGATTACGGCCGCCGTCTCTGAGGCCTATCGCTCTCGGGACAGGTCCCCCCCCTTCCGGGTCACGGCCCATTCCACCAGGGCCGTGGGAGCTTCCTGGGCGGTTCGCCATCATGCATCGGTGTCCCAGGTCTGCAAGGCCGCTACCTGGGCCTCGGTGCATACCTTTACCAAGTTTTACCAGGTCCACATTCTGGCTTCAGCTGATGCCAGTCTGGGCCGCAGGATTCTGCAGGCCGCCGTAGGTTAGGCTGGCCGATTGGGAATTTTTCTTTTTCCCCACCCTTTGGGACTGCTTTTGTACGTCCCACTGGTGCTGTGTCCCCCAATGATAGGCACAAGAAAACAGGATTTTTGTATAACTTACCGTAAAATCCCTTTCTTGTGGCTTCATTGGGGGACACAGCTCCCACCCTGGTTTTTTCTGGGTTGTTCTTTTTCCCGGGCTTGTTTGCTGTTCCTTGAGTTCTCGTTCCCGGGTTCAGACTGGTTTGTATCATTCTGTTTGGCTCCTACTGCTTTTTAACTAAACTGAGCTAGCCTGGTGTCCGTAGGAGGGATATAGGCTACCAGGCGGGGCTACTTCTTTGATGGTCTAGTGTCGCCTCCTAGTGGCAGCTGCCTATATCCCCACTGGTGCTGTGTCCCCCAATGAAGCCACAAGAAAGGGATTTTACGGTAAGTTATACAAAAATCCTGTTTTTCCAGCAGTAACAAGGTTAATAGGAAACTATAAGTAAATAAAAAGGGGTAGACCCCTTTAAAATAAAGTTTTACATGATAAAAATACTGCTACCTTTTTCACTAGGCTCAGCTGCAATACCAGTCACAACCTGTAGACTAATGTGCTGTTTTTGGAAGAAGGCAGCCATGTTTTTCTCATGCTGTTGCTGTGGCTATTTTAAAGGTATTATCTGGCCATTAAAAGAAGGCATACTTACTCACCAATCCCCCTCTGCTCTCGCTCTGAGATCCGGGGTGGGGTTGCCTGCCAGTCTTTACTTCCTGATCATTCTTAACACAGGACATTTTGATCACATTTTGTGTTGAGAAAGACCAGGGAGCAGAGACCAGCGGTGGACCTCTAATGAACGGGAGTGGTAGGGGAGCAATGAGGTGAGTATGAGTTCCTGTATTTTTTTACGCCTTTCTGAAATAGAAATATTTAAATTAAATAAGTGAATTGTTTCTTATGACCCTAAGGCATTTTGTGTACTAGTAATATGTAATGATTTGGTCATGTCTGGGTTGCAGAATCCGGCAGATGTAGAAAGTGGCCAACATATTGCTGGATATTTAGGCTCCACCCTGGTGACACCTAACCCTGCACCTGGGGTTGCCCTGCCCTCAGAAACACCCCAGAATGCCCAGAAAACTTCCATAGACTTCGCCCCTTTGATGTGCAGTTTGCCCCCCCCCCCCCTTTTCCCAGGACTGTTGGAAATGGTGGAGTTGACTGGGAAGTTATCACTAGGCGTAGAGCTGTGCTTACCATCAAAACAACTGAAACGGTGTCGGCCCCTCATGGACACATTGTAAGTCAGTGGGGTCGGTCAGGTGCTGGTCGTATCTGTAATACAGTGCATCATGGAGATGGAGATAATCTGAAACCATGATAAAAGGGGAAATGGAGCCCAAGAGGGTAATATGTGGGGTCATTTATCAAACTGGTGTAAAGTAGAACTGTCTTACCCATAACAACCAATCAGATTCCACCTCTTACTTTTGACCGCTCCTTTGGAAAATTAAAGGTGGAATCTGATTTGTTGCTATGGGCATCTAAGACAGTTCTACTTTACACCAGTTTGATAAATGACCCCAGTGGTGTATATTGAATTCAGGAAATGAACTGGATTATCTGATCTCAGAGGTCCAGTATGGAAGATTACACCAATGGCTTAGGAGAGTGTGCCGAATCAGTTACCCAAATCAGAGAAACAAGTAACTTGATGAGAGATAGATAGAGAATTCGATATTAGATATATAGATAATTAGATAGATATTAGAGAGAGAGATAGATAATAGACAAATGGATGGATATATTGATAGAAGATAGATGATTGATTGAGAGATAGATATTGCAGAGATAGATACTAGATGAAAAATAGATATGAGGTAGATATTAGAAAGATGTTAGAGAGATGGCTAGAGAGATGGAGAAATGGGTAACTGAGTGGGGGATAGATAGAAGACAGATATTACATAGATGAGGAATAGAAAGATGAGAGAGAGATGAGAAAGAGACAGGTAGAGATCATAGACATGGATACAGTGCTGTGGAATATTTTGACATTGAAGGATAGTAAATTGTTCTGTCGTTTTGTGTGCTTTTATTTTTGGGTATGGCATTTTGAGGTAAAGTATAGAAAAGGAGTCGGCTGCAAAGTAAGTCACTTTTTTCTAATAGCGGAAAAGGTCAATAAATAAAACCCAAGCATTTTTGATTTCAGTGGAGACCTGGTGATCAGTCACTCTCTTCATTACACGTAAAATGATAAATGCAGGGCCCTACAATTTCAGCGCAAGCTGCCAGCTCCATAATGATCACTTTTAATGTAAAAACCAGTATGCTGAATGTTTTAAGTGCAGGGAAAATGTAATAATGGTCATGTCCTGATTTCTTATGTAATGGCTGTAAGAAGTGCAGGTATGTGTGCGGTGAAATAAGTACTGCTAAGAAGACGCTGGATTTTGGTAAAGAGCTGGGAATAGTGAGCAATGCTCTAGATGCCCTGTTTATGAGAGGTCTTCTGCTTTTATGGCTGGGCAGACGGATGCCTACCTGAATAATGTGCATCTGGACCCTACCTGAATAACGTGTAGCTGGACCCCACCTGAATAACGTGTAGCTGGACCCCACCTGAATAACGTGTAGTCTGGCCCTACCTAAATAATGTGTAGCTGGGCCCTACCTGAATAACGTGTAGCTGGACCCCACCTGAATAACATGTAGCTGGGCCCCACCTGAATAACGTGTAGCTGGGCCCCACCTGAATAACGAGTAGCTGGGCCCTACCTGAATGACGTGTAGCTGGACCCTACTTGAATAATGTGCAGCTGGACCCCACCTGAGTAACGTGTATCTGGACCCCACCTGAGTAACGTGTATCTGGACCCCACCTGAGTAACGTGTATCTGGACCCCACCTGAGTAACGTGTAGCTGGACCCCACCTGAGTAACGTGTAGCTGGACCCCACCTGAGTAACGTGTAGCTGGACCCCACCTGAGTAACGTGTAGCTGGACCCCACCTGAGTAACGTGTAGCTGGACCCCACCTGAGTAACGTGTAGCTGGACCCCACCTGAGTAACGTGTAGCTGGACCCCACCTGAGTAACGTGTAGCTGGACCCCACCTGAGTAACGTGTAGCTGGACCCCACCTGAGTAACGTGTAGCTGGACCCCACCTGAGTAACGTGTAGCTGGACCCCACCTGAGTAACGTGTAGCTGGACCCCACCTGAGTAACGTGTAGCTGGACCCCACCTGAGTAACGTGTAGCTGGACCCCACCTGAGTAACGTGTAGCCCCCCCTGAGTACGTGTAGCTGGACCCCACCTGAGTAACGTGTAGCTGGACCCCACCTGAGTAACGTGTAGCTGGACCCCACCTGAGTAACGTGTAGCTGGACCCCACCTGAGTAACGTGTAGCTGGACCCCACCTGAGTAACGTGTAGCTGGACCCCACCTGAGTAACGTGCAGCTGGACCCCACCTGAGTTACGTGCAGCTGGACCCCACCTGAGTTACGTGCAGCTGGACCCCACCTGAGTTACGTGCAGCTGGACCCCACCTGAGTTACGTGCAGCTGGACCCCACCTGAGTTACGTGCAGCTGGACCCCACCTGAGTTACGTGCAGCTGGACCCCACCTGAGTTACGTGCAGCTGGACCCCACCTGAGTTACGTGCAGCTGGACCCCACCTGAGTTACGTGCAGCTGGACCCCACCTGAGTTACGTGCAGCTGGACCCCACCTGAGTTACGTGCAGCTGGACCCCACCTGAGTTACGTGCAGCTGGACCCCACCTGAGTTACGTGCAGCTGGACCCCACCTGAGTTACGTGCAGCTGGACCCCACCTGAGTTACGTGCAGCTGGACCCCACCTGAGTTACGTGCAGCTGGACCCCACCTGAGTTACGTGCAGCTGGACCCCACCTGAGTTACGTGCAGCTGGACCCCACCTGAGTTACGTGCAGCTGGACCCCACCTGAGTTACGTGCAGCTGGACCCCACCTGAGTTACGTGCAGCTGGACCCCACCTGAGTTACGTGCAGCTGGACCCCACCTGAGTTACGTGCAGCTGGACCCCACCTGAAGTTACGTGCAGCTGGACCCCACCTGAGTTACGTGCAGCTGGACCCCACCTGAGTTACGTGCAGCTGGACCCCACCTGAGTTACGTGCAGCTGGACCCCACCTGAGTTACGTGCAGCTGGACCCCACCTGAGTTACGTGCAGCTGGACCCCACCTGGGTAACGTGCAGCTGGACCCCACCTGGGTAACGTGCAGCTGGACCCCACCTGGGTAACGTGCAGCTGGACCCCACCTGGGTAACGTGCAGCTGGACCCCACCTGGGTAACGTGCAGCTGGACCCCACCTGGGTAACGTGCAGCTGGACCCCACCTGGGTAACGTGCAGCTGGACGCCACCTGGGTAACGTGCAGCTGGGTCCTACCTGAGTAACGTGCAGCTGGGCCCTACCTGAGTAACGTGCAACTGGGCCCTACCTGAATAACGTGTAGCTGGACCCCACCTGAATAACGTGCAGCTGGGCCCTACCTGAATAACGTGTAGCTGGACGTGTAACTGCCACCAATGTGTCAGTGAAAGGGAGTCCCTGTCACGAGTGATCTTGCGTCTGGAATCAGACGTTCTGCGCGGCTTTCTAAGTGACAGGTTTGACAGGCTTCCCTGTGGTTTGGGTGCTGTTCTCCACACCCCTTTCCCTCAGCTGTTGCCGCTGGGCAATTAGCTGTCTCCTACTTACCTCTTCCTCTCCCAGTATCCCTTGCGGTTTATATCTGTTTCTTACCTGGTTGAGAGTGGTGTGGATCTCGGCTGAGATCCTGTTGCTGAGTTCTACTTAAAGTTAAGTGTTTTCCCTTCCTTTGGTTGTTCCTGTTTGAGTCTCCTGTTCCTCCTTACGCTTGGAGGAACAGGTTACTCTTTTGTGTCATTAGACTGCAGGGTGTTCTAGGGTCTATTCAGATTAGGTTCCTGTGTATGAGCTTTCCTACCACCCGGGTTAGTTCATACTGGTAGCCAGCTAGGGCCTAGTCTTAGGGTCCCCTGCAGGAGGTGACCAGTTCCCTGGTTTTGTCTGTTCCCATCCCTCTTACGCTCGGTGTGGCTTTTCCCCCCACACCCGAGCGTGACATTATAAACCGCCACTAACAAAAATTTATGTCATTTTTGTGCTGACATGGATGCTATTGCTACACTGGCTGAACGGCTGCAGGGACTCAGCTTGGAGGTGGCTGACATCCGCAACCAGATTCAGAGACCACAGGCTGGTGGTTCTGGGGGTGCTGAGTGTCAGGCCTGTTTGGAGCCTAAGGTCCCCCTCCCGGATAGATTTTCTGGGGAATGTGATAATTTTGTTCTATTTAGGGAGGCGTGCAAATTGTATTTCAGACTGCGTCCACATTCTTCTGGTAATGAGGAACAGAAGGTTGGTGTGGTCATCTCGCTGCTTAAAGGGGATGCGCAGTCATGGGCCTTTTCTCTACCGGCCGGATCGCTGTCTCTCCGGTCGGTAGATGAATTTTTCAAGACCCTAGGGATTATCTATGATGACCCGGATCGTATCTCCCTGGCTGAGACCCAGATACGTAACCTTTGTCAGGGTGAGCGGCCGGTTGAGACTTATTGCTCTGAGTTTCGGAGGTGGGCGACCAATACTGAATGGAACGATCCGGCTTTACGTAGCCAATTCTGTCAAGGTTTGTCTGAAAGGCTGAAGGACGCTTTGGCCTTTCAGGAAACCCCTGTGTCTTTGGAAGCCGCTATGTCTCTTGCTGTACGCATGGATAGGCGCCTGAGAGAGCGATCTAGGGGCCCCCGCTCTCAGGACGTACTATCACATAGTGTACCAGCTTCCTATGACACTTTGGGTGAATATTCCCCTAGGTTGATGTCTGGGGATGAACCTATGCAATTAGGGGGAGCCACTCCTGTCTCCACCCGTAAACATCTTGGTAATAAAAAGGGAGTGTGTTTTTTCTGTGGTCAGAAAGGACACTTTATCAATGTATGTCCATGCTTCCTATCTCTAAAGGAGAGAAAAGAAAAGGGGGCGTTGAATTCTCATCTCACTCTTGGTGGAGTGGGTAGGGAGACTGAAAATGTGCATTTGTCTTCATCCTGCAGTACCCGTTTTCTCCTGACTGCCGAGGTGGCGCTAGAATCTAAGGTTGTGAAAATTGAGGTGTTTATTGACAGCGGGGCAGGGGTGAACTTGATTGATGCTCAGTTTGTCCGTATGCATGGATTGTCACCAAGTTCTTTGGATAAGAGGATTGCTGTGTTCGCCATTGATTCTGCACCTCTCTCTCAGAAGTGTTTGTCTCAGATGGTGCATGATATCAAATTAAGAGTGGGTGAATTTCATCAGGAGCTTATTTCATGTTTTGTGTTGGAAGGTCTTCCTGCTCCTGTGGTTCTGGGTTTACCGTGGTTAAGCAAACATAATCCGTCCATTGACTGGCATACTAGACAAATTGTGGATTGGGGCGATTATTGTGTTGACAATTGCCTTAATACATCTTTTTCTGCTTTAACCACTAAGACTCTTCCTTCTTTTATATCGGATTTCTCTGATGTATTTTCTGAAGGTGGATGTCAGGATTTACCCCCTCACCGGGAATACGATTGTCCTATCAATCTTATCCCTGGAACAAGATTGCCTAAATCTAGGCTGTATAACCTTTCTGGACCTGAGAGAACGGCCATGAAGGAATATATTGCTGAGAGTTTGGCCAAAGGACATATTAGGCCTTCCAAATCTCCTGTGGCAGCAGGGTTCTTTTTTGTTAAAAAAAAGGACGGATCCCTTAGGCCATGTCTGGATTTCCGTGAACTCAATAGGATTACTGTCCGTGATCCGTACCCCCTTCCTTTGATTCCTGACTTGTTTAACCAGATTGTGGATGCCAAGGTGTTCTCCAAGTTGGACTTAAGGGGGGCATATAATCTGGTCAGGATCAAGGAAGGGGATGAATGGAAGACGGCCTTTAACACTCCTGAGGGCCACTTTGAGAACCTGGTCATGCCTTTTGGGTTGACCAATGCTCCTGCTGTCTTCCAGCATTTTGTTAATGACATTTTTCATCATCTTGTGGGGAGGTTTGTAGTCGTGTATTTGGATGACATACTAATCTATTCTCCAGATATTGTGACACATCAGGATCACGTGAGGCAGGTGTTGCAAATCTTAAGAGATAACAAGTTGTATGCAAAATTGGAGAAATGTGCTTTTGCTGTACATGAGGTGCAATTCTTAGGATACCTGCTTTCATCTTCAGGTTTTCGTATGGATCCAGAGAAGGTCTGTGCTGTTCTGAACTGGGACCGACCTGAAAATCTGAAGGCTCTTATGCGATTTTTGGGGTTCACCAACTATTACCGAAAATTTATTAAGAACTATTCGACTATAGTTAAACCCTTAACTGACATGACTAAGAAAGGGACGGATGTCTCTGTGTGGTCTGATGCAGCGTTGCAAGCCTTCTCCGCTGTTAAGGAGTGCTTTTCCTCTGCCCCTATATTGGTGCAGCCAGATGTGTCACAACCTTTCATTGTGGAGGTTGACGCATCCGATGTGGGGGTAGGAGCTGTGTTATCACAGGGCCCGTCACCTGGTAAATGGCGCCCATGTGCTTTTTTTTCGAAGAAACTCTCTGTGGCGGAGAGAAATTATGATGTGGGTAACCGAGAGTTACTGGCCATTAAGTTGGCTTTTGAGGAATGGCGGCATTGGTTGGAAGGGGCGAACCATCCAATCACGGTATTCACTGATCACAAAAATCTGGCTTACCTGGAGTCGGCTAGACGACTTAATCCGAGGCAGGCCAGATGGTCTTTGTTCTTCACCAGATTCAATTTCATTGTCACATACCGTCCTGGGGTTAAGAATGTGAAGGCGGATGCCTTGTCACGTAGTTTTCCCGGGGGTGGTGATTTTGAAGATCCTAGCCCTATACTGTCTGAAGGAGTGGTGATATCCGCTCTTTACCCTGATCTTGAGGCTAAAGTGCTTGAGGCCCAGGGAGATGCGCCGGAGTCTTGCCCTCCCGGGAAGTTGTTTGTTCCTTCTGATTTGCGTTATAAGGTTTTTGAGGAGCATCATTCTTCGGTGCTTGCGGGACACCCTGGGAGTAAATCCACTGTCGACCTCATCTCTCGTAGATTCTGGTGGCCAGGTCTGCGTAAGTGTGTTGAGGAATATGTGTCAGCCTGTAGTGTCTGCGCACGCTCTAAGGTGACACATACTCGTCCCTCTGGACCCCTACTTCCATTACCCATCCCGTCCAGACCATGGACTCACCTATCCATGGACTTCATCACTGATCTGCCTGAGTCGTCTGGTAAGACAGTTATTCTGGTGGTTGTAGATCGTTTTAGTAAAATGGCGCACTTTATTGCATTACCTGGACTCCCCAATGCTAAAACTCTTGCACAAGTGTTTGTTGACAATATTGTGAAACTTCATGGCATTCCCACTGACGTTGTCTCTGATCGTGGGACTCAGTTTGTGTCCAGATTCTGGAGGGCGTTCTGTACTCGGCTCGGGGTACAACTGTCTTTCTCCTCTGCCTTTCATCCCCAGACGAATGGACAGACTGAGCGTACCAATCAGAATCTGGAGACTTATTTGAGATGCTTTGTCTCTGAGAACCAGGAGGAGTGGTCCTCGTTTTTGTCTCTGGCTGAGTTTGCCATAAATAATCGCAGACAGGACTCCACTGGTAAGTCACCATTTTTTGGTGCATATGGCTTTCACCCGCAGTTTGGCACATTTTGTGGTTCTGATACTTCTGGTATTCCTGAGGAAGAACGTTTTTCGTCATCATTGTCTTCCATATGGCGAAAAATTCAAAGTAACTTGATAAATATGGGTAACAAGTACAAACGTGTGGCTGACAGGAGACGCATGAATGGTCCGGACCTAAATGTGGGTGATTCTGTGTGGCTGTCTACTAGGAACATTAAGTTGAAAGTTCCTTCATGGAAGTTGGGTCCAAGATTTATTGGCCCATATAAAATCACGGCCATTATTAATCCTGTAGCATTTCGTCTTGAACTTCCGCAGGCCCTGAAAATCCATAATGTGTTTCACAGATGTTTGTTGAAGAGGTATGTTGAACCTCTGGAGCCATCTCCCTTGCCACCCGCGCCTGTCTTGGTGGATGGTAATTTGGAATTTCAGATTGTCAAGATCATTGATTCTCGAGTTCTTCGTGGGACCCTTCAATATCTGGTTCATTGGAAGGGTTATGGTCCTGAGGAGAGGTCATGGGTACCGGCATCTGACGTGAATGCCAGTCGTTTGGTAAAAGCCTTTCACAGATGTCACCCTGATAAAGTTGGTCCTGGGTGCCCGGAGGTCACCCGTAAAAGGGGGGGTAATGTCACGAGTGATCTTGCGTCTGGAATCAGACGTTCTGCGCGGCTTTCTAAGTGACAGGTTTGACAGGCTTCCCTGTGGTTTGGGTGCTGTTCTCCACACCCCTTTCCCTCAGCTGTTGCCGCTGGGCAATTAGCTGTCTCCTACTTACCTCTTCCTCTCCCAGTATCCCTTGCGGTTTATATCTGTTTCTTACCTGGTTGAGAGTGGTGTGGATCTCGGCTGAGATCCTGTTGCTGAGTTCTACTTAAAGTTAAGTGTTTTCCCTTCCTTTGGTTGTTCCTGTTTGAGTCTCCTGTTCCTCCTTACGCTTGGAGGAACAGGTTACTCTTTTGTGTCATTAGACTGCAGGGTGTTCTAGGGTCTATTCAGATTAGGTTCCTGTGTATGAGCTTTCCTACCACCCGGGTTAGTTCATACTGGTAGCCAGCTAGGGCCTAGTCTTAGGGTCCCCTGCAGGAGGTGACCAGTTCCCTGGTTTTGTCTGTTCCCATCCCTCTTACGCTCGGTGTGGCTTTTCCCCCCACACCCGAGCGTGACAGTCCCCTTGCAGTCTCTTATTTCAGGGGGATCTTACCTATGAGCCAGCCAGGGTTGTCCAAAGCAGAAAATAGTTTGGTGAAGACCTTATCTTCCAATAATCGGTGGTGGCTTAGCAGCCAAAGGTTCCCTGAACACATCGATTGGATGATGAATTTGTAATATATCTTCTATAGACCCCTGCTGTACCTGTGGGTGCCCCCTAATTTGTCAGGTGGCACATAGCCAATTTGTTTCTATTAATTCCATGGAATCTAAGAAAAAATGTGCTGTTTACCAACAGATATCCTCCCCAAAAAATATCAGCATTATCTTATTTTTACCAGATATTAGTATCCTCTTGTCTGTTAGCACCATACAATGGCACATAGAGTGCCTATAGAGGCACCCTTACCGGGCACATTGATCCTTAAAGGGCAACAAAAATGGCTGACCTGTTACATGTGCGCTTGGCAGCTGAAGACATCTGTGTTGGTCTCATGTTCATATGTGCCCGCATTGCTCAGAAAAAATGGATTGAGCATCTAGGTGCAATGGAGGCGTTGCCATTACACCTAAAGGCTCAGCTCTGTAACTGCCCTCTGCGCTGTGATGGACAGGGCCAGGCAGCCATGATGACATATCCCCTGCCTTGTCCTGTCAATCAAAGTGCAGAGGGTGCAACAGATGAAGAGAAAGCAGCTCCTCTAGGCGTAACGGTAACGCCCCCGTTACTCCTAGAGGCTCATTTGCATATATTACAACTTTATTTTTCACAGCAATGTGGGCAGATATAGACTTGGGCCCAACACAGATGTCTTCACCTGCTAAGTGCACATGTAACAGGTCAGCTAGTCTCATAGGTACAAATCTGATGACAGATGCCCTTTAATTTGCATAACTCCAGGAAATCAGTCTAACGTAGGCAATTCTTAAAGGGCTGGTCACAGTTTTGTTTTTGTTTTTTTGTTTTTTTTATGCCAGGAGCAATGTAGAATAATTTAAAAAGACATCCATTCCCTTTCTACACCCTCAGAAAATGTAGATTATGACGCCAGATGCCTGGGGATGCCACACGGTGGCGCTGTTGGCTGTGGATTTTCTGCATAAACCTAGTTTTGCAGAGCGACCACAATGTGTTTTTTCCAAACTCCACTTGTTTTGTATCAAGATGTTTTCTACCTAAAATAAAAAAGCGAACATTACTCCGCACTTAGAAGATACGATAGTCTGTGAAGTCAACATTCACTAATGAAATATATTTCTAATTGTTATTTGCAGCAATGTACAATTCTTTTCCTAGTACTGCAAATATTCCAGATAACATTGGCCTGAATCACAGGCGTTCCTCAGGTCTGCCGAACGAGTGTCCTGACCTTTTTATTAGAGCTTTTTTCTCATATGTTCTCAAGTCTCCAACAAGGTTTATATGCACTATTAAGCTATTCCTTGCCAATTAAATGAGTTGTGCTGTTTACGGTTGTATCTCTGGAGCATGTCGAGAGCGCGGTTATTGCAGATATGGGGGGGGGGGGGACTTACTCTTCATCCACTGTGTAGTAGGTGGGTAGCGCGGTTGGTTATGCTAGGTTCAGGGGTGCGTAGCTAAAGGCTCATGGGCCCTGGTGCAAGAGTTCAGCTTGGGCCCCCCCTTCCCTCAGTGCCTTATGGCAAGGGGCAGGGTAGCACATAGCCTTCGTGCTGCCTGATGCAAGAATTGAAATGCCATTCCCCAATGCCAAATTCTTGACCTAACCCCTTCCCTTCAGCCGAATGTTTACCTTAACCATCATGCACTTTCTATAATGCTGGTGTCTTCTTATGCGGCACAAGGGTCTTTGGGCCCCCTCAGGCTCTTGGGCCCAGTAGCAACTGCTACCTCTGCACCCCCTATAGCTACGCCCCTGGCCAGGTTATCAGAGTGTTAGACTGTAAGTAGAAAGTGCTTCTTATCAGATAATTAGGGAGACTACCAGAGATATGTGAAGACATAGCCACACCCCAGAATGAAGGTATCATTTTTATACAGCATTAGTTCTGAAGGAGAACCCTACAAAAAAATTCATAGTAAAGTGAGCCGGTCTCGAGAGTCTTTTTGAAGTGAGCTAGTGAGTGCATTGGTGCTTCCAAATACAAATCAGGGCTTGCCATATATGACCTTGCCCATTAATCAGATCCAAGAGGGGTTCCTTCCTAATAGCATCGACTCTTTATAAAAAGGGAGAATCCTTAGGGCTCATGCACACGAATGTATTTTCTTTCCGTGTCCATTCCATTTTCTTTTTGTGGACCGTATGCGGTACCATTAATTTCAATGGGTCCACAAAAAAACGGAAGTTACTCCATGTGCATTCCGTTTCCATATGTCCGTTCCACAAAATAATAGAACATGTCCTATTATTGTCCACATTACGGACAAGGATAGCAATGTTCTATTAGGGGCCGGCTGTTCCGTTCCGCAAAATACGGAATGCACACGGACGTCATCCATATTTTTTGCTCACTGCAAAACACATACGGTCGTGTGCATGAGCCCTTATTGTAAGCTCGCATTCAGGGCTTACATGTTCAGGCCCCCGATGTGCACTTCTGTGCCCGCTAGCTCAGTGGTGTACAGGTAACATGACCTACAGAGGGGCTAATGACACCTGAACAACATCAGGGGTAATGTATTCATTTTGGGCTAAAAGTAATTTTCAATTGGTCTGACAGCTCATAAATACTCATTACACATTATCGCTAAATTCTTATCACACTGATATTCCGGATTTTGCAGAAGGGGACAGCCAGCCCCCTAATAGATCAGTCCTGTCCTTGTCTGTAATATGGTCAATAATAGGACCTGTTCTTTTTTTTTTGTTTGTTTGTTTTAGGCACGGCCATGCAGACACGGAAATGCACATGGAGTAATTTCCTTTTTTTTTTTTTTTTTACCGACCTGTTGAACTGAATGGTTCCACATACGGGCTGCACAAAAAAAAAAAAGGAACGTTCGCGTAAAAAAAATATGTTTGTGTGCATGAGCCCTTAGGCAGTGTTTTCTTACATCAAAAACACATGGCAAGACGTAAATTACCTTAATGTAACTCTACTTTGTAATTAACGTGAATCAGTTTTGCTGTGTGTTATTTTTTTTTATTTTTTTGCCCTTTCTGGAAGAAAACGCACCATAAA
This sequence comes from Rhinella marina, assembly GCA_900303285.1. NCBI lineage: Eukaryota > Metazoa > Chordata > Amphibia > Anura > Bufonidae > Rhinella > Rhinella marina. Next base: position 1,081,105 of record ONZH01025655.1, on the reverse strand, counting down.
TGCAGGTAGATTGTTGCAAAAACCACAGCACAGCCATGAAGTGTGGCAGCACTCTCACTCTGTGCTGCTCACCGTATTTCCTATTTCCTTGCAGTTAGGTTCCTATCTTGGAAAGGTGTGCGGTTTCCTGTTGTCTGTCTACTGACCTGTGCCTGTTTACCATTGTGACACTCTGCTGACAGGCTTGACCTTGGACCTGTATCTTTGATTCGCACAGACTGTGCTTGCCCTGAGTTTGGCTTGTTTATGACTAAGTTTTTGGTGCCGGATCCGGCTTGTTCAGTTTCCCTTGCCAGTCACAGAATGCAACAGAACGGAATGGATTGTTGGGGACAAAACTGAAGCATTTTCTTCCGGTTTTGAGAGCCTGTGCCGAATCTCAAACAGATGTGAAAGTAGCCTTATCCTGTAGTTCTGTGGTGCTGGCTTACATCTCCCTGCTCTTTTTATTGCCCTATAGACAAAAAAAAAAAAAAATTGGAGCGGCCGCAGGAAAATCAGGCAATGTTCACACTGTGGATTTTTGCCATGGATTTGATTGGATTTCGTGCTGAAAACTGTATGGCACCCTCGCTAAAACAGACTACTGTTTTCATTGCAAATCTGCGCTGCCGTTCATGCAGATGCAGATTATTGACGTGTGGTTCGAGACACTGCCAAGAAAGGATATGTCCATTCTTGTCGCGGTTTCCACGCAGACACCACAGGAACCTGCTTGTGATTTAACCCCATTCAGTTTTGTTTTTTTCCTTTAGGCCTCATGCACACGACTGTAGTTTCGGTCCGCATGCAATCCAAATTTTCTGCGGATCGGATGCAGACCCATTCATTTCAACTGACCCATTCCTTTCAATTTCCTTATGTCCGTTCTATGGACCCACAAAAATTATTAATTAAAGAATAGGACATGTCCTATTCTTCTCTGTTTTACGGACAAGGGTAGGCATTTGAAACATAGTGTGGAACGGAAAATGCGGGATGCACATGGCTGCTATCTGTGTTTTGTGGATCTGCAAAACTGCAAAAACGGATATGGCCGTGTGCAAAAGGCCTTATTCTTTTTTTCTGCAGCATTTTGGCTCCATACATGCCATCAAGATACATACCAAACAGCAAACAATAGCGCCCACGTAACCGATGACGTATATTCCCCATTGTAAAATATGGAAAGTTTTCAACTGTTTTAGAAGCGTACTACGAAATATGCTTGCCATTTTACCTTGCCAAAATGGCATCACGTCTGAGTGCAGAATCAGCTTACATAGGGCATGTTGTTTATTTGGGGCTAAAACAATCATTTTTTCAATTGGTCTTTATTAAAAATATTGAGCCGTTCTGTCACAAAGGGTTAACTGTTTTTCTAGCTGTGTGCATCCTACTTTCATTTTCACTTTGTGTCCTCGTCTAATAAACCTTATCTGTAAATTACTAAGAGGTCATAAACACTTATGTAATGTCTTAAAAGTAAGGTAAGAATTGAGCTTTGATGAGTGTTTATAAGGTCTGAGAGCAGAAATAAGGAGCCCGTCAGCTCCCTGCCTGTCTGAGCAGAGAGAAAATTCAGATCCTGCTAGTAGAGTATCTCAGCTCTGTACTGAGAATATGACTTCATGTTTTTAATAAAGATCAATAATGAGTACAATTCATCAATAAAAAAAATTGCTCCCAAAGGTATACATAGACTTTAAAGCTGGTGGCTTAGGCTGAGTTCACACTTCAGTTATTTGATCAGTTATTTCCATCAGTTATTGTGAGCCAAAACCAGTGGAAGCCTACACAGAGACAATGTGTAATGGAAAGATCTGCACCTGTTCTGTGTTTTTGACCCAAACCTGGTTTTGGTTCACAATGACTGATAGAAATAACTGAAGTGTGAACTCGGCCTTAGACCTTATGCACACGAACGTATTCTCTTTCCGTCTTCGTTCATTTTTTTCTTTTGCGGACCGTATGCGTAACCATTAATTTCTATGGGTCTGCAAAAAAAAAAAAAAAAAAAAAAAAAAGTTACTACTTGTGCATTCCGTTTCCGTATTTGCGCTCCGCAAAACAATAGGACATGTTCTTTTATTGTCTGCACTACAGACAAGGATAGTACTGTTCTATTATTAAGGACCAGCTGTTCCATTCCGCAAAATACTGAAAGCACATGGACGTCATCCGTATTTTTTTGAAGATCCGTGCTTTAGGGATCGCAAAATATAGACGTTTGTGTGCATGAGCCGTTAGGGGGCATGTCCTGTCTGCTGCAGCTCGTGGCAATTGAAGGATGGTAATTGAGCAAATGTTTCCATCTCATTGAGCTGGTCAAAGAATTTTGAAAAAGAGCAAACAGCAGGTGGCGCTATACAGAAAGTTTGTTGCATAAATCACTGGCGATACCAAATTTTTAGTTGCATGCAATTACATAAGTATTCAGATCAAGGTGCTGCTTTGAAAAAATGTAAAATATTTTTTTGTGGGACAACCCCTTTAAATAGTGTGCGTACAGTTTTTTTGATGAGTCTGTGACCTCCTCCGCCTCAGAGAAAGAGGTTATTGTAGGATCCTTAAAGAATCCACTTTGTAAAACCTTGAAAGAAGGCACTGGAAGAATGTCCTATGAACAGATGGCGATGGTCCCAGCAAAGAGCTATTAGGTTTTCGCCTGGATGTCACGGCTATGGTTCAATATGGTCGAGATGTAAGGTGATAGGCAACACTTCCTTCATTGAAATAGTCCTCTTTGTAGTAAGAGGTTAGCCGGGCATGTTTACTGCTATTGGGTCGTCGGCAGCAGATGCTGCAGAATATCATTTCATGTGTTTGTCTGGATTTCTTTACAGATATTTTTTTAATAATTCATCTCAGTGGAGACATGGAGAAACATGAATATTACATAGTAGCAAAGGCTGTTTTTCGAGCATAATTTCAAATGATCAGAATGCTATAATATAATGGTCTAACGTATACGTTATTGTGCGGTGTGCAGATTTAGAGCTTTGAGCTGCTGGTTTATTCCTTAGGCACTGTATATACTGGGGGTCATTTCTGAGAAGCGATCCACCAATTTTTGGCGTACAAAAAGTTGCAAGACCCAATTTTGCAAGTTTTTAAAAGCCCATGTGAAAATACAGGGTGACCCCCGAAAAAGTAGACCACCTCCAATATCTCCAAATTTAAACTGCCTAATAGTAAATCAGTCTCAAAGTGTTTTTCACCTCTATATCTAACAGCACTGCCCCACAGAAGATTGCAGACACATCCCAGACATACCTGTGTGCACTGTGTGACTGTATTACATGTCATATCCCAGACATACCTGTGTGCACTGTGTGTCTGTATTACATGTCCAGGAAAAGCACTTTTATTCTGCAGGAAAACGGCTCCCAAGTGCCCAGCTGAAATTGAAACTAAAAACAGCTTTCTCTCCTGACTCGATTTCTAACAGCTATATCTTCTAATATACTGCATATAATGATATGGTTCTCGTTTGAAAGGTTGGAAGGCCAGCTTTCAAAAAAGGTCAGAACCATTTTCTATCTGCTACCAGTCCCAAGATACGAGCAGCTAAAGCAGCCCTCCCCTCTTCAGTCTGGTTTGCAGCAGCAGCAGAGCTGGGCTCTTGGGAGCTGTTTTCCTGCAGAATAAAAGTGCTTTTCCTGGACATGTAATACAGACACACAGTGCACTCAGGTATGTCTGGGATGTGTCTGCAATCTTCTGTGGGGCACTGCTGTTAGTTATGTTGAAAAACAGGTGAAAAACAGGTGAAAGACTCCCTTTAATTGCCCACAGCAACCAATCAGAGCTCAGCTTTCAGTTACTACGGGACTCTGAGTAAATGAAAGCTGAGCTCTGATTGGTTGCCATGGACAATTAAGACTGATTTACTATTAGGCAGTTTGATTTGGAGATATTGGAGGCGCGCTAGTTTTCCGTGGGTCACCCTGTATTTTGTCGCATGACCATTTTTACCCCTTCCACGGCACTAGGGAGTGACAAATTTTCTATCTTTAACGTCTGAAAATGTAAAAGTGGAGGAATAACTACTTCATTTAGGGGCTGGAGTACTGTAGTTTTTACTCCAGGCACACGTACTGCCGGAGATGCGCCTAGTTTATGATGTCAGAAATAAGGCGAATCCTCCGGCAGCGCAGAGGGAAAACAAAGACAGGCGTAAAAACTTGGTCTTAGTAAATGACCCCCAGTGAAGTTACATAGTTGTTAAGGTTGGAAAAAGACACAAGTCCATCAAGTCCAACCTGTGTCATAGTGGTAGCTAGTAGAATCATAAGGGAACTTTAGGTGTAAAAAAAAAAAAAAGTGGTGCAGATATCGGATGTAATGTCCATGGAGCTTTAGGGTCCTCCAGTGACGAGGTATGTTCACATTGCAGAAATACATGTCGGAAAAATGACGTTTCCGAGGCTTACCCGTATAATTTTCGCTGGGGATTTGCAGTTGTAAATGCAGTATCTGCATGTGGATTTAACCCCATTCAGGGCTGTTTTTTTTTTAAAGAATATTTGGCTGTTTTTCATTTCGGCATTACTATGCCATTGAGAATGAAATACAAAATACTGTCCTTTTGCAGCAGTCAATACAAATGATAAGACCCCCTATGTAGATAGGTAATCTAGTGTCAGTTTATCTGAAGAGTAATCCTCATGATAGTAGTAGTTGTAGAATTGGGATGACACTTTGACAGCTCTTTTGTTCTCTTTATGTGCCTAGAAGAAGATGCCCACAGATGAGCGTTGCACCTATCAATGTAAACTGTGATGCTATAAATGAGTCACTCAGTCCCTTCCCTCTCAGGTTGAGTTTGACAGTAAAACGAGACTACAAGACAGGAAGTAGAATACATGGAGTGACTTCATAAAATGATATTCAGAAAACCATCCACCTGTTTTTTTTGTAAAAAAACAAAAACAAAACATGGACTATTCGCATATAGGCTGTTAATATGTGATTAAAAATTTTTTAAGGGCTCATGCACATGGGTGTAGCCATTTTGATAGATCGGCACCTCCTGCCCTCTTTTTGAACTGCCTTTTCTTGTTCTCAAAATGGACAAGAATAGGACATTTTCTATTCTTTTTTTTTTTTTTTTTCAGGACCGCAGAACTGACTGTGTGCTGTCCGCTTCTTTTGCGGCCCCATTGAAATGAATGGGTCCGCATCCGACCCCACCAGAAATGTAGATTTGATTCAGACCCAAACTATGGTCGTTTTCATAGACCCTAAGTCAAATCTACCTGCTCCAAATTTCATCCAAACCAAATGTACTGATACTGTAGGTGACTTGACTCCCTCTGGCTCCAGTGTTTGTGTGGACTGATTCAAATGATGGCAGTGGTCCATTGCTGCGAAATCATCTCCCCCTAAGGGTACGTTTACACAACGGAGGTTTTTTGTTTATGGCCGTCAAGTGTCTGTTTGGGGACATTTACATGGCAGTTTTTTTTTACATAATGGACGTCAAAAATAGAACATGTCTTACCTTTTTCACTGCCGACAGCCCCCATACAATTGAACAGGACCGTTTTTAACATCTGTTTCTCAGAAAGGCACCAGTAGCCTATGCTATGTTAAAGGGGTTGTCCGGGTTCAGAGAAGAACCCGGACATACCTGCAATTTCACCCAGGCAGCCTGCCTGAAGAGGACATCGGAGCATCTCATGCTCCGATGCCCCCCCCTTGCCCTGCGCTAGATCGCGCAGGGCAAGGTCTCTTTTGTTTATAAATACTCGCTGCCGGGCGGGTACTTCCGCCCGGCAGCGAGTTCGGTGACGTCACCGGCCTTAGTGGGCCGGCTTTAGCGCTGCCCTAGCCGTTTTACTGGCTAGGGCAGCGCTAAAGCCCGTCCATCAGCGCCGATGACGTCACCGGCTCACTGCCGGGCGGAAGCCTCTGCCCGGCAGGGACCGGTACGTCACCGGAACCTGGCTAAATTCCTTTGCCCTGCGCTAATTAGCGCAGGGCAAAGGAGGGCATCGGAGCATAGGATGCTCCGATGCCCTCTTCAGGCGGGCTGCCTGGGTGAAATTGCAGGTATGTCCGGGTTCTTCTCTGAACCCGGACAACCCCTTTAAGTAATCTTCTGACCAGGATACCACGGGGGCACATGTCCCCAAGCAGCACTTCATCTACCAGTGACGTCCCATTCGGGGATTGCAGGTTTAGGCTACATTCACACAACCGTATTTTCCATCCAAATCCAATTCACATTTTTTGCGAATCCCACGTGGACAGATTTATTTCTTTGGGGCCACAAAAAATACACAGCACATGAATATCATTTGTGAGCTGTCCACATCCATGCGGCCGTGCTACAAATATAAAATGTCTTATTTTTGTCCATTTTGTATACAGGAATAGCTATTTTTACAAAGTACGGGATGAACACTGACTGCATGCTCATTTTGCCGATCCACGATTTGCGGCCTACAAAACAGATACTGTCGTGTGAATGTAGCCTAAACCTGCAGTCCCCAAGTGGCACGTCTCTGCTTGATGACGTGCTGCTTGGGGACATGTCACCGCTGAGGTCAGTCATTGGCGGAAGCACTGCATGTAACCTGGCCAGAAGTAAACATGCTGAGGACCGGAAGATCGCCAGAACGGAGCAGCAGGGAGCAGGTGAGTGTGATTTTCTCATTCGGTAGGACATGCTACAGGGCTGATTAAAAATGGCCTCATCCTGGCAAAACTTCTTAAAAGTTGTCAGTATCGCAGTCCCATAGTCACGAAGTAAAGAGGCGACCTCTACTAACCTCGCGGGGCTTTTGTGTTTTCTTCGTTAAATACCTTTTCCATATTTCTAATTAAAAAAGGAACAGTCTGCCGTGGCTCTGACAAACAGATTAAAGAGGTATTTGGTTACACTGCAGTAATCATTTTTCCCCCTTGGCAAAAATGTCAAGTTAAAAATAGTCATGCTCCTGCATATTTATTTTCCGTTGACCTTTTACTCACCAGATTTTATTAGTGTGCGCACCTTTGACTGCCCTCTGCTGATTTTAATGCAGTCTGCGCGATAAACCGCTGCGTTTAATCCGCCATCACCACGGAGGTCTCTTAACCTCTCTTCGCTCTTGAATGGCATCTTACAGCTGCGCAGCACTGATGGAGTTAAAGCCGTCACCGTTCGCCTGGTGGTAATCATTTTAAGCTTGGCACACCTAGGGGCCCTTCCCCGTTTCAGCCTCGGCAGAATTTTCATTTTAGATTGGAAATGGCTCATAATGGCTCTATTCTCTTCCCCTCCTCTTTAATACTTTTCCATAACAACACAAGCACCAAATTATAGCTGTGCAATTATGTCAACAATGGAGATGCTTGCAGAACGCACCCTTCCTCCGTCGTACCATTTCATTCCGTGTAATTGCCGCAAGCTTTGGAGCCAATAATAAACAAAATTATTTTACACATTTATCGCTCTAAAGGTCAATTATGAAAGTGCTGCAGGAACAACGGCGCTCCAAATGAGTAAACCAATTTCTATTGCCATCGCCATATGTTTCCTCCTCATTGGCTATGTTTTCCCAAGCGCTGTGTACATACAGTGGCTTTCAATTAAGGTGATTCATTTACTAGGCAGCACGCTTTTCTGTGCAGCTTGTGTTTAAAGATCTTCACTTTGCATTCTGGAAAGTAACACATCTGTTTGCATGACGTGATTTCAGCCCCCCCTTTTCCTTTTCTTTACAAGCCTACAGATAAACGCCTCGTGTACTTAGTGTTTAAATTCTTACAGAACCATTAAAAGCTTTTCTTCCCATAGTGCCATAAAAGACAAAATAATCATTGGCTGAGGCTCCCCTTTAGTGTGTAAACTTTTTAAATCAAATTTTGCTTTTATTAGGTATTTTTGTGTCGGCTTTTTATTTGCTCTGGGTTTAGTGTCGTTTTTTTATTTATGTTCTTGAATCTGTGTGCTCATTTGGTTTTGGATTGGATTAATGTAAACCTGATGAAGGGGCCTGTTCGGGCGCGAAACGCGTTATTCTGCCATTAGATAAAGAAGTTTAAATCTGCAAACCTGCATCTGTTTCCTGCCCACCATGAAAGTTTTTTTTTTCTTTTTCCTTCTCCTGGTCTACTTATTGGTTTGGCAGTCATAGATTTAAACTTAGCCATGTTATGAGGGAGCATTTTCTACACTAATCTTATTTTTTTTAAAAAAAGGGCGCACTGCAGTAAAGCTATTTTCACATCTGTGTTTTTGCTGGATTCGTCATAGATCAGCAAAACCGCTTCCGTTATAAACAGACGGATCCAGCACTAAAATCATTGTAAGTCAATGGGCACCAGATCTGTTTTCTTTTGTGTCTGAGAAAACGGATCCGGCACCATTGACTTACATAGTCGCAGTCAAAAAAAATTGCTTGCAGCATTTTTAAGCCTGGCATGGGAACGCAACCAAATGGAACAGAATACATTCCGTTCGGTTTTGTCCCCATTTACAATGAATGGGGACAAAACTGAAGCGTTTTCCTCTAGTATTGAGATCCTATGACTGATCTCATAGGATCAGTCATAGGATGTCACTAAGCGCAGATGTGAAAGTAGTGGAACAGGTGCTTTATAATATGGCACCCGTTCTGAACGCTGTATTTCTCAATGTACTTACACCAGGCACATGGCATAATACATAGGTAAATATCCTGTTTCACTTCAGATAGTAAATTGTAGAACTGGCTGCCTGCAGCCACCACTAGGGGGAGCTCACTGCATAGAAATGTATACAGTTACCATTAAAGGGGTTGTCTCATCTTGCCTAATGGGGGCATATCGCTAGGATATGCCCCCATTGTCTTATAGGTGCGGGTCCCACCGCTGGGACCCGCACCTATATCGAGAACGGGGCCCCGAAAGCGAACGGGGGCGCACTGCGCATGCGCAGCCGCCTCCATTCATTTTCAATGTGGCCGGCGAAGATAGCCGAGCGCTGGCTCGGCTATTTCCGTCGGCTCCATAGAAATGAATAGGAGCGGTGGCCGCGCAAGCGCGGTGCGCTCCCATTCATTTCTATGGGGAGCCGGCTTGGTGGTGGCCGGACCGGAGTCCTCCAGCCACCACCTTGCGGGGCCCCGTTCTCGATATAGGTGCGGGTCCCAACGGTGGGACCCGCACCTATAAGACAATGGGGGCATATCCTAGCGATATGCCCCCATTAGGCAAGATGAGACAACCCCTTTAATTTTAACTGAAACTGTAAATAATCTCTTTGCACTGACCACCCTTTAGTGGTGGCTTATGGAAAATGCATTTAAAGGGATCTGTCAGCAAATCTTACTATATGTAACCTAGTCCAGGGCTACATAGTGCTGCCTAACACAATGCAAAAAATGCCTGTCTTAGTATTCTGTATATTTCCAAAGTGCAGAAAAATTAACTATTATTCATATGCAAATGCGGTCTCAAGGTGCCCAGCGAGGCGTGTATTACTGTAAAGGAGCCCAAGTTATGGCTTTTTAGGTTCCCGTCTTAAAGAGATCGCCTTGGTATGGCAGACGGGCACAGATAGCTTTTTTATATAAAGTTATCTGCCAAGAATCTCACATTTACAATGTAGCGCAAGCATCGTGTAGATGGTGAGTATGGCGGTATTATATGTATTCGATTTGCTGTCTGTGTTCGCTGAGTGCTGTTGCACCTTCTATGTTTTACCATTTTATTTTGCAGCCACACCTGTGTGACGTGCACCTGCATACTTGGATGTGCTGACTGACCCCCAGTTTTTCTTACTGTAAAGGAGCCCAGGCATGCCTTCTGCTGGAGACCAGGCTCTCCTCTTCAATTTTTCCCTGTACCTCCCCTTGCTCCATCCAGCCCGCCCCCTCCAATGCGACGGCACAATCCACCTTTAGCTGGGGCTGGCTTCTGAGCATTGTCCTTTGCCAAAAACCAACTTTCGGCGCTTGCGCATTGAATACACTGCGGTGGGCATCGGCCTCACCATACTTAGTGCTCATGCGCCGCGCCGGCTGGAGCTAAAGGAGGATTGTGACGTGGCAGAGAAGGGGGAAGGCTGGATGGAGCAAGGAGAGGTACAGGGAACAAGTAAAGATTCCTGAAAATCGCCTGCTCGCCAATTTGAGGAGACATCTGCATTTACATGCAGCGATCCCCTCCACAGTATGAGGAGGAATGATCTCTAATGCCATTGCTTGTCTCCATACAGATTTCGTTTGCCGGCAGCAGAGGCTGTTTACAAAGCACAATGTACTGCGAGCGTTTCACTCATTCAGTGGCTAATTGGCGACACCTTTACACCACCAGATAATCCATAACGAACATTCCTATGAACGCTAGTTAGCGATTATCGGATTCTTGGCCCATGTAAAGAGCCCTTAAAGAAGAACTCCCGACAAAAATTTTATTCCATGTCCTGCTAGAAATGTACATGATGTAATCTGTAGTGAATGTTATGTTCTTACCAGTGTCTGAATTTTTGACTTATATCATCCTGAAGTTTCTTATCTGTGTCATGTGACCAGCAATTAGACCCACCAACTCACACATAGACTTATGTGTGGACAGGAAGTCTAATTCTCTATGTATTCCTATGAGACTGAAAGTGAGGCTCCCATAGGAATGAATAGAGCAGTTACGGGCTTTCTGTCCTGGGTCAGTTGGAGGTCAGGGAGTTGGTCACATGACCCAGCTACAATAAGGCTTCATTCACACGACCGTATGTGTTTTGCGGATGACGTTCCGTATGGCATCCGTGTTTCCGGTTTTTTTTGCGGATCCATTGTAACAATGCCTATCCTTGTCAGCAAAACAGACAAGAATAGGACATGTTCTATCTTTTTTGCGGAACGGAAATACGGACATACGGAAACGGAATGCACACGGAGTACCTTCCGTTTTTTTTGCGGACCCATTGAAATGAATGGTTCCGCATAGAGTCCGCAAAAAAAACGTAACGGACACGGAAATAAAATTCGGTCGTGTGAATGAAGCCTAAGAAGAGAGGTTTTTACTCACAGAAACAGTCACTGATAAGAAGATGACAATCACTATAGATTATATCATGCACCTTTCTAACAGGTCAGAGAATAAAAATTTTTGCGGGAGTTCTTCTTTAAGTTTACACCATTTATAGGATTCTTAAATCTGGGCCAAAGTATCTTCCAGCTCCTAACATAGAGATATTCTACCTATGGAGCAAGGACAACTGTTTTAATTCTTTTATACCCCATGGATCCCATTTAAAAAGAGGCATTACAAAACCCATTTGTTCTTAATTTTTTTTTTTTATTATTAATCAAATATCTTATACCTTGATGCTAGGGTTACATGGCATCTTGGACGCGACCGAGGATCGCTGTGTAGCAGGGCAGCAATAGAACTGAATAGGGGGGAGTAGGGGTGTCGCAGCACGTCTAGCAACTTGCCCCAACTCCAGAGTCACAAAAAAATTCAACTATGCTGGATTTTTGTACGATTCTGGTCTTGTGGTTGTGGCAACTTGAGATTTGCACTGCAGCACCATTAAGCTGTGCTCGGTCGTATATCTCGGCCAAGATTGGCACTTAGTCCCTGCCTTGTTCAGTGGGCATTAATTGGCACCATGCCAACATTATAGCTTATGAAAATTGTATGTAAAATTTTTTCTAGTAATATTATATGCCTAAACTGAGTGAAGAACAGCAGACTCCTACTTAGAAAAGATCTGAGCGTGTTTTCATTTATTTCATTATATTTATGAAACTTTTGAATTAGCGTATAAGCGTGTCTTTGGGGATAGTTACATTACCTAGACGGGTTCTAATGCACCTTTTATTTCCAAGTGCAACAGATGGATGTAAGGCAGACACAGCAGAGCTGTTTGAGTTATTAATCTTCAGATATGCTACATTCTGTCACCTCCTCAAGCCAGGTTTCTTCTCCCCCTTTTATTGTAGCATATGTCAACAGAAACACGCTCCCATCTGCTGCTGTATAGGTTTCTGCCTGAAATCCGCAGACAAGGGCTCGGCACAATACCTAACTGTGTCAGTAATTACAGGTGTGTTGTGGGGAACCCTCGGCTTTAATCAGCCCCTTAATTATGGAAAAGGTGGGCCTTTTGTTCCTGTGGCAGTGCGCCTCGACACACTTTTTATGAGGCCCAGCATCCATCTGCTCACTCTCAGAGTGTTTACTCGGACTGATATTGACATAAAAATGTATCAAAGGAAGTGATTACAAGCAGTTTACACATTAACCCGAAGGTAGCATTAGGGCAGCTTGTTTGTCCAGGGGGAACACAATCTGTTGGGATGTCAGAATGATATTTCCGGACACTCGTTGTAAGGGAAGATGTAGATATGGCGTGCGGACTAATGTAGGTCATTAAAAAAAAAAACCTAGATCATTTTGGATTTCACTTGTAAGTTGTGATTGTCTGTGGATCAATGGAGGCGGCAAATGCCATAAGTTCCCTCAAGAAATACCTAACGTCTTAGATGTCACCAGGGGATTTGAAAGAAATATACTCCAAATCTGGCTTTAAAGGGAATCTGTTACATGTTGAGGTACTTGCACATATAAATTACCTGTAAAAAAGAAAAAAAAACTAGAATAAGGGCTCATGCACACGACCGTATGTATTTTTTAAAAAAACACGGATGTCGTCCATGTGCATTCCGTATTTTGCAGAACGGAGCAGCTGGCCCCTATTAGAACAGTCTTATCCTTGTCCGTAACGGACAATAATAGAACGTTCAATTTTTTTGCTATTTTTTTTAAATGAATGGTTCCGTATACGATCCGCAAAAAAATGAATCAGACACGAAAAGAAAACATGTTCGTGTGCGTGAGCTCTAAGAGCAAGTTGTTGTTTTTTTTTTTGTTTTTTTTTTGTTTTGTTTTTTCTTTTTCTCATCTGTGTTTTTTATGGTTTCTTTTCTGGCATATTTTGCATAAAGTGGCCCACATTTACTAATATGTCTGCGTCAAAAATCTGTCTAAAAAGTGGTGCGAATTGACACATCAAAGGTTTCTACATTTTTTTTTTTCTGACGTGCTCGACAAAGGGGCAGGGCTTAGCAGAAATGTGGCACAGCTTTACGGGAAATGGGGCAAGGCCTAGGTAAAAGTCCACCTCCAAAATAATCCAATCAATAGTTTATATAAACTCATAGAAAAGTGTCTGTCCCGGCATCAGATTTATCATCCAGCCTGAGCCCCTAAATCTTCAGCCTGGGGGTCATTTATTATAGTGTTTTTCACATATTCTAGTCTAATTATTCCTATTTTAGACTGTCTAATTTCTGTAGGCGCATTTACTAATGAAAGTGTTCATGTTGGAGACATTTGCGTCTGTTTGACAATTTTCTTTTTTTTCCGCATTTGTTTGGCCTATTTATGTAGGTGCACCTTTTTTATTCTCAAATTAGGCGGAAAAACATTCTAATTTTTACTCCATAGTTCTGTTCGCCTGCTTTGTGTTGGGTCGTGTGACAATTTTGTTAAAATAGTCTCATCGAGGGGTAGATGTGTGCCTTTTCATAAACATATCTATATGGTCATGCCCATTAATATGTAGTATGCAATATTTAAAATCTAATGTACGACCTTTAAAATGTAATATGCAACTTTAATATTGCACACGATTGACCTGCACCCTGAAATACGAAAATGCAACGCGTAATTCACTACCTGCTGTGCAGCTCCTTATAAATACTATGCAAAATACTGACAAGCAAATACACTACACCTGTCCAATCGCACTCTAAAAAAAACAGGTGATAAATGACCGCCTTTAAGTTTACACCATCTTTAGAATTAGTAAATCTGGGTCAGTGGGGGAGATTTATCAAAACTGGAGTAAAGGAAAACTGGTTCAGTTGTCCATAGCAACCAATCAGAATTCACAGTTTATTTTCAAAATGGAAGATGGAATCTGATTGGTTGCTATGGGCAATTTTCCCTCAATCCAGTTTTGATAAATCTCCCCCAGTATGTCTTAAAACGTTAAAGCGTTTTCCTCATGGCATTTTTCACCTATAGAGAAGGTGTGGCAGAATGCCTAAAAATGCCAAGAGCTACAGCATGCTGTGTTTTTGAGCAGTCTTCTTGTACATTGTATATTGGCTGTGCTTGCCCTTGCAGCCTAGACCCATTCACTGGAATGGGACTGAGCTGCGCCTAGGCCATGTGACCGCTGAAAGTGACATCACTGCCCTAGGAAGAGGCGCAGCACTCACTGAAGCACAGTGGAGTCTTCAAACAGATGATCGGCAGGGGAGCCAGGAGTCAGAACCCCACCAATCAGTGATTGATTTATCGTGAAGATAGGCTATCCATCTCCAGGAAAAATAGGCTATCCATCTCTATCAAACTCCAGGAAAACCCTTTTAACATTGGCCGTCTCCCTGATTAAGGAGGGGATGTCCGGTGTCTGTAAAACATGGCTGCTTGTTTCCCACAGCAGTGCCACGACTGTCTAAAGTGTGTGATCTTGCAGCACAGCCCCATTCACTTCAGTGGAGCTAACCTGGAATAGCAGAGCCGACCTGTGGACTGGTGTGGTGCTATTCCTCTACAAATAGTCAGATTTTGTCATATACAAAGTGCAGTATTTTACATTGGTCTTTGATTCCCCCCTTCGCTGCCGAAAGATGCGCCTAATTATTGGCATAGCTCAGACTTAATCATAAATTAGGCGCCCCTATGCAGTCCATGTGCCTGATGTAAAAACTACTCCAGCTGCTGACCAGAGTAGGTTTTTTTCCCCAACATTTACACCTAAGGCCCCATTCACACGACCATATGAATGGGGCCGTATCTATTCCGCAATATTCACCTCTATGGGAGCGCAGAGCCGCAGCTCCACATAAAAAGATAAAGCATGTCCTATACTTGTCCGCAAGAACGGACAAGTATAAGCATTTTCAATGGGGCACCCGGCCGTGTGTTCCGCAGCGCTGCGGAACACACGCCGTGCGAAACCCGTAGTATTGCGGGTCAGCATTTTTGCGGACCCACAATAATACGGTTATGTGAATGGGGCCTAAAAGATAGGAAATGTGTCGGGCATTTATAACCTGCCCCAACCGGGCCCAAGCCACCACCCGCCCAAATCCCTTGCAACTCCCGAGTTGCTATCACTGCTCAAAAACCTTTGTGTGACAAAATATTGTTGCACGGGCTTTAAAAAGTCTATACCAAAAACAGATGTAGCACCCGTTATTAGTGACTCCCCAATGTTTTTGTAATCATGGACCTCCCCTTTAAATGTGTTTTTAGCTGTAAAATGTGATACGTTCCTGAGAGATTCAGTGGTTTGCTCTTCTTTCTGCAGGACATCGTGAATACAATCATAAAGCACTGCTCCTCCAGCTTCTTCTTCCTGGGCTTGCCTGGATACACAATGCTGATAGGAGACTTCATTGCAGCTGCGGCCAGGGTTCTGAGTACAGACATGTTAGAGGTAAGTATGACAATGCTCATTCTACACTCTCCGGAGAGGGCTCACTCGCTAACAAGGTTCAGATTTCTCCACTCTAACAGGTGTTGACTCATTAGTGCAACGTGAAACTGGTCTCCAGGGGAAAGATACCAGGGCAGCTGATGTGTGAAATTGTAGGATAGGATGACACGCTGGCATTGCAGAGGTGTTTCATCAAAGAGCAGAAGTTTAAGAAATCATATCCTCACTAATATTGTGGCACGAACTGCCGAGACACTGGTTTCACAGCCTCATTAGCTTTGTTCAATAAAGGTGATTGGAAATGCCAAGGTTGAGAAAGGTGCCGCTGAGCCGTGCTGGAGACATATCTGTTCTATCGAGGTGCCAAGCTGAGTTCTGTGAGCTGCAGTTCACAGTAAAATACCTTTACTGTGTATTCTTACTTTATTCACGCATGGATTTAAAGGTTATTTCTACATTTAAAGGGGTTTTCGCCTTTTGTTCGAAGGGTCCCATGCTGATCAGCGGATCGAAACAAGTGTTCAGTTCCCTTGCAGGTTCTAAATGAAAGTGAGTCTGTCATTAGGGGCAGCAGCAAATAGGTTTAGTTAACCTTAAAGGGGTTATCCCATTATTAATATAAACAGTGAAAATCAAATATAATATAGTACATGACAATCTCTTTCTAACAAAGCTAGAACCAGCCCTGTACCTCACATGGATCCAGAGATCTCCACATTCATTGCTCTGCTAGATTTATATCAAGCTGACAGCTCAAAGGGAGTGTCTTTTCTGCTGCAGCTAAGGGGCGTGTCTCAACTCTCCCTATCACAGCTGAGGAGGAAGTTGAAGGATGAAACTGAGCATGTGTGACCATGTCAGTGAGCAGGACAAAGAAAAACAACAAAGAGCAGGTGGCTCTATACAGATACATTTTATTGAATAACTCAGTGGCTACACAAAATTTTTAATTACATGTACAAGTGCATCTCAGTAAATTAGAATATCATCCAAAAGTTTTTTTTTTCAGTAATTCAATTCAAAAAGTGAAACAAATATATTATATAGAGTCATTACAAACAGAGTGAACTTTTTCAAGTGTTTATTTCTGTTAATGTTGATGATTATGGCTTACAGCCAAGGAAAACCCGAAACTCATTATCTCAGAAAATTAGAATATTATATTAGACCAACTGTGGCACTGCAGAGGTGTTATGGAAGCCCAGGTTGCTTTGATAGCAGCCTTCAGCTCCTCTGCATTGTTGGGTCTGGTGTCTCTCATATTCCTCTTGACAATACCCCATTGATTCTCTATGGGGTTAAGGTCAGGCGAGTTTGCTGGCCAATCAAGCACAGTGATACTGTGGTTATTAAACCAGGTATTGGTACTTTTGGCAGTGTGGACAGGTGCCAAGTCCTGCTGGAAAATAAAAATTCCATCTCCAGAAAGCTTGTCGGCGGAGGGAAGCATGAAGTGATCTGATAAAACACAGTGGACCTACACCAGCAGATGACATGGCTCCCCAAACCATCACTGATTGTGGAAACTTCACACTAGACCTCAAGCAGCTTGGATTGAGGCCTCTCCACTCTTCCTCCAGACTCTGGGACCTTGATTTCCAAATTAAATGCAAAATGTACTTTCTTCTGAGAACAACACCTTTCACCACTGAACAACAGTCCAGTTCTTTTTCTCCTTGGCCCAGGTAAGATGCTTCTGACGTTGTCTATTGGTCATGAGTGGCTTGACACATGGAATGCGACAATTGTAGCCCATGTCCTGGATACGTCTGTGTGTGGTGGCTCTTGAAGCACTGACTCCAGCAGCAGTCCACTCCTTGTGGCTTTTCTTAACAATCCTATCAAGGCTGCGGTTCTCCCCGTTGCTTGTGCATTTTTTTCTACCACCCTTTTTCTTTCCACTCAACTTTCCATTAATATGCTTTGATACAGCACTCTGTGAACAGCCAGCTTCTTTAGCAATGACCTTTTGTGGCTTACCCTCCTTGTGGAGTGTGTCAATGACAGCCTTCTGGGCATCTGCCAAGTCAGCAGCCTTCCCCACAATTGTGTCGCCTACTGAACCAGACTAAGGGACCTTTTTTAAAGGCTTATGAAGCCTTTGAAGGTGTTTTGGGTTAATTATTCTAATTTTCTGAGATAATGAGTTTTGGGTTTTCCTTGGCTGTAAGCCATAATCATCAACATTTACATAAATAAACACTTGAAAAGGTTCACTCTGTTTGTAACGACTCTATATACTGTAATATGTGTTTCACTTTTTGAACTGAATTACTGAAAAAAACCCTTTTTGATATTCTAATTTATTGAGATGCACTTGTAATTAAAAAAAGTATGCAGATCCAGGTGCTGGTTTGACAAGAGTGGTTTTCGATACTTAGAATGCTAATAAACCAGTAATATGTATTAGCTTTCTAAGCATAGAAGACCTCTATTCTCAATATGGTAAGGCAATAGTAAGTAGCATATATGATATGTAAATTCTATGACACATCTCTGATGTCTAGCACTTTAAATCAAGGGCAGAAGGGAGTGTGCAGAGTAGGCTCCCATTGTGAATATACTGCACAGTGTACTTTCTTTTTACTCTGTCCCTCAGCATAGGAAAGGGTAATGGACTACACATTCCTAGTGAAGAAAATGTAATGACCAGGTATCTCAGCCCTCCATTTGCCAAAGGCAACGAATAGGATTGGGGGGCTGTGGAAACATTGCAGATATACGGTTGGTAAATATTCCGATTTCATATGTCTGACATGTAGAAAAGCCAGAACTCAACATAGCCTTCCTCATGCTTCATGTTACCCCAGGTCACAAAGTGACATATAAATTTGAGGCCCACGTTACATTTTGCAGGTCCCCTATATGCACACTGGGCACATTGCAAATGTCTGCACATAAAGCCAACATAAGGTCGTTCCAGTGGAGCTCACCATCAAACTTGGAAGAAAACCGCATGTATTCATTTCTATTTGCTTCTGGCCGTTGCAATGCTGTTGAAATCCCATAGACATAATTGGAGTCATTTACTAAAGACTGGCATTTCACACGCTGGTCTTCATAAAAGTAGTAAATTTGTTGCATCTTCTGCTCTCCATTCACTAGAGCAGAACTCTATTTCAGCCAAGAGCTGAGACTTCTGGCACACAGGTTGGCAAAAGAGCCGGGCCGCAAAGTTTTCTCCTATGACCTGCCTCCTCTCACCATCAACCCCCAGTCTTTTTTGGGTGAGGGTGGAGCAAAACCGCCAATTGCGGTTTAATATGTCAAGAACCCGCTGGCCGTAGGGGGACAGTAGTTTTATTGGTGCAGCATTGAATATTAAGAGATGATGTCTGGGGATGTTCTCCCTTTACTTGGCTGAAGTATCTCAGAAATGTTTCTGTGCAGGTTAGTCGAGGCATCTTCTAGTCTGGAGCAGGTTTAGAGAGGATTTCAGCAGAACGCTTTGTCTGTAGAGATGGAGCGGCTGCAGCATTCTTGTGTTTTTCAGTTCATGAAGCTCCATTAATCTAGCCGTGTGTCTAAGGCACACTATTTTTAGTTGCCCTTTTCCACTTTTGTAAGCTTTTCTGTCTCTCCGTATTAGTGACAGGAGAAGTATGAGAATAACATGAGGTAATCAACTGTGGGGACTGCGGCGGGGGGTGTACACGGAAAAAAAAACCTCGCAGACCAAGGAAAGGTTAATTGTGTCTCGTGGGAAGAATAATTCCCATCATAAGTACTACTTGTAATCAACCGCTGTCATCTCAGGCACTTGCCCATTCTGCCACACTGCAGAAATAATTATTAGGAAACTGGCTAACCGGAAATAAAATCAGATCGGAGCAGACTGATTGGAAGTGAATCTATCTTCTGAGTGCAGTTAACTACATTTGTGCACTGTAGGATGCTCGCTGCTAGCACCGGCCATTGTCGCTCGTCTGCCGAGACTCCCGGGAAATTGTGTGGGCAGTATGAGACGGGTTCATTGATTAAAAATGATATAATCAGCCCAGCATCTGTATCTAAAAGCTAAATACTCTTCCCAGAGGCTTTTCTTCATTGATGGGTAATAGGGACGCCATCGGGCACATTTGTGGGGGTTTATAAAAAAAGGAAAGGAAAAAAACAATATCAATCATTGTGATATTAACTAGAGATGAGCGAACGTGCTCGTAACGAGCACTGTACCACTCGGCTCCCCTGTGCTCGCATGGGCGCCGAGCGGTACAGTGCTCGTTACGAGCACATTCGCTCATCTCCAATATTAACTGATTTATTTGAAGTCCAGTTAAAGGGTCAGAAAGTTTCTGCTTTCTTCCAAAAAATCACCACCCCTGCCTATGGGTGGTGTCTGGTATTGCAGCCCAGCTACATTGGAGCCGATGGGGCTAATGTACAATACCGCATGCGGCCTGAGGACAGGGGTGGTGCTGTTTTTGGAAGAAATCAGCCTTTTTTTTCTAATCCTGGTGAGAATATGTATGTTTGCTGTGTGCATGTCTAGTATACTAAAAATAAAATAAAAAAGCTACAAAAATGAAAACTGTATTAAAATATCATTAATGAGTAACGTTAATTTGTGATTTATGACAAATGGGTTTCTTATTGTTATCTAGTTGTAGATGATAGGATATTGGACTTCATTTTGAAGGAATCAAAGAACCATTAGTACCGTAGGTGGCCCTTAAATGGGTATTGCCATTTTATAAAGGGATCTCTTCCAGGAGCAGCGCTATGCAGTGAGAATGGTGAAGGACCATTCTCGTAGAGGTCAGCCCCCTCCCATTGATTAAAGATCGATGGCATACCCTAGAGATTTTCCATCATTTCATGGAATGCCCCTTTAAATGAGTAAAGGAGGAGGGGTGTTTGAAAAGTTTCTTTTTCCTTATCGGTATATGTAATTCAAGAACATTTTATGTTGAGGGACCTTTGAATTTTTTTTTTGCCTCCCAAGGAACCTCTCTTCCTACATCCACCTCCTCTTGGGAGGGAGCAAAGTATTCAGCTTTACACGCCTTTCTACATACACCTCTACTTTTACCTTTATTTTGACATATCCAAGTCTGGTATTGGTTTCGTTTTAGGAACTGGGGCTCCCACTGAGGTCTTCCACACTCTGCCAAGTCTTGAGACGTCAATTTGTAGTTTTCTGGTTTCTGCACGCCCCAAACTATAATGATAGCAAATCCATGTAACTTCTATGTTAGACTTTCAGCAGAGTGCAGGGCATTTTATGTGGAATTTTTTTAATCTAGTTCTTTTTGATAGTGTTCTGCTGTCTTGTGACCTAAATTGTGAATATTTTGTGTTAGCTCTTTGGTATAAATAATTTTAAGGCTGGTGCTACATGGCATGCAACCAAGGATAGCTGTGTAGCACTGCAGTCTTTCAACTGAATGGGGTCGCAGCGTGACTCATAAGGTGCCTCACAGAAAATCCAACACTGACATTCAGTTCTTTGGCTACAGTGCTACACAGTGATTCTTGGTCACATGACTGGCGTCAAAGTCGCCGTGTAGCCCCATCCTAACAGTGCTTATAATTACGGTATGTAACTATCGAAACGTTTATTAAGCCAGCATCCTGAAAAGTGTGTGTTATCTCCTAGGCACCACGTCTGGAGGCACAGATCATTTTAGGATCCCTTGTTTGCTACCCAAACATTTATAAAGACCTCCCCTTGCTAGAGTCGTCCTGTGGACTGAATGACATCATCATAGACAACAAGGACATCAAGGTAGGAAACATTGATTGATCTGAAAATTTCACAAAAATTGTATCGGTTGTGAATTCAGTTGATGACTATACATTGAGTACTTGTGCCAAGGCCATAATGAGAAAAAAGCAGGACTCTTAAAATTGCTTAAACGGGTTGTCCAATTGAAATTTTCCCCATGCTTCCAAATGCTTTAAATTCACTATACTCACCAGTTTCTCCTGCGAAGTTCTCAGCACTGCTGGTCCTTCTACCACTGTATGCCAGAACGGTCCCGTGCCGTATACCTCTACGTCACCATTGCAGCCTTGTATACCAAGTATAAGAGGCGGACCGCACTGGCAGTGCTGAGAGCAGCACAGGAAAACAGACAAGTGGGCTGCTACATATGAGACCACCAGTATAGAGCTGCTCTATTTTAGTTTAGTGTCAACCATTTGGTTTGGAGCGTCCCCATGTAACAATGGATCCACATACTGTGTAGATGTATTTCAATGAGTGCCGACAATATCCATAATGCTAATCTTTGTTCTCTGTCTAGAGCATTTTGGTTGACATTTTGCTGAAGAACGCCAGGGAGGAGCAAAATGAATCGGCGAGGTAAGATTGTCGGGGGTCGCATCTGTTTTTTGTGGCTTTAATGCATGTGAGAGGACTTGCTCTGACTTGTGGTTTTCTGCCAGTATGAGATCCATAGGCTGGATTATCATATCATTAAAGGGAAGGGCAGCTGTATTCATTGTCACCTTTCCATTCGAATCTCAGTATATGATTGTGATACTGTCACTTAGTCATTGATAGAACACGCTAAATCACTAATCCCACAACACTGGAACCCACAGACCTTGCCCACATTATACCAGTGGCTACACAACTTAAATCACATTTATCTCATGGAAGAGTTGTCAGCCTGGGAATCCAGATCACATGACCGTTTCCAAAAGGTCTGGGCAGATTGGATCACCTACTGTAAAATGGTAACGTCCACACCAATTTTGCAGAGCCCACCACTCCCACATGAGGCCTTCCACATCCTGAAGCCCACACCTCCTTCTTCTCTACCCCCCCCCTACTCCTTCCTTCCCCCTTCCTTCCCTTGTTGGAATACCTTGATTTTCTGGAAGATTAAGATTAATAAATTCCTATCCATTTGTCAACATACATAGAGATGGACTGGTTCTCCCTTAGAGACCCACCTCCTCACATGTTCCATGTATTATCTTAAAAGGTACTACTTATTGTTTCATCCACAGACGTCCAGTGTACTTAATACTGTACTCTCATAGTATTAGGGGTACATTTGATAGGTTTAGGTTTGAATAATGTGGGCAAAATACACCCCTTTTAAGGAGTTGATCATCTGATTGATTTTTTTTTTAAGGCTTATATAAAATATGCCGATCCACTTCCAATGTTTCCCCATTGGTCTGTGCTTTCTTGTCACTCTCATCCATAGAAAATGACTGCTCGGCCAATCACTGACAGAGGTAGGTCACCGGTGCACTCAGTGAGTGGCCCAGCAGTCATTTCCTGTGTGTCGAGAAGCATCAGTAGTTGAGACCACTGGTAGAGGACCAGGAAGCGCCAGAATGGGCACGGTTGGGGATCGGTAAGGTTAATGCCTCTGATATTATCATCATCTGTAAACCCCTTTAAAACCAGACCAGGACATCTGCTTCAAGCCTTGGTGCTGTCCTCATATTTCTTATGATGCTTTCTGTATTATAAGGTGCATTGCAATCTGCTGTCTTGGGATATGGATCTGTGAAGAGCTGGTAGAGAATACCAATCATCCTCAGGTTATCGATGCAGTTAATGTTATTGGAGTAACACTAAAGGTAAGTCATGCTCTTTTTTTTTTTTGTCTTCTAAGAATGTCATACATCGGATCTATTGTCATATGTGATACATTCCACTTCTTGCTCTGTTGTGCTATGTGCTGGTCAGCAGCCACTTACTATGGGGACAACTCATCATTCATATCGTATTCTGTGCTAATATTAAAGGGCCTTTCTAGGTTTCTGAGATATTGATGACCTATCCCCAGGATAGGTCATTAATATCTGACTGGTGAGGGTCTGACACCCTGCTACCTCAACGATTAGCTTTTCCCTCCAGCTAGTAGCATAAGAACTAGTTCTTAAATGGAGCAGGACACACAGCTCTGTTCCAACTGCAGCTTTACTCCTAGGCTTCATTCACACGACCGTATGTGTTTTGCGGTCCTCAAATTGCGAATCCGCAAAGAAAACGGATGACATTCCGTATGGCATCCGTGTTTCCGTTTTTTTTGCGGATCCATTGTAACAATGCCTATCCTTGTCAGCAAGACGGACAAGAATAGGACATGTTCTATCTTTTTTTGCGGAACGGAAATACGGACATACGGAAACGGAATGCACACGGAGTACCTTCCGTTTTTTTTTTTTGCGAACCCATTGAAATGAATGGTTCATCATACGGTCCGCAAAAAAAAAAAAGACGGAACGGACACGGAAACAAAATACGGTCGTGTGAATGAAGCTTTATTGAAATGGAGGGAAGCTGAGCTGCAGTAACCCAGCACGGCCACTACACTATGAACACAGCTGTTCTTCCTGCTCCATTCCAAGTGCTAGCTCCAACAACAGAGTCTGCAGGGAACATTTGATCATGGGGGTGCGAGGTGTTGGGCCACCACTGATCAGATATTAATGACCTATCCTGAGGATAGGTCATCAGTATCAGGAAACTCTAAAATCTTTTTCAATCACAGAACATCCTCAGCTATTGCAGAAAATGGTGTTCTGCCTTGTGGTCAAGTAGTGTATCATGTGCATGTTTGCTCCAAGTGATGATTTAGGTTGTTAGCCACAAGGTAGACTATGTCTCCTGTGATGGCAATAAGCTGGCCTTACACATTAACCCCTTCAACCCCGGGCCTGTTTTCACCTTACTGCCCAGGCCATTTTTTGCAAATCTGACGTGTCACTTTATGTGGTAATAACTTTGGAATGCTTTTACTTATCCAAGCCATTCTGAGATTGTTTTCTCGTCACTTATTGTGCTTCACGACGTAGTAAATTTGTGGCAAAATATTTCATTTTTATTTATAAAAAAAATACCAAATGTACCAAAAATTTTGAAAAATTGGCAAATTTCCAAATTTCTATTTCTCTACTTTCAAAATACATAGTAATACCTCCAATAATAGTTATTATTTTACATTCCCCATATGTCTACTTTATGTTGGCATCATTTTATAAATGTCATTTTACTTTTTTAGGACGTTAGAAAGCTTAGAAGTTTAGAAGCCATTTTTCAAATTTTCAACAAAATTTCCAAAACCATTTTTTTTAAGCACCAATTCAGATATAAAGTGATTTTTAGTGGCTTACGTAATGGAAACCACCCATAAATGACCCCATTTTAGAAACTACACCCCTCAATTTATGAAAAACTGCTGTTACACACTTTGTTAACCCTTGAGGTGTTCCACAAGAATTAATGGAAAATGGAGGTGAAATTTCAAAATTTCACTTTTTTGGTAGATTATTCATGTTAATAATTTTTTCTTACAAAACAGCAAGGGTTAACAGCAAACTAAACCTCAGTATACATTACTCTGATTCTGCAGTTTACAGAAATACCCCATATGTGGTGGTAAACGTCTCTATGGGTTTGTGGCAGTGGTCAGAAGGAAAGGAGCGCCATACGAATTTTGGAGGCAAATTTTGCTAGAATGGTTTTTAGGCACCATTTTGTAATTGAGAGACCCTGACGTAACCCTACAGTGGAAACCCTCAAAAAGTGACCCCATTTTGGAAACTACACCCTTCAAAGAATATATTAAGGGGGGTACTGGCCACTTTGACCCCCTAAGCGTTTTTACAGAATTTGGAAACACTTGGCTGTGAAAATGAAAAGTTTCATTTCTTCCAATAAAATGTTGCTTTAGCCCCAAATTTTTCATTTTCACAAGAGATAACAGGAGAAAAGCACCCCATAATTTGTTCCCCATTTTCTCCTGAATACGGCAACACACCATACGTGGTGATAAACTGCTGTTGGGGCACATGGCAGGACTGGATTTTGCAGCACAGATTTTGATGGATTGGTTTGCGGGAGCCATTGATTTTTATTTTTTTGAGTTATTGTCTTATGTGGGGGCTCATTTTTTGCGGGATGAGGTGATGTTTTCATTGGTACCATTTTGGGGTACAGAAGACTTTTTGATCGTTTGGTATTACACTTTTTGTGAGTCAAGGTGAAAAAAATAGCTGTTTTGGCGTAGTATTTTTTAATTTTTTTTTTTACAGAATTCACCTGAGGGGGCAAATCATGTGATATTTTTATAGAGCAGGTTGTTACAGACGCGGCGATACCCAATATGTCCTTCATTTTTATTTTTGGAAAGTTTTACACATTAGATGCATTTTTGAACAGAATAAAATCTTTTTTTTGTGTTGCTATTTTCTGAGAGCCGTATTTTTTTTATTTTTTGGGTGATTGTCTCAGGTAGGGTCTAAATTTCTGCGGGACGAGATGACGGTTTGATTGGTACCATTTTGGGGTAAATACACCTTTTTGATCGCCTGCTATTACACTTTTTGTGAGGCAAGGTGAAAAAAATGGCTGTTTTGGCATAGTTTTTTTAAAAAATTTTTTTACAGCATTCACCTGGGGGGCCATCTCATGTAATAATTTTATAGAGCAGGTTGTTACGGAGGTGGCAATACCCAATATGTCTAACATGTTTTATTTTTTGGAAAGTTTTACACATTAGATGCATTTTTGAACAAAATAAAATATTTTTTTGTGTTGCCATTTTCTGAGAGACATATTTTTTTTTTTTTTAAATTATCTGCCGATTGTCTTAGGTAGGGTCTCAATTTTTGCGGGACAAGATGAAGGTTTGATTGGTACCATTTTGGGGTACATACGCTTTTTTGATCGCCTTCTTTTACACTTTTTGTAAGGGGGGGTGACCAAAAAAAGGCTGTTTTGGCACTGTTTTTTTTTTTCTTTTTTTACTGCGTTCACCTGGCGGGGTGGATGATGTGATATTTTTATAGAGCCGGTCGATACGGATGCGACGATACCCAATATGTCTATTTTTTTCACAATTTTTTAACAATTTTTTTAAATATTATTTTGTGAAAAGGACGCTTTTTTGGGGGGGGACTTGAAACTTTTTTTGTAAAACTTTATTTTTTTTTCACTTTTTTTCACTTTCTTTTTTTTTTTTACACTTTTTTAACTTTTGGGGTCTGATCCCCTTTACAATGCACTACAATACACAGTAATACACTTACAGTAACACACAGTAATACACTTCCAGCTTACTGCCTGTGAGATTCAGGGAGCTGGATCTCACAGGCTTCCGTAGATAGCAGCCGGATGCCTAAGGAAGGCATCGGCTGCTATCTAAGCCAATGGGGTCCCCGTCACAGCAGCGCGGGGACCTGATGGACACCCCTTCCCACCGCCCGCATCGCATGTGCCGCGGTCAGGGAACAGCCGGCCCCCCGCAGCTGATGAGGCGGGCGCAGCTCCTGCACCTGCCCGATCAGTGCGCCGTAGCGGAACGGCGCTGGTCGGGAAGGGGTTAAAGGGGTTGTCCAAGTTATTTTTTTGTTAGTATATTTCTAACTAGCCAAATGTAAGGGGTTTTCAATTCACTTACTTCATCTACAGTGGCCCCGTTCTCCTAGTTAGCTGAGATCACATGACCTTTGATGTCAGCTTCTCTCCCTGCTCTGATGACGCTCCAAGCACCAGCAGGAGCAGCAGGTCTGCCTCTGTGCACAGAACATCACTGCGAGGCCTGTGCTGGTTGAGAGACAAGCCACTCCCCCCGGCACTGCCCGATCTGCTGGTTGAGCTGCCTGCCCTTTGTCTCCCCTCCCTCTGGAGTCTTCAGCAAAGTTTAACCCCTTCTACCACGAAAAATACTCTTATCTCGCCAGACATCATATGTTGGCGTAGAGTCAGGAGCTCTCCACACACATTAGTGTATTGGCCAAACCCACCCTTCTCATTGGGTTCGGCTGACAAAAGTATAACGTGTATGGCCAGCTTAAGTCTTTCATGATTGACCATCAACAAATTGATTATTGATATGACTGTACTCATCAGCTTCATGTACATTGAATGGATCTGCATGGTTATCGTTCCAGTCAAACTCCTCACTCGTTCTTCTGATCAGTGGCTCTTCCAGTGATGTGTCATCCCCCCTGCGATCAGACTTATGTCACCATCCTGTGAATGTCCCTCGTGGGAACAACCCCTTTAAAGTGCACCACTTTGTTGCTTTTTTTTTTTTTTTTTTTTTTTTTATAATTGTGATCCAAAATTATGTGCTACTTAATGTCTAATTTATCTTCACATCATCTTTATACCAATCTTGAGGTCCATTTTTCTTAAAACAAGTATCCAAATCCCCGGTATAGAAAGAGTTCAAACGCTCCCCAAAGGCCCTAAATGTGTTCAAAAAAAGAGATTGTCTACTGTGCACTAGTGTTGAGTGAACTTTTGTTTTCAAGTTCGGCGTACAAGGCTTCGGGTTATCTAATAATTCCGTTATGGGTTCCATTATTATAACTTATGGTCCATGGTAGCGGAATCCATAACGGAACTCTTAGATAACCCGAACCTTGTGCGCTAAACATGAAAACAGAAGTTCGCTCATCCCAACTCGGCACCATGTTCCAACTTCAGGATAGGTCATCAATATCTGATCAGTGGGGCTTTGACTCCCAGCACCCATGCTGATCAGCTCCATTAAGCGCTGTGGCTTCTTCCTAGGCCAATGACATCATATTCATCGTCACGTGGCCTAGGTTGGCGCTTAGTGCCCTTCAAGTGAATGGGTCGGGGCTGCAATACCAAAGACAGCCACTAGAATGAGCGGCGCTGTGCTTTGTAAGTTGTAAAGAGGCCACAGCGCTCATCTCTGCGCCCCCGCCAATCAGGTAATAATGACTTATACTCAGGATAAGTCATCACATCAATATTTTACTCATAAAGCTCCGCCATTTCTAGCTCTGCCACCCCAGTCCTCACCTTTGATCTTTAGTTCCATGGCCGTAGCGGTGATGTAGCTTTTTACATCTGTGTCACTGCTGTAGCCTGTACCCCAAAATGTTGCTAACAAAAACTTCAACTCATCCTGCAAAAAACAAGTCCTCACGTCTTCACTGATGGAACAATAAAGAAAATGATGAAGAATCTCTGAAAGAGGGGATGCAAATGTGTTTGTCATGTTTGGCCTAATCATACTAACCCTTAAACTAGAGAGAGCCTGTTATTGATGCTGTACTAGTATGAAATATTTTTCCAGTTTTCCTATAGTCAGATGCGTCTTATGGTCCAAAAAAATCCAGTACTTAGTTATTGTGGCTATGTTTTAGTGTGGTTATTATACCACTGTTTTAGAGATTTTTTTTTTTTTTTTAACGCTTTTCTCCTGCAATTCCTCTCGTCATGTACTATCAAGTACTTTACTATCTTTAAAAACACTTATACGTGTAACATTAGTTAATGGTAATGGATGGGGTGGGAACATGAAGTGCAATGTTCTGTTGCGTAAATTACTTATTCAGATCTATATCGGGAGCTGAATAGAAAGGTGAACTTGTGGGCTTGTGTGTCCATATTACAACACTTAAGTAACTAATTATCTTGGAGTTGACGAGTGAAATGACTCCCACAGTGTGGGCGAGGATCATGCAGGACTATCTGTTTGTTCCCTATTATTCCCATGGCTTCAGAAGAGTTTCTGCTCCACTTCAGTGCGTATAGATATTCAGTAGTGATCGGTTTAGTGGATGAGAGGCCTAACAATGACGCGCCTTGTGCTTGAATCATTCCTCTTCACTATCTGAAAGGCATTGCAGAGTCCAGAAGAAACACATTTTCATTTTTTGCCTTTTCTTCCTATAAAATCTGCTTTATTTTGTTTGGGTTATATTTATATAAGCCAGGGTTGAATAGAGTTGTTTCTGTAGTTGGTAGTATGTTTCAAAACCATCTATGCTTAAAGACTATGGATACCTTTGATTTTCACATATATTAGTGGTTTCCTTAAAGAAGAACTCCCGACAAAAATGTTATTCCATGTCCTGCTAGAAATGTACATGATATAATCGGTAGTGAATGTCATTTTCTTACCAGTGTCTGAATTTTTGACTTATATCATCCTGAAGTTTCTTATCTGTGTCATGTGACCAGCAATTAGACCCATCAACTCACACATAGACGTATGTGTGGACAGGAAGTCTAATTCTCTATGTATTCCTATGAGACTGAAAGTGAGGCTCCCATAGGAATGAATAGAGCAGTCACTGGCTTTCTGTCCTGGGTCAGTTGGAGGTCAGGGAGTTGGTCACATGACCCAGCTACAATAAGAAGAGAGGTTTTTACTCACAGAAACAGTCACTGATAAGAAAATGACAATCACTACAGATTATATCATGCACCTTTCTAACAGGTCAGAGAATAAAAATTTTTGCGGGAATTCTTCTTTAAGTTAAAAAAAAGTTGCACTCTATGGTCTTCATTCCATCAGTGGGATTCATTTTTATCATTTTTCCGCTTCCTTTTTGTTGTATTTATTGTAAAATAATTTAAAAAAATTATATATTTATATTTGGGGTTCTCAGAATAAGTCATCAGTATCAGATCAACGGCGGTCCAACTCCCAGCAGCACCAGCAATCAGCGGTTTGAGGAGACCACGGCACTCTGGTGAGCACGGCGGCCAATTCCTAGGCCTGTGACGTCAAATTCATAGGTCACATTGCCTAGGCGCAGTCCTATTCAAGTGAATGGGGTTTAAGTTGCAACACCCAGCACAGCTGCTCTCCAGCTGATTGTCGAAGGTCCCAGGAGTTGGACCCCCGCCTATCTGATATTGATGAGCTATCCTGAGGATATATTAAACATCCAGAAAACTCTTTTAAAAATGATACCCTACCTAAGACAATCGCCCAAAAAATAAAAAAAAATATGGCTCCTAGAAAATGGCAACACAAAAAAAAGATTTTATTCTGTTCAAAAATAAATATATTGTGTAAAACTTTCCAAAAATAAAAAAGTTAGACATATTTGGTATCGCCACATCCGTAACAACCTGCTCTATAAAAATATTACATGAGATGGCCCCCCAGGTGAATGCTGCAAAAAAAAAAAAAAAAAAAAAACTTTGCCAAAACAACCATTTTTTTCCTTCTTGACTGTGTAATAGCAGGCGATCAAAAAGGCGTATTTAATCCAAAATGGTACCAATCAAACCGCCATCTTGTCCTGCAAAAATGATACCCTACCTGAGACAGTCGCCCGAAAAATAAAAAAAAATATGGCTCTCTGAAAATGGCAACACAAAAAAAAGATTTTATTCTGTTCAAAAATAAATCTAATGTGTAAAACTTTCCAAAAATAAAAATGTTAGACATATTGGGTATCGCCGCGTCCGTAACAACCTGCTGTATAAAAATATCACATGATTTGCCCTTTCTGGTGAATGCTGTAAAAATTTTTTTTTTTTAAAAAACCATGCCAAAACAGCTATTTTTTTCACCTTGACTCACAAAAAGTGTAATACCAAGCGATCAAAAAGTCTTATGTACCCCAAAATGGTACCAATTAAAATATCAGCTCATCCAGCAAAAAATGAGCCCCCACATAAGACAATAACACAAAAAAATAAAAATCAGTGGCTCCCGCAAACCATTCCATCAAAATCTGTGTTGTAGAATCCATGTGGCGCTCCTTCTGTTTTGAGTCCTGCCATGTGCCCCCACATCAGTTTACCACCACATATGGGTTGTTGCCGTATTCAGGAGAAAATGGGGAACAAATTATGGGGTGCTTTTCTCCTGTTTACCCCTTATGAAAATACAAAAATTTTGGGGCTAAAGCAACATTTTATTGGAAGAAATGACATTTTTCATTTTCACAGCCAAGTGTTTCCAAATTCCGTAAAACGCTTAGGGGGTCAAAGTGGCCAGTACCCCCCTTAATATATTCTTTGAAAGGTGTAGTTTCCAAAATGGGGTCACTTTTTGAGGGTTTCCACTCTAGGGGTACGTCAGGGTCTCTCAATTACAAAATGGTGCCTAAAAACTATTCTAGCAAAATCTGCCTCCAAAATCCATATGGCGCTCCTTTCCTTCTGACCACTGCCACAAACCCATAGAGACGTTTACCACCACACATGGGGTATTTCTGTAAACTGCAGAATCAGAGCAATGTATATTGAGGTTTAGTTTGCTGTTAACCCTTACTGTGTTGCAAGAAAAACATTATTAACATGAATAATCTACCAAAAAAAGTGAAATTTTTAAATTTCACCTCCATTTTCCTTCTTGTGGAACACCTCAAGGGTTAACAAAGTTTGTAACAGCAGTTTTTTATAATTTAAGGGGTGTAGTTTCTAAAATGGGGTCATTTATGGGTGGGTTTCATTATGTAAGCCCCTCAAAATCACTTTATATCTGAATTGGTGCTTAAAAAAATGGTTTTGGAAATTTTGTTGAAAATTTGAAAAATGGCTTCTAAACTTCTAAGCCCTCTAACGTTCTAAAAATGTAAAATGACATTTATAAAATGATGCCAACATAAAGTAGACATATGGGGAATGTAAAATAATTATTTTTCGAGGTATTACTATGTATTTTGAAAGTAGAGAAATGGAAATTTGGAAATGTTTCCAAATTTTTTGTAAATTTGGTATTTTTTTTTATAAATAAAATGAAATATTTTGCCACAAATTTACTACTGTTGTGAAGCACAATATGTGACGAGAAAACAGTCTCAGAATGGCCTGGATAAGTAAAAGTGTTCCAAAGTTATTACCACATAAAGTGACACATGTCAGATTTGCAAAAAATGGCTTGGCAGGAAGGTGAAAACAGACCCGGGGTTGAAGGGGTTAATATATACTAAGTGCAACACGTGGACCCCAGGAGCTCAGCCATGTCCTCCCACTCTGCTCCTCAGTGGAGGGAGCCACTACCTCCCCTATCTGCAGTAGTACTAAAAGATTAAGCCTCGCCCCCTCTGTTAGACCCCACCCCTCGACTGGCCGCCAGCTGAAGATGGAACTGATCAGCGGGAGATTAACCCAATAGGACTGCTTGTATCTGAATTGTGCAGAAAACACTTCAGACTAACAAACCGCAGGGCCCACCATATTTCTCATATAAAGTGCATGTGTGATGCAAACTCCAAACTTCAATCATTTCTGCAAATTAAAAAACAATTTTATTTTAGCTGGTGGCCATGCAACTCTGTTCCTTTCTATCATTTCTACGGTTCTCACAGATGTAAAATACAGAAGAAGCAGCTTTGAGCAGCTGTGACGTGCTTTGCTGTCAGCCTCCCCTACTGCTTTATCGCACTGCAGGCTTTCAGCACCACGGACAGTTCACAT
Organism: Rhinella marina; assembly: GCA_900303285.1. NCBI lineage: Eukaryota > Metazoa > Chordata > Amphibia > Anura > Bufonidae > Rhinella > Rhinella marina. Next base: position 1,048,574 of record ONZH01025655.1, on the reverse strand, counting down.
ACGTCTAGCAGCGAGCAGTCTTGTTAGCTGGGGATTTATTATACGTGTGTGGAATAATACTGATATATTTGTATCCTTTCATAAGTGACTAATAAGTTTATGTATCTAATGGTCAGTTAGTGATAATTTCCCCATACTTTTCTATTGCTGCACCTATATGTGTTTCGCTGACTGGTGAAAGGGAAAAGCTGAGCGACCAGTGGTCCTGTGCCATATTATATGTACTATTATCATAGGGCATACCCATAGTATTTTCTGAAAATTATATTGCTTTCTCCGTCTTGATATATTACTACATCTTGGTTTGTTTTTGTTTTTTTGCAGTTTTCCAATAAAACAGTCGCCCAGGTGGCCTGCGATGTGCTTCAGCTTTTGGTTTCTTATTGGCGGGAACTTCAAGACTCTGATTTGCCTTTGTGTAGAAAGATCACGGAGGTAGGTGCTATTCGTCCAGTTCTCTGATAGAAGTGTGATGTGCGAACAGTCATCAATAAGGCTTATCTAGCTAGAGGTTATGACATTTTCTGATGCAGCCATAATCATCCTCACCTATCCCCTGAGTTCCCACACTGCTCTCCACTTCTAGTCCCGGCTGGACATGCCTGGAAAGGTCCGCTCACCCAATCACTGACCATAGTGGTGACCCACCCTAGCCAGTGGTTTGCAGAGTGGGCCTGTGTCTTAGCATTTTTGACATGTTGACCCTAGACCAGGAAGTGCAGAGCAGTGGAAGATGGATGAGGGTGGAGGGTGAGTATGTGTCCCCTTTTTTTTAAAGGGAACCTGTCACCTCAAAACCACGTATAAAACTGCCAGCATTAATTTATAGTTGCCCCCAGTCTGTTCCTATTCATGTGTTTGATGTTGTAGTCTGGGGTTCAATAGGTTAAAAAAACGATCTTTTAAGCGCCATCAGCGTCATCTTTCAGGTCAGCTTCAAGTCAAGGGGGCTGCAGTGTGTCTCGGATCGCCGAATTCTCGCGCATCTCCCATCTCCGGCTGCCGCTTCTTGCCGGGCTTCAGCGGCGCATGCGAGTGCGCTCGCGATAATTTTAGCTTCCTTTAACCCGGCGATCCGAGACGCACTGCAGCCTGTCAATCAAATGAGAGGGGATGGTTAGGGGGCGTGCTTACCTTGACTTAAAGCAAGGAAGCCACTTCCCCCTTGACTTGAAGCTGACCTGAAAGATAGCGCTGATGACGCTTAAAAGATGTTTTTTTTTTTTTTTAACCCATTGAACCTCAGACTACAACATCAAACACATGATTAGGAACAGACTGGGGGCAACTATAAGGTAATGCTGGCAGTTTTATATGTGGTTTTGAGGTGACCGGTTCTCTTTAAATGAGTTATCATCCTGGACAACCCCTTTAAGAGCTTTGCTTGCTGTCATTAAAAGGATTGTCTCATCTTGCCATTACTAAGGTCAGATGAGATACAGTCCCAACCACCTCCAGAACGCTCTTCTGTTTCCTGGTTGGGTGATCAGGACTGCATCTCATCTTGCCTTAGTAATGGTGAGATAAGGCAACCCCTTTAAAGGGAGTCTGTCACCTAATTTTCACCAATATAACTAACAGCACTGCCCCACAGAAGATTGCAGACACATCCCAGACATGTGGACTGTGTGACTGTATTACATGTCCAGAAAAAGCACTTTTATTCTGCAGGAAAACAAGTCCCAAGAAAACAGCTCCCAAGTGCCCGGCTGAAAGTGAAACTAAAAACAGCTTTCACTCCTGACTCGATTTCTAACAGATATATCTTCTGATATACTGGATATAATGCTGTGGTTCTGGTATCGTTAGGTAAGGTTAGGTTATATTTATATATTTCTAGTGGCTACCAATCCCAAGATATGAGCAGCTAAAGCAGCCCTCCCCTCTTCAGTATGGTTTGCAGCAGCAGAGCTGGGCACTTGGGAGCTGTTTTCCTGCAGAATAAAAGTGCTTTTCCTGGACATGTAATACAGACACACAGTGCACACAGGTATGTCTGGGATGTGTCTGCAATCTTCTGTCGGGCAGTTCTCTTAGTTATATTGGTGAAGAACTGGTGAAAGACTTCCCTTTAAATGCAAACCATTATACAGTATATAAATAAAGGCTAAAATGAGTCCGGGTGTTGTGATTCTCTCAGAGGTGCACAGTTCTGATAACCGGACTGTGTTGAGCCCTGTGCCCATGTGATTAATTCATGACCACGACAGATATTATCTGAAAGCCAATACTAAGGGTTTTCTTTCCATTACTACAAACAGAGATCTTGAAAACCACGTGGAATTGATTTACAAAATATTTTACAAAATTATATTTTCTTTGCAGAAATCAGAATGCCCCTTTACTGTCAGGCCCTGTGTTTTCATATCATCAGCCAGCACTTTGCGACCAATGCTTGTAGACTGCAACGGTCAAACACATGCCAAAAAGAATGTCCTTTAGGCCCCATTCACACGACCGTATGTATTCCACGTCCGTATAAAAACGGAACGGAAGACATACGGAAAGTCTTCCGTAGTGTTCCGTAATTTTGCAGACCCATTGACTTTAATGGGGCTACGGACGTGTTTTGCGGCCAAGTATAGGACATGTTTTATTTTTTTTGTGGGAGAACTTCCGTAATATACGGATGCGGAATGCACACAGTGTGCATTCCGCATTTTTTTTTCTCCTATGGAAAAATGAATGGGTCCGTATGGTTCGGCATCTTATCCGCAAAAATGCGGATAAGATACGGAAATGAACATACGGTCGTGTGAATGGGGCCTAAGGCGGTGTATTTTTTTCATCTGACCTTGTTTCTAGTAATTTAAAAATCCCCCCACCCCCGCCTTCCAGCAGGGCCTGCCTGGACATGACTTTCCTACCAGCGTTGTATCGGGCACAGTGGTGGTCCCTGAGACGCTGCGAGATTCCCCAACATGAGAGCGGTGTGATATGATGCACTGAAAAGCACATAGTGGGACCAGACTTCCGTGAATGATTAACCTTTTATATTGTACGTTGCGTTCAGCGGATTGTGTGATATATTACATCTGATATTCCATTGTTACAGCGAAGGGACAGAATTTTTCATCTCTCTTGTAGATTTTGGTAGCGACTATTTCATTCCTTCTGCCGAGTGCAGAGAACTCCTCAGTGGAAACGGATAAAAAGGTAAATGTTGTCTGCCTCTGGCAATGCCTGACATAGATGTAATAGTATGTGCGTAGGGTAAAAAGAGGTGTATTTCCTGGTATTTAAATTGCAAGATTTGATAGTAAATTTCCATACATTGATTGTTTTTCTATGTTTTTATCTATGTGCAGTAAGAAGTGAGTTGTTCTTATACAGACACCATGCTGCATTTTTTAATGTGAAGATATTGGGCTTTTGTCACCTATGTACAGGATAGGTGATACATGTCCGATCGCCTGATCATTAGAATGGGGGTCCCAAGCCCACCTCCCTCCCCTCCCTGTTCCTCCACACTGTAGTAGTTTTGGTAAGGCTACTTTCACACTTGTGTTTTTGCTGGATCCTTCATGGTTCAGCAAAAACACTTCCGTTACTGATAATACAACCATCTGCATCAGTTATGAACTGATACGGTTGTATTATCTTTAACATTGCCAAGACGGATCCGTCATTAACTCCATTGAAAGTCAATGAGGGTCGGATCCGTCCCTACCTATTGTGCCAGATTGTGTCAGAGAAAACGGATCCTTCCCCATTGACTTGCATTGAGGTCATGACGGATCCGTTTTGCTCCGCATTCCCAGGACGGAAAGCAAACTACAACATGTTGCGGTCTGGGAACGCAACTGAACGGAATGCATTTTGGAGCACTCTGTTCAGTTCAGTTTTGTCCCCATTGACAATGAATGGGGACAAAACTGAAGCCTTTTTTCCGGTATTGAGCCCCTATGACGGAACTCAATACCGGAAAACAATAACGCTAGTGTAAAAGTACCCTAAGCAGGCCACACGTCTGACCACAGCCTCAAAGGAGTTGTCAGCTCCAAGGCCAGACCTGTGCCCTGGACATAAAAAAGCTTGCCTGTCCCTGGCTCCGTTCCCTGCTGCTTCCAGTCCCTGCGGGATCAGGAAGTGGTTGGGTCCTGTCACCGCTGCTGCCAGTCACAGACCTCAGCGCTCACATGGGCTTTAACGTCACAGCTGTGAGATACTGTTCAAGTGGATGTGACTGCTGAGGCCTGTGATTTTTTTTTTTCTAGGTCCTGTGGGGACCAGAAGTGACTGAGAACAGAGCAGCAGTGGGACTATGGGCAGGTGAATCTGTCGGGTGAATTTTTAAATGGTCACTAACTTTTTATACAACTTATCAATAAATAGTACACCACATGAAACTTTGTAATATTTCTTATCAGAGAGAAATGTGTGGAACTCATGTTATCCGCTGTGTACCTCTCCCTTCTATTGAGAATAGCTTTTCTGTTCGAAATATGCTTTGAATCTGTCTCCATACGGACCAGCTTACAGAGAAATCGTATTACACATGTCAGTACAAGTCTATGGAGAGGGGAGGGGGAACTGTGGGCAGCAGCAGAGTGAGATTAAACTCAAGAAGAGACATTAAAGAAACTGCACAGCTACATAGGAAGCAGGGCTGTGGAGTCGGAGTCGGTCACCATTTTGGTGGAGTCGGAGTCGGTATAAAATGGACCGACTCCGACTCCTAAAATATATAATGAATTAGTACATTTAATTCAGTGCAATAAGTGCTGAATATATTTTTATAAGAATTTGTGAAAATGATGAAATGTCCTATAAATGTCAGTTCTATTCCTGATCTAAGGATTTAGGCTTTTAGTTGAGATGACTGTGTACTGCCCTTTATGTCCAGTGCATGTTCTCTCTGTATGCTTTATGTTTCCTCTGAGCTCATGTTTGGAGAGGTTAGCTGCTCTCATGGCTTCTATCTGCTGATGTAAAACACCTCGGGCCGTATGTATGAAAACTGTCTAGGTGTAGACGTTTCTTTGTCGCCCATAGCAACCAATCAGAGCTTCCCTTTCATTTCATATAGTGCTCTGGAGAAATGAAAGGGGAGCTCTGATTGGTTGCTATGGGCAACAAAAAAAGTCTTAGACCTAGACAGTTTTCATACATCAGGCCCAGAGGCGTAGCTACTGGGGGGATGGGGGGGCAGGGGAGGCGATGCTCTGGGCCCAATACCTCTGGGGGGGCCCAGCAGGGATGGCCTTAGTACAATCAGGCGAATACAAGTGAACGCTTACATTATGGAGTCTGATGGGGGCACATTAAGCCGATCTGAGGTCTGATGGGGGCACATTCTGCTGATCTGAGGTCTGATGGGGGAACATTCTGCTGATCTGAGGTCTGATGGGGGCACATTAAGCCGATCTGAGGTCTGATGGGGGCACATTAAGCCGATCTGAGGTCTGATGGGGGCACATTACGCTGATCTGAGGTCTGATGGGGGCAGATTAAGCCGATCTGAGGTCTGATGGGGGCACATTCAGTTGATCTGAGGTCTGATGGGGCACATTCTGATGATCTGAGGTTTGATGGGGGCACATTCTGCTGATCTGAGGTCTGCTGGGGGCACATTCTGCTGATCTGAGGTCTGATGGGGGCATATTCTGCTGATCTGAGGTCTAATGGGGGCACAATACGCTGATCTGAGGTCTGATGGGGGCACATTAAGCCGATCTGAGGTCTGATGGGGGCAAGGGACTGTTAGTTTAGTGATGTAAAAGCTGGGGACAGGTTTCCTTTAACATAGGAGTCCCCTTTTTTAATCCTATTAATCCTATATTTTACTGCATTATATGGTAGAGTATTTAGAGTAGGGTATGTAGAAAGTCTATTGTACTGTACTTAACAGCATAGATGATCTAGCAGTTTATATAGTCATCTTGCTAATACAGTATTATAACCACAACTAGTAGTATGTGCCTGTAAAGTTGGAAACGTGCGTTTGGGAAGCCAATAAGTGGGGGGCCCACTCAAGTATGTTTCGCCCCCCCCCCATGTGCTGAACCTCTAGCTACGCCTCTGATCAGGCTCTTAGTGAGCTGTACCCAGAGAAGCCTGATAGATTACAAACTGTTTTTGTCATGACTTATCTGTACTATTGATTTTATGCAAATTTGTTTAAAGTTATCACTTAAACATGCTCCATGTATGAGGGAGTAGGAGTCGGAGTCGGGAGTCGGAGTCGGGGTGAGGGGAAATTGAGGAGTCGGAGTCAGGGCTTTGGCTTACCGACTCCACAGCTCTGATAGGAAGTTTATATCTCATTGCAAGTGCTAAATTCACATCCATACATATCAGTACTTTTCTGTAATGTCCTTCATGATCATGGGGCTGCTTGTTAGTGTGTTAGGCTGGGTTCTTATCATGTTTTTGTCATCCGTTTAACGTATACAAAAACGTGGCATCCGTTCACCATAGTGTTCCATTTCACACACGAAAAAAAAAAAGTATTTATTTTTTTTTTATACTGGACTGCAGGATGGAAAATCGTGGCGTCAGATATGTTGCAAATTTGTGGCAGATTTTCCATGTGGATTTCGCCTCTTATCTATGTGAATGTGCATTTTATAAGAAGATATATTATACTGTATTTTGGCAAATGCTAGTGTAATCCATGTTACTGAGTTTAGACTGTTCTAATTCTTGTTGTTTTGCAGTTTATAGTGTCCTTGTTGCTGTGCCTGTTGGATTGGTGCATGGCTCTTCCCCTCCAGACATTACTTGAGCCTATATCTACATCTCCCCTTGAAGACACAAATACGCCCAAACCTTCCCTCCTTGACTATATTTACAGGGTATGTATGTTCGATGCTACGATAATGATCTGTACTCTGCACCTGAAATGAGCAGCTCTTCTCTAGACAGGGACAATGTGATTACAGCCAGAGGCGATACACAGTTGGGTCACTCTGCTCCTCACTGTTTATGAGGGTCAAATGAAGGTTTGTGCAATTCATGTGATTTGTGTATTTCTGTATACAATAAAAACCACTGAGCTATTATGACTCTAAAAATGCCTATAATACGGGACTATTATTTTTCAAGGAGAGCTTCTTTTATGAATACTGTATGAACCAAATAAAGCTATTTCATATGGCGAAATTGCTTTAATCTTGTATTAATGAGATCTGATAGGTGACAGATTATCAGATATTTTGGATTATCAGCTTGTGAAAAATATATCTCAGTCTGTTGAAATATGTTGTGTTTTAAATCAGTTTAATCAATTTCCTAATTGTCTGTCTCGCTTCTGTTTCTGTGCTTGTGAAATTCCATATTATATTGCAGCCTAATGCCGAAAACAAGTGTCAGACTATAAGACTTTATTAGTATTGGCAAGTCAGACCAACTGGACTTGTTCTCTTGAAGACATTTCACTAGTCATCCTACTGGCGTTCTCAATTAGAAGATCTCTCCAGCATTAGATACTGGAGAGGTCTTCAGTATCTAATTCCTCAGTTGGCATAATCTGTTTTTCATACTCCTCACAAGGTCCGGGACCACATGGGGGTAAGATGTTGATTTCAGTTTGCATTACTGAAGCTATTAGGTATGATTTAACTGCCTCGGAGAGGTGTTAGAACGGCCTTGTCTAGCAAAACGTCTTCAAGAGAAAATACAACAAGTTGCGTTTCTCCGCCATACATGACCTGCATGAATGAGCACCTACATTGTTGGACCTTCTGGATTATCAAATACTGGATTAATAGTAAGTGTTAGACGCTGTGATTTCATCCTGATTATATATTTCCATTTTAGGTTCTGCATTGCTGTGTGTGTGGCTCTAACACATACACTCAACAAAGCCAGTATATTCTGAGCCTGGCTGACCTCTCCTCCATTGAATATGATCCATTTCTGCCCCTGGGGAGCGTGAAGAATTCTGAGCCTCCACCTTCATTTTCCTCCTCTGACTTCAGCAACCTTTTGACCGTGGCAGAAGGTGAGCAGCTATGGGGTTGATTCTCATTGTTTCACCATAATCTGAGTACTAACTGTCACCGCCGATGGGTTTCCATCCTTCAGAAAAACAAACACATAACTAATCACGCTCTGCTTTCTCTGAAAAGAAAATACATTCAGTCTTATTTCATAGAAATGGTTTTGACAGACTTTGGAAGTAATTACGGTAAACATTTAGAGCGTGGATCGGTTTGTAAAAGAACTTTAATGTAATGAAAGGTACAATATAATTGAGTGCTTTTTTGCCGGCACAAGTATATTATGGCGCTGGGTTCTGAGGTAAACACTTTTGCTGTGGCAAGAGCTATACTTTGCAGTGTAACATCTGAGTAATGGTTTTAATTTAGTAAACTTATTTTGGAGTAATTTTGCACATTTAAAGCCGTTCAGTGGGATTCGTATATTTGAGGCGCTTTTTATGTTAACATTTGCCACAGTGCACGCAGCGATTTCGTTAGCCCCTGTGTATCAGAAGGGTAAGGTTCTCAAAGGGGTTTCTCAAGATAAGTCATCAGTTGGTTATCAGCACCCCCACCGATCAGCTGTTTGAAGAGGTCAGGGCAGTCTGGTGAGCACTGCGGCCACCTTGCAGCTTCTCAAGCCCAGCTTCCACCATTGTATAGTGGCTGGGCTTGATGTCACAGCTCAGCCTTATTCTCTTGAATTGGACCGAGCTGCGCCTAGGCCATGTGACAAGGACATGAGCAAGACATCACAGGCCTAGAAGGCGGCCACAGCCCCTACTGGCGCTCTAAAGACTCTTCAAACAGCTGATCGGTGAGGGTGCCCAGAGTCAGACCCCCACCAATCGCCAATCAGATTCTGATGTCCTATCCTGTGGAGAGATTATCAATGTAAAACACACGGAAATACTAATGAAAGTATATGATCATATAATTGCATATTATTTAAATCAGCTTCTTAGTGTATTTTTTATATTTTAGTGGTTTTATTTTTTTAATCCATTCTCCATATATCTATTATCCATCTAGACAGTTAACAGCTTTCACACTGAGCCAAGGAGCACACACAATAAGCTGATTTTTTTTTTTTCTCTTTTCAGTAGCTTATTGTATAGCCTGGAATAATATCAGCAGAGGGCAGGGAAATTAAAGAGGAACTATCACCAAAAATGCAATGCAATCTGAAAGCAGAAGCTGAGCAGACTTGTCATTTATACATGTATATCTCTGCTTTTTTGCAGCCTGTGAACAGCTATTGGCCCAGGGAGGAGGTGCTATCAGTGACTGACAGCTGTCTTATGCATACTTATACACACAATGCTATCAGTCATTGATAAATCCTCCCTCCTGTACCAATGCTGTTCACAGAAGGTAGCAAAAAAGCAGAGATCGAAATATATAATCTTTTCCCACAAAATATATATCAATCTACTCAGCTTCTCAGATTCAGATTGCATTGCATTTTGTGGTGACAGGTTCTCTTTGAAGGAGCTGACCACTAAAAATATTTCCGAAAAGGTCCTGTATTGTTCTGGCACGCAAGTCTGTAAATCGCTCTTTGCCCTTCCACCCAGTAGAAATCCCCCCAGTGGTACATGTGTGAGCTATGTAAACTCTGCAGAAGTACAGTCCCTTGTCCATGGCATGCTAGAGGGGGAAGATCACATGATAGACCAACATGACTACCTTCTCAGTGATCCCTACCTGCATCCTGAGCTCTGCTCTTTTAATCCACCCATGCATTGAATGTCTTCAGTTCAGAACCTTAAGACTTATATCTTTTTTTCAACCATATGAACTATATAATTGTACCCTGTGGAGAAGATTATGCAGCCAACCTGAGAAAGTGGCCATGTGTGTACATGTTGTATCCGCCACTATCTTGCGTCCTATAGACACAGGGATCATGCCTCTACATTCTTCACATAGACCATACATGGACATCCTAGGGCCTTCTACCAATTGGCAAGGATTAAACCTGCAGATCACATCATATTTTATGTACCAGGAAAAAAATAGTTGCAAACTTAAAAAATATTTTACTTCTAAATACTCACCTTCAACTAAAAAAAATAAAATTTCTATTGTGTCTTCGTGTTCTAGAAAAGAAAAGGCGGAATCTGGAGCTCATCCCCCTAACTGCGCGTATGGTCATGACGCAGCTCGTCAACCATCTTGGACACTATCCTCTGAGCGGAGGCCCAGCTATCTTACATAGTCTGATAAGTGAGAACCATGATAACCCCTTCGTGGAGGCAACTGAGCTTTCAAACGATGTATTCCGAAGCCCTAACCTGCAACTTTTTGTATTTAATGATAGTGCTCTTATTTCTTATCTGCAAATCCCTCCAGCAAATTCCTTTGAGAGAGACTCAACAACCGGGGTGCCCGGCGATGTGCGGGTAATTGTCCGGGATATCTCAGGGAAATACTCTTGGGATGGTGGAATCATGTATGGCCCTCTAGAGTGCCCCTCAGTGGCCACAAAACAGAGAAGACTGGAAACTGGACAACAGGGTTGTAGTGACCAGAATATGACGCAGTCAGATTTCTTTGATGGGGATGAATTGGATGCCCTTGATACATTACTGGAAAGACTTGGCAGCACAAGTCCAGAGTGCCTACAGCATCCGGAGCTCAAGCTGAACGAGCCAGCTTTACCTCCTGTTGGAATGAGCCAAGAACAAGAAGAGGAGATCATGCAGGCAATCACAAGACAAAGTGCCAGCGAGACTGAGCACATCGAGAGATGTAACTGTGACCCTAGTGTGAAGGTTTCATCCCAGGAAGAACCCTGCACTGCTGAGCCACAAGCACCTTTTTATTTCTGTAGACTTTTGTTAAATGATCTTGGAATGAACTCCTGGGAGAAAAGGTAAATGGAAGTCCCTTATTGATATACCCCCAAAAACTGCTTAAAGGAACACTCCACTATGTCCTTCCTAGTGCTGTGCTTGAGGATCCAGATATTCTTACTTTGTTAGTGTCTGATTCATTGAGTTATGTGCTGCCGCTCATCTTTACATGGAGTGCTCCTTAAATAGTGTCCTTCTTGATCTTAGTTGACAATAATGACTATTTGTATAAAAAAAGAATGTACCTAGAAGTACACTATAACTATTGGTTAAAGAGGACCTGTCACCTCTCCTGACTTGTCTGCTATACTTGCATTCCACATGTAAGAAGAATTGTATTCTTATAGCTGTATGTTGTGCTCTGTTATTCCTGCTAAAACTTATGAATGAATAAGGCTACTTTCACACTACTTTAACGTTTCCGTTACTGATAAATACAACCATCTGCATCTGTTATGAACGGATCCGGTTGTATGATTTTTATCATAGCCAAGACGGATCCGTCATGAACTCCACTGAAAGTCAATGGACGATGGATCCGTTTTCGATTGTGTCAGAGAAAACGGATCCGTCCCTGTTGACTTGCACTATGGGTCATGATGGATCTGTCTTGCTCCACATCCCAGGACGGAAAGAAAACTACAACATGTTGCTGTTTGCTCTCCGGTATGAGAATGGAACGGAATGCATTCTGGTGCACTCTGTTCTGTTCAGTGACTTTTTGTCCCCGTTGACAATGAATGGGGGCAAAACTGAAGTGTTTTTTTCCGGTATTGAGATCTTATGATGGAACTCCATTCCGGAAAACTTAAACAGTAGTGTGAAAGTAGCCTTACCAGCAGTCTGCGTTGAAGGTTCAGATGGGTGTTATCAGTTGGGGGTGTGTCCCTGCACAGTCTGACACTGTCAGCACTGAATGGTTAATATCAGACTGTGCAGGTACACACCCCCAACTGGTAACACCCATCTGAACCTTTATTGCAAACTGGTAGCAATTCAGTCATAACTTCTGGCAGGAATAATAAAGGAATGACATAACATAGAGCCATAAGAATAGATGTTCCAGAATTGTTATTACAGCAAGAATGTTGGTAAATTACTAATGAGGTCTTGTTCACATGTGCACTGCAATGTTCCATCAAGGTTACTATTAGGCCTCATGCACACAACCATATGTATTTTGCGGTCCGCAAAACACGGATCCGCAAAAAAATATGGATGACATCCGTGTGCATTCCATAACAGCTGACCCCTAATAGTCCTATCCTTGTCCGTAATGCGGACAGTAGTAGGACATTTTCTATTTTTTTGCGGAACGGACATACATAACGGAATGCACTTCCATTTTTTTTTTTTTTTTGCAGCCCAATTGAATTGTTCTGCATATGGTCCGCAATAAAAAAACGGAACGGTCACGGAAAGAAAATATGTTCGTCTGCATGAAGCCTTAAAGGGGTTCTCTGAGTTATATATATTGATGACCTATCCTCGGGATAGGTCATCAATATCAGATCGGCGACACCTGGCACCCCCGCCGATCTATGGAAGCGATTCTTCCCATAGACATGAATGGGGCGGTGAGGTGTAATTACACCTACTCACCACTACCCCCGTGTCGGCCAGCATGTAAACAGTGAAGAGGAGGCAGCGCTGAGACGGTGCGCGCCTCCTCTTCAAACTGCTGAGCTGATCGGCGGGGGTGCCGGGTGTCGGACCCCCGTCGATCTGATATTGATGACCTATCCTGAGGATAAGTCATCAATATATATAACTCGGAGAACCCCTTTAAAGGGATATTCCCATCTTATATATTTATGGAAGAACCTTGGAGGACCCTTGCCTATCTCAGTTTTACATCTGCAGCTGGGTGCAGTTTCGGCAAAGAATGCCGGAATCCATCCAGATAAAAAACGTTGCGTACAGCGGTTTTTGTCTGGCTGATTCTAGGCATAGTTGCCAGGTAGTGGCCCAATCTTTGCCATACTCCATTATAGTTAATGGGGTGCGGAGTACAGGCGGCAGCATTTCCGGATCTGGAGGACTCCGGCAGGCTGTACCCTACCGAAACAGCCTGCTGGGGCTTCTGCCGCAGATGTGAAACTAGCTGAAGGTTCCCCGATCCGCATCCTGCATGACCAGGTGGCCAGAGAAAGAATGGAGAGGGATGCCTGTGCACATCTCATTAACTTCCATGGGAGCCAGCCAAGCAAGCGTCCTCAACTAAATCTCTGACTCCCATAGAAGTGAATGGAGAAAGCTGTAGACATGCGTTGTCGACTGTTCATTCTTCACCTGGATGCAGGGACAGCCTTGGTCATATTTAGGTCATATTTTTGTGCTGCTTCTCTTACATGCTGCAGTTATGGATTTAACTGGATTTAACCGGTTTTGTTTTTTATTGTGCAGTATGTAATATATCTGGTGTTTTTTCTACAGGAAAAATTTCCACCTTCTGAAGAAAAACTCCAAGTTGTTGCGAGAGCTTAAGAATTTGGATTCCAGGCAGTGGTGAGAACGAACATTTAAATCCCATTATTATTTACATTTGGAGTTATTTCGTTTTAAAAAATTTTCTAAGCTCACATTTATGAAAAACAGTTTTGGGTAAAATTTCTTGGCTTCTGTTTAGAAAAGAGCTGAGTTTTAGATTACTTCATCCTTTCAATGAGGACATGGGGCAGGTGGCATTTATGGATTAAAAACACTAATACCCCCAAATGTCTGAGCTGCTATTAATGCTGCAGGTTCCTGGGTACAATGAGAGGGAAGCTGCTGGACTGAAAAGTACAAGCGTTTTTTTTTTTTTTTTTCCTTTGCTGCTTTTGACTTACATAGAAATAGGTCATCAAGAAACTGTAGAAACGCAGCAGCAAAAGTATCAGGTAAGTAGAGCAATAACACAGCCGGAAGCTTATAGAGAAAATCAAAAGAAACAAGTTTTCATTCGACCCATACTGCAAAATAAAGTGGTTACAACCAAAATCCAGGTGACAGATCTTGTCTGTAAGGGTTACTTCGGTGCTCTCCTGCGGTGTGTGTCAACAGGCTCCCCGAGAGGACATTCATGTAGCGGTAATTCTCAGCCGTCCATACATTTATCATTGTTAATGTAAGTCTTTTGTTGTCGGACTTGTGATTCAAGAAAAGTTGCCTCGCCAGCTGCTGAGCACCAAGCTCCAGTGGTTCAGCCAGAGCTGCGGGAGGAACAGTCTTTAGACATTCAATAGAAATCATTTTGGGACAGGCTGTTAAGGGAAGTCACGCTGAAAGCGAGGAAACCTTGAGCTCTGGACAGGCAGAAATCTTAGTGAAGAATTCATGAGCAGATTTTACATCCGATGGAGGAGCCTACAACTACGTTGCACTGCTAAATCTGGCATAGCCCTACATCTGCTCTCTAACCCTGAGTTCACCTTACATTCTAGGCCTCCACAGGACTTTCCCTCAAGTCTATGTCCGAATGCCAGAAAACAGTGCTCAAACATTCAATGGATTCATGTTTGGACCCCGTTTGACCTGCTTTTCATTTGTTTCTGACTTGACGGAATAGCGCAGTCTACCGCACTATACGAACCGGTGTATGAGAGCACTCAATGACCGATCAAGCAATGAAAAATGTCACTGTAGAATTTTGGCATGATCCCTAAATAAGGGATTTAACCATGTCTTCCAACATCTCCTCCAACACCAAACAGCAGAAGACTTCTTTTATAAGCAAAAACTTGGTTGTCGCCCTTACAACCTAAAAATACAAATAAGCCAGTAGGATTGAGACGTGTGTTCAGGACCTGAATACTTTTGTAATTGCATATAATTAAAAATGTATTATAGCTTCTGAGTTCTTCAATGAATTCTATCTGTAAAGCGCCACCTGCTGTTTGCTATTTTTCTAATTTCTATCTCCTGTTTACTGAGATGGAAGCACATGCTCAGTTCCATATGTCTACTGCCACTATCTGCAGCAGACAGGACATGCCCCCTGAGAAAGGAAATACCCCCCTAAACAGCCAGCTTGGCATAACTCTAGCTGAATAATTGGAGCAATGCATGTGAAGTTCTCTGAGTCCATGTGAGGTACAGGGCTGGGTCTAGCTTTGTTAGAAAGAGGTTCTCATCTGCTAGATTATGTATGATTTACATTAATCATGGGATAACCCCTTTAAAGGGAACCTGTCACCTAAAAAATACCTTCCAAGCTGCCAGCATTACCTTAAAGTAGCCAGTAGTAGGTTTCTAAAGCTCCTTTTCTTCCTCCGGTCAGCTGTGCCAAAATCTTGAAAAATAAACTTTAATCCTCTGAATTCGCTATGTCACAGCAGAGTTTGAAGTCAAGGGGGCAGCGGCCTCCTCGCTTCAAGTCAGGATAACCGCGCCCCCTTTCCCTGCCCGTAAGCCTCTGATTGACAGCAAAGCTGCCTGAAGACTAGTACATCGCGATCTCTATTCCCGCGCCTGCGCATCGGCTCAATGCTCAGCGCACATCGAGGGAATAGAGACGTCGGCGCATGCGCGAGACTTCAGACGGCTTTAGTGAACTGCCTGTCAATCAGAGGCTTAGGGGCAGGGAAAGGGGGCGCGGTTATCCTGACTTGAAGCGAGGAGGCCGCTGCCCCCTTGACTTCAAACTCTGCTGTGACATAGCGAATTCAGAGGATTAAAGTTTATTTTTCAAGATTTTGGCACAGCTGACCGGAGGAAGAAAAGGAGCTTTAGAAACCTACTACTGGCTACTTTAAGGTAATGCTGGCGGCTTGGAAGGTATTTTTTAGGTGACAGGTTCCCTTTAAGTTTGTCAGATGGTTTAAAGTAAACGGAACCTGTATTCTGTGTCAGAATCTGAAGAGCTTTCCATAGTGCTGATAGCTTAAAGGGACATTCTCATCTCAGACGTTACTGTCTGATAGATATAGGTTTCGCCCCTGGGCTCCTGTAATTACCCATATTTTCAGCTGTGATTGATATTCCCTTTGAAGAAATGACACATTTGTTGACAATATTACATATACTTTGACAAGCTTGATGGAACAGCTATGTGAGCAGAATACCTTTTCAAGGCTATGAACACCGTTAGGGGCATTTTTACTATTATTATTATTACTATTGCATTCTACTCAAATTTTCTTTCATTCAGTGCATCCGTGACTGCTGCTTTCTTCTTCACAGTGACTTTGTCAGAGAATTTTTCTGTCTGCTGGATCTGCAGTCCTTTTCTCTAAACTCACAGCTCATAAACACTCATTTAAAGGGGTTATCTAATATATAAAGCTGAGTGGATGTATGTATGTGTGTATGTCCGCTAAAGGAATCCGAACCGTCGCAGCTACAATCACGAACTTTGGCACACAGGTACATCAAGTGTCCGAGAAGGTTTTAGAAAGGGTCTCAGCTCTCCAGGACATACCGTTCCTGAGATATTCCCAAAAAATGCATTAGCCAATAGAAGCCTGGTCACATGACCCTGATCAGCCAATAGAAGCTCACAGGCAGTTAGTCTCCACGCACAGAGTTTCACACCAGGTTTCCATAACAACCCAGCCATTTTCCTTCACTGCTGTAGGTCTGCTTTAAAGGGGCAGAGCACTGTTAAAGGGATATTCCGGTTACCTTAAATATAACTTATGTTTTAGACTAATTCATCATCAATCATTACCTCATATAATGTAAATTTCACATATTTACCGTTCAATAGTAATAAAAGATGTTCTATTCCATTGCTACCCACTGTGTTTCCTCATAAATTACCATGGCATCGACCTGTAATTCAGGTCACCCTCAAAAGAAGGACTTAAAAACCCCACCCCCAGATCCCGCTAAGCCAAGCCCCTGACTCAGTCAGGCCGTGCCCCCTTGCACTCTGCAGCCGATGGGGATTGAAAAAATGAAGGTAAAAATCACCAGCAGGGAAGGGAGGGAGGGTGACATGCTTAGACTGCACAGTGCTGCTGTCTGAGAGTGAGCTGTTCAAAAGGACATCCCTGTGTCCGTCCAGGCCCTGCGCATGACAGAGGACAGGGAGTCTAAAAACTGGACTGTCCGGCCACCTATGTGGCAGACTGATGTTAGGGTGGCCAGACGTCTGATTTTAGGCTGGACAGTCCAGTTTTCTGGCTCCCTGTCCTCCGTCCAGCGCAGTGCCTGGACTGACGCAGGGATGTCCACCCTTTCAGTAGCTCACGCTCAGACAGCTTCCCCTCTGTGTCTTCATGGAGCCAGGGGGCGTGCCCTCATTTTTAATGGTGTGACTTCTTGGGGACCGGGGGTGTGGCTTCACGTTTGGGGACATGGCCGGTGAGGTCCGGCTTTCTGGGGTGAAGACAGTGGCCACTCTAGCTGCTGTGAAGGTCACAGTTAAAGGGGCAGGCTGATGTGCACTGTAGAGGTCACTCTCAATATCTTTTATCAACACACACAAAAAAATCAAGCTGGCAGCTTAAAGGCTATGTACATTTTTAGGGGCATTTTTTAATTATTGCATTTTACTCATTTTGAGCTAAAATATGGAGTCCTTTTGCTGAGATGCTCTAGTACAGGGATGCTCAACCTGCGGCCCTCCAGGTTATAGCTATCCAGGTATGCTGGGAGTTGTACATGGAGGGCTGCAGGTTCGGTATGCCTGCTCTAGTAGCATCCTTTGGATTTTGTGTCTTTTTTTGTCAGACAAGAGCTGATGGGCTTCTAAACAATGATTATGGCTCAGTTCTTATTTTATTGAGAAGAATGTTTATGACCTCTCAGAAATTTAGATATAGTTTATTAGATTACCATCAGAAAGGTAAAGTAAATGTAAAGTACCAGTAACACAGCTAGAAAAACAGTTAAGTCCAATTGAAAAACTGATTTTTAGCCAAAACTGAGTAAAATGCAGTCATAAAAAAAGGCCTCTGAAGGTGTACATAGCCTTTAGGTGGAGTGTATTTTCTGCTGCAGCTCATGGAGTATGTTGTTTCTCCCAGATCTTTCTCCCCATGACAGCTCAGGAGGCAGTTGAAGGATGAAAGTTGAGCATGTGCGGCCTTCTCAGTGAGCAGGTCAAAGAAATAAGAAAAAGAACAAAGAACAGGTGGCACTATACACATACATTTTATTGAATAACTCAGTCGCTATATAGAATTTTTAATTATATGCAATTACAAAATATTCAGATCCAGGTGCTGGTTTCAATATTTTTCATGGGACAATCCCTTTAAAGGGGTTGTCCAAGTTATTTTTTTGTTCTTTATATGTTTCTAACTTGTCAGGTATAACAACTTTCCCATATACTTTGTGTTTCTAAAGCTGCTGGTTTCTCAGAGTTGACTGAGGGTCACATGACCTATGATGTCACCTTATCTCCCTGGTCTGTGATGTTTCGTGCACAAGCCTCAGATAACAGTCTGTACACGAGACGTCACTGGCCACGCCCCCTTTCTTTGCCAGGCTGCTATCTGCTCTCTTCCTGGATTCCTTCAGATAAAACATTAACCCCTTCAGCCAGAGCACACTGAGGGCTCAAGGCTTTACAACAAATAGTAGCTGCAGCAGTGAGAGGAGACAAATGCTGGGCAAGGAGCTATAGAGGAATTGTATTGTACAAGAACAGGTAGGGAGAATTTCCTGTGTGTATCAGCAGTGTCATTGTACAGCTGGGACTTGTAGTCCTACACAAACAACATGCTGCTGAGTATTCCAGCAGGCAGACATGTACTCACAGCACTTGTATTCACTGCCTTTGCCGAGAAGGGGGGAGGGGCAGAGATTGTTATTACTGCATGTAAACAAAGGCCAGAAGAGAACCAGGGAAATTAGGAAATATAGATTTTTTTTTGCCTAAAACTTGCTGAACTTAGTTATATATTGCTGCCCATCAGATTTACAGTGCTATATTTTTTTTTTCCATAACTTGGACAACCCCTTTAAGGGCCCTTCCACATCAGCGTTATTTATTTCCATTTTTCTGTTCTGTAATAGGAGCAGAAGAACACAAATAGCGCAAATACCATCTTCGACACATATCCCACAGGAACAGAGCCCAGAGGGTCCCTTTGACTGTAATGAAATTCATTTCTGTTTGGGGACCCTTTTTTTAGAGAAAAAAATCCTTCATGCAGGACTTTTCTCTCTGCTGTGTTGATTAACTCTGTGACAGGCTGGTAATTTAGCAGCAATGAGTCTTTATGGGCTTTTAGAAAATTACAAATCCTTAAAGGGCCACAGATCAAGCAGCTCCCTGACAGATTCATACCCCCAAAGGCTTCTAAGAGACTGACCAAAGTATGATTATGGGGTGTAAGAATGGAAAACCCACAATATACTCGAAATATCTGCTTTCTGCAAGGGGGGTTCTTTATGGCAAGAGCAGTGAGACTATGGAACTCTCTGCCTGAGGAGGTGGTGATGGTGAATTCACTAAAAGAGTTCAAGAGAGGCCTGGATGTATTTCTGGAGTGTCATAATATTACAGGTTATAGTTACTAGATTTCTGAAGAAGGGTCGTTATTCTGTTTGCCAGATTTTAGAGTCAAGAAATATTTTTTTTTTTCCCCCTAAGATGAGAAAAATTGGTTTCTACCTCACACGTTTTTTTCCCTTCTGGATCAACTTTGCAGGTCAATAAGGATCAGCAGATATTTCTGCTGATGCCCTTGTTTTTTTAGAGTTTGTAGCTTTTGCTCTGCTTTTACTGTTGAGATAGCGAATAGCCATTAAGTAGAACAGCATTTACACCCCCTCCAATATTTAGATATTTTACTAGGTGCAGCTATTTCTGGGATTCCCTCCAATCCCCGGTTGGCTGCGGACAGCGCCCCGCTGTTAACATGCCATGCTGTCATCTCATAAAAGAGCTCAGCGGTTTAGGATAGAATCAGTCTCATTTGTGCACCCTAAAGATAAGGCGCAGCATTGTGCGAGATTCCCACTAAACTGCATCTGATGTAAGAGTGCAGCAGATCCCTCTCCCCTTTTCAGGTAATAGAAAAGAGTTGCAGGATTTACTGATGTTTTCTTTTGACAGGGAAGAACATTAGGCGGGTGAATGAGTTAACGCCACGCGGCTCATACTCGGTTGTCATTGGCTCTGCGCTCTCCATATTCAGCTTTTCCTCAAAGGATGCATTGATTATTCCTAGCCCACGCCAGGATCATCATGCACTATTCATGACGATTGTGTGCCAAGGGAGATAGATTTCCTTTTGTGTACACCAGCTGAAAAACAGCAGCTTCAATAAGGAGTTTGCCAGGGTAGGGAAACTTTTTCATATCTGGCCTTTATTTCATTTTCACAGCCATTAGGATGCAGTTAAGCAAACTTTTTTCGTGCGCGGTTAATTGGTCCTCTTAGACTTTTAATGGCTTGGCTTTCTTTCAGGTATGGCTGCATGCTCACACGTGAGGGAGATGCATCAGTCATAAATCAGGGCCTTACCTTCAAATTCGTGTTAAAATTGAATCGTTCTAATGAATAAATAAGCAGTAATATGTGACTCGGGCTCTTTCCGTCATACTAAGCTCCTGTGCTCCCGATGGAGTGCGTCACGGCCGCCATGTGTGATTTATGCTCTTCATAAGGGAGGACGTACTGCTGTGGATGGAACAAGCAGTCGGTTCACATCAGTGGCTGGGTGATGAGACAGCAGATGGTAGAAACAGACCATTGACTTCACACTCCTTTATTTATGGGCCGTATAAATCCACTAAACACAGTTTAAAATAGAAGCGGGTGAATCGGGAGGATTTTTTATAATTCTTACGTCACTCATTTCTAGCAAAATATTAGATTTTTATTTTTTTTTTAGACACAAGTTCCTCATTGAAATGAACAGGGAAGGGACACTTGGAAAAGAGCAACTTGCCAACTTGGTCTAAAATATAGACAGTGTACACTTAGGGGGTCCTTTATTAAAACCGGCGTTTTACATGCCAGTCTTAATAAAACCCTGTGCTGGTGGTGGATCCACCGGAGTTAGGAAGAGATGCAGGCCTCTACATAACTTCAGTGCATCCAGTGCCAGTCTAAATGTAACACCACTTCCTTTCTGTCTTACATTTAGACCATTTTCTACGCCTAAAACAGGCATAGAAAATAGTGAATGGGACGGACCTCCTGATCCCGCCCGTGCCACACCCACTTTTTTAGACCTGGCATCAGCGGGGGGAAAAGTCGCAGATTGCAGCTGTGTTCTCACTGGTTTCCTGCATAAATGCTGGATTTCAGCGGGCAAAAAACGTTGGATGCAACAGTTTTTTGTCCGGCTGGCAGCAGGCGTTTTTGCCAGATCAGGTATCCGGATCTCCTTAGTGGAGATGTGAATGTAGCCTTAGTGAAAGGTATCATTACATCCAGCTGAGCTGGCAGGTGTAACCGTGAATTTTCTTTTTCACCGATGCCCTTTAAATCGGGGAGGCTCATGGAACATGCCTTGAGTACCTTTCTCAAGGTTGGGATAGGCCCATTCCCATAAGTTTCCTTGGCCATCACTAAGAGAGTAAGAAAAGTAGAGGAAATTGGAGTTAAGAAATTTAATTTAGAAGGTTAATGAAGGTGTAGAAAGATGGTGTGTAAATTTTACAGGGTTTGTCTCATAAAGTTGATTCCTGTCTGTATACCCTATTAGGGCCTATGGACATCATAGAATTGGAGATCCCGTTAAGTAACCCCACTATAGGCCAAAGCTTAGAGTCGCTAGGTGCTAGTGGCTCCTGTTCTGGCGGACGTGACAGTTCTTGTATTACTTGAATGGCTGCTGTGAGCTACCTGCTATCGCTGCAGGGAGGTGCTCGGCTGACTCCAGCTTCTCACAGTATAATCACTTATTTGCTAGGGTTGTCAGACTCGGGACCTGTTTAGGGCTGGTCACTGATTGCCACGGCAGATGCATTTTTTATTGCAGTTAGGATCTAAAATGCAATGGAAAATCCACGTGACTTTACACGCGAATTTTGACACAGATTTCAAACATTGCTTTGCAAAGGGCGAAATCTATGACAGAGATCTGCACCACCAGTTGATAGGCTGTGGGTTTAAAATGTACAACGTATCTCAATTTCCATGCAGATTCCACAGTTTGTTTGTTTTTTGCCTTGTGTGAATAAGATTTGTTGATGGTAATATTTAGGTCTCATCTTAGACTTTGCTCTGGCTATCTCCGGCTGTCCTATAGAAGTGAATGGAGCAGTGTGCTCTCCATTTATTTTCATGGCACTTCCAATAATAGCTGAGTGCCCTCGCCCAACTATTTTCTGGACTCCCATAGAACTAAAAGGAGAGGATGCTGCGCATGTGCACTTCACTTTCAGGGGCACGTTCTGGAAACAGGTGGGGAATCTCAGAGGTGGGACCTGCACCTATCCAACTTTGATGGCCTATCCTAGGGACACAACCCCAGTGCAGTCACCATAAAGAGACACAGGAATTATGGAGCTTTTGTGTCCCCTGCTTTTTCCCTCTGAACAATCTTGTAGTATCTCAAATACCAATGTAGAGACAGATTATAGCAGAAACTAACAATGATTAATATTGTTTGAAGCCGGTGATATCCCTGGAGCTGATTGAATTATCTCTAAAATCAATTTGGAACCTCATTACATTTGTCATAGACATAGGTATAATTGTATTACTCCAGTGCTAACAATACACACCGTCACAATGATACAGAAGTATGAAAGGGAACTGTCATATGTTCACTCATGGATGAAGAGCGGGCTGATTACTTATATACTATTCTGTACTGTACAACCGTTTTCGGATTATTTAGTAGTTACTTTGTCAACGCCAGATACATTTTCTGCTTGTAGAGTATGGAGGTTAATAGAGGGAGGTCCACTGTTCAGGATCCTTATGTTTTGGCCACAGTGGATAGTGGTTACAAAGAGCGTCTCTCACTCTGGAGGACCTCTCCTGTCCTGCTTTATGCAGACACCCCATTGATTTGAATGGGCACTGTGTAATGATTCATTTCTCCTAGGTTGGCGCTGTATGGAATTTGAACACTCTAATCAGTTTATTGTAAAGAGACCCTTGTGACAAATCTAGACTACTCAAAGTGGAGAGCCCCTTTAAGTGTTTATTGATACCTGATGGCGACTTGCAGCTAGGGGCGTAGCTAAAGGCTCATGGGCCCTGGTGCAAGAGTTCAGCTTGGGCCCCCCTTCCCTCAGTGCTTTGTGCCCAGTGGCAGGGAAGCACATAGGCTTTGGGCTAAAATTGAAACGGCAACCTCCCCATGCCAAGTTTTTGACCTAATCCCTTCCCTCCAGACAGAGGTGGAACTTGACCAGCATGCACTTTCTATAATACCGGTGTCTTATGCGGCACAAGAGTCCTGGGCCCGGTAGAGACTGATACTTCTGTACCCCCTATAGCTACGTCTCTGCCTGCAGCACCTCAGCCAATCTGCGTGGAGCTTATACTATACGTTCACCTTGAGCTTGCTTGTCGGTTCCACTGGGTAATCATATACTCCCATACTCCAACAGCCACAGGTTTCAAGGCCTTGCGTAGATTGAAGTGAAACAGCCGTAGGTGTATCAAGTCATACCTGTGATAAGTATCCACTATGGAGCCAATAAAAGAAGGTGAATTCGTCCAAAGGCGAGTGCCGTGCTGTTTCTTCCTAATTTGGATGTGTTGGAGTATCTTATTTTGTGCACAGAGCACCCATGGACGTGGTGGAACCGCAAGTCTCAAGATATGTAGCATTCTCCTGTTGGAAAAGGGCTCCTTGGACACTTTAAAGAAATGGCCATACCACTGGTTCCATGACCAAATCAATGTAACGCCAAGCTGTTAATGTATCTGAAATTAAGACCAGATGGGTCTGGCTACCATAGATTTTGCCACCCCACGTCATAATCCCTGGAGTAGGACCATTGTTGCATCCCCTTTTTGAAGGTTTCCTCATGGCGTTGCTCACGTGGTTTCCAGACCAATCTCCAGCTATCATTTCAGCCTCCTGCAGGACTCCTCACTGAAGAGGATAGACCTCCATTCCAGCCTCTGTTGCTGTCTTGATCTGCACCACGATAGCCTTTGACAGCAGTTGCGTGCAGTCAATGGAACATCTGTAGCTTGAGGTCTTACTCGTAGCCCAATGTCGTGCAAACGCCTTCTGATGGTTTGTGTAGACATTGTTTGCCATCCTAGACTTGGGATGTGATGTCCATTTTCACTTGCAGTACAGAATGTATCACTACGTGCCATTCTTCTAATCAGATGATCCATTCATGCAGAGGTTTGCCTCTGTGCACCTCTTGCTGTTATTCCAGTTCATCATTGTTTTGCCAACCATCGGGACAAGATAAGTTGAGCAGTGCAGACATCCTGGCCTAGGCATGTAGAGATCTGCTGGAGTGATAAGCCAAGGTCTCTCAGTTCAAGCATTCTGTCCCTCTCAGTTTACAAGTGACGATAGCTGGCATGACGACAAACAGGAACTTGATCCGATTTTTGAGGTTTCATGTGGCTAAAAAACTTTTCTTCCAATCTGGCTTTTATGATTCCCGCATGCCACCTATTGGAGCATGATCATCTGAAGATCTTAGAGACACCTGCTACTTCCAAAATTTGCGTAAGCTTATAGGTTGTCCTTCTTAGTGTTTCAATTTCAATGTTGAGGAGTATATATCAGAAAAGTTCTAAAAATAAAAACCCAGATTCCTCTATGTAGATTTATAAAATGGAGGAATACGTTGCAAGTACAGAGGAAATATTTCATATTAGATCTGTTTTAGACTTTGGTATCAATAGAAGTTTATCTTTTCTTAAGAACTATCCAAATAGAATGGAACCAATCATTTGCAGTGGGCATGGCATCTTCAGTGGTCAAAAATGCCCTACTCAGATATGTCAAAAGACAGAATAGTCTATTTCTGCCTTAAAACGACATCCTGGAGAAATGACATACATTTGGACTTCACTTTGTAGACTATGTTGACTTCTGTTTTGTTCTTTTGTATAAAAACCTCCTGTGTTTCTTTAAAACTGCTGAAGGACTCCTTGTTAAAACACACACTGAACCTTCTAATCCATGCTCTTCGTGTCTAACACCTCATTGTTGATCCTATGCAGCCCAAAAACAGCTTTCTGACAATGGTTCTTCAAACCACAGTTCCGAGCGCAAGGATCACAACTGACCCTCCTATAATATTGTGGTCCCCAAGGGCAATACTTTGTGTTTCCCATTTTTCACTGTTGAGTAGGAATCACTGTTTTGTGTAAGAATTTCTTCGTCAGTTTTCCCTTTTGAGGAACAAGAACTTCAATGCTTCTTTTTTTTCCCTTCAGTTCTGTTTAGGTTAGACCAGAAAAAGAAAATGTTTGAATTCCTACGTGCCTTGGGAGGAAATATCAAGCCCTGCACTCTGGCATTCTAGCACCAAAAAGTTGCAAAAATTGGGCTTTGAGGCCTTTTGGGTTTGTTTGCTTAAAAATGCAATTTGCCACCACTCATTGCAAAGTGGTTTGGGAAGTGGAGGTGGCCAGCCTGTAGTGCAGATTGAAGACAGATGTATCAACTATGACTTTATAGAAAGTTGCAGAAATTTTTGCAATCTTACTCCAGTAATGGAGTGACTTAGGGACTGGAGTTAGACTTACAGATACGCCAAATTTATTAACATTTTCCTAAATTTGGTGGCAACAGACTCCGACAGACCGAATTAAAAAAATTCCCTCATGGTAAATCTCCCCCATTGTGTTTTCTATAGTTATATAGATATGAATGGGTCATTGTGAATGAAATCAGGTACATGATCATCTCCTCCAGCAGATTATTTCTCATAGGCACATGTGATGTTAAGGCCCCAAAAGCCCTTAGGCACAGAGTTGTTAAGTAGACATGTAGATTAATTCTGCAAGGAGGGAAATTGAATTAAGTAAGGAGAATCCCAGTGATAATTTAATTGAAAGGCGATTGAGGTAGGCAAACACCAGCAATTTATAGATTTACATTGGCTGAATGAAAAATCTAAGCCGTGGAGCAATTATTGAATGAGTCTCTTGGCTGTGCTCGTTACAACCATTTAGCTCTTTATATGTCTGTAAGTGTTATTTGTGACAGCGTCTGCTTCCTGGGTTATGTTTATTGCAGAAGCTAAATGTAGAAGTATATAGCGTAAAATTGAATTGTTCAGTCTGACTCTAAAAGGAAATTGCCCTTGTAGAAAGATCTATGCCAAGAAATACCCTGTATTGTAGTATAGGGGTTTCCTAATAACATTTACCTCCTATTCACAGAATAGGCAATAAATGTATGATCGCTGGGACGCCACCAGTCACAAGATCAGGTGTCCCCTGTGCGAATGGGAGCTGGTAGTTCATTCAGTTCTATGGGAATGACAGAGATTGCCAAACTGTATGGTACAGTCACATAGACAGTGAATGTGGATAGGGGATCCTGCGCTCCAGGAAGCTATCACTATGTGTGGGCGGGGCAATCAGGACTCTCACTGTCTCTCCTAGGAGTCCTATCTGGATTTACTCTGCTTTTTACCCAGAAATCCTGCTCCAAATCATACAAAAATATATATTATAAGCTCTGCTTCTCCCCCTCTATTATTTCCTGCTCTCAAATCGGGCAGCAGAAATCACCTAACAGGTTTGCCTTGCAGCCAATTCTGTTTAGTTTCCTGTGCGATAAAGATCTTAATATACATGTTCATTACTAATAAAGAAAAAAAGTCTTATAGTTTCATAATATCTAAAATTTTTCATTACCAGCCGAGAGACCCACAAGATCGCTGTCTTTTACATTGCTGAAGGGCAGGAGGATAAGTGTTCCATACTTTCCAACAGCGGAGGAAGCAAAGCATATGAAGATTTTGTAGCAGGCCTTGGGTGGGAGGTACGTTGTCATCACAATTATTGTGTGGATTTGTTCATTTAAATGGTCACTTAGTATACATTAATAGTACTAGTGAATATAAGAAACTTTGTAATATTTCTTTTCAGATAAAAATGCCATTTTCTTCACTTATCAGCTTCCTCCCCTATTTCCTAAACTAATGTTCTCTCTGAATTCTGTGATAAATGTATCTGGAAAGATCAAGATGGATTGTCAGGTCATTGAAGGATCAGATGAAAATGCCCATAGAGGGGGGAGGGGGGTGATTTGGCCTGAGAGAGAAACAGAGGATGTTGCAGCTAATTGTGAGTCTTCTGTCTCACCCCGCGTTTTATTCATATCTATCCTGCTCAGTACTTCTTTATGCTGTCCTACATGGTGATGCATAGAAGGAAGTAGAACATCTTGGTGTCTCCCTGTGTAGTTTGTGGGGATCTGGTAACTGGTAATCTCCATCCGCAGAGAGAATTGAAAGTAGAGATGCAGAATACAAGTTATATAATGGCCAGATATAGTGCTATTGCTTATATATGCATACTTATGTACACTTTATTTCAGTTTTGCTGCAGATTTTCTTTGTTTTTATAAGCTAGAGCCAAGAGGGGATCATAAGTAGAAGAAACAATTATACTTCTTCCTTTTACTGCCCCAGAATTTAGCTGTGTTTGAGTCCTTTATTTCAGATGACATAGCTGTAAAAAGACATTTTGTATATATTTTTTTTTATTGAATATACTGTATAAAGAGCAACACTACTTGTGTTTTTCATATCAGACAAAACCTACTCTCTAATGAGGCCCAAACTTTTCTTCTAATTGAGTCAACTTTTTATTATGGGGATTGGAGCCCCTTTTTTACAGTGCTCCAAATTGCTGTTTTTGGTTTGCTCCCTCTAGTGCTGGCTGGAGGTATCCGGAATTTTATCTTTTTAAAGCGGGTATCATACAAAAATGAAAAGATGATTGCGCACGTGACTGCTGAGGCCAGCAATTAGCAATCATTTGAATAGGAGCAGAATGCCATCACTTCCAGACAGGAGCCATGGTACTGGAACGGAAAGACTTTCAAAAGGGGAGTGACTTTTCAAATGTATTAAATTTTTTGCCGATCGTGTACATTTAACCCCTCAGATGCCGTGGTCAAATGTGACCACACCATCTAAGAGGCCAGAAGCCCTGAATCACATACAGGAACGCCTTCCCCAGGCGGAGATCAGGAAAGGCGTTCCATGTAAGTAATGAGCCTGAGCCAGTAGTAGGCTTCCAAGCTCATTACTGGCATATTACAATTCAGGCCAGCAGGTCGCAGTACTGAATTGTAATATAAGTATTTCTATATAGAATAATGGAGAAAATTCCATTACTCTATACAAATTGCAGTCTCAAGATTGCATGTTGTGGTCCACTTGGAGACCTAAAAAAAAGTTTAAAAAAATATATATAAACATTCACATCACCCCTCTTTCCACAAAATCAAAATACTTAAACAATAAAAAAATCGACATCATGGGCATCGCCGGGTGCGAAAATGCCTATACTATTAAAATATTAGAAAAAAACATCCCATACGGTGAATGGCGTAATGGAAAAAAATGGCAGATTCAATGTTTTTTCATTGAAAAACATTTACCTCCCCAAAAAATTTAATAAGAAGTAACAAAAAATTCGTACCTCAAAATGATTAACAAAAACTATGAATTGTCCTGCAAAAAAATGATCCTTAATACATCTCTGTAGACATAACTACAAAAAAGTTGTGTGGGTCAGAATATGGTGATGAAAAGAAACATTTTTTTTTTTTTTCAAAAGTTATTTTTTTTTTTCCAATTCAATCCATTTGGAATTTTTTTTCCAGCCTCCCACCACATTCTATGCAATATTTTGTTCCACAAAAACAAGTCCTCATATGGCTATGTAAATGGAAAAATAAAAAAAGTTGTGGCTCCGGAATGGGAGGGAGCGAAAAAACGAAAACGCAAAAACAGAAAATCTCTGCGTCAGGAAGGTTTTAATTTTTCATTTTGTCAGACAACTCCTTTAAAGGGTTTCTGTCATCAGAATTTACCATAGTAAACCAAGTGTCATTTGCAATACGCAAATGACACCTGATGACAGATCTTTTTGTTTTATACTTTTCTGTAAAGTTGTTAGTGAGAAAAGTCCGTTTTTAAAATATGCAAATTAGCTCCCCTAGGTGCAGTAGGCGTGAAGCGGCCATAATGCCTCCTCTTACCCCTCCTCCGTAGCGTTGATTGACAGGGCCAGGCAGCCAGCTCTTTCGGCTCCGGGCCCTGTTCGAGTCCGAAATCCCGCGCCTGCGCATTGCGATCAGCAATGCGGGCGCATTGAGGAAGCCGGGAGCCGGGCGGCCGGCGGCTCAACGCGCATGCGCGGATTGCTGATCGCAATGCGCAGGCGCGGGATTTCGGACTTGAACAGGGCCGGGAGCCAAAAGAGCTGGCTGCCTGGCCCTGTCAATCAACGCTACGGAGGAGGGGTAAGAGGAGGCATTACGGCCGCTTCTAGGTGCAGGGTTCACGCCTACTGCACCTAGGGGAGCTAATTTGCATATTTTAAAAACGGACTTTTCTCACTAACAACTTTACAGAAAAGTATAAAACAAAAAGGTCTGTCATCAGGTGTCATTTGCGTATTGCAAATGACACTTGGTTTACTATGGTAAATTCTGATGACAGAAACCCTTTAACTCTTATTGGTACACGAAAGGAACTAGGTTAAAGAAAAGTATGGTATATGGACTTGAAACCATTCTGACAATTTAATTGCAGTACGTTAATGTTACTTCTAATATTACAAGTCGCCATAGTAGCAGCTGGCCTCTGGTTGAAGTCCAGGCACACTGCAATATAACCGATTGATACGTGTAAATGTCTGTTCCCACTACACGGTGTATCTGTGCCGCGCTCTTGTTGTCACACATCCAGTGTACTTTCTTTTATTCTCTTTGCGGGAATATAACCCAATTCTGTTTATATTTCAGGTCGATCTTTCAACTCACTGTGGGTTTATGGGCGGTCTACAGAGAAATGGAAGCACAGGACAAACTGCACCTTATTACGCTACCTCTACTGTTGAAGTGATCTTTCATGTGTCCACGCGCATGTTGTCTGATTCAGATGATTCACTGACCAAAAAGGTAACGGACAGGAAGATCGATGTGCTGCTTATTAAGACCACACGTTGCACATGTAGTAAATATCGTTGCACTAGGGGGAATGTATCAAGACATCTGTGCCATAGTCACCAACTATGGCAGAACTGTGCCTCCACAGTTTTGACAGGTGGCCTGAAAAGTAGACAGGGACTGGTGGCAGACATGGCAATTTCTGGGGCCCCAAGCTAAGTTATGTCTGGGGGCCCTAATCAAATACATTTTGGGTAACACTTTAATCAGGATGCACTTAGATTCAGTATCACATATAGATAATGTAGTAGATGTTACCTGCAGTCCTATGTAACATCACTGATAACACAGTGATATCTCTGAGTACAGATAATGTAGTAGGTTTTATCTGCAGTCCCATGTAACACCTCAAATAAAATAACACAGTGATAGCTCTCCGAGTACAGATAATGTACTAGATGTTATCTGCAGTCCTATGTAACACCACAGATAGCAGTCATCAATATTGTACTCTCAGAAAACCCCCTTTAATCCCTTCCGGACGAATGTCATACATGGGAGTGCTGCGCTCCTGGGACCCGAACGGCACCCCCGCACAGAGATCGGAGGAGCCATTTGGTTGATATGGTAGCCTCAGTCCCTCTGAAGGATCCAAGACCCACCACAGCAATGTTTCTATGGAGCCCTATCTGTGACCATCTTGCCTGAACTGCTATTAACAGCATTTAGAGATTTGCTTTACAGCAGCCACATGGGCCATAGGAAACAATACATAGGAGGGTGTTCTAGGCATGCTCTATGACCTATGCAGAGTTCATTGTACGGGGTGGGGGGAGGGAGATGGAGAGCTGTGACCATCACCTACTGTAAATTATGGATGCTGTGTTATCTATGCAGAGATTTTATCTTTCATTGTAATCCTGCCTGTGATGCTAATGAAATGTTGGATGCAGAGTGATCTGTACAGAATAAGGGCTCATGTGTTCCCTGTGCCACTGCTGCGGACCCCAAGTTGCAGTCCGCAGTGCACCGGAACCGGCCGAGTGCACACAGTTTGCGAATGTGGATCCATTCACAGCAGGGGGACCCCCACCAATTTAATAGCTATCCATTTTCCTGTAGATAGGGGATGACTTTCTCTAAGCGGAATACCCCATTAATGACATTTCCTCTTTCATTTTATAGAGTATAATGGTGAGTGCGTGGGTCTGTATGTGTGTGTATATATACAGTATATATTATATATACATCTAGTACTAGTACTTTTTATGTCTAAAACGGAGCCCGCAAAGAGAAGGAGAGGGCACCACGCATGTATGGATGTCCTCCATTCATTTCTATGGGACTGCTGAAAATAACCAAGTGCTGGCTCGGCTATTTCTGTCAGCCCCATAGAAGTGAATGGAGCGGTGTCTGAGCTTGCGCAGTGCACTTTAGATTCATTTCTGTGGGACTTCTGAAAATAGCTGAGAACGCTGCTCAGCAATTTTCGGCACTTGCATAAAAATTAATGAAGGGGGGCAGCGCATGCGCGATGCGCTCTCCTCCTCTTTGCGGCCTCTGTTTTAGAGATGAGTGCGCCGGTCTTAATAAATGTATCCCCTATATGATTATGTTGTCCCATTACAACGTATTCTTCATCCACAAGAAAAGTGTCTGTTTGGCGGGGGTCCAACCAGCTATCTCCGACAGTCCAGAGTTTTTGCCGCACGCAACGATTTGTGCAAAATTTTACGACTTTTGGCTTCCCACACCACTTTTAGAAGAGGAGAGAGAAGTCTGTTTAAAAAAATAAATCACTTTTTAGGTCAACTGGTAAATGTCACAGCCAGTCGCAAAGTAAGTCAAGTAACCCCCCCACATACAATCGCTTAAAAAAGCAGAACCACATCACACGTACACCATTTCATAAATTTAGCGCAGCACAAGAAACCAAAGGCCAGCGCAATTGATAAATGCCCCCTGTAATTTTTCATATAACGAGGTGCCAGTTTTGTAGACCATAAATCCATATGTCTCTGTATCTCGGAGACTCGACCGTATTCTCAATAAACGCCTACAATCTGGCTTCTTCCTCTGGTAACATTCGATAATCTGCATTATTATCCGTCTCTGGCGTTCCGGTTTCCTTTGAGTGAAGTGATAGATCACCTGCCTGAATGCCCTTCTAACCTGAGTCAGATTGGTCCTGTGTTCTTCAGCTGGAAAGTGTCATGTTCAATGTTGATTGATGAGCTTTGATGAAGCCGTGGCTCTTTCGCTGAGGCAGTTACCTCTTTCTAAGCGCCACACCACCCCCGGTCACAATCAAATGACTTGTAACTGCGGTGCCTAGATGAATCCAGCCACGCTCCTGGCCAACTCTGTAGCGCGCCATTTAAGCGGTATCGGATGCCTTAGTTTTGACAGGAAGATTCCCCACCGAAGCGACCATGACTCAGACGATACCTTTTTCAGCTCTGAGATTTGTGTTCATTAGCAATAAACATACTTTATCAGGATGTCTCTCGGCCAGAATAAAAAATCAATCCCGCTAACAGCTTCTTACAGTCTGTCCTGTTATCCTAACTAAATTGCAGCTAACAGCTCTGAAATGAGTTTTTTTTCCCCCTCTCGTTAACCTGGTAGGGTTCATTCAATAGTTGGCCGCATTTGCTGCCGAGCCATTCTCCATGCAGAGACCTAGATGTAGCCCCATCGTGAACTCTTGCTCCTTTGCTGTAGAAATTTGTTGGCTATTTCGAGATTAGATTTTTAGCAGCTAATCTCACTGCTGTAGGGGTTTGTAAAGTGGGGACAGGGCTGTGCTATTGGATTTGTCCAATTCATTTGACTTCAGGACTATAATTGCACTTATGTCTTACCAGCCTTTTATAGCCTGGGGCTGGCCGGCAGCAGAAAAACAAATTGGCAGTGATACAGTAAGAGTGAAAGGGAATGAAAGGAGCACATTATTAGTCTCCAGGCACCGCTGATCTGGCAGGAAGTTTCTCGGTTAATTTACAAATAAAACTTAGATTTTAGGATGGGCACACTGTCAGGAAGACAATGGGGTTGTCAGGCTCAAGATACTTTGTGAAAGCAGCAGCCGTGACTATTGGAGAGCAGAAATTCTTCAATCAAACAGACAAGTTCTTGCTGGAGCCAGCTGGCCATGTAATGCAATTAGTAGGGAAAAGAGGTCAGACCATTAGGTGTGTACCATGACCAGTGTCACCAGTGGCGTGCTGCCCGGCTGGCTGCGTATCGGGAAGACGAGAGGGGAATTAGATGGCCTTTTCAGCGACTTGAATGAGTGTGGCGCATGGACAGCCTCTTAAACTATTAGAGTGTTTTTCTTAGACTTGAAAAATGAGCGTTTGTTCAGAGGCAGCGGACGCAGGCTGCTGCCGAGGACAGTCAGTTCAGACATAGTGAATAGAGCCGGCCGTACCGGAGACATGAATAACGCGTGTTCTGCGGCTGACCCAGAGTCCTCAGACGTGACTGAACTCAACTTGCACTTGTTTCCTCCGCACTGCAGTGTTAATGGCCAAATGAATGCCTTTATTCACTGCCATGTTAAGTGAAAATTTCTGTGTCTTTTCACCAAAAAATAAAGTTTTTGTAAATTTTAATTCAAATAAAGGTTATGAACAGGCTTTGTCTTAGCTTTTGAAAGCCTAGTTTGTTTTTAACCTGTGTAGTCTGATGAGGATCCTTTTCATCTGTCTCCTGCTGCTTACTAACATATAATGTGTTGAGGACAAATGGAGTAGCGCAGGGGTGGCCAACCTTACAGACACAAAGAGCCAAGGAAAAAAACGTATGACTACCAGGAGACACAAGCTGTACATTTGCACACGAGTCACCATATTTTTTACCCTATAAGATGCACCTAGGTTTTAGTGGAGGAAAAATAAGAGAGAATTTTTTTTCATCTGATCTGAGGTCTGATGAAAAATATATCTGACCTAAAATATGATCCTCAACACAAATCAGACTCCCACAGTCAGACCCTTAGTGCTCAGATCTCCTCCCATGCTCAGATCAGATCCCCCATGCTCAGATCTGAACCTCCTGTTCAGATCTGCTCCCCCATACTCAGATTAGAACCACCATGCTATGATTAGACCCCCACCCCATGCTCAGATCAGATCCCCCATGCTAAGATTAGAATCCCACCCCATGCTAAGATTAGAATCCCACCCCATGCTCAGATCAGATCCCCCATGCTCAGATCAGATCCCCCATGCTCAGATCAGAAGCTCCCATGCTCAGATCAGATCCCCCATGCTCAGATCAGAAGCTCCCATGCTAAGATTAGAATCCCACCCCATGCTCAGATCAGATCCCCCATGCTCAGATCAGATCCCCCATGCTCAGATCAGAAGCTCCCATGCTCAGATCCCCCATGCTCAGATCAGAAGCTCCCATGCCTAGATCAGACCCTAATTCTCAGTTCTATAATTTGGAAAAATCTTCTACCTCTCCTGATTGGGCACCTGCTACACTCTTTCCAAAGTGACCTGATGCTCACAATGCCAGGTGAACTTTCCAAAGTTCTGACACTGTGCGCATCGGGATGTAGTGAAGAGTGAGCTGGAGCTGCAGAGTAGCAACATGCTCAATCAGGAAAAGAGATCTGAGCATGGGGTGAAGAGTGAACCGGCCTGACTGCTTCCCGGCTCCACCAAAAGAGCCACACTTGAAGAGGCAAAGAGCCGCATGTGGCTCAAGAGCCACAGGTTGGACACCTATGGAGTAGCGTATGACTCTGGGATCAGACTGCATGATGTTTGTTTGTAGTCTGTTACCATAGAGATGTATTTGTCTGCATAGGAGCTGTAGAGGCAAAATGACTGGATTATTTATCATCAAGATCATTTGCAAAGTTGGCTCTCTTATTTTAGATTTACCACCCTTTAAATAGCCTCTGTGGGATAAAGCCTAGCTTAACTATTTTGTTTTAAACTCTTCCACCCCCACACAGCAGTACCTGTCAAGTAGTCTATACTTACCTGTTCTCGCTACTTCGTTCCGGCTTCCAGGCTGTCTTCACTGGACTTCCCGTCACCCTCTATCAGCTTCGGCTCGGACAGGGTCA
The DNA here is from genome assembly GCA_900303285.1 of Rhinella marina. Lineage (NCBI taxonomy): Eukaryota > Metazoa > Chordata > Amphibia > Anura > Bufonidae > Rhinella > Rhinella marina. The sequence continues at coordinate 1,013,743 of ONZH01025655.1, read as the reverse complement.
TATGTGCTTCCACAGCCAAAGAGTTGCCTTTGTGGTGATGTGTCCCCAAGCTGCGCGTCACTTAGGCGTGTGCATTTCTGATATATACACGTACACTTACAAATATGCACACTATGACATGAAATGTAATTCTTTTGTAATGGTTATTGTTTTTGCCTATTGTTGTTTTGCAGCTGCGGCACCTTGGAAATGATGAAGTTCACATTGTTTGGTCTGAACATACCAGGAATTACCGAAGAGGCATTATTCCTACAGACTTTGGAGATGTTTTAATTATTATTTACCCAATGAAGAATCGGATGTATTTTATAGAAATAATGAAGAAGCCAGAGGTACGTTATTTTTTTAATGATCGCCCTAGCACTTGTTAAAGAACACCTGCCAGAAGAAGTCCTGTTACAAATGCACACAATGGAAACTTGAAAAGCTTATCCTAAAAGGGTTCACTCATGAAGACAGCCTGAGTCTATACATGTATATCCTATTAGAGCACATGGACACGTTGGAGCCAGAATGAAGGGCGCTTTGGAGGAGCAGCTCCCATTCTGGATGAATTTAGGCATTTTTGCATTGTGAGTATGACCATTAATGTCTTTCTTGTATTTCTGCATTTCTAAACAGGCAAAATGCCTGGCTGGCCACATCAAATCCTGAAGTTAGGAACAAGCACTTTCAGCAGGTTTGACCCTATATAACCAGGTATACGGATAAAAGAAAGATACCTGTGGCATTCATGGGTGAAAACACTTTTATTCTTTATGCAGTTGAAGGCTTCAGGGCCTAGACCTTTGGTGCATCTCAGCTCATAAGCTTTCCAGCGCTGGCCATTCCCTTCAGTACACTCAATCTATTTTCGCAAGACAAGTATCATTTCAATCAGCAGGATCAACCCTGTCAGGCAGCATATCTGGTATAATAGGTTGATCCTAGTGACAGGTGTTCTTTTATATCAGTTTTTCCTCAGAAATTAACATGTTGTTTGAAAACCAGGTGTACTAACGCAAATCAAAATCTGTATTATTATTGTAGGTGTGGTAGAAGCATTGCTTTAAGTTCCTTGGCCTAGTTGGAAATCTGTCCCAAATGCCCAGTGGGTAGAGAGGATTCTTGATGAGGAGAGGGGCAAGCAGGTCTCCAGTATTGGCAGAACATTTGCTCTGTTATAGTAGAGAAACTTGCTCTTGGCTTTGTGAATGTAGCCTATTGTAATTTGTTGAGTAGTATAGTGGGTTCACACCTTCTGCGATGCATCTGTGTCTGACACAAAGGTGCCACTTTTGCCAGGTGGCTCTTTTTAGCTACACACCTACTGCTATTAAATCCATTAAAAATGTCTTACTTTTGATATTTCACTTAGTCAAAAAGGAGCATCATCTGTTTGGTATTTTTCGCCATGATTTTCCATTGTTGTCATGGGTGAAGTAGGTACTGCCTACCAATATTGATATGTCTGCCTTTCATCAGAGAACGTCTTCTACGTCTAGTGCCTTAGAGAGAACATTGTTCTGGATAATGTGGTTATAAATGACTCAGAACCTCGTGCACTGATGGAGATGTTGTAGATGAAGAACTGTTAAGCTTTTGACTACAACAGTACCCACCTCCACAAAACATAAGGGTCGGAGCTGGATGGAATCATAGCGGTGAATGGATACCTTTTAAGCAGAAGCTTGCTGGTTTGTTACCCCCATCCAGTGCTGAGAGGAATATAAGATATACCTGCAAATATGAAATAGTTCTCTGCATTCATCTACTTGGGAAACATAGTGATCAAAGCCTAGTCTCAAGTGCTAGAAAGCACAGTCAAGGGCTCTGACTGCTGGATAAATGAGGGACCGGGAAAATCTGAAATCAACAGTCATTAAAGTACTTTAACATTCAGTTCACTATGATGTAGAAAATGTATTACAATTAGGTGTACAGAAGAGTTCTAGAAGTAATTAATCTACTGCAATTAATGTCCCTGGCAGCATCATTTTCATAAGAATGTGAACATGAAACTTTCCTCTTAGAAATAACAGGCTGTAGTACACCGGCCGAAATAACAGGCCTTAGTACCCCGCTTACCCGTAACATTAAGATCACCTGCCCTTGAGGTATGGGACTCCACAAGACCTCTGAAGGTGTCCTGTGGTATCTAGCACCAAGTAATGAGCAGCCGATGCTTTAAAGGGGAATGCTTTAAAGGTTTTTGGGAACTACTATGGTTTTTAACACAGGTGCTCATGCAGCTGCGCCATGTTTCTTTTTTCGATTTGGACTCTCCTGACCCATTTTCACCATGTAAACCAATTACTTTGGTTCCATCCTGTATGTACTGTATCACTTCCTGTTGCTGTATCCAACCAAACCCATGATGCACTTCTTTCTCTGCCACAGATCCACCATAGCTGCATAAACTGCAGCGCAGCCTCCTTTTGAAAACAATGGAAGGCAGATTCAAGGTTTTTGGCACCGAATCTCCTCCAAATTCCGTTGGCAAAAGACTCCCATTTGAGTGGGGTCTTATAGGTCCCTGTCCACAGGATGGTTCATCCATATCCTGATCTGTGGGGGTTCAACTCCTGGCACCCCAACCGATCAGCAGTTTAAAGAGGCTGTGGCACATTGTTGAGCCCTGCGTCCTCTTGCTAGGCCAGTGACATCATGTTCATTGATCAAATGGCCTATTTGGTGCTCAGTCCCATTCAGGTGTATGGGCCTGGGCTGCAATACCAAGCATGGCCACTATAAAATGTATGGCACTGTGCTTGGTAGGCTGCAGCGCTCACCAGAGCACCTTGGTCTGTTCAAACAGCTAATCAGCTGGGGTTCTGAGAGCGCAACCCTGAGGGTAACCCATCAATACTGAACTCTAGGAAAAGGCTGCCTTTACAAGTGGCAGATTTCGTTGCAGAAATTACTACGACTAGAAATCTGTTCTAGTCATCTGAATGGGGTTGTTTTGGTAGCAAGCACATGGATTTTTGCAAGTTTTATTCAGCTGTATGGAACTCATTTTCAGCAGTGGAAATTTTTTGGAACATAATCTGCCCCATGTGAAAACCCCCTTATGGGCAAACCCTTGAAACAAAGGTACAGTCTAGGTACTGTCTGGCAATTACCAGTAACCTGGTGCGCTGCTCAGGACTTGGGAGAAATGCTGTAAAGGGCCCTTAAAACAGACCGAGAATTCACCAGATAATCGCTAAAGAACCTTCATAGGAACGCTCATTTGCAATTATCTGGTGGTGTAAAGGTGCCTCCGATTACCCAATCAACGAGCAAAATACTCGTTTGTCAGGTAACTGGGTCTTTTGTGTAGGCACCTAAATTGTCATGCCGGCAAACAGTGATTCTGTATGGGGAGGAGCGATGGCATTAGTGATCGGTCTGCCCCATACTGCGCAGGAGATCACTGCATGTAAACGCAGCAGTCTCCTGCACTGACGAGTAGGCAATTGCTGCAGACGAACACTTCCTTTTCGACAGTTGTCCGTTGAATTTCCCCATCTAAAAGAACCTTACACAGTGACATGTATCGCGCAACATTTATACCATTTATAAAAAATACTTTGTCTTTACGCATTCTGTTATTTTACAGCAAAGTCCATATTATGCAACCACCGATTACAACTAAATTCAAAAACTGCGACAATCGACTGCAACACAACAGTCGCACAAAAATCCAACTTGGAAGGATCTTTGTGTGACAGTCGTGTTGCAGTCGCCGTGCTACACCATAGACTGTCATTATAAAAAATGTTGCGTCGTGTAGACATAACCTAACTGTTTGAATGTAGTCATAATCGGTGGGGACTTAATATGGACTTTGCTGTAAAAAAAAAATAACAGCGCACATAAAGTATTTGTAACCAGGGAAGATGGAAAGCAGAAAGTAAAGTGACCACTGATGCCGTCTTACCAGGGATGTGCACACAGCGAGACGACTTGAATGGTAACGGTACTCCTATATTTAAAAAGAGCACAAAGCCATTACAAAGCAATAAACTGTATCCAGACATTTCCAGGGCAAGTGCAGCTGACCTTTTGTTCAGTAGCTACTGACCCCAGGGTGTATGGGAGAAGCCTGTAAGGGAGATGTCTGCTATTTGGCCTCATTCCTGGTATTTAAATTGCATTCCCTAATCAAATGAAAAGGCTGTGCTGTATATCGGGTTACAGAATCCGCAGCAACATTTGGCCTTTTTATAGCATAATGTTAGTCTTTTTTGTTTGCGTTTGAGTTGAGGCACCTGACCATATATTCAGCGGCACATAACGTTCTCATAGATGCCGGTCTAATACAATAACATTAGATTTTATTTTTTGTCCCCTTGTTAAACATAGAAATCCAAGTTCTGCTTTTTTTTTTTTTTACTTAATTAAGCGATATAATTATCACAGACGTAACGCAGTCTTTGCTCCACCAAGCTGCGGAGAAAAGACAATGGTAAGTCTGTTTGAATGAAAGCATTCCACGCGTCACAGATGTATTGAGGGTATTCCAAACAATGAGGTGAAAAGCTGCCTGCCTTGGCTGACAAAGGCGAGCACGCAGGCTCTCCACACCGTGCATACCGCTAGGGACACGGTATGGGCTCCCTGGGACACAGATGCCTCGTTAGATTGCAGCTAGTCATTGGAGATTAATTCTTGGCCATTTGGTACAATAATTTACCCCTTCTCAAGTGTTTTAACTACTGTCGTTGACTGTGGATGGTCGGCCTTTGTACTCGTACCCTCCGCCATGTCTTTATACGGTATTATGCATGTATATTTCGGTTGTTTTTTGGTTTTGTTTTTTTACATATATATATTTCTGGTCAGAACTTTTAAATAGTTTTTAGAACTATCTAGGCATGGAATAATGTATTATTTCAGCTGCTGCTCCCTCCAGACGTGCTGAAGAGATCACCCTTGATCGATTTTATTCATTAAAGCGATTGTCGGGGTTAAAAAAAAAAGAAAAAATGAAAATGGTAAAAAGCAGGTGATATGGTAGGATTAATTAAACATAATTAAGTCTTGGATATACCTAGGTTGCAGTATGTGATATAAAAGCTAGATGGCTGCAGAGGGGACGTCATCTAGACAAAGGAATTCCATTGCTTTGGTTCTCCCAGGTCAGAGTATCTTAATTGTGTCCAGATGGTATGTTGTGAGGACATATAGGTCTGTGTGGCAGGATGCTATTGGCTTATTTTCAGTTTTAGGGCTCATGCACACAACCGGGCCAGGGTGTTTGGTCTCGGGAGTGCTTCCGTGGCGTTTCTGTCCGTGTCTCTGCACCGCAAAAAAGTAGTGCAGTAGTCAGTCCAGTTTTCTGCTGTACGGACCGTCCGATGCAGATTGTGGATCCCATTCAAGTGAATGGGTCCTGAGTCCGCACACAGCTGCCCTACGGTCAGTGCCTGTGCATTGCGGACTGCAGCACGGGCCTGGCCGTCACACATTCAGGTGCATGAGGCCTAACACCCAGGTTTTAGTTAATAAAAGGAATCTTCTGCCGTTTTAGGGTCAGAAGAGGAAGACTCAAAAACATGGTGGTCATTTATTAAAAAAAATTATGCCGAATTCAGGCGTATCTCTGGCGCAGAAAGGATCTTTGTGCTGCAGTCTGCAACTTCTCCTTGCTCACACCAGGTCTTTCAAAGTGGTGTGGACGGGAAGGGGGCGGGCTGGTAGGCCTGTGTCATTTAGCATCTTTTTAAGCATAGAAAATAGTCTAAATGTAAGACAGCAAGGAAGCTATCATACATTTAGAAGTGGCGGTGTATCTGCTGAACTTATGAAGAAGCCTGCGCCTCTACATAACTCTGGCGGGTCCACTGCCAGGTGTAGGGCTTATTTAGACCGGGGTCTAAAATGGGGTATAAAAATTTTTTAGGTTTTACTGAATCATTTCCCATAAAACTAAATATCAGTCTGCTCAACTCTTTCTGCTCTATAAAATGATGCCTGCAGCAAAAGCACCATGTTCAATGTGAACAGTTCCCTTGAATAACTATCCATGTCTTACAGTTAACCCTTTTAAGCACTTTCAACCAACTGAGCCGCCATTGCTTTGAAGAGGCTGTTGCGCTTTGGTGAGTTTTTCTCCTCACAGCATACCAACCACAGTGCCGTTCATCGTATAGTGGCTGTTGTTGGTATTGCAACGCAGGTCCTTTCACTTGAATGGTCCTGATCTGCATCTAGGCCATGTGATAGATGGAGCACTCACCAGCGTGGCCTCTGCAGATGATCGATGAGGATGCTAGGAGTCGGATCCCCAGTGATCAGATACTGTTACCCTATCCTGAGGATAGGTCGTCAATATATAAATCCTGGAAAACTCTTTAAAACTGTAGCTAAAACAACCCACTATAAAAGCACATAGTAATTCACGCAGGTTTGTCATTTTGAAAAATAACTCATATGCAACGGAATGAACATTAAATGTTTTTATTATTCACAGACGGAATATGCAAGTCAATGAGAATTTTTTTTTTTTTTTTTAACTATTTCAGTGTCAAACCCTGAAATTTCCCTTATGGTCTTAGTTTTTGTTTGCCTAACTGCATTTTAGCTTTTACAGTCTGTGATGTTGATGTGGATACCTGAAGGCATGTAGCTAGCTTTTTAAGTGCTATAATAAATAATTCAAGAAGCATGTGTTTCTTCTCTTGCAATGGTGTTTTACTAAATCCAGCACCCCTCTGGATGTGAGCTGGCTATGGTCAGTTAGGGCTGGTCTGCACACACAAGGAAAGGGGAACAGATGGTGCAAATCTGGTGTCAGACCTGGCCATTTTCTCCCTGGAGGACCTAAGTGAGCTTATCAAAGTGCTGGAGTGGAGGCCGAGGCTGCATTCTGTCTCTTATGGAGAGCTGCTCAATCTGCCCTGCTGAGCTCTTCAGGATAGGAGGCAGTTGTGATTGGGCCGATCGATACTCAGGCTTCATATATGTTCCTTTTTTTGTTTTCTCTCCCCCCCCCCCTTCTCTTCCCGGTCTCCCTCTCCTAATGTTGGATGCTGATTAGATGCGTGTCTGTCACTTTTCGGTAACAACTGGCAGAGCTGTATACAGAATATCTGTCTCATAGCGTGTAACAATGGGGCAGCATTTCTTTGGCATGCTTGTGCCTTCTACATCTCCTCTTTATTACTAATGCTACTCTATTATCCCTTGATGTATGCAGAAACACAGATTCCCCATTCATCCTGGCAGTGTCGAGAACGGTTTGTGACCCCTGTCAAATGTCACTAATCGCCGCATGGCCCATCTCTTGTTTTCCTCCAGGAACGAAACAAATGAAAGCACTTATGAATAACTTGTTTTCATCTGATTCCTGTTATTTGTGGTTGTTTTATGGCCGTTTTGTTTCTTTAATAATTCAGAAAATACTGCTGCTAACATAACAGGACGGAAGATGAGCATTTGTGTATTGCTATTAGCTAACTATCCCACTCGGAGAGCCCTTTATACAGGCGGAGGATCGGGACAAATACTGGGAATAAACATTCATATGAATACTCACTCCAGGTAGTTGGCCCATGTAAATGTGCATCCATCTGATCACCCAATGATCGAGTAAACACTTGTTTGTTGGGTGATTGCATCTTTTATGTGGCACCAAACATCCATGTTTGTATTCACCACTTAACCACCGCCCACTACCGTTTTACGGCGGGTGGTGCAGGCTCCCATGGTTTTACTAAGAGCCTGGGTTCCTAGTGCATCCTGCACTTCACAGCCAGGGTCGGAGGCAGTTCATTTTCTGAGGGGTTTTTTGAGACTTTAATACTGATGACCTATCCTCTGAAAGGTCACCAGTATCTGATCGGTGGGGGTCCGACACTCGACACTGCGACGATCAGCTGTTTGAGCTTGCAGTAGCGCTGCGGCTTTCTCACAGCTTCCCCTAAGCCAGCGATGACATGTTCATCGGTCACGTGGCCCAGGCAGAGCTCAGCCCCATTGTACAGGACTGTGCTTGGTAGACACAGAGAAGAGTGGGGGCCCCAGGTGTCGGACCCCCACCGATCAGATACTGATGACCTATCCTGAGGATAGGTCATCAGTATAAAAGTCTTGGAAAACCCTTTTAACTCTTTGATCATGCTGTGATCTGTACTGCGGCATGATCAAAGGGGACTCCCCCTCCAATTGGATCGCTGGGTTTCCCAGTGACTCGCTCAGAGACCTGGGAAGTGATCCACAGTCAGCCTTGAGATCCTCTGAAGGATTCCAGGGCTATCAGTTCAGTAAGCCTGATATTAGTGCACAATAGTGTTGCCCTAACAGCAGCCTGTGACACATTGTACAGTATAATGTATCTGAGGCTAATGGAGGCTTGGGGGTCTGATCTGAGGCTGATGGAGGCCTTGGGTCCGATTAATGTCTAATCTGAGGCTGATGCTGAGGAGTCTGATGGGATGCTGATCTGAGGGCGATGAAGGTTGTGGCTCTGATTTTGGGGTCTGGTCTGAGGTCTGATGAAGAATGGGGATCTGATTTGGGGGTCTGCTCTAAGGTGTAATGGGAAATATATTTTTTCTTATTTTCCTCCTCCAAATCCTAGGTGCGTCTTTTAGTTTGAAAAATACGGTAATCTGTTTTTATTTTCTGATTGTAAATTTTTTTTATTCCATTTCCTGGACATGATTATGAGGGGCTGTCATCTTGCCTTAGCTGTTGTTAATAGCTTTTACAGATATGCTTTACAGCAGCAATCATAGACCATAAATACAGTAGTGTAGAGGGGGCCTCATTGACTTCTATGAGAGCTTTCTGGCCATGCACTGTGATCTGTGGAGAAGTCAGGAAGGAGCCGATAAGTTGTCATATCACCTATTGTGAATGTTGGATCCAGTGTGATATATATATATATATATATATATATATATATGTGTGTGTGTTATCTGTGATTGTAATCCTGCCTGTCATGATAATGAGATGACCTGTACAGACCAGGAAGTAGCACATGTTATTAGGTCTGGTGGTCAGTGCGAAAACTACATGATACCTAAAGCACTAGTAATTAATGCTAGAGATTCCTTGAGCAAGTTGTTGTAATTGAGAAAGGCAGTCACATGGCTAGTGAAACGTCTTCCAGAAAAAAATACAAATCCAGTTGCTCTGACTTATTGTTACTTACACAATCAAGTCACATTATTACAACCACCAGCTAATATCCAGAGTAACCACCGCGGGCATCATGGACAGAAGCTAGACGAACTGGGAATGACTCGGTAAGCTCCTGGTAGGGGCAGAACATTCATTGAATATTCATGAGAATTTGGGTTAAGAAATGGCTATGTGAAGAAAATGATACTCATATGGTGCAGAATAACTGTCATGTCCATCTACATTCAGCATTCTGTTGATGGATTCTTAAAGCATACCTGAGTTTTCAAAAGTTTGCATAATGGCTGTGCTTTATTGTAGAATCATAACTGTGAGCAGGTCTTTTTTGATCTTCCCTAATGTTTTCCTCAGCCTTATTATTCCTGGTTTCCCTTGCCCAGCTAGATGCATTTCTCTCACAAGCAGGCAGTGTCTCCCATGCAGTGACCTCACTTTCCTTCCCACTGTTTTTTTTTGTTGTTTTTTTTCTAGGGAGCTCAGAAAGTTGATAAGGAGGGGAAGATCACACTTACAGACACAGAGTGGCTTCTCTGCTCTTCAGTATCTGTGTAGAAACAGTTCTTCTATCAGGCTCAGGAGCTCAGCTAGCTCTGACACCCTCCCATTTCCTGTGAATCATCTTCTGTGCCTCTGTTACCAAAGACACATCTAGCCTAACTAACAGGCAGCGGACTGCAAGTTAGGTGGAAATGAGACCCCTAGTGGCTATGACTTTACAACTTTTTTCAGGTGGATGCAGGCAGATTTTTTAAATGAAGTGATTTAGAAATTTGCTAATTACACCATTCTCTATTAAAAGAAATTATGTGAAACTACGGTGACTCCTTAAAGGGGTTGAGCAGCGCTAGTATATTGATGACCTATCCTCAAGATAAGTCATCATTATCAAATCGCCGGGAGTCTAATGCTTGGCACCTTGGTTAGTCAGCTGTTTGAAGAGGCTGCGGTGCTTGAGGCCTCTTAAGTGTTTTACTGCACGCTGTCTAGATCATAGTGTCGGTGCAGTGTAATTACAACTGCTCGTCCTGTTCAAGTGAATGACCGCCACGGCCTCTTCAAACAGCTCATAGGTGAGGGTGCCGGGGTTGGACCCCTGCTGATCTTGGGTCCAACCCTGAGATATATGTACCCTAAGGCCATGGCCAAACATGGAGTATTTTCCACAAGGGAATTTCTGCTGCAGACATTGCCATGTTTTTGGTGTGGCTTAGGCCTCTTTCACACTAGCGGCAGCACGGATCCGGCAGGTGAAGGGTGCCGCCGGATCCGTGCTGCCGCAGGGACATGTGTGGGGCCAGAACCGCGCTCTGGCCCCACACATGTCACACAGTACAGACACACAGACATATACACATACATACTTACATGCTCCCGGCAGGTCTCCACAGCGCAGGAGGAGCAGGACGGCGTGCACATAGGACGATTCCCCACAGCGCCCTCTGCTGGGCACCGGGTGGAATCGTCCTATGTTTGCGCCTCCTGCTCCTCCTGCGCTGTGGAGACCTGCCGGGAGCATGTAAGCATGTATGTGTATTTGTATGTGTATATGTCTGTGTATGTTTATGTGTAAGTCTGTATGTGTGTATGTATGTATGTGTGCAGGTGACGGATCCGTCATGAACTCCATTGAAAGTCAATGGAGGACGGATCCGTTGACCATTGTGTCACACCAAACGGATCCGTCCCCATTGACTTTCATTAGGGGTCATGACGGATCCATCTTGGTGCGGATGCCTGGACCGGAGAGCAAACCGCAGCATGCTGCGGTTTGCTCTCCGGTCTGAAGACGGAACGGAATGCTTTTAGGAGCATTCCGTTGTCTTCAGATAAGTAAATAAAGTAAAGTAAATACCGGAATAAAACTGAAGCGTTTTATTCCGGTATTGAGCCCCTATGACGGAACTCAGTACCGGAATTATAAAACGCTAGTGTGAAAGTAGCCTTAGCGTCGCAAAGGGTGGAACTTAAACTGACTTACTGTAGAATTAAAATCTGCCCTGCAGCTCAATTTTACCCTGTGTATTTTTTAACAACATGGATGAGATTTCTTAAAGGGAACCTGTCATCTCTGAAACACCCCCTGAACTAGAGTAAGCGGTGTATAGTGTAAGTGATGCTGAATCCGAATATGTAATTTTTATCTTCATACTCCCTTCCATACCGACGCTGTGCTCCCACAAACCAGCAGTAAAATACATTGAGAGGACTCTTCTTTGAGTCCTCTCCATTATGTGAATGAGCACCGGAGTCCACTGAGTGCATTTTACTGCTGGTTTGTGGGAGCACAGCGTCAGAATGGAAGTGAGTATGAAGATAAAACTTACATAACCGGTCTCGACATCACTTACACTATACACCACTTACTCTAGTTTGGAGGGTGTTTCAGAGTTGACAGGTTCCCTTTAAATATGTGCTGGTGTATCCACTACATGTGAACATATCCTAAAGCTGTAACCGCTTAGGAATTGACTTTGAAGAAGACTTTATTGTGAGCATGTGGTGATGTGTATTCCATCTGTAGAGCACATGTAAAGCGAATGCTGCCTAGGCTAAGAGGCACATACTGGCACCATGATGGCACCTTGTCTTATGTAGATGAATCTGCCTGAAATGCTTTTGTCTCTGAAATTCTTTGTGTTTATTTTTTAGGTGCCATTTTTCGGTCCCCTTTTTGACGGCGCTATTGTGACAGAAAAGCTGTTGCCAACTCTTGTATGTGCAACCTGTATCAATGCCAGCAGAGCTGTCAAGTCCCTTATCCCTCTCTACCAGAGCTTGTATCCTTTTTATGTTATGTCATAAAGAAGAACTCATTTGGATTTGGTAAGTGCTTTAATTTGATATTTTGGCAGTGCACAGGTAGGTGTCACATGAAGATATGTGTTCACGTGAATTGGAAGAAGACTGGAGTCATCCTGGAAGAGAAGTCAATGTGCGGTCTTCGTCCTCAGTGGTGTTGCATTGTCAGCAGTACGCCCACAAGTGGATATGTTCCATGTTCCATTTTCTAGTGTCTTTGTGGTTCATTGTAAGGGGAAATGACATGGGTTTTGCGTCACCGCTAATAACAAGGATTCACTAAGGAAAGTGCAGTGCTGTCATTAAATACAAACCAGAAGGACATAACTGATCTTGAAAGATGTAACTGGTTTAAAAGAGGCTTGGGATTAGAGTTTGTTAGTAATCCAAGACACTATTGGGCAGGTTTACTAAAACTTATTTTATTATTTGATACAGCAGTCTAAAAAACTTAGATCACTTCACTGAATTACGCTTAATTCATGCATGCGTCTTAACGAGATCTTCCAATATTGATGACCTATCCTCAACCTTCAGAAAGACAGATTTGCTAGTGATTGGCATTCTGCAGCATGCTGTGTAGTGTATCTACATGTCAACTGCAGAAGCCAAGCAAAGCAAAATTTATTCTTAAACCCCTCATGAAAAATGTTTATCTTTTATCACAAAATACACAAAATTAAAAAAAAAATGATCCAAAGGTGTCCATCCCTATTAGGGAGAGTATTTAGTCACATTTTTTAGACTATAAAATTACATTTGAACTTTACAATTTATTACGACATATCTCTGCACGCTCCACTCTATAATAATCACTCTCCTAACCTGCTAAAAAATCTCTCCGCAAGAATCTTGGAAATTGGGATGAGTATTAGAAGGAAAGGGTCTTGACCTGTATATACAATTTTAAAGTGCTCAGTGAGATTATACCACATGAAAGTCCTGCCGAGGTTCCTCCGCAGAACGTACAAAGAGACTACAATGGAGTGATGGATAATTGTGTCTACTAGAGTTTAGGGAATGGGTGTTTCTGAAACAAATCTATCTCCACAAGGACAGTGGAAGCTTGGCAGCCGTTTTCAAGTAAAGACAGCTGAAGTCACTTGTTGGAACGTCTGCAGATTCTGGATACAGCTGCACTTGTCAGAAGCTTTGAGGGAAGTGTAATCAGCCGCAGAGATTAATTTGCATCTCAATTAGAAGCGAGTCAGGAGGAAGCACTGAAGTCTGTTGCTGGAAGGTAGCAGAAGAAATCTCATCATGCACAAAAGGCCCCAACATTCAATACTCCAGCTGAGTGGAGGACAATGTACCAGATTTGGTTTCCATGGGGACCAGAAACCTGCTGAGCCATTGAAAAATCTCAGGGGTTTGCACTGTAATCATTTGATCATGATGACAAATTCCACCAAATACATTTTTTGTGCTAGAAAGCTATTTTTTAAGTAAATGTCAACAAAGTTAAGTTTCTACAATTCACAATTTTATAGTGGTCATTTTTTAATCTTTTTCTCCCATTATTCATAGATTTTGACTTTGTAAAGTCAAAATAGATTTCTGCTTTAGTTCATCCACTAACCTCAAGCAAAGATACTGGAAATGAAATGTCCTTTGTAGTGTTTATGATATTCGATTGTGTTTGCCCTCATGTCCGATCACTGCTTCATGCAGTTTCTCACTTCTGTGCCCATCCTGATGAGGTTCTCCAGTTCTAGCAGTCTATGGAGATCTCAGCAGTTGAACTCTCACCAATCTAGTGTTCTCACCTATCCTGTGGATAGGTGATAAGTATTGATGGCTGACATACCCCTTTAATAGTTTGTTGGTGAAATTCCAGTTCCTTGGTCAGAAAAATATCTGAAATATCTGACTGACAGGTGTAGAGCAACACTTGTGTGTCTAAGGTACGTGATGTTGCTCATTGTCTCTAGTCCTACAACTTCATCCTTCAGCTTGGCTTTGACTACTGTCCTCAATAGGACAGTGATGCCACACATTAAATTTGCATTTGAACATTTGACAAATGTCATATGGCACATCTCATGTGATATCTGAAGTTCTGCCATGTCAAATGTTATAAAGAATTGATACATTTTTGTGCCCTTTATTAACAGACTTAATATAGGTTTTAAATGTTTAATTTAATGAGACTTTATACACAGATAATATTATGCTTAATAAGTGCATTGAGTTATATTTAGGTACCAAAAAGCTCCACTTAGTGTTTGTTAATTTCCTCAATTACTCCATCTGCCACCCCTGTGTTTTCGATGCTATGCTTTTTTTATTGTTGTTTAGAAAGTGCATTCGGAAAGTCTTCAGACCCTTTCACTTTTTTCACATTTTGTTATCTTGCGGCCTTGTGCTAAAATAAAACAAAAATTCAAGTTTTTCCCCGTTATTCTACACTCAGTACCCTATAATGACAAAGTGAAAACAATGGTAGATATCTTTACTAATTTAATTAAAAGGAAAAACTAAAATCTTGCATTTACATAAGTATTCAGACCCTTTTCTCAGTACTTTGGCAGTGATTACAGCTTCCAGTCTTCTTGGGTTGGGTATGATGCCACAAGGTTTGCACCCTTGGATTTGGGGATTTTTTTTTTGTTTGCCATTCTTTTCTGCACATTCTCTAAAGCTCTGACAGGTTAAATGGAGACCGTCGATTGACAGCCATTTTCAGGTCTCTCCAAAGATGTTGGATTTACAGAGTTGTCCCTGAGCCACTCCTGTGCTGTCTTGGCTGTGTACTTAAGAGTCATTGTCCAGTCTGAGGTCCAGAGCACTCTGCATCAGGTTTTCATTAAAAATATCTGTAATTTTCTCCATTCAACGTTCCCTCAATCCTGCCCAGTCTCCTTGCTCTAGACATTGAAAAACACCCCCCACAACTTGTTACAGCCACCACTATATCTGTAAGTATTGGGTAGGTTATGAGCGGTGCCCAGTTTCCTCAGTTCAATCTTGATTTCATCAGACCAGAAAAATCTTGTTTCCTTGAGTCCTTTAGGTGTTTTGTTTTTTGTTTTTTTTTTGCAAACTCCAGACAGGTTTCATGTGTCTTTTGCTGAGGAGAGGCTGCATTCTGACCATTAAGCCATAAAACCCATATTGGTGGAGTGCTGCAGTGATGGCTAACCTTTGGAAATTTCTCCACATGAGCTCAGCCACAGTGACCTTTGGGTTATTGGTTACCTCCCTTACCACTCTCCCCCAAATTACTTAGTTTGGTGGGACAGCCAGCTCTAGGAAGAGTTCTTGTTTTTTCCAAACTTCTTCCATTTAAAAATTTTGGATGCCACTATGCTCTTGGGAACTTTCAATATAGCAAATTTTTTTTTGTACTCTTCTTTAGATCTTTGCCTCCACACAAGCCTGCCTGAGCTCTACAGCCTTTGTTTTTTCTCAGATATGCATTAGCAGCTTAAACCTTATATAGACAGGGGTGTGCCTTTCCAATTCATGTCCAATCAACTGAATTTACCACAGATGGACTCCAATCGAGGAGTAGAAACATCTCAGATGACCAAGGATAATGGGAGACCCCCAGAGGTAAGTTTTAATTGTCATAGCAAAGGGCTTGAATACTAATGTTTGCAATAATTTCCAAAATTCTGTCATTATTGGTTATTGAGTGCAGATTCATGAGGATAACTTTTTTTATTTTTTTTTATTACAAACTGCATTACATATGGTATGAAGATACCATGCAACTTTTCAAATGAGACTTTTTCATGTGCCTATCTTTTTTGCTTCAACATCAAGGGCATATACCTATATACTTACGTAAAGTCATAAATAGTGAGCACCAAAATATGTACAAACCTTCAGCTTTGAATCAAACTTGTTGCCCTTATGAACCATAGGATCACTAAAGTCTTAACACTGTGCTCTATATGAGATACATGGGTACATTGCAGACAAGTGTTATATTCTTCATAAAATTCATCAACGTGTTTCCCCCCTCCTCTCACACTGGATAATGATACTTGCTAAGGTGACCTTTTGCTTTTCAGATTTGTGTTCCCAGACCCTTCATTGCTCTTTCCTTGTCACTGCATGCCATGCCCTGAACCTGAACTTGGTTAAATAACTATAAGAGGTCGTACCTCCCACCAAAGTTCAACATGAAATATTGGCCATTGTCCAGCTTCAGTGTCATGTCCTGCTCGGCAGACAGGGACACTCGGTAGAATAGTATAACTTATATACTGTCTCCCGTAAAGCAGTCCTATAGGTTTCAAATAATAGGCAAGAGGCACTGAGGGTCACGCACAGAGTTTTAATCGTTGCATTGTCCAAAGACTTTCCAAAGTGCAGGCATTCAGACTGCAGAGAAAGTTAAATCTCCCTCAATAGTTTAAAAAATTCTAAACGTTGGACAGATTTAATAATCCTAACATCTAGACCATGTAAATTTAGTCTAAAGATGTGTATGTGTATCACAGTGCCTCATTCTGGATAATTTTGGTGCATCTTTAGACCCTTTTGTCAAACTTTACACCATCTTTGAGTTGGCTTACATAGACTTGCATAGTTTAAGTGGTATGAAGCATGCATTCTAGTTTTTCTGGAGTAAACTAAGCCAGTATTCCAGGGCATTTAGTTTAGTAAATATCCCCTGTTAGTTTTATCTCATTATATATCAGAATCCAAACTAGTTCTGGACAGATTTTTAAAGTTTCCATTTTTTTTTAGCATACATATCATGTATTATTTTACTTTTTTATAGAATTTTTAGGAAGTAGAAACATAAGTGATTCAAGTGATGCTACAGAATTCAGATTCCACTTAAAGTTCTTATTACAAGTCATCCGCTAACATCAAGAACTGCATCAGATTACAAAGGTGTATGAAGAGATTTTAATCATATTTGTATCCTATATTGATCTCCATTGAGACTTGCTGGAACCCTCGGAGATGGATTTTTATTTGAAAAGGATTAGGAGGCATCAGCTTCTTAAGTAATAATCGCATTTTATATGAGGTCTGTTCGTTCATTTTCGTTCGTCCTCCATAGTGACTTAAATGTGTCCATCCAGTACCTGTACGGGGATTCATTTGGAAACGATGATAGAAGTCTTGAGGAGAGCCTGACATTGCTGCAGCAATTTATTCGCCGTGGCACCTGACAGCTCTCTTCCGTGAGCTGATCATCCTTGAGTGACAGGTTTGTCTGCGGTCGGTCTTTGTTACCTTGCGCAGACGGAAGCACAAGATTTAACTTGCCATCTTGAGCTGTTCCTGTCAGTTATTGTAACCAGTTATCTAAAGACAGACTGGAGTTTTAAGGCATATGCACTTGCCCAAGCAACACCAATCTTGGCTGTGCCCTGATGAACACTGCGGTAGTTATAATAGGTGGGATAAAAAAGCCCTGACCTTCATTTTGAAGTGCAGTTTCCCTGCTGCTGTAGATCGATATTTTAGCTGTCTGTCTCCACTGCTTACCTTCCGTTCTCACAGTGAGAACCTTCTCCAGGCATCAATCGATAGCTCTAATCTGTCCTAGCCTGTTACAACTCAAGCAAGGCAAAGCTTTTAGGTAGCATTACACGAGATTGTGGAAAAAGAGTACTCTTACTTGAAGAACTTTGGCAAAAAATGACATATTCCATATTCTTGCATAAATATAATTTCTCAATCTTTCTTTCATCCTTACTTAACCCCCAAAAATACTGACATACAAGGGTTGTTTTTTTTGTTTTTTCTTTAGTAATCCCAATTTCTTCTGTCTCTTCTGAAGGCAATCTCTTTATTATTTCATTGTTGCCTATTTTATTACCCCTAAATTTTCATTTCATTCCATAGGCAACGCCTTCAATATGGGAACCTAAGACACAAATTCAACACTGTCAGCAAACAGCTGAATTTTCTACGGAAGGCCATGGTCAGCTAAACACATGGGGCAGGGCTTGATCAGATAATCCCTATAATTCTGTCTTTTGGTTTTTTTTAGTTATTGATAGATTTTTAGATTAGGTTTCTATTCAGTGGAAGGAAAAATTAATAACTTTTTTTTACTCTTCCTCCAACAGCAGATGTTGGAGTAAACAGGGAATCAAGCATGTTGGATTTCAGTATGCCTGATTCTTGGTTCCTGTGGGAGTTAAGCCATTGCCAAAGGTTATTCCCCTTTCCCCATTGACATAAAAAGCAAGAGCAAGCATGTGTTGGTGTTAGGAGAAATAGCGGTCAGCAAATGTGTATTTCCAACTTATGGACACTAAGACTTGCACAGACACAAATCTAAGGCTAATTTCACATTTGTGGCCATAGACCCTACAGAGAAATTTCCTGCTGGGCCAATACTCAAGGGGCCACCCAAGCCCTCTTCTCTGCTGCTGGCTGAGCTCTTAGTGGTAATTAATGCTGTGAGAATCACAAACTGATGTACCCCATCATTGACCTCTAATGCCCTCCTGAATTCCACTGCTGTGGCCTGTATCTCACCTCCTAAGCCCCCTGCTCCATATCTTAGGCTACATTCACATGACAGTGGTTTATGCGGGCTCCAAGCAGCATATTTTGTGGCTCAGATCCAGACCCATTCATTTCTATGGGCCCACTCCTGCAAAAAAAAAAAAAAAATTAGAACATATCCTATTCTTGCCCGCAATTGCGGACAAGAATAGGCATTTCTATCATAGCCACAGCATGTGCGGACCGACTTATTGTGGAATGCACATGGGCTGGTATCAGTGTTTTGCGGATCTGTGGTATGTGGGTCCGCAAAACACAACGGTTGTGTAAATGTAGCCTAAATCAAATACAACTGCAGGAGGATAAAAAATGGCAACTATCGATGGCCACAACAGAAGGACAGCTTTTGGGGATTTACTGTATATTTTGCTGCACTGTGGTATTTGGTTCTGCTGAGACTTTATTTTGTGTTGCCCCACCTTCCATCAATTTGCACCTGCTACAACATGGGACCAGTTTGGTTTCTTTTGTTTTTTTAAGTTCCCCTGTTTGCAGCTCAGTTCTCTGGCAGGCTGTTCCTGCAGAGAACAGCCTGCCAGAGTTCTACGGATCCTGCATTGCCAGATGTTACAGAAATGCCCGCCGGCCCCATTGACTATAATGGGGTATGGCGGAGATCCGGCTGCTACCTGGCAAATATGCAAGGATACGGCCAGAAAATAACGCTGCACGCAACAGTTTTTGTCCGACCGATTCCCAGCATTCTTTGCCGGAACAGCTGAATGTGAAAGAAATATTCATATTGAAGGACTATTCTGGGAAATCACATTCTTAGCCTCTACTTATTACACCCCATAGTTTGGCTGATTGGTGGGGGTCTCAAAGGTCCAAACTTTCCAACCAATCACTCATTAATGACTTATTCTATGGATAGGCCAACAAAATGCATTTCGAATAAAAAATAAAAAAAAACCTTGAAGTAGTAGTAAGGAGATTCTTTCTAGAAAATGTATTTTTCTTAGTTTTTTTGCTGTTTATTCCTTATCCTTGCTATAAAGTCGTGCCATAGGAGAGGAGCGACTCTACTGTAATTAGCATAGCGCATGAGACTTTTTTTTTTTTTTATTATAAATTTTTTTTCACTTTCTAAGTTAGAGGGAAATGACTACCTATGGGACGCTGAATCTTGCTGTTGGATAATACTATGTTGCACTGCATGATGCTTTCCTGCATTATGTCTCTAATCTCCGATTATTTATATGCGGTGTTTGCAGGCCACCTTTGCACTCAAGGGGTTAATTGAGCAGTCTGCATCTCAAACACTTCATCAGCTTCATTTTCCTTCCACTTAAATATGCCGGATTAACGCAGTAACCAGCCGCCACTCAGTGGGCCATAATACACGTATCACTGAGCTTTCGAGGAGCCATTGCATTTAGGAATATTAAACAGGATTGTTCATTAGCATTTGCTTTAGATGTCATCTCGCGTTGCTCACGCAAGCGTAACTCAATAGACATGTCAACAAATATTGCAGCATTTTGGGATATGTATATATATATATATATATATATATATATATATATATATTTTTTTTTTTTTTAATATCTGCCACCATCGTCCCTGTTGATATGATATAGCAGCACAATTGTGCTTTTTAATAATTACATTCACAGAAGTGACGAGAAGGACTCAAGGGTCAAGTCCAAGTAGGTCTTTGTCTTGCTTGTTTATGCTGTCTGAAATTTTTGAATATTTTTATGCAAAAAATGTGTCGTATGCCTCTGCCTTGTTGTTGGCAAAATTAGAACTCAATTACGATAATTTTCTTTTTCTTTTAGGGGTTGTGTTGTCAGTTCACTGGGTCTCATTAACATTCTAGCTCTGTATTGCCATTGCTTCTTGCTTGCTTACCAGCTGTTCCTGCTGCTAGCTACAATGTCTGATGTGTTCAGATCACTGGGTTCCTCCACTCACCACTGAGAGGAGACAGCCTTTCCATTGGGGATACCCACGTGTCTGCCCTGTCTGCAACGGCACCAAATAAAGTAATAGAGCCTCGCATGGCATATGGTGTCTGGATTCATACAAGATGCAAAACTATTCCAGCTCTAATGCACAATGACTCATAGCATTGCTAATTTTTCCCAAACAAAAGCCACCTTCCACACCCATGCTTTTAAACCTCGGGCTATGAAGTCTTACAAAGCTTGCGGTTATTAAAAAGAAAATAATCCTGAAAGTGTATAAACTGCACATAGTAATTCAAGGGGTTTAACAGGTTGGAAATTTCAGATGATAAATATAATTTTTTTTATACAGAAGTATGTCAATAAAAATATTCAATTTAAAAAAAAAATAATAATGTTGCATAATTAGAAAGAAAGTCATTTTAAAAATTACCTTTTGGTGATTTTTTTTCTGTGTATGTTTTCCATTTACTGTTTTCATTTTTTCGATTATTATTATTTTTTCCATTAAAGGGATTGCTCAGCCATTAAATAAAAAAAAAAACGTCAGAATGGTTTAAAAAGAGTAAAAAAACAAAGAAACTCACCGTTTATTTATGGCTCCTGTTCCAATGCTTTCCAGGCCCCCCCAATCTCTGTTTCCTGCTCCCTCGAAACAGAAATGTAGCCTCTTAGCTAGTCACTAACTTAGGCTACTTTCACTCTAGCGTTTTTGCTGGATCCGGCAGAGCTGAGCAAAAAACGCTTCCGTTACTGATAATACAACCATCTGCATCTGTTATGAACGGATCCGGTTGTATTATCTTTAACATACCCAAGACGGATCTGTCATTAACTCGATTGAAAGTCAATGGGGGACGGATCTGTTTTCTATTGTGTCAGAGAAAACTGATCCGTCCCCATTGACTTGCATTGTGGGTTTTGACAGATCTGTCTTACTCCGCATCCCAGGACGGAAAGAAAACCACAGCTTGCTGTGGTTTGCTCTCTGGTATGAGAATGCAACCAAATGAAACGGAATGCATTTTGGAGCACTCTGTTCTGTTCAGTTACGTTTTGTCCCCATTGACAATGAGTGGGGACAAAACAGAAGCGTTTGCTTCCAGTATTGAGACCGTGCGACGGATCTCAATACCGGAAAATAGAAACACTAGTGTGAAAATAGCCTAAGGCAACTTTCACATCTCCTGTAAAAATATCTGGCAGGCTGTTACAGGGAGTTCACCGGATCTGGCATTGCTGGATTCTGCAGTTCACTGCTGGATCCCTATTGACTATAATGACAATTCACAGTAAACCATGTTTTTTCTGCATGGTTCCCGGCATTTATAGGCACCCTAACCCTGAATAATTTTGTATATTTTATGCATTTATTATTATAATGGTCAATGAAGGATGAGTAGGATATTATGTAGCTAACTAGTAAAAGTTTTTTTGTAAATCTGTATAAGTGTAGGTTTTGGCTGCGGTAAAATGTGAGCCTTGTCCTACTCCACATTGTCCTCTTCCTTAAATGTGAATGTGCAATATGGCTTGTTTGCCTTTAGTATTTTAACACTTCCGGTTTATTGCCTCAAAATCTACTTAACCATTTACATTTATAAACCAATCTGTCCATTCAGTGCGCGGTGGCTATGTTTACGTTTTTGGAATTATCATGCTAATTGACATGTGTTGCCCACTCAGGTCTCACATCTTCAAAGTGATTTCTGGCACTATTTGTAGGTGCTAAAGTGTGTTGTGGTCATTAGTCTAATGTACACCGCTCAGCGGGAGGCTGGAATTTTCTAAGGTTTAAGCACAGTTCACTAATAGAATCTGCCCTTGGTTTAGTGAATGCACGCTTAAGACATGGCTGACTTTTGCAGAAGCAATTCTGCTCATAGCGTTTCACTATAAGGTCGTGTTCACATAGTTGAGCTTTTTGCCTGCATCTTTTTGAGCAAAAATGAGATTGAATTTAAAAAAAATGAAAATCTTTTTACGTCTTTTAGACATTTCTTTTAGTGTTTAGTATTGGATGTTTTTTGTGATGACTCTCTTCCCAAGCTTTAGACATTTCTTGTAAAACGTTTTTGCAGATCCATTGCTTACATTCTTCCTGCAAAGGTCTTTCTTGATGCCCGGTCCCAGTAGTTAAGTTGACAGACATTTTATGACCAAAGGACTATTTTCATGAAGAAAAAGCAAAAACTCAATTAGGACTAGCATCAGGAACATGATATATCACTTAAATCTTGATGATCTACCCCCAGGATATCAGATTGGTGGAGGTACACTTTTATTTATGTGTACTCGAAAGAACTAGAGACCTGTGTCTAGGTGCAACAGGTAATGTCACAAAATACATGAAAAGTGACAGCATCATCTGTAGATACAGTGCAAACATTAGGGTTTATTCACACATACCATTTGTTTGCCTTGATATGTAAATAAATGCTTATAAATGGCACAAGCCAAAGTTATTCTTTTATAAAGTGAAAACTTTACTTTTTCCATTTATGAAAGAAAAAATGTTTTGCTAATGGAATATTACATAAAGGCTGTAGAATAACTGCTAAATTGTTAGTTGTAAAAATATTGCTTTTCTTATTTTTTATTTTCTGCATTCCAAACTGTTAGACTTCTTTAACATGAGCGGCTATGTTCTCCAGCAGGCTGTTCCAGCATAGAATGCTAGGATATGGCCAGACAAAAACCGCTTAGTGCAGCGGTATTTGTCCAGATGAATCCCGTCATATTGCTTGTAGCGGCTGGATCTCCACCTGACTCCATTATAGTCAATGGGGCCAGCTTGCCTACCAGTACTATCCAGCAGTGCAGGATCCAGAGAGCTCCAGTAGGCTGTTCTCTACCAGAACAGCCTGCCGGTGGTGTGAAACTTCCCTAAGGCCGGGTTCACATCTGTGTTGTGAACTCTAGCACTCTGATCCAGTCACTGTATCCAGCCTATATGCTGACTTTCAGCCGGACAAAAAATACTGCACGCAGAGGCAAGGTGGCATATATGCTAGAAGGCAACCGGATCCCTTCCAGATCCCATTATAGTAGTCCTCTGCTGGAGCAGACTGCCTGAGTTCACAGCTTAGATGTGAACGCGCTCTTTGCTAGAAGACAGTATTTGCTAAGGCTAAGTTCAAATCATCGTTTATCTTTTAGTTTCTTCTGATCCTTAAGAAGAACAGAAAAAAAAAATCGATCTGTTGTTTTGAGCATCAGTTATATTAGTTTGTGTCACTTCCATCATAGATCAGTTACTTTTGATGGAAGAAAAAGTCTTGCATACAGTACTTTTTCTCCCTTCAAAAGTAACTGATCTCTGACAGAAGTGACACAAACTGATCCTAACTAATGCTCAAAAAAGGCAGATCAGTTAGTTTAATTGCAAACTGAATCTAACTGAACGTAACTGATGCTCGAATTAACAAATGTGTTTTTTGTTTTTGTTTTCTTTTTTTCTGCTCTCCTGACAGATTAGAAGAACGGAAAGCTAAACAGTGCTTTGAACTCAGCATTAGGGTTCATTCAGACTATTGTATATTTGTGTCCGCCCCCGTTCTACCATTTTGCGGAATGGAGGCGGACCCATTCATTTCAATGGGCTGCAAAAGATGCAGATAACATCTTGTGCTGTCTGCATCCATACTTCCTTTCCACCGCCCTGCAAAAATGTCTTGACGACAAAACAGATATGGTCATCTAAATGAGCCCTTAGCCACATTTGTCTAAAAAAAAATAAAATAAAATACAAAGAAAAACTAAAAGTTTTCCTATGCAAAGATAGGTCTCTAAAAACTGAGCTCCAACACCATGAGTGGCCCAACAGAAAAAAATCTTAAAAAATCTATTCCCTAATTATTAATATGGTACAAGTCCTTCAACCATT
This sequence comes from Rhinella marina, assembly GCA_900303285.1. NCBI lineage: Eukaryota > Metazoa > Chordata > Amphibia > Anura > Bufonidae > Rhinella > Rhinella marina. The sequence continues at coordinate 989,548 of ONZH01025655.1, read as the reverse complement.
GTAACCAAAAGAGGAGAGGACATTTTTTTTGGTATCCAGTATTATATTACAATGATAAAACCCCATCAATTTCAGAATACAAATATTAAAATAATTTGGAAAACTGAAATCTAATTCACTGAAAACCAGTTAACCAATTCCCAAAGGTGAAATTTTATTCTGATCAGAATGGCTCAAAAGACACCCCATCATGAAGGGACTATTTATATTATAGTGCAAGATGCTGAAGCAGGTTCATTTACTTTATGCAGGATACGGTGTTAAAGTGTCAGATATGACTTTCAATCACTGAGCTTTTTTTTTACTTTTTTTTATTCCTTTACTGAATATAATGATTTGTTACAGATGTGTTAAAGAAACAAAGTGACAGTCAACCATTAAGGTTTTGCAACAAATGGTTTTTCTTAACTTTTTTATTGTTACACAGAGCTTTTTTTTTCTTATAAGCAGTTATACGGATTTTAAGAGCAGTCTCTTCCTAAATTTGTCATCCAAGGCAACAAAGACAGACTGACAAAGAGATAGGGTTAAGAGCCTTTCAGTTCTCTATGCGTAAGGGTCTAATTAATACTGTGCAGAAAAAAACATAATATTTTTTTGGCTTGAAACAGTCTTATTAACTCAATTTTCCAGATAGCTCGGGAGGAAAAAAACAACTAAGTGCCTCGGATTATCTACCCTTTTTTATTTCGGAATAGATGAAAAAGAGCCCTCGGTGTCTCATTTTCAATAAGGTATTTTGCTAGTGACAAAAAAGATTTCTGCTCTGCTAATTTGTGTAGCCACTTGTGCTCAGACTGTGGACTCTGCTTATTGATTGCTTTGTCTAGTACTGTGTTTCACAGATAAAATATAGTAGAGGTTGATATGTATGGAATATTAGAATATGTGCAAATAAATTGTTGAACAGGTACCTTGACATACCTGCCAGTATTACTTAGCTGGATGACAACAGCTTTAGAATTGGGAAGGTCTTTATTAGTCAGTTTTCTAAATTTGAAGCCTTGTCCCATCACTAATGTAAAAAATGAAAATCAGACATATAGTATATGCCAACCTCTTTCTAACAAAGCTAGAACCCTGTACCTCACATGGATCCAGAGATCTCCATATTCATTGCTCTGCAAGATTTAGATCAAGCTCAAGGGGAGGGACTTTTCTGCTGCAGCTCAGGGGCGTGTCTCACCTCTCCCTATCACAGCTCAGGAGGCAGTTGAAGGATGAAACTGAGCATGTGCAACCAGCTGCAGTGAGCAGGACAAAGAAATAAGAAAAACAAACAAACAGCAGGTGGCGCTATACAGATACATTTTAGTGAATAACTCATTGGCTAAATTTTTAATTACATGCAATTACAAAAGTATTCAGATGCAGGTGCTGGTTTGAAAACTGTAGAATATTTTTCATGGGACAACCCGTTTAAAGCTATACTTCCGTTAGCCTTTTATTTCTGTGTATACCTAGAAAATTATTTTTTAAGAATGTTTATGTTTTTAATTTCAGCAGTACTATGCTATTGGAAATGAAATGCAAAATAGCGTCCATCTGTAGCATTCAGCACAGAGAGATAAAACTCCTATATAGATATGCTGCCCTTTTTATATAACTGCTGATGTGAGGGAAAGATATCTGCTACTGTAATAGTAGATGTAGAATTTAGAATGGCAGTATGATAGCTCTATTGTACTTTGTTTGTACTTTTGCTGTGCCTAGAGAAAGATGACCATTAAAGAGCGTTGCAGTTATCAGTGTAATGTGTTATGCTCTAACTGATTCAGTACAGGGAGGCCGTCTCCGGTCGGAGTGATGGTATGACTGAGAAGATAGAGAGACTGCATACTGTGCTAAAAGTTCAAACAAAGTAGGTAGTTATGGAAGTAGGACAGTGACTTTAAAAAATTATATCCACCCATTAAAAAACACATAGGGTAGGTCATCAATATCAGTTCAACGGGAGTCTGGCTTCCAGCGCCCCTGCTAATCAACTGTTTGAAGAGACTGCGGCCCCTTCCTAGGTAAGTAGGTAAGGGTTCAACAGTCACATGGCCTAGGCACAGATCAGTCCAGTTCAATTGAATGGGTCTGAGCTTCAATGCCAAGCACAGATGCTATCCAAATGGATGGCACTGTGCTCAGTATGCTGTGCGGAGGCCGAGTGCTGCGGCCCCAAACGGCTGATCGGCGATGGTCCCTGGTGTTGGACCGCCCCTATCTAGTATTAATAACCTATCCTAGGGACCTGAAAGACCCTTTTAATCTGCCCCCTTAAGCTTCTGTGGTTGAACAATCATTACTTTCAGTGTTAAAGAACTCCTAGAGGTTTACATCATACTAGGACCTGCTTTACATAGAACTCTAGTAGGAAAAGTACGCCCACCATTCTTACCAGAATTCATGCACCAGTAGTACCCTGCCTAATATTTAACATGGAAACCCCTTTAATGTTCAGTTCTTTATCCTTTTCTTTATCCCTTGTTCTTTCTGTGGTGTCGGTGTAACCATTAGAGTAGTTACTATATAATAACCACCTAACCGTTCTGCCCGAGTCCAGCTCAGGCAGTGTGAAAAGTAGGTAACTGGAGGGGGGAGGGTTGCTTTAGATGGTGATATCTCCTCAATGGTAGCAGCTAGAAACATGCAACTGGTTTTGTCTGACAGTCCAGGCTATGATACAAGACCAAAATGACAGCTAAAGTCCAAGAAACAGAGAAATCACTGTTAGAAATCATGTCTGGAAGAATAGCTAGAGAAACCTGTTTTTACTTTCATTTTCAGCTGCATTCACAGCATCCCGATTTCTATCAGTGATATCTTTCTCTGTCCTGAACATATTGCTGCCATTTTTTCTGAAAGTTTTGAATGTCTGCTTTCAAACAAGACCAGTTGCATGTTTATAGCTGCTACCATTCAGGGGGTAGCAGCATCTAAAGCAGTCCTCCCCCCTCCACGTAGCTACTTCCCACTGCTGGAGCTCCGCTCTGGCAAAACAGTTAGGGGGTTAACCTGGTAATTAGACCTGCTGATATCAAAGGGTGCCTCCTGACCTAATGGCAAAGGTTGGGGGATAGAAGGATTGCACAGCTCAATTTCAACATGTCCAATCTTTTTTTTTCTTAATTGTGGCAAGCCATTTGAGGGAGGCTTACACCCCTCTCCTCATTCTGAACCCCGAGCGCACATCTGTGTAAAGTGGTTGGGAGGATAGCTGTCGGCCAAACGAGCATTCAGCTATTTGAAGTGTACAGCCAGCCCTACTTTTTCTCTGTTACTCACCATGGCAAAATGAAATTTTCAAAAATCACTGTCAGCAGATTCCCCTCTGCTTTTTCCATTCAGGGGGTACAAGCATTTTAGGCAGCTTTTGTATTCTGTTAGCGTTGCAGTTAGAGCAAATGTGATTTCCCCCTGGCTGCTTTCTTATTACCTGAATAACTGCTGCTTGTGAAGGAAGCAATTAAGGTAATAGAGGTATGTTGAAAATAACTAGTAATACAGTTCATATAATATTAAAAAAATAAGATTTACAAGATTTTTATGTAATTTTCTATTAATGGTGTTGTGACCACTGCTGCAGTGATGGCATGTAAACAAAGACCGGTGGGGAACCACAGGAACATCAGCAGTGAAGCTGCAGGGGATGTCACCTTCATAATCTGTCAGACCCTATCATTAATTGTTATAAGAATATGTAATAATAGTTTTTCATGTGTACAGTGTTTTAGATTTGATTTTATAGCCGTTGTTTTGCCTTACCCAAATTGGTGTAATGATTAATATATATTAACCTGAAGAGAGTCAAGTATCTGCTTCAGGGCCACATACTTTGTAAAATGTCATAGGACACGATATATTGGTTTTGGTGGGTTGGGACAAGCAGCCTTTGTATAAATCTCACACTCTTGGCAATAGAACCCATGAGAGTATTTAGTAATTAACATGCCCTACATGTACTGTGTTATTTGAGCCTTATTCATGCTAAAGGAAGACCTTTCATAGCAAGTTATGTTACTTGTTATGTAATTGACTATTCTATTTGGCAGACCTTTGCACTGCTCTTTGCTTATTCCATCAGGGGAGAGTGGTAACCTGGCCTCTGGAGTAACAGCAACTGATGGGAGGCAGAGAAAGTTTCCACTCATGTATTAGTCTGGCTTTAAGGTCAAATATACATTGGTTTCTGTGTAAGCATCTCTGGCATATTTGCAAATGAGCAGCTTCTAGTAACAGTCTCTGCTCCAGAACTCAGGCAAACAGGCAGGAAAGCATGTAGTCTGACAAGTTCACCTGTTGTGATGAACAAAATTGTGTAAGAAAAAGAACCCTGGTTTTGGCACTGCCGCTCATGGACTTGAAAGCCAGTATATATATAAAAATGTAGATGCCTTGTTTTGCAACACGTTTTGAAGGCGAATAGCTCTCTTGGCCTGGGCCAATAAAAAACTATAGATAAAACAATGGTCTGGGTATTTAAACCGGTCATTTGGTGGCGCACAGGCGCAGCCGGCTATGAACCAAGACTGAAGCCCCGGACTCTCACTCACTGTGCGGTAAAAACAGCCACAGTAACTGTCACAATAACAAAAGGTAAGTGCATTACCAAATAATCTAATTGATAATATGCACAAGGCACTGCCTCCACTTACTTTGTCTTCTGTGTGCTCACCTGTTCTGAAGAACAGAAGCAGAAGGAAGCTTGGTTTAAAAGCCGATCAGTGAGATTTATGCTCTATTTGAATCCTGCTCTAGGACTGTTTGACAATTATTTCACATGTTCCTGTGTATTTGTTAGTTCTCTGTGAATACAGGGTGTATTCTTGTGTTTCTGATCCGGCTTCTTTGCCCAAGTTCCCTTTGCCTTCTACTTGCTTGCTGCTGTGTTTGTCCTTGTACGGTTTTGTGTCCATTCTCCTGCCTTTGTATCTCTGTACCCTTTTTCTCTCTTGATGTTGGCATCACTTTCAGACATTGCAGATGAGTACCGTACTTTTAAGTCTTTAAAGGGGTTGTCCGAGTTATTTTTTTGTCATTTGTATGCTTCTAACTAATCAAATATAACAGCTTTTCCAGCACTTTGTGCTTCTACAGCTGCTGGTTTCTCAGATTTCACTCAGGGTCACATTACCTGTGATGTCAGCTTTTCTGCCCGCTCATCTCATAATCTGCTTTTCTGCCTGCTCATCTCATAATCGTGCACAAGCAGATAAGAGCCAGATAAGAGCCTGTACATGAGATGTCACTGTGCTGGCCACGCTTCTTTCAGATAAAACAATAACCCCTGCAGCCAGAACGCACACAGGGCTCAAGGCTTTAACACAGTAGCTACAGGAAGTGAAGAGACATAGCTCTGTGTCTACAGGATGAGGAGGGCAGATCCTGACACTGGAGGAGATCTGCAAAGTATTGCACAAGAAAGGTAGGGGGAAGTTCCTGTGTGTATCAGTAATGTCAATGGACAGCTGGGACTTGTAGTTCTATACATACAACATGCTGCTGAGTATCCTAGCAGGAAGACATTTCTCTCAGGGCAGCACTTGTATTCACTCCCTTTGCAGAACAGGGGGAGGGGCAGAGATTGTTGTTACTGCATGTAAACAAAGGACAGAAGAGAACCAGGGAAGTGAGGAAATAGATTTCTTTTTGCCTAAAACTTGCTTAACTTAGTTATATATTGCTGCCCATCAGATTTACAGCACTATATATATTTTTTCATAACTCGGACAACCCCCTTTAATGTTTGACTGCCTTCATTTTGACACCAGCTAGTACTATTCTATCTATCTGCTCCTGGACCACTCAAGTTATCTAGTCGGCTTTCTGAGAGTCGGATCACACTTCACAGGGCATCTGTTGTGCTGTAGTCAAGGCCTGTTAGTAATAGGGGTGTTGCAGGGCAAGTTCACCAGCTCTTGTTGAACCAAGTTTGGCAGTGGCAGCATGGTTTATTGGACAGGTTACTTGTATCCCATAAATTTTTCTACCACATAACACTTTAGGTGCCCTTCTCCAGATACCCTGAAAGCAAATTAGAAAGAATGAGCAATATGGGTGGCAATTAAGGATGAGTGAACTTCTGTTTTCAAGTTCGGTGTTCGGGATATCTAAGGATTCCATTATGGATTCTGCTACCTTGGATCCTAACTTATGGTCCGTGGTAGCGGAATCCATAACAGAATTCTTAGATATCCCGAAACCGAACCTTGTACGCCAAACTTGAAAACAGAAGTTCACTCAACACTAGTGACAACTTAGTATGAAGTCAAAAACACCTTTTACCATCTGCCAATCTGTCTGAAATATTTATCAGGTACAGGGCACAACGCAACTTTCCGCAGTACCTTGTTATTCACCCTTAAGAGGAGCTTTGTGTGAGAGTCAAGAGTTTTTAACCATGTAGTGAAATTCCATTATGTGGATTCACTGCTATGTTATAACTTGTTGCCTAATAAGTCAGCTCATCTTTCATGTTTTTTTTTCCTCTTCCCGATAGTGATTGATGTTCAACCACTTGTTTTATTGAATCTCATTAAGGTCTGCAAACCTGCATGCCAACTTCCAGTAATTAGAGTCCGGATAGCCATTCCATCTGTTCTTCAAGTACTGTTTAATTAATGAACTTTTCAGCATGTTCTTTGCCTTGTAAAAAGCTCTTAGTATTCTCAAGATGTTGAATAGGATTTGCATTCCAGCTTTTTGCTCATTGATTACAAAGAAATCTTGCAGTAGCGTTCATTATGGAATCCCAAAACTCACACTTACATATTAATACTTGAAAAGAGTTGCAAAGAGATTAGATTTTTATTATTCGAATGCTTAATTAGAGCTTTTCTCAGAATTAGGTTTGAAAAGAGATTTTTTTTTTTAATTAAGCTACTGTATTTTATTATTGTCCTAGTATCACATGGAATAAAAGCTCTGGTCTCTAGTATTCCTTTTAGCATTGCTAGTGCAGTGGTGTAGGCTTGTAATGTATTGAATGATTATGGTCTTTAAAAAAGAAAGCAAGAACTTTTTAGTTCTAGTTACTTTTCCATCTTCTGATTGTCCTCAGCCAGTTCATTGGCTTTGAGTTTCAAGTATATTCCTACTTAAAATTCACCTGCTGTCAAAAATGGACACTTGATCCTGAATCTTAATGTGCCATAACTTTGTGCAGTCTTTCTTCTCTAAGCTTCTCTAACCAGTTTCTCAACTTCAGCCCTCACTGTTTGATTGTCCTCGAGGACTTGTCCTGTCCTCTTTGTATTATTTGGAATCACAGTTTTTCTTGGGAAACTCTTAAAGGTTTTTGGACTTTAACTGTTAACTATACCCTGCTAGACCTCTTGAAAAAACCCTACTCAACTTCGCCCCGCCACTCTATTCTGGTCCTCTGGCCCAGTTCAGTGGTCTTCCTATCCCTGTCACATAAACCTCTGCACAGTCAGAGTCAGGAGCACCACTGAGGTCAATGACATGTCCCCAGGTGGCATGTGACTGCTGGGTCGCATTGTGCTTGGGCACATGTCACAGATAAGACTGTTCTTTGACTGCATTGGCACTCGTTTCCTTGTCCCTCTGAAAATTTACAGGGCAGGGATCAGAAGACCTCTAAATGGAGCGTGAATGGAGTGGCGGGGAGCAGTGGAGTACGATTTTTTTCAACAGGTATATAGGTCAAGAAGCTGGACAAACACTTAAAACATAAAATGTTCGTGGTACTTAAGAAGCACGGTTCTAGACTCATTTTCTGGGACAGGAAGTAGTTTCTGCTAGGCGTCACTCTTGAGTATGCTAACATTCATCTGGTCAGTATGGTCTTCCTCCTCAAACCCTCTCAAGAAACAGTATCCTATAGTATGCTTTTACTATGGGGACACACACTTGACAGATTTTTTTTTTTTTTTGTAAAGTGTGAAATATGATCTGAAAGCATTTACCAAATAGCAATCTGGCAGTGACTTGCATCCAGACAAAGGTTCTGGCATCCAATATGCCCTATGCTTCTTATCCCCCAACATCTACTGCTGGGAGTCTTCACAGTGCCCATACACTTTAGACTGTTGGCTGGTGTTCCTCTAATGTTTATGGGCACAGACACAGATTTTAGCAGTCTGTCACTTATCTGCCAGTGTTATACGGTTGTAGATCCCTTGCAGATTAATCATTGCAACTTATGCTGGTGAAGGGTCATAGAAGAGTCCAGTTTTTTCAACCCACTGCTGATTGACCGATTACTCCTAGGGACAGACCGCATGGCTACGGTATTTCTAATTCAGGTATATGGTATTAAAACATACCATGGGTTCCCCAGCTCCTGTATTTTTGGCGGTGTAGCTATTGCCGGTAATATTTCAAGCCATTAAAGTCCATTTGGTTCAATGCTATTTGGGTTGTCTTAAAAGTTACTGGATAAAATGTAGGAGTGATAGACAGCTGCCTTTCATCTTATCCTCCCGTGTTTCGTGAGAGCCTTCCTAATAATTACATCCTATTATAGTAGGATCAAATAAAACAAACATAAAAATTGCTGCACAATACAAAACATACATTTTCATATAAAGTGGAATGTAGCTTTGGTTGTTCTTTTAATTGTATGTAATATCTGGGTTAAAAGGGAAATGTAGGAATCTAAATCATTTTCTGGCATGCTATGAAAGCGGTTGCAGTGCTGGTCGGCCTTTCTCATACATGAGCACATAAGTTCATCGCCATCATATAATAGTAGTGTGCTCAGTATGGTGTTTCCCAGCATGCTGAGGAATATGTGACCCCACCGTTGTCCAGGAGGACTTTTATGAGCATTTGACAGTTAGTCTCCCTATTCTGTAAGTCTGTAGCGTCTGAAAGGGAATTAAGGTAGCTGTGCACATTAGCCTAAAGTTGATCTGTACAGAGGATTGCAACTAAAACATGTGCGTTGGCTGAAATTTAACAATGACCTATTCTTCTAGCTGACCAATTACACACCAACGTCTACAGCTTTGCACGGTGAAATATCATACGTCCAGATTCATTGAGCATATGTGGCCATATGAACGACTAGAACAGTTAGTATGGACTAAAATGTATGTGGCAGCATCGGCATAAGTCATTCACCAGAACTTGGTTTGTTCAGTGGTTGTTCAAAGATCCACCTGATATGGCCTCCTGTGGCAGGTCTGCTGCAGATTTTTTGGCCAAACTCTTCAGAGGCAAAATCTGCACCAAACCATATGGATTTTGCATAAAACCTGCAGATTTACTACATATTTCACCCTCTGCATGTCAATTTATGTGCAGATTGTATGCAGTCAGAACGTTCCACAGCACGTAGATGAGTTTGTTTTTTAAAGTCTCACCCACTTCTATGCTAAATTCACCCATGTGGCTGTCTCCTAAAGGAAATTCATCACATTCATTTTATTCACTGGTATTTGATTTATTTTTTTGCAATTACTGTGGGGGGTTTTACGCAGTGTTTTAGTGGGATTTGCAGCATTATTTGGGGTTTTTTTTTGCCCAAAAATATGGTCATATTTTATGTGAAAGTCTTAAGTGAAATAAAACCCTCTACAAACAGCTCTAGATATGGTTTTATTTTTTCCATCAGTTCCATAGAGATTGAGTGGAGGTGCAGGACGCAAGCCAAAAAGTTCAGAAAAAAAATTGTGTGCGAAGGAGACCTAAGCATCTACTCTGAACAATATTTTTAGCATCTGTTTTTATTTCTTTATTGCGTATTTTGTTCTATTCTGTTTTCTTTATATGATTGAGGACAAGCATCATACCAAAAAAACAATCTATTGACTTGTGTAGGGGATTGCTTTAAGCATGCTCACTGTCATGTGCAAAGAGGGGACTGAGCTGGTGTGGTGTAATCCCATGGTATTTGAGCTGGTGTGGTGTAATCCCATGGTATTTGAGCTGGTGTGGTGTAATCCTATAGTATATGAGCTGTTGTGTTTTAATTCCATGGGATCTGGGCTGGTGTGGTGTAATCCTATGATATCTGAGCTGGTATGGTGTAATCTCCTGCTATCTGAGCTGGTGTGATGTAATCCCAAGGTATCTGAGTTGGCGTGGTGTAATCCTATGGTATCTAAGCTGGTATGGTGTAATCCTATGGTATCTGAGCTGGTGTGGTGTAATGCTATGGTATCTGAGCTGGTGTGGTGTAATCCTATGGTATCTAAGCTGGTATGGTGTAATCCTATGGTATCTAAACTGGTATGGTGTAATCCTATGGTATCTAAACTGGTATGGTGTAATCCTATGGTATCTAAACTGGTATGGTGTAATCCTATGGTATCTGAGCTGGTGTGGTGTAATCCTATGGTATCTGAGCTGGTGTGATGTAATCCCATGGTATCTGAGTTGGCGTGGTGTAATCCTATGGTATCTAAGCTGGTATGGTGTAATCCTATGGTATCTGAGCTGGTGTGATGTAATCCCATGGTATCTGAGTTGGCGTGGTGTAATCCTATGGTATCTAAGCTGGTATGGTGTAATCCTATGGTATCTGAGCTGGTATGGTGTAATCCTATGGTATCTAAACTGGTATGGTGTAATCCTATGGTATCTAAACTGGTATGGTGTAATCCTATGGTATCTGAGCTGGTGTGGTGTAATCCTATGGTATCTGAGCTGGTGTGATGTAATCCCATGGTATCTGAGTTGGCGTGGTGTAATCCTATGGTATCTAAGCTGGTATGGTGTAATCCTATGGTATCTGAGCTGGTGTGGTGTAATCCTATGGTATCTGAGCTGGTATGGTGTAATCCTATGGTATCTGAGCTGGTGTGATGTAATCCCATGGTATCTGAGTTGGCGTGGTGTAATCCTATGGTATCTAAGCTGGTATGGTGTAATCCTATGGTATCTGAGCTGGTGTGGTGTAATCCTATGGTATCTGAGCTGGTGTGGTGTATTCCTATGGTATCTGAGCTGGTGTGGTGTAATCCTATGGTATCTGAGCTGGTGTGATGTAATCCCATGGTATCTGAGTTGGCGTGGTGTAATCCTATGGTATCTAAGCTGGTATGGTGTAATCCTATGGTATCTGAGCTGGTGTGGTGTAATCCTATGGTATCTGAGCTGGTGTGGTGTAATCCTATGGTATCTAAGCTGGTATGGTGTAATCCTATGGTATCTAAGCTGGTATGGTGTAATCCTATGGTATCTGAGCTGGTGTGGTGTAATCCTATGGTATCTAAGCTGGTATGGTGTAATCCTATGGTATCTGAGCTGGTGTGGTGTAATCCTATGGTATCTGAGCTGGTGTGGTGTATTCCTATGGTATCTGAGCTGGTGTGGTGTAATCCTATGGCATCTACCTCCAGTTTTATAGTAGAGTTGTTACCTTTTATTGTGTATCCAGTGTACACAGCACAAGCTGAAAAGTAATCATGACAAAGCAGTGTGTAATCCTATTGTGAGGGCTCAGTGGCAAGTATAAAAACTAGATTTTATGCTTTTTTATAATTTTATTATCTAATCTTCCAATTTTTGAAAGGAGTTTGAAAATTGGCAGGATAGATGAAAATTGGCAGGATAGATGATAAATATCAGAGGGGAACCTCAAGCTTCTTTCTATAGAGCTGACATAGACAACACTCTGACCATCAGATGTGAATGGAGCAGTGAGCGCAACGCACACTCGGGGACCCCTCGTTTTTAGAATCACTTGGGATCCAAGCAGTCAAGACCCCCCACCCCTGCAGTCCGATATTTATCACTTGTCTTTTGGATAGGGGATAATTTTTGAGGGATACCGCTTTAATATAGCGATATGCAAAACCAATGAAAAACTATGAAGTGACTTAAAAATATTCAATTCATTTTATGCTGTTATTCTCTTACAGTCAGGGGCGGTCTTGGGCACCACGCATCCTATGCATTTGCATAGGGCCCCTGACGTCCAAGGGGGCCCCCACGCTCCGCTCTTGTGCCGGTGCCCAAGACCGCCCGCCCAGCTGTCACTTACTGCATTTGTCTGAATGCGTACGCATTTTATAAATTAGTACGCTAATGCGTACTAATTTATAAAATACGTACGCATTAGTGTACATACGTATGAATGTACGTATGAATTAGTGCAGATTTGAAAACGCGCACGCAAATACCACCCGAGCATGCTCGCTCATCTCTAGTCCCAGTCTTTGATGTGTGTGGAGGCGTGTCATTTGGGGGCCGTGTCATCAGGGCGTGACGCGTCATTGGGGGGGGGGGCCGGACATAACTTCGCTTAGGGCCCCAGAAATGCCAAGACCGCCCCTGCTTACAGTGCACATTAAAACCAAATCTTCCACATTAAATTTTATTCGGAAAATTTTGTGAAAATGCTGTTAAAGGGTTTCTGTCACCAGTTTTTTCGGTATGAATCAGGCTGACATTAGAGATGTGCTAATGTCACCTGATTCCAAATATATATCTGTTTTATTTACTTGTGCCCCCATTTTTATATAAAATGAACTTTTATTTTATGCTAATAAGGCCTCTAGGTGCAAGGGGCGTTACCTCTGCTCCTAGAGGCTCTGTTGATTGACAGGACCAGGCAGAGAAGAAACACTCCATTCACCATAGCTTGCAAGGACCTTCAATGATGTCATGACCATGTGATCAGTCACATGGTTTAGGAGGAGACAGGCTGTTTGTGTGATCCTAACCATGTGACTGATCACATGGTCATGACATCATTGAAGGTCCTTGCAAGCTATGGTGAATGGAGTGTTTCTTCTCTGTCTGGTCCTGTCAATCAACAGAGCCTCTAGGAGCAGAGGTAACGCCCCTTGCACCTAGGAGCCTTATTAGCATAAAATAAAAGTTCATTTTATATAAAAATGGGGGCACCAGTAAATAAAACAGATATATATTTGGAATCAGGTGACATTAGCAGATCTCTAATGTCAGCCTGATTCATACCGAAAAAACTGGTGACAGAAACCCTTTAAAGTTGTCGGGGAGGATATATTAATGATCCTGGTATCTTCAATAAGAATGCTGCTTTACATCCCAGAGGTTTTAATGTTTTCATGGGCACATTTACACATAAATAGGGCCCATTGGAAGAAGCAGCTTACATGGGGTACTTCCATTATTGGCCTTGAATGTCTTTATTGTTTGTTTGCATAGTTAGAGGAAAGGTATTGTGCTGAGCAGAACTGTGCAAGGGGTTAAATAGCCGATACATTATTACTTTACCGTCCTGTTTACCTTGAGGTGGAAATGATGTTCTTGCGACAAATCTTCTCATTTGAGTAAAAATGGAATTTACACCAATTGCCATCAAGATGAAAGTGGCAGTCATGCAAATTCTCTCCTCAAGCAGAGCGCACCTTTTGATGTGTTAATGCACTTACTGATTCTTTTCATTTTAGAAAGTGCCGACATTGTTTTGACACAGAGAAGTGTCTTCTTCAAATAAGCACGTTCTGATACCGTCGCAATTAATGCCCCTTGAGCATCGGATAATATTATTGGTGTTTAACGGGCCGGGCTGAAGCTGCTTTTGATGTGTAGTGGTGACATTTTGTTTGCCAAGGGATATTTTGCAGGTGTTCTTTTTCACACACAATGGAAAATGGACAAATAGAAAGGGTCGGTATTCTTACACAGATAGGGCATCGAATATTGGGATGTTTATTTTGTGCCTTTCATGTTCATCATAGATTATTATATCTTTTACATGTAAAGTGGGTATATTATTTTATTGTAAAAGTTTCTCATTTACAGAGACCACTTTGTGATCTGAAAGGGGTTCCTTGGACTATAACATTGATGGTCCATGCTTAAAGGGGTTCTCTGAAAATTAAGAAAATGAAATACCTAAATATTACTTTATTATAAATATATTCCCATATATCTTTCATTAGTTATAATGGCTCGTTTTGTCTGAGGAGCAATTATTAGGAGAAATAAAATGACTGCTGTCCTATTAGTACACACAAAACCTGTCCTAATAACACAGTCACATCCGCACCTCCTTTCTGCACTTCATGTCTCCTCATGAACTCCATTCCTACAGAGATTCAGCTGAAGATCATATTAAACTGTTTTCAGGACCATAATCCCTGACAAGTAGAGCAGAGAGGAGGATGAGGCAGCTCTTTAGCTCAGTGTTGTGAAGTAACTTGTCCTGCTGTGTGATTAGGACAGGTTTTGTCTGTGCACTAATAGGACGGCGGCCATTTTAGTTCCCCTGATGATTGCTCAGCAGACAAAACGAGCCATCATAACTAATGTAAGGTATTTGGGAATATATTTATAATAAAGTAATTTTTATGTATTTTCTTTTTCTTAATTCCTGGATAATCCTTTTAAGAGTTCTATACACCTGTATAGAAGTAACACATGATCCACCATTCACAATATGTGATGGTCTTAACTTATCTGCTCCCCCTCCCTCCACAGCGACCTCTGCACAGGCCACAGAGCATGTCTAGAAAATTGTCCTGAACAATTCAGTTTGTTGTGCTTATGCTCTGTGGCTGCTGTAAAACATATCTTTAAATGTTGTTAGCAGATCAGGTCAGATGACCTCTCCCATAATCGTGTACATTGGGGAAAATAAGTATTTGATACACTGGCGATTTGGCAAGTTTTCCCAGCTGCACTTTAATCATAGGTACACTTCAACTGTGAGAGACAGAATCTAAAAAAAATCCAGAAAGTCACATTGTATGATTTTTAAATAATTAATTTGCATTTTATTGCATGAAATAAGTATTTGATCACCTACCAAAAAGCAAGAATTCTGGCTCTCACAAATCTTAGTTTTTCTTTAAGAAGCCCTCCTACTCTGCACTCATTACCTGTATATATTGCACCTGTTTGAACTCGTTACCTGTATAAAAGACACCTGTCCGCACACTCAATCATTCACATCCATGTTGTAGGTGGGAAAACTTACATATTCTTGCGATATGCCGCCAGTGTCTGAGGTGAGACAACCACTTTAAAGTAGAAAAAAATATTATACAATCACACAATGAAAGCAGAGTAGGAAAAAGGAACATGTATTAGAATTTGGTTTTAATGAGTAAAAAATATATAGGTGCTACATTCCCTCTAAGCAATTAACTTGCTGAATTTATAGGTCCCACTTTTTTCATAGACTCCCTGCTTTAATACCACCCGATTTTTATGTCTCTACAGAGACTCGCCGTGTACATACAGCAGGGTTTTCTGTCCAGGCAAATTGCTTTAGGACTGTATGACCTAGAAAGAAAAAAAAAGTTCCCTAGAAAATTAGTAATTGTAATCTACACATTCAACTGACTGGGATAACAAAAATTAAGGGCCCCTTTTCTGCAGGTATTCATGTAGTTAAGGAGTTTTCCACTTGAAAACACAAATGAAAGTAATACTCACCGATCCCCCGCAGCGCCTGTTCCGACACTTCACACGTACTTTTTTTTGTCTTGTCTTATTACTTACACCCTTTTGACACGTAGGAAATGACCACTCATCTAATCACTGGCTAAGGTGGGACCAGGGAAGCAGAACTGGAGCAGTGAGGGATCGGTAAAGAAGTATGACTTTGGTGTTTTTACGTCAATCTGACTTTTTTTAAAGCAATATTCTTTCCCAGTGTATTTACAAATGCCATTATCGTACAGTTTAATGTCGCCTTTGTGTCAAGTTAACCAGGTCTATTCAAAACTACATTATGCATTCTTTGCAAAAGCATTGAAGTTCCTCCTACAGATGGCAGATAACTAATTTGTACTTTGGAGAGGTCTATATGGGAACTCTTTTCCTGTATATTTTCCCACACATAAGGCTCTATACTTCCCATTGCAAGAAGCAGGTGCAAGAGCCATTGGTATCCAGAACTGGAGTTACCCATTTGTATAATCTGGCCTACTTCCAAACCATCTGGGAATCTATTCCTGTAGTAGTTAAATAAGGGGAATTACAGTTTTGTAATTAGTTGCTGACCGCTAATCAGAGGGAATGTTAGGTGCTTACCCAAACGGATCTGTACATGTAACTTGGCACTTACGGGTAGGATTTATGAGGAGGTCTTGTGAAGACCACTCATCCAGAAGATGTGACAGCTCAGTGATAAATGGCTTTTCTTTTACTCTAATTTTTGAGTCAAATACAATTTTCACTTTCCCAGAATTTCAACATTCTGCTTTCACTTGACAGGTATTTTTTATTACAGGCAAGCAGCATTTTCATTGCATTGTGCTACTGCATTATATGATCTTAACATACAAAATATGTAATGTAGTTGAGGCTCCTCATTACAGAACTTGCTGATTCGTGTCCTATGAGTAGTCAGTGGTCAATATTGTCAACAGATATGCTGCTATTTCACCTATCTTCAGCTAAATGTGTTCCAGAGTAAAGTAATTTTTTGGATGAGGTATTAAAATTTTGTATACAGTTTAATTTTTAGAATTAAAGGCCCCTTTCCATCTGAATAAGTACGTCTTGAAATGAGGACCCATTGATATCCCCAATTTTATAAACGTTCCTGCGTTATTACGTGGTCACCCATTTAGAAGAATGGATCACCATGTAGCGCATGGTCATGTAGAGGCTTATGCTGTGGAGTAATACTTTGGAACTGGTCATTGTCAGGTTCCAAAGGTGAATCCTGGTGAAGTTCTGTGGTTAGAGGTTAAGTTGTTGTTATGGGACAACCCCATTAAGGGCTATGACAATATATTCAGGCTATGTTTGACAATCTGCATGCGTTGTATGAGTTGTGCCCAGTATTTAATGGCAGACTGGCCATAGACCTTAAAGGGAACCTTTCCAGTGTCACTTATGTACCTGCCTGGTGGCCGCAGATGCCCTCCTGTATTCAACTGTATTGCCATCCTGAGGCAACTGGATTAGGAGGACAGAACGTGGCGGCAAGCGCTGGCCACCTTAGGGGACCAGCTCCTGTGGAGGTATTTTGTTCTGCTGGAGCAGTGTTTAGTGGTGCACTGTGGTATTTGGCTCTGCTGAGGCAGTATTTCCTGCTGCAATGTGGTTTTTGCCCCATCTTGTCACTTTGGATCCATCTAAAACATGGGGCCACTTAAAGTTCCCAGGCCAACACTGCAAGTATTGAAGTTATGTCATATCCACAGAATAGGGGATAACTAACTGAAAGGTGGGGACCACAGTTACCAAGAAAGGAGTCCTATGTCCCCATCTTGATGTAGCAGCAGCCCAAGCATACACCTTACTGCTCCATTTATTCTCTGAGGGACTGCCAGAACTAGCTGAGTACAGCGCTCGCCAATTTCTGGCAGTGACATAGAGAATGAATGGAGCGGAAGGGCACATGCTTGGCCTGAGACTCCATGAGCATGGGGACATGGAACCCCCGTTCTTCGGGAGCAGTTATTTAACCTGTCTCCTGTGGATAGGGGATAACTTTAACACTTGTCACAACCCCTTTAATTTAATATAACTGAGCCATATACTCTGTGCTGTTTCTGACATTTCTTTGTAAAACATGCATTGCTCCGTTTGCAGGCTCCCAGAGATCAGCGCTGCATTCATGCTCTTCACACTAGAGGAGGATAATCTTAAAATGAGTAGATAATATCATTAAACAAATACCACCTGGTAGTAAAAATCTGCGCTAAGGAAATAAGAAGGAAGATGTGAGGTGAAGAAGCAGGTGTTCTGCTGCCTCTATCTCTTTGATTCTTGCACTGGAATAAACCGCTTGATTTCACAGTGTGACTGCAGGGCTAAGTTTGGAGGATTGCTTGGCAAAAAGCGGATTCTGGCTCTTTATAATCTTCTCTCCTTGTGTCTCTAATCAGCTTGTGCAAAACGGATTTTTGTATTTTAACATTGCTTGTTTCTTTCCATATCAAGCGCGTCTTTTTTCAGTTATATTTTGTTTTCATGTATGTACTGTGTGTGTGTGTATTTGTGTGTATATGTATATACCGTGTGTATATATGTATATATATACCGTATATGCCGGCGTATAAGACGACTGGGCGTATAAGACGACCCCCAACTTCTGCCCTAAAAATATAGAATTTGGTATATACTCACTGTATAAGACTACCCCTCTCCCAAATGAAAAAAAGTCTGCTTTGATTTCAACATGTTAATTTTAATTCAAATGCATATGACATGCAGGTACTGTATATAGCAGCAAAACTGTCACTTATAAACATAAGGTTGTTTCAAACATGTACGGTAAAGCTAAAACTTTGCAAAACAAACAAGAGAGCAAGTGCCTGGTGATCATAACTGTAAGCTGCGATATTGTAACAGGTCTTGCTGGCATGACAGTTTCCCTTTAAAAGCCTTCAAAATCCTCCTGAGAATATAGAGAATAGTATGCTACTTCAGTATGCTAAGAGCAGGGCTCTCTACGCGCTGACGGGGAAAAAAAAAACACCTCACACAGTGCGGCCCCCGTATATCCGGCGTATAAGACGACCCCCCACTGTAGCCATTATTTTAAGGGGTTAAAAAGTAGTCTTATACGCCAGTATATACTGTATATATATATTTATATTGTATGCCATTAACCTGGAGCATGCAAAGCCTGAATGCGGTGTACATTCAGTTTATAACTGTTAAGTCTTCACGGACATGTGCTATCTGTATTTTCCTTGGACAGCACACATACACATTGATTTTAATATGTTTGTTCACACATCAGTGGTCATCCATGAAAGTCCATGGAAAACCACCAACGCAAGAAGGTTAGTGTCCGTGTTCTGTCAGTGTTTAATGGGGCATTGGTAAGAGATGCTATGGAACTTAATTGTCAGCTGAGCAATGTCCGTGGAGTATGGATGACACATGGACTAATTCTTCATGGCAATCTTCGTGGATGAAGCATGGACGGATTTTCCACGGACGTCAAACGAACAAGAAATGTGAGCGAGGTCTTACTCATCGGTTATCATTTCTGAAGCTCGTGGTGCAGAAAGAGTCAGATCGTGGTTGATGTTGCAATACATTTGACATGTCGTGGATTTAGCACTTTAAGAAAAGTCCACATGGGAAGTGATTTGCAATGGAAAATATCCAATGTGAATTTTGTTTGCTGCATTGGAAAAGTTGAAATTCTCCAGATTGAAAATTGACGCTTCAGGTTAATTTCCACCCACATTTTTTTCAACCGCATTTGTTTAACATTTTGTAATCTCATCCACTTTTCTTTGGCACTGTAAACGTTTGATATTGTTCTAAGTTGATCTACCCTTAAACAGTAAAGTGGTCAGAGTTTTTTTTTAAAACCTACCAATAATCGCTAATAGTTTGTAGGTGCAGCCTGGCCTGGGAATGACAGGGTTAATCAGTTTGCATGAATATCCCTTATAAATAATCCAAAACCCTCTGAACATCTCTGCAGATGTTTGGGCTTAACCAATCCTGACAGCTCATTGTAATTACAATTCCGTATGACTCCTGTCAACCAGTTCATCCAGAACATTTTTCAATTTTCTCTGGAGAAATTGAAGGCTGGATGAACAACAAATGTGTCATGTATAGACAATATGAACATTACCACGCTAATGCGCTGCCCGGGATGCACAGCCTCAGAGAAATGGCTTTGTCAACCAGAACCGGACGTACCATTTTGGAGCTACAGCCTACTGAGATGCGATGTTCATTTCATACTGTAATTATTCATATCCACTTGCAGGCTACCAGGCTTGCATATGTTTTGAACAATTGAAGCCACAAGACCGAGACAAATTATTTAGGGACAGCTATCCATGAAGGGTTAAACAAGTTGACTAAATTGTCCTGTTCATTGGGTTTGCTTTTCCCCCTTCTGTGTTCACTAGACGGTCATACATGTGAGTCCTACCATCTCCATGAAGAACCAGTGACTAGTCCATTGGTGGTACTTAGGTAGAGGATCGTGTATGGCCTTTGTAACTTTTGGATTTGGATGAGCATTACAAATATTCTAAGGGGATGTCCCACAAAAATATCCTACATTTTTCAAACCAGCACCTGGATCTGAATACCTTTGCAATTGCATGTAATTAAAAATGTATTATAGCTACTGAAATATTTACTGAAATCTGTCTGTACAGCGCCACCTGCTGTTTGCCCTTTTTTGAAATTCTCTGTCCTGCTCACTGAGGTTGACATACATGCTCAGTTCTATCCTACAACAGCCACCAGCTGCAGCAGAAAGTATAGCTTGAAATAAATCTATCAAAGCCATGAATGGACAGATCTCTGGATCCATGTGAGGTACAAAGCTGGTTGTACTCATGGAAAAATCCCTTTAACCACTTCAGCTCTGGGCCATTTCTCCCCTTCCTGATCAGGCCTAATGTTGCAAATCTGACATGTGTCACTTCATGTGGTAATAACTTTGGAACGCTTTTACTTATCCAAGCGATTTTGAGATTGTTTTCTCGTGACACATTGTACTTCAAGTTAATGGTAAATTTGAGTCGATAAGTTTTAATTTTATTTATAAAAAAATCCAAAAGTTAACGAAAATTTGAAAAAAATCACTGTTTTCTGAATTTCAATCTCTCTGCTTTTAAGACAGATAGTGATGCCCCATAAAATCCTTTTTTAATTTACATTCCCCATATGTCTACTGTTGGCATCATTTTGGTAGTGTCATTTTATTTTTTTAGGACAGTAGAAGGTTTAGAATTTTAGACGCAATTTTTGCTAATTTGCAAAATCAACTTTTTTAAGGACCAGTTCAGTTCTGAAGTCAGTTTGTGAGGCTTATATAATAGAAACCACCCATAAATGACCCCATTTTAGAAACTACACCCCTCAAACTATTCAAAACTGGTTTAAGAAACGTTAACCCTTTAAGTATTCCACAGGACTTAAAGCAAAATAGATGTGAAATTTCAAAATTTCACTTTTTTTTGCAGATTTTCCATTTTAATCATTTTTTTCCTGTAACACATCAAGGGTTAACAACAAAACAAAACTCAATATTTATTACCCCGATTCTGCAGTTTGCAGAAACACCCCACATGTGGTCGTAAACTGTTATTTGTGGATACGCCAGGGCTTAGAAGGGGAGGAGCAGCATCTGCATTTTCTAACATGGAATTTTTTGTCATGGTTTGGGAGAGTGATAACTTTTTAATTTTTTTGTGGACTGAGCTGCGTGAGGTCTTATTTTTTGCGGGACAAGCTCTGCTTTTTATTGGCACCATTTTGGGGTACATCCGGCTTTCTGATCACTTTTTAATCAAATTTTTGGGAGGTTAACTAAAAAAAAAAAAAGCAGTTTAGGGGCATTTTTCTGTTTTTTTTTTACACCATTCACTTGATGGGGTAGATCATGTGATATTTTTGTAGAGCCAGTTGTTACGGACGCAACGATACCAAATATGTCTTTTTATTTATTTTTTTTACGTTTTACACAATAAGAGCATTTTTAGAAGAAAGATCATGTTTTTGTGTTGCAGTTTTTTAAGAGCCTTTTTTGTTTTCATTTTTCGGGCTATAATCTTGTGTGGGGGCTCATTTTTTGCGGGATGAGGTGATGCTACCATTTTGGGATGCATACGACTTTTTGATTGTTTGATATTATGTTTTTTGGTAGGTGATGCGACAGAAAAAGCTGTTTTGGCATAATTTTTATTCGATTTTTTTTACGCAGTTCACTTGATGGGGTAGATCATGTGATATTTTTATAGAGCCGGTCGTTTCGCACGCGGTGATACCAAATATGTCTATCTTATTTATTTATTTTAATTTGTAGCTTTTTTGATTAAATATTTGGGGGGAAATTATTTTTTTTATATATATATGTGATTTATTTATTTTTTTTTTTTAATAATACTCTATTTTTTTTATTTTTTTTATTTTTTTACACTTTGTGTCCCCCATAAGGTCATACAAGACCTCAGGGAGACATTTAACTTCACTTATTTTTTATTATTTTTTTTTTTTTTTTTACACTTGATTTCTCCTGTAACTGGGGCTGACATAGTAGCCCCAGTTACAGGGGAAATATATCCCCAGAGAGGCTGTACAGCATAATACTATGCTGTACAGCCTCAGTGCAGGGCTGATCGGGTCTATGAGAGACCCCGCAGCTCCTGCACTCTCCTGGCCCCGGCGATCACGTGACCGCCGGGCCGGAACAGGAAGCGCAATAGCGCTTCCTGATCTGTATACACAGCGCTCGTTGAGCGCTGTGTATACAGCGATCTAGAAGGCAGGGACCCCTGGGAACGGTCCCTGCCTTCTCTTTGGGGTACCCTGCTGTCACTGACAGCAGGTACCCCACTGTGCAGCTGCACGATTAGCGTGCAGCTGCTATCTCTGAATGGACGTTCAGAAACGTCCATTCAGAGATAGATAACCACTTCCCGGATGTTTATAGTCAACGGGCGGATGAGAAGTGGTTAAGGACAGTGCCTGTTTTGACCCTAAAGGGATTCTCCAGGAATTATTTTAAAGGCCTCCAGCAACCTGTCCTAGAATGTGAGCACCAATTGCAGAGCTACTACACTGCTCTTCAATAGATAGTAATGATGTGATCTTGCCTATGATATGCCATCATGGCTGAGCAGCTTGACAGGAACACTCTCCAGTAAGCAGTATATGCATGTGCAGTGCCAGAGTGTAGTATCTAGTGACTCCGCTCACCCCCCTAAGCTGCTCTGCAAGTGGAGGCAAACAGTCTTGAACCCTTCTAAGGACCAAGCTCATCTTTTTGTGCAAGCACAACCACCTCTGATGGATTGCAGGGTGGTCGTAACCCCTGGATACAAACAGTGTATAATGTGATGGAAAAATGAATCAAGCCAGCAAAGGAAGCAATATGGACAATCACAATACATTAGTAAGTGCCTTGTATTACCTTTCTCTACATGATAAATGCCTTTTACTGAAGTGAGACATAGCTGTTTATAACAGGGTTTATATCTGAATTTTAAGATTGATTTGACTATGGCACAGATATGCCATGCCTTATGGAAAACCCTATAGAAATATTTTTAAAAAATGAGTGCAGACATGATTATTATTTACTTATTATCTGCAAATGGTCCTGGTAATGTAGAACTAGAAGCTATAATCATTGCATAATAAACCAAGTAAAGTAAGTTGGCATAAATATAGAGAAAGCTTTCTTACCTGTGTTGGATGTACTATTATGTTATCTATTTACTAGCCACATCTCGAATATAACGCGTGCAGAGAGAAGTTCAGCAAATTATGTCTTTCTCATTTACCGTAACATTCAGGAAATGGTCCTGAATCTTTTTATAGCACCTTACAGTTAGTGCTCCTGTCGAGAGATATAATTGAAACAAGATTAAAGTCTCCACCATCATCGTGAGTCACTGATATCACTCCGCCGAAGTCTGCACATTCTTTGATGTTTTGGCTTTTCTTTTTATTTAGATTTAGTGAAATGCTGTTCTCTATGAAACAAAAAGCTCTAGTTGACCATTGAGAAGTCATACGAATGTACGACATATCGAGGTCACTTGCAGCTGTGAATAGCTACACGTGGATCATACTCACGTGGTGGAGCAGGAACAAGGAGAGAAACGCCAGCTTTGATTCCCTTTTATTGCTGATATGTAAACAATTGTATATTTAGCTATTCTCTGTTGTAAAAAGTTAAGATCAGTTAATAGGTTGTAGGGCTGCAGAATATTAAGATGTCCACAATAGAAATGCCATTTATGGTAGCCTGTATTTTGAACCACGTTTCAAGTACTATTAGTTTAAGGGATTGTTAAAGGGGTTGTATGAGTTATATCAACTAGCACATAATATTATATATAACTGCATCCAGGGGTGGACTGGGAAATTAAATTGGCCCTGGGAAAAATACTTAGTGGCCTGTTTTGTAGTGAGGGTCAAATTGATGGAAGGCAGGGCCAGCGATATCATATTGTGGCACATTATATCATCCCAACAGAGCCAAATAAGGAGGAGGGTGGGGTGTGGCTAATGAGCAGCAGCACTTGTATACAGTCCCCATTACCACAGCCTGTCCCGTCCGTCCTCTCTGTAATTCATGTCTCCTCATAAACTAAATTCCCCAGAGATTCAGCTAAAGTTCTTATCATCTTTATAATCCCTGACAAGTAGAGAGGAGGAGGCAGCGCTTTATCTCAGTGTTGTAAAGTAATTTGTCCTCCTGTGTGATTAGGACAGGTTTTGTGTGAACCAATGGGACAGCGGCCATTTTCTTTCCCCTGATGATTGCTCCCCAGACAAAATGAGCCATTATAACTAATGAAAGGTAGTTGAGAACATATGTATAATAAAGTAATATTTAAGTATTTTCATTTTCTTAATTTCCGCAGAACTCCTTTAAGGTGTCTGCATGAAAGATCATTCCACCCGATGAACGAGCGTGTTTCACAGGCTGGTTATTGGGAATGAGTGTTCTTACAAACATTTGTTCCCGATAATTGGCCAGAGAATTTCCCTGTGTAAATCTGCTTTAATGCCCATGATTGAGTTTAATGCTCTTTCTCAATCATTGTCTTGTGTGAACATGGCGGGCCAGCCAACAAACAAGCAAACGCCCATTTATCGTTGATCGCATGTTTTATACCAAGATAAAAACCATTATTTGTCACAGCAGATGCCTCACATAAACAGGGATGTGCTGCCAAAAATAATTAAACTATTTGTTCCCAAGCGATTGGTACTCATCATAGTTTCATGGAAATGGAGCTAAAGGAGCAAAGGTCAAATTGCTAAATTGTCGGTCCACACTCGTTACCAGCAGAAAATCTGCCGGTGTAAGTGGTCGTTCAGTTATTTGATTATGTGATACAATCAGTAAAATGACTCCAATCAAGACCCTTCCGCTATCTGTGCTCATGTGTGCAGTGCATTCACCGGTGGTCATTCAGACCTGTTGATGTGACAAGGGAGTAAAGTGGCCCCACCAAGTTAGAAATAGTAAAGTCCCCAGTGATTCAATTAACTTTCCACTCCTCCCCATAAAGCAACAACTGATTAGAAGACTTCTTGAAATACGTACATGTTACCGTCATTAAGAATGGGATTAACTGTGCAATAACACACAGAGGGCCGCATTGCTTGGTAACATGAAGCCTTTCCCCACACGTAACTCCCTTGGCAATAGCTCTGCTTGTAGAACAAGACAGCTAATTACATAACATGGCTATCGGCAGCACTGATAGAACAGGACACCTACATTGTTACACTGCTCTCTGTAGACCAAGGGAAGTTCAGGGATTTGGCTTTAGCAGGAAGCAATAAGTCGAGAGAGCACATGCTGCGTGTTTCGAAGAAACTGTTGGCATTAGTAGGGTGTCTTTTAGGAGTGGTTTAATTATAAATCTTTCTTGCAGCTTTGAATCAGAAATTTTATGGCCATGTAAGTGCACATCCTTCCTATGTTTCGTATGTGATTTACCTATTTGAGTATGCTTTGACAGTGAGCTTTGAAACTTACTGCTTTACATTAGTCCCTGGCCCCATTTCCCTACCTCAGACACAAATACACACAGAAGGGTGAATTTCGTAGAAAGCCACCTAACTGTATCTGTTTTTGGAAGTACGTAGAAGAAACTCACGTACAGGCAACAAGAATATACAAAACTCCAAGTGTGCTCTTGAACTCGTGACCCCAGTCCTTCAAGACAGATGACCGTGCTATAACATTGATAGTATTCAGTTACGTAAAGTGTTAAGTAAAAAGTAAAATCAAGCATTGTGTTGGGTGGAGACACTGCACCTCAAATAGCTAGAACCAGTGGACATTCATGGAGGTTCTTCATCAAGTTGAAGTGTCATAGAGGTGCCAACAAGCCTTGCCTTTTCCTAAAGAAAAGGGAAGAAAGATTAAGATCATCCTTTGCAGAGCATTATGTAAAGACTATAGTTACCCAGGTTATTAGTCTTTGTGGAGTTACTGACCAATGGAGGACAATAGCCTGAGGGCTTTGGTAATTTTGGTGGCAGAATTATTAGGTAAGCTGGCCCTTTCTCCTTAATACATATGCTTCTATAGAATATATCCAAAGGACCTTTTGGATGACCACAGAGGGAAACAAAAAAGAACGTGCGCCAAAATAGTCCCTGTGGATATAGCTGTTGTGCCAGTATATAGTTGGTAGTGATTTAAGTGAAGATAAAATAGTGGTAAATCAATTAAAAACAATAAGAATTAAAAGATGTATTCAAATTCGTGTGTATCACACGTTTTGTGTTCACTTACTTCACTCGGGAGTGGCCTGAGGGATAAAGCTCAAGACACCGACAGGTCCACCTCCCCTGCCGAGATCGCTTGTAGTGTGTCAAATATTGATGTCGGCCTCAATCATCAGCGTCTTCATCAATATTCCTTTTATTGTAATAAGCTCAACGCATTTCGGGGGTCACAAAACAAATCCCCCTTCTTCAGGAGCACATAAATTAATACGTACATTTAAAACCTATGGATAAAACAGGTATAAACTTACTGGTGGCTGTCTCTTTAAATAGTGTATTTTCCCGCCTGAAAAACGCTATGCTGGAACGTAAACTACTTCCTGTCTGTGATGATATAGCTAGCGGTTTCAATTTAGATAAATACAAATTATATATAGTCAAGATTCATATTGGTGGTAGTGGGATAGGGTTTCTTTTTTCTATATGGATTAGTTTCAGGGGGGTCCGAGCCCCCTGTGGTATTTAAATTCCAGCGGTGAGCGTTCCACCGCGGTTCACCGGAAGTGACTTCCCGGTCCCGGAAGTCGAAGGTGAAGGCTATGTGCTCCACTCGGCTCATACTACCTTCTAAGAAAGAGACTTGGAGCGCACCTGCGTTCCAACTATGGACCGGGCACTCTGGGACTCATAATAATATTATGTTAGGGGCATATAGTTCAGCCATATGATTTATTCCAAATGTAAATATTGCCTATTCAGAATATGTGAAATGGTAAAAGAAATCATTGGTTGAAAGGGTAAAATGAATAAAATATATGAATTAAATAAATGAATGAGTAAATAATTTATGAATAATAAGATATATAGTGAATAAACAGATAAATATATAAATAAAATATGTGAAATAAAAAAGAGAATATGAATTTGGATGGATGAATAAATTAATATATATATATATATATAATCTCCTAATATTATAAAAATGAGTTTCTGTCTGTCTGTTCTCTATGCACAACCAAACTACTGGACCGATTTTCACCAAATTCGGCACACAGGTACATCAGGTGCCCGGGGAGGTTTTAGACCAGGTCTCATCTCTCTAGGACATAACGTTCCCGAGATATTCCCAAAATATGACCTGCATTAGCCAATATTAGCCTGGCAGCATTGGTTTTAAACCCCAACTGCCATCCTCTGCACAGACACACACAGGGAGGGCAGGTTTCCATAACAACACAGCCAGGTAATTAGCAGACAGCTGAGGATCTCAGGTAACAATCCAGTGATTTGTATTCAATGCTTTAAAGGGGCAGAGCGCTGTGGATGATACTGTTAAAGGGGTATTCTGGTTACCATAAGTATAACTTATGTTTTAGACTATGTTGGGGAGATCTAATAACTATGTATAAATATATCATCGGTCAGTACAGAGATCTCTCCCATCATCTATTTATCCCGAGGACTGTGACTGTGACGAGGGGACATCCTCTGCGTCTGGAGGAAAGAAGGTTTGTACATAAACATAGAAGAGGATTCTTTACGGTAAGAGCAGTGAGACTATGGAACTCTCTGCCTGAGGAGGTGGTGATGGTAAGTTCACTAAAAGAGTTAAAGAAGGGCCTGGATGTATTTCTGGAGGGTAATAATATTACAGGTTATAGTTACTAGAGAGGGGTCGTTGATCCAGGGAGTTATTCTGATTGCCTGATTGGAGTGAGGAAAATTGGCTTCTACCTCAGGGTTTTTTTTGCCTTCCTCTGGATCAACTTGTAGGAAAACAGGCTGAACTGGATGGACAGATGTCTTTTTTCGGCCTTACAAACTATGTTACTATGTTACTAATTTTAGACTATTACCGTTCAGTAGTAAATCTTCCACTGCTACCCATTGCGTGTCCTCATAAATTACCATGGCACCGACCTGTGATTCACACCACTCTCAAAAGAAGGACTTACAACACCTGCTCCAGGTTTCACTAAGCCACACCCCGACTCTGTCAGGCCATGCCCCCTCCCCCCTCCGCAGCCAATGGGGATTGAAAAAATGAAGGTAAAAATAAACTTCTGTCAGCTGCAGGGGTGGGAGGGTGAGTTTCTCTCTGCAACAACACACAGAAACATTAGATGAAATAGACTAATATTAGACTACTACCGTTCAGTAGTAATAAAAGATGTTTTCTTCCACTAAAAGGACTTAAAAGCAACCCCCCCCCCCCAAGGTCCCGCTAAACCGTGCCCCCGGTCAGGCCACGCCCTCTCCCACTCTGCAGCCAATAGGGATTGAAAAAATTAAGGTAAAAATCAACTTCTGTCAGCTACAGGAATGGGTGGAAAGGAGACTTTCTCTCTGCAATGACACACACACAAACATTAAATTAAATAGATTAAATATACCCGTGTGAAACAATGTTTTCTTCCACTGCTACCCACTGTGTTTCCTCAAATTACCATGGCATTGACCTATAATTCAGGCCACCCTGAAAAGAAGGACCTAAAAGCACCCCCCCCCCAAGGTCCCGGTAAACCACGCCCCCGACATGGTCAGGTCATGCCCCCTCCCACTCCGCAGCCAATGGGGATTGAAAAAATGAAGGTAAAAATCAACTTCTATCAGCTGCATTGACTTTCTCTCTGCAACGACACACAGAAACATTAAATGAAATAGATGAAATATACCCAGGTGAAGCCGGGTCTTTCGGCTAGTGTGTATATATATATATATATATATATAAGTACACATATGAGTGTAAAAGATCATAAAATAAATAAATAAATGGGTGGATGGATGAAATGAATATATATATAAAAAAAGATGAATAAATGGATACACATATGATGTGAAAATTAGAATAGTGGAAACTTCGTCTTGTGGAGGTTTTTTAGGAGAGATTTCAGGTAGGGATTCTTTTATCATAAAGTGCCGCTTTAGTGTAAGTTTCCTAATTAACTTGTTAAGAATGACAAAGAGTTCGAATAAATCGGGTTTAGATGTAGGGCAAAAAGATAGTAACAGCTACAGGAGATAACATCCCTATTCGGCACAATATTAACTGTGGTACATCCAATGTTACATACATACATACATACATGCTAGAATGCCCGTGTAACTTGAGATACATTGGACGTACCACACAAGCACTCAGAGAACGAATCAACGAACGCTGTTCTAACATTAATCGTTGCATTGAAACACACAGCATACCAAAACACTTTGCAAATACCCATAAGAGTGATGTGTCACTCCTACGAGTCACCCCTGTTGAATGGGTCCCCAGTTCTTTCCAGCAATTGAGCCAGAAAAAAATGTTCTGGATTTTTAGACTCAACACTTTGTCCCCCTTCGGTCTCAATGAAGCTTTAGAATATAGCAATTATTGATTCTTTTATTTAATTTATGTCTTATGAAATTTAATATCCGGAATCTTTATGTAATTCAATATCCGAAACCATTCAATTTAATTTATATCTTATGCAATTGAATATCCGGAACCGATCCGGGATCTTTCCCTTAGTGTATTTCATCTAGATTTATACATTCTATTGTGTTCAGATGTTTATTTATTCCCTCTTTCGATATTAAGGTAGAAAGTACCGATCATATGACTCTCATATGTGTATTCATTTATTCATCTATTTTTATATATATATATATATATATATATATATATATATATATATATATATATATTTATTTCATCAATCCACTCATTTATTTATATTCTGATCTATTACACTCATATGTGTACTTTATATATATATATATATATATATATATATATATATATATATATATATATATTCATCCATCCACTCCATTTATTTTTTTATATTATGCTCTATTACACTCATATGTGTACTTATATATTTTTTATTTTTTTCATATATATATTTATATATTCATCCATCCACTCCATTCAAATTCATATTCTTTTTTATTTCACAATTTTTTAATTTTTTTAAATTTATATATTTATCTGTTTATTCACTATATATCTTATCTTCTTATTCATAAATTATTTACTCATTCATTTATTTAATTCATATATTTTATTCATTTTACCCTTTCAACCAATGATTTCTTTTGCATCTTCTGAATAGGCAATATTTACATTTGGAATAAATCATATGGCTGAACTATATGCCCCTAACATAATATTATTATGAGTCCTAGAGTGCCCGGTCCGTAGTTGGAACGCAGGTGCGCTCCAAGTCTCTTATTTAGAAGGTAGTATGAGCTGAGTGGAGCACATAGCCTCCACCTTCGACTTCCGGGACCGGGAAGTCACTACCGGTGAACCGCGGTGGAACGCATATGTGTTCCACGGAACCACCCGAAGTGGAACGCATTTGCGTTCCACATGCTCACCGCTGGAACTTGAATCCCACAGAGGGCTTGGACCCCCACTGAAACTAATCCATATAGAAAAATGAAACCCTATCCCACTACCACCAATATGAATCTTGACTATATATTAATTGTATTAAATTGAAACCGCTAGCTATATAATCACAGACAGGAAGTAATTTGTGTTCCAGCATAGTGTTTTTCAGGCAGGAAAATACACTATTTAAAGAGACAGCCACCAGTAAGTTTATACCTGTTTTATCTGTAGGTTTTAAGTGTATGTATTAATTTATGTGCTCCTGAAGAAGGGGGATTTGTTTTGTAACCCCCGAAACGTGTTGAGCTTATTACAATAAAAGGACTATTGATGAAGACGCTGATGATTGAGGCTGACATCAATATTTGACACACTACAAGCGATCTCGGCAGGGGAGGTGGACCTGTCTGTGTCTTGAGCTTTATCCCTCAGGCCCCTCCCCAGTGAAGTAAGTGAACACAAAACATGTGATACACACAAATTTTAATACATCTTTTAATTCTTATTGTTTTAATTGATTTACCACTATTTTATCTTCACTTAAATCACTACCAACTATATACTGGCACAGCAGCTATATCCACAGGGACTATTTTGGCGCTCATTCTTTTCTGTTTCCCTCTGTGGTCATCCAAAAGGTCCTTTGGATATATTCTATAGAAGCATATGTACACTACACTGGGGCCTAGGCCCCTGGAACTGAGCAGCCATCCTTGTCCCAATTCTTTCACTACTATCGCCATCACAATTAATGTAGTCTTTTGTTCGTACTTTATAAGAGGAAAAAGGAACGCATATATATAACCACCAGACCTTAGAGTTCAGATATCTTTTATACTTTATCACATCCCCTTGGCGCCATCTCCAGTCTCACTTATTTGGAGGTCCTCCTATCCAAAGAATTGAGATACAATCCTCACCACGTTATTTTTTATTATTTTTTATTTCCTTGCCTTTCTCCTTAAGGTATGGTTACACGAGTAGATGTTTGGTATGATAGAGTCCCGAACAAGTCGTTTCTTGGTGTAGTGAACATTTCAACAATGACCCTTTAGACACGTCGATTATCGTTCGCAAAATCGTAATTTCGATCGTATGTTCCATGGTTTGTAAAGTAGACAGTTGCATTTACTAAGAGTGATAACTTGAGTAGAGTGCTTAAACAAACCAACAGTCTAATTCCTGTTTACACGTATGAAATCGTTAACTTCCAACGATTTTTGTTCCCACACAAACGATCGAACCAACGAGAATCTACCTATTGTTGGTTGTCGCTCTATCGTTCATTGATTTTACATTGCTCAATAATCTTTAGTTTCGCCTTATTTAACAATTTACACAATAATCACCTTGTGTAAAGGTACCTTTAGTGTTTAGGAGAGATTGCTGTTTTTATTGTGATCCCAAAGAGTCAATGTGAAATAATGTACAGTACATGTCTATGCCTTCAAAAATAGAGCTATCTACAGTCTTTTGAAGTCTCTGAACACCTCTTGTCCATGTCCATTAATGTGAATTATAAGTCACAATGAACATACTACCTTCTTGTTTGATCCACCATTTAAAAGGTCAGCTCTTCCTGCACGGAATATCCAGTAATTGATTATTGAGTTTCCATTGCCTGTTCCCTGTTATTTCCTTTGGATTTTTGTGCTGTTGACCCTGGAGTTTTGATTTGAGAGCAGCTATGTGAGACCCAGCTGTTCGGCTGCACGCGCTGGTAATGTGGTCATTTGTGGTGCAGGCTTGAGAATTTCACACAGAAAGCACGCACAGTCGTCTTCCTTGATGGAGAAAGTGACTTAAGCTTTATAGGAGGCTATTCAGACAAAATGAGAAAATGGATCACATTCAGCCATTGATTGCTCCTAGCCCTCCATCATCTTTTCGAGATGCTCTAACTGAATCAAGGATACTCTGTAGGGTATGGGTGAATTGAACAGCTTTCTTAGAATTCCATATGTTTCTCGTTCAGATACCTTCACTGTATTTTTGCATTTTATAAGTATAGAATATCTTGGATTAGACTTAAAGGGGTTGTCCAAGCTTTTATATATATATATATATATATATATATATATATATATATATATATATAGCAGGAAAGTATTGGAATAAAAAAAATAATTTATTTTCACCGTTCCGAACCTCCTCTGACTCTGCCCACCTCCATACCGCAGTGTCATGTTTTTGGCTGTACTTGTAACTTGCTCGTATAGTGCACATGACTGCAGTAGCCAATCATTGGCCTCAGCAGTACGAGACTACCGAAGCCAGTGATTGGCCGCAGTGGTCAGATGTGGATAACAGGCGCGTCATAAGAACAAAGCCAGTGGGTAGGTGATGGTTCTGGAGCAAAGTGGGTTTGGATCAGTGGGTATAACTTTTTCTCGTATTCTAATGTTCTGTCTTAAAAAAACAAAAAGAAACAACTCTGGCAATCCCTTTAAGGCTCTGGCATCAATACTTATAACTCTAAAAAGTTAATTATACATGGAGAACTTGGCAATAATTAGAAAAATGTTTCTTGTAAGATCGTTCCCAAAATAAAGTATGTTCACACTAGTAAGAGGCACCAAGTAAGAGAATCACCTGCTGAATCTGCCTTGTTTTCCCAGAAGGTTTTGAAGGCAGATTTTCCTATTGCAATCTGTTTTAAGCTGATTTTGATGCTGACGTTAGGTTTGTAATGTTTCCCATTGATTGAATATGATTTTCAACTCTTTTTCTGCCCAAAGATGGGACAGGACTAGAGATGAGCGAACGTGCTCGTAACGAGCACTGTAGCGCTCGGCTCCCCTGCACTCGCATGGGCGCAGGCATCCGGATCCGTCGGGCGAGGAGGACAGATCCGGATGCCTGCGCCCATGCGAGCGCAGGGGAGCCGAGCGCAACAGTGCTCGTTATGAGCACGTTTGCTCATCTCTAGACAGGACGCATTTTTGAGCTAGCTGATAAAATTAGCACTGTTAAAAAAAAAAAAAAAAAAAAAGTCATATCTCCCACTGAAATCAAAGGGAGACAGATTTGAGGCATTTTTGACACTGATTGTGAAGAGTTAACTCCATGTGAACATACCCTTAGAATGCTGTAAGTACTACTCATCGATCCCATATTGCCCCCATGCTAGTGTTTGCTGAGTCCACCAAATCTTCCTGCTCCAGAGATTATGTGACCAGCGAAGTGTCTGCATGGCGGGGGGATCAGTGAGGTTAGTATTGCTTTTGTATATTATATCACTCTAAGTTTTTTTTTTTTTGAACAGTTTTAGCTTAGATGAGAAATAAGGTCAAGGACTTGCTTCCTTAAAGGGGTTGTCCTGGATTAGTTCTCAGGATAGGCCATCAATATTAGATCGGCAGGGGTCCCACACTCTTCACCCACGCCAGATGTTACAGTTTACTTCAAGTGCTGGAACTTGTAACTACACCATTGAAATAAGGTACACTCTAACAGCTGATTACAGGGGTTATCCCATGAACATTTCCATCCTTCAATTGCCACTGCAGTAGCCAGTGGCAGTTGAAGGATGGAAATGAGCATGGACTTCCATCTCAGTGAGGTGGACAGAGAAATTAGGAAAATGGCAAACAGCAGGTGGCGCTGTACAGATAGATTTCAGCGAATAGTTAAGTGTTTATACAAAATTTTTAATTACATGCAATTACAAAAGTATTCAGGTCCAGGTGCTGGTTTGAAAACGGTAGAATTTTTTTCACTGGACAACTCCATTAACAGGGGTGCAGAGTGTAGGACCCCCACCAATCTGATATGGATGGCCTGATCCTGAGGATAGGCCATCAAATCCTGGAAACCCATTTTTACTTCCGTCAGACCTTCTGCGATGGTTGTTAGATTGCCCATGACCTTGTTTTTCATAGGAAATTGTTGCAGATACGTCATCATCACACTAACACAGCAAGTTTACCTTGACTTTTAGGTAACTAAAAGTCACCATGCAGGCTGAGAGCTGAGGTTAACATATTACAAATGATTCAGCTGCTGCTACACAGGAAAGCTTGATGTCATTCTATACTTTGCCTTTTTGTTGTTTTTAATGAAATACTTCTCCACATTATTGCAGTTCCTTAATTGCACCGGCTAATTGATTATTATCTTTTGGCATCGTTTCTTATGAGTAAATAAGACTTGAAGATGTTCCCTTCTTTTAACGTCCATCTTTTTGTGTTTTCGGCTGCTCTTTAAGTGAATTGGATGAAAGGGTACCATGCATTTCAGAGAGGTCGTGTAAGGTTCACCTCTGGTTTTCTGTGTTTCTCTATTTTATGGCATTTCAGAAGGAAAATTCACCTTCTCCTGAAAGGTTCCATGTGTTATATATGAGAGAGCCAGGGCTACAAGCAGTGCTGTAGTAACAAGCTGCCTCCACTACATAGTTGACGGCACTGTGTAGTTCCAACCCCCTGAGCTACCTCTAAGCAGCTCATTGGTGGAATGTGGGATGTCGGACCCCCGCCAATCAGTGATGATGCCCTATGTTGAAGATAGGCTATCACTTAGTAAAGCTGGACAACCCCATTAAGCTTCTCAGCTGCTTCCATCACTAGCTGTGTTCTTGGTGCCTTTAAACTTTGTCTTTATGGTACATTTATACAGATTTGTTCACAGTAGAAATATGTGTTTGAGAATTCAATTTCTTACTAATAGAAATACTCATACTTGAATGTAGTCATA
Source organism: Rhinella marina (assembly GCA_900303285.1). NCBI lineage: Eukaryota > Metazoa > Chordata > Amphibia > Anura > Bufonidae > Rhinella > Rhinella marina. Next base: position 954,435 of record ONZH01025655.1, on the reverse strand, counting down.
TTAATAAATGTAATGGAATTTACAGTTTGAAGGACTAACCATTCAAAATTTCTTAAAGGCTATGTACACCTTTGGGGGGCATTTTTATTATTGCATTGTACTCATTTTGAGCTAAAAATATTTAAATTGGTCTTTTTTAAAAAATATGGAGTCCTATTTTCTGTACAGAGCTGACATGCTCTAGTAACATGCTTTGGATTTTCTGTCTTTTCCGTCAGATCAGGAGCAGACAGACTCCTTATCTCTGCTCTCTGATTTTATAAACACTCATTATAGCTCAGTTCTTTTCTTACTGATAAGATTGTGGCGTGAATAAGTGGTAGCATATTCATTTAACCTGAAATAGTGTAAAAAAAAATAAAATAAAATTACTTTCATACTTGCCTCCTCCATTTGCTCGCAAGTATGGCCGAAATCCTGTGCGTGGTGATTTCGAGATTTCGTGCCAGACCTTCAAGCAAGATGGCAACGGCCAGACTGTTGCAAGCAAATGGAGGCGGTAATCTGAGGGGTACAATGATGGGGAGCGGCGCTATCACAGCTCCTTGTCATCACACCCACTACTTACGAAAAATGTGCTTTGCGACAAAGTAATTCGTCATGAAGCAAATTATATTGTAAAATTCGGCAAAGCAGCCGGACTGGATTTTCCAAAACTTCGCTCATCTCTAGTTTTTACAGTCTAGTGGTGAGTCCGTATGGAAACGACCGTGTAATCGAACCACATGTATAAATGATTGGAATGTTCTTTATAATCTTTATTCATCTCCTTTTAAACTCCAGCCCTTTGATATATTGGCTTTGTTACGCACCTTTTCCTGCCTCCCCTGATTGTTTACCTTCCAATAAAAGGAAATAATTTGATTCTTTTATTTTGCCGCCCCTGTATCATCTAACAGGTGTGTATTAGAATAAATTAGCATTTTGCGATGATTAATGTTTTTCTATCGTTCAGCCGTCTCTCTCCCCTGTCATCATTGTGTACCGATGTGTTGGAAGATATTCCATTTTCACATGTAAATTATTTTAATAAAATGGGGCCATAGCAATGGGAAAAGCGGAATGTGCACATTGCACTTTTCTCTGTAAATGAAGGGGGTTGGGGGACGGCTGAGCGATGAGAAATAATGAAGTTGAAATGAACCGCTTTTCTGCAGTTTGAAGCCCTTTCTCTGAAGAAACGTTTTAATTCAGTTTATTATTGTCATTGACAGAGGGCACCTTAGAATTCCTTTGACTGCACACAGCTGAATGTAGCTCAGTTGCACAAAAGTTCCTCTCCTTCAAACAGCCGTATTCAGTCACACCGCTCCGCTAACCCCCATTGATAAATTATGTTGGGTTTTCCCCCTTTTTTATCAGACAAAATCTTTGAGTGGCAGCTGCCGAGGAGGATTGAAACAATATTTGGCTTAAGCAGCTTATGAAAGAAACCGTTGTTTTGCAGTGTGTGATAAATGTGCATGCTTTGACCTGATCATGTGATTTGTGCTATACTGTACTTATTTGTAAATAATCAGCTATATGATAAGCTATATGTAACGGTTCAATGTGTTGGAAGCGGAAAGAGTGGGCAAGCATAAGCAGGATCAAATTGTGAAGACTGAGTCTAGAAGTCTGGGTGACAATATCCCAGTATGCAGTGGAATTATCTACTAAAAGTGGTTTAAAGGACATCTGTCAGCAGATTTGTACCTATGACACTGGCTGACCTTTTACATGTGCTCTTGGAAGCTGAAGGCATCTGTGTTGGTCCCGTGTTCTTATTTGCCCGCATTGCTGAGAAAATATTAATGTAATATGCAAATGAGCCTCTCGGAGCAACAGGGTCATTGCTGCTACACCTGAAGGCCCAGCTTTCTCTGCACCTGCTGTGCCCTCTGCACTGATTGGCAGGGCCAGGCATGATGACGTTTTCACTTCCTGGTCCTGTAAATCAGAGTGCAGAGGGCGCTGCAGTTGTAGAGAAAGTAGAGCCTCTAGGTGTAATGGCAACAGCAAGTGCACATGTAACAGGTCAGCCAGTGTCATGGGTATAAATCTGCTGACAGATGTCCTTTAATGGCAGAACACAATACATTTGCAGCTTCCAGCATGTGGGGATGTGTAACCACTTAGTGAAGAATATTATGCAGGTGATTCCATGTTGTGGCTGATCGGTTGTACAGCTGTTCACCGTGCTCTGCAGTGTGAGGTGTAGTGGTCCATATTTAATACATGTTGATGATATGAATGTGTTGGATTATCCAGTCTGAAAATCGCTTTAAACAATCTGCAGCTTCAGTGAAACCTCCTCTTCTCTTCTATCCTCCAGTGACACCACACTGCTGACTGTGCAGCATCTGTTTCAGCACCATGGACAGCGCACAGTTTTGCAGTGTATATGGCATTGTATGTTTTGACGTTTGTGCACAGTATATTAGTATTGTGTGTTCTATGGAAGAGGCGCTATTCATTTCCTGGCAGATTGAATTCTGCATTTATGAATGGATAGTTTCCTAGCTTGTATTAAATAGGATAAATTACGTATGGGTCCAATAGATGGATGGATGGATAGATATATAGATAGATATGAGATAGATAGATAGATAGATAGATAGATATGAGATAGATAGATAGATAGATAGATAGATAGATAGATAGATAGATAGATATGAGATAGATAGATAGATAGATATGAGATAGATACGGTAGATAGATATGAGATAGATAGATATGAGATAGATAGATAGATAGATAACAGATACCATAGATAGATATACCATAGATACAATTAGATACATTAGATATATATATAGATATAGTAGATGGCTTGATAAATATAAAATAGATACAGTAGACATATTGATAGATATTATTGATATCTTGATAGATATTATAGGTAGATTAGATGTATATGAAGAACAGTAGGTAGATTTGAAGTTATGTTTATTAGAACGGAGAGAATTTAATACAGTAGGTAGTATATTAAAGACATCTTTAAACTGGACCCTTAAGTAGCTGTAAAGAAAGAGTGACCAGTGTATTGTAGGAAGATGGCAGGCTGAGAGGTCGGCAGGCTCAGGTGGCAGCCTGACATAAGTCTAGTTCAGCTCTTTCAGTGATTTGTCACGCAGTAGCCTGCTCCTGCTGTTCCAGCACGTGCCAGCTTAGTGTCAGAGTGCTTGCCCGCCAGACGGCCACTCAAGCCTTGTATCCTGCTGTTTACAGGACCAGAGGCTTGCTGTGGCAGTGTGCAGCATGGAGCCCTGGCAACCGCCAAGCACTGAGCAGAATAAGCACGCTTGTAATGAGTTGTGAATGGCATCATTCGTTCCCCTTAGAAAAGGGTATGGGCGTGTGTCTCCTCTCCAGGCAAGTTTGGAAGCAAATTCATTAACTAGGAGTTCAGCCAGTAATGACCACAGCAGCAACACCACTTTTGATAATTTGTAGTCGCATAAAATTGCCCAGACAAGAGGCAGGATGCTGCTAGCGTGTGCTTGTCAGGCAGAAGGTTCTTGTACTGGCTTTTGAAATAATTTAGGTTGTACATAATTAGTTTTGTGTCATTTAACTTATCGCGTACACTGGACCACTTAATGCAGATTGTCCTAAAAAAAAAAGGACTTGTCAGAATTTAAAAAGCTATTTTATTTTTCTTATTCTATTATAAAAAAATAAAGATTGGAAGACAACATCTTGGAAATATTTCTGACTTATGTAATTAGTATAACGGGTTTTTTTATTATTGCTATTATTATTTTACCAGTTGATGCCTAAAATGCCAACGTATTAGACATTTTTAATTCTTTTGTACTGTTTGTGACGTTCAGTCTTGTTCATTCCTCGTATTCTGATTGTTTTTATCCACATATTAAATATTGCTGTGTAACGATAATTACCCTCTAGTCTCTTCAGTGCGTTGCATCATTTTGCCATTTTCATTCATTCTTGATTTATCCTTGACGTGGTCACTCCAGCTATGAGGAAAGGGCTCTGTACCTTGAAGCAATAATTCAGAACCATAGAGAAGTGATGACATTTGAAGACTTTGCTTCTCAAGTGTTCTCTCCGACTCCCAGCTACTCTCTGGTTGGCTTGGGTAAGTATCTCTATCTCTACAGATTTGTATATGTTTTGTTTGGCATTATTCTAAATTTTTTCCCAGCAGTGACTGTTTTCTGTAGATATTCTGATTGAGCACTTACAGAGCTAAGCTGAAGGGAAGTCTATGACTCTATTCCGTAATAAAGTGTCCTCTTTTTGGATGGAGTCCTTCCATACACTCTTTTATATCCTGGGTTTGATTGTTCTCTCAATTTATAAAAAATCTCGTGTCTCGTAATGAAGAGCAGGAAAATATGTTGGTAAACTACTAATTAAAAGAAAACCAGTGACGTAAAATTAGGCCTTAGTGTTTCCTTTGCTTAAATTTGATATCTGCAATAAACCCTATTTTACTTATCTTATCTAAATATATGCTGATTAATTTCTTAATATACTTGTATAGTCTTTTTCCTCATACAGCACTAAAAATCCCTTCCATAGACAGAGTTACAACATATTACTCTTGCTGCAGCTAGAGGACGTTTCCTGGATTATGGAAAGAAGAAGGCAGGACAGCACGCCAAAGGATGTACAGTGGAGGGTGCACGTCTCCAGGAGGGGTGGTGAATCCCCTCCAAGCAAAAAGGCGACCAGGCATACAAAAAATAAAGTTGAAGGAGACAGCACCTCCTTAGTGGAAATTTATTCCAGATGCTACGTTTCGGCCAAGGAGGCCTTTTTCAAGCATGCATACACCAGCAGTGTCAAGCTATAAATAGCTAACAAGTGACCTCACAAATTAACAAACCCCACCCACAATACGGGTCATGTGACAGGGGTGTGAATAATAGCGAAAATACAAACATAAACAGATAAATGGTTGTCAGGAGGTAAATATGCAAAAATCATAGGGTGACAAATTGTACACATGTACCTTAGATATACCGGTAATGTTGTACATGTAACTAGCGCTGTAGAACCATATGCAAAGCAACCAATGAGTAAATATAGCGTAATAAGACATATAAATGAGTGTGATCATATTTTACATGTACCTGTAGGGAGGAAACAGTAGCAGAGCCTGCAGCCTGGCGTGCGGTGCACGTGTGGACGCCAAAGGGAAAGGGCGCGCTGCCACACTAGGAGGCACGCGTGTGCAATAGGGAGATGTGAGCGCGGCCCAAGGCAGTCCAATATGTACAATATGATCACACTCATTTATATGTCTTATTACGCTATATTTACTCATTGGTTGCTTTGCATATGGTTCTACAGCGCTAGTTACATGTACAACATTACCGGTATATCTAAGGTACATGTGTACAATTCGCCACCCTATGAGTTTTGCATATTTACCTCCTGACAACTATTTGTCTGTTTATGTTTGTATTTTCTCTATTATTCAAACCCCTGTCACATGACCCGTATAGTGGGTGGGGTTTGTTAATTTGTGAGGTCACTTGTTGGCTATTTATAGCTTGACACTGCTGGTGTATGCATTCTTGAAAAAGGCCTCCTTGGCTGAAACGTAGCATCCGGAATAAATTTCCACTAAGGACGTGCAGTCTCCTTCAACTTTATTTTTTTTATGCCTGGTTTCCAGGATTATGACGGTCTTTACCCGGCCCCCCCTGTGTGTGTGGTACCTGTTAAAAAACTCACACTCCTCTGCCTCCTGTTGCGTCTTTTCAGCGCCCTGGCTCCATTTGGAGATCTTCTGGTATCTTTTCTGTTTACTTCCAGCCGGGGTATGGATGGAGTCATGTTCACTACTATAGCTACTGACTGACCTCAGCAGTGACATGTCCCCATCGTTGCTGGGTCCCATGCTGCTTGGGGACACGTCACTACTGAGGCGAGCCATTGGCTGCAGAGCCAGATATGGACCCTCCCGTGTCCCGGCTGAAAGTAAACTGACTAGAGGATTGCCAAATGGAGCAACAGGTCTGGAACGGAGTGGCAGGAAGCAGGTGTGTGTGAGTTTTATAACAGGTACACGCTTCAGTTGTTGGTTGAAAATGTCCAGAATCCTGGTAGACCTCTTTAAAGGGAATGTCAACAGAAAATGACCTATTATTACATCATATTTTTATGTTAAACATATTTATTTTAGAATTTTGGTGAGTTTTTTTTCACTATTTATATTTAAAAAATGTATATTTTTAAAATGACTGGCCACTAGGCCTAAAAACAGGTCATGATTTCCTGTTCTGTATGGGTAACTTTTCAGTAGTTATTACCGCTATCTTTACAGGCAGCACTACAGTGACAAGTAACACCTCTGTATAGATAAGACAGGATCCACCATTCACAGCAGGTGATATCACAGCTTATCAGCTCCCTCCTGACCTCTGCACAGGTCACAGAGCATGCCTAGAAAACTCTCCTATAGAGGTTAATGGGGTCAGCTCTGATTGGTTTTCCTTTACATCAGTTTTGATGTACCTCAAAGTCTTATCATATTTTAGGCCTAGTGACTAATGTGAAAACTGCAGGTTTTATCCTGCAGGGTTTTTTTTATATATAAAGATAGTGAAGTGGAAAATGTAAAAAAAAAAAAAAACTCACCAAAAATTCTAAATATAAATATTTTTAACATAAAAACGGGATTTAAACAAAATGTAATTTTCTGATGACACGTTCCCTTTAAGAACTTTACTATAGAGTTCAGTGTATAAACAGTATGCTGTAAGTTCCATAGCTCCCCCACTGGTGACTACAGGAAGCTACAAAGACAACATGGCTGCTTTCTTACTAAGAGATCCCCATATCTGTCCATAGGCTGTGTTTGTGGCATTGCAGCTGATCCCATTGAAGTGAATGGAGCTGAGTTGTAATACCACGCACAACCTGTGGACGGTGTGGTGCTGTTTGTGGGAAAAAGTGGACATTTATTTTTTCTTATCCTGGACAACCCCTTTAAATGTGTTAGAAAATCACAGTTATGGCGATGTGTTTAGACATTTTCTTGGCATACGACTGGACCTAAAATGACAGGGTGCTGAAAGGTGGACATTACCTTCACTTGGATGGATGGTCATTAGATTCATAAGATTGCATTTACTATGTGTTGCTCCTTTCTTTGTATCATGCTTATTTTTTATTTATTTTTTTAATTTCTGTGCCAGTCCGCTATAGCTGGTACAAGGTTTGTATGAAACTAAAGGTTCTGTGGAGAAAAGTCTGAATTTCTTTATCTGTGGGTCTGGATGGTGGAGGACAGATTGGCCTTCACAGTAGAAGTCGTTTCTGCTAATGCTAAACAGGGATTATACTGCCCAGACACCAAGGTCAGGGATTAATGGAAGAAGAATGCTTGGGTGATATGCCCATAGGACAGCTATTCGGTCTTATTGTGACTCACATCAGCTACAAACACAAATGTGAGCGCCGCGTTTTATATCTCGCCCCTGGTCTCATAGTCTTCAGATTTTAATTGATCTGTGGGTCATTCCAGTTAAAATGGAAACCAGCTGTATTCTCTGGTGTGTGGCCTCCTGCTGGCTTTACATTGCTTATTCTCTGATGCTTCATTGTACTTGTTTATGGCCATGGCTTTATATTGCAGGCAGAGCTATTTACTGCTGCTGACCTGGTGTATTCTCTTGTGTTCAGGGCAGTGAATATACGGCTAAAATATCATATAAATGGTACACAAATGATAAACCTGCAATATGTGTCTCACAAGCCAATCCGTTACAACCAGTTGGACTTTTTTTTTTATCTGAGGTTAGGTTTAGTAGGCTATATGGGACAGTTTACAATTGTGACAAATTCAGGACATAATGGCCCAGATTCAGGGGTTCACCACCAATGAGGCCAGGTGAGGGGATCGCCTCAGGCAGCACCAGGTAGGGGCAAGAGGGAGTGGAGGAAGGGCCATGGGCAATGAGCGCTTTCATTGTGGCAAAGGGGTTAGGTTAAAAAATTGGCAAGGGGGGGCGCCGTTTCAGTTTTCGCCTCAGGCAGCAGAAAGGCTAAGTGCACCCCTGCCCAGATTTACTAATCTTAAAGATGGCGTAAGATTAGACTGTCCAGGCATGCACCAGATTAATCACAGGGGCTCAGGCTGGATGATGAATGTGGTATAGGGATAGACACTTTTCTTTCACTCTATACCGACTATTTTATGCCAGAATTGAGGCACAGTTTTGGTGCAAAATGGTACCTCTTAGGCCACGTCCCTTTCATATAAAGCCCCGCCCCTTCTTTGCTAAGACCCACCCCCAGTCATGCATGCCAGTTTAAAGTGTAGAAACTCTAGATGCGTTGGTTTGTGCCACTTTGTAGACTGCGTTTTGGCATGGACACATTAGTCAATCTGGGCCCATGTTTTTAGCACTAGGAAGATATATGTTGATATGTGGATAAATGTGTGTGAATGTTGAATGTATTTATTGTGCATGGTCATAAGTATGTGGCCACCTTCAGCTTATCTATACATGCTTGGAGAACATCCATAATTTACTCTTAAAAGAACACAAAAAAATGCTCAAAAAATAATATCCCATCATCTCCTTCTTTTTCTTGGTCCCATTTAGTCTTGCAGTTAAAACTAAGAAATATGTAAAGGATTCTTCTCTTTGTCCCAGGAGGTCAGCTGTGTCCCTCCTCCCAGTACTGTGACAAGCTGTAAGACTACTGGCTGCAGCAGGAGCCTCCCTCCTGTGTCCTGTCTGCAGTAGGACAAGGATTGTTAAGCCCTTCCCCTTGACTAGGCACCACTCCACTCAGTTGTCTTCAGATGAAGATGGAGCAGGTTAGCAGGAGATCTACATGACAACAATCTTTACAATTTCTTCTTTACTTTTAACATTTATTTCTCAGTTTAATGTTCCGGTAAAGATCATCTGTCCCCTCTCCTGACCTGTCTGTTTTAGGAAACACGTGCATACCCCTTGTAATAGTAATTCAGGAGCATCTATTCTTATGACTCTCTTTTGTACTATTTGTTTATTATTCCTTCTAGAAGTTATGCAGGAATTACTAGCAATTTGCAGTGAAGGTCCAACCGGAGCTTTACGCAGCCTTCTTTTTTTAAAGTTTTTGAGGGACATTTATTTGGACCAGCGCTTTCCACGCCGTTCTTAAGTCCCTCTATGCTGCCAGTGGAAGAGCCAGAGTTATGTAGAGGTGCAGGCCTCTACATAGGTTTGACGCTTCATCCAGCAGGACGCGTGGTAGCCTTAACTATATTGCAGCTCCCTTGCTGTAGTAAACTTAAGCCCTTTTCCACACCAAAAACCAGTGTGGAAAATGATAAATAAGTCAGGCCTGCCTGCCGCCCCCATTTCTCTCCACTTTGGTAAAGTGACGTGACTGGGGAAAAGTCGCAATAAAGTTGTATTTGACAAAATTTGCTACCTATTTACGTCACAAAAGTGGCGTAAATGGTTTGATAAATGTCCCCCTTTGTATTTTACATTTGCTCTACCTTTTGTGTTCAGTAGTACCAGCATAACGTTTTATGGTAAATTGCACTCCTTGTCACACAAGATCACTTTCTCCAGGGTCTTTGATGGCATGCTTGTCATATTTAGGAAACGGGCCGGCTGCGGTCTGCTCGCTTTAAATTAAATTCATCAGCACAGATACATGTCCGTCATTAGGAGTGTAAAAAGCATTCGATCCCTCCTTCAGTTTAATTAATAATCGCGCTTCAAGACGTCTTGCTTTTCTAATCTCCCATTTGGCGCCGTTCATAAATATCTCTGATCAAAACTGCAGTGGTGAAGAAAAGAAATTAAATTCGGCTAAATAAATCGTACAGAAAATCAGCCATGCGTCACTGTCCAACACTGCTGGCCTGCGTCCTTGTGCCTTTCTCGAGCTTTGTTCAGAGATAAGAGCCGTGTGCATACACTTGTATTGGTCGCCAGTAGCAGCAGGCAGAAGGCTTTGGAGATAAGCAAGCTGGCAGAAGTAAAGGGACCCGATGCTATTTACATAATCGTACCCTGCTTCCTGGAGAGGCGTCAAGAAACATTGGGATGGCCTCTATTTATCTTTGTTGAACTGGAATACTAAGCAACATTGGGAAAAGCGCCTAAGTTAAGGCTTTTCATTAGCGTTCATTCTCTTTATTCCCCCCTCTTTATTTAATAGAAGTGGGACAGGTGCAAACTATTTTTTTTGTTCTTTTTTTTGTTTTGTTTTTGAACTTTCTGCCAAATTTTAACCCGCTTAAATTAATAGAAAAAAAAAAGAAAAGAAAAAACTTCCATAATTAGCTGGTATGACGAGCTGAGATGTACTCTGCTTGAAATCGATTTTTCCCCTGCTCGTTATTTTCAGAGGAAAGAAGGCTTTACATGAACAGCAGTGCGGGGGGCCTCGGAGAGAGCATACATTTTATGTAGACATCTCTACGTGGCCGTCATAAATCACAGGGTAATTATCTTATGTTAATTGACGTCACTTAAATGACAAACTCTAAATTATATATGAAAAGAAATGTTCCCTACCGTGCTACACTTGGTTTGACCCTTAGTCTACGTCTAAATTAGAGTTCTGATGCATTCATTGGTCGGCATTTTGATGAAATTTGCCTATTAAAGAAAAGTTTTTAAAAAGGAGGAGTAAAGTGTCGTAGTTAGAAGTGACCTGATACGATAACAGCTCCATTTTACTAGACACCGTCATTTGGCCCTCGTGTTATAAAGTGTTTTTTTTTTTATTTTTTTTTTAAACTGTCTTTTTTTTCTTTTGCCACTTTTTCCTAAATCTGCTGCTGCGAAACATTGTGTGCACAAGTTCCCCTCTAGCCATGGAAGCTTGTAACTCCGTCTAAAACTGCCTTCCTTGCAGGACTCAATATTTCTGTATTCAGCCTTTCACTAGAACTTTGTGGTGGTGTTACCCGTTTTCGTTTTTAGTGCTTGTACGTTTTTCCTCTAACCATCATCAGTTGAACATTCAAACTTCTATTAAAGGGATTATCCAACCCCTCTAATGCCCGGGCCCCTCGTATACAATATACTTACCTGCTCCCTGGCACCCGTTTCACTCCGGGTCCATGCATAGTCGCCACTGCATCTCCTTGTAGCGCGGATCAAAACATCCAGCATTGCGGGTGACACTAAAGAGGCGCGTCACCGTCGTGGCCTGCTATTGGCTGCTCCCCCCGGTAGCCCAGGCATTGGGGGGTCATTATAGTGGTTGGATAACCCCTTTAATACTAAATTCATTAAAATACTTTTACTTCACACCATTTATTTATCACAATCAATATGACCATTTAACCCCTTCAACACTGCAGTGACTATTGATCTTGCTGCCCATAAAAAATGTTTTGTCTTTCATTGACATTTAACACCGGGGTTCATAAATGGTGTAACTATTAACCTCTTAACAGTCACATTAAAATTGGAAAAACCCTCCCAAAAATGTCACCTTTTTTATTGAAGGTTTTTAATTTGTGTCTGAAGTAAATCTTGTTGGTGCACAACTAGGGGACACAATTGCATTTTTAACCCCTTAGTGACCTAATTAATTTTAGCCTTGTGATTTTGCCCCTTTGTGTTTTAGCAGTCATAACTTTTTCTTCTAAAAAACATTTTTTTTTGCGGGATTAGTGGTAGTTTTTTTTTAGGAACTATTTTGGGGTATATTTAGTCTAATAAATAACTTTTATTATTTTATTTTTAGGGGGAAAGATAAAAAACAGCAATTTTACATTATTTTGTGGAATTTATTTATGGTGTTCACTTTGAATAAATAACAAAATTTATGTTGGTCAGTACAATGATGGTAATGCAAAATTTCTATACATTTTTTACTAATTTTCCTTTCCTCCTGCAGGCTGTCAGCTCCCCAACTGCCCCTCCTTCAGACTGAAGGGGAGGGTGGACTGCTTTAGCTGCTTACATATCTAGTTTGGTAACAGCTAAAAATATGAGCTTTGTATTGTTTGAAAGCTGACATTCTAAGCTTGCAAACAATGTGAATGCAGCTGAAAGTAAAAGTGAAAGCAGGTTTTACCACGTTTATTCCTGACTCTGTTTCTAACAGTGATATCTCCTGCCTATATTGTGTTAATGCTGTCATTTATGGCATGCCAGCTTTCAAAAAAAACCTGGTCCATGTCTCTAGCTGCTACCAATCAGGGGATATGAACAGCTAAAATGTCAGGAGAGGTAATCTTTGTAGTGACATATTTTCCTGGGACAGATTTACTAAGGGTGCCCATACAAGACAAAACTTGGCAGAAATGGCAGATTTTGGCCAACCATCACTTGAAAAACTCAAGGTTGGAAAGCTACATTATGTGTGGCACAATTGGCTAAATTTGGCTGATTTTGTATCACTTTGCGCAAGCCACAGAGACTCTGGGTTTGTTTTTGTTTTTTTTATTGTCTACTTTAGTCTCTGCTGACTTTTTGCCATTAGACAGTATAAACTTAGATGAGGCAGACCCATGATGCACCAGGTGTATCACAGTTGTGCACGCAGTGCGAAAGGTTTGGCAGTCTTCCTAGACATTAGACCCTTTTCCTTATGGTATCTCAAGACTGGAACACTTTACACCATTATTTTGGAGTATTATTAATAACCCTGGCCTTTTTCACTCAACAGACTCGCATCTCCTTTTCTAGACACTTGAAAACTGCTTCTGCAGTGCCTAAAACAGATAAAAAATGTTGCATACTGCATGTACCGTACACCAGTTTTTGGGGCATTTTACATCAAAATTCTAGCACATTTGGAATATCAAATTAGTTTTTGGACTTTTACAGAATTCTGCCACATTTGGAATGGCAAAATTACCCCTTTGTTGTTATAAAACAGAACTTGGGAAAACAGAGTTGAATACGTTCTGTATGCCCAGTATGTCAGTAACACATGGCTCTGACCGCCAAATACCTATTTGTCAGAACCACTGATATCTTTTCTCATTTATTTATTGGTGAACGCTATCTTTACTTATCAGCCCCTTTCCAAATATTGTGAGACTGAGGGGGGATATTCCGGTCTGTGACCATATTAGAGCTACTCACAAGCAGTACGCTGAGGAAGAAGTCACACCACTAATTCAGCAAATTGCTACTAGAGGTTTGCAAGCTGTTTGTGGTCTTAAGTATTTGCTCTTTCTAGGCTGAGTGTTGGTGCGTCAGCACAATGCACATGATCATTATGTGGAGGGAAGTAGATGGAACCTCCAAAGGGTTAATTACATGGGGGACTGTCGACCGCTGAGAGGACTGATCTAATCACTGCTGCCTCCATGTACATCTGTTCACTATGAGGTCATTCTGCATGCTAATGATTTGCAAAAGGAAGAGTAGGGATGCGCTTTATACTAATGGATGTAAACTGTTTTACTTCTTACCTGTTACTCCAGGCGCAGATATAACGGGTTTTACCGCCTCCTATTGCTAAATGCTATATTATACATTTTATGCATCGGTGTTATGATTATAGGAACCTCAGAGGGAATTACATCCCTTTTTATTTTTTACTCTATTTCCAATTTCATAATGTGCTTTTTTTATGAACATATCTTCCAGATTCACATTTTAATTTCTGGCTGCAGCCAAGTTTGTCACTGGTGACAGATAAAGGTGCCCTATAGTGAACACAAGCACATATCTGATACAATATAGACAGTTTAAATCATAGCCCAAGGCATCTCGCCCTCAGTCAGATGATTCCACTAATTGACTCAATTAGGTATATTCTTGTCACTTTTCAATACATGCTAGATAAAACACATTCTTGGCTCCAGTATGGGACATTAGCATAATTATATGTACGTATAAACATGTTTGTTGGGTTGTATAGTTGACAATTTGCATTTCTTTGCCAGTTGACTATTTTTTATGTCCCATGTCAAGGGGGTTAGTTAAGTTTTGAAGCCCTAATTAATATGATGTTCCATATGAATTTTTATGTAATTAGATAGCTGAATTATGTTTTCATTGGATGTCTTAATCATGGTACCAACCATTGTGTTATTAATCTCTAGGTCCTCACATGAAATTCACTATTTCAGTGTATTGTGTAAGGAAGACTAGGAGAAAGTTCTAAACATGTCCCACCTTTATTACCTCAGTATGTTCTCCGCCAGTTTTATTACATTTTACTTAGGTTGTAAGTTGTACTTTTACTTAGGTTGTCATTTAATCGGCAGAATAAAACGGATAGATGGGTTTTGAGAAGATCTAGTCAAACTAGTCGATCATGAAATGATCCGGTGGCATCGGACCCAGTTTGGGCCTCCATAGGCTTATGGATGCTAAAGTCCTCCATAGACATTCATTCACAAACTCACACATGTATATACAATCTGAAGTAGACTTGCCTATTTGGTCACACGTGGGGCAGCTTTCACACCCAGCCTGAGCAGAGGTTCTCAGTAATAATGATGATAACTCTACCTAACTGTAGTAAATGCCTTCTACACCAAGCCCTTCAGGTATGAAATGAGAACCTTTTGGTAAAGAGTTGGACAAGGAACATTGTGAGGCCCATTCCCAAGCCAAAAGAGCTCCAGACTGACCAGTAAATTCCAGAAAATCTTTATGAAAAAAAAAAGACATTGAACATAAGTTCAGCTATATCTAGAGAGGACAGGAGATGGCCAGTGTGTTGCTGTGGAGTAAAGGTGCTCATACCCATTAGAGTGAAGTGATGAAAGTGGACAAATTTATTCATAACAATTATTCATCAGATGAAGTTTAACTTTGAATTTAAGGAATATCATCATCTGGAAATAAGTTGGCGTTTTTGAAACTTTTCATCTATTAGTTGGACCAAAGATCTTTTGTTCCTGAAAGATCTACAAATGATGTTGAAAAAGCACTCCTTATTATTAGTGTCATTGAACATGTATGTCCAGTTTGTAGGACTGCAGTGACCACTGTGGGCTAAAATTGTCCAACCTTCAGCCTACTCCTTTCTAATGTGAATGGGAGTTCTTTCAAACATTCATCATAAATTACTACACTCTCTTTATTCTAGTCCACATGGACCCAATGTGTACTGAAGAAGGCATTTATTGCAGACATCTGATTCATTCAGCTGTATCTGTCATTGAAGACTTTCCTATGTATTGATAACTCTATGATTCTTTTTTAGCTCCAATATCGAACTCTCAAAATAGTCCCCCATTGCTGAGTAATTGATCCTCCACATGTATGACTATCCCCAGCTTAACCGTTTAGAGAACAGAAGTTGTGCATCTACAATGCTGTTCTGGGCGGAGAGGAGCCCTGCTTAACAGCTGTCATAGCTTGAGGGTGGGCTGGCGTCTGGAGCTGAGGGCAGGGAGGGAGGGGAGGATGCTGGAGATTAATTATATATCATCATTCTTTCACTTCCAGCATGTCCGTGCATTTATTTTATAGTGATAATTGCTTGGTTTTTATAGTATGGATCCAGTTGTATCATTCGACATAAAATGTGCCCAAAGTTTTATATATACATATATATATATATATATATATATATATATATATATATATATATATATACTTATATGTTTATATATCTATACATGTAAACTTTACAGTTACATTTGTTACAGTAATCACTTGGTGTATTTTCTGATGTGCTTTCTCCATAATCAAGTAAGAATTGAATATGTCCTAGTAAAACAATTCATCTGCTCATCTCTCCAGCCGTCAGCAATATGACTTCTGCTACCCCCAGTCCCAGTGGATCTCTTGTTCAGTGTCAGTTCCCCTTCGCTCTATTGTTACTCCATCCAGCCCCCCTCCCTCTTGCCCTCATTCATTTCTGACCTATTGTGTCCTTTTCCCTTCTAGATATCTTCTCCCCTTCTGTGCCTACATCTGTTCTCCCCCTCCTCACCTTTTCTCTTTGTCCACCCCAAACATTCCCTTCTCCAAACCTTTCAGGCTGCTTCTTTTTTCTCATCCATCAAAGGAGGTGCTGGCCCTCCTACAACAGGACACTTTTTGTCTCCAGAAAACTCAGTTCTCTGCTTTCTGAATAGTGTACTATCGGTATGCTGAATCCCAGCCATGCTTTGCTCACAGACATGAGCATCTTGTTCACTTGACTGTTCGGTGGTGCTGTCATCCCTTACAGTATTGTTTGCAGTTTTGCTATGAATGTGTAATAAAACCTGATTTAGTTAGCCGTGGCATCCTATACAGTGGTCATAAGACGTTACCTTAACACAGCCTCCTGAGCATTTTCAATTACTTTACAGATATTTTAAAACCCAAGTTTTGCCTCCAAGAATGATTTTACAGTAAAAACTCTTCTAGTCTGAAAGTCTTATTATTATTGGAACTTACTGACTATAGTATTATAGTTTACTGTACTACTGATGATTCGTTACTCAACTGATGCTACTGACTGTGAGGTTTCATTTCTGAAGGCTCTGGGATGGATGCCACCATTGTCATTCTCAAACCACCATCAGAAATGTCTTCAGTCTGTGGCTAGGCCTCTATTAGTTTTACACACTTGGATAGTGCTCTGGGATGGGAAGTGAACATTGTTCTTCTGGTCCAGCCATGGATTCCCAATTGGATTGAGCCGTGGACTTTGACATTCTTTTTTAGCCATTCCTCGTTGGGTTTATGGTTCGGAAGAAGTTGTACCCACAGCTTCATGCTTCTTAAGCTTTGAAGGGCTTATCCAGCTGTCAAACACTTCTAGGCAGACCCTCACTCCCCTTCCACTCTGGACCTATGAAGGGGAGCATACTTACCTGCTATCTGGGTCTCGTGCCACCACGGGCTTCAATGGCACATGTGACCCCTGTCCATTCCAGAAGTTGACAAGTGGGGACCGGAGCACAATGGACCAAAGGATCAGGAGCCGAGCAGCTGGTGGGGCTGCCCAAAAGCGTTTTAAAGCTGCACAGTCACAGGAGGAGGGAGGGGGGGGGAATAGCTATGGGCATCTATTAAACTTTTACAGAATTTCTGACTTTGACTTTCAGGGTCAATGCACACAGGACGGATGTGCTGTGCAGATCTGCACTAAATCTGCACTAAAATCCACAATTGAAGATTTGATACTTTGGGGAGAATTTATTCCAGTCTGGGGGGGGGGGTTGTAAATTTTTGGGCAAAGAATTTTGCAACATTCTAGGATTTTACATAGCTCTCAGCACTTTGGAGAAATGGATGTGTGATAGCTTATGTTAATTAGGTGCATACCACACTGATCAATTGCAACTTTTTGAAAAGTTGCAGAAAAAAGTAGTCTTACAGAGGCATACAAAAACTGAAGTAACAGCTGTTGAATGATGCGCTGTTTGATAGATTTGGCACCAGATAAACTGACTTCAAAAATTCCTCTTGTGATAAATTCCCCGTGTTTTCTGCTTTTATTGTTTTACCTTCTTAACAAAATAGGAACTTACATTTAGGGCTGTGAACGGGTCCGCACCTATTCCGCAAATTTGCGGAATAGGGGCGGGCCCGTTCACTTCTACGGGCGGCACGCTATCTTGCTGAGCCGCGGCTCAGCAAGAAAAGATACAACATGTCCTATACTTGTCCGTACGCACGGACAAGTATAGGCATTTTCAATGGGGCCGCATGGCGTGTGTTCCGAGTGCTGCGGAATACACGCCGGGTGGCCCCCGTACTTTTGCGGGTCCGCAGTAATGCGGACCCGCAAAAATACGGCCGTCTGAACGGGGCCTTACAACGACAATTTGGGGCAGATTTGCCGCTATGCTTTATATCTGTCCAGTGTACATTTACCCATAGTGGTCATTAAATCATAGTCAGAAAATAATGTGGTGTTGAAAATTATGTTCTCTAATAAGTAGATAAAAAACTTGCTCACAGAGGCAGATTTACTAATGCTATAGATGGTGTAAACTTACACCAACTGTCTAGACCTGCACCACATTTATCACAGGGGCGCAGGCCGGATGATAAATGTGGTGCAGGGATAGACACTTTTGTTTGTTTGTGTGTGCGCGCATGCGCAGTTGGCATTTTGTACCTGCTGACTTAGGCTAGTTTCACACTAACGTTTAAAGGGAACCTGTCAGCTCCGAGACACCCCCTGAATTAGAGTAAGTGTTGTGTAGTGTAAGTGATGCTGAATCCGATTATGTAAGTTTTATCTTCATACTCACTTCCATTCTGATGCTGTGCTCTCACAAACCAGCAGTAAAATACACTGAGAGGACTCTTCTTTGAGTCCTCTCCATTATGTGAGTGAGCACTGAAGTGCATTTTACTGCTGGTTTGTGGGAGCACAGCGTCGGAATGGAAGTGAATATGAAGATAAAAATTACATAATCGGACTCGACGTCACTTACACTATACACCGCTTACTCTAGTTTGAAGGGTGTTTCAGAGCTGACAGGTTCCCTTTAAGAGTTCCGGCAGGCTGTTCCAGCACAGCGGTATTTATCCGGACAATTCTAAGCATATTTGCCGGTTGGCGGCCGGATCTGTATAATGGGAACTGGCGGGCATTCAAGCAGTTTCCGCCAAAGCGATATCTAGAGAGCCTTGGCAGGCTGTTCCAGCACAGCAGTATTTGTCCGGCCACTCCTCAGCATATTTGCCAGGTTACGGCCAGATCTAGTTAATGGGACCAGTGGGCATTCGGGCAGTTTCTGACTATGCTAGATCTAGAGAACTCCGGCTGACTATTCCGGATGTTCCCCTGCCGGAGCTCTCAAACGCTGGTGTGAAGCTAGCCTAACATTTGCACAGTCATGACTTATACTGGTATGTAGGATGTGTAATGTCGTATCCCAGAGAGCACAACACCTGCCTTTGCAGTAGTACAACCTGTCATCAGGGCCCGCTCTGCATGACAACCGCTGCACTACCACTTTTTTCTTCTGCTCATGAGTGTGTGACAAGGTGCAATGTGAAATAAACATCCGCAGCAGAATGTGACTGGTACAGAACATTGGTCATCCCTGTGGGTTTGCTTGTAATTATGAAGGATTATGGTATTGCGTTCTAGGATGTAAACTAATCCTTTTGACTTGAAAGGAGTGATCTTTTTTTTCCTGTGCTATACTGCTTAATGAAAAAAGAATAACAGCCAGAAGCCTTCTCCTGTATATCACAATGCCCCCCTCCACCTCCAGCTCTCCGGTGCCATCTAAATGTGTGTATTGTATGTCAGAAATGCACAATGCCGCCCTCTTTACCTCTGACTGAAAGTTCTGCTCCAGGTGGAGCCAAAAAGAATATTCTTTGTCTTTGGGTCCATTATTTGTAGCTATCAACAAAATTTGGGACATATAAGCCTCGCCCTGGGTCCCGATATGACCACAAATCACCCAGTTTTTGGTAAATTTGCACACACTACTTGTTGTCGGCCCACCTATTTCCGGGGACTGATGGCAACTGTGCAGAGACTGTCAATGGTCTAATACTGTTATTAATTATATAGTAGTGATGAGCGAACCCGAACTTCACCGGGTTCGGTGTTCGGGAAAACTGAATATAACGGAATTCGTAGACTGAATGCATAACTGAAGTCTTTAAGAGGCATTCTGTTTTGATCCGTCATAATAGAAGTCTATGGTCAAGCATCACGGATCCGTCTGGTGGACAGAAAACAAGGTCCTGCTTAATGGAAACCAGGCGGATCCGTGATGCTTGGCCGCAGACGTCTATCTTAAAAGCTTCAGTTTTGCATTCAGTCTACGAATTCTGTTATATTCGGTTTTCCGAACCAGGGGAAGTTTGGGTTCACTCATCCATATTATTGAGCTATTGACGATTTGCAGAGCCTGTGTATAAAAAATAACAAATCAGGTAAGTGCACCCCAAACGCAGGACTTTAGGCCGCTTTCACATGAGCTATATGAAATGTTTCAGGTATGCTCAGTAAGAAACTGAAGGTTTTGCACACAAGATGAATGAGTTTGGTCTGTGATTGCATTCAGTGTTTGTTATTTCTGTTAGGATTGCATCCGTTTTACATCAGTTTTTCACGCGCATTAAGAAAAACTGAAGAATAACACTCCCAACAACCATCAGTGAAAAACCCCAAATAAAGAGAAAAAGCAATGATCGCACATACCCTTGCTATGCATTGATCTATTATTGCTTCTCAGTACTACATTAGTAGAAAATGCATTGCATCCGGATATAGTATTCAAAATGTTTTCACAGTCTATCTCTGAAATAGCCTTCTGGTTAGACCCAGTATTTTTTGGGGCAGAGAAACACTTGGTCATTGGCAGAATCCAACCTTTCAGATGCTTTGCAGGCACAGGTGGTATGGTGCCCTATATTCTGAGTGCCCCAGCTATACATCTCTTTAGCCAATATGTGTGATATAGTTATAACTACATAGTGGCTACTAACCCTATGCTTGTGACTCAAGGTATCAGGAGCCAGAGACCTGATGCCTTAGGGCTCGTGCACACAGCCGTAAGCCACAAAACACGAATCCTTATCATATGCAGTTTTTTTTTTTTTTAATTTCTGTAAAAATGTCTTATTCTTGTCCTCAAAACGGACAAGACTAGGACATGTTCTATCTCTTATAGCGAGGCCGTGGAACGGCATACAGATGCATGTTTTGTGGCCCCACTGAAATGAACGGGTCCGCAGCCAATCCAAAAAGAAATGCAGACAGTACGAGGACCAAACATATGGCCATGTGCATGGGCCCTTAATGATTTAACCCTACAGGTCATCGATTTACACGAGCTTGAGGACCTGTACTGTGTGTTACACCTCTTCCCACTCCAGCGTATAAGCTTATGGCTCCCCATGTCGCTTGTGTGTTGTACTTACTCCTGTTGTTGTTTTTTTTTTTTCTCTGTTGTTTCCTTTCTTTTAGATTAGAAAATGTCTTAACGGTTATGAATAAGGTAAGACTCATACAAATAGAGGGCGCACCGGTAACCCTGGCTTGTTTCACTGTGGCTTTTCTCTTTTGCTAATCTGCTCTTATTATGTGGCTTGTAATAGGGGCGCGAAAGACCCCCACCACCACCACCACCCCAAAAAAAATCCCTTTCAATCAAAAGAAAACAAATTCCCAGAGAAGCTTCTCTGAAACAAGTGTTATTGGGAATGAACACCTGACTGTAGTGGCACCGACAATAACTCTGCACCATTAGTAATTCCCCCTGCCCCTGCATGTCTGAGCTTCAACGGAAAGGCACATTCTTTTTCCTTTTCTCCTGCTTCTGTTTGCTTGGGGCGGAATCTGACACCAGCACCTGCCATACTGGAACATGTCTTTGTTGCTTTGCACTTTTGTTTGAATTGCTGCAGGGGCGCCAACGGGAGTTAAAATCCATTTACTTTTTCTTTTGCCTCTCGCTCTCGTTGCCTCTGTAAGCTTAAGAAGCATAGAATAGGATCTGGAGATACACAGATAAGAATCGGCACGTGCTGTGCTACTATAGCCCTTTGAGTTAGCTAAACTTAATAAGTACCTTTCTTTTTTTTTCAGTTTTTTTTTTTTTTCTTTCCTGGGGGAGGGCAGATTGGGCTTCTGAATGGAACAGCTGGGAGAGGAAAGGCAGACAAAAGGAGAGGAATCATTGAGTGCTCTGAACCTAGAGATTGGAGGGAATGGTGTACAGAGCAGGGAGCAGGCTGGCCACACGCCAGGTGTGACCTTTGCAGGCTCGTTGGCTCTGCTTGTTTGTCTGGGCAATTTACAATTCAGCAGTAGGACTGAAAGATAGTGACAGCGGTACTTGTTGTGTATAATGAAGGACGCAGAGGAAGCCTGGTCTAAGGCATAATGATCAGAACTAAAGCTGGAACCTCCAGGGAAGGGGAGGGTGGACGCTAAATTATTCCTTGGAATGCTACGAAACAAAAGTGCATACTAAATCTCCCCTCTTATGAGGAGTGATGCATAAAATTGTGTTCCTCGCTGGAAATTAAGCCGTGGCGGAATACAAAGATTGAGTGCCATCTAACTGTAAGATGCCGTGCCTTCTAACAGTATGATCGATAACCTCTCCCATACTGATATTTCATAAAACGCATTATCACGTGGGTACTGTTCACGTCAGGAACGGGTGCTGCCACACCTTCAGCGGTTTTGAAAGGGATGGATCATAAGAGGAGAGAAAATATTAAAGATGGATAAGACTCCTGGTTTTGACTTCAAAAACGTCATCAGAAAGCCTGACTGTGTGGCAGTACCCAGACTAGCCATCAAAATTAGTAGACATCGTAAGCTTGGTCTCCAGTACCAGTGAGCAGCATTTGGCTCTGATAAGAAGAAGCAATTTTTCGTGAAAAGCCTTTTCTAACGTTCGGTAGATAAGGTGGTATAGTATGTGATCAGCGCTGCTGCACCACATGTTCAGGCTTTTCGATGTAGTTTTTGGAGCCAAAATCAGAAGTGGATCATAAAAGGAGGTAAAGTATGAAGGTTAAATACTACCACTCCTTTTTTTTTCTCCTTGGTTTTTGCTTCAAAAATTGCATTATAAAACTTACATGTGTAGCCATACCCTAAGGTTCCTTTTACAAAGGCCTTTACCATTGCAGATTGGCAATATCGCACATCAGTCGGCTCTCATTTCCTTTCATGTTACAGTTGTCAGGAAGAGTTTGAAGGAACTATTCATGTGATTGTTTGTTCCCCCCTCCTCTCATACAGTTGTGTTATTGCCGGCAGCACGTCCACTATTTATATCAGGGGATGTGCTGCCAACAAATGATCTTTTTTTATGCCTGTACGTGGTGCATATTTTCTGCATGGATTTTTGTGCAGAAAATCTGCATTATAATACAGTACCAACTAAGTAGATGAGATTTTGAAAATCAGAGTATAAATTTCTCGAGTAAATTGACCTGCAGTGCGGATTTTGAAATCTGCAGCTTGTCAACAGTTTGTGCTCTTGTGATACAAAATGTAACGTGCATATTTGGTGCAGCAAAATCCACACAAAAAGTCCTTGACCTACACTTCCATGTGCATGAACCCTAAAAGAAGCATTATAGCATTTGCATTTCATCATTAGGCAGTGATCGGCAATGAATGATCATTTTGCCAATCATCAGCCCTTGTAAAAGGCTCTTAGGAAAAGTGGGGGGAAGAAATGGTAGAGTACATTCCTCCCGTGTGTTCAAATAAGAGATTTCACAAGCACTGGCTTTTTGGGAATTTACACTTTTTCTCACCTGCACATTTACTCATTGCTATTTGCACTCTGCTATCTTCATTTTTTATTTTTGTGGTTTTCAGTGTTGGTGATATTTGCTTTATAATATCTACAGTATGTCATGCATACCACTATTCTGCGGCTGAAAAGAAATTGTAATTAATTGTCGGCTTTGATTCCATATAAATACTTTAGCAATGTATATGTTACTTTACCAAATTTGTAGAAAGCACTCATTCCATGATATATATGTATTATTTTTTTATTAGAAATATTTAACATAAAATTTTATTGACCAGATAATTATTTTTATATTTTATTGAACAGATAATTACTTTTATACTTCATCTTATAGAAGACATAATTATTTTTATATTAAATCTTATAGAACGGATAATTATTTTGATATTAAATGTTATAGAACAGATGCTTATTTTTATATTTTATTGAACAGATAATTATTTTTATATTTTATAGAACAGATAATTATTTTTATATTTTATAGAACAGATAATTATTTTTATATTTTATAGAACAGATAATTATTTTTATATTTTATAGAACAGATAATTATTTTTATATTTTATAGAACAGATAATTATTTTTATATTTTATAGAACAAATACTTATTTTTTCTCTCTCTGAAGTTCCTTGTTATTTGCACTGATGATTAATATTTCTTTTAGTGCCTCCGTGCAGTCGCTGTTAGAGCACCCTGTCTGGGACAAAGCGGGTTAATTGGTTTACAGCTTGGTGTGGAAACAGACCTTCAAAGTTTCATTACAAGAAAAAGGCCAAGTAATTAGAGTTCGTGCCAGGCAGCTTGCAAGTAGAATTACAATATTTGTATGAAAGGCTTTATCTTCTGTGGTTATTACTTGCTCGTTGTGCAGCTGCTGTCTCTCTATCAATCAAGATGCTTCAGAAGAAGCTTCAAGGTTGATTGCATAGTTAAGGATTTGCCAGAAGAAACTTTTGACTGATGGAATGTGCAGAGTTTTCGGGCTAATGGAATGTACTGAGCGCCTGTAAGCGCCTAGGTGTGGCCCGCCTGTACACAAGCCGGCCTGTTTGGACTGCACCGTTCTTTATATGCACAGGAGCAGTATTGTTGAAGAGCTTGCGTGAATACTGCTTCAGCTTGCCCAATTGGCTGAATTTGTATTAATTTGACCATCTGCCATTCTGTTTAGCTGCAGGAACATATGATACAAAAAGCCGCTCCCTCCCCCTATCTCCATGCCCCGAGGGAACAAAAAAAAAAAAAGGATAAAGAATTTTCATTCCTAACCCCGGACTAACAAGCATCTGCATTTTTTCACAGAGCAGTTTTCTTTAAATATGAGTGAATTAGATTTTTGTCTTCCCCTCTCCTCTTTTTTTCCTTTCCCTAATCATCTCTGTTTTTAATCATATTATCATTTTTTTCTTACTTTATTACAGAAGACATTAGTCATGCTGCATTTCAATACAATTTATAGAGCCCCTTTTAGTTCAGAACATGGGAAGTGTCACACTATCTCAAGCACATGCAGATCTGCACGTGTCTTTACATTTTTACTGACATCATTAGGCTTTTTAATGTTTTTGTTAAAAAAATATGGTCACTAGGACCAATTTTTATGTTGGGGCATCTTTAAGTTGCCGTAATTATGCGGAAACTAGCAGATGCTTTTGTAAGCACATGCTGGCCATGGAGGGTATGAAAGGGGTTCTCAAATGTGGACAGTCCCCTATCAGGGGGCCCTTGACAAGAAGCTGATCACAGGTTGTCTCACTGCTGCCTCCTCCATTGATCACCTACAGACCCCATGCACGCGACATATCTGTTTTGCGGTCTGCAAAATACGGATGCCGTTCAAGCGGCAGAAGTATTTTTTTGCACACCCATTTACTTCAGTATGACATATGGATGCGCAAAGCACATGGGTGATCTTTGTGTTTTCCGCATCATATGTCAGTTTAAAAAAAAAAAAACAGAGCGTGAAAATGGGTTAGCAGAAAATGCAGATGCAACACAGACAGCATTCATATTTTGTGGATCTGTGCTTTGCGGACCACAAGAATGGATACCGTTGTGTGCATGGGGAGCTTGGCAGCATGTGATCAATTTTCTTGCAGCACCTCCAGAGGGGAAATGGAGCATTAAACCATTTACATTAACGGAAATGAGCTGCCTATGAAATGCATGGATGTACCCATCCTCCAGAACAAAAATGCTTTTTGTAGCTGCTTTGAATTTAGTTTTTCTATCTAATACATGTAAATGAGTCTTAAACAGGGGATCCTCCTCCATAACCTCAATATTCTCCAATAGGGTATTTGAAAATAGACATGTTAAATTCTACATTTTTTTCTCTCATTTCCTTGGTGGGCCTTCTCAACTTTTCCAGATGACTGAATGGGTTCATAATACAATCCACCTACGAGAATCGCAGAACAGGTGGAAACCTATGTTCATAGTTCGACTCCTAGAAATCAGACACCAGAAGTATCTTTACCCCTACAGAGAACCAAACCAAGCAGTCCGTAACATATGTCTGATGATGATGATGCCTGACCTTCACCTATATCCTGGTATAGACACTCTGATGCCTACTGTTCATTCTCATATTCTACCTGTAGGCATCAGTACACTGTTATTTATAATAGGCATAAATTTTGGGGGGAATTTATCATCTTTTTGCAACAAAATGTTGCTGCAAGTAAAGTTTCTACGCCGCCCACGCTACTTTCCAAAAAGAGATAGGGAGGGAGTGAAACCAGTGGGGCCTGGCATATATATTTTTTTTTAACGGAAGTTTACTGGTTTGAATGAAGACAGGAATCTATGACCGGCGTAGATTCAGTCTGGTGCACGACCTGCTGAAGGATGTGCCAAATCTCTAATGAGGCCAGCAGCATAAAATTTGCCACATCCTCCGACCGAGCAGGGGAAATCAAGATCAGCAAAGAAAACGTTGGTCTTGATAAATCTCCCCCTTATGCCTAAAAAGCCAATAAAAATAAATTAAAATCATTTGCGGTAGGTACTGACTTATAATTTTTAAGTTACTGACTGAAGTTTAAATTTAATTGTGAAGATAGTTTTTTTTTTTGCTATTCTCTCAACACAACAGGACATTAGAATTACATAAGAAAATGCGTCCTAATGAGGTGATCAAAGGATCAATCAAATTCTGTTCTAAAAATGTAGGTTCTTATTTAACCTCTGGAGCTTTATACCAAAGTGTTCTTCCATGTTAGCCATTGGTAGAACCATTGACAATTGGGTATAATTAACATTTGATTATCCAAAGGCAAGTTGAGTTTTAGATTGCAAAGACGTATTCTTTGGAAGAATGGTATAATTGCACCCAGCTAAATCCCCTCACAATGATCTACTGACCTCTTAGTGGTGAACAGAAGGGAAAGGAGGTGGTTGAATAGGGACTGTATAAATAGTTTGCTGTTTAGAGCATATAAAGCTTTGGCTTCACAGCGTGGATGTGGGTGGCAGGTAATGACCTTAAGTATTCCATATTGGCTGGAATTTGTGTCATTTTATTGGCCTTTGCAAGATTATGGAAGACCAGCATAAAGCTAAACTGCCCACACAAAGTACAATGAAAGAGTTGATAACCAATAGAAGGAACGTATCGTAGAATAAACAATAGTGGCCACTAGCCATAGACTCTGGTGGACAATGGCTACGTGAACATTGCACATTGGTTACAAAGATTTGTCTGATTTAGAAAACCCACTTTCTGATACCCTATTAGGGAATTTTTATTAGATTATTTATTAGTTATTAGAGAAGAGTGCCCTCCGTTAGGGAATACATCGATAAGGCTACTTTCACACTGGCGTTTTTAAATTCCGGTATTGAGTTCCGTCAAAGGGGCTCAATACCGGAAAAAAACGCTTCCGTTTTGTCCCCATTCATTGTCAATGGGGACAAAACTGAACTGAAGACAACGGAATGCTCCTGAAAGCATTCCGTTCCGTCTTCAGACCGGAGAACAAACCGCAGCATGCTGCGGTTTGCTCTCCGGTCCAGGCATCCGCACCAAGACGGATCCGGAATGACCCCCAATGGAAGTCAATGGGGACGGATCCGTTTGGTGTGGACACACCAGTAATCCGGATCTGTCCTCCATTGATTTCCAATGGGGAGTCATTCCGGATCCGGCATACATACACACAGACTACATACAAACAAACATACAGACATACATACAAACATACAGACATACATACATACTCACATACTCCCGGGACGCCGGCAGAACGTCTTCACGCGCCTCCTGCACGCTGCGATGACGTTTCCCCACTGCGCCCAGCAGAGGGCGCTGTGGGGAATCGTCATCACTGCGCGCAGGAGGCGCGTGAAGACGTTCTGCCGGCGTCCCGGGAGTATGTGAGTATGTATGTATGTATGTCTGTATGTTTGTATGTAGTCTGTGTGTTGTTTTAATGTGTGTCATGTGTGGGGCCGGAGCGCTGCTCCGGCTCCACACATGTATAGCGTTAGCACGGATCCGTCGGCACCCTTTAGGTGCCGGATCCGTGCTAACGCTAGTGTGAAAGTAGCCTAAGAAAGACCGACCGTAAAGCAGCTAAAAAAGTGTCTGTTATGCCTCATTCACACATCAGTGTTCCACCAACGTGTGCCATACATGTTCTCCACGGACAGCACACGTACCCATTAATTTTAATGTGTGTATTCACACATCAGCGTTTTAGCACAGTCCGTGGGTCCGTGTTTTTAGCACGGATGCATGCTCTATTTTGTCCGTGTTCACAGATCCATCACACCCCTTAATAGTCTATGGGTCCATTGAAAAAGGATGCAACACGGATGCCAAATGTGTTTCACGGACTATTAGGACGAGATACTATAAAATTAATTTTCAGCTGTGCACTGTCTATGAAACAGATGACACATAGAGAGAAAAAAATGGACACCTGGACCAAACGTGGATCCTTCACGGACGAATCACTGATCATCTTATCATGGATTTCACCACTGACATGTGAATAAGGCATTATTCTGGAAGACTCATGTCCAAGCAATACACAAGAAATCTAATTGAAATTGAAGCGTTGAAATCTGTGTTCCACAAGAAATAGTGGACATACTATGGATTTATAGAGTCTGTCAGCCTCTACAAGTAAATTTGGTCCTGGGTAGTGGACAGAGCAATTACTGGGAATACGTGTTCCTGATCATTTCCTGTGTCTGCAGATCACCTCATGCTCGTTCATCAGTTGAAGGCACCGTTGATGTAGACAACAAAATCATCATTTCCGGGCAGCAGATCATCCAGCTATCTGCTGCTCAGAAACTATGGATCTGTATTGGGACAAGCGGTTGCAGTATCAATTGTTCATTTTCATACAGCAGAGGTGGTTGCCACATGTAAATGCCACTCTAACCTCTGCTCATGATGAGGTGATTGTTGGGAACAAATGGTTAGTTCCCAATTATTCCCTGCACAGTTGACCTTTTAAATACATCTACAAGCATACCTTTTTGTCCCCTGAAGGAGGTGCGACAAAGAAAATGAAGTTTGATCCCATAAGGCAGATGAGCGGACTACTGCCGGGCCAGAACTTTGCCATGTCAGTGTTGCCGATGCACACAGAAGGACACGTACTGAGATTGGACTGCACATGCGCTACATTTTACTGTCTTGGTGTGTGACATCAGAGAATGAGGGAGCTGTTAATCAACACGGGAGGCTGTATTACATTGCACAATCTAGCAGGCGATTCTCAGGAGGAAAGCATTCCTTCCTGGCAATCACCTGCTCATCAGCGGTGGAGACCGCTGATATTATATGCAGAAATCTCCTCCACTGTATGGGGAGGAGCGATCGTTATGCCATTGCTCATCCCCATGCTGGCTAGTTGTTTGCCAGCACCAGATTGTGATTACACAGCCGATCTGACGCCGGCAAATGAGGATTTTTAAGGAAGCTGAAAAATTAATTGCCCAATGAACAAGCATTTCCTCTTTCATCTGGGCATCGGCGGCAGTATTACACTGCCAGATCATTACTAACAAGCATTCCTGCAAATGCTAGTTAACGAAAAACTGACTGACCAGTCTAATACAGCCTTAAGGGCTAAGATTGGGAGCAGGGTTTAGTACGGAGACCCTGAGCACTTGCCACGCTTGAAACTGTCCACTGGGCAGATAATTTACATATGAGATCAGACTTACCACCGAGGATGGACACAAAGGTATGCTAGTTCTCTCCTAAAACTATTTAAGGCCCATGCACATGACTGTATCCATTTTGCAGTCCACAAATTGCAGATCCATGAAATACGGATGCGGTCTGTGTTGCATCCATATATTTTGCGAACCCATAAACTTCAATGGGTCCTCGGTCCACATTTTGCAGACAGGTATAGGATATGTTCTATTCCTTTAAAAAACGGACATACAGATGTGGAAAGCAGACTGATCACGGGTCTACAAATAAAATGCGGAGAGCATACAGATCGCATCCGTATTTTGCAGATCCGCACTTTGCAAACAGCAGAACGGATATGGTAATTTGCATGGGGCCTAAGTCCACTATTTATGCCGCTATCCAACACTGAAATTACTTTTAGAGGCAGAATATTGCTGACAGATTCCTTTAAAAAATCTGCAGTATGCCCTAAATCCCTGTATTTTGCTATAAATTACTGCAACCTTTCTGTGATAAAAGCACTAAACATCAGTAACAGATTCATCTGAAAGAGGCGTTACACGTTTGAAAATTGACATAGTGATGTCATCACACAGGAGTTCTACCACAGGGATGATGCACACAGTGATGTCACAATACAGAGTGAAAACAATTAACTCCTTGCACTGAGATCTTAAAGACAGTGATGTCATAGGATGAAGATAATGACCAAATTAAAGTAATAGTAATGTCACAATGCAGTGTATATAGTAAAGCTAGAAGTAGTAACAAATGGTATTGTCACAGCACAGTAGCAATAGTTACAGCATATTACAATATAGAGATGATGCACAAAGCTGGACAGCACAGTGTCACAGTACGTGGATAATAAGCACATGGAAGGGATGTCGCACATAGTGGTGTCACAGAACAGGGATAATGTCACAGAAGGATGTCACAGCATAGGACTAATACAAATAGCATCATAATACAATGATAATGCACACAGTGATGTCACAGTCCAGAGATAATATGCACTGCCATGATGCTTATTAGGCTCCTCAGGCACTAGGGCTCAGGAGCACACTGTATAGTTATGCCTCTGATGAGATGCCTGTGTGATAATACCCCAGGGCCACATTCATTGTGTTCTTCTGTAAGACGGGCACTCTGTCGAAGAATACAGTGCAGGTTCACATGCTAGATTGCTGCCATTGTTTTCCAGCACTTTTCTAATCAGAAAAATTGCAGACGAGTAAATAACTAGGTCATAATCTAGGCTCAGTTTTTCTGATGCATTTGGATGTGTTACAAAAAGTGGCCCAGGGGTTTTATAACTATGGTGTCCATTCCAAAGACCATATTTGTCAAGAAAACCAGGATCTCTGGAACTGTAATAGTAAATGTTGCTTCAAAAGCTTGGGTGTAGCTGGGATTGGGGAGGCAGGCTGGACACTTGCTCAGGGTGCAGTCAGGTAGAGATGTAATGGATAAGGCTTATTGGAGATTCTGCCTTCTTCTTACTTCTCCTGCTTGATATCCCTAGAATAACATTACCTAACCATAGGATACAGTGCATTCAGAAAGGTTTCACTTTTTTTTTTACATTTTGTTATGTAGTGGCCTTGTGCTAAAATTAAAACAAAAATCAAGTTTTCCCCCATCAATCTGCACCCAGTACCCCATAATGAGAAAGTGAAAACAGTTGATAGAACATGATTTGGAAAGACACAATGTCTGTGTAAGGTCTCACAGCTGACAATGCTTTCAGAGCAAAAATCAAGGAGGAAAGAACTGCCTATAGAGCTCAGAGACAGGATTGTGTAAAGACACAGATCTGGAGAAGGTTACATAAAAAATTCTGCTGCATTTAAAGTTCCCAAGAGCACAGCGGCCTCCATAGTGCTTAAATGGAAGAAGTTTGGTACAACCAAGACTCTTCCTAGAGCTCCCCGCCACACATCGGAGGAGAAGGGCCGAGGTAAGAGACAAAGAATCCAGTGGTCACTCTGAGCTCCAAAGATCAACGGTCAACCATCACTGCAGCATTCCACCAAGCTGGGCTTTATGGAAGAGTGGCCAAAAAGAAGCCTCTCCTAAGTATAAAAAAAAAAGCACCTAAAGGACTATAACTGTAAGAAACAAGATTCTCTAGTCTGATGAGACCAAGATTGAACTTTTTGGCACTCCCCAATACTATCCATACAGTGAAGCATGCTGGTGGCAGTATCATGCTGTGGGGGTGTTTCTTAGCTGCTGGGACAAGGAAACCGGACAGAGTTGAGGAAAAGCTGAATGGAAAACCTCATTCACAGTGCTCTGGACCTCAGACTGGAGCACACGGAAGGGCAAAGGTGCACCTAATTCTGCCTCTTAGTAAATTAGGCGGATCTCACGCCGGTACAGTATGGGTGCACCAGTCTTGATAAATCTCTCCTAATCAATGTATGTGCTTGAACTTTCTTCGTTAATAGCCCTGAAACTCTACAGTGCCATGTTTAAAGTAGAGAGCCCCTTTAAGGTTAAAGGCCATTTTTAGACTTCATATTACAACTGCAACCCTGTGGGGTTACTAAACTAAAGGATTATCCCAACTCACCCACAGTGACTCATAAAATCCAAACTTCTCTCATCTTTGTTCCTTTTGTCTACATAAAAAAATGAAATGTGCATGCTCAGAGTCAAATGTGCATGCTTAGATGACTACGGCAGACTTACTGCCCTGTTTTTCAAGAAAATTTCGCTGCATATCCGTCCCAAAATCCACATGTGTTACTTGCAGATTTGCCTCAGATCTACCTCTTTGCATTGAAGGTGAAACATGCAATGAAAATCCACACAAACAGTTGACATGCCGAAGATTTCAAAATCCACACCGCAGGTCAATTTCGGAAAATGTCCTCTCCATGCAGATGAGATTTGGAAAATCCCATCTACTTGGTTTCATACGCACCACGTGCATGTGGCCTCGTGTTCGTGAAATATCTGTTGGACAGCCGAGCGTTCAGTGGACAGCCACCTCGTGTTTACGGCCAGCTTTGGTTCGGACTAGGACTGTGTTCCAGTGCAAAGCACCGGATGTTGTGGCCGTAATACAGCCCCTAAAATCTGCCCTTTGTCACACTTGCCTTCAGCCTCCATAAATAACAGCCGTGCTCTACATCTCCAGTCTGCTATATTATTAATAAGGTAATTACACTGCACATCCAGCATTTCAGGATTTGCGCATCTCTTTAGTATTCTCCAGTGCAGCATTTCCACTGGCATCCACTTCATTATCATTTCCCTCCATGTGTTGGACGGGGTTAGCGGGGAGATTTTTTGCATGTGCACTTGTTTGCGGCAGGGTCTCATGATTTAAAGATGATGCATAAAGAGAGTAAGTGATGAAATTAAATTCCCTCTTACCGTGCTGCCCAGAGAGACTGTGCGCCAACTGCAAGCAACAACAGTCCTCGATTGCAACAGACATTTCTGAATTCCTCGGTGCATGGTTATAATTGTACTGGGAAAGATTTCTTACACACAGGCTTTAATTTTATTCATTTTCTGTTATGTTTAATAGCTGCTGCCTCATCTGCTCCCATTCAGACAAGCTATTTTGTCATGACCTTCAGTCATCTTCCTCTTCAGGGAATAATTGCATTGTAAGACAATGTTTAAAATATCAGCGCGTGAGCTCACGTAAGCCACTGCCTCAACCGGGGATTTGCAGCATGTCATCCTCCTACTGAATTTGTTTTACGCTTTATTTGGGTACCGGAGCAGAAGTAAACAAAGCTGACTCTTGGTCGCCCATCGTAACAGCCTGCACTATACTCGTGACCAACGCGTTTCATTGCCTTTAATTTCCCTATGTTATTGATAGCTGCTTCCCTCCTGTACTACATTTCTGTTTCCAGAAGCAGCACCACTCTTATCGATGGGCTGTGTCTGGTATTGCAGCTCATGCTGTTTACAGACAAAAAAAATTAGAACATTTTTTCCAATCCTGGACAACCCATATAGGAGATGTTGATGGCTTGTCCAAGTTCCCCATGATCCAAAGCAGCCACTCTTTTTTCCTGCTGTAGCCATGATATAATGTTTTAGATGTAGCGGTGACACATGATCCCTGAATTCAGTCGCCTTGTACCGTACGCCGTTTAAGTCAGTGATTGGGTGCAGTGGTATAGCGCAGGGTTCCTGAACTCCAGTCCTCAGGACCCACCTGCCAGTCAGGTTTTCAGGATTTCCTTAGTACTGAGCAGGTGATATAATTAGTGTCCATGCATCAGGACTTACCACAGGTATTCATTCTGTGGGATATTCTCCAATCATGACCGGTAGGTGTGCCCTGAGGTCTGGAGTTGAGGAACACTGATATATCGGATGTCATCTTTGCAACCAAAATGTTCCATCATGGCCACAGGCCAGCAAAGAGGACAGAGTGGAAGCACTGGATCGGGGTGAATTTGAGTGTGTTACCATTATATGAAGTCATGTTTTGTTGATGTGCTTCTTTTATTGAATGACGTGTGATCCCTATATAGGTGTCCTATGTGGTGACAAGTATTTGCAGTGTAGGACTTTATATAGTTATTAGTAGGTATATTGGGTCTCGTACAAAAATTAGTACAAACAAAAACTGTTTCTATATTTTTTTTTTTTTTTCAAAGCAGGTCTGAAAATCGGATCACATTTTGTTGCTATGGGCAACATTTCCAGTTCTTGTCCACATTGGTTTTAGTACATGAGGACTATTGTCCACCCAAGCATGGACATATCCATTGGCCACCATTAATGAACATCATATTTCCGATAAAAGCTGATCATTTGGGGTCTCAGCGGGGACACTTCATGGTCAGGTTATTCTCAAAGGTGCTTTCTAACAAGTACTGTATTTGTCACCCTATCAGACGCACCTGCCCATAAGACACACCTAAGTTTTAGAGGAGGAAATGAGAAAAAAAATATTTTTCATCAGACCTTAGACCCCAATGTTAATAAGTCCCCCAATCAGATCTCAGATTAGACCTATATGTTAATAAGTCCCCCAATCAGACCTCAGATCAGAGCCCAATCTGAATGACCCCCATTCAGACCTCAGTTCAAACCCCCCTTGCTCAGAGCAGAGAAAAAAAAAACCTGCTCCTGTCATCCAGCGATTTTCTTTTTCTTCTTGCCACGTGCTGTACTGTGACCGAACTCTGCACAGTGTGAGGTTACAGAGCGCCAATGTCCTCTCACTGTGTTGAGTCACAGCACAGTAAGTGGCCGAGGCAGACCAGGAAGCGTGAGTACAGAGTCTAGGGAGTGCTGCATTCCCCGATTCCTGGTCCTCAAGTACTATAGAGCGCTTCCGTAATGGAATCCCTCGTTAGTATTTGCTCCATAAGACGCACTGACTTGGGGGGTGGAAGATACGGTAGTTATTGTCCAAAGTGGAGATCCCTCTTTAAGAATATTAGCCTCTGTTGCTTCCTTATTGAGAAGGAACATACCTTTGGTAACTCAGGTCAGAGTAGGGGGGGGGGAATGAAACATCTGCCACTAAACTTATATCTGCAGGCTCATGGTATGTAAGAAGCAGGGCCAAGTACAGAGGTACTGTTATGTAGAGAACCTCTGAAAGAATGTATAGCAGTGAAGAGCCCAGCAGGTGATCTAGCTCTGAATACCACCAGTCATCCTGAGGAAATGCTATCAGCTTACCCATTTTTGTGTAAACTTGTTGAATCGGACATTTTTCTGTTGGGACCTGCTCATCCTTCTGATGAAAATCTTGTCACAGCAGTGTAAATATTCTCTCAATGTCTTGCCTCTTTTCTCTTTTCTTAGGTCTCCCTTCAAGTACCAGTTCTGATCTGTCAGTGAGCACAGGACCAGAACCTCCAGAGCCCACCTCTCCAACACTAACCCGCGCCACCAGAACTAAAGTTTCGGGAAAGCTTCGACGCTCTGCCAGTGCTGTCAGCAAATCTTCCAATTGAAAGCACTTTTTTATACTGAACTCTAGTGAAGAGCTGTTTTTAATCTAAAAAGAAAAAAAAATCCTATATAAATCTGACTTTGCACCTGTGACTATAACTTTTTAAAGGACGAGCTGTGCAATGTTGTAATGTGTGTCTAACGGGGCAGGACCCCCCCTGGGCAGGTTGTTAGTAAACCATCCATTAGGCGCTGAGGTATGATGCAACTCTGTTTGTAGCCTTGATGGAGGCAAGAGGATTGTCTGACAAAGCAGAATGATGCAACAGCTCCAAAGGACAAGGGACCTCATACCCAGGAAGCACAGCAACACTTCTCGTAAGGCATTTTAGGTATTAAGGATGTGATTGCCTCACGTTGTTCTGGCTGTCTGTGTAACACTTTCATTGCTGGGAAGTGGAACAGGAGGCACACTCAACAATGGTTGCGGTGTCTTAAGAAGCCACGTATAGTTCAACTTTTCTTAACCCAGGTTCCTTTCAGAACAGGCTGAAGCGTGGATCTGTCGGCCTTAAATATGTGAATTTTTTCCAATGGTGTGTATAAAAGAAGGAAGAAAAAAATGTGTATTTTTAATTATCTGCAGAGATCTAGGTCCAGAGTTATATAGCTTGGCAGATTGTAGGAATTTTAAGGGAGATGTCCACGTTGAAACCATCTTCTGACATCAGAAGGAGACATAGGTGGATGAGCTTCTGACACCCACCAATTCGGAAATCAAAGCAGAGGTCTTACACCCCTTTAGAACCAGTTGGAAATTTTTGGCCCAGGTTTTGAACACATGCTTGGCTTCTCTGAAGATGCTTTCAAGGTGGATTTCCCTTCTGAGTGCATTACATGGCATCTACTATAGGAGATCTCAGATATGCTTCATTTTTTCTTTTTGTTTCCACTGTTCTTTGTTTTTTTTGCATGGTTTCCACGCCTATTTATACAATTTTGTTTTAAGTGTTTTAGTTGAAACCCACATTCCCCAAATGAGGAAAAAAAACTTGTTGATTTCCCGTTTTGCTGAAGGCAGATTTGTTTTAAAGTTCATGTTTAATTGAGCGTATTGTCGTTGTGGCCTTGGATGTTGTTTTCACATCTGTTATGGATACTGCTTACTTTTTTGTGTGACCTTCTGCCTATTCGGTCTTCTGGATTAGCTGCTTAGGAAGTTGTTCAATGTGATTCATTTCTGTTCAGTTCCATTAGTTATATGAAGTAGAGATGTCTTTCAATGCAGCTGGATGCATATTCGGGCACTTGCGTTTTTTTGTGTGTGTCTATGGGATTTTTGCACTAATTTAAGTGATTTTTTTTCTGTACTCTATTCAGGTTTCTACCAATTAGTTTGATGTAAATAGGGACTGTTGATGACACTGAAATGTTGCTTTGTGGACTTTTAAGTGAAGAGCAGAAGCGTTCTTTCCACTTGCAGACTGAAACGGCAAAGCATTAAGCAGTGTGAATCTCCTGAGGCTAAATCAACAGATGTCTTCACAGCGAGCTAACCCGCTACTGTGTAAATCCATGCCTTGCAGACGCCTCTTCTACAGAGCCACCGTCTCTTGCTCATCTCCAGCAGGTCAACTGCAAATTAGTAGTAATTGTGTCATTTGCATATTGGAGATACTGTAGCCGCTGTGTGTTTGTGGTGTTGTGTAGCCGGACTAGTGAAAAAAGGACAGATTTGCACTGGCAAGAAACTTGACATAGTTAAAAGCATGTGCCCCATGGTTTCTTGCTGAAAAAGCGACCTACCTGTCCACAGGCTGTGAGTTGTATTGCTGCTCTGCTCATTGAGGTGAATAGGGCTGAGCTGTAATACCACACACAACCTGTGATCAGTTGTAGCACTGTTTTTGGAAGAAAGCAGCTATGTTTTTGCAACACTTTTAAAGGGGTTGACCACTTTCTGGTTACTGTTGGTCAATGTGTTTGTGAGATGATTGTGGGACACTTACTAATATAGTCTTTGTTGAAATTCTGCACCATTTTCTATATTTTATAAGGTATCTCCCCCATGCTGTCCACACAGAGGTCCTGTCCATAAGATGGCCACTGATGGAGGGTTATGTGACCAGGCACAAACCTTAGTAAGAGCCTTATAGTAATCTTCTATACACATTGGTCAACAGTAACCAGAAAGTGTCCAACCCCTTTAAGGGTGCCCTAGACAATACTCTGGCCAGTCCAACACAAATTAGTGGATGAAGGTGTATGCTGACTTTTTGAGATTACAAAAATAAGGCCAAAAAAAACAGCTGGAACGAAAGCAAACTTTTCTAATATCAGACAACCCCTTTAAGTGCACAAGACGGCTACAATATGCCTTTTACTAATGACTGAAAAGGACACATCCTGAGAAATACAAAGACGCCTGCCTCCAAAGGCTTTTGGCCTATATATCCCTGCTTGTGAGTTAATACTTAACAGACACTATAGGTTTATATGTAAATGCTGGCGAAGACAACGTGAAGACGCCGTAGGTTTTCAAGGGGGAAAATCATTGTGCTAGCAGGAACGGGCGTAATTTGGGTTCCTTACTTGCACAGAGCAGCGTGAAGGATTACACAAGGTTCTTTCAGGCTTCGTGCTCTTCATCTCGGTGAGATTTATACAGCACTCAGGGTGATGTGAAGGAGAGGATTTGAGCACTTTGGCTGTCAGTTCCCTCTGGAATTACAAAGGTGATGCCGGTAAATATGAGTCAGTGCAGAAATCAGGATTGTATTCATCTTGCCCATCACCATTAAGTGTGTTTTAGAAGCTGTCAGTCAACCTCTATTCAGCCCATACCACCCAGTCTTTACTCATATGTAAAGTGCAATGGAAAAGAAGAAACGAATGGACCAGAAAGATTTTTACTTCTTTCCTTAAAATATTGTTTGTCTTGATCTTAGACGACTGGAATTGAACAGGGTTCTTTGTGTACATGAACTTGATGTCGGGGGTTTGTGGCCTTGCTCTGTGTGCAGGGCCACCTTCTTTCAGGCCTTTCTCTTCCTGGCTGGGGAGGTTTTCAGTGTGAACAGTCCGTTCTTCTATATTCTTGAATTCTATTAGATGTTGTACATAGGAGTATAAATGTATATTACAAATCATGTTCTTTATATTGAGGGTGTGCGACAAGAAATGCGGGTCCTTTCAATTTTCCCTTTTTGGTGCATTAATTGTAATATTTGTAAAACAAAAATGAATGCTTGAAAAATCCAACTTTACTGCTGACATATCATTCATTTCTTTTTAAATATTTCCTGAAATTATTTGTGTTTTTTTCCTAATTTCAAATTGAATTTAATTAAAAGTATTTAAAATTCATGTGTGCCTTTTATTTATACCTATTCCGGAACTCTGTACAGAGAATGTTATCACTCAGTTCCTGTCCCTGGTGGGGTTTAGTTTTATCGGAAGTAAAAAAATCTATCAGGATCTTGAGAACATGCCGATGTTGCCTTTGGTCAGATTCAGGACTCTGAGCAGCAGCGATAACCACTGAACTATTCACTGTCCTCCATCTATATACATAATAAAGAAACCAATAAAGCCAGCATTAAACTTTTTGGATTCCCTATCTATACCTACAGGAGGAGTAGAGCATATTCGTTCTGTAACCACTCTTAGGCTAGTTTCACACCTGCGGTTTGAATTTTGGGAGGCTGTTCTGGCAGAGAACACACTGCCGGATATCACCGCATCTGGCACTGGAATGTCCACCGGCCCCATTAAGTATGCTGCCCTTTGTGTCTGGGCGATTCCCGGCATTGTCTGCTGGAATTCAGGCCGGAGGTGTGAAACTAGCCTTATTCAGGATTGTTAGTGTAAGGTTCCTATACCTCATTCATCAAAAATTAAAAAGCTGAATTCAGACAGGTTGTTTTGGGCAGTGAGGCCTTTTGATACATAGTGCCCATTGTATTATTCGTAATCATTGATGCAAATGTTACATCATTTTAGATGTATATCCAAACAGTCCATGCATGGTTAAGTTTGAATAAAGGTGCTGGACCTCAGCCTGGGGTATAGCTTACTGTAGGAGACATTACAATGATCAGCCATAACTCCCATTACCTGCCTGATATTGTGTAGATCCCCCTAGTGCCTCCAAAACAGCTCTTACCAATTGAGGAATGGACTCCAAAAGAACTGTGGTTCCAAGCACCAATATGTTCGCAGCAGGCCCAGTAAGTCTTGTGCAGTGCAAGGTGGCACCTTCATTGACGGGACTTTGTTTTTCTGCTCATCCCACAGATGCTCGACTGGATTGAGATGTGAAGAGTTTTGAGGCAACACTTAGTTATGTTCTCCAAACCATTCCTGGCATGGACATATACCTTACTAAAGTAGTATCTTACTAAAAGAAGCCACTGACATTAGGGAATACCGTTGCTGTGAAGAGGTGCACAACTCCATCTTGTCTTTAAACAAACTTTTCCAAACTTCTTAAGGACATTCCAATACAGGGTGTGGGAAGGGGGTGGTGGGCTACAAGACTTGTTTAGGCTACCAGGGGCTGCCAGGCCCTGTCATGCACTGTTTCTTCTGATCGGATTGCTCAGTGTTCTATACCATAAACATCTGATTGTCTTTGTGTTTGTGTCTTTATATATAAATAAACACTGACAAAGGGGAACCCGGACTCTATTGTACACCAGAATAAGTGCTTTTCCTGGACATGGAATGAAGAAAAAAAGTGCATGCAGGTACGTCTGGGATGTGTCTGCAATCTTCTGTGCGGCAGTGTTATTAGTTATATAGGTGAAAATTACAACAAGGTAACCTGGTCATCTTGGGGTTCAGGTTTGGGAGGGGGGGGGGGTCCCTGATTAGCACTTACTGTGTATCTGTTGCCCGTTCTTCCCTAGGTGAAGTACCTGCGATGACATCATAGTCATGAGATCTTTTCAGCAGCGGTAGTGGTAGTAGGGCCTGTGCAATCAGTGCAGAAAGAGGCAGCGCTCGGCAGTGGAGACCTGTGATGTCTTGGAATTAATGTAAGTGCCAGAGAAATGCTGGGAGATGTGGTTCTCCCCATTATACCTCCTCCCTGCTTAGTGGGAGGGAAATATGTTTAATTGGGAATGTATGTTAGAGGGGCTGAGGAGAGGGGTGTTAGTTACATGGGACTGGAGGGGGCAAGATGACTGCTGTTTTTTACATGGGTCTGGATATTATAGAGGACTGGAGGGTAAGGAGTAATGTTATTTACATGGAACTATGTGTTGGAGGGGGATGAAGGAAGGGGTTTAAGTTATTTACATAGGGCTGTATGTTAAAGAAGACTGTAAGGAAGAGAGGTTATTTACATGGGACTACATCATATAGAAGACTGGTGGGAGAGGACTGATATTATTTACATGGGACTGTATTGTATAGAAGACTGGTGGGAGAGGACTGATATTATTTGCATGACACTGTATTGTATAGAAGACTGGTTGGAGAGGACTGGTATTATTTACATGGGACTGCATGATATAGAAGACTGGAGGGAGAGGAGTGACGTTATTCACATGGGACTGCGTGTTATAGAACACTGAAGGGAGATGACAAGCATTATAAGTTATGGGGGCACTACAGAGAAGATTATAACTCCGGGG
Organism: Rhinella marina; assembly: GCA_900303285.1. NCBI lineage: Eukaryota > Metazoa > Chordata > Amphibia > Anura > Bufonidae > Rhinella > Rhinella marina. Next base: position 913,636 of record ONZH01025655.1, on the reverse strand, counting down.
GGTATGGCAGGAGGCATTATAATTACAGTGGGCACTGCGGGAACATTATAAATACTGTGGGCAGTGGTGGCGGGCATTACTACTACTGTGGGCTCTATGGGAGTGCCTTATAGATTGGCCTTATTTCTATTAGGGTGCCCTATAGGGGGGCCTTGTTAGTACTGAGGGCACTGTAGGGAGTCTTATTACCACTGGGGGTACTATAGGGGGACTTCCACCTAGCAGTGAGCACGGTGACATCACTGGCGGTAATGGATGGGCCTGTAAAGCCACCCATCAGTGCCGGTGACGTCTCCGCCTAGCAGTGTAAAAATGTAAACAAAACAGTCCTTGCTCTGCACTGGGCAGGGGAGAGCATCGGAGCATGTCAGAGGGGCTGAGTGCGGGGAGAAGGGGTTATGTGAAGGGGGGGGCAGGTACATTCCTTGCACAGGGGCCCTCTGCTGTCTGTGTCCACCCCTGTCCTGTGGTGAACAACACCCACAGAAAGGTCCCAATGTTTGACCGCAGAAGAATTGACACCCCCCCCCCACACACACACACACACACACTATCTCCAACCTATTTAGAAGTATTCCAAGCTGCCATCCCTACTACCCTGCACCCCCCCCACCAAACACACACACACACACACACACAAATACCTCTCTAATAGATGCATATCATGAAAGGAGAAAGGACACAGAAATCATTACCTGAAGTATTTCTGTGTGAATTAGTGTCTATGCATTGACCCTCAGAGGACTCTGCGGCACTGTTCAGGTTAACCCTCTCTTGCGCTGTTGGCAGGTGTTAGGCTGTGAGGTGCTGATCAGCCCTGCTATGTATTACGTGTTTTGTGTATTTTGATGGGGACATTTGCTTTGTGTATTGTTATTTTATTGATGTACTTGTTTTATAGATGCGTTTTGTGTATCATCAACAAAATGATCTTACCTTATCATGTCCAAGAGCTGCAGCACTAGGCACAAGTCTATCATCCCTACTTCCTTCATCCAGAACAATAGCAGAAGATGCCCTGTGTGTGACGGATGGAGCCTGAACATTATAGATATGTGTCTATTGCAGAAACCCATCATTACCATTGCCCAGTTAGCGGTAGGGAGAATTAGGGATAGCTAGGGCAGGGCAAGGTTCCAGAGGTCCTAGAGTCCCACCATCAAGGGCTGCTGGGATCATGGGTGTAGAATATCATATATGAAGGGACAGATAGAATGTCTTAAGAGTTTGTAAAAAAAAAAATATATATATACAGTACAGACCAAAAGTTTGGACGCACCTTCTCATTCAAAGAGTTTTCTGTATTTTCATGACTATGAAAATTGTAGATTCACACTGAAGGCATCAAAACTATGAATTAACACATGTGGAATTATATACTTAAAGGGTTTCTACAGTTTTTAAAAACTGATGATCTATCCTCTGGATAGATCATCAGCATCTGATCGGCGGGGGTCCGACACCCGGGGCCCCCACCGATCAGCTGTTTGAGAAGGCAGCGGCGCTGCAGGAGCGCCGCGGCCTTCTCTGTGTTTACCGCAGGCCCAGTGACGTCACGACTAGTATCACTGGCCTGGGCGGGGCTAAGCTCTGTTCACATGATCAGATCATCAGTTTTTAAAAACTGCAGAACCCCTTTAACAAAAAAGTGTGAAACATCTGAAAATATGTCTTATATTCTAGGTTCTTCAAAGTAGCCACCTTTTGCTTTGATTACTGCTTTGCACACTCTTGGCATTCTCTTAATGAGCTTCAAGAGGTAGTCACCTGAAATGGTTTTCACTTCATAGGTGTGCCCTGTCAGGTTTAATAAGTGGGATTTCTTGCCTTATAAATGGGGTTGGGACCATGAGTTGTGTTGGGCAGAAGTCAGGTGGATACACAGCTGATAGTCCTACTGAATAGACTGTTAGAATTTGTATTATGGCAAGAAAAAAGCAGCTAAGTAAAGAAAAATGAGTGGCCATCATTACTTTAAGAAATTAAGGTCAGTCAGTCTGAAAAATTGGGAAAACTTTGAAAGTGTCCCCAAGTGCAGTCGCAAAAACCATCAAGCGCTACAAAGAAACTGGCTCACATGAGGACCGCCCCAGGAAAGGAAGACCAAGAGTCACCTCTGCTGCGGAGGATAAGTTCATCCGAGTCACCAGCCTCAGAAATCGCAGGTTAACAGCAGCTCAGATTAGAGACCAGGTCAATGCCACACAGAGTTCTAGCAGCAGACACATCTCTACAACAACTGTTAAGAGGAGACTGTGTGCAGCAGGCCTTCATGGTAAAATAGCTGTTAGGAAACCACTGCTAAGGACAGGCAACAAGCAGAAGAGACTTGTTTGGGCTAAAGAACACAAGGAATGGACATTAGACCAGTGGAAATCTGTGCTTTGGTCTGATGAGTCCAAATTTGAGATCTTTGGTTCCAACCACCGTGTCTTTGTGCGACGCAGAAAAGGTGAACGGATGGACTCTACATGCCTGGTTCCCACCGGGAAGCATGGAGGAGGAGGTGTGATGGTGTGGGGGTGCTTTGCTGGTGACACTTGGGGATTTATTCAAAATTGAAGGCATACTGAACCAGCATGGCTACCACAGCATCTTGCAGCGGCATGCTATTCCATCCGGTTTGTGTTTAGTTGGACCATCATTTATTTATCAACAGGACAATGACCCCAAACACATCTCCAGGCTGTGTAAGGGCTATTTGACCAAGAAGGAGAGTGATGGGGTGCTACGCCAGATGACCTGGCCTCCACACTCACCAGACCTGAACCCAATCGAGATGGTTTGGGGTGAGCTGGACCGCAGAGTGAAGGCGAAAGGGCCAACAAGTGCTAAACATCTCTGGGAACTCCTTCAAGACTGTTGGAATACTATTTCAGGTGACTACCTCTTGAAGCTCATCAAGAGAATGCCAAGAGTGTGCAAAGCAGTAATCAAAGCAAAAGGTGGCTACTTTGAAAATACAGAAAACTCTTTGAATGAGAAGATGTGTCCAAACTTTTGGTCTGTACTGTATATATATATATATATATATATATATATATATATATATATATATATATATATATATTAGGGGAATTGTTAATGTAAATAACTCTTGTCTTTAAACAAACTTTTTCAAACTTCTTAAGAACATTCCAATACAGGGTGTGGGAAGGGGATAGTGGGCTACAAGACTTGTTTAGATTGCTAGGGGCTAAGGCCAGGCAGCCCCTGTTCACACATTCCACCATAACCTGCTCTGTCATGATATGAGACCTTCATGCACTGTTTTCTGATCTGATTGGTCAGTGTCCTATACCATAAACATCTGATTGGTCAATGTCCTATACTATAAATATCTGATTGGTTTTGTGTTTGTGTCTTTATGTATAAATAAACTCAGAGAAAGCGGAACCTCGGACTATTGTACACCAACTCTGTGTGTGCTTGATGTCCCCCGGCCGGTGAATAGTTTGATCCTCGACAACTTAATTTTCAGTAGAGGAAATTACTGTAACATGACAAAGTCGCTCAGAACCTTACGGTTCTCAATTTTTCCTGCTTCGAACAGCTTCGAGAACTGACTGTTCACGTGCTGCCTAATATATCCCACCCCTTCATAGATACCATTGTAACAAGATAATCAATGTTATTTACTGTCAGTAATTTTAAATGTCATAACCTAAATATATATAGATGTATATCAATGTGTGCAGACTGATTTATTAGACAGACTTCGCATAAGATCAAAATATAGAAGTATCTTTAGTCATAAGAATGTCTTGGTTTTCATTGAAATTCCCTCATCTTTACGTGATCATTCAGTACTCCTGAGCTCGCACTCCTCACTTTGCTGTTTTTGCTTGAATTGACTAACCAAGTTTTGTGAAATCTAGTAGAAGCATCAGTAAGATTATCATTTGTTTGTCTAGTGGCTACACACTTTGGTAAGAGACTTTCATAGCTAACCCCTTCAAGATTCAGTGAATATCATAAGGACAAACAAATACGCTGTTTGTCAGACCCCCACGATCAAATATATGAAGAGTCCTCCATGCTCAGTGAGTCTTCCTAGACCATCTATAAAAGATACTGCTCTAAAGCAATCATTTAATGATCACCTAAATTTAGATTCAATTGTGCCTTTGTATATGTACATACAATAGTGCTTTTTGGGCTTTTTAGTGACTTTGGACATTGGACAATGTGGTCCCAGTCCAGTTGATCTCATATTTTAGAACATTTCTATTTAAAGCAGTTTTCCAGGATTTTGATATTGATGGCTTATCCTCAGTATACATCATCAATATCCAATTGGTAGGGGGTCTGATTTCCAGCACCCCAGCTGATCAGCAGTTTGGAGAGGCAGTGGTGCTCCTGTGAGCTCTGTGGCCTCTTTGTAGGCCAGTAATATCACATTCTTTGGTCCCATTGCCTAGACACAACTTAGCCCTATTAAAATGAATTGAGCTGCCAATTGCACAGCCTATATATGAAGTATGGTGCTCAAACAGCTGATTGGCGGGGATGCCGAGAAACTGACCCCTCCCAATCACATGTTGATGAACTATCCTGAGGATAGGTCATCAATATGCAAATCCTGGAGAATCGCTTTACGGATGGTGAACGGATGGACTCTACATGCCTGGTTCCCACCGGGAAGCATGGAGGAGATGGTGTGGGGGTGCTTTGCTGTTGACACTTGGGGATTTATTCAAAATTGAAGGCATACTGAACCAGCATGGCTACCACAGCATCTTGGCATGGCATACCACAGCCGAGAAACTGACCCCTCCCAATCACATGTTGATGAACTATCCTGAGGATAGGTCATCAATATGCAAATCCTGGAGAAACGCTTTACGGATGGTATGTATCTTTACTGCTCCATCTTTTGATACAGAGATCCAAATCCCCAGCACAATTTTGAATGCGCTCTCTAGTGGCATTTTGCAGACATTGATAGTTTCATCATTTAAAGGGAGTCTGTCACCATCTGTGGTGCATTTTTAACAGTTACCAGCGCACTCTAGCTCTCCTATTCCCATGTCCAAACATACCTTTATGTGGTCTTCCTCCTGGTTTTTGCCCCTGAAAAACAGGTTTTAGCCAATATGCAAATTTGTATAAAAGAGCCCAAGGGGCGGTACTTATCAGCAACAGAGCCCAGCCACACCCATTCCAATCAAGCCCCTCTCCTCCCCAACTTTTCTCTCCACCTCCCTCATTGTTAATAGACCTCCACTGGAAATCTTGCACAGGCGCACATCTCGTCTCTGCACCTGCACGGTCTGTACCCTTCTGGGGGTCAAGTAAAAAAAAAAAAAAAAAAAAAAAAAAAAACAGTTTTTCAGAGGGAAAAGCATCAAGCTATATTGGCTACAGTGCACTGGAAAGCAGTGACCTGCTCCTCTGGTGTCACATGTTGCAGAGGAAGCGGCCTGTGAACGTGTCCCCCTGCCACCAGATGTTGATCTCAGGACTGCAGGAAGACGAAGAGCCAGCCTGAGAGTGATAGAGACCAAACCCAGCAGGGGGAACTAGGGATTGGTATCTAAATTTTCACAGCTAACATAATTGCAGTTTTTTCTCTAATGTGTTTTACGTGTAAATGTACACAAAATGTTGAGCATTTTTGGAGATACTTAGATTTTTTTGTAAATATTTTTATTTTTTATTTTCTGATGTATTATATTCTGCAGCAGTTCAATATGGCTCTAACTATGTCATTTTGCTTTTATTTTACACCACACAAACAAAAGTATCCGTTTTTGAAGTGTGGGAGGAACAGGAGGAAGCCCACGCAAGCACGGGGAGTCAATATAAACTCCATGTAGATGTTGCCCTTGGTCGGAGTTGAACCTCAGACTAATGGATGGCAAATCTAATCAGTGATCTACCGTGCTGTCCAACCTTGAAGATACTTCAATTTCCTTTTCTTTCTGATTTTGATTTCTCTGTCTCCATTGATGGTTCTGATGAAATGTTAGCTGACCTTGGTAGTTTAATCTGCATTGCTCTGCAGAACAGAAAACAAACTGACTTCTGAGTTGAGTTCTGGATGTGAACAGAGGAGAAAATCCGTATAAGATGAATCCGATATTTGCACAAATACTTTTACGGAGATTTAAACTATGAAATACTTTATTAAACGCTACTTATAACTAGTCATCGTCGTTTCCAAACTGACTTTAAGCATACCTGCATATTGTTTCCCAGTTTGGCAGTGGTAGATGGGTATTACATATACAGAAGTTATGCCATGAATGTATCTGACCTGCATGTTCTGGGTCTCTATCATTTCTGGGAATTTTTATTTTCTATCTCTAACTACCAGAGTGGGCAGGGTATTTTTCTGGTATGATGTCAGAGTTCTGCATACTGTGACCAATGAGCCACTATACTTAAAGGGGTTTTCCCAGTTATATATTTTGATGACTTATCCTCAGGATAGGTCATCAATGTCAGATCGGCAGGGGTTCGACACCTGGCACCCCCCTTCCCCCCCCGATCAGCTGTTTGAAGAGGAGGCGCGCGCCGTATCAGCGCTGCCTCCTCTTCACTATTTACATGCTGGCCGTAACGGGGGTAGTTGTGAGTAGGTGTATTTACACCTAACCACCCCATTCATTTCTATGGGAAGAATCGCTTCCATACAAGTCTATGAATGTCCCATGAATGGAGTGGTGAGGTGTAATTACACCTACTCACCACTACCCCCGTTACGGCCAGCATGTAAACAGTGAAGAGGAGGCAGCGCTGATACGCCGCGCGCCTCCTCTTCAAACAGCTCATCGGCGGTGGTGCCGAGTGTCCGACCCCCGCCGATGTGATATTGATGTCCTATCCTGAGCATAGGTCATCAATATATATAACTCGGAAAACCCCTTTAACTTGAAGTTCCAGGATCCTGATGCAAAATTGGTAACAGGACCCATCACCTATACATGCAATTTTAAGTACTGTAATCCTTATGTGACAGAAGAACTGATGAGCCAGTGCATGTGCCTTAATACAACCTCTGCATCCATTTACATATGAAAACGCACCCCGTGATGTCATATGATATCCTACAACAGAGATAATACAGAGTGATGTCACAATCTTGCTAATGTAAACACAGTGATGTCTCAGCTCCATCTCTGCACAAGGATCATAAAGACATTGATGTCACAACACAGGGATAATAATGTCACAGTACACAATCAGAATAAGGGCTTTTCAGACAGCTGTATGTTGTCCGCAAAAATGCGGATCTGTTTTTTTGTGGACAGTTCAGCATGTCCCCAAAAAAACGGATAGCATTCTGTATTTTTATGGACCCATAGACTTTAAAGGGGTTGTCCGAGTTATGAAAAAAAATATATAGTACTTTAAATCTGATGGGCAGCAATGTATAACAGCTCTGATGGGCAGCTAAGTTAAGCTAGTTTTAGGCAAAAAAAAAATATATATTTCCCTGGTTCTCTTCTGGCCTTTGTTTACCTGCAGTAATAACAATCTCTGCCCCTCCCCCACCCCCTGCTCTGCTCTTCAAGTGCTGCCCTGAGTGACATGTCTGCTGGAATACACAGCAGCAAGTCCCAGCTGTACAATGACACTGATGATACACACAGGATCTCCCCCCTACCTGTACTTGTACTTTGCATCTCCTCCAGATCAGCTCCAGTCAGCTCTGTGTCTGTAGGGTGAGGATGGCAGATCCTGTGTCTCTTTACATCTGCAGCTGCTGTTGTAAAGCCTTCAGTGTGTTCTGGCTGAAGGGGTTAATGTTTTATCAGAAAGAATCCAGGAAGAGCAGATAGCAGGAGCCCGGCAGAGCAGGGGGGCGTGGCCAGCACAGTGACGTCTCGTGTACAGGCTCTGTGCACGAATACAAGATTAGCAGAGAGGCAAGCTGACATCACAGGTCATGTGACCCTCAGTGAAACCTGAGAAACCAGCAGCTTTAGAAGCAGAAAATGTATGGAAAAGTTGTTGTATTTGACTAGTTAGAAACATACAAAGGACAAAAAAAATAACTCGGACAACCCCTTTAATGGGGCCACATCCTAATTTTCACTGAAAAGTATAGGACATGTTTCATTTGTTTTGCGGACCCGTGGAATAGAAGAAAAGGGCCCCATAGAAGTGAATGGGTCAGCATCCGATCCGCAAAAAAATGGATCTGCATTTTTGTGGACAGCATATGGCCGTCTGAATGAGACCTAACTGAAGACAGGGTTATGTGGTGATACAGTAATCATTCCCGTTGTATATCATAAGGGATGATGCACAAAGTGATGTCATCGTACAGGAATAACATAACCCCCCCCCCCCCAAGGCACTAGGGAACAGGACTGACTTCAATATTTGCATCTCTTACAGTTACAACCTGGGCTCCCTCCTTGAGATCTACCTCGATCAGTCTCGCACACAGACTGAGGCAGAGATACTGCAATGTGATCCTCCATCCTCATAGCTTACAGCAGTGGTCCCCAACCTTTCGTACTCCAAGTGTTACATTTGACACTGACAGATGGTCGTGAGCCACATTCAACGCGACCATCGTGCACATGTCCTATTATTAGGACTTGTTCATGATACTTGCTGCATGTGGTGTGGTTACCTCAGCAACCGTCCCACCCAGTGTGAAATAGAGTATCTCTGTGCCCTAATGTCCCATCTAGCTTTTATCTGCGCTGGTGCAGGTCATTGATGTGAAGGAAACTAGTGTGGACGCTGTGCATTTCAATAGAAGATGCTGATGGATGGGTTGAGTCCCATGTTCCTCCATCAGTGGCCACTTTCAAAAACATAGTTGACAAAAGGCCTAAAGGTTCCTCTCCACTACTACTCTTATATTTACACCTCCCTTGGACCCTCAACCGCCACCTATATTTATTAAGGGAGTACTCCACATCACTAAACTGATTGAGGGCTCTGGCCCCTCTAAACTGACTGAGGGCCGCTTATTCACAGTGTGGTTGTGCACAGGCGGTTGTGGAGGAGGAGGATGCACCCTGAGCCCCCTTAGTTAGTTTAGAAGGGCCAGAGCCCTCAGTTAGTTTAGTGATGTGGAGTTGTAATAAAAAGTAATAATTTTACCCTATTCCCAGTTTTCTTTTCATTTAATTTTAGCACATTTTACCTGAGTCCCAGTCATCAACGGCATACAAAGTGGGCACCAGTCACGCAGCCAGCACTACTGTTCTGTGCCTGGCGCACTTAGAAAACGAAACGAAGCCTAGCACTGATTGGCTGAGGCTCAGCCAATCAATTCTAGGTAGTGGGTTATTTCTATCACACACATCTTCAGGCCTACCTCGCTCTCACTCATTCTGCACTGAAGACAGACAGGGTGGTAGTAGTGCAAGCCATGGGTTGGGGACCACTAGCTTACAGCAGCAGCTGCATCCCTGGAGCCTGCGGGCAAGGAAAGGGGGACTGAAGGCTAATGGAAGGTGAGACAGATGCCACTTTCCCCTCATGAAATACATTAGAAAGTTTTGTATCATCACATACTGCTTTATGCAAAAAATAAAGTTATAACAATTGATACAAATCGACCAAGAACCCACCTTCTTTGCTGATGTCACAGATTTACTGGCCTTGTTATTTAAGATCAATCAAGGTGTCTGTGTTAATCCTACTTTTTCTTATAGCTACAGTCAGCTGATATGTATCAGCCATAATTATATCAATATTACATGTTAGCTGTAATCATCTTTAACAAGGCTCCTATGTCCAGTATCTCCAGCAGCTTGTAAAGCATTGGCCACTGAGCACATCTTGGACACCTAGCTCATTTACCAGGTTGTGTTTTCCCCGGTGAGTGGAGCTGAACATGATAACAAAGCACATCGTGTTCACATGGGACCGACAATCTGCTTGTTCTGTTAGCTGGAAATGCTCTGTGAACGTCTCTGGTCACAATGGAATCCCCTCATTATATTTTTATATCTATTCGCATACAGTGAAGCATCTTTAAGCCAACCATCTAATATTGCTTTAAAAAGTGGTCTTCTCAAAGAAGATGGCCAGTATACTGTATATAATTGTGGACCTGAAACTCAATCACAGGAAATGTGACCTGGATAAGGAGATGGTCTCCTCAAAGAAGCGGTCACTTGGCCATTTACAGAGATTCATTTTTATAGTAATTTCCAACTGTCTGCCATGGAGTAACCCCTGAAAAATGGTTTTACTTTTGGGGGACACCTGCCCCTTCATACATCAATGAAACTCTGTGTAGTGGCAGCTAAAGCCTTCTACATGGTCCATGTAGAAGGCTTTACGTGGAGTTACATTGTTCAGAAGGTTGAAAAAAAGAGACAGGTCCATGTAGCAAAACCTATAATCCTACTGTGTTGATCCAGAGGAAGGAAAAAAAGCCCAATTGTCCTATATTAGAGTAAAAATTTCTCCCAATGTCAAATGTGGTGATGGATCAGCATCTCCAGAAATCTGGTAACTACAACTTCTGACCTTATAACCTTCAAGAAAGGCATCCAGTCTCCTCTTGAACTTCCTTAAAGGGGTTTTCTGAGATTCTGATATTGATGTAAGTCACATATTGCCATGCAATGCAACATCACAATCTTCATACTGTGTGACAAATGTCACCATGTTGTCCTAGCCTAAAATTTACAGGTATGACCATCAGAGACATTTATGGCATATAAGTATGTACCATAAATATCTGATAGGTGCAGGTTCCATTTCCAGGACACCCACCTGTTGACACTCCAGAGCAGGGATGGCCAACCTGCGGCTCTCCAGCTGTTGCAAAACTACAACTCCCAGCATGCCCAGACTGACTACAGCTATCAGCCTACAGCAGGGCATCGTGGGAATTGTAGTTCTGCAACAGCTGGAGAGCCGCAGGTTGGCCATCCCTGCTCCAGAGAGTAGGAGAACAGACATGCGAGTGGCTCTTTCCATCGTAAATTATGGGTATTGTGGGAACAGTTCAGCGTTTCACAACTCCCATAAACTAGAATGAAGAGGGTCACATGCATAGATGTCCACCGCTAACTCATATACTCTTTCCAGAGTGCCAAATGGACCCGCACTCCCCCAAAATATGAGGGTCCCAGAGATGGATACACAATGTAGTTCGAAGACAAAACCACGGCACTCAAAATTAGTTTAAAAATTCGAGCTTATTTAATTTTCATCATTATCCATCCAAATCACGCGGAATTAGGCCAACGTTTCAGGCTTTTCACAGACCTTGATCACGGCCTACACGGCGTCCAGCGTTCCTGTTACAGCATCCTCCGTGTAACAGGAGCACTGGACACCGTGTAGGCCGTGATCAAGGAAACGTTGGCCTCATTTTGTGTGTTTTGGATGGATAATTATGAAAATTAAATAAGCTCGAATTTTGCATCTAATTTTGAGTGCTGTGGTTTTGTCTTCGAACTATATGGTATAGTCATTACCACTGAGCACCAACAACTAGAAACGGAGTGCCGACCAACCCTGATCTACATGGATACACAATGCACCATTAGTACTTGCCTGTTCCTGCTCCTGAGCTTTATGCTACTTCTATTCTCTTTGACATGAAACTTACAGTACTTGTAGATTGTAAACCCTTGTGGGCAGGGTCCTCTCTCCTTCTGTACTAGTCTGTATCTCATCTTCTTCATGCTTATTGTACTTGTTTTTTTTTTTTTTTTATTATGTGCATCCCATATCATATGTACAGTGCCATGGAATGAATGGCACTTTAATAATAAATAATAATAAGTGAGTAGACACACACAAACATGCTTTTCTTGGAGTACTTGGTTGGGGACTGCACATGACTCTTGGGCCACAGACTGTGCACCCCTACTTTAAGAGACCCGGTGATGCTACTAGAAAGGTACAGACGGGTCCTGCAGCTGGTGAGCAGGAGGAGAAGTTGTGCAGGTGGACCCAAGCTGAACTTTTGGAATGGGACTCTTGAGCCTTTAGTTTTGCCCCTGTGGGTACCTTTTGTTTTTTTCTAATATTGGTACGCAAAGTGCCATTAAAAGTTACTTGATGAGCACATGCTAATGCCTAGCTCATTACCAAAACCTAACTAGAATTCCTAGGATCTCATAGGAAAGTCACCGATGCCCCCTGCTCCTAGTTGACAGTTAACTAAACTGTAATAATGTCATATATCAAATCATCTACACAAAGGAGAACCAACATGGTGGAACTCTACAACAGGCACAGCATGGTACCTCGGTGATTAGTCTCTTGGCCCATTGCTGGACAGAGTTACTGTACATGCATGCTCATGGGGAGACATTAGGCTATGAATTGCAGGTGGAAATCTCTGTGTTAAAGGACCTGCAAAGTCTATGAGGAAATGAGAACATGATTTGTGCTTTGGAAAACCTCTTAAATATTACACATTTGTCAGATTTAAAAGAAATCTACCAATTAACCCCCAAAAGGTCAATGTTAGAAGTCATTTACTTTCCTGTAATCCAACAACCTGACAGAGGTCAGCACATGTATGCACATCAATACCTGTGTAATGTGCCTGCCACGTTACTAGAAAGGCATTTGTACTCATCCAGTTCATGTGTGTGACCCCATGGTATTAGAAAACGGGCCCTGGGACAAGTGCCTATGCATTCACATTATGTTCTATCCCCTCTACTTATCTAGAATGAAAGCACAGTACTACAGGCTCAGAGATGATAGATAATAGGCAGAAAGGTGAGGACTTTATTTAGGCTGTATGCTCTGTTTCAGTCCTTATAAAATGGACCTTTCTTAAGCGCAGAGAAAGCTCCTTGTCATATGGACTGAAGCGTCATACATGGGCTAAATAAAGACCGCACTTTTTTGGATTTTTATGTCTGAAAAATTGATTGTTTAATCCTGAGAATATGAATCCACTTCATTGCTATTTCCTAACAGTTCTGCCCGATAGATAGATAGATAGATAGATAGATAGATAGATAGATAGATAGATAGATAGATGATGATAGACTGAAACCAAACACATGGGTTTCATCTGTAACACTTGTGCTTATATTTTTGTGCGTCCTATAAATGGGTATCAGTCCTAATGCTCTTGTCAGGTTGGACACAACAATACCTAACACTATAGAGTAAGTTAAGTGCAGTAGAGGAACTACTCAGTGTGAACCCTAATGCTGCTGCCACACGTTCAGGTTTCTTGATGCAGTTTTTGAAGCCAAAATGAAGTGTAGATCATAAAAGGACAGAATGTATCAAGGACATACACTACTTACGTCTCGTCTTTTATGATCCAGTCCTGATTTGGCTTTGAAAACTGCATCATAAAACCTGAATGTGTGGTCTTAGCCTAAAGCTTTCTCAAGTATGAAATGCTTCCACACAACTGTAATAATACGGGACAAACATGTTAAGATACTATTCCAAGTGTCTGAAAGAACAGACAAGGAGAACATTCACATAACACTATCTCCAGAAGTGTCAGACAACCAGTGAAGAATACAGGAAGGTTGTCCCTCCCCGTACATCATCTACTAAGACCCTAGCATCAAATCCTAAAAACTGATGAGTTCTCTTGCAACTTACCTGTGACTTAACCAAGTGGAGCAATTCATATAAACAGGTTATGTAATTGTAAAGCCTAAAACTCACTGTATCTGTAATGTAGAAGATTACGCTCTGATTTATGTGAAGAGTAAGATAAAAATTCATCATCTACTTCTAAATTATCTTGAATAAAAAAAAACTTGACAATTAAGACCTAATACTTTTAAAAGGCTAATAAGAAAATATAAATAAATCTAAAAATGTAAAAAAAAAAAAAAAACCTCTAGGTTTATCTATTCTAAAGAGAGATTTAAATTTCCGAGCAAATAAAAATAACTATAAAAAGAAATGATAAATAATTGTAAGACAAAACCAACTCTATTGTAGAGATCTTACAGAAGATAGAAGTCCTTTCCCTCCTGTTCATGGTGGGTCTCATTCTTCAGTCAGACATGTGTCAGCCCTTCACCTTTTCTGTGTGACAACCTGGACAAGTGAAACTTCTTTGAGGAAACCACCTCTAAAAACGAGGTAGGCTATAAAAGCCCATCCCAGAATAATCAGGCCTAGACTTAAGCCTCATTCACACGTCAGTGTTTTGGTCAGTGATTTCCATCAGTGATTGTGAGCCAAAACCAGAACTGAAGCCTCCACAGATATAAGGGAAAGATCTGCACCTGTTCTGTGTTTAGAGCGGAACCTGGTTTTGTCTCAAAATGGAAATGGAAATCACTGACCAAAACACTGACGTGTGAATGAGGCTTTAGGGTGGTCTCCTCCTAGAGGTGGTCATCTTGGAGGGGTTACATTCTATACCACAAGGTTTATGTATGGCGGACCGCTAACGGTGGAGTAAAAACACAAGTCGCAAAGTTCCGTTTGAATTTGAAAATATTTTATTTGAATAGCAAATAGTTACACGGTGGAAACAGTTCTATCGAAGCTCTCTATAAATAGCTAGCAGATAAGAAAATAATGTATGTAGAAAAGAGATTGCTTCTAGACAATTAAGAGCTATCAGTTTAACAGAGCCGTCTGCCCCTTAAAGCACAATGAATGGAATGTAGAAAGGCGCGAGCCTTCCAGCCGAAAAGAAGACAAATAAATAAAAGCGAGTGTGACGATGGGGAATGTCAGACGCAGGAGACTGCGCTAATGGTCACAGCAATAAATAAAGGAATAAATAAACATAATTCATCATAAAATTAACATATACATTTGGACAGGGGTGGAGGCGGCCGGCAGGCGGCAGTGATGGGCACTGGCATGGCCTCTCTATCATACAAGGCAGTTCATCGTCTCTTCTACAAAGTTAGGAGACAAGGCATTTGTGGCTAAAGACTAAAATCAAGGTCCCCCCCCCACCTCCCCCAATCCTAAAATCAGATCTGGGGGCGTTCACCAGCCGTTATAAAGCTAATCGTCATGGTCAGGGGGACAGGCTGTGAATCAAAGGCAGTGGACGTGGACTCCAGACAGGAACATGGACAGGGGCCGAGGGGGGGGGGGTGGCGACAATTACAGGAGACCCTTTACTACAGGAGAGTGGGCAAAGCTGGCAAGGAAAGAAGGCGCCCACCCTACACGGCATGAGATATGCACACACCAAGAACACCATGACCTTGTGTGGCGTCATCCTACAACAGAACAGACTACAGAACAGTTACACTCACAGTCCCGTGCCAGGCCCGGTGCCATGGCAGACACAGAGAGACAACACTATCACAGGTTTGCATCACTAGTGATTGAGCGGGAGGCGGCACGACCGGAAAGCAATAATGTTACCCCTATTAAGGCTGGAGGGGCAATGCCAAGCTCTAGGACAGTGCAAAGGTTCCACCCTTGGGTGGCATGGGGGGGGCTGCATTGCCTCCATGGGTAGTGCTGTCTCATTCCTCACTGGTGGTCTCTGGAGAACATTATTGCTTTGGTATAGAGATGCTGCCTCCCTTGCCAGGTGGGCACAGTCATTGGTACAGTCTACCCTCTGCCCTGTCTTGCTTTAAAGCACAATAACCACATGTAATGCACTCATATGGCTGCTTCTGGTTTTGGCAGCGGGTCAGTCTAGGTGCAGGGTGGCAGTGTCCCCCTCCCAGGCTAGAGGAGGGTGGCAGCATGGGGTTGGTGTCAGGAAAGGCACAGTTCTCTTCAGGCCACAGTGGTCAGGGGCCATTGTTTGGCAGATCCTGGGATGAGAGGGCACTCAGCCTGGCATAGGTCCTGCAGTCCCTTTGGAAGGGTTAGTAGTGGGCAGATGCCCTCTCATTGCCCACCAGGCCTCTTCTCCTGGGTGACCCCCTCCCCACACTGGTCCATGACTGCTCAGTCTTTGGCTGGTCAGCAGGCCGGGCGCACGGGCACCTGCAGCAGGATGACCTGGCGGTTCTCGGACGGGTGGCACTTGTTGATGTGCCGGGTGAGGCCGGGCGAGCTGTAGAAGGTGGCAGGGCAGTACTTACAGGGGAACAGCTGGGACGAGTGAAGCAGGCGGATGTGGCGCTCCTGGCTGCTCTTGCCCGGGAAGGTCTCCCCGCACACCGGGCATGGGTGGCACTCGGAGCTGCCGCTCAGGTTGATGGGCCCCGGGCTCTTGGCTCGCCTGTCCTCCGGGTAGAGCAGCTCCTCGGCGGTGTGGCACAGCAGGTGTTTCCGCAGGTAGGCCTGGCGCCTGAACTTCTTGGCGCACTGCGGGCACTCGTACATCCCGTCCTCGGAGCCGGACTCGGAGGCCCCGGGGCTGGGAGTGTCCCGGTCGCTGAGAGGCTCATCTTTGGCGGGGGCGGTGGGAGCAGCGGGGGGCCGGGGCTTGTGCCAGCGGCGGTGGGAGGCCAGGTTGGCGGGGCAGCTGAACACCTTGTCGCACTCCGGGCAGCGGTACTCCACCCGCACGATGCGGGAACACTTGTGCTGCGCCAGGGAGAACGGGTCGCTGTACTCCTCCTTACACAGCTGGCAGATGAACTCCCCCAGCGGCTTGTGGCCGGAGCTGCGGGGCGGCTCCACCGGACCCTCCTTGATCTTCAGCCCCAGCACCGGGGACGTGGTCACCTCGTCCTCGAACGTCAGCTTCCGGATGGCTTTGGTCTTCTTGGCGGCGGGCGGCTTGGGGTGGCCGCTCATCTTGCTCTGAGGCTCGGCCGGACGCTTCAGGGGCATCCCGGAGGAGGTGGAGGAGGCGGGCGGCAGGCTGCCAGAGGAGCTCAGCTTCAGGTCGGTGGGCGGGTACAGCAGCGGCTCCATGGAAGTCACCAAAGCCGGGAAGGACTCCGCGGAAACCGGGGAGCCCAGGCTGAAGCTGCGGTCCAGGTACTCTCGGCTCACCGGGCGGGTCGGGCTGGACAGGGACTGCTGCACAGAGTCGGGGTTCCCGTACTGACCGGATGGAGGCGGCCGGGGGCTGCAGGGGGGCGCCGGGGCGGCTCTGTCAGGACTGGCTGGGGCTGAAGATCCTCCGGTGGCCGTGCACAGCTCTGGCCTCTGCCCGGATACAGCGGCGAACATCATCCACTCCCCGCGCTCCTCATCTTCGTCCCGGACCCTGTAGGACACGGGCGGGGACTTTCTGCTCCTCTTCACCAGGAAGCCTTTGGGCATGTCTGCGGTCGGAGGTAACGTGCACTGTCCGAGGTGCTGCACTGGCCGCGGCGGCTCTGTCCGAGGTGCTGTACGAGCCGTTCTGTGGATCCTCAGCCCCGGGGCCGCCTCCTCTTTATAAGCGGCGATGTTCCCGAGCGCACGCCGAGCTGTCACCGCCGCAGCCAATCCCAGGCCGGGCCCGGCAGCTCAAGTGCTGCGGGGGGCGGGGACAGGCGCGAGGCGGCAGATGTACCTGAGCCCCGCCCCTCCCCTCCGGCTGTGGCGGCACACGCCCGGCCCCGCCCGCCCTCACGCCTGGCTGCCTCTCAATGCCCGGCCACACGTGCCTAAATTTGGAAGGGGGGAGAGGGTGACCCTACCCCCAACACCCTCTGCACAGCTCGCGCCTGACACTCCTGCTGCTGCACCCGGGGGTTACTAGCCTGGGAGGGAAACCTGTCTATACCTGGGAGTGGAAGGGACGTGTCCGGTGCTGACCCCGCGCCTTGTGTGAGGAGCGAGCAGGACCCGAATAACGGGACTAATGTACACCCCAGCAGAGTGCAAGCTCTGAGGGCAAAACTGCTGTCCGGGGTCCTGCACCTGCTGTGCTCTGTTTGTACGGGAAATACAGGAGAGCAGCTGGGATAGTGAATATTGGAGAAGACACTGGAGTGTTAATGTCAACTTCTATCTATAATCAACAGTTCTATCTCATATCTATCCAGCTATTATCTATCTTATTTCTATGCATTATTCATATTATCTTTCATCTATATATCTGACTCATATCTATCATCTTTCTATTCATCCATCAATGGTATATATCTCCTATTTATTATCTATCTACATATAGAACTTATCTATTTTTACTTATGTATTTTACTCACTTATAAAGCACTGACATATTCCACAGCACTTTACAGACATTATCATTACTTAAGGTCCCCAACAGAGCTCACAATCTAAGTTCTCTATCAGTATGTCTATGGAGTGTGGAAACCCTCAGTTCAAACTGAGGACCCTAATGGTGTAAGGCACCAGGGCTAAACACTGAGCGAGCTATCTATCTTTATTATCTAATCTATCCATCCACCTGTCTGTCTTCTATCTCTATCTTTCATCTATCTCTCTATCTATCTCTATATCTAACCTATCTATGTGTCTCATATCTGTCTGTCTAATGTCTCTCTCATTTCTTTCTGAAGTCTTGGAGTAGTCTCCGGCAGCACGTCAATATCTGTGACAGGAATGGAAGGGTCTGACTCCATGAGCGGTGACGTCTTCTATCCAGTAAGATGAATGACATCTCAGCAGAGCAAATGGTGCACAGTTCACACAGCGCTTCATAGAACACTGTCCAGTCCCTGCCTCCTACACGGTACTGTCACATACCTGGCCATCCTCCTCATACCTTACATATGGTCACACTTCATCGACACTTTTCGGCCCCCTCACACAGCTGATTACATGTATGTACCGCAGTATCCTGCCCCTCGGGCTCTGAAAGTATTGACCGTTTATGTGACTAACATCTGTATCATTAAAGAGGACCTTTCATGTGTTGGACTTACTGTAGCTAAATACATTTATTGGTAGGGCACCCCCCGCTGCTTCTGACACCGGGTTAGGTTTTTCAAAATAGCGCTCCTGCGCTCCGCTGTGGCCCCCTGTATTTCTCCCGCTCAGTATGCTAATACTGAGCATCGGAACAGGGAGGAGGAGACGCTCGAGTTTCTCAATGGGCGTCTCCTTCTCCCTGGTTGTGCTGCGATCCAGTCACATCGGAGAACGTCACAGCCAGGGAGTTTTTTTCTCCTTGGCTGTGACGGCTTCGAATGAAGGGAGAGCAAACTGCGCATGTGCAGACAACCGCCATTCACCTCTATGGGACTTCTAAAAATTTGAGGATGGGTCGCTGCCCTTCTGCGACTTGCTCTCCAATGACTGCTATAGAGGTGAATGGAGAGGACACCACACATACACAGTGAGCCCTCCATTCACTGTGGGGCCCGAGCTGATGATAATACTCCTTATTCCTAATACATTGCCATTCTTTCTTATTGTAGGTAGTTTACATTGGATTTGCAGCGGTGTGTACGTGTGGTGGGCACAGTATACTGATCATGAGTACTTCTGTAGAGTAACCTGCCAGTACCTCACCTCCCCCCCCCCCCCTTTTTTTTCACTAGTTTTGTCTTTACTTAGTTTTGACTTGTAGATCCAGAAGAAGGCTGGCAGTGAATGTGGCCACACATACGTACATACTGTGCCTCATGCACATAGACAGGTGTCGGTTGCAGGGGAAGAGATGTCACTTCTTACAACATATACCTTATTTCTCAGTCAGTCATTATAGAGTTAAGTGCAGGCTATCACTGCAGGCCGTCAGTGTAGGCAGTACAGACAGTTAATGGGCAGGCGCTGTAAATAAAGTGTGTGTGTGTGTAGACCCTTGCCCCTTTCACCTCTGGCTATAGGAAATTAACCTCTTTCTATTGAAGGGGGTATTGTGGCCAATCTGCTGTATTTGGAGACACGTGCCTGGAAGAAGGGAGGGGGTGAGCAGGGTGGGACCCGACCTCCTCTGACCAACTGTCTCTCCAATACCCACAAACAAAAAGCCATGTATATCAGGACACAAAGTCACCGCTCTTATCTGACAAAAGCCACCCAGATTGTGGTCATCACATCTCCATCCATCTAGCCCCACACAATGCAGCCAGGGCGCTCTTTATGGCCTTATTGCAGGCTCACTTATCACATGTGGTGTATACCTAGAATAACATGTGGATTATATATAAAGTAGTCCTCAGATTGGCGGTCAGGTCACATGGGGGCAGGCATTAGATTATTTGGATCTCAGAAGGTCATGTAAAGAGGGGCGACCTGGTTTGACGGGCTCCGGTCTGCATTGTTCTGTCTGCTGAGGCAGATGATGCCGGGGAGCATTGTACAGTAGCTGCAGGGCTCAGCAGATGACGGCAAACACAAGAGAAGAAGCAGAGAGCCCTGCAGGGGCACAAGATGGAGAGATTAGATGCATCCCTATATACTGACCAGACCTTCACAGTCACTAGTAATACCGCCTGCCTGAAAAGTGATGGCTCCAACCCCCTGGGACTGATACATTTCTTTATGGTAAAGGCTTTACACGTACAGAAGTCTGTACAATATCTGTCCAATCAGTCCAGTAACCATATAAATTGGTGTGTGTAAAGAGTCAGTGAATCTGATTGAGACCTGTCTCCTCTGCCAGAAAACTAAAGGTGGCATTACACTGCCTGATGTTCTGGCAGTGCAAGTGCCGATGGAAGATACCGCATCAATCAGTGCTGATTACACAGGGAGATGAACTGCCGATAATCAGGCATCTTTCATCCTGATAAAAGACACCCATCAGCAGATGAATGAGCAATTGCACCCTCATCGTCTGATCGACTGCTCAAGCATACGAGCCAACTATGGGGAAACGATCCTTCCTATCAACACTTGTTACATGCAGCGATCTCCTCCACAGTATGGGGAGGAACAATCGCTAATGCCATTGCTCATCCCCATCCTGACTCGTTATTTGCCGGCAGCAGAAAGTGTTTACACTGTATGATCTGCTGCCAGCGAACGTTTTTTGTGTCCGCACACATAATCTATTACCCATTGAACCAGCGTTCCTCATAAGCGATTTTCTGGCGGATTCTCAGTCCATGTAAAGTGCCCTTAAGGTTTCATACACTCGATGTATCCGCAAATCGCAGATCCACAAAACACGGATACTAGCAGTCCCGCATTTTCCTGTTCCACACATCCCGCTCTACGTTATAAATGCCTATGTTTGTCTGCAAAACAGACAAGAATAGGACAGGTTCTATCTTTTTTGAGGGACGGTGGAACGGACATATGAATGCGGACAGCACACAGTCTGCTGTCCGCATTTTTTGTGGCCCCATTGAAATGAATGGGTCGATATCTGATCCACAAAAAATGCGGATCGGATGCGGATTAAAAATACAGTCGTGTACATGGGGCCTAATAGGGGATTTACCTGACGCATGTGAACAGCACCTGAAAGACATCAAAAAAGCTACTCCATAGGTATGAGGGAACAGGAAGGGTTTATTTTAGGACAATCATAACAGATGAGGAAGACGAGAATCTGGGTGTAAATGGCAACTCCGACCAATTCCATCATCTCTGCTGCCCATACACATCAGATTCATTTCGGACGTGCCTACGATTTCTGCAGGAGCGGCTGACCATCTAATGTCTGTGGAGCTTCCTGACTCTCCTCCAAAAGCAGATGTCAGGGGAAAGAAGGTTCAGGCATGATGTCTTATCACTACTGAGAACACATGCATGCTCGGCTGAGTATGTACATGTAGGGTATAGGCGGTACAGTATCCACAGCTGTGTAATGTGTTTGGCCAGACTACATCAGTCTGATTGGTCAGAAGTCAGGCTTGTAGATTTCTGCATACAATGGCTTCATCTGTAAATGGGTGGTCAGCTTTAAAGAGGACCTTTCACGGATTTGAATTACTGTAGATAAATACCTCTTGTCCCGGGGTACCCCCCGCTGATGCTGCCACTCTGCCTAGTTTTTTAAAATACAGCTCCTACTCCCCGCTGTGCCCGCCTGTAGTTTTCGCGCATCGGTACAAGGAGGAGGAGACGCCGGCATTTCTCAATGGGCGTCTCCTTCTCCCTGGCTGTGCCGCGATCCAATCACAGCGGAGAGCGTCACAGCCAGGGAGAAGGTGAGGTTTTTTTTTCTCCCTGGCTGTGACGCTCTCCGCTGTGATTGGATCGCGGCACAGCCAGGGAGAAGGAGACGCCCATTGAGAAATGCCGGCGTCTCCTCCTCCC
Source organism: Rhinella marina (assembly GCA_900303285.1). NCBI lineage: Eukaryota > Metazoa > Chordata > Amphibia > Anura > Bufonidae > Rhinella > Rhinella marina. The sequence continues at coordinate 891,712 of ONZH01025655.1, read as the reverse complement.
TGTACCGATGCTCAGTATTTACATACTGAGCGCGAAAACTACAGGCGGGCACAGCGGGGAGTAGGAGCTGTATTTTAAAAAACTAGGCAGAGTGGCAGCATCAGCGGGGGGTACCCCGGGACAAGAGGTATTTATCTACAGTAATTCAAAACCGTGAAAGGTCCTCTTTAAACAATGTCTTTTCTATTGCATGTTCCCTGTTGGGAACCCGACTGCAATCTGTAGGAGTACCTTGGTATTGCATGGCACCCAAAGAAACCAGTAGTTATCCACTGATTTCAATGGGCATCCTCAGTGACATACAGGTATGCTGGAAACAGAGCTGATTACGGCAGGGTTATTCCCATCTCATACATGTATGGGTTCCAGAGGTGACATTTATTATATTTTGATATTTTATATATTTTAGTTACTTTCCTTTGTTTTACTTCATCATAAGGTTGGTACTTTCTATTTTCCTTTATAAAAAATGGACGCATCAGCACTGTAAACATCGGGACCTTCAAAATTACCATCGTAAACTGCAGGAAATTCACGTTCCCAAGGGTATATTTAACTGCAGAGCAGTCATCACAGGCAGAGAATCGTAGAAGGCCACCGCGCCGTCTGATGATTTGTATATTAACTGGTACTATCGATTCTCAGTCTTACGGCACGGGTCTGTCACTGTTCTGGAATGAAGAAATCAATTCTCACTTTTAAGCATTTTACTGAGTTTTATGTTTTGTTTTTTTTTCCCAAACAAAAGTACGGCACAGTCAGCGGCATCATTGCGTTATACAATCCCATTTAGGCATAACCGTGGGAAGCTTATAGATGTCGCACGCACAAGGACACTGTTGATATGCAAAAAAAAAAAAAAAAAGATAATAAGGATAAAATCAATTTTTATTTTATGTTTTTTTCTTTTTATTCTGTTTGTGCATTGCTTTATTGCATATCATGATGTTACAGACACACCGTATAACAGATGAATCTTAGTGATATTTAAAGAGACAGGTGGAATTTATCCACGTGGACTGTGGCCTGCCCCCATGATAACTACTATTTTGCGGATACACATATATTTAGTTGATCCCTAGATATTCACCACAGACACTTTACAGTATTAGCCTCATGTATTTCATTTTTGTCGTAAAATTAAACCAGCGGTTTCCCCGATGGGTGATGTGTGTGTTGAGATATAACACAGGGACAATATTTCCAGGGATAATAGATGCATGCGGTGAAGTCTTCTCTGACATGGCGACCGCTCCCCTATCACCCTGCATGCCTACCAGAGAAACCCCAGATAAACGCGGCTAGAAATGGGATTTCAGATAATGAATGTGATTTCAGATAACAGGACACAGAAATGGCCCATTCTGCTGTTTTCGCCGCTCTTCAAGTCCTGCAGCTTCTGTGATCAGCTAAATTCCCGGCTATTACATATTATTATGTAAGTTAGCATTTGTGAAATGAGCAGAGAGAAGTGTCTGCACAGCAATTTGACCTGGTTAGATGTAATATAACTCTGAGATGCATGTCTGTGAATGCTGCCACATTCTGGTGTCTGCCCTGCTTTTTGTCCGCTGATGTATTTTGCAGTTGTGATCAATAGCACGCTGACGGCTCATTCTCCTTCTGTGCCTTTGTTTTATTTCTGATTCCGTTAATAGGAGTGTGCTGCCTTCAGAGGCTCCGTGCCTCCATTATCACACTGAGCATGAAGAATGGGCTGTTTGTGTAGTGTTTGACCCCGGGGAAGTTAGCGCTGAGGGCATTGTATTTGGAGAAACTAGTGGCTGTTGCATCTTAGGGAACATCTACATGATCAGGTTTCCAGATGCGGTTCTGGAAGCCAAAATCATGTGCAGATCATAGAAGGACCGCTATGACTTCAGAGATTTTTTTGAATTCAGTTCTTGCTTTGGCTTCCGAAACTGCATCAGGAAACCTGACTGTGTGACCATACCCATAGAGATACAAGAGGGTGTCATTGTCACCTTGCCACACTTTGTTTGTGCGTTACAATATTTGCAGCTGCAGTTTAGGTGGATTTACACGGCCCGATATTTGGGCAAATGATCGCGAAGGAAGGTTCCCGTAAACACTCGTTCTCAACAATCTGCCCGTCTAAATGTGCCGCCGATCACCCGATGAACAAGCAAAACACTTATTCATTGGGTGAGCCTGTCGTTCATGCAGCCACATCAATTATAGTTTCTGGATAGCAAATCGTGCAGTCTAAACAGCAATCTGCTACCCAGAAACAATGATTCTGTATGAGGACGAGCAATAGCAATCCCTCACCCTCATACTATGAAGAAGAACGCAGAGGTCTCCTTCACTGAACAAGCAGCCGCTGTCAGGAAGGAACACTTCCTTCCTGACAATCGGTTTTAGTTAGGCCTGTGTAAACCCGCCTTAAGTATTGGGTACCGGTTTCTCATCACAGAACCTTAAGGCATAAAATCTCCACACCCAGATAGGTTAAAGAGGTTCTCCAATCATTTCCTCCAATTAGCCCATGGTAATAACCTGCGGAGGGAAGATGGTTCACATAGTACTTAGTCTCCCAATGTCGCCATCTCTGCTGTGCTTGCCCATGGTGTGGGCTCCTCTGACCGAATATGGCGGTTTCTTTTACTGCTGAGCTGCATCTGAATTCAATGCAGCTGAACAGGAAAAGAGCCACCACATCTGGGCAGAAGAGCCCGCATCATGGGCAAGCACAGCAGAGATGGCGACAGTGGGAGGTTAAGTACTATGTGAACCATCTTCCCTCCGCATGTTAGTATTATGGGTTAATTAGAGGGAATGAACAGAGAACCCCTTTAAGATCCATTTACCCAACGGCGGTAATCGTCAAAATGATTGTGTGTTCCTGATCATTGCCCCGTGTAAATGCGTTCAGCAATGAAATGACAAACGAGCAAAACTCTAGTTTCTCACCTATGGCAGCTTTTGGGCAAGTCATTTTCCTCAGTCGTCTAAAGAGGAATGTGCTGCCAACTGTATGTGAACCATAGTCCGAACATAGTCACATAAATGGAAGTAACCAAGCACTCGTCGACTTGCTTTATTACAGGTGATTTATCTGCCCATGTAAATGGTCTCTCAGAATATAATCAAGATCACTGTTTATGAACAGTTGTAGATTTTGGATGGCAAACCTTTTAAGGCTATTTTCACATCTATGTTTCTCCTTTCCAGTATAAAGATCCGTCATAGGATCTCAATACTTGAGGAAAACGCTTCCGTTTTGTCCCCATTCATTGTCAATGGGGACAAGACTGAACTGAATGGAACGGAGTGCTCCAAAATGCATGACATGACACACAATGTAAGTCAAGGGTGCCGGATCCGTCTTCTTGGAAATAAAGTGGATCCGGCACCCAATGACTTAAAATGGTTTTATTGACGGATCCGTCATGGCTAATTTAGAGATGATACAACCAGATGTGTTCATAACGGATGCAGATGGTTGTATTATAACGACGGAAGCGTTTTTGCTGAGCCCTGCCGAACCCCCAAAAACGCAGATGTGAAAGTAGCCTAAGCCAAATCACATAGAGGAGGAAATAATCATATGTCATTTCATTCCTGTTATATGTGTGGATAGCTTCAGCCTTTCTGACACTTCTTAAATGTGGATAATTAAAGGTACAGTATTTCATAGAACATCAGAGGCTGACATATTCAACACATGGTCCGACTTATAGGAATCTAATTTTGTGTGTTTTCTTGTATTAACCCCATCTACATACGCAATGTTATGTATCCAAGCTGTGCATGGCGGGATATTATTAATTTAAAGTGCCATTTCTAGACATGTGCAAACTTATATCTGAACTGTCCCTCAGCATCTTAGGAAGAAGCTGGGATCACTATCCATCTTCATTACACATTTTACTTCTGCAGTTGCTTAACTTTATTTTTTGAATACCAGAAAAGCTTTGCATATGAAAAAGCTATCCACATGCCTAGAAAATGACTGATGCCATGGATATTAAGATTTAAGTCCTGTTCATCTAGATGTGCAAGAAAGATCACAAACACCAACACCAAGAAGAAGTCATCAACCCTCATTCCCAAATTCTAACACTCGCCGCTCTACTGGGTGAATTATATTTTCTCCTCCTGTAGCACACACAACAGCGCTTCACATAATCATACACTCACACATGGTCAACCCCTGGCACTCTTGCCTAACCCCCCCCCCCCTCCCTCCAGTTTCATTTCTTTTGCCTATTCACCTTACTCCCCTCCCCAGACCCCTTTCCTTTGTTCGGGTCATTAGCATAAAGCTGCAATAGATCTCCCGTTTAAATAATTACATTCATAATAGAATGGAATGAACAGGGAAAAGGGAGAAAGGGAAATTAATAGGGAGAGACAGTGGAAGAGGGAATGAATAAAAAAAAGCAATGAGGGCCAAAACTGAAAGGGGGTAAATACATTAGGAATTTGCCGAACAATACACATTGCAATCTGTTGCCTCCGTTCAAACCTTGCAGCAAAATGCGAAGCCAGACCTTTTGTTAAGGTCTCGGGCTACCCAATGGTTAACACCTACTAGTTTCAGGAGGATTTTCTTGGAGAAGTATAATAGTGGGACCAATCATCATTACTTCATACAGCACTGACATTCAGGGGAAATGGATCAGGCCGGTAATTTACTCTTTGTTCCCTGCACAAAGTTTGTTGTTTAATAGAAAACCATTTTAAGAGCAGCTCAATCTGTTAGACGAGCGAAACCGGGAGCAAATTACGAGCATAACAGCGGATGAAAGATACAATGATCTTACTTGGGAAGAATCGAAAGTCACTCGCCACGTCCAGCACTTTAAAAGGCAATGTGGAGAACAATACAAGCGGAGGGGAGGTGTGTGGCGGTGACACATTGATTGTTTTTGGGGACAGAACAGGTTGTTGAGTCTTCACGATTTAGATCCTTTACTCGCCACTCAGTCACTATGGAAATGGCCACATGCAGACACACAATGGCTGGTGACTCTGTCCCCCTCTCTTCTCCATTCTTCCTGGTTCTGCTGGCTGTTTGTACATTGGTATTATTTTATTTTTGTCCCTTCCGAGTACACTATGTTTGCTCAGTGATGTGTGCTCCTAGTGCCTGCTTGTTTAATGTTTGAGGCCGTGGATTTTTCCCCCGATTAGCATACAGCTGCAGGTTAGCCCTCTCCACCCCCACCACCTTCATACTATACGCACTCCCTTAAGCCATGTATACTTTATCCAGCTTTATCATCATTCTTCTCTCAGGCAACCAGAGCGAAAATCAACATCTCCTTCCTTACACATCTCCGGCCGCTGACTCCCAGCTATGTGCACACCTCAGGTGCAGCGATTGTCTGACTATCCCGGGGAACAATCCAGTTGTGTATTTTTCCTGCTATCTATATACTTAGACAAAGCGGTTGGACATTTCAACACTGGAAACGAGAAAAATACAATGTATTCGTTCTGGCAGATGGCTGTAGGCCACAATCTGTTTGCTGTCTTGGAACCAGGTTCATATGATTTGGTCCCAGTTGAGAAGAGTAATTCTCTATAGTATGTAACTTTGTGATAAAGACATCGATAGCTTCACCAGTCCACATGCCAAATATTAAGGAGACTGAAATCATTTCGGTACTCCTACTGTAAGACTACATTCATACGATATGTTCACTGAGCAGACAGAATCTGAGTTAGGGCTCATACCCACGACTGTATGTATTTTGCGGTCCGCAAAACATAGTTCTGCAAAAAATACGGATGACGTCCTCGTGCATTCAACATTTGGCGGAATGGGACATCTGGCCCCTAATAGAACAGCACTATCCGTGTACGTTATGCGGACAATAATAGGACATGATCTATTTTTTTTTCTGGAACAGAAACGGAATGCACATGAAGAAACTTCAGGTTTTTTTGCGGACACATTGAAATGAATGCTTCCGCATACGTTCGTGTGCATGAGTCCTTATATGCATATTTGCAGTGGATTTCACCATATGCACTGCTGGTCAATTTCTGCATGGATTCCATACTGATATTTTTCCTCAGCATGTGAAGTTTTGGTTAAATCTTGTCTACTTTTTTTCTACTGTAATGCAATGCAGATTATCCATCAGCAAAATCTAGATGGAAAATACGCAGCATAAATGCTCTATGTGTACATACCCCAAAAGTAGCAGCTGTCTCAGGCCTCGTTCACATTTCTGTATCAGTGACACGTCTGTGAAAAAAAGCATACGTGTGTCATCCATGAAGATATCCTCAGCTGAAAATTAATTTCCAAAATATCTCCTAATCAGTCTTCAGTGAAAAACGGACACACCACGGATGCCATCCATGGTGTGTCCGTGATTTTCACAGACCCATAAACTTCTATGGACGTGCATGTTTCCATGATTTTTTTTACTGACCCACGGTCAGTAAAAAAATACTGAAATGTGACCAGACACATTTAAATCAATCAATGTGGACAGCACACGTCAGTGAAAAACGGAAATGTGGAAGAGGCCTCAGTCTTCTGGGAAACCAATCAGTTAACAAGGAACCCTGTTGGGGACATGCTGCTCTGTAATAAAAGAAATAATTGGTTTTCAAAGTAAACCACTGAACAAACAGGATAAAAGAAATTTTTTTTTTGAAAAGGGCTCCAAAACTTGATGAAAAAATTGTTTCTATTGTATTTTTAGACGTCTTCTCCATTTTTTTTTATAATTCCCACTTCTTGTATAAATTTAAGCTGCCAATGAGTCCATTCTATATTCAATGTCTTTACTAGATACAGGTGCACAAAGAATCACTGCATGAGTAATAGAACCCGAGTTATAAAGTAATAAACCTGCCATCATTTTTATCCACCTTCCTATAGCAGAGGTTTCCAGGCGGTGCTGATACCAGGAGCACTGAGTACAGTAGGTGCTCAGCTTGTTGCAGTTCTAAATCTGTTCCCATCTTCTCTGATATAAGTGCACTTCTTTACATACACCCACCTCCATTGCCATGATACAGAAGACCTCAGCAGCGATACTGCCTTTGCGCTCGGAGAACGTGTTAAGCATCTGAAGAACATCACTACCAGTGTCCCCTGTGTTAGAATGAGTTCTGTCACAGGTAAGTACTGCCCACATTTAACAAATCTGAATCTATTAATGATGATTTCAAGAAAAATTAAATCTGTCTCTTAAAGAAGACCTGCCACCACTCCTGACATGCCCGTTTTAATAGTTTCATGCATTTCCAATGTAATAACAATTGTGGAGCCTCTATTCTTATGGCTGTATGTTGTATCATCCCTTTATTATTTCTACTAGAAGTTATGAATGAATTGCTAGCAGTCTGCAGTAAGGGTACAGAGGGGAGGTAACCAGTTGGGAGGTGTCCCTGCACAGTCTGACAATGGCAGCACTGATTGGATAGAGTGAGTCTGTGCAGGGACACACCCCCAACTGGTTACCACCCCTCTGTACCCTTACTGCAGACTGCTAGCAATTCATTCATAACTTCTAGTAGAAATAATAAAGGAATGGTACAACATACAGACTCCTCACTGAATCTCCCACTGAAATGAATAGGAAGCATCAAAAAACTATCCATGTGTGTCTGTGCATTTTTTTGTGTGTTTTCTACGTTTTTGGCGTGGATCGCCACCAAAAACCACAAGCTGAAAATGCAGTTTTGTATTGAAGTAGAAATCCAATAGTAAAAAAAAAAACTGTTGAAAAACTGCATCAAAACACCCTAAAAGAAAACACGCTTGGATTCCTTACTGAATTGTGTAGGCGATTTTCAAAATCCATCCTGTGAAGTGAGCTGACCTGACACATAAACAGAATATACAAGAAAAAAAGTCATACTAAGGTATGTAAGCAGCAGCCAGCCTGCTCACATCTGTGTCAGAGCCTCCATCACAGATTCTGTAATAGCTGACGGATAAAAATGTGCTATTTCTTTTCAGTAAAATTATGGTGGAACCCAATGGGCACCATTATAAGTCAATAGGTTCTATTTGGAGCTGTTGGGGTCTATTGTGTGACAGATCTGTCACAGCCTGAATTTTTTTTTTCTTTTTCTGTTCCTCTGACGGAACAGAAGAACGGATTTCCTAGCTCAGATGTGAACTCCGATGTGACTCTGGAGAAGAGTCTGAACCCTAAAAATTGGAAAATAGTTTAGCGAGACAGTAAACTAATAAAGCATGCCAGGACAACTAGAAACATTGAGCATCCAACCCATCAGTGTTTCTAGTTGTCCTGGCGTGCTTTATTAGTTTAAAGGGAGTCTTTCACCTGATCTGAGCGTCATAGACTGCTCACATCAGACTATAGACCACCTTATCCACGTTAAAACAATACCTTTGTTAAGGATGTCTCACGCTGTATTCCTCAAAAAAACACTTTTATTTCATATGCAAATGACCCCCCGCAAGTGCCCGGAAGCTTGATTATACAGCAAGGAGCCCAAGCCCCCGGGCGATTTGCAAAGCAAACCCCTCCCTTTTCCATCCTCCGGCCCGCCCCACTTTAGCATAATCTTCTCCTCTTCCTGTTATGAAATCTCCCGCTTGCTCCGCTCTTCGGGTCCCCGGGGCATGCGCACTAGAATCCCGTGCGCCTCTGCCCGCAGTGGGCAGAGCAGTGCGCATGCGCCGGGGACCCGAAGAGAGGCACAAGCGGGAGATTTCATAACAGGAGGAGGAGAAGATTATGCTAAAGTGGGGCGGGCCGGAAGATGGAAAAGGGAGGGGTTTGCTTTTCAAATCGCCCGGGGGCTTGGGCTCCTTGCTGTATAATCAAGCTTCCGGGCACTTGCGGGGGGTCATTTGCATATGAAATAAAAGTGTTTTTTTGAGGAATACAGCGTGAGACATCCTTAACAAAGGTATTGTTTTAACGTGGATAAGGTGGTCTATAGTCTGATGTGAGCAGTCTATGACGCTCAGATCAGGTGAAAGACTCCCTTTAATGTCTCGCTAAACTATTTTCCAATTTTTAGGGTTCAGGCTCTTCTCCAGAGTCACATCGGAGGTCACATCTGTTCTAGGAAAAGCACTTGTCAGAATGCAGACTTTAGGCTGAGTGCCATCAGAGGAATAGAAAAATGGAAGAAGAACTGATCTGGGTTAATCCCTATTTGTTTGAATGGGTTATTTTGAGCATCATATGTGCTCAGTTTGTGTTGGAGCAGACTCTTCCTAGGCCAGTGATATCACGTTCATCAGTCACATGGCCTAGGTGCAGCTCACATTCAAGTGAATGGAGCTGAGATGTGATACCAAGCACAGCCGCTGTACAATGGATGGTGCTGTGCCTGCTAAGGTGCAAGGAGGCTGCGGTGCTCCCTAGAGTGCTATTGCTTCCTCAAACAGCTGATCAGTGTGGGCCCCAGGTATAGGAAGTCCACCGATCAATCATTGATTACTTATCAGAAGAACAGTGCTCAGTCCAGGAAATGCAGCCATCGCACAGAGAGTTTTTCCTGGATCAAACATGCTTTTGTGAACCTGACCCATCATATAGTATTAAAGGAAATGTGTCATCAGAAAACGACCAATTGTTTAAATCACATTTTAATATTAAACACATTTTTAAGATTTTTTGGTGATTTTTTTCATTTTCATTTTAATTTTCCATGTCATCTGTATTTAAAAAAAATGCACACAAAAACATAATTTAAACAATAGGTAGTTTTCTGATGACGCATTCCCTTTGATAGCCTAAAGCTTTACATTTGTAGACATCAGAGCTCCTTGATATTTAATATCTGATGACTGTATATTGTAAGGATTGCAAGTAGCATATTGGAATCCTGAGGAGATGAATGCCAGTCTGTAGACACCGCTACGATGCTGCCCTAGTTGGCAGAGCTGTCTATTGATTTTTGCTGGTCTCCAGTCTGTTTACACTGATGTCTTTCTACGCTGACAGCAATTTTATCTTCACCTCTCTGAGTAATTGTGTTTTTTTTATCTTCTGAGTAAAAACCAGTGTAGAGACAATCATTCCTTGGACAATGAGATCTATTTGAAAAGCCTGGCAGTCAGGTCATCTGGAGAGACATATATACTGGAGAAAAACTTTCCAGCTCATTTACACAGCTCACTCTCTGCCGCCCTCTCCCTCCCAGATCCAGTAAATCCTTATTTCTGCAAAGTTTAAATATGACTCCTGCCCTGGTCATTACGCTTTTGTGGACAGCTGCCCTGCTGGTCCATTGTCAGTGGAGAGTTCAAGCAGGTACTGACCATGTAGATGAGCAGAGATCTTGTCTGATCCTTAGAAGGAAAGTAATCACTGTACTGTACTTCAATAGTCTGAGAGCTTTATGTTAATTCCTGCTAATCCGGCAGATGTACCAACAAGAGGGAATCACCTGATAGACCATCGTAGGTTCATCAAGTGAATAGGAAATTAGCATTGGGACTTTGGTAGGAATCTTTTTTGCAGCAGCTGGAGATGTGCCAGACTACAGACACATCCTCTGACAACCTGGGTGACTGCTACAATTAATTTGTTAGGCTTTGTTCACATCACCGTTTTGTTTTCCGTTCTCCTGATCCATCAGAGGAACAGAAAAAAATGTCAAAATAGATCCTTTATTTTGAGTAATTCCTCTCTGCATATTTAATGCATATTTCTTGAAAAAAAAACATTGGATGGTCTTCATGGTTATTAAATGGTACAAGAATGAAGAGTTGTGCAAATGAGACCTGCACCTGTTTGAGTAATCATATTCATTACATTCGACTGTCCATGCCCGGGGGCGTTCTTTTTTCTGATTTTATTTGACATACCATATAATGGGAAGACAAAAAAAAAATGAAACAAAAACAATTGAAAGGTATATTTATATATGTTATAGTAGACAGTGGAGAGTAGACAGCAGCTCCCCCTGCAGGCTGAGATGCAGAATGCACAGTGTATCATCAAGTAGTGAATCATTCACTTGGGTAAAGGTCCTTTTACACGGGCCGATTATCGGCCGAAAAATCGTTCCTAGGAACGCTAGTGCCGATAATCGGCCCGTGTAAAAGTGGCCCTAATCAGCCGACAAACGAGCAAAACGCTCGTTCGTCGGCTGATTGGATCTTTTGGTTTCTACAAAAGATCCAATCTGTCGGGCGCACATCGGCCTGTGTAAACAGGCGATGTGCGCCTGACAGTATGGAGCTTCCCGGCCGCACGAGTGATACAGCGATCACTCGTGCGGCCCGGCGCTCGATTCATCGGGCCGTGTAAAGGCTCCCTGCCCGAGCGCCGATATCGCTGATCGGCGCTCGGGCAGGGAGACACATCGGCCCGTCTAAAAGGGCCTTAAAGCAGAAATAAATTCAGATGTTCAGAACTATTAAATTAAGACCTATACAATCCCGGGCCTGGCAAACATGGACAAGTGGTTGCTGTTGTAGGTAAGGTAGTTCAGGATTCTCTTCTCTATGTCATTTTTGTATCCACTTTGCTCAAGTACGCGTCTCAGGTATTTTTGGGGGGTTTCCGCAAGGTTCAGTTCATCATCTGTGACCTTCTGAACTAATTCCTTCATGGAAGGCTGGTCCTGCACCTAGAAAGACAAGTGTCACTTTCATTACACATCGTGAAACGTGATACAAGTGTAAGTAGCTTATATAAAGCAGAGGATCAGCATCCTAGAAATAATAATAATAGACCACAGAACACCTTTAACCGCGTTAGTGAGCAAAAGTTTATTTTCAAGTAGAAAAAAAATCACCCTCACTGACTGCTAGAACACACGGGTTGCATCCTGCACCCTTTGACTTCCATTATTGTGTCCCCCAGTGAAACTAAAGCAGAGCTGTATGGACAGGGTATACTAAAACCTGTAATGCTTCATTTCTCCTGTGGAGGCGCTGCAGGGAAATTGAACAGCTGCAGCCCGGTTCCCCAACACATTACAGCTAATTGCTGGGGATCCCTACACCTTTCTTAACCCAGTTATGGAAGGTAAACTGCGAACATGTGGCAGCACGGTCACCCAATAAAAACGATGGGAAGCTGTTTCTGCACAGAAGGAAAACATATATTGGTGAAAGTCCTTAAACCAATATATACATTCCCCTGATCAGTGATCCATCAGACACTCGCTTTCATTAGTTTTCTATGTATTAGGCCTCATGAACACTACAGTATTTTTCATCCATGTGCTTTCAGCATTTTTAAGGAAGACACACTGAACCATTTATTTCTATAGAGCCATGCACACATCCATAATTTTTGTGGCTTCGTGTAGCCGTTCTGCAAATTATAAAACAAGTTCTATTCTTGTTCTCATTGTGGACAAGAAGAATCATTTCTATTGATGGGAGTGAGGAAAATGTGAAATGTACACAGAAGGGGTCAGTATTTTGTAGATTGCTGTTTGCAGACCGCAATACGGACATGGCTGTGTGCATGAGGCCTTAGGTTGATTACATACAATTGCTGAGTGATTGCTCTAGGTTACTACTGTGCAGCACCTAATGATCTATAGACATTGATATGGGTTTTCACTCAAGTACAGCTTATAATCAATGGGGCATATTTATCAATGATCTCTTGGGGAACTTTCTGCTGTTGTGCTATTAATTTGAAAAATACAACTTTTTTTGTCTGATGATAAAAAAGGGAACTGTAGTTGAAAAGCTATTATGACAAAGGTGTCTCCCTACCTTTGCTAAAGTTCCATATCATATAGTACATTTGGTGCCAAAGTTATAAAAAAAAATCTACATATCTTTGAAGAGGCCTTGCCAGTTCATAACTATAGGGGGCACAGCAGTCACAGCTGCAACCAGACCCCATAGTTCAGATGCCCTCTTCCTCAACAGGGTCCAGCAGACAGGGTTCTGATGCTATCATGAGAACCCTGTGTGCAGGACTGTGAAGACAATGGAAGCCAGGATACATACAGTATCTCACATTTTTGTAAATATTTTATTATATCTTTTCATGGGACAACTCTGAAGAGATGACACTTTGATACGATGCAAAGTAGTCAGCTTGTATAACAGTGTAAATTTGGTGTGCCCTCAAAATAACTCAACACACAGCCATTAATGTATAAAACGCTGGCAACAAAAGTGAGTACACCCCTAAGTAAAAATGGCAAAATTGTGCCCAAAGTGTCAATATTTTGTGTGGCCACCATTATTTTCCAGCACTGCCTTAACTTACTTGGGCATGGAGTTCACTAGAGCTTCACAGGTTGCCACTGGAATCCTCTCACACTCCTCCATGACAACGTCACAGAGATGGTGGATGTTAGAGACCCTGTGCTCCTCCACCTCCCGTTTGAGGATGCCCCACAGATGCTCAATAGGGTTTAGACATGCTTGGCTAGTCCAGCACCTTTACCCTCAGTTTCTTTAGCAAGGCAGTGGTCGTCTTGGAGGTGTGTTTGGGGTCATTATCATGTTGGAATACTGTCCTGCGGCCCAGTTTCTGAAGGGAGGGGATCATGCTCTGCTTCAGTATGTTGGCATTCATGGTTCCCTCAATGAAGTGTTGCTCCCGACAGCCGGCAGCACTCATGCAGCCCCAAACCATGACACTCCCACCACCATTCTTGACTGTAGCCAAGACACACTTGTTGCCGCAACACGCTTGACACCATCTGAACCAAATAAGTTTATCTTGGTCTCATCAGACCACAGGACATGGTTCCAGTAATCCATGTCCTTAGTCTGCTTGTCTTCAGCAAACTGTTTGCGGGCTTTCTTGTGCATCATCTTTAGAAGAGGCTTCCTTCTGGGACGACAGCCATGCAGACCAATTTGATGCAGTGTGTGGCGTATGGTCTGAGCACTGACAAGCTGACCCCCCACCCCATTAACCTCTGTAGCAATGCTGGCAGCACTCATACTTCTATTTTGAAAAGACAACCTCTGGATATGATGCTGAGCATGTGCACTCAACTTCTTTAGTCCACTATGGCGAAGCCTGTTCTGAGTTGAACCTGTTAAACCGATGTATGGTCTTAGCCAGTTTCAGTGTTGGCAATCTTCTTATAGCCTCGGCTATATTTATGTAGACTAACAATTCTTTTTTTCAGATCCTCAGAGAGTTGTCTGCCATGAGGTGCTATGTTGAACTTCCAGTGACCAGTATGAGTGTGAGAGAGATAACACCAAATCTGCACCCCATTCACACCTGCGCCCTTGTAACACTAACAAGTCACATGACACCGGAGAAGGAAAATGTCTAATTGGGCACAATTTGGCCATTTTCACTTAGGGGTGTACTCAGTTTTGTTGCCAGCAGTTTAGACATTAATGGCTGTGTGTTGAGTTAATGTAAGGTCACACCAAATTTACACTGTTATACAAGCTGCTTTACATTGTATCAAAGTGTCATCTCTTCAGTGTTGTCCCATGAAAAGATAGAAGAAAATATTTACAAAAATGTGAGGGGTGTACTTAATTTTGTGAGATACTATATGTCAATGCCGTTCTGTTTTTGTCCAATCTGGGGTCTGATTTGGGGAGACCCATATTCAGGCAAATCTATTGTTCCCTGTTATCAGACAGAACTGTCAAGTCTTTTTCAAGGAAATTACTGACAGAAAGTCCAGATAAATGTCTGACTCACTACTTAATTTTACAGATATCAAGAGATATTTTCATAAATGTGTGTGCATGATCATAACATTTTTTTATTAGATGAAATGTACACTGACGAGCAAAAGGGTAACAATGATTTGAACTGTTGACTTTCAGGCTCCATATCTCACCATTCACTACAGCTTTGAACGTGAGACTACCACTTAACTTGGTTATCTGATACATAAATTAGACTTACAGCTATTTAGCAGATTCTTGTCATGTAACTGTATTTTTACTGTTTTGTTCCTAGTGGTGAAACAATCTTTTTCTTCTTGTATACTACAAATTACAACCTGTTCTCATATTCCCTAATAGCTCAGTGTGTTATTAGGTTGATTCCCAAGTGAAAGGTCACTGGTTCGAATTGAGGAGCAGCCATGAAGAAGATTTCCCAAGAAAAGAGAAACAGCATCATCCAGCTCATCAATATCAGTATCTCGGACAAGAAAATTGCCAAACTGCATCATGTGAGTGCCATGACAGTTGGAAGAATACAAAATGAAGTCCATCCATTCCAAAGCCAAGAGGTGGACATCCAGGCAAAATATTGGATCCAACAAGTCAGCTCATCACAAGGTCTATCAGTTCTGGTGCAACAAACATGGTAGTGGAGGTGGCTTGTATGCTTTGTAATAGTGATATCACAGACGTTCATGCAAGCTATGAGCATTACAGAAGTCTGGAATCGTGGCCCGAAAAGAGGTAAAGAAGCCTTGACTTCAATATCATCATAAAAAGTACGAACAGCGGACAGTGGTAGATTAGAAACCGGTGATTTGGAGCAATGAGAAGAAAGTCAATAGACTGGGCTCTGATGGGTGAAAATGGGTCTGGAAGAAACAAGGGAAAAGGGGCTAACAGATCGAGAAATTGAAGGAACTGTCAAGTTTGGTGAAGGAAGCCTGATGATATGGGGTTGTTTCACAGCCAAAGGTGTTGGATACAAGACCAGGATCGATGGTGGTCTCAATGCTGAGCTATATGTGAGTATCCTTCAAGACGACTTACTTTGTACGCTTAAGTACTATGGGTATAAAAAGGATGACATAGTGTTCCAGCAGGACAATGACACAAAGCACACATCGAGATTGGTGAAGAAATGGTTCAATTACAATGAAGTAGAGGTGCCAGACCTCAACCTAATCGGACACTTGTGGGTAGAGTTGAAGAAAAAGCTGTACTCATACCCAAGTAAGTCAACCAGTATACACCAACATTGGGAACCTGTAGAAGAGACCTGGGAACAGATTTCGTTTGAGACATGCTTGAATCTGATTGACAGCATGTTTAAAGTACTGTTGCTGACCATATGGTTCACATTTTAGCTACAGTCTTGACCATCTTTTAATGGCTTCATATGGCAGGATAATGCACCACATCACGATGAAGCTGGTCTGATCCCATTGTTAAATGATCTGTTCATTATTACAGAATAGAAGGCAAAACAACAAAAAGACTTATTTTTATATACCCTACAAGTGTAGCGATAATGAGCACCAGATTTGTCACAGTGGCTCAGGCTGGATGATACATGTGGTGCAAGGATAGACATTGACTCTATACCAACTACTGGTTAGCTTACTTTGAGACAGCTTTTTACTATTGTGGTGCAATTTTGGTGCTAAAGCTTCTAAGGCCCACGTTCTCCCAAAAAGCCCTGCCCTTTTCGACTAAGCCCTCCCCCTTGTTGAGCATATTAGAAAAAAGTTTAAAAACTCTAGTAGATTGCAGCATCGTTCATAAGATCGTGGTGAATGTGATACCTGCCATCAATGATGGTAGTTTTTAAAGTGCAGACATTTTCATTAGATCTGAAAAAGAAAATGCCTTGACTCTGCATAACGGCTCACACCATATTTGTTTGTAAAAAAAAAAAAAAAAAACAAATGCTAACACATGAATGAAAATGAATGCATAACCTTCAAACCTCAAAAAGCAAACATATAAAAGATACACAACGCTGAAATAGTAAGGGCACGGGGAGCAGCAAGCGGAATACACCTAATTGAAAGTCAAAGTAGAGGAGAAGCAGGATAGAGATGGCTGTGTGCACGCCCGGGGCTATGTTTAACATATCTGTGATAAAACATAAAGGAGAAACCTTAATCTGCACTGTTTGGGGAAGAGGAGGAAACAGCAACAGAAAATGCATTAATGTCTACAAGCATTATGGGTTTTGACATAAAACAGAAGGAAATGAAGATTTTCTAGGAAATGTTCCTGTTAGGGCAGGAGGGTGCATCTACTCACCTTCCAGCAGGTGCCCTATGGGTTCAATGTCTAATGCAACGTTAGGCTGTGTACAGAAAGGATCCAAGCTGGATCTCAGGCTCTGTGATTCATACTGTGCAATCTTAAGATTTTTTAAAGCAATTAAATGATTTACTGAGATGTGGACCGAGTAGCTGGAATCGAGACAGTTCTTGGAATTTTCACTGATGTTTTATTGCAGTAGCTTCGGAATTTTATCATCGTGTTGCTATACAATAAAAATTGACTAAATCTAATTAAATCACCAGAGAGCGGTAAATGAATCTTATAAAAATCTGGAGAGGGAGAAAAAATACATTAACATGTCGTGGAGTCAGTGCTCTTGTCTGGGGGAAAACTGCACGCTATTAAAAGTGACTGGATTAGTGCCCTAAGTATCCACAGTAAGATGGCTTATTGGAGACGACATCATTTTCCGTGGAAAAATAAATGGGATGATGCAGTCATTTCTGAGACAGGGAGACAAAGTGTTATTCATCTTTGTCCTCCGGATAGCAAATGCTCAGTCCTGCATTACAAATGTAGAGATTTGGGATCACCGTCCCTCTAATAAAGGATGCTTGGCTGCTCTGTAAAAATGACTGTGTCTCAAGGGAGGCAGCAAGCTGAACATCCGCATGTACTACCAAGAGGATGGTAATAGCTGGCATCAGACATGGAGGCAGCTGGTCCAGCATCTTCACAGCAGGAGATAAATGTGTTTGGTGGCTGTGGCTATCTGAGAGGATTAGCTGACGTTCTTGTGTGTGCACATGGGCACCTCCACTGCCATATTACCCGATAGTAAGGACTACATTCCTGGCCCATAATCACATACTGTGCACAAAGGGACTGCGCCTTTTGAGGCACCATCCAAACAACACCCTAATGTATATTCTGGTTACGACTTGTCAACATTAATTAAGCCTAATCTCCTAAATTATTAGTCATGAGTCATGAATAATAATATGTTAGAAAGGTTGACACGGTTGACAATAGCAATGATGGAGTGAGGGGCACCGCGATCTTTCTTATGGACTTTATGGAATGTGTGATAATTGTGGATCAATGACCCATCAGGGTGACTTTTATAGAGTAACACCAATTATTATCTCTCATTAATAGAGACTTTTCTAAAAAGTTTGATGATGATTGATTGTAGGAGGGAGGGACGACTGAGGGGATACTCGTGTCTTTACAGAACTGCACCATCTTAAAGGGAGTCTGACACCAGCAAGGTCACTGTTAAACCAGGCACAATGCCTTGAAGAACTAGCTCATGAATGTAAAGATACCTTTCACTTTGTGATCCATTACTTCATTCTAGAGAAAAGGTACTTATGACAGTACCATATGCAACTAAGTAGTTGCGGGCACAAGCTACTCTGTGCACCCTTGCTTCTTCTGCCAGCCCTTCCTCCTCATTTCTGCTTGACAGGGACAGATTCTTCCATAGTGACCTCGCCTGGCCCTGTCAATCAGAAAGGAGTGGCAGAAGAAGCAGAAGGAGAAATGGCACACAGACTGGCATGGGCCTGCCCTCGGTGCACTTAACTGCTCATTTGCATATGAATTAAACTTACTTTTTTTTCCAGAGTGTAGGGCATCGTTAAATTCAGCTGAACAAGCCCTACAAGGCAATGTGCCTGGTTTAACAGTGAATTTCATGGAGACAGACTCCTTAGTGGCATTTACTTTTAACACCTCCAACTGCAAAATTACAGCAGAGGAGATTTAGAAATACAGAAGGGGATCCAGGGAAGATGTCAAATTCTACTTGCCCAAAGCTTCCTCAGCTAGAGCCAGCCATGAATGGGGTCTATAGTCTGTAGGTGAATGAATATTATAGAATAGACTGTAGTCTCCCAAACAGTTGACATTAAAGACATGAATTTTAGCTTCTGTTAAGACGAACAATTCTAATTTATGTAATTTCCTAATATATTCTCAATGACTACCTTCAGCGCTTTAAATATTACAGACATATAAGGTATACTGCATTGAATTTCTAAGTGATAAATCACAGCAAAAACATAACCTCAAACATTTTGTACCATGTCTGCTGGTTCATTTGAGTTGCGCTGTGTGGCACCGCCAACGCTCCGGTTAAACTATGTGCAAATATTTTATTTCTTCATTTATTTCTATTGGTTATATGTTCCACAGCGCTTTACAGACACTCTCTCCATTCACTGTCCTCAATCTGAAATTCCTTATCCATGCCGATGTTGCCCTTGAGTTGAATCCTAGCGCTCTAAAGCAATAGTACTAAAATACTTTTGCCATAATAGTCGAAAAATCAGCCACTTTAACCACATAGTAACCGATTAACGTACCTGTATGTCATTAATTGCTAAAGCCCTCACAAGCTGAGCCCCCTGCATACATGGCAGGTTTACATAGCTGCCTTTATAATAACTGACCCCAGATGTTTAAGCCCTCAGAGACCACAATGTGGCATCTGAACAGTTAGATATAGGCAGCGCTTTCTCTCTGTTCCCCGATTAGTAACCCTGTGATATCTGCAGGGTGTCGATCAGTTGCTGTGCCAGCCAAGGGCCTTCTAAAGGTCCCCATGCTGCCATATCACGGCTCCTATTACACCCTCAGGCAGGGTGTAATAGGATGCCGGTAAAATTGCAATTCACAGCCATCCAGAAGTATTGCTGGGAATAGTACAAGCAACTGAACAATCACAGTTTCAGTTCTCTTAAAGAGACTAAAATAAAATTAAAATTCAGTTGAATAAAGTTAAAATATATATATATATATACAGTGGAGGAAATAAGTATTTGATCCCCCACTGACTTTTAAAGTTTTAATACTAAAAAATAAATGAAACGTCTCATAATTTTATGCCAGCTTTATTTTAACAGTGCCACATAGAATATCAAAAGAAAAACGGAGAAAATTACATGAAATGAGAAATAAAAAATAATTTGCATTTCTTTGAGGGAAATAAGTATTTGATCCCCTAGGAAAACATCATTTAATACTTGGTGGCAAAACCCTTGTTGGCAAGCACAGCAGTCAAACATTTTTTATAGTTTTTTTATAAGGTTTGCACACACTTCAGGAGTAATTTTGGGCCGCTCCTCTCTGCAAATCATCTCCATATCCTTAAGGTTTTTAGGCATGCATTTGGAAACGCGAAGCTTCAGCTCTCTCCATAGATTTTCGATGGGATTGAGGTCAGGAGACTGGCTAGGCCATTCAATGACCTTGATATGCTTCTTATGGAGCCACTCCTTTGTTTCCTTGGCTGTATGTTTTGGGTCGTTGTCGTGCTGAAAGACCCATCCACGACCCATTTTCAGTGCCCTGGCAGAAGCAAGGAGGTTGTCACCCAGGATTTTGCGATACATGGCCCCGTTCATCTTCCCGTCAATACTTCCACCACCATGCATGACGGTGGGGATGGTATTTTTAGGGTCATATTCTGTATTTTTCTTCCTCCAAACACGTCGAGTTGAGTTGAGGCCAAAGAGCTCAATTTTGGTCTCATCTGACCACAGCACCTTCTCCCAGTCTCTCTCTGAGTCATTAATATGTTCATTGGCAAACTTGAGGCGGGCCTGGACGTGAGCCTTCTTGAGCAGAGGAACCTTGCGTGCACTGCAGGATTTTAAACCATTATGTCTCAGTGTATTACCAATGTTTTTTTTGGAGACTGTGGTCCCAGCTGCCTTGAGATCATTACTCAGCTCCTCCCGTGTAGTTCTTGGCTGATTTTTAGCCTTTCTCATGATCAATGAGACTCCACGAGGTGATATCTTGCATGGAGCTCCAGGCCTGGGTCGATTGACAGTAATGCTGTACTTCTTCCACTTCCGAATAATTGCACCAACAGTTGTCACCTTCTCATCCAGCTTCTTACTTATGGCTTTGTAGCCCATTCCAGCCTTGTGTAGGTCAAGAATTTTGTCCCTGACATCTTTAGACAGCTCTTTAGTCTTGCCCATGGTGGAGATGTTGGAGTGTCACTGAGACTGTTGGCAGGTGGCCTTTTATACAGGTGACAATTTGGGACAGGTGTCTCTCATCCAGGTAACGACTTCACTGTGATTAGGGTAACATAGTAACATGTTACTATGTGTGTCAGTGGTCTGTGAGAGCCAACATTAGCCATGGTTTTAATAGGGGATCAAATACTTATTTCCCTCAAAGAAATGCAAATTATTTTTTATTTCTCATTTCATGTAATTTTCTCAGTTTTTCTTTTGATATTTTATGTGGCACTGTTAAAGCAAAGCTGGCATAAAATTATGAGACGTTTCATTTATTATTTTTTAGTATTAAAACTTTTAAAGTCAGTGGGGGATCAAATACTTATTTCCTCCACTGTATATATATATATATATATATATATATATATATATATATATATAGTTGTGTAAAGGTTTATGACTCTGAACGTGGGGAGGGAAAGATGAAAATTTCACACACACACACACACACACACACCCCTCCCCCCCCACACACAAAAATTTAAGCTGAATCGAGACATACCCAGAATTGCACCCAGGCAGCCCCCCTGATAATAGCATCAGAGCATTTTATGCTGAGATGCTTTCCCAGGGCAAAGGCTTTTTTTTGTTTATAATAACACACTTCTGGGCGGAGGCTTCTGGCCAGCAGTGTTGCTGGTGACATCACTGGGTCTAATGGGCTGGCTTTAGAGCTGCCCTAGTTGTTTTACAGGCTAGGGCAGCGCTAAAGACCGCCCATTAGTGACAGTGACGTCACCGGGCTCACTGCTGGGCGGAAGGAACCACTTAGCAATCCTTATGGAGATCCTGGTATGTCACTGGAACTCCATAGAATGTCTTTGCCCTGCATGATTCAGCGCAGAGCAAAGGAGAGCATCGGAGAGCATCGGAGCATGAAATGCCCCAATGCTCATATCAGGGGGGCTGCCCGAGTGAAATTCTGGGTATGTCCCAGTTCAGCTCTGAATCTGGACAACTACTTTAAGGGGTTAACCACCTAAAGAGGTGGTTTTAGAATTTTAAAATTTTATTCCACCTCATTCCAGTTGCTATATATGTTTTTCAGACCATGGCGGCACTATTTCAAAGTATTTTGAAATCCGAATAATTATGCATATAATATATAATCTATATTATTTCTTTGACAGTCATGTCAAAATAAAATCAATTTAATATATATATAATACTGCCTTTGGTGGACTATTCCTAATAAATAAACTTTATTCACTGATTTTGCATATATGTACAGTATATGTGTGACTAGGGGGGGTGGTGACTTTTTTTTTTTTCTTTTTGGGGTATGATTTTTTGCCAAAATATTCACCTTTTTGACTCCTTTGAGTTAGATTGCTACCACTACGGTCATGATGTTTAGCTATAAGCAGGGAAGATATTCTCTGACCGCTGTGTTTCTCATGCAGGAAAGAGTGCCATGCCAATGTGAAGCTGGCATACTTCTAAAAATGCTAATGCTGCTTGGACCGGGCTACAGTCTTCTCCATCACCTTGTCATCTCTGCAACAGGTAGCAATGGATTCGTTCCGGCAATAAATTATCATGTGACTTCACCGAACTCTGCCAGCAATGTCTCCAATTGGCTCTGATGACATATTTTCGTTTTCACACTGGAAAACATTTCAGAAACCTTAATTACTGCTAAAAGCCGTACAGCTCTCCGCTTAATGATGATTCCCATTTAGGAATAAGCACATGTAACTCTATACTAATGACCCCTAGGCTTTATTGTGACAAATGGGTGCCAAATTGGTACATTTTTCTAGATTTTTATTCTCTGTGCTTGCTGAATATTTAAAGGTCCATCACCACAAAAAAGAAAGACTGGCTTAAAAATAATTTGGAAACAAATCCAGATTTATGTAAACGTTATAGAAGATCATGGCCCATAATTTAATCACATGATATTATAAAGGCTACCCGTCATGAGGTAAGGACACAGTACAACACAACTTTATGTGAAGCTCGGGTAAATACATTTAGCTGGTTAAAAGTATAAGGGTCCTATTATAGGTGCGGCATGAGCTGTGGGTCACAGGGCCACACTTAGATTTGCCACTTGAAACATAGGTTCAGTCCAGGTCTTTAGGTGGCCATACACACAAGTCTAAAGTTGATCAAAATAGACGATTTCAACCAAAACGAATGTTTGTTGGTTAAAATTTAACAACAAACGAACTTCTTTTAATTTGAAAAGAAGTAGACCATGATTAATATTTTCGTCTGATAGTTGGATGAAAGATCTTTTGTTCAAAGGAAGATTGTCCTTGTACAAAAGATCTTTCGTCCATTGCCAGGTTTCATTGAACGTGTATGGCCAGCTTGAACAGCTATAATGGCCAATATGAACTAAATATGTATGGCCATGTCCAGGGGCGTAGCTAAAGGCTCATGGGCCCTGGTGCAAGAATTCAGCTTGGGCCCCCCTTCCCTTAGTGCTCTGTGTGTCTTCTTATGCGGCACAAGGGTCTTTGGGCCCCCTCAGGCTTCTGGGCCTGGTAGCGACTGCTACCTCTGCACCCCCTATAGCTACGCCCCTGGCCGTGTCTGTGACAGGAACGTTCACCAGATGTTTGTTCAACCATCAACCAAATTCTATCTAAAATCTATGGCCAACAATTAGCAGAACCACCATGCAGCACCCGTGGCTGAAGCCACATGTTTAATGCCACCATAACAGTTTGCAGCCCCCAAACTTAGTCTAGGTGTTGTATAGTAGTTGTGTGTTATACTTATGGGCACCTTGTTCTCTTAACAAAAGCTATTTTATATTCCTGCCAAATGAAACTAGTAGGTTAATTTAACATACTGGGGTCATTAATTCTTTCACTCAAATCCATCAAATGGACGTTTCCAAGCTTCTGTACATTATAAGTCGTCATCAGCACAGGAAATAACAGAATGACTATATTTGGCTGGTCTGTTCAGTAACCAAAATGACACCCCTTTTCTGACATCACTTCCTGCTCTGCAGGTATTGGCTGAATGATGCTATTTGCATCTCATGAACTTCCTGCTTTGCCCATCCTCAACATTCACATAACACTGGTCAGAGGCGTAGCTAAAGGCTCATGGGCCCTGGTGCAAGAGTTCAGCCAGAAGTGTAACTTGACCAGCATGGACTTTCTATAATACCGGTGTCTTCTTACGCAGCACAATGGTCTTTGGGCCCCCTCAGGCTCCTGGGCCCGGTAGCGACTGCTACCTCTTCACCCCCTATAGCTACGCCCCTGACACTGGTAATACAGAGAGGTGCTCACACAAATCTACCTTAATCTACCCTAGACAGAAGGACTGTGCTCATTTTCCCCATTTCATTTCCATTATCACATTGGCTATTTGTGCTCATGAGAGCTCATGTGGCTTATGGAGGTATCAGGGCCCCAATCAATAGTGATAAGGATAAATGGCAAAAAATTGGGATAGGGACACACCGATGCAGTGCATTGTTTAGCACCATTATCATTATTCGGTGATTACTTGAACAACTGTGGAGGGGGATGGGATCTATTAAAGGTAAAGGTTCTTCAACAGGTCTTTAGCTATTTTAGGGCTCCATTGGTTATTACATTTTTTAAGAATCACTCACTAACATTATACAAATGTACGCTGCATGCAAGTTGAGTTCTCTTTTCTGCAGCATCTCTTGCTATAGGGAATACATCAAAAACATCCACTCTGTGAGTTTATCCATCTCACAGCAAAGTCCATATATAATTACATTAGTCTCAGGCTAATACATGTTGCTGCAGGCTCACATAATCCAGAACAAAGTGGCCTGTCCTAACGAGCTGTGAAGCACTAAGACAAAGTTACGCCTCTTAGAGAAAAGGAGATATTAGTGATTTTTCTTACTTTCTTGGACGCCAGGATTTCGTGCACCTCTTGCTGGAAATCAATAAAGCGATCGTGATAGATGGCCATGCACCACGCTTCCATGAAGTAGCTGTTTTCAAAAGAAGAAGAAATTGAGTTATCCAGTGAACCTCTCATTAACAGCTAATAAAGTATTTACCTGATTTTTCCCCCCCTTTTTTTTCGCTTTCATAATTTACAGCTCAGGGCCCATCAGGATCGTTTGTTCATAAAATGCCTCCCTATAACAGCATGGTCAATCAATTTTTTTAATGGATGTTCCTGATGTACAGCCAGCTCTGGTAATTACATTTAAAGTGGCTTAATTCAGAGCTGTAGCAAGACCCAGTGAAGAATCCTGATTTTATCAGAATTTAAAAGCCTGAAGACCTGTGAGGGACCATGTCTCCATTATCCGGTCTCATTTGAGAAAAGCAGATTGTGGGATTAACTGAACTGGTGCATAAACAAATTAAATTTGTGTAGACAATGACACAAATGTTGTTCAGCATTAAGGTCTGCGGATTAATACACGGCAGAAAAAACAGGCCACCATAGTGTTGCCGTACAGCGTCCGCATTGCTTCTCTAATTCCCAACTTTCTTGTTTTGTGCCAGCTAACCATTATATAAGTATGATAATTCATGTACAAACATGTAGTTCTGTAACCACAGGTCCTGTCTGATGGTCATGCAGACATTTATAGCAAAACCATGTGAGATACAACTCTCACATAGGGATCATCTTTTCCACTTTTTGGTCATAATGAGGCAGATTTATTTGTCTTTTTCCAATGTAAATGACAAAGTGATAAATCAGTATTCAGTAGGCGCCTCAAAAACAACCCAACTACCATTTAAATCATAAGATATTTACTTGCAAATAACATCCTTCAAGTTCTGTACATGCAAAACTCTCAATTAACAGATAAAACAACTGAATTTATTAGCGACCATGTAAATATACAAGAGGTCTAATTAGAAAGAGGATAAGTATAACCCCTTCCATGGGGATGGCTGGGTGAATATGAATTAGCAAATTCTGCTGCACAGATCTCCTGCCTCTCATACTCAGCCTTTTCTGTTACATAATGCAAAACATAACATAAAATTTCCATCGAGTGTTCAGGTTACAGTAGCTTAGGAGAATTTTCCCATGTATATGAGAACCTGTATAAGCCTAACAACTCCAACAACAGAGACGGATGTAACAGTGATGACTGAAGTAATTTAAATTGCTCCACAAAACAGTTTCTATATTTTTCAAACCAGCTCCTGGATCTGAATATTTTTGTAATTGCATGTAACTAAAAATTTAGTATAGCCACTGAGTTATTCAATAAAATGGATCTGTATAGCGCTACCTGCTTTTTTTAAAATTTTATTTCTTGTCCACCTCACTGAGGTGGTTGCACGTGCTCAGTTTAAATCTTCAACTGTCACCAGCCATAGCTTCTGTTAAAAAAAATGTGGTGGTTAAAGGAAAAGAGCTGCTGCAGAAAGGACAGCCTCTGAGTTGCAGCCTGACAATAACAATTGGAACAATGAATGGGGAGATCTCTGGATCCATGTGAGGTACAGGGCTGGTTCTAGCTTTGTTAGAAAGGTATTGTCATGTACTGTACGATGTCTTATATTCATTTTTTACATCAATCATTGCATGAGCCCACTTGAAGTGTGACATTGATGTCTTATCCTAAGGATAGGTCATTAATATATGATGGGCGGGGGCCAACTCCTGGCAATCAGCTTATGAAGAAGCTACCGCACTCCCAGTGAGCCCTACACACTCTGCATAGCGTACCAAGCCACATTGCCATACATTGTATAGTGGCTATGCTTGGTATTGCAGCCCAGGCTCATTATCTCGTTGGTGTAGGGAGAGGCCGCAGCGCTCAACAGAGCGCTACAGCCTCTTCAAACAGCTGATCAGTGGGGGTGCCGGGTATCAGACCCCCACCAATCAGATATTGAGGACCGATCCTGAGGATAGGTCAGCATTATTAAACACCCAGAAAACCCATTTAACATCATGGAAGTACTGTAATGTAATGTGGGAAAATAGAGTATAATCATATATGTACACAACAAAAGAAGAATACTTAAGGGGGGGGGGGCTTTATCATAGACCGATGTTCTGTGCCGCCGGAAGATGCGACTAATTTATGATGAGGAACAAGTCTCGTCATAAATAAGGTCCATCTCCAGTAGACCGTGTGTCTAAACAGAAGTCTATGAAGAAGATTTCTGTATTATTTATGCCAGAAAAGTGCTGGACCCACCCCCTTCCTACCCTTACCAGGCCTCCTTTTTGGGAAGTGTCAAGGGTGCTGTTTGAAAAGTCACAAACATGAGGTTTGAGCCTTTTTTTTTACGCAAGAAAACTGGAGTGGAAGGAATGATACATCCCCCTCAATCATTACACTGGTAAGATTTTCATGTCAGCAGGACATAAAGGGGTTTTGCCATCACAGACAATGGGGGCATATCGCTAGGATGGGAACACCCCTTTAAAGGTTTACTTCATGGTTTACTTCAGGACAACCACTTTTTATATTTAAGACAAAATAGTGTTCAGCTTTTCCTATGTCTGGCTTCACAAATATCTAGTTATCACCAAGAAAGTTTGCCACTAGCCATACATTTTACCTGCAGTTACAGAACGATGGCAAAGTCTACCAGAGCAAGAGCTCCTCCTTGTAAGCGCTCATAGAGGGGGTTCTAATAAAGCTGAAGGCAATGTACTTTTAATAATGAATTTCCTGTTTAGGGTATGTGCCTAGCATTACTGCATACATATTAAATGTTATACATGAGGATAACATAACAAGAGAAGGACTTTGGTGTCCCGGTTACAAGTTAGCTAAGCAGCAGTACTCAAAGTCAAGCAGCAGCTGCAAAAGCAAATACTTTATATATTTTACTCACTTATACAGAATCAACATATTCAGCAGACGTTATGATTACTTTCTGTACCCAATGGGTGTGTGGGAGAAAACTAAAAAAAACAACACAGGGTGACCATACAAACTCCATGCTGATGTTGTCCTGTGTGTGCAGCAGTTCTGTGTGGGTGTGTATGTGTAGCAGTGCTATGTGTGTTTGTAATGTGTGTGCTGTAGATCTGAGTATATAACTTTGTATAATGTCATGATCATGGAGAGTAAAACTAAAAAATATCTACAAAAATAATCCAGCAGAAGAGTAGGATGCATGTACACAGATACATTTAGTGAGGTGACCACATGCGCCATTGCTGTGTGTTTTCATGGTCAGCAGATGACACATTAGGAGCTAATCAAAACTATTAACGCTAGACTCCAAAGTTAATGACCTTGATCCTTCCAGTCTATCATGCTTTTCTGCAATGTAACATGGAAGAAGTTTATATAACTACTTAGTACAGTATGGACAGAGCTGTTAAATACTGAATAAATAACATTTTAATCTTCTCACAACTCCACAGTTCTGCCCTTTAATTAAAAAGAGAGAATATGAAGTATCTAAATCCTGTTCTTAATATTTTAAGCTGCAGCCCAATAAAATGATTCCCTGGTTTTTCACCATAAATGATTAAATTATTCCCAATTAAGTAAATAGAATTAAACTGAACTCTTCTTGGCTTAATATGGTTTCTAGACAGAGATTATCCTGGACAATATATTAAAGTGAACAAATCATATTAAGCTTGTTCAGCAGTGTGGTCAATATATAATATGTCCCCATACATGTCTATATCTATAGATCTGTGTAGAACACAGCATTGTGTTACCACAAGATAGGTGTCTGACCGCTGGGACCTCCACTGATCATGAGAACGGGGATCCTGTGTCCCACATTCGAATGGAGCATTAGTCAAGCTTGGATACTGCTTCTCCATTCAATGTCTATGGGACTGGTGAAGACAGCAGAGTACATACCTCAGCTATCTCTGGTAGTCCTATAGAGTTTGAAACGCATCAATGCGTATGCCCAACCAATGCTTAGAGTAGTAGGTCTAAAGATCAGTGACAACCACACCATAAAACAGACCATTATATATGTCTGTTGGGCCATAGAAAGGATACAAGCTGTCCTGAGTGGTCTGGTATTCTGCTAATGGTTTGTGTGGGAATGGGATATTTGAATTGTCTACTGATGTCTCGCTCTACTATTGAGTAGCTGTATATACAGATTCCTCATATCTAGGTTCCTTCTAGCACTCTAATTTATATACTGCAGATGGCAAGCAACCCATGGATCCTCATATGCAGGTTGGCTCGTGCAGCAGACAGGTGTGCTGGGACAGGTGTGCTGTCAATAGTCTGTACCTGAGCTAGAAATAAAATCTCATTTGGTAGACAATCTCTGCTGAATGTGGCCAAATGAGAGCATGTAATTAACCCCATTTTGTATATTCTCCATCAATCTCTTCATCCATTACTATATTACAAGCCCCGCATTTCTAGGAATCTCATGTTTATGCTGCTGTTCACTGCACTAATAGCTCAGTTACGATTATGTCATAAAGAACAAATACATTCATTTAATGGAAAATGGCTTTGTATCTGTATGATGAAACCGCAGAGCATTGTTCTGAACAAATAAGCGATGCCTAAAATCCATTTAGACTGGAGATATTACTGGGCATATCTGGAAGGAGTGTTTTTAGGAAGTTTATTCCCAGTCGTCAGCTCATTAGTTGTTAGCTCATTTACATGCAGCGATCATCGAGCCTGTAGGGATGAACGATCGTTACTGTTTGTCCCCTTACACATTCATTGTTTCTTGGGAGCACATCCGTTTACACAGGGCAACCTGCTGCTGAATAAATTATTTTTGGTGCTGCATAAATGATGGGATCACCTGACAATTGCCTTGTGTAAATGTGCCACTGAAAGCTATAATCAGGATTATCCCATGTAAATGAGCTTTTATTCAGGACCTTATGGAAGACACACATTTACAAATAGCAGATTTCCAGTTAGTCAAGATTTATATCAGTTAGGTCATAAGAGCTATAGAACAGCAAGATCTCAGGTGTATTCTTATAGCTACATGATAAGCATTTTACGCATTTTTGGCTAAAAATATATATTTTTAATTGGTCTTTATTAAAAAATATTCAGCCTCTTTGTCACAAAGGTTTAACTGTTTGTCTAGCTTTAAGAATCCTACTTTCACTTTGTGCCCTAATAACCCTTATCTCTAAAATACTAAAAGGTCATAAACACTTATTTAAAGGAGTTGAGAGCTGAACCCGGACATACCCTTAATTTCACCCAGGCAGCCCGCCTGATGTTAACATTGGAGCATCCTATGCTCCAATGCCCTCCTTTGCCCTGCGCTAATTAGCGCAGGGCAAAGGCATTTAGCCCGGTTCCGGTGACGTCACCGGCGCTGATGGGCGGGCTTTAGTGCTGCCCTAGCCAGTAAAACAACTAGGGCAGCGCTAAAGCTGGCCCATTACAGCCGGTGACGTCACCGAACACACTGCCGGGGGGAAGCTTCCGCCTGGCAGTCTGTTATGTAAACAGAAGAGCCCTTGCCCTGCGCGATCCAGCGCAGGGCAAGGGAGGGCATCGGAGCATGAGATGCTCCGATGCTAACATCAGGCGGGCTGCCTGGGTGAATTTAAGGGTATGACTGGGTTCAGCTCTGGACCCGGACAACCCCTTTAAGCCACATTCTTATCAGTTTTCATCAACTTTTCATCAACTGAAAATATGTCTTATATTCTTTTGCATTGATTACTGCTTTGCACACTCTTGGCATTCTCTTGATGAGCTTCAAGAGGTAATCACCTGAAATGGTTTTCACTTCACAGGTGTGCCCTGTCAGGTTTAATAAGTGGGATTTCTTGCCTTATAAATGGGGTTGGGACCATGAGTTGTGTTGGGCAGAAGTCAGGTGGATACACAGCTGATAGTCCTACTGAATAGACTGTTAGAATTTGTATTATGGCAAGAAAAAAGCAGCTAAGTAAGGCTACTTTCACACTAGCGTTTTTAAATTCCGGTATTGAGTTCCGTCATAGGGGCTCAATACCGGAAAAAAACGCTTCAGTTTTGTCCCCATTCATTGCCAATGGGGACAAAACTGAAGTGAAGACAACGGAATGCTCCTGAAAGCATTCCGTTCCGTCTTCAGACCAGAGAACAAACCACAGCATGCTGCGGTTTTCTCTCCGGTCCAGGCATCCGCACCAAGACGCATCCGGAATGACCCCCAATGCAAGTCAATGGGGGCGGATCCGTCTGGTGTGACCACAATGGTAAACGGATCCGCCCTCCATTGACTTTCAATGGAGTTCAGGACGGATCCGTCACCTACACATATAGACATACATACAGACATACACAAACATACTTACATACTCCAGGCAGCCAGGCCGCACATCTTCATGCCCAGGAGGCGCGCCGCTATGACGATTCCCTACAGCGCCCAGCGTGAAGGCGTGCGGCCTGCCTGCCTGGAGTATGTAAGTATGTATGTGTTTGTGTGTATATGGGACTGTGTGACATGTGTGGGGCCGGAACGCGGTTCAGGCCCCACACATGTCCCTGCGCCAGTCCGGATCCGACGGCACCCTTCACCTGCCAGATCCGGACTGCCGCTAGTGTAAAAGAGGCCTAAAGAAAAATGTGTGGTCATCATTACTTTAAGAAATGAAGGTCAGTCAGTCTGAAAAATTGGGAAAACTTTGAAAGTGTCCCCAGGTGCAGTCGCAAAAACCATCAATCGCTACAAAGAAACTGGCTCACATGAGGACCGCCCCAGGAAAGAAAGACCAAGAGTCACCTCTGCTGCGGAGGATAAGTTCATCAGAGTTACCAGCCTCAGAAATCGCAGGTTAACAGTAGCTCAGATGAGAGACCAGGTCAATGCCACACAGAGTTCTAGCAGCAGACACATCTCTACAACAACTGTTAAGAGGAGACTGTGTGCAGCAGGCCTTCATGGTAAAATAGCTGCTAGGAAACCACTGCTAAGGACAGGCAACAAGCAGAAGAGACTTGTTTGGGCTAAAGAACACAAGGAATGGACATTAGACCAGTGGAAATCTGTGCTTTGGTCTGATGAATTTGAGATCTTTGGTTCCAACCACCGTGTCTTTGTGCGACGCAGAAAAGGTTACCGGATATACTCTACATGCCTGGTTCCCACCATAAAGCATGGAGGAAGAGGTGTGATGGTGTGGGGGTGCTTTGCTGGTGACACTGTTGGGGATTTATTCAAAATTGAAGGCATACTGAACCAGCATGGCTACCACAGCATCTTGCAGCGGCATGCTATTCCATCCGGTTTGTGTTTAGTTGGACCATCATTTATTTATCAACAGGACAATGACCCCAAACACACCTCCAGGCTGTGTAAGGGCTATTTGACCAAGAAGGAGACCTGGCCTCCACAGTCACCAGACCTGAACCCAGTTGAGATGGTTTGGGGTGAGCTGGACCGCAGAGTGAAGGCAAAAGGGCCAACAAGTGCTAAGCATCTCTGGGAACTCCTTCAAGACTGTTGGAATACCATTTCAGGTGACTACTTCTTGAAGCTCATCAAGAGAATGCCAAGAGTGGGCAAACACCTTCCGAACAAACCAATAATCACATACCGGAGAGCACCAACAATAAGAAGCCTTATCGCACCCAACAAATTGAAACAACATCAACATCTGAAAAACACAAGTCAGAACAAATCGCCACAGCAAATGGGAAGCTATAAATGCCATCATAATCGTTGCCTCTGCTGCAATACCATATCTCATAAAGCCGAATACTTCCAATCGAGATCTAATGGTACCACCTTCCAGATTAAACACCGCCTCACATGCCAATCCTCGTTTGTTATCTATTTAATAGAGTGTTCATGTGGTTTACAGTATGTGGGACGCACCACACAACCCTCCACTGCCGATTAAACCAACATCGCTATAATATCCAACGCCAGTACAGCAAACACAGCCTATCTAGACATTGCTCATCCACCATAGACAAACAAAAACATCCTATAAAAATCACACCCATTGACTTTATTCCATATAACCCTTACAACCGGTTCGATCTATTACAAAAAAAGAGAGGTTTTTTGGATTTATCAATTGAACACCATAGTTCCATTTGGACTGAATGAAATATCGGAAACTGTACTATGATATGAGTCTAACCCCTCTTCTATAGACAGGTTTAGATATCTATATTCATCTTTTTTTTTTTCAATTATTTCACTATTTACATATATTTATATATATCTTTTCCATATACTATATCTATTGACTGCTAATATACCACAGGTTTTTCCCCTCCTCCCCATATATAGCGACAGCTTACATATATAAACTACACGAACTGAGTAATAAGAGTTTCTCTTATGCAGCTATAGGGGCAGTGATCTCTATCTCCAATATGGAGCGGACCTCTAGTGCTAGACCAGTACCGCTCCAAATCACGTCACTCGCGTCTTATCGCGAGACCTCGCCTGCATCTTACCGCAGCATGAACGCTGCCTTCTTAAAGAGACCATCATATAGAAAAATATAAAACTATAAAATACAAAATAACAAGCAGAAAAAAGATATTTAAGATATACCGACACATGCATCCATACGTACAGGCATCCCTCATCACCACACACATAAGATTATAATTCCCATCCTCATTCCAGACTCTTTACTATATGGAAACTCTAGCAAAAATACATATATTAAATATCCACTAACACTTGCATCCATATATACATGCATCCTCAGCTGATCCACCTATGAGATTATAATATACACAATGTATGTGCCCTACATCTCTCTATGTGTTTTAAGTGATAGATCTATATGTATATATATATTTTTTTGATATTTTTATAATTATATATACGTGCATCCATACTGGCGAAGCTTGTCGTGGTGGTTGTGGCTCTGCACATCCACTAGGGGTAAGCGCATTACTTTGTTTTTATCCCTTTCTTCATACATTTTAATTAGGCACTTTTGACGTGCCACTCTGTTTCTTTTTGTATTTTATATATTTTATATACTCTGACTTTGTAAGAAAGTTTATTAAAAAAAAACCAAAAAAACACGCCCATGGCCACGCCCCCTTTTCACTCTTGGCGCCAAAAACGGCTTTTTAAAGCCGAAGAAGAAGGAGGCACTGATCCTCCGAAACGCGTAGACATCATTCCAATAAACATCTACTTCTCCATCAATATTCTGGTGACGAGAACTCCTTACACAGCGCCACTCCAAGTGATCTGATCTTCATCATCCTTTAAGAGTGGGCAAAGCAGTAATCAAAGCAAAAGGTGGCTACTTTGAAGAACCTAGAATATAAGACATATTTTCAGTTGTTTCACACTTTTTTGTTAAGTATATAATTCCACGTGTGTTAATTCATAGTTTTAATGACTTCAGTGTGAAGCTACAATTTTCATAGTCATGAAAATACAGAAAATACTTTGAATGAGAAGGTGTGTCCAAACTTTTCGTCTGTTCTGTATACGGCAGGAATTGAGGTTTTAAACATGGAGCCCGCTGCAGTTCACATACATTTTACCAATCAGATGTTGTTTCAAAACCTGAATTCAAAAGATTTGAGAATGGATAAGCTTACGCAGACTAAATGAAAAAAATGATTTACTAAGTGTGATTAAATGTAAGATAACACAGGGAAATCACATACTGAATAATAAAAAGTGAATACATCACTAACCTAAATATGCAATATTATGGGGTTGGACTCTGCCAGTCATTCTATAACACATGGCTGTCTACCACGTTAAAACACATGACCGACACCCGAGGGGATACAGATAAGAGAGATAAGAGATAAGGCAAATCAATACTGACATCCTACCTACTACCTAGGATGAAGTTCCAGATGGAGTCCCCTGAATGTATGTGTGCAAACCAGAGTTATTCGCATCAGTCCCTCCTCCAGTGTGCATCACACATGTATCTGAGATCACTCAGGAATGTGGTCTTATCAGCACAATGAGGGATGGGTACTTCTCTAACCTACTACATTACAAGGGAAACTTTATACAGAATATTAAAAGTAATATAAAAGAGACAGAATTAAAAGGGACAAAACCAATCAGTACTAAAAAAAATACCCTTACAATACAGAGGCCATGGTCAACTGCAACAACTGAAGGACTAGACAGCTCAGTTGCTATGGCAGCCGGGAGCCTTGGAAAGGTTCTCAGGCCTGCCCTAGCAAAGTTCCTGTTGCGCCTTGCCTGTGGCAGGACTCAGTAGAAGCACTGCGATTTTACCATGGGCTGGAATGGTAAACTATGATCGCATATTTAAGTACCCTAAGAGGGCTAAAAATAAAGTTAAAAAAGGGCAAAGACGTTTTTAAAAACTTAAAAAAACAAAATAATTAAAAATTCATATCACCCCTTTCTCCATAGTACAATTAAAAATAAACAAACAAAAATATATAAACATCATTGGTATCCCCGCATGCAGAAATGCCTGAACTATCAAAAACTAAGTTTTATCCCATAAGATGAACGCAATAAAAGAAAAAAAAAGTCAAAATGCTCAAATCACCATATTTTTGTTGCTTTGAAAAATGAATAAAAAGTGATCAAAAAGTCATAAAGATCATATCAATAAAAACTACAGCTCATCTCACAAAAAAGAGCTCCTACACAGCTCTGTAAACAAACATACAGGGTGATTCTAAAAGGATAGTGCAACAGTAAAGGTCTGTAGTTAAAGTAAACCAATTCTGCTCTTGAAATTTTAAAGTTGTGCTGTGATTGGTTGCTATGGGCAACAAAGTCAGTTTTCTTTTAGATAGTTTTCATGAATCTGCCTCTTTGGTTAGTTTAACCCTGTAAACAAAGGGGCATGTTGGAATTTGTTAGAATGTGGTCTGTTGCGACGATGCGGCTGTTTGGAACAAGACAAATTCACTGACAGGCTGTTGTTTAGCCATGAGGCTACCTTTAACCTCAGTGGGAAGGTCAACTGGCAGAAAGTTATAATCTAGGGTTTAGAAAACCGCCAGGCCCTTATCGGGCACATGAGGGACTCGCCACCGATAGAGGAAGATCTGCCAAACCTAGTGTATCAGCAGAATGGTGCTCCTCATCATTTCCATGGATGTTCGCAGATACCTCAATGAAACTCTACTGGAACACTGGATCAGCTGCACCAGAAAAAAAACAAATCACCAAAACTGTACTGGCCTCCATGACCCAACCAGATCTAACACCCTGCAACTTCTTTCTGTGGGGCTACATCAAGAACTCAGTGTATCTGGCACTCCATTCAATGAATCTGAACGACCTGAGACGACATGTCACTGAAAAAGTGCAGTCCATATTGAGGGATATGCTGGCATGTCTCTGGACAAAACTGGACCACTGCCTAGATATCTGTCGTGTCACCAGTGGAGCTCACATTGAAAATCTGTAGTGTGACCAGGCCTAATTTTGTGAATCTAAAATGTCACTTCATGTGGTAATATTTGAAATGCTTTTACTTATCCAAGCCATTCTGAAATAGTTTTTTTTCAATTTGAGTCACTATGCTTTACCTTTATTTATTTAAAAAAATCCAAAATTTGCCAAAAATTTGGAAACATTCACTATTTTCAAAATTTGAACACATCAAGGGTTAACAGCAAAACAAATCTCAATATTTATTAAGCCGAGTCTGCAGTTTACAGAGACACCCCATGTGTGGTTGTAAACTGCTGTATGGGCAAACATAAGGCAAGGAGCGCTATATGGTTTTTGGAGGGCAGATTTTGCTGGAATGGTCTTTGGGCACTATGTTGCATTTTAAGAGACTCTAAGGTACCCTATAATGGAAACCCCCAAAAAGTGACCACGTTTTAGAAACTAGACCACCCAAGGAATTTTTAAAGGGTGTATTGAGCAGTTTGACCCAGGCATTTCATAGAATTTATAACCTTGAAAATGAAAAGTTTCTCTTAGAAGAAAATGGTGCTTTAGGCACAAGGAATAAAAGGAGACTATCACACCAAAATTCTAACTCACTTTCTCCTGAATGCAGCAACACTCCATAGGTCATAAACTGCTGTTTGGGGATATGCCAGGGCTCAGAAGGGAAGGAGCGGCATCTGGATTTTCTAATATGGAATTTACTGGATTGTGTTTGTTATTTTGTAATTGATTCTGCAGCTTACCCGAAGTTCGACAAGAAATTTGATTAGTTTGATTAATTCGTCACGAATCGCTATAAATCAGGTATACCCAGGCCACTCTGCCTTAGGGTACAGTCACACGGACTGGCCGTGCTATGGTGAAGAACCACGCGGCCAATTAGCCTGCAGCTGTCTTTTATTTAATAATGAAGATTGCATTGCATAGTAGGTCTTCATTGTTAATGACCATACTGCACCTTTAAACAGTGGCTGTACCCACTTCCCCAAACCCAGCACTCTCCTGCCCTACAGGTGGGAGTCCTTCTTCTGCCATCTGCTTTTCCTCCTTTTACATATTATCTAATATCGATGAGAATATGTCATCAGGTACATCCAGCTCCTCCTCACTCAGCATCTTGCTGACTCTTCTAGGACATGGATGATTTGGAAGAAGTAAAGACAGCAAAAGGTGAGGATGGTCATTATTAAGACCTGGTCCCCTTAAGGGGTGCAGACTGGATGGTATTGGATGGTATTGAATTACATATCTTGGTTTATGGCTGATGTAGGAATAAGTAATAAATAAGTAAAACTGATGCCGCATAAGTCTCCCTGCACTCTCCCTTCTCTAATATTCTTCTACTAAACTTTTTCAGCAACACTGTCTGTAGCGCATGAGCACTTGCCATGTCTCTCCCTATGCTGAGCTCACAGGAAAATGGCGAAGACAGCGTGTGATGAGGGTTTTATATTGCTGTGACATCACAGGAGATGGCTTTCTGTGGATTGGCTGGTTGCACAGCATTATGGGTGAGCTTGCATTCCCTAGCTTGTCTCCTCTACACTTGGTTTCGCTTTGTAACACTTGCAGCCGCCACTTTAGGAAAACCTGATTTGTTACCACGAAGCGGAAGGAAATTCAGATTAATTGTGAATGTAAGTTTTCCTAAACTTCGGAATGAATTCCGCTTCGAATGCTTCGCTCAACACTAGCCATATACTAAAATCTATAACATTTTTATTTTTCTGCCAACGTAGATGTTAAAGGGCTTAAACCTTGGATCTCAGAAATGTCTAAACATTTTAATAAAGACCAATTGAAAAACATATTTTATATAGTAAAATGAAATCATTAAAAAAATGTCCCGGATGGTGTTCATAGCCTTTTTTTGTTAATGGGAGATATGGAAACAGACAGCACATAACATCAGCAGTTTCTGTATCTTAAATTTTCTTTAATGGAGATTGACACAATCTCCAGTCACAAGCATGAACGTACCATAGCCATGGCAGTAATAGCACTTTCTATGGAGCCTAGAAGTTGGGGGCAAGAACATTTTATGGGGGGGGGGAGATGGTGGCTGATATACCATTAATTATTGCTACTGTTTTAATTTTCTTACACTTGGTGGTGGGGGTGTAAACATGGAGAAACTATACAGATGAATATTTAAATGAAGAAGAAAAAAAAACAAGAAATTGGTTGCTCAGGTGGACTTTCCCTTTAATTCTAATCTTCATACAGTGGCCGCACATTTCTGTGGACCAATACTGTTATCCAAGGATGTTGAAGAAGTAGTAACTGCTAGTACTGGGGATTTTGCTTACTGTGTGGGTAAAGCCAAAATTGTATAATACAACGTGAAAGGAAAATAGCAATTCAGTGTGTGGTAAATGCATTTACGCCTATAACTATGTCTAATGTATGATTCTGTATTACGTGTGTATTATTCAGCAACTTTGCTTCAAAGAAATAATGTATTTTCTTGCTGGCTTTGGAGAAAGAAATTAGAAGACAGTATTTATGGGTAATTTCCATTCCCAAGCATGCTGCTATTTCTTCCTTTTTATCTTGCTCTGAATCTCGCCTGTGTCATCTGACATCACGTTGTTGTTCTCAGGGACACCTGTTCCTTCTGCATCCTTTTATTTAGTTTGTTAGCTGTCTCTCCCTGCCATGTTTATTCTAATCACTTAATGTGATTCCAGCCCCCGTCCTTTAATCGAATGGAAGTTAGACTTTATCGGCTGCCCTTTGGAATTCTTGTTTGATTTCTAGCAAGGAGGCATTACGTTTTATTTGAGCATTTTGCAGAAATGTCATTTATTGGATGTTATATAAACCTGCTCCATGCTGAAGTCATGGTTACTGTGCTCGCCTTATCAGCAGCTCATTTGGTCCTTCCGCACTAACTCGCATCTCTCACAAAGCACAAGGTGTCAGGTTTCATCTGCCTTGCAATTACCTCAAATGAAAGGTCCTAACTTGTTGCTCTGGCCTTTTAAACTGCAGTCACTTTTACTTTATTCCCACCAATGGTCCTAACAATTCACTTAATTCCTATTTTCGTAGTTGAGTAATTACTTCTGTTAAGGCCTCTTTCACACGAACGTTGTTTTTGCGGGCTCCGATCCGCATTTTTCACATGAAAAATGCGGACCCATTCATTTCTATGGGCCCGCAAAAAATACTGAGAGCATACCGTGTGCTGTCCGCATCCGTATGTCCGTTCTGTTGCCCGCAAAAAAAAATAGAGCATGTCCTATTCTTGGCCGCAAAAAGCGGTTTGCGGACCCATAGAAGTCAATGGGTCCGCAAAAAATGCGGAACGCTACGGAAGCCTTTCCGTATGTTGTCCAGATCTGTTGCCCAGGGGGTGTAGACCACTTAAAAAAAAAAAAAAGACACTTTCCGTTTTTTTAAACGGTCCGCAAAAAACGGAACACATACGGAGACACAACGTCCGTTTTTTGCGGAACAACGGAAACATTGCGGAATACAAACGGAATCTTAAAAAAACGGAAAACGGACCCGTTGGACCGCAATTTGCGGACCGCAAAAAACAACGTTCGTGTGAAAGAGGCCTAATGCGTCAAATACAATTGAAAATCACATTAACCTCTTAATGACCAGGCAATTTTTCATTTTTTTATTTTCGTTTTTTTTACTCACAGCCTTCCCAGAGCCAAAACGTTTTTATTTTTCCATTCACATAGCTGTAAGAGGGCGTGTTTGTTGCGGGACAAGTTGTACTTTCTAATGGCAAAATTTACAATTGCCTACAATGTAGTGGGAAGCAGCGAAAAAAATTCCAAATGGGGTGGAATTGTAAAAAAAACAAAAAAAAAAACAAAAACAAGTCCGCCTTTGGAAAAAACAAATGTTTTCTTTGCATCACCATATTCTTACCCCCATAAATTTTTTATTTTTATCTGTACAGAGCTGTATGAAGGCTCATTTTTTGCAGGGCGATCTTGTTATTGATACCATTTTGGAGTGTGTATGACTTTTTGATCACTTTTTATTACATTTTTTGTGGGAAGCAAAACAACCACAAAAAAAAAAAAACACGAATTGGCCATTTTGAGTTTTTCCCATTTCGCCATATGTTTTTTTATTTTCATTTTGAGGAAAGGGGAGTGATTTTAATTTTTATTCTTTTTTATAAAAAAAACTTTTTTTATGCTTTTTTTTTTCACTTTTTAATAGTTTCCATTAGATTGCTTCTCTCATAGACTCCAATTTCAATTAAATGACCCCCTAAGTTCTTACCTCTCCATAGGAAGTAATGTGTGGCAGCCTTATATCACTCAGGAGGTCTGAGGCTGCCACACACTACATTCAGCTCCCCGGATGCTCACTAGGGGGAGGAGGTTCCTGGCTAGGAGCGCCACAGCACCACTGTCACATTTGATCACGGCATCTGAGGGGTTAAATGTGTGCGATCACCGTTATCATTGATCGCATACATCACCCCGGGTGCCTGTCTGAGTGGGCACCATATTTAAAGTTGACATACAGATGCAGAAAACATTACCATGATACTTTTTTCAAGA
Organism: Rhinella marina; assembly: GCA_900303285.1. Lineage (NCBI taxonomy): Eukaryota > Metazoa > Chordata > Amphibia > Anura > Bufonidae > Rhinella > Rhinella marina. Next base: position 851,076 of record ONZH01025655.1, on the reverse strand, counting down.
CCCAGACAATTTTTGTTTTGCCTTTTTACCTTCCCACTGTACAAGGGCCATAAGTTTTTTACTTTTCTGTTTTTCAGCTGGATGAAGGTTTGTTTGTTGCAGGACAAGTTGTATTTTCTTTTATTCACTGTATCATGTACTGAATAGTGAGAAAAAAATCTCTGTAGGGTTAAAATAGAAAAATTCTTCCATTTGGGTTTTGTTTTCAGTGTTCACTGTGTGCTAAAATGACATGATGACCTTATTCTATGATTACAGCAATTCCAAATGCGGTGCGGGGCTCCGGCAGGCTGTTCCGGTGGGTGAACATGTTGTATTTTCGTTCCGGCCGCCTCTCAGCAGGGGTTAACGTGCTGCGGCCGGATCCGCGGCCCTCCCCCATTACAGTGAATGGGGCCGGAGCGCAGTTCCGGCCCCACATGCGCACTTGCGGTAGCACAGATCCGGCGGGCTGTTCACCCACCGGAACAGCCTGCCGGAGCCCCACACCGCTAGTGTGGAAGTAGCCTTATATACATTTCATGTTTTACTACTTCTAATGGGCTGAAATGGAACTCAAGAACCTTGAAAAAAAAAAAAACCTTGAAAAGAACCTCCTCTATGCTTCACCACTGTCTGCAGATACTGCAGATTATTATACCATTCTCTAGTCCTTTGGCAAACAAACTGCCTTCTGTTGTAGCCAAATATTTCAAATTTTGACACATCAGTCCAGAGCACCTGCTGCATTTTTCTTCACCCTAGTTTCTATGTTTTCATGAATAGTTGAATTGCTTGGCCTTGTTTCCACGCCAAAACTATGACTTTTTGTGCACAATTCTTGCTTGAAGACCACTTCTGGTCAGAATTCTCTGAACAGTAGATGGGTGTACCTGGGCAGCCCCACTGGTTTCTGCCAGTTATGAGCTAATGGCACTGGTAGATATCTGCTGCACTAAGTTTTCAGCAAATGGAGTTGGGGATTTGGTTAGGATTAATGGTGTCCTCAATGCTGAGAAATACAGGCAGATACATCATACAATACCATCAGGGAAGTGTCCGATTGTCTCCAAATTTATTTAGCAGCAGGAAAATGATCCTAAACATGCAGCCAATGTTGTTAAGAACTATCTTCAGTTAAAGAAGAACAAGGAGTCCTGGAAGTGACAATATGGACCCCATAGAGCCCTGATCTCAACATCATCAAGTCTATACTGGATTACCTAAAATGACAGAAGGATTTGAGCAAGCCTACATCCATAGAAGATCTGTGGTTAGTTCTCCAAGATGTTTGCGACAACCTCCCTGCTGAGTTGCTCCAAAAAGTGTGTGCAAGTGTACCTAGAATTGATGCTGTTTTGAAGGCAAAGGTTGGTCACACCAGATATTGATTCAAGATTTGGATTTTTCTTTTGTTCATTCACTTTACGTTTTGTTAACAGTGCTGTTGTGCTATTTTCTCCAGCATTTTTTTTTTTTACAGCATCTGCGACAGTGGTTTCTAAGGCTACTTTCACACATGAGTTTCTGCCTGATCCGGCAGGACTCAGCAAAAATGCTTCCGTTACTGATAATACAACCGTCTGCTTCCGTTATGAATGGATCCGGTTGAAAGTCAATGGGGGATGGATCCATTTTCTATTGTGTCTGAGAAAATGGCTCGGTCCCCATGGACTTGCATTGTGGGTCATGCCGGATCCGTCTTGCTCCGCATCCCATGACGGAAAAAAAACTGCAGCTTGCTGTGGTTTGCTCTCCGGTATGGGAACGCAACCAAATGGAACGGAATGCATTTTGAAGCATTTCGTTCGGTTCAGTTCCGTTTTGTCCCCATTGATCGCTCTGGTATTGAGATCCTCTAACGGATCTCAATACCGTAAAATGTAAACGCAAGTGTGAAAGGAAAGTAGCCTAATGCAGCCTTATACTAACACCCATATAGTTTTGAGAATATTTTTTCATCTGTTGAGTACAGGTTGAAATACATTTACACCAAATATAGGATACATTAAATTTCTAGTTGGAAATGAGCACAGCAATTAAAACAATACACTATGGAGCAGCATGATGTATTCCTGAAATTGCCTAAAATATTCCATTTTTGACTCTTATCTTGCAGTAATCATCATACAAGAACATTCAGAACATTACTTTTGCAGTGCGGTTTTCTAATGTCTTACTCTTGGATTAGAGTCATTTTTATTGCATTATGTTATCTTGAAAATGTCTGCTATTTGTTACCTCCCAAGTTGCTGTGCTATGTGTTCTTCTCTGGTGTTTAGGATGATGGACCTTAATACTCTCTGGAGCAGCTTTTGGGCATTTTTTCATTATACATCTCTTCATCAGACATCATTTATGTGCAACCCATAGTGAAGAGATTTTGCCTCCTGTAATCTTAGCACTAGAGATGTTTAGGGCATTTATTTTAAAATAGCATTAGCCACATAGACTAATGTGCAGTGATGTACAAATTACGGTCTTTGACCTTTAAAGAAACTTCACAAAACATTAATAATGTCACGGCTTTTTCTTTGTGTTCATGGGCTACATGTTCAAAGATCTGACTTCCTGAAAAAAATGTTACTTGACTCAAAAACTCCATGTCAAAAAGTTTTTGGTGTCACACTACTTCCTTTATATGTGGTCATGTGAATTTTTCATCATTATTTCATCTTCATTAAAACAGATAAAACTAACAGCATCACATTCACAGTGCAATCATTTATAAAGCAAAACATTCACTGATGTATGGTCCGATCTGAAGAAACAGCCTCCACTAGATGTATCTTATAACTATTTACCAGTCTCTGACATGGACCAGAAGAAATCCTTTTCCACTTCTCAATTACTTACCTGTACAATTAGGGGTATTCTTGCACATATGCCAATTTAATCCACCCCTCAGAATCTCGATGGGATTTAGAGCCAGGTTTTGACTTGGCCATTCAAAAACACTTATTTTCCAGCCACTACTTGGATTTACTGGCATGTGTAGGGTCCAATTTCAGATAAGCTTCAATATTTTGGTAGATGGTCTTACATTATCCTCAAACATTCTCTGGTACTATGGGGACTTTATAGCTGATATCAGGTTTTTCTAGTGAAGCTCCGTCCTTGGTTTTTACCAAAATATAATTTGGTACTGTAACCAAATAGCTGTTTCTTTGCATTGACATTTAGAATTGTGTTCATGGATAAACTTTAGTTTTGCCTTGATTGGTGTTTCCGAATTTCAAGGACAATGTGATTTGCCGCAAAGCCAAATCTCCTTGTGCTTTGTGGTAATGAACCGATTTTCCCTGAATGCCAGTAAAGAAAAAAATAAATCATACTTGCCTCATCCGTTTGAGCGCTAAGACCTCCAGCCAACTTGATGATGTCATCATAGGCTGTGCGTCAAGATAGCGGCGGCTGACTCTTTGCGATGACTTTTTAATTTTACACTGTAATATTGATGTCAGATGCCACGATCAGCTATGACCACAGCATCTGAGGGGTACAAGGACAAAGTAGGTCATCATGAAGCAAATTTTTTTTGTAAAATTCGGTGAAGCAGCCAAATCGAATTTTCCAATACTTCACTCATCACAAGCCCTGATGTTCCCCAGCAAAGATTTTCTCCCAGCAAACCTCCTGTTTAGATCTAAATTATGCACAGTAGCCTCTCTCTTAATGGTAGACTTATGCATTTTTACATCAATACTGGTGAGATCTACCTGCAGGTCTAGTAATTCTAGGGTTTTTAGAGACTTCTCTCAGCATCTTTCTTTCTGCTCTAGGGCTGAACCTGCTGGGTGCTCTGGTCTGGGCAAGTTGGCAGTTGCTCACACATATATTATCTATATCTTTCATCTTTATCTTGTTTATGTACAATTGTTTTGTAATGTTTTCCAATTCACTTTTCCATTAACACAGCTATGACCCTCCATCAGCAGCCATTTTATGGATAGGACCACTGCGCGGACAGCACAAAAGATTTGACCAACACAGGAGAATACCTTATGAAATATAGGAAACGGTGCAGAATTTCATGATCATTCTTAAAATGCTCATTTTTGTGGCAGATAAATTCATTGATGGTCGGCTGTTGACAAACAATGAAACTGTATGGGGACAAACTACAGTAATAATGATACTTCATCTCGATATAAAGGGGTCACTTGCTCCAGCAAACTTCCTTCTCCGCCTAGAGTTTTCACAGTGGCTTTCTTCAGCACCATAAGCTTGCTGGTCCACGCTGAATGTATCAAGCACAACAGAACCTGGCCCCTCTTAGAGCAAATCAGTTATTTTTATTGCTCCCATAATATACTCAGCTTATTAAATGATGTGACTTTTATTGCCATTTACAAATCCCAGAGCCAAATGCTGCTTAAATCTCATGGTTAATAGTGTCATCATAAGCCTTGATCTTCTGATTAATACTTGCTCTCTAATTTATATACCATAGATCAGAGGAGGATAATTCATGGTTCTTTAGATATTACTCAAGGTTACACTGCATTAAACACACAAGAGAAGTCTCTTTTTCTTGGTAATGTGTTGGTAGCTTTTACGGTAATTTTGACCTCCTTATGGTTTATGGCTTTTTTTCAGCACATTTTGAATGCTTTTAAATATGAGCAGAAGACTTAACGATTAGCAGAAAATTGTTACTGCAAAACCTAATTTGGGATTGAAGGATAACATTGGCAGCTTGTAAAGTCTCAGACAATGCTTTTAAAAGACCACTAGCGGTGAGGATATAGCCAAGAATGACACTGCCATATGTTACTGGACTACAATAAAACTGAGGATATACAGGAAAGAGGTTGAAGGCGGTAAAATGCTTTTAGGACAGCAGAGAAGGCTACAAACTGACACATGTAAGTAAATCTAAGTATTCAACACTATTGAAATCACTCTGCATGCTGTCATTGCCCTGTCTGTTGACTCCTAGTCTCTGTAGCTCTGAGAACAGTACAATAGTCTTTCTCCTCTGGATATGGGAACATGCTCGATCATTATGATGTCTACCGATCAGCAGTCCTAGGAGAGCACAGTAACTGTCCATCCTGCTCAGCTTTTTCCAGAGGCCACACAATCACCCAATTATAGTCACTGGCCCACTATGTGTAAGAGTAGCGGCCACTGTTTCCCAGTAATGCCACCACTTCTTAATAGAAATCACTGGCAGTAAAGTGATCAGGCTGCCACAAACCGGAGACGGAGGGCATTTCCTAGCACTATGCCATCAATGTCTCTCTGGACACAATCTCTTTAATATTATTATATGATCACATATTCCATTTCTTTGATCTAAACCATTTTACTTCAGGTGAATATCCATCCATTTTTCGAATGAATTTTGTAATAATTAAACGGGTTCTCCGGGAATTAAAAAAAAATGAAAATTCTTAAATATTAATTTATAATAAATATATTCACAAATACCTTTCATTAGTTATAATGGCTCGTTTTGTCTAGGGAACAATCATTAGGAAAAATAAAATGGTTGCCATTCTATTAGTTCACACAAAACCTGTCCTAATCACACAGGAGGACAAGTTACTTCCCAACACTGAAGTAAAGAGCTGCCTCATCCTCCTGTCTGCTCTCCTTGTCAGGGATTATGATCCTGAATACAGGTGAATCTCTGTGGGAATGGAGATGTGGAGGAGACATTAGAGGAGGGTGAGGTGTGGCTAATGAGCAGCAGCACTTGTATGCAGTCTCCATTACCACAGCCCCACATTACCACAGTCTGTCCCGTCCGTCCTCTCTGTACATCATGTCTCTTCATAAACTAAATTCCCTAGAGATTCCGCTAAAGTTCTTATTATCTGTATTCAGGATCATAATCCCTGACAAGCAGAGCAGAGAGAAGGACGAGGCAGCTCTTTATCTCAGTGTTGTAAAGTAACCTGTCCTTATGATTAGGACAGGTTTTTTGTGAACTAATGGGACAGCGGCCATTTTGTTTCTCCTGATGATTGCTCCCCAGACAAAACGAGCCGTTATAACTAATGAAAGGTATTTGGGAATATATTTATAGTAAAGTAATATTTACGTATTTTTATTTTCTTCATTCTTGGAGAACCCCTTTAATGTTATAGTGTATGTTTATGATGGCTGGACCACCACTTTCCTCATATAGACATCCACATACCTTTCTGGCTGCTTGCAGCCTCTACAGGGAGATTAGAAGGTCAATGCCTACAGTTTATACATTCAACTCAATAATGTACCCATATCCAGAAAGCTAGCAGCAGCTGTCTAGGGAGATTTTGGTGTCTAAAGATGCCCTCTTGACACAGACAATTACTGACCGCATGAGTGGCCAGCTACAGGCAGTGAATGGCTACAGTTATCACAATTCCATAGGAGTAAGAGTAGGACAGGATCGGGAAGAGTCAGAATTGCAGAAGCTTGGGAATGGTAAGATGAATATGACTTCTTTAGTAATTTTAGAACATTCTAAACTTTTTTTTAAATATTCTTTCATGGTTGAACAACCCCTTGAATTTGTTCATGGCTGCTTTGCACACAAGACCCTACATACCAGATAAGGAAGGAACAGACAGATACACTAGAACTAAAATAAGGATTTTGTTTTCATGTGGTATAAAGGCACTTGACAGGATCAAATGAAACCAGCTGCACAATGGGTGCATTTACATGGTGTGGGATGGTCACACAGGGAGCCACACTAATACTGCATTATGAGAAAATATGAATACACAAATTACAACAGTGAAAACAGAATATATATTACAAAATTACAAAATAATAAAAATATTCTGGCATATAAAAACAAATAAATGGGCAGATTACAAAATGAAAAATAATAACAATTAATAAATAAAATAAAAAAAATCAACTTTACATTTAGTCGTTCCAACAGGCCAGATTTTTGCTCTGAGCATTCATGCCAAAAAGTTCACCAAATGCAAGTTTTCCATCAGTTTCCCATCGTCTCTTATATTTTGCTTAAAAATCGGAAACCAGTCATAGGATAAATAGGTAATAAAGGGGGCAAGTAAAGAAATAAATGGAAATTGCTTTTGATACATTTTTATTTTTCCTATTATTATTATATGCTTTATATGATATATTCTAATTCCCTATTTTTCTTTTAATTCTGCTCATTTATTTTTATATTGGCCATAAAGTCTGCTCTCTCTTCTGCAATATCGAGAGGAAATGAAACAGAAAACCTACTGAAATTGTCTTAAATTGTCAAGCGATTTTTATTGATTTTACTTCCAAGAGATGGAATTAGTAGATTGAAGTGTGGTTGCCATTTAATTCCGGTACAAAAGAAGCATGCTAGATCTCTTGTTTGCCTTCATATATTCCTCCTCTGCTATTCTGCTGCTGGCCTCATAAAAAGCGCGCCTATTTACCTCTAATTAGACTGCGCACTGTACAGAGCTGCATTAGTCCCACTCAGCTACTCAGTCAATACTGTAGCCGTTCCCATTTCCCAGTCTTCTCTTAGAAAAAAAAAACTATTAGAAGGGGTTGAACAATAAGAACAAAATGATACAGCTTTTATGTAATTGTGAACCTATTTATCCCTGGTACATTCCAGAAGCAGCAAGGTTTTTCCCCCCTGCAGTGTACTTTTCAGACCGCGCTCATTACATATTCATCATGCATGTCACATTTAGCATAATCTGATTGGTAATTATTATTGTGTAAAATCTTTTTGTTAAACAGATTCATATCTTTTACCCAGTCCTCCGAAAAAAAAAAAAAAAAAACCTCGGTATACAAGATCCGTGCTCATTCTTCTGCCCTAATGTCTCTATTACCTATTATTGGTTTGGCATTTATTATAATTATCTCATTACACATGCAATTTCATCTTGGCATCTCATTAAAATTGCAATAATTATTTAATCACTTTTAGCCTGATGCAAACAATGGCCCATATAAATTGGGTCTAAGTGAAAAGGCCGGTGGGGTTAAAGCATTAGCGGTGCCGAGGCTTGCCTGTAAATACGAGCCATGAAGCGATTCCTCCCTAGGTGAGCGGCATGGTAAGAGGATGAGCAGTTAATGTGAGCACAAGTGGCATGGATTGAAGAGTACAGATAGGCCCATTTCGTATCCGAATACTGCCTCAATTACTTCCCTTGAATATAAGCTTCATTCTTTCGGTAGACAATGTTCTTTTCAATACAACTGAAATGTTATTTTCTGCTACAATTATCTATTTTGCTATAGGATTACAAATGGAAGCTAATGAATATCGCATAGTATAAAAATGATGGTTGTGAAAGAGCTAAATGGCCTGATGTACTTTGCATACAAGCGATATCATCACATGTCTGATGTTATGAAGTTCTGGCTAACAAAAGACAAGACATCAAAAAGCAAAATAGAATGACGGGGAAAATTACACTATGCATTTACTAAAAAAGAATGTCTTCAACAAACAAACCTCGTTATTTGCCCTAGTAGGGTATATTTAAGTAAAAGAGGTGGGTCCACCATGAAGGACCTCCATTTGAGATAAAGTGAAGAGTCAAGTTTGGTCTAACCTTTAGTACAGAACCTTGTGCATCCTTTTCTGCAAACCCCTTTCTACCTTCCAGATAATTCCCCCATTTTATGGTCTAAATGCAGGAGGAAGCAGGAAAAGTGGAGACGAGAGCTCTCCATATTAACAATATGATGTACAGAATGCATGCAGGAGGTGAGGAGATCCGGAAGTTTGTTTGGTACAGCTACAGCCAGTGGCTTCAGAGCAGGAAGTGATGTCAGAGAGGGTGACATCACTATACTATGCTATACATCCTAAGGATACATTCACACGACAGTGTCTAACAGCAGTTTTTTAGAATCAGTGTCTAAGGGGCTATTCAATGGGCCCGCTCTTAATGGTTTAGACAGTAATGGACCCATCCGACATGGTCAGTCACTAAACTACCTTGGCCTGAGGAAGGGCTGTCTTTATGCCCGAAACGTTGCCAAAAGTTGTATACGGATGTGCTCGGCTGAAAAATAAAATTTACCTGTTCACTGCATAAGTGGAGTGCTGTCTTCTCTTTTCTCACTGAAGATATTGGCTCGGAGGTGGAGCTAGAGCCAGAACTGGACGTGCACCCACGACTAGCCGACTAGTGGTAGAGTGCTATAACCTCCCTGGGTGTTTACAATGGACCCATCTAACGATCTTTAAAATATGTAGACTATGTAAAAAAAAAAGGGCCATTCAGGGGGTTAAAATAATAAAAAAAAAAAAAAAAATATATATATATATATATATACTCACCTCAGCCCCTTGCAGGCGCATGAGACACTTGCTCCTTACTAGATGCACACAGCGTGGTTACGTCACATGACGTGATGTCATGAGGCTGTGAGTGTCGGGTCCGGGTGCCTCCAGAGAGGAGTGAGTGTCCCTGTGTGTGCAAGTGGATGAGGTGAGTCTGGTTGTTTGTTTGTTTTTGGCACTAAAGGCGGTGTGGTGGTATGGGGGCATTACTGCCATTATTGTACATTAATGGGGAACATTGTTATGGCCACTATGAGAACATATATGAGGACAATTATACAGGGGGCACGATGAGAACATATATACAGGGACACTATGAGGACATATACAAGGGGCGCAATGAGGACATATATACAAGGAACGCTATGAGAACATACTGTATATACAGGGGCACTATAAGGACATACACAGGGGCCACTATGAGGACTGGGCACTATGGGGCCATTATAAATACCGGGGGCACTATGGGAACTATTATAGACACTGGAAGCACTATAGGGGCTATTATAGATATTGGGGGCACTAAAAGGGCCATTATATGTCCAGGAGGTGCTACAGAGGGCTCGGTGTGGGGACATAATATATACTGAGGGCACTGCTGGATTGGGATTTTAAAAAAAAGTCTATGAAATTATGTTTTTAAAACCTGATGCAAAATGGATACAAAATGACAGCTAAAAACGGATACATGGCCAGAAAATGGATGCACACACTAATCCAAAATGGTCATGAAAAACTGACAATGTGTCCGTTTTTAATCGCCATTTTTCTCACTGTCGTGAAAATGTAGCTTAAGAAATTATTAATAAAAGGGTAGAGAGCAGAGGTCAGTATAAAGTAATCAAAAGAACCTTAGCTATGAGTGCCCCTCCACTCCAGTCTCAGTCACACTAGTCCCTGTTGGTCCTGTGGTGATGATCTCACATCCATTGTTCACATGACTGTTGCTGCCAATCACTGGCCTGTACACAAGACCAGTGGCTGTCTGCAGTGATCACATGCACAATGAATGGCACTTAAACACTACAGTTCCAGCACGGACCAGAGCGAGGTCTGGAGGGACATTTAAAAGGTGAGAATTTCTTTTTTAATTTAGTAAGATCATTTTACCAATTATGAAAACGTGCCTTCAGTTTCACTTTAAATAGTGGCTGGAGGCACCACCAACATCATGATCCTTTAGGTCATTAATAATAAGGGTGCAATACTGCCCCTGAAAATGTCTGAAAATGTAGCTTTCTCCAAGATGTAGTTATTTTCACTGAAGTGTTTGTACATAGCAGTTACAAACGTTCCACCAAATCCCCGTTCCTCATCTCATGGCTCTTTATGAAACACTTGAAGATATTTTTTTTTATTCTGTGGCATTGCTTTGTGGAAATGATAGCCTTCAGCACTAAACTTTTCTCTTTGTTCTCTTCAGAACCGAGATTTTTATGAACATCTTCATTCATACTGTTCACCAAAATGTTTGACAATTTTAGCAATCATGAAAATAATTAGGTATTACACACGCTCATCAATTGTATATTGAAGTGATCCAGTTTTCTATTATGTGCAAAGTTCTGCACTGCGCTGACGATTCAATAGAAGAATATTACAAAGGGAGCAATGCTTTTGTTCTATCACTACCTGAAACATGAATACATATTTCAAATTAAATGACAAATGACATCAGCAGTAGACTTTAAAGGGAAAATCAATCACTTCAGAAGCTTCCCACCTACACCCCTGCTCTGTAAACAGCTTAGCACACATTAAGCACTTGGATCATCAGCTAGTCACTGTTTGTCATTTGGCATTTCAGAGCCCCCCAAGCAAAGTTATGTCTGAGGGACCCTGTCACACTGCTACACTCTGCCCGTGTTGCACCGCTAATATAGTGACCACTTATGTGCCCCTCAACAGTACAGTTACTCCTTATGTGTCACTCAGACAATATGATGCTCCTTATGTGCCTCCAACCCAGTATAATACTCCTTTATGTACCCCCAGCATAATATGTTGCTACTTTAGTGTTGCCAAAATGAATACAGTGATCCCCCAGGATACAAAGGCCTCAGGATACAATATTTTCAACATACAATGGTCTTTTCTGACCCATCGTAAGTTGAAACTAGACTCAACATACAATGTCTCAGACTCAGATCCAACCAATTAAGGCCACTTCTCTGGTAGAATATCTGTATTAGTTGCTATTTAGCAGCTTCCTTGGATGTTATATACTTGTTTTAGTTATCTGCTTATTTTTCTCAAATCTTCATTTTCTCTTATCTTGGATGACATTTTAGGGCTTTGGAACCAACTACTCAACTTACAATGGTTTCAACATACAATGGTCGTCCTGGAGCCAATTAATATTGTAACTTGAGGGACCACTTTACTCACCTAGTTCAAGTTCCCATGATGAACTGTGCAGATCTCTCATTGCAAATCTGCTCTGTTCTATCAGGCAGCAAGGTGCACCAGGCATGATGACATCACTTCTTTGCACATGCCTGCACCAAAACCACCAGTCAATGGGTGAATGGTGGAGCTGGGAGCTGTTCCACCACTGTATCCAACTGTATCTGCATCCTGAGGACATGGACACAGTTGAAAGTGGTGCTGCTACAGGGGAAAGCAGGTGGCCAAATCCACCTCCCCTGAGGTCTAACAGTTCTGGATCAGAGTTACTGTACCATTGATTTTATTATGCTGCCTGATGTAATACAGTTTGTTGGAAAAACAAATTGTCAAATGTTTTCACACTCTGGGGGAGATTTACCAAAAAGAGAATTTTTAAAGTCAGTTTTGCGTTCTGTGTTACCGCCAATGTTGAACAATCTAACAGTCTAACACTTCTGTCTTGATAAATTAATCCATTTTCTATGCCTTCCCTTTACTCAAGTAAAATTATAAAAAGAAACAGTGATAAATCCGGCTTATGTCAGCTCAACAGGCTAACCATAACCACCTTTCCACCCACTTTTCAAAACTGGATTAAGTGGAATAAAAATGCAACATGTTTTGTTATTTGCAAATAAGCCCAAAATGTCACAAAGGCCTATTATGCAGCCATTTTTAAGCCATAGTTTTGAAGTGCAGGATTTGAGAAATCCTCCCTTTGCCTCCATAAAAAAAGGAAAACTGTTTATTATAAGTAGAACTTTTCTCTATAACCTGTAAACTGCGGTAGATATGGTCCCCCTCAAAAGGTGGTCTTCTGAAATATTGTGGCTAACAGACAATGTATCTATAGGAACTGAAAATCTATCAAAGAAAGGTTGGTCTAGGGCTGGTCTTCTCAAAGATGTGATCTTTCGGTATTACAATATTTACTACATTTACTTTTGTGTATTATGGCTACTTTCCTAAGAATTTAGTTTTAAGACTTTTAAATAAAATTTAAAGTCTGCATAAAATAATCTCTACTTGTTAAATAGACAATAAGCTGATCATAAAATGTCCCACTGCTGGAAGCCCCAGCTAAGGAAGCTTCATCTGTGCAGATCTTGTAGAAATGTCTGTGCCTGAAAATCTGTTCCATTCATTTGAATGGAGTTGTTATGGTGGAAGTATGTGAATTTCTCCAAGCCCCATTCACATGAATGGAACTGATTTGCAGTCACAGAAATTCCTGTAACCAAACCTGCTGTGTGTGAAAGCACCCTAAGTGTTCTGTTTCCACCATAGAAGAAATTAAGTATTACACCGTGTCCATTGAAATCACTGGGTTATCTGTGTAAAGAAGGACAGGGCAGGTCTTCCAGAGCAAGAGATGCTCCTTGTAAGTGCTGTCTACTCTGGACAAGAGATGAGGATCCTGAAAAGAGGAGACCACTCCACTTGTACCTGTAGTGAATGTACAGAAGTCTGATTTTCTTCACTGAACCTCACCTCATTATGACAGCAATGCAGTGGTTAAACCCTTTCTTGGTTCTGTGTTCAGTTGCAAGGCTGCTTCTAATATGCTCGACACAGAGGGATGGGGGAAGTATAGGATCTTTTATTATTTTAACTCAAATCCTGTCTGTGGGGAAGATTTCATTATCTCAGACAACACCTTTCACAGAATCCTTAGTATGTGAACATGGCCTTACCCTCTTGGGTAAACCCAGTCAGTGTCGGACTGGGGTACCTAGGGCCCAGCGTTAAAATATATTTTGGGGGGACCACTGTACGGATACGTTCAAATATTACCTGCTCAAACAGCAGCAAGATGCTACCAGATGATTGAATATGGGGGTCCCTGTAGCAACTTTGAGAAGGTAGGTCCTGGGGAGAAGAGGACACTGGTAACTTTCCTCCATACCTAGAAGTCATCTCAGCTCTGATCGTGTCTACAATACGGGTATCCCTCAAGATACAAAGGCCTCAGGATACAATATTTTCAACATACAATGGTCTTTTCTGACCCATCGTAAGTTGAAATTAGACTCAACATACAATGTCTCAGATCCAACCAATCAAGGCCACTTCTCTGGTGAGATATCTGTATTAGATGCCAGTTAGCAGCTATTCCTGACTGTTTTATGTAAGGACTTGTTTTATCTGTCTTAGGTATCTGCTTATTTGTCTTAAAGGGAATCTGTCAGCTCTGAAACACCCTCCAAACTAGAGTAAGTGGTGTACAGTGTAAGCGATGTTGAGTCCAGTTATGTAATTTTTATCTTCATACTCCCTTCCATTCTGACTCTGTGCTCCCACAAACCAGCAGTAAAATGCACTCAGTGGACTCCAGTGCTCATTCACATAATGAAGAGGATTCAAAGAAGAGTCCTGTCAATGCATTTTACTGCAGGTTTGTGGGAGCACAGCAACGGAATGGAAGTGAGTATGAAGATAAAGCTTACATATTCGGATTCAGCATCACTTACACTATACATCTCTTACTCTAGTTCAGGGGGTGTTTCAGAGCTGACAGGTTCCCTTTAAATCTTCATTTTCTCTTATCTTGGATGACATTTTGGGGCTTTAGAACCGATTACTCAACTTACAATGGTTTCAACATACAATGGTCATCCTTGAACCAATTAATATTGTAACTTGAGGGACCACTGTAATAAACTGGGGACTTTCTTTAATAATCTATCATGTTTTTATATGAACATAGGCCGGTTGAGGTTCTGTACATTGAATATATGTATGTAGTGCAGGAGGTCTACAGTGGTATGCGCCACTTGTGCAGGGGGTGGGAAACTAGGGGTCCACTTGCTCAGGGGACCATCAGAGGATTCACCTGTACCCCTGTGGGCCAGTCCAAGCCTGTACCCAGTAACCCATGCTGCATTCCCACTGTTAATCATTGGAAGAAATATGGACACTGCTGCTGTAACTAACATATTCAGGGGGCAGGGGTGCACTTAGCCTTTCTGCTGCCTGAGGCGAAAACTGAAATAGCGCCCCAACCCTCAATGCCAATTTCTTAACCTAATCCCTTTGCCACAGTGAAAAAACTCATTTCCCATGGCCCTTCCGCTGCCGCCCTCTTGCCCCTACCTGGTGCTGCCTGAGGCGATCTTCTCACTTGGCCTCACTGGTGGTGCACCGCTGCCAGGGGGTCAGTTAAAGCACTTGCTTACATGTCTCCTCTGCTGGTTTGGAGTTGTTAGAGAGCTCCCATTCAGTAACTGTAGACACTATCCTGGCTTAAAGAATGGATCGATGAGCACCAATATCCAGATGGTTGTGCCCGACAGCCCTGAGATCTGTAGGCTCAGATTTCCAAGGTGCCTACACTGGCCCTGCTGGACATGGGCATAATTATTGCCATAGGAGCATTTTTGCTTACTATGGGAAAAGAGGTTGGGGGGGGCATCAGGTGCAAGGACATTGTACCTTCTTGTGGGGAATAACAGTATAATGGCTTTGTGCTATAATGTGGGTTTTCTGATATGTGGTGCTATTATACATACCTTTAATTATTGCTACTTATGCTGCTGCCCTATGAATCATAGTTACACCCCTGCCAGCGGACTGGTTAAATTGTCGGGAATGAATGTTCCTGACCATTTCCAACCATTGCCCACTCTATCGGATCATGTAAGAGGGCCCTTAGATATCTCCTCCTCTGTATTAACAAATAGGACGTTTGGCTTGCCCTGTTGTATACAGCACTGATACATAAAATCTACATTCCTTCTAATAGTCTATGAAGAGAATTACAATGCATGTACATCTTTCGGAATAGTTGACAAAAACATAATAAAGTAGAAAGCCCTTAAAGGGCATTTGTCAGCGGTTTTGTAGCTATGAAACTGGCTGACCTATTCCATATGAATCAGCAGCAGGTGGGCGCGGACAGCCATGAGCTCATGAATATGGGGACTCATTGGCATGGGCTGGAGCTGTTCAATACAAGATTTTGGCAAAACGGCTGGGTCAACTAAAGAAAGTGACCAAGGATTTTGCTAAGGGGATCTGTCACCCGTTTATGTTACCCTTAATTAGAACACCATAAAAATGATGACAGATTCCCTTTAACTCTTTCCCGACTGCCGACAGTTAATCTACGTTGCTGCTTGCTGGGCTTTGTGCAGCAGCGATGTAGATTAATGCTTCCGTTTTGCGGGGCGATCGGGACCCCCAGACTGCTCAGATCCTCCTAAACTATTTATAAATATATATTTATTATCTCCCCCACCCTCCAGATGATTATTTATGGCCATAATTTCAGGATGGCTGAGCGGGGAGAGGGGAAGGGGCGGACAGGCGGCAGCGTGATTTGAACCCTCCCTGCCTGCCCCGATGTTCAGGATGGCCGAGCGGTTTGCAAGTAGAGTGTCAGCATACAGCTGATACTCTGCTTGAAACTGCTGACATCGGTGCTGGCACCGATCTCAGCCGTTTAAGCCCTTCCATGCCGCGGTCCATAGGGACCGCTGTATGGAAGGGGTTAACAGGGAGGGAACTCCTTCTCCCATCGGGTCGCTGCTGTGCCGTGGCAGCAACCCGATGCTTGATGGGATCACAGAGGGAGGGAGCTCCCTTCCTCCTCCATCGGGATGCTGCTCTGCTGTGACAGCGTCCCGATGGTTACCATGGCAACCAGACACTTTCACAGGCGACCGGCTTGTCATGGTATAGCTAAGCCTGATCAAGCTCCTGCTAAAGGCAGGAGCCTGAACAGGCTTACTATGAATGAAAATACACTGCAGTACACTCACTATACAGTGTATTATACAGCCCTCAGACCCACTAGATCTGCAAGAACCAAGTGGGTCTGGGTCAAAAAGTGTAAAAAAAAAAAAGTGAAAAAAGTAAAAAAAAAAAAAATTAAGTGAAAAAAGTAAAAAAAAAAGTGAAGCAAAATCTACATCCACGCATTAATAATTGATTAAAAATAAAAAAAATTAAAAACACTAGACATGTTTGGTATCGCCGCGTCCGTAACGACCCGATCTATAAACTGTTCACATTACTTTCCCCGCACGGTAAACACCATTGAAAAAAAAAAAAGAGAAAAACTATGATGGAATTAAAGTTTTTCCCACATCACTTCCCAAAAAAAAGGTATTAAAAGTGATCAAAAAAGTTGTATGTACCCCAAATTAGCACCAATCAAACCGTCACCTCATCCCGCAAAAAATGAGCCCCTACATGAGACAATCACAAAAAAAATGAAAAAAATATGGCTTTCAGAAAATGGAGACACAAAAACATTTTTTTTTCTAAAATGCTTTTATTGTGTAAAACCAAAATAAAAAAAATAAAAAAGACATATTAGGTATCGCTGTGTCCGTAACAACCTGCTCTATAAAAATATCACACTATTCCCCAAAAGGTAAATGCCCTAAAATTTTTTAATAAAAACTGTGCCAGAAAAGCCATTTTTTAGTCACCATACATCACAAAAAGTGCAATACAAAGCGATCAAAAAGGTATATTTACCCGAAAATAGTACCAATCAAACCGTCATCTCATCCCACAAAAAAGTAGCCCCTACCTGAGACAATCGCCAAAAATATAAAAAAAAACTACAGCTCTCAGACTATGGAGATAATAAAACATGATTTTTTTGTTTCAAAAATGATATTATTGTGTAAAACTTAAATAAATAAATAAAAATAAGTATACATGTTAGGTATCGCCACGTCCGTAACAACCTGCTCTACAAAAATCTCACATGACCTAACCCCTCAGGTGAAAGCAGTAAAAATGAATAAATAAAAACTGTGCCAAAATTACCAATTTTTGGGTCACCTTGCCCCAAAAAGTGTAATAATGAATGATCAAAAAAATCATATGTACCCAAAAATGGTACTGTCACGCGAGGTCGGCGTCGCGCTCCCTCTGCACGACGTCGCCGGACCTCTCCGCCCCCTAGAGACGAGCAATAGGGAATTGAAGTGCTGGTCTTGTCAGCCAGCACTTCATGAGTTAATTCTCTGTTTGGGTTTAGCCATGTAGTGCTGATCACACCACATGGCTACTTTACATATTGTTTGGACAGCTTGCTCCGCCTCAGGTCATGTGATGCTGGCCACATCACATGATCCTGGGCGGGCTATTTTTAGATGGCAACTGCCTCACTCAGATGCCTGTGATTAGTCTTCTGAGATCAGTGCTGTGTGTTGCACCTTGCTTTTGGATTATTGGTATATTGGATTTTGGCTTTGGACTTAGACTACGCTTTTGTGATTCCCCTCGGTATTTGACGTGACCTCCTGTTCTTGACTTGGCTTGCTGACGATTCTGCTATTGTGTTTGTTTCTGTCTGTGTTCGTCTTTCCCTGTGTTCCCTTCCCTACCCTGTGCACGTACTCAGCATAGGGACCGTCTCCAAGTTACGGTTTTGTCGCCTAGGGCATCTACTGTAAGTAGGCAGGGAAAGAGGTGGGGTTCAGACAGGGCACACTATCCCTTGTTTCCCTGTCGTGACAGAATGACAGGCCATACCTAATGGAGCCGTTGCGAGTACTCATGGACCAGATGAGTAACATGGCTCAGATGATCCAGGATTTGGCCGGGAGACTCCAACATCAGGAGCAGCTGCGGACTGCACCCGCAGTCGTTCCCTCCATGCCAAACCCCAATATTGAACCCCATGTAAAATTGCCCGATCGGTTTTCTGGGGACCGAAGGACTTTCCGTTCCTTTAAGGAAAGTTGTAAATTATATTTCCGTTTACGCTCACACTCCTCGGGTTCTGAGCAGCAGCGGGTAGGAATAATTATTTCCTTGCTGCAAGGTGATCCGCAGGAGTGGGCTTTCTCCCCTTGTCTATTGTCTGTGGAGGCTTTTTTCCGGGCCCTAGGTCTTTTATATGAAGAACCTGACTTGGCCGCTGTAGCTGAAACTCAGCTCAGAGACATTCGGCAGGGTAACCGTCCAGTTGAGGATTACTGTGCTGAGTTCAGAAAATGGTGTGTGTCCTCTAAATGGAATGACCCTGCTTTGAGAAGCCAGTTTAGGGTGGGACTGTCTGACCATCTGAAGGATTTACTAGTCAGTTATCCTACTCCTGACACCTTAGAGGCGACTATGACCTTAGTTATCAAACTTGACCGACGGTTTAGGGAGAGACAAAAGGAACGTTCTGTTGCCCCTCAAGTTGCCGTGTTGTCCGAAGTTCCTCTTCAGAGCCCGTCTCCTATCAAGGTCCAGGAGGAGCCTATGCAGTTGGGAGTTACTATGAGGGATCAGAGACGCCTGAGAGGGGCCTGTTTTTACTGCGGTGAGATGAACCACTGGCTCCAGCAGTGTCCGAGACTTCTGCTCTCAAAAAGGTCTGTTCCTGGAAGTAAGGTACCCCCTGCGGTGGTAAGAAAGAAAATCTTGTTACCTATTACCATTTCTTATAACCAACTCAAGAGATCCGGTGAAGCATTTGTGGATTCAGGTTCTGCTGCTAATTTTATTGATTATGATTTTTTCTGCAGACTGGGAGAGTCACGTATCTCACACTAGGCAAGTGCTGGAGGTGTTGCGTGAAAACAAGTTGTTTGTTAAAGGGGAAAAGTGTACCTTTGGTGTTCAGGAAGTGGCCTTTTTGGGATACATTCTCACCCCTTTTTCTTTCAAAATGGACCCAGTTAAAGTACAGGCCATTGTGGATTGGGTGCGACCTTCCTCTTTGAAGGCGCTCCAGCGATTTCTGGGGTTTGCTAATTTTTATCGTAAATTTGTCAAAAATTTTTCAGTGGTAGCCAAACCCATTACGGATTTGACTCGCAAGGGGGCTGATCTGGTCAATTGGCCCCCTGCAGCTATTGAGGCCTTTGAAAGGTTAAAGCAGTGTTTTATTAATGCTCCTGTGTTGGTCCAGCCTGATCAAAGTAAGCCTTTTGTAGTTGAGGTGGATGCGTCTGAGGATGGTGTGGGGGCTGTACTGTCCCAGGGGTCTTCCACCTTAACTAATCTTATGCCATGCGCCTTCTTCTCCCGCAAGTTCTCTCCTGCCGAGAGGAATTATGATATTGGGAATAGGGAGTTACTTGCAATCAAGTGGGCATTTGAGGAATGGCGTCATTTTTTAGAAGGGGCATTTCACCGCATTACGGTCCTCACGGATCATAAGAATTTAATGTTTCTAGAATCGGCTAAGCGATTGAATCCTAGACAGGCGAGGTGGGCTTTGTTCTTTACTCGTTTTGATTTTTGTGTTACCTTCAGACCCGGGAGCAAGAACGTTAAGGCCGATGCCTTATCCCGAAGTTTCCAGGCGTATCAGCCTCCTGACGTCCCTCCTGAGCCCATCCTGCCAGCTGATATCATCGTGGCCGCTACCTCATCTGACCTCGCTTCTGAAATCTCGGCAGGACAACATCTTGCTCCCATTGGTACCCCCAATGACAAATTGTTTGTGCCGGCTCATTTGCGGTTGCGACTGCTGGGTGAGTGCCATAATTCTGTTTTGTGTGGACATCCTGGAATCAATGCCACCAAGGAGTTGGTCTCTAGGCAGTATTGGTGGCCGTCAATCTCCAGAGATGTTCAGGCTTTTGTAACTGCGTGTAACACTTGTGCCAGGTCCAAGAATTCCAAGACACGACCTATGGGTGAGTTACATCCTTTACCCATACCTAGTAGACCTTGGTCACATCTGTCCATGGACTTTATCACGGACTTGCAGTGCTCTGAGGGTAAAACCGTGATATTTGTGGTGGTTGACAGATTCAGCAAAATGTGTCATTTTATTCCTTTGTGTAAATTACCCTCTGCGAAGGTCTTGGCGTCCGTGTTCATTGATAATATTGTCAAACTACATGGTGTTCCTGAGAATATCGTTTCTGATAGGGGAGTACAGTTTGTGTCTAGGTTCTGGAGGGCGTTCTGTAATAAGATTGGTATCTCTTTGTCCTTTTCATCAGTCTTTCATCCGGAGACCAATGGTCAGACTGAACGTCTTAACCAATCTGTTGAGCAATATCTTAGATGTTATGTTTCTGATAACCAACATGTGTGGGCCAGATTCCTGTCTCTGGCTGAATTTGCAATTAATAATCGTGTTAATTCATCCTCTGGGATGTCGCCGTTTTTCTGCAATATGGGTTTTCATCCACGCTTTAGCTCCTTTTCCCCATCTGCGTCGGTTGTCCTAGAGGTCAATGATTTTTCTCAAGAACTGTGCACAGTTTGGGCACAGGTTCAGTCGAACCTGGAAAAGGCCCAAGGAGTTCAAAAAGCTAAGGCTGATAGAAAACGTTCTAAGGGTGTGAATTTTAAGGTTGGGGATAAGGTATGGTTATCGACTAAAAATCTCAACATGAGGGTACCATCCTATAAGTTTGCACCTCGCTTCATTGGTCCTTACAGGATCACCAAGGTGATCAATCCGGTTTCTTTTAGGTTATGTTTACCCGACTCCCTTCGTGTTCATAATGTTTTTCATGTGTCTTTGCTCAAACGTTATGTTGCTCCCGTTGGTCCTGAGGAACAGTCTCCGCCTCCGGTTGAGGTAGCAGGACAAATGGAGCATGAGATTGCCAGAATTGTGGATGTGAGAAGGGTCCGGAATTCCTTCCAGTACCTCGTACATTGGAAGGGGTTCGGTCCTGAGGACAGGTCTTGGGTACCGTTGACCAGGATGCATGCAGACTCGCTCATCCGAAAGTTCCATCTGCAGCATCCCGATAAGCCTGCTCCCGCTGGTAAGGGTCCGGTGGCCCCTCGTGAAGGGGGGGTACTGTCACGCGAGGTCGGCGTCGCGCTCCCTCTGCACGACGTCGCCAGACCTCTCCGCCCCCTAGAGACGAGCAATAGGGAATTGAAGTGCTGGTCTTGTCAGCCAGCACTTCATGAGTTAATTCTCTGTTTGGGTTTAGCCATGTGGTGCTGATCACACCACATGGCTACTTTACATATTGTTTGGACAGCTTGCTCCGCCTCAGGTCATGTGATGCTGGCCACATCACATGATCCTGGGCGGGCTATTTTTAGATGGCAACTGCCTCACTCAGATACCTGTGATTAGTCTTCTGAGATCAGTGCTGTGTGTTGGACCTTGCTTTTGGATTATTGGTATATTGGATTTTGGCTTTGGACTTAGACTACGCTTTTGTGATTCCCCTCGGTATTTGACATGACCTCCTGTTCTTGACTTGGCTTGCTGACGATTCTGCTATTGTGTTTGTTTCTGTCTGTGTTCGTCTTTCCCTGTGTTCCCTTCCCTACCCTGTGCACGTACTCAGCATAGGGACCGTCTCCAAGTTACGGTTTTGTCGCCTAGGGCATCTACTGTAAGTAGGCAGGGAAAGAGGTGGGGTTCAGACAGGGCACACTATCCCTTGTTTCCCTGTCGTGACAGGTACCAATAAAAATGTCAACTCTTACTAAAAAATGAGCCCCTACACACGATGATTGGCAGAAAAATAAAAAAGATATGCCATTCAGAAAATGGAGACACAAAAACAATTTTTTTTCAAAAATGCTTTATTCTGTAAAACCGAAACAAAGAAAGAAAGACAGTAGACATATTTGATATCATTGCGTCCGTAACAACCTGCTCTATAAAAATAGCACATGATCTAAACTGTCAGATGAACACTGTACAAAAAAAATAAAAAACTGTGCCAGAACAGCCATTTTTGGTTACCTTGCCTAACAAAAAGCGTAATATAAAGCGATCAAAAATCATATGTACCCAAAAATAGTATCAATAACACTGTTACCTTATCCCTTAGTTTCCAATACAGGCACTTTTTGATTGTTTGTACTATAGGGTGCATCAGGGGGGCTTCAAATGGGACATGGTGTCTAAAAACCAGTCCAGCAAAATTTGCCCTCCAAAAACCATCTGGCGCACCTTTTCTTTTGCGCCCTGCTGTGTGCCCATACAGTAGTTTACCACCACATGTGAAGTGTTTCTGTTAATCGCAGAATCAGGGTAATAGTTTTTGAGTTTTGTTTGGCTATTAACCCTTGATGTGTTACAGGAAAAAATGGATTAAAATAGAAAATCTGCCAAAAATTTTTTAGAAATTTAGAAATGTCATCTCCATTTTCCTTTAAATCTTGTGGAATACATAAAGGGTTAACAAAGTTTGTAAAATCAGTTTTGAAAACCTTGAGGGGTGTAGTTTCTAAAATGGGGTCATTTATGGTGGTTTCTATTATGTAAGCGCCACAAAGTGACTTCAGAACTGAACTGATCCTTAAAAAAATGGTTTTGGAAAGTTTCTTAAAAATTTTAAGAATTGCTTCTAAAATTCTAAGCCTTCTAACGTCCCCAAAAAATAAAATTACAGCTACCAAATCATGGCAACATAAAGTAGACATATGGGAAATGTAAATGTAAAGTAATAACTATTTTGTGAGGAATCACTATCTGCCTTAAAAGCAGAGAAATTCAAATTTCGAAACTTACAAATTTTTCCAAATTTTCTGTAAATTTAGGATTTTTTAA
This sequence comes from Rhinella marina, assembly GCA_900303285.1. Taxonomy (NCBI): domain Eukaryota; kingdom Metazoa; phylum Chordata; class Amphibia; order Anura; family Bufonidae; genus Rhinella; species Rhinella marina. Next base: position 828,001 of record ONZH01025655.1, on the reverse strand, counting down.
TAAATAAAGGTGATTTATATTGACTCAAATATACCACTGTCATGAAGTACATGGTGTCACGAGAAAACAATCTCAGAATGGCTTGGATAAGTAAAAGTGTTCCAAAACTATTACCACATAAAGTGACACATGACAGATTTCCAAAATTTGGCCTGGACCTTAAGGTGAAAAATGTCTATGGCATGAAGGGGTTAATATAACTGTACCATAGATCATTTGTTTAAAGGACATAGATATTATAGATGAGATTATATATGTATATATACACACTGCTATAAAAACACTACTACATTGTTGCCTTCCCTAACACATGTATGAACACTGGAAAGGCATTTTCATCAATCACCACTCATGGATAAAACCTGGTTTTATATAATACATACTGTATCAGCTCTTTTCTTTTAAGTGCTCCCCTCTCCATTCATACCCATTTCTAATGTTATAAGAGCTAATGTCTACTGAAACATATAGCACAAAGCATTCAGCCCTATAGCGGAGCACTACGCTGTAGTATGACAGTAGAACAATGTCACCTATTTATTAATATTTCAAATGAACATCTCTGGAGCTCCTTTCATCTTTCTCCTCCCGCTCATGGTAGTGTTTGTTTCAAAATGCTTTGAAGCATTACTGCTTCCCAGAAGGTCAGCGTGCTTGACTGCCAAGAGAGACGAGTACATGAGTAGCTGGGTAATGCATGTTATCACGTCTAGCTATTGACTTGTAAGTAGCACTTACAATCCTTGTCCTAGGGAGGTTCGGCATGATGACACTGGTGACCACAAAAGACAGTCTTGGACAAAAAAAAAGTCTTCTGCTTTTTTTTTTTTTTAGCTCTTTGTTAAAGATTTTTTAGAAACATAAAATGATTTCAAAGTGTTTTCTTCTGCCTCATGCCACTTAGCTCCAGAGAGTCCAGACCCCATTTTAGTTGATAGAGCCTTTCCTGGCCCAACGTGGCTCGCTGGGAAACTACGAATCTTTAAAGAGACAGTTCATCTGCACCATTAGAAGGCTTTATCCATGTGGTAACATTGTGTATCTTGAATATAAATGGGTCAATGCCAGTATATAGGTTCTCTCTCTTTCTCGCTTATATTGAGGTAACAAATTCTTCAGCGTTTTACAGACATTCACGTCACTCAATGTCCCCAGGGGAACTCTCAATCTCAATTTTTGGTGTTTGGGTGGAAACTACGTAGAGTACTTGGAGGAAACCCATAGAAAGAGAGAGAACATGAAAACTTCATGTTCTCTAAAAATATAAGATCTCTATGTCTAGGTAAGTTTTCGAGGCATATGTTTTTTTGCCACTTTTTGTTTCTATATACAGAAAAGTCAATGACGACAACAAAGCACAGTACAGTGATCCCTCAAGATACAATGGACTCAGGATACAATATTTTCAGCATACAATGGTCTTTTCTGACCCATCATAAGTTGAAACCAGACTCAACATACAATATCTCAGACTCAGATCCAACCAATCAAGGCCACTTCTCTGGTAAAATATCTGGATTAGTTGCTAGTTAGCAGCTATTCCTGACTATTATATTTAAGAATTTATTTTATCTCTTAGTTATCTGCTTATTTTTCTTAAATCTTTATTTTCTCTTATCTTGGATGACATTTTGGGGCTTTGGAACTGATTACTCAACTTACAATGGTTTCAACATACACTGGTCATCCTTGAACCAATTAACATTGTAACCTGAGAGACCACTGTACCCTGTAGTATGTGATACAGGTTACTAAACTGTTTGAGTCCAAAGGAATCTCCCACCATACATGGTTGTCTGCTTTGGACAATCCTTTTTGTTTGGATGGGTCATCTGAAAATAAATTGATCACAGGAAGCTCAACTGAAACCTGGCATATATCATTCAATTTCCCTGCAGCAACACTACAGGGCAAATGAAGCATTCCAATGAAATTGATGGCCTGTCCATGTAATACAAGGACGTGTTAAGTCCTCCGATCATTCATTCCAATACAGATTAATTTTCTGTGGGCAGCAGATCCCTTTTTACACAGGGTGTTATGCTGCTAACAAACAATGATTTTAGGCACATTTGCTGGTCGTTGTGGTGATCAGAGGCACGGACAAACATTAGTATTAACATTGATCCCCCATAACTGGTCCAATCCTCGTCCTGTGTTAAAGGGCTCTTAGAGTCATTGGAGCAATAAAGATGTGGTTGCAAAGGTGCCCATAGAATCCTTCAACGGGATCTTATTACTCAGTTTCAACAGATACACCATATACAGCAATGCAAGCAAACATTTGTGGTGTTAACCTCCCTGGTAAAACAGAGTAAAGTCAAATCAACCTAATTTACCCAGTGAAAGATTTTTCCGTGCATATTTGGAAGTGCCGAGGAATGCACATGATTATGAATGCTCTGGCTCTTTTCCGCCAGGCACTGGATTCTTTTATCCTTGATGTATGCAGGACAAAACAAAAAGTAAAATGACTTCATATTTCAGCTTTCTTTCTTCAGCTCAAACAACAAATCAATGCATCTTTTCATAGAAGCAGGTATCAAAGCAGCAAAGGAAATGTCACCATCTACTATTGTATCTCATCTGATGGTCGGTATAGATACTCAAGGAAATAGTTCAATATTTTCTACTTTGTCTCTTGTGCACCAAGAAAGCCATATGTAGGCCACACAATGGATGTTCCACAAGAGCCTAGACTAAAAACTGCCTTAGGAGCAGTTCCAGTATTTATTGTGAGGAATATCATTGCAATCCATATCATTGTTGGCTAAAGAGAAAGACGAAGCATGCAGCACACTGAAGAGTTAATGCAAACAGTAGGTTATATGCCGGATGCAGAGTTGCAAAGTCCTGGAATCCACTTGGACCATAAACCATAAAGAGTAGTGACAGTATCCAACAGGCATACTGTGTATTGTTCAGATGACCCCAGATGTGCTGTGTGGTACTCGCGTCTAGTGAAAGGGTACTGTCCAATAGTGAAGAAAATAGACCGGCACCCACTGTAGTTGTAGATACTTGGTTTATTGTCACATCAGATACATATATGTGACGCATTTCAGCCTTTTTCCAACATGCATAACCCTTCACCTAACGATCAGTGTTTAAATAACCTGGTTGACAGATCATGATGATGTAAGGTTGTTCTGGTAACCGTGTAAACAAACTGAAGGAAAAATATGAAGTCCTAGTGGACATCAGGTAATCCATGTAGTGAGAATCCAATATTATACCACTGGGGCGTCTCTTTGTAATCGCCAAATCATGGAGTCACCACTGCAAGTCCACCCTCCAGCTCTGACTGACATCCCCCTAGCTCAACCACGTCACTCCCCAGCATCATCCACCAAATCTTGCACATGGCAGTAGCTCCTTGCTTATCCTGATATGAGCCAGAATGACCTGTTACACAGGTTGATGGCTCTGCGGGATCTGCTCTATTGCCTTCGAAGCTACAGTGTCTCAGTCACCTGCGCTGGTTCTGGCACATGCATAGTAAGTTTCTGAAGCCAAGGAGTATACACTTCAGTTCACTGCTCATGTCAGGACAAGCAATTATAGGCTGCCTTGCATGCATGAAATTTTAGAGGCACCTGCGATGACATGGACGGTATCAATCAGAGCTGGAAAGGTGGACTCCATGACTCGGCACCAGATCTGTAAGCTGGCTACAATGTATGCATCCATGTACGTATGTGGAAAGTGGTGTATGACCGGCATGTGTGGTATGATAATGGTACAAATAATGTAGCATGGCTCAGTGCCTTACCTGTAGAGGTCTTGGATGAGTCCTTCTTTAAAACGAGAGCACAGGTTATTCAGAAGCCGTTCATGCTGTCCGTACAAACATATGAGATTGGATGCAGGGAAAGGCTTCAGAGATAAACAGGTTATAGCCTCCACCATGCTGTACTGGTTGATGTGCAGCCGGAAGTAATCTCCATTAATTGCTTTGCCAGTTATGATTTCTTGTCCCTGAAATGTCATTGTAAAAGGTTTAGGATTGTTACATGTACAGTTTGATGCTCAGAAAATGCCTGAGGCATAATAAATCTGGTGGAGGTCTAGACAGCCGGTCTAAGCTTACACCAACTATAGGATTAGTAAATCTGGGCCATTTTACTTAAAGGGGTTGTGCCCTTATCCCCATCTGCAGAATAGGGGGTCCTATGCAATCTATTTAATGGTCATGGCTTCACAAAAAAAAATAAATAGCGGCCTCAGGGCCAACACAAGTAAGCAGGGACAACTAAACCAGGTGGGGTCAATAATACCATAGTGCAGCACACAATACCACCCAGCAGAACCAAATATCACAGTGCAGTACAAAATACCGCCCAGCAGAACCAAATACCACAGTGTAGCACAAAATGCCCCCTAAAAGCTTCCCCTTTGTGATGGTGCAGGAAGCCATCTGAGGACACCAGTGGTTGCTGACCGGCTACATAAGTACTGGACTTTGAAAGTGGTAATTAATGTTAGCTGTGACCAGGGCTCAGGTGGCCTCCTGGACATTGGCCCACTGGAAAGTTTCCCTGCAGGGTCTATGGCTAGTCCACCCCTGAACAGCCACCATGAGCTCTTGGACTCTTTGTCACTGATTCATACAAGGAGATTTTCCACCTGCTCCTTACATCTTCCGCTCACATTCCTTTCTCTGGCTGTAACACAACTGACTGGAGAAGACTGCTTTGTCTGCAGTTGGTGAGACATGCCGCTAGTCTAAGTGCCACCCCCTCCAAATTCTGGTAGCAGAAAATGGAAAAGAACATAAGGAAAGTATCCCCGTATTCTCTGAAAGACTGTTTCAGGTATATGCGGGAAATCATACAGACGGATACACATCGTGGGAAAGACTCCTCTTTACTTTTATCGTTCATTTCTAGGTTTACTGTTCCTTTAAACCAAAAAGACCCAATCACACAGTAGCTATCCCGAAACCTTACAACATACTGATTGCATTTTTACTTTAAAAGCTATAAAAATATTTGACTTACATAATTTGGCTGTGCCATCTGAGCTTGTAAAGGAGATGGAATTGCAGGTTTGGCGACATGTAAATAGTAATAACCACCAGGAAGAAGACCACCTAAAATAAAGGCAGAAACAAACACATTCTAGAAGTATAGGTCAATTGTCTTCAATATCTGATCAGTGGGGGTCCTATTCCCAGCACTCTATCCGATCAGTTGTTCAATGAGGCAGAGGCAGCCACTTCCTAGGTCAGTGGTGTCACATTCTTTGGTCCCATACCCTATGTGCAGCTCAGTCCCATTCAAGTAAGGCTACTTTCACACCAGTGTTTTTGCTGGATCCATCATGGATCAGCAAAAACGCTTCCGTTACTCATAATACAACCATCTGCATCCGTTATGAACTGATCCGGTTGTATTATCTTTAAAACACACAAGACAGATCCGTCATGAACTCCACTGAAAGTCAATGGGGGACAGATCTGTCTTCTATGTATTGTGTCAGAGAAAACGGATCCATCCTCATTGACTTACATTGTGTGTCAGGACAGATCCGTCTTGCTCCACACCACATCGCAGACAGAAAAATGCTACTTGCAGCGTTATTCTGTCCACGATGGGGACGCAACCAAACGGAATGGAATAAATTCTGGTGCATTCCGTTCTGTTCAGTCCAGTTTTCTCCCCATTGACAATGAATGGGGACAAAACACAAGCAGAGGGTAGGTCATTAATACTCTACTCCTATAAACCTCCCTAAAGGAGTTATCCAATACTATAAAAATGTCCCCTATATGCTGGGCCCCTCACAGTGAATATACTTACCTGGCTCCCTGCTCCTTGCGCTGCGCCGGGTCCCCGCACCGCCACTGCTGCTTCTCCCCATGCATGGATGAAAACATCCAGTGTCGGGGGAGCAGCCAATGGCAGGTGGGAACGGAAAAGAGCCTCCCTAGCGTCGCAGGTGAGACTAGGGAGGCTTCCCCCCCTCCCAGCCTGCCATTGGCTGCTCCCCCTTCCCCCCGACACCGGCAGCAGCAGCAGTGGTGTGGGGACCAGGAGAGGCGCAGGGAGCGAGGAAAGTATATTCACTTTGAGGGGCCAGTCATATGGGGGAGACATTTTTTATAGTATTGGATAACCCCTTTAATAAATTACATTATCTTCAGACCCCAAAATACTATCAGTACTTACCTATACTTCATGCCATAGTGATCTTGAGCCAAAATAGGGCAGCAATGGTGGTAATTAGAGTTGAGCAAACCTGCCTTTTGGGGTTTAAGTGAATGACGTTATGGATTCCATTCTCACGGATTCTCAGCCGGCATGCTGCATGATACAAGTGTATGGCCAGCCCCGAGGGTTCCGTTCTGCTGGCCATACACTTGAATTATGACGGCATGCAAAATGGCATGCTGGCATTAAATTACGTTATGGATTCCATGAGAAGGGAATCCGTTACGTAATTCACTTAAACCCCAAACCTGCTAAAAGGAAGGTTCACTGAACTATAGTGGTGATCTGATTCTCCACCATACCATACATCATTGTCTGTGATAGTCTATGTGGTTACAGAGTCCTGGTGACCCTGCTGAAACAGTGTTCTGAGGGAATCAAAGTCACCGTGCCTTCTCTGGGCCCAATTCCAACAGGCTCAAAAGGCCTATGTCTATAGGCAGGCCTGTAAGACTGGGGCTGAAGGATGGATTATAGTTAATGCGGTAGAACTGACACTTATAATGTGGTTCTATGCAATTCTGACGCTTTTTTATATGTTACATTTTGCACCATTCACTGTGAAGCAATTAACATTTTACCCTTATTCTGTGGGTCAGCACAATTTACAGTGATGCCAAATTTGTGAAAATTTTACTACTTTTACACAATAAAAAAAATTAAGAAAAAAAATCATTAGCTTTTCCATTGATGGGGATGTGGGGGCTCTTTATTTGTATTTCTCAAGCTGTAGATTTGGGGAATATACAACTTTTTGACTATTTTTCATTCCAGTTTTAGAAATCTTGGCATTGCTTTTAGCACTTTTTTTTGCCAGCATTCAGCATGCAGGATAAGCAATGCAGCAGTTTTATAGGATGCTGCAATGTTTTTTCCTTTCCTGTAAGTACTTTTCAACATTTTCTTGTCATTTGATTTTACATGTATGGACCACTAGGGGGCCAGAACAGGCAATCACTTAAAGGAGAACTCCCGCAAAAAATGTTATTCTCTGACCTGTTAGCAGGGGCGGTCTTGGCATTTCTGGGGCCCTAAGCGAAGTTATGTCTGGGGCCCCCCCCCCAATGACACCTCACACCCCTGATGACACGGCCTCTGATGACACGCCCCCCCCCAATGACACACCCCCTACACCTCACTGGAGGGGGGGTCAAGGTTGCCCACAGCCTATGGCGTGTCCCAGACTCCCAGCTCTCTATTGGCTGGGCTGCAGGGGCGTAGCTAAAGGCTCATGGGCCCTGGTGCAAGAGTTCAGCTTGGGCCCCCCCCCCCGCCTAATACAGCGCCCCATACCTCTTACATCCAGTATAATACAGCGCCCCATACCTCTTACATCCAGTATAATATAGCGCCCCATACCTCTTACATCCAGTATAATACAGCGCCTCATACCTCTTACATCCAGTGACGTCTCCTCGGATGTAGATCTTCTCTTTCCTCATCTTCTCCTTTCAGACCAGACGCCATTTTTCAGCCATTTCTTATCTCTGCAGTTTGACAGAAAAAAATCTTAGTTTACTACTTTTCCATCATCCTCCCATCTTCTGGACAAATCATCCTACCACCCCAGTACTGTGCCACTAGTACCACACAGATAGTGCCCTTCAATAATTATTGGCACACAGTGTCCTAAAATAACTGCGCCAAGCAAATACTGTCCCGTAATAGTGTGAACATACCGTCCCCCAGAAATAACTGTGCTGATACTGTGCCAGGGTGCCCCCCACAGTAATAGTGCCCCCCACAGTACTAATGTCCCCACTGTGCCCCAGAAGTAATAATGCTTCCAATGTGCCAGTAAGAAGTGCTCCCCACCCATAGATGCCCCCCAAATTATGTGCCAGTAAGAAATGCCCCAATAATGCGCCAGAAGTTCCCCCCATTGATTCCCCCTCAAAACCATGTGCCAGTAAGAAATGCCCCAGTGCCCCCATGTGCCAGAAAAATGCCCCTAGTGCTCCCATGCCATAAAGAAATGCCCCCAGTGCCCCCATGTGCCAGTAAGAAGTGCCCCCAGTGCCAGTAAAAATGCCCCAGTGCCCCCATGTGCCAGTAAAAATGCCCCCAGTGCCCCCATGTGCCAGTAAAAATGCCCCCATGTGCCAGTAAAAATGCCCCGTGCCAGTAAGAAATGCCCCCAGTGCCCCCATGTGCCAGTAAGAAATGCCCCAGTGCCCCCATGTGCCAGAAAAATGCCCCTAGTGCTCCCAAGCCATAAAGAAATGCCCCCAGTGCCCCCATGTGCCAGTAAGAAGTGCCCCCAGTGCCAGTAAAAATGCCCCAGTGCCCCCATGTGCCAGTAAAAATGCCCCCAGTGCCCCCATGTGCCAGTAAAAATGCCCCCATGTGCCCCCATGTGCCAGTAAAAATGCCCCGTGCCAGTAAAATGCCCTCAGTGCCCCCATGTGCCAGTAAAAATGCCCCCATGTGCCAGTAAAAATGCCCCCATGTGCCAGTAAAAATGTCCCCAGTGCCCCCATGTGCCAGTAAAAATGCCCCCAGTACCAGTAAAAATGCCCCCAGTGCCCCAATGTGCCAGTAAAAATGCCCCCAGTGCCCCCATGTGCCAGTAAGAAATGCCCCAGTGCCCCCATGTGCCAGTAAGAAGTGCCCCCAGTGCCAGTAAAAATGCCCCTAGTGCTCCCATGCCATAAAGAAATGCCCCCAGTGCCCCCATGTGCCAGTAAGAAGTGCCCCCAGTGCCAGTAAAAATGCCCCAGTGCCCCCTTGTGCCAGTAAAAATGCCCCCAGTGCCCCCATGTGCCAGTAAAAATGCCCCCATGTGCCAGTAAAAATGCCCCGTGCCAGTAAAATGCCCTCAGTGCCCCCATGTGCCAGTAAAAATGCCCCCAGTGCCCCCATGTGCCAGTAAAAATGCCCCCATGTGCCAGTAAAAATGCCCCCAGTACCAGTGAAAATGCCCCCAGTGCCCCCATGTGCCAGTAAAAATGCCCCCAGTGCCCCCATGTGCCAGAAAAAATGCCCACAGTGCCCCCATGTGCCAGAAAAAATGCCCACAGTGCCCCCATGTACCAGTAAAAATGCCCACAGTGCCCCATGTGCCAGTAAAATGCCCACAGTGCCCCCATGTGCCAGTAAAAATGCCCCCATGTGCCAGTAAAATGCCCCATGTGCCAGTAAAAATGCCCCCAAAATGCCCCCAGTGCCCCCCAATTGAGCTCCGATGGGTGACTGCTACAATAAAAAAAAAAAATAAAAAAAAATTAACACTTATACTTACCTCCATGGTGCTAGCAGCGATGCGATGCAGGCCTCTTCCGGCCTGTGTCCCGCGCTGTACGGCTCAGGCGGCGCGATGACGTCATCGCGCCGCCTGAGCCGGCCTCTGATAGGCTGCAGGCCCAGTGCCTGCAGCCTATCAGAGGAACGGGCAGGGGAGACGCCTCTCCCTCCCCTGCCCCAGTACAATACAGGCATCTGTATCGCCGTCCTGAGGACGGCGATACAGATGACTATGGAGATGAGCGCTTCCACAATGGAAGCGCTCATCTCCCTCTGCGGGCGGTCTTGGGCACCGGCGCAAGAGAAGAGCGTGGGGGCCCCCTTGGACGCCGGGGGCCCTACGCAAATGCATAGGATGCGTGGTGCCCAAGACCGCCCCTGCCTGTTAGAAAGGTGCATGATATAATCTGTAGTGAATGTCATTTTCTTATCAGACGCTGAAATTGAGAGTTTCCACTCTCTTCTTATTGTAGCTGGGTCATGTGACCAACTCCCTGACCTTCAACCCAGGACAGGAAGCCAGTCACTTCTCTATTCATTCCTATGAGACTGAAAGTGAGGCTCTCATAGGAATGCATAGAAAATTAGACTTCCTGTCCACACATAAGGTGCTGTGTGAGTTGGTGGATCTAATTCCTAGTCACATGACACAGATAAGAAACTTCAGGATGATATAACTCAAAAATTCAGCTACTGGTAAGAAAATGACATTCACTACAGATTACATCATGTACATTTCTAGCAGGACATGGAATAAATTTTTTTGCGGGAGTTCTTCTTTAAGGGATCATATGATATAATGCAATACCTCTGTATTGTACTGTATTGTGTCTGTCAGCATAACACTGACAGAAACTATATCAGGTAGGGGCTAATAGATGGCAAAGCCTTTATTAGTGTCTTGGGTGCCACAACAAACCATCAGCAACGTGGGATAGGGGGTGAGGATCCCTATTTCTAATCCTTTAAATACCATGATGGGCTATGAACCATGGCATCTAAGGGGTTCAATGGCTGGGATCAGAGTTATCTCCATTCCCAGCCATGACATCGTTGTTACAGCTTACATCCACTGCTGATGGTACAGGCTCAGCTCCTGAACCCACATCATCAAAGCGCTGTACAGAAATTTGCAATAACCCTTCCTGCTTGTGACGTAAATATACATCATGGCACTCTGAGGGGTTAATGGAAGAGACCTGACCATCACACCTATATTACTTGATGGACATCCCATTCCATAATCATTGAGCTGAAACACTTCCACTCAATAATTAGCAGGGGTGGGCCGCATATTTTTGGCCATAAAGAGGGAGATTTATGAAGACAGACTCTTTCTGTGTCAGTCTTGATATCCCCGGCACTGCTGGAGAATGCACCACATTTATGACGAGGCGCAGGAGAATCCTCCAGTAGTCCATGCGCCTAAACAAAAGTCTACAACAGCTCTAGGCTACTGTAGATTTCTGGCTTCATTTGTGCCAGAAAACTGGTGTAAATGAAGATAAATTTGTCTCAGCTGTTAGCCAAACCATTTTTCAGCTCTCGCCACGACCCCTTTTGCAAAAACACATCTTATGACTTTTTAAAGCCACTTTTCCTGGTGCACGAGAGATATATTGTAATAAATGGACACATTGTAATAGGACATAATGTAATAGCTAAGCACTCACCTTGAATGGTAGGTCCTTTATAGATTGGGATGAGTCTGTCACACTCCTGAGATGGTTCACTCACATGTTCCAGTGTCGGGTCAAAAAGAGACAGCATGGTAGCAGCCAGCTGAACACCGATCTCCTTAGAGCTGAAGTAGCTGTGAGACCACTCATTAACATAATATCTATTGGAGTACTTGGTCAGTGGCCCTGCTGCCCTTATAGAGGAATCATTTGTGTGAAAGGCAGTATCAATAACCAGCCTTCCATCATACACCAGGCATGCGCTGTTAATGGCCTTAAATGCATCATAGTCCACTTTCTTCTCAAAAAAATTAAAGAATGCCTACAAGACAAAAATAATATAGGAGCAAATTGAATACAGACACAATTATTACTGGTTAATTCAATGCTCATAGACTGTGTAATTTGTATTCTTCATACTTTCTTCAAACCCTTCACAGTAGCCACTTCTCCTGATAAGCCTATTTTAGTAAATTCTTGGATTCAGTATGAAATAAAATTCCTAGGGCATCTTTCTGCATCTTTCACAGTCTGGTACCAGTGGCACTGATTGCATAGTGTCATTCTATGTAGATGAACGCCCCCAACTGGTAACACCCTAAGGTCATTTGTATACATTTCTAGGCGGAATAACAGAGGATGGGCAACACACAGACTATAAAAGATGCTCCACCTGTGTTTCTGAGGGTATATATCTGACTTCAGACAAATTGCTTCTCTACAAGTGAAGGGATCGTGTAAAATGGCAAGTATGTTATGGGGGGCCAAAGCTGAATTTTCTGTATTTGTCTTTTGTATGGACTTTCATATGGTGATAAATAATTGACTAGGGTAGGATAAGTTCTAGTTAAGTTCTTCATGCACTAAACTGAGTGCAATGATGACATCTCTCACAACTGGGTAGTATTCTTTAAAGAGCATCTCCCAGAAGGATTAACCCAGGACAATGTCTGGTAGGGTTCATCCTGCTGAGTAAAACAATATCTCAATCTCTTGTGCCGTTCCTGAGTAACTTTTTATTAATATATATAGATTAGGTCTCTGGTCACATTAGGTCACATTCCCCTTGAAGCACCAGAACTAGCTCCTCCCCTTTTCACTGATAGCCACTCCCTTCACCTCTTGATTGGAAGAGCCAGGCATTTTGTCTGGTCTTGTAATCTTGCGTCTGCGCATGACATCAGCATCCACCCAGAATAGGAGATGCTGGGCTCTGTTTTGGTGGAAGATGACATCATCAGTGTATGATCAGCAGTCATCTGCGGAAGCATGACAGTCATGCTGAGGAAGCAGAAGCAGATCAACTGTGAATGCACCACAGAGCAGGCATGTGATTACACAGTCAGATGAGATATCTGTCCCTGTAAAAGGGGAGTAGTTATACTATGGCTGTTTGACCATTACCTAAGGTATGTAGCCTTAAAGGCTAGGTAAACCTTTGGGGGCAATTTTTTTTATTATTATTGCATTTTGAGCCAAAAATCATTTTTTCAATTGGATTTATTAAAAATATGGAGCCGTTTTTTCTGTACAGAGCTGAGATGCTCTACTAGCAGCCTGTGGATTTTCTGTCTTTTCTGTCATCTGTGGAGCAGATGGGCTCCTTATCTCTACTCTCTAAACATCCATTATAGTTATCTTACTGATAAAAATGTGGATTAAATAAGTATTTTAGAGAGAAAGTTTATTAGATGACCGGCACAAATTGAAAGTGAAAGTACCAGTCACATAGTTAGAAAAACAGTTTGTGACAGAATGACTCAATATTTTTAATAAAGGCCAATTGAAAATACGATTTTTAGCAAAAGAATTAGTAAAATGCAATCATAAACAAAAAATACCTCTGAAGGTGTATTAAGCATTTAACCTAATTTACAACATACACATGATAGATATTAACAAGCCTACTCCTATATTCACCTGGATGATAAGTCACTGTCTGAGTAGTCTGGCAGAGGCATATTCTACTTCCCCAGTGAAATAATCATGGTGTGAAAGTTAATAGAGGAGATAGAATATATACCGGCTCGTCAGACAACAGTTTGAGAGCCATGAGATCTCAGTTAAAACCTATTCATTAGATTGGTTACATGGAGTAAGCATGGTTGCACTTGACCAAACCAATCAGTATCCTCATTTGTAATGCCTTATTCACATGACCTTATCTGATTTTCTATCAGCAAAAAAATGATCTGTGAAAATACGGATAGCACACAGATGTGAATTCTGTTTTTTTTAATCTTACTCACATAACTTGAATGGGCAAGTCATAGGACAAGCACTGAGTTTCTCGGTTTGGGCACACAATCCGTAAAAAATGGGTGTTTGAATAGCCCCACTGACTTATATAGATCTAATGTGCTGTTCATTTTTAAAACGGAAGAAAGGAGAAAAATGGTCATGTAAATAAGCCCTCAGATCTTCCAAGTACGTTTTCTCTTAAAGCATACCTGAGTTTTCAAAAAAAAAAAAAGTTTGCATATTGGCTTGTAGAATCATAATTGTGAAGGAGCAGGTCTTTTTAGGGCTTCCATAATGTCTTCCTCAGCCATATATTCCCTGTTTTACTTGTACAGCTAGATGCATTTCTCTCACAAACAGACGGGTGTTTAATTTCTGCGGAATCTGCCAGTACTGTAGGCGGAGACCTTACTTCCCACTATGTTTATTTTCTACTAGGGTACTCATAAAGCTGATAAGGAGGGAGAGATCACAGTTATAGAAAAGCAGGAGACTCCTGTGAATTCAGAAGCATGTAGCAGTTCCTTTATCGGGCTCAGAAGCTCAGCTAGATCTGACACGCTTCCATTTCCTGTGAATCGTCTTCTGAGTCTGTTACTAAAGACGCATCTAGCCTAATAGGCAGTGGACTGCAAGTTAGGTGGAAGTGAGAACCCTAGTGGCCATGACGTTACAACTTTTTTCTTAGGTGGATGCAGGCAGATTTTTTCAAGGAAGTGATTGAGAAATTTGCTAATTACACCAATCTCTATTAAATTAAATTGTGTACAGTGACTCTTTAAGCCGCATTGGTCTATAGGTGTCCATTTTAAACACTTTACATATACACATGTAAAACTATTTGATATATTTCTCATTACATTACAGAATATGCCCTTTGTACTCACAACACATGATAGTTTCAGTGGTTTTGAATCAGTAGTAAATGATGCACAACATATAGGGTCTGGATCTCCACCGTCATTCCACCGTGCCAGCTTACAGTTGTAGTAGGTTGTCACACCGGCTGCCGATAACCCTTTCTGGATGGCTTCTTCGATGGCGTAATTGTTAAAGCAAGTGACATTTGAAGTAAGTGGAGGCTGTACAAAATGGATTCGAGAGCCTCCAATTCCCAACGACATGAGGGTAGCAACTGTGGTGTAGCTATCAAGCGTATTCCCATATACAATCACATTGCCTAAAAAAAAAAAAAAAAAAAGAGTAGAAACAAAAAACAAAACATTGCAGCATAGAAAAAAGAGAGCTTATTGGTGTAGCAGATTTTATATGGTACAGATTTGCTCTCTGTGACCCTATTATTTATTTGATGCCTGCAGCAAGCAGCGTTGCCTGGCAACTCCAAACTAGAAAATCTACAGAGGAATCCGAACAAAACATCCCACAAAAGTAGAGTGTGCTCAGCTCAGATGAATAGCATTTGGCAATTTCAAAACTAATAAGAACTATCCTGCTTAAAAAGAACATAGATTTAAATGGATTGTGCAGAAGAAAAGATAATTTTAATAGGTTTGCTTGCATCTCTATACGAGAACAACAAAACAAGTGTATACCGATTACAATGAGGAGCGGTAAGTAGCCCTAGCATGCTATTTAGATTTGATGCTACCACTGGCATTGTAAATGCACCTTAAATTAGTGGATGTGCGATCCATGCTTTTCTCTTTTTGTTGGACATGTCACCCCCAATTAGTGATTGTGTGCCCATGTAATCATGTCGCTCCTTCCAAAGCTTCTGGTAAAAAATATGGTTGGTAAAATTAATATAGCCATCTTGCTCAAAAGACTCCATATGTGATGGTTAAAGGGGTTTTCCGGTTTGCATTAACATCTTTTAAAATATTTTTTTATGAAGTAAGGTTTAATTTTGCAATGTGTTTATTTTACCTTTATTGCTCCTATATCCTGTTCTGTGGTCACATGACCATGTCCATGCAGCTTGTTCTCATTTCCTGTGATATGTCCACGGGCGTGTCAGTAATAGGGGAGTGTCTATGTACCTAGCTGGGTGGGAGGGACTATAAAGTAGCTGGGCGTTGTTAGGGGCGGTGCTGGAGGTGTGGCAGAGAAAGGAGAAGCGCATCATGGGTTTGGTTGGATACAGAACAGGAAGCGTTACATACAGGATGTCAAAAGCACATGAGATGTACCCCGAGGTCGCCTATCAGTTGTACACACCATGTCCGGATACAAGATGGACCACCGGACTTTCAATATTAAAGGGTTATTCTCATTTTAGACAATGGGGGCATATCGCTAGGATATGCCCCCATTGTCTTATAGGTGCGGGTCCCACCGCTGGGACCCGCACCTATATCCAGAACGGAGCCCCCGAACTGAATGAGGGCGCACTGCGCATGCGCAGCCGTCCTCCATTCATTTCTATGGGGCCGCCGAAAATAGCTGATCGCTGGCTCGGCTACTTCCGTCGGCTCCATAGAAATGAATGGGAGTGGTGGCCGTGCTTGCGCGCTGCGCTCCCATTCATTTCTATGAGCGCAGCGGGGAGCTGCGCCTGGTGGTGGCCGGACCCCCGGAAACCCGGGGTCCTCCAGGCGCAGCGCTCCCCGCTCCGTTCTGGATATAGGTGCGGGTCCCAGCGGTGGGACCCGGACCTATAAGACAAGGGGGGCATATCCTAGCGATATGCCCCCATTGTCTAAGATGAGAATACCCCTTTAAAGTTGCGCTTATTTGGAAGAAGCTTGACCAATATCTTCCCCTTCCTCAGGAGCATATACAATACCGTTTTGAAAAACCAATATCTTCCTCTTCCTCAGGAGCAGGAGCGGATTGGCCATAGACCTTACAGGGAAATTTCCCGGTGGGCCGATGCCCAGGGGGGCGCCTGAGCCCTCCTCACAGCCGGCCAGTGGAAGTTTTTGGGGATGTATTTTGTGCTGCTGGCAGTATTTTGTGATGGACTCTGGTATTTGGCTCTGTTGAGGTGTTATAATGTGCCACAATATGGTATTGCTGGCTCTGCCTTCCATCAATTTGGACCCGACTACAAAATGGGGCCAATCTTAGTATTTTTCCAAGGGCCGCTTTAAGTTCCTAGTCCACCCCTGCTCAGGAGCATGTACAAACACGTCAAGCTTCTTCCAAATAAAAGCACTTTGAATACTGAAAGTCTGGTGGTCCATCTTGTATCTGGACATGGTGTGTACAAACGATAGGCGAGGTAGGTTAGGGTAGCAAGTGTCTTAAGTTTATCTTGCACACCCACCTCCCTGGTGAGGTAAGTAATTCTTCGTATTGGCTTTTCTTTGTGTCCATACTTTTTAACGATAACCTGGCAATACTTGATCCATCTTAACTTACGGATCTATACTGATTTAATTATTTCTTATATTTTCATTCTATCGGATTTCACTTCCATATGGTTTACATGGCTTCTGGTCTTCTCTATACATTGATAATGCAATTCTTCTGAACAGTTGGCGCCTCACACAATTTTTTCTCTATGGGGAGCCTTGCTGTCATTGACAGCGGGCTCCCACACCCCCAGCTGAATTCTCTTCGAGGATGTAATGCTTGTCGACCGACATATACAGTCAATGGGTGGTCGGCAATTGCCACCTGTGGAACAAATAACCACACTGCAGAAAATTCTGAGTGTATCTGCTGGAAATCCACACCAAATGGTGCTGCAGAATTCACTGTGGAAATTCTGTGGATTTGCCGCAGATTACATTCCCTGCGTTGAAATGAGTGAGTTCTGTGGTAGAAATCTGCAACATAAATTGACATGTTGCAGATTTAAAATGGTGTGATCTTGGCAGTAGGATCCAAACGTGGTCACTGCTAATTGCCAAGCTCTACCTGTACTTCCAGGGGCCGCTCTTGTACATGCTATTTGAAACAGATATGGCCCAGCAATTAGAGGTGAGCTGCATGTGGATCCTGCAGCGGGGAAACCTAAAAGATTATTCTCACACACCCCAGTTGTCTAATATCTCAGGCATGGCTGTAGCTTATATAGCTGAACATTATGAGTCAGTACACAAGTGAGAATTTTTTTTCTATATGATGCAGAATATTCAATTTCCTATTTTTTTCAAGGAGAGGGGAATTCTTGAGGACACCGTGCTTATGGAGAAATTACAAATTAGAGACCACACAGATGAATAAATACTATAATTAATGCTATATACACAGTATAATTAAGCAGCTGTGAAATGAGTGCTAAACAGAAGCTAATATTATAATAAGTGGGACATGGTTAGGAAAGCGCTTGCTTTCTAATACTGGCAGGCTTCCTGACAGCTGAAGACAAAAAGATTATTAACATTTTTAATCTCAAGATCTAGATAAAAATTACAGGTGTCACAAAGCATGGCGGAGAACGGATTAATAAAAAAAGACTTTTTATTACAGCCAGCAATCTACTTCCTAAGCAGTTAAGCAATGTGGAGTTGTGTAAAATTACTAGGCAGCTACTAATTAGAAAAATGACCCTGATTTATTGCAGTAAAGTTAAACTTTCCCTTTTTAAATCTGGATTATTGCAATTTTAATCGTAATAAGTATAAAATATTTCCTGTGAATATAAAATATTAAGATTAATGGAACAATCTTGTTTTTTCGCCACTTGTTCAACCAATGTAAAATGAAACACCTGACATTATTTCAGATAAAAGATGACATTACTGAGTATCTGGTATTGTCAAAAGCAAATGAGTGAAACTTAAAGTGTACCTGAGTTTAAAAAAAAAAAAAGTTTGCATAATGGCTGTGCTTCTTTGTGCAAACATAATTGTGAAGGGATATGTCTTTTTTGGACTAAAGTCTTTTTCAGCCATATTATTCCCTATTTCAGCTGCAAAGCTAGATGCATTTCACTCAGAAGCAGGAGGCGTCTCCCTAACATGACATCTGCCAGCACTGTACTGCAGTGATCCTTTTCCTTACTTCCAACTATGTTTGTTTTAAGCTCTAGAGCTCTCAGATAAGGAGGGGGGAATCTGACTTACAGAAGAACAGGAGGCTCCTGTGATGTTCAGAATCTGTGTAGAAACAGTTCTTTTTCAGGCTCAGGATCTCAGCTAGCCCTGATACGCCCCCACTTCCTTTCTGCTGTCTTCTGTTTGTGTAACTGGGGACCGATCTTGCCTGATAACAGGCTTTGGGCTGCAACTAGCTGGAAGTGAAACCCCTAGAGGCAATGACTTTACAGGGCTTTTTAGGTGGATGCAGGCAGATTTTTTAAATGAAGTGATTTTGAAATTTTCCAATTACACTATTCTTTATTAAATCAAATTGTGTGAAAGTAAAGTGATTCTTTAATGTTGTCCACAATGTACAGAGATTTTCCAGAACCCTTCGCTAAAATAGATCTTAGTAACACTGGTGATATGAAATATCCAAATATTAAAGAGACTGTTCAGCTTTTAGATAATGATGACGTATCCTCTGGAGGCAGACAGCTCCAGCCAATCTGTAGTGGCAGTGGTGTCGTACTGCAGCTCAGTCCCTGTTGCACCAGCACTGCCACCACACAGTGGATGGAGCCTTCTGCTTCTGTCTCTGTCCACTGTTATGTTTGGCATTGGTGGTTGCAGCACACAGCTGCTTGGTGGGTCATCACTATCTAAAAACTGGACAACCCCTTTAAGGGAACATCAGTCTTTATTTCTACAATTTCTACAACCCTCTGTTAGGTCGATGAAGTTTTTCCCAAAAATATGATGTGTGTATTAAACAGCAGAAAAATTCAACACACATGTAGTCAAGAAGACTGTAAATGCCCATATAGGCTGCCGCATAGACTACAAGCAAGTTAGTAATGCCCTAAATGCCTGCTAGATGGGGAGATCCAACTTTTGGGACCCACCTATGATGAAAACAGATATCTGGTGTGTGGCACCAGTGCCGTCTATGGGAGTTATGGATAGAGCCAAGCAAGCGGCAAGCACTTAAGACAATACAATGATGCAACTGATGGGAGTCCCCCCAACTAACAAGCATTTATGGTGTATCTTTGTATTTGACATCAATGCTTTAAATGGTTTTTGGGTAACCACTCCTGGCTTTGGCTGAAAAAAAGAACTGCACAAAAATATGCATGTGTGAATGCAGGCTAGGGGGCTGTTCACACCATGGTTTTTGAAAGTGGAATTAGGCACAGATCACGTGCTCAAAAGCTGCTAGCGGCCAAGCGGAATCAGCCTCCCATTGGTTTTAATGAGGGGCCATGCTTCCATTCATGCCTCTGCGGTTTAGAGCTATGATGGCGCTAATACATCTCTTTTCTTGGCGCAGTTGCAGGAATAATCTGCCAACTGCCATAGAAAAGAATGGAAGGTGGACTCCACGTCGCCGCCAGCTGGGTTTTGGCACGCCGTTTGCGCCACATTCTTCCTGAAGAAGACACAATTTGAAAAGAGCCTAAGAAAAGCTGAGAAGACTACAAATAGCAAGAGACAAATCAATAAAAGAGTGGAAATTTTCTTTCCGTGTCCGTTCCGTTTATTTTGCGGATCGTATGCGGAACCATTCCTTTCAATGGGTCCGCAAAAAAACGGAAGTTACTCCATGTGCATTCCGTTTCCATATGTCCGTATTTCTGTTACGCCAAAAAATAGAACATGTCCTATTATTGTCCGCATTACGGACAAGGATAGGACTGTACTATTAGGGGCCAGCTGTTCTGTTCCGCAAAATACGGAATGCACACATATGTCATCTGTATTTTTTGCGGATGTATTTTTTGTGGACTGCAAAATACATACGGTCGTGTGCATGAGCCCCAAGTAAAGGGATGAAGCAAATGAGAACACAGAAGAGAAAGCAATGAATGGTGAAGAGAGAGGAAGCACATAAACCCCGGTGCCCTAATACCGCTCAGGGCTACATCACATTGTAACACCAAGACAAAAGTGTAGGATCAGGATATGCAAACCATGTGTCAGACGGCTTTTATGTCAAAGCCAGGCAAAATATTTAGCCATTAATTAAGAACGTTCAAGTGGCTTGATTATGATTAACCAATATGGAGAGTGTCAGGATACCTGGAACAGATCCAAAGAATATACATTCATTAGGGTCAGTCATGTCTGGAATGTGCACCATATTCACACACTGACAACTGACAGAGTCATTAGAAATCCGCACACGGGAGCTTCAAAGGGAATGTGCCATCAGATAATGACATAGTTTAAATCACATTTTTATTGTATTATTGTTTTAACATATTTTTAATTTTTGATGTTTTTAATTTTCCATATCAATATCTGTATTTAAACAAAAAACATAAAACACTGCAGTTTTCGCACTGGTCACTAAGGCTACTTTGACATCTGCAGTTTTGTAATCCGATTTTGAGATCCAGCAGAGGATCTGATCAACGGAACCAACAGGATCTAACATTAAAACCATTGTCAAGTCAATGAGTGACGGATGTGAAAAAATTGATCAAGCACCATTGACGTACATGGTTTTTTATGCCGGATCCGGTTTGTCCTGTTTTGCTTGCTGCGGTTTTGTGTCCAGTGTACAAACTGAACAACTGATACTGATGCATCCTGAATAGATTTTTCTCCATTCAGAATGCATGGTAACAAAATGGAACCGTTCGGCCCGGTTTTGAGATCCTTTGATGGATCTCAAAACCATAATACAAAACCTCAGATGTGAAGTAGCCTAAGTCTAATAGGCGCCACTTCTTGGTTTATCCAGATCACTTTACTGCATTTACCTGCTTATCTGTCATTCTAATCCTGCCTGTAATGATATCACCTCTGTGTACAGATAAGACAGGTTCCACCATTCACAGCAGGTGATTGTCAGCGCTTACCTATTCTTTCCTTGTACAATGACTTCTGCACATGTCTATTCATACAACTATAACTACACGTTACTACTACTGAAGATTATGAATGAAATGCCAACAGTGAGCAATAAAGGTCTAGCTAGGTGTTACCAGTTGGGGTGTGTCCCTGCACAGTCTGAAATTATCCAATCAGTGCTGCCAGTGTAAGACTGTGCTGGGACACCCCCCCAACTGGTAAAACCCAGATGGACCTTTACTGCATACTGTTGGCAATGCATTCATATCTTGCAGCAGTAGTGATCACTCATACCTCACTCATAGCCGCATGATGATTGCGGAATATAAATGCGGCTCTACCGCAGCTCCATGATTGGGCAGTCATTGGAAATGAATAATTCATCCCAAGCATTGCTCCATGCAATGGCCCATGTAAAAAAAAAACAAAAAAACTTTTAGGTGTGGGTGCAGATTGTGATAGGGGAATTGTGACAAGCCCAGTCTTCTCCATGTTCAGGACCAGGAGGAAATGGCACTTAGATACAGGTACAGAAGTGAACAGAGATATGGATGTCATATGCACATGGGTAATATTAAAAACCAAAAGCATTGATCACCCGGCCAAAGCTTTAGCCAAATGTGTAAGTTGCTCCTGGGCTCCAATGCAAAATCTTTAACAGGGTCCCCCACCATTTGCCATTGATATTACTAGTGTCTTCTTATGAATGTGGTCTTCGGTTCCTAAGGCACCACCAGGGGCGGAATGGCCATAGACCTTACAGGGTAATTTCCCAGTGGGCCGATGCCGAGGGGGCCGCCTGGCCGCTCCTCACGGCCGGCCAGTGGAAATTTTTGGGGATGTATTTTATGATGGACTGTGGTATTTGGCTCTGTTGGGGTGGTATAATGTGCCACAATGTGGTATTGCTGGCCCTGCCTTCCATCAATGTGGACCCAACTACAAAATAGGGCCACTTTTAGTATTTTTCCATGGCCACTTTTATGGCCCACTACAGCTACAACCCTGGTTAAAAGTGTAGATGGATAAGGGGGACCAAGTAGTGAGGCAGGAAGAGATCCAAGAGAGAAGTTGGATACGTAGCAAGGAGAAAATCTGTTAGACATAAAAGCTAAAGCCACGAGCTTCACTGCAAATATATGTCATTGTTCCAAAGCAAAATGATCAATACAATTTCATAAAAAGAGATTTACTTCCACTGCTTGAAAAAGATAGCTGTTTGTGTTGGGTCCTTAGAGAGATAGGTCACTTACTCCACCATAGCCTTAACAGGCTTTCTTTCATGAACAATGTGGTACAGATTTACGGAGGTGATGACCAGAGGATTATCTGACGAGGAGTAAAGAAATATACCAACAACAAAAAGGTTAAAAGGATTAAAACCGAAAATGTGAACAGTCCTGGTGGTGTCTGCTGGGATCTGGCTGTCTACTGTGGTTCTCCAGATCTTCTCCAAAGACGAAATGCCCCAGTTCATGGCAGTATTTTATTGCCTTGTAATATTATTCAAATGTAGTATTTCTTGATGTTATTACTCTATAAGATTAGGCATCAACCTAGGTGTGATGACCTATGCCAGTCTAGCGTAACTAGTGGAGTCTTGAACTCATCTAGTATAATCAGGTGGGGACTGGGAAATTAAAGTGGCCCTGGAAAAAAAACTAAAAGTGGCCCCATGTTGTAGGTCCAAAATGACAGAAGACGGGGCAATAGAAGTGGGTGGAGACTGCAGTACAGTAGTGGAACACAAAATACTCCTTCAGAAAAACCAAATGCCACGGTGCAGCACAAAATACTGCCGCACTATCCACAGTATTCAACTGTATGAACGTCCTGAGGATGGTGATACAGTGGAGTTTTGGAGGGCACTTGTGACCGTTGGCCAGGTGCATAAGTACCTGATGCTCCCAGCAGTAATTAATGCTGAGAGAATAAGATCATTATGTACCTGCCCGGGGCCGATGAGGAGGCCTCAGACAGTCTCCTGGACATCGGTCCACCGGGAAATTTCCCTGTATGGTCTATGGCCAGTCTGCCCCTGTGCATAACTGGTGTTTATTCTGCTAAGACTCTACTAAAGGTGCTTCTGTCTTCAGTGGTTTTGCTGAGGCCAGTGATTGGCTGCAGCAGTATACAGGAGATCACCGCTGCAGCCAAAGCAATTCTTCACTGCTGCAGCCTGGCAGAGGGGACAGATCAGCGGCACTGGAAGGTGGTGATCGTGAAGGCAAGGTATGTTTTTCTAAATATTTTAACACGCTCCTGGCAGAGGAGAACAATAAAAACAAACCAGAAAACACCTTTACTGAAAGGGGGTAATTGATATCTGATTGGTATGGGTCCGATTCTGGCAACCCGCCTTCTGCATTTTAAAGGCCAGTGGTGTCCTTTAAGAGCAGCTACATGAGCCATAGACACAATAGTCTGGAGGGGACCCCATTGACTTCTATGGAAGATTTTTCTATAAGCTATATCTCCTACTGTGAATAGTGGATCCTCTTTTAGATAGATAGATAGATAGATAGATAGATAGATAGATAGATAGATAGATAGATAGATAGCTTTGAGACTAGTATATTATATTAATATATATATTTCTAGATAGACTTAGCTAGGTGGTAGATGCCCACCACTTATTAACCACATTTGGAGTTCTACCTCATATTTTGTATGATACAGTGCCTTGCGAAAGTATTCGGCCCCCTGGAACTTTTCCACCTTTTGCCACATTTCAGGCTTCAAATAAAAAGATATAACATTTTAAATTTTTGGTGAAGAATCAACAACAAGTGGGTCACAATTGTGAAGTGGAACGAAATTTATTGGATCATTTAAACTTTTTTTGTAATAATAAAACTGAAAAGTGGGGCGTGCAAAATTATTCGGCCCCCTTGCATTAATACTTTTGCTGCGATTACACCTACAAGTCACTTGGGGTATGTCTCTATCAGTTTTGCACATCTAGAGACTGAAATTCTTGCCCATTCTTCCTTGCAAAACAGCTCGAGCTCTTTGAGGTTGGATGGAGAGCGTTTGTGAACAGCAGTTTTCAGCTCTTTCCACATATTCTCAATTGGATTCAGGTCTGGACTTTGACTTGGCCATTCTAAGACCTGGATACGTTTATTTTTGAACCATTCCATTGTAGATTTTGCTTTATGTTTGGGATCATTGTCTTGTTGGAAGATAAATCTCCATCCTAGTCTCAAGTCTTTTGCAGACTCCAACAGGTTTTCATCCAGAATGGTCCTGTATTTGGCTCCATCCATCTTCCCATCAATTTTAACCATCTTCCCTGTCCCTGCTGATGAAAAGCAGGCCCAAACCATGATGCTGCCACCACCATGTTTGACAGTGGGGATGGTGTGTTCAGGGGGATGAGCTGTGTAGCTTTTACGCCAAATATATCGTTTTGCATTGTTTCCAAAAAGTTGGATTTTAGTTTCATCTGACCAGAGCACCTTCTTCCACATGTTTGGTGTGTCTCCCAGGTGGCTTGTGGCAAACAGTAAATGAGACTTTTTATGGATATCTTTGAGAAATGTCTTTCTTCTTGCCACTCTTCCATAAAGGCCAGATTTGTGAAGTGTTCGACTGATTGTTGTCCTATGGACAGACTCTCCCACCTCAGCTGTAGATCTCTGCAGTTCATCCAGAGTGATCATGGGCCTCTTGGCTGCATCTCTGATCAGTCTTCTCCTTGTTTGAGATGAAAGTTTAGAGGGACGGCCAGGTCTTGGTAGATTTGCAGTGGTCTGATACTCCTTTCATTTCAATATGATCGCTTGTACAGTGCTCCTTGGGATGTTTAACGCTTGGGAAATCTTTTGGTATCCAAATCCGGCTTTAAACTTCTCCACAACAGTATCACGGACCTGCCTGGTGTGTTCCTTGGTCTTCATGATGCAGAACCCTGAGACTATCACAGAGCAGGTGCATTTATACGGAGACTTGATTACACACAGGTGGATTCTATTTCTCTTCATCAGTCATTTAGGACAACACTGGATCATTCAGAGATCCTCAATCAACTTCTGGAGTGAGTTTTCTGAACTGAAAGTAAATGGGCCAAATAATTTTGCACGCCCCACTTTTTAGTTTTATTATTACAAAAAAAGTTTAAATGATCCAATAAATTTCGTTCCACTTCACAATTGTGACCCACTTGTTGTTGATTCTTCACCAAAAATTTAAAATGTTATATCTTTTTGTTTGAAGCCTGAAATGTGGCAAAAGGTTGAAAAGTTCCAGGGGGTCGAATACTTTCGCAAGGCACTGTAGATAGATAGATTAGGTTACCTGTCATTGTAATCCTGCCAGTTGTGATAATGAGATGGCTACTGAAAAGTTACATGTACAAAACAGGAAATCATGACCTATTATTAAGACTAGAGGCCAGAACGAAAATTGCCTTATATATACACACATTTTATTAAATACAGATAGAAAATAAAAAATAAATATGAAAAAATGTTTAACATAAAAACATGATTTAACCAATAGGTCATTTTCTGATGACACACTCCCTTTCAGATCAGATACCAATAGCCACTTTCTGTTCTAGAATGTTCTGTATTACACATGGTGAAGATAAACCGCTAATGGTCTCCATACAAGACACTGTGCTCCCTTCCTGCCATAAATGAGAAGTATTTATTCATGTAGAAGGCATACGAGGCTGAAAATCCTAATTAAGCAGGTGACGAAAAAGAGCAACTTGAAGGCAATTTCAAGTAAACAATGAATCCGAAAAGACTGTTTGTCCCTTATTAGTATAAATGACTCCAAGCCAAAAAAGACATTAGAAAAATGATTTTAAATGTTTTTGGAAATGATTTTTAAATTAGGCATCCTTTCCCCTCGCAGAGCTTTTTAGAGATCATAATGATACATATTTTTTCACATAATTGCAAAGCGCACTTGTTAATCAAATTATTTTTTAATTAGTTAATGAGTTTAGCCATACATTGCTTTCAGGACTTTCCATTTTTTTTGTTGCACAGTAATTATATATAATTAAACAGCATCAAGCCTTCCTCTCCTTTTAGTACATATGCTGATTACTACCCCCTTTAAAATATCAGCGTGCCTTGAATGGAGGAAAAAACAAGGCCTGACAAATGAAACATTTTGTCTCAATTAATTAGATGCTAATTATACACTGAAGATGCAAAAAGAATGGTATTCACTGGAAATGCAGCACGGAGGAGAAAGATAATAGACTCGAGTTCTTTCTTACCTTTTTGGTTTACTACATTGTCTTTCAGCCAGTTCATCGCTGCTGAGCAGTCTTCATCATCGTGTAGGGTAAATAAATTTGAAGGAATTTTCCCCGTATATATCTTCTTGGAGCAGTCTGGGACGTCTTGGTTTGTTAAAAGCTCAGCAATATCAATTCCACTGGGGCAAGGGACCTACGTACATGCACGTAAAAAAGAATAAATGACAGAAATTTAGAAGGTTTTACTTCAAAGAAATAGGTAAACATTAGGGCTCATGCACGTGGCCATGTGCCAGCCAGGCCCATATTGTGGCCTGCAAACAGCTGATCCGAAATATACGGGCTCCGGCCGTGTGCACACCGCATCACGGATACGGACCCATGGATCCACAATCCGGAAGGTCGGTGCAG
Source organism: Rhinella marina (assembly GCA_900303285.1). Taxonomy (NCBI): domain Eukaryota; kingdom Metazoa; phylum Chordata; class Amphibia; order Anura; family Bufonidae; genus Rhinella; species Rhinella marina. Next base: position 801,204 of record ONZH01025655.1, on the reverse strand, counting down.
AACAGAGAGTGCTTCCGTGGGGTTTCTCTCTGGGCAAAAATATACAACTTGTTCTATTTTTTTGCGGTGCGGACGGATAAGGGACCCATTAATGTTGAATGGGACTGCATCCATCTGCAGCAGCCTGTGCACTGGGAACCGCAAATTGCAGTCCCCAATGCACGGAATGGCCGGGCATGCTTGTTACAGCTAGTTTTCTGTGTACATTTCGAGGGAAATTTATAATTTGCTGTGTTTTTGTTGTCAGTTTTATTATATCTGTCTTTGGTTTGTGTTGAATGTATAAAATGGAACTTGGTTTTATTAAATTTGGACCAATGGTGATGTGGTTTCACCACTGTCAGTGAAAGAACAACAAGAGGTTGCCTGACATGGAGACTCGACTTTGCAAAAGTCTAATTAGTTGCTATGGACAAAGGATATTTTCACACTAGCGTTTTGGCTGGATCCTGTTAATACAACCGTCTGCATCTGTTATGAACGGATCCGGTTGTATTATCTTTATCATAGCCAAGACGGATCCGTCATGAACTCCACTGAAAGTCAATGGGGGACAGATCCGTTTTCTATTATGCCAGATTGTGTCAGAAAAAACGGATCCATCCCTGTTGACTTGCATTATGGGTCATGATGGATCTGTCTTGCTCCGCATCCCTTGACGGAAAGAAAACTACAACATGCTGCTGTTTGCTCTCTGGTATGGGAACGGAACGCATTCTGGAGCGCCCTGTTCTGTTACGTTACGTTTTGTCCCTATTGACAATGAATGGGGACAAAACGCAAGCATTTTTTTTCCGGTATTGAGACCCCATGACGGAATTCAATAACAGAAAATATTACCGCTAGTGTGAAACTAGCCTAAGCCAGTTTTCTTTTACATCAGTTTTGATAAATCTAAGGGCTTGTTCACACGACCGTGTGTGTTTTGCGGTCTGTTTTTCACTGATCCGTTGTTACGTTTTTGCTTTCCGTTGTGTTTCTGTTTCTGTTCCGTGAATCCACAAAAACTGTCCGTATGGCTTCAGTATGCTTTCCGTAGCTGTTCCTTGTTTTTGCGGAGATAAAACGGAACAATGAATGAGTTAACTTTAGACTCTAGTAGAAAATCACGGATCCGCAAAAAAGGGATGACATACGGAGGGTGTTCCGTATGCATTCCGGATTTTTGTGGAACTGTTGACTTGAATGGAGCCACGGAGCTTATTTGCGGAAAATAATAGGACAAGACTCATAATCTTGCGGAACGGAAATACGGACATATGGAAACGGAATGCACACGGAAGACCTTCCGTTTTTTTGCGGACCCATTGCAAAAAAACGGAACGGACACGGAAAGAAAAATACGGTCGTGTGAACGAGCCCTAAGGCCCCATTCACACGATCCGTATAAATGGATCCGCATCCGTTCCGCATTTCAATGGGGCTGCAAAAGATGCGGACAGCACACCATGTGCTGTCCGCACCCGTTGTTCCGTTCCGCGGCTCCGCAAAAATATAGAGCATGTCCTATTCTTGTCCGCAAGCGCGGACAAGAATAGGCATTCTCTATATAGCGCTAGCCATGTGCGGCCCGCAAATTGTGGAACGCACATGGCCGGTATCCGTGTTTTGCAGATCCGCAATTTGCGGACCGAAAAACACTTACGGTCGTGTGAATGGGGCCTTACACAGACTTTTTTTGGCTTTTTTTTTGTGATTTGTGGTGCATTTCTGTTCCTGGTGTTTTTGCTGTGTTTTTTTTTTTTTTTTTTTAGGCAAAAACCACCTCCAGATGATGCTTGGAATATATTACAAAATTGCAGCTGCCTTCATAAATGATTATTTTAAAGGATGTTGATGCAAACTGGAAAAACCCCTTTAGATTTCATTTTCCATTCTAGTGACAACTGCTTGTTTTATTAATCACAAATAATCAAAGCCAATTTTTTGTGGTAAAATAAACGAAAAAAACAAATTCTAAAATGTACGGAAATGAAAAACCATGAAATGTATCTAAGAGATGAAGTACTTGTAAAGAAAACATCGGACGCTGGAAAACAGAATGTGAACTGTGCTAACTGCTAATACATGGTGGCGTATATAAGGAATGTTAGAGCATCTAATGTGTAGCATGCGGATACCGGGCCTGCATTCATAGCTATGCATTAAGTCAACTTAGGAGCAACATAACAAAAGCCGAAGCAAAAACAACAATCCTGAGATACACTGGTAGCTCTGTGACCGCACATGTTGGTACGCAATTATTTATGTCATATTATGTGAAAAACATGCTTGCCGTTCCATCCTCACAAAAGTCCAGATGTCTGCAGGCAGTAAAAGCCTCCTGTACACAAACATAATGGGTCAATAAGCGCGATACGTGCTATCAAATACATTGTTTAAGCAACTTTGGTTGCTAGTAAACCATATCAGTGTTTATTCAATCTGTCGCACCAGGTAGACCTGCAATCTTTTTTTTTTTTTTTCATTTACAGAATACGAGTTTTTCTTTTCAGGGCGGTGTATTTCATTTGCCTGTCCAAACATCAAGCTTCACCAAGGCTAATCGACAGGTGAAGCAGTGATAAAACCCTCCAAAGAAAATAGGAAACAGCGGGGTAGTAACTAGAACCAACTGGGCCCCACAGCAAATTTTTGAATGAGCGCCAACTAGCCCTCCACCCCCCCCCCCCACGACTTCCCGGACCCTTTTTCACAACCCCATTATCCTGTGCAACCCCCACTCCTGTGACTAGTCAATATCACTCTCTCTTTACCCAGGCCCCACAGCCGCTCCGACCGTTTCGTACACGTATACACTGCATATAATGTCATTGTATAATACTGTCGAGGGACCCTGACAATACGATCTCTTTTAGTCATCTTCCTGGGTGGGCCCCGCAGCAGCCGCTTCCACTATAGCTATGCCCCTGGGAGACACAAAGAAACTATGTACACTAACAAATTTAACATGGATTACAGGGGATGTCCAAGATACACAAATCCTTGGGCAGCAGCTGTAAAAAAAAAATAAAAAATGCCATACTCACCCCTTTTCTCCACTGCTGCTTCCAGGGATATGCCCTGGTGCTTCATGCTGATATTTGTTTTCCTGGTTTCAGCGGTAATGTCCTGTAATACCGCGTCACCACTGCAGCCAATCACTGGCCTCAGCAGAAAAGTTTTGTACACTATTGATGCCAGTGATTGGCTGCACAGTAACCTGGGTTGCACAGGATGTGACCGCTGCAGCCAGGAAGATGATATCAGTGCCACAGCATGACGCTGGAAGCCAGAAATTATCCAACGTACAAAATAATATAATAACAGTTCTGCCACTTTGGTGGTCCCTCTGGTCTTTGCTTCCAAGCAGCCAGCATGTGACCACCGTAGCCTATCGGCAGCCACAGCAGTCACGTTCTGAACTACTTGCATCATGGCGCTCCGCTGACTGGTGGTGCCAGTAAAGTAGGCCACATTATCGCTTTGTCCACTGACTGACTGCATTGCTCACATGCTGGCTTCTGGTGATGCAGTTTTGGAAGCTAAATTCAGAAGTGGATCATAAAAAGAGAAAACGTATAAAGGACAGATACAACTTATCTTTTTTTAAATTCACTCCTGGTTTTGGCTTTCAAAACTGCATCAGGAAACCTGACCGTGTGCCCGTACCATAAGAGAAAATGCTCGCAATATTTAAGATTTGAAACTTTTTATTTGATAATGCAGGATTTATACGTTTTTTTGGCGTAACGTGCACTCCAAGAGGACAATGTTTCAAGGATTTGCAACACTCACGATGCAAAACTGAAATCAAACATATGTAAATCCGCACAAATAGACATCAGGATGACGGCACATGCCCAGCGACTCTAAATACACCACAACACTTGGCACCAGATAACGGACTGGCATCCGCTCACTGCCGCCCTTCTTTTCAGTCTCACACTGACAGAGAATACATCTGAAGGCAAACAATTTGCTGTTTACTGGTTAGAATGCAAAATGTCAAAGGCGACGTTTTATTACACAGACGCACGTTTGGGAGTGAAATACATTTGCGGGTTAACGGCGTACATCAGCAGAATCCAATGCAAGCGCTTACCTGGTACTGCTGCCCAGTGCAAAGAATTAGATGGTCATATGGTACTTTTCTATCATTGGAAACAATGACAGACTTGGCAGCTCTGTCCACGCCAGTCATTTTACCAACCACAACATTAACCCAGGATCGAAGTGACATCAGTGCATAATCTTTATCATTATAACAGTGGCTGGGAAAAGAAAAAAAAAACGTAAGTGACATTTTAGCAGCTGACAGCAGGCAATAATTAGACATCTGGCGGGTTGGTGGAGAGCCTCTAGTGGTTTAAGTCCGTTGTCTTGCAGTGAGCTTTCCAAAAGCCTATAGCAAGATTATTTATCATTCAGAACGCTGTCGAATAGCTGACATCCATGCTAGAAAACAGTACTTTAAAGCAACGGACAGTGCCTCGACGGTGGAAACAGCCAGTGCCAGTGCCTCATCAGTGGAGACCGCCAGAGCCAGTGCCTAATGCCTTCTGGTTCTTTTGGGTTTTCACCAAAGCTGACAATAACTAAGCTTCAATAATGCAAAAGTTATCCGCCAAGATAACTACCAAGCTCCATTTGACCACACTGGACAGAATTTCTGCAGATGATTTTATCATCTTTCCGCAGCAAAATCCACAATAAATCTGCAGCAAAATCTGCATGTTCACATAACGTTTTATACGTTAGAAAAAAAGGACACTATGTTCTTGCCTTCTGCAGAGTCTGGTACAAAAAAAAGGTATACAATAGTAAAAAAAAATTATTTTTATTTTTTTTACAATGGAACTCATTGCCATCGTATGGCATCTTTTGTATATGTTACAGATGGGAAAAACGCGATGTGAACCCACTCTTACATGCAGATTTAGCACAGATTTCACCCTATGCATTGCGGTATCTCCCAAGAATATCTCCTTGCATATTCGTTTCCCAGAGAGCATGGAGTGCTGCCAGTATATCTCCATACAGGACTGGTTTGCAAAAGCTGAAATCCACAGCATAAATTCACATACCATGGATTTAAAATCTGCGATGTAAGTCAATTTAGGGCGCCCTCAAACATGGCAGAAAATCCACAACATCAAGACTTCCCCCTATGTTATGCTATGGGGCTGAAAATTATTTATCCCTGCATTGTGTTCCTTTGCAGAATTTACATTCCGCAGCGTGATTAAAGGGTTTATCCGAGGCTGGAAATGGCCCCCAATAAGCCCGGGCCCCTCATACTGATTATACTTACCTAGCTCCCCACTCCCTGCACGGCTGTCGCTGGCAGGCGGGGGAGCAGCCGAAGGCAGGCGGTGACAGGGACAAGCTTCCCTAGCGTCACCTGCAATGCTAGGGAGGCTCTTTCCTGTCACTGCTTGCCAATGGCTGCTCCCCCCGACACCTAATGTGTTCATCCACGCATGGGGAGAAGCAGCAGCAGCGGTGCGGGGACCAGAAGCGGCGAAAGGGGCGGGGAGCCAGGTAAGTATAATCAGTGTGAAGGGCCCAGGCATATGGGGGCCATTTCCAGCCTCTGATAAGCCCTTTAATGTTGTGTTGCGGATTTCTCTCCAATCAATTCAATGGGAAACGGAAAACGAAACGCTGTAGAGAAATCCGTGTGAAAGAAATCTGCAACAAAATCAGCACAGATTTTGTTGTGGATTTTTCCACTGCAGAATTGGTTTCCCATTGAATTGATTGGAGAGATTCTCATAAAGGAAATCCACTACAAAATCCGTACCTTTAGGGTATGCCCGTATATGTTACAAATTTGCATGTGGTAAATCTGCAATGTTATACCGTACCAGATATCTCCTCCACACACTGTGAAAAAAATCTACAATGTAAGGGCTCATGCACACAAACGTATTTTCTTTCTGTGTCTGTTCCGTTTTTTTTGTGGACCATATGCAGAACCATTCATTTCAATGGGTCCTCAAAAAAAAAAAAAGGAAGCTACTCCGTGTGCATTCCATGTCTGTATGTCTGTATTTCCATTCCGCTAAAAAATAGAAGATGTTCTATTATTGTCTGCATTACAGACAAGGATAGGACTGTTCTATCAGGGGCCAGCTGTTCCGTCCCGCAAAATACGGAATGCACACAGACATTGCCCGAACTTTTTGCGGATCCGTTTTTTGCGGACCTCAAAATACATATGGTCGTGTGCATGAACGGTAAAATGATCTTTGGCACAGGATTTAAGGGTTCAACTTTTGCATGACCACAGATCACAGTGTAGTAGGGCTGCCATAGGAATAAATGGGGTCAGAGCAAGACTCGCACATTAACTGCGACTGCGACACTCTTGGATTTTTTGCGATTTGCGTGACGCGGTTGCACAAAACATGTGATTCGTGTTACAACCCTGTTCATTCTTATGGCAGCCCTACTACACTGCGATACAAGGGAGCAACGCGATTGACAATGCCAGGCGTGATGATTATGCAGCCCTGTCAATCAAGAAGTAGAAGGAGGGGCTAGTAGAGGACGCATGCACAGAGTGGCTCGGTCCCACCCCCAGTGCACTTAACTGCTCATTTGCATATGGCTGGAGTCTGGTATTGCAGTTTGGTGCTTTTAAAGTGAATAGGGTTGAACTGCAATACTTTACACGACCTGTGGAAAAGTGTGGCACTGTTTTCAGGTGAAAGCAACCACGTTTTTCTAAGGGCTCATGCACACGAACGTGTGACGCCCGTGCCGAGCATTTGCAGTCCCCAATGCACGGGCATGGTGTGGAGGCATGGATCGAAATGAACTATGGAGCCCTTCCGTGGCCTTCCACTCCTTGCCTCCGCTCCATATGTTCTGGATTGCAGACCCATTCATCTGTGATACGGTGCGCACACGGCTGGTCCTGTTTGCGGGCCAGAATATGGGCACGGCCGGCACACGTTCGTGTGCATGAGCCCTAAACCTGTACAACCCCTTTAACTTTAATCCATTGCATTTGCTATAAACCATACATTGTTACATAGGAATGCAGATCCAAAATGGGCAACCAAGGAAGTTTAAAGGGGTTTTCCGGGCGTTAACTACTGATGACCTATCCTCAGGATAGGTCATCAGTATCTGATCAGTGGGGTCCGACACCTGGGATCCCCACCGATCAGCTGTTTGAGAAGGCACCGGCACTCCTGTGAGCGCCGTGGCCTTCTCTCAGCTTTTCCTAGGCCAGTGACGTCACGTTCATCGGTCACGTGGCCTAGGAGCCGCTCAGCCCCATTCAAGTGACTGGGACCGAGTGCAATACCAAGCACAGCCGCTGTACAATGTACAAAGTTGTGCTTGGTGAGCTGAGAGAAGGCCTCGGTGCTCACAGAAGCGCCGGTACCTTCTCAAACAGCGACCGACACCCGGGACCCCCGCCGATCAGATACTGATGACCTATCCTACATCAGTAGTTAACTCCCGGAAAACCCCTTTAAAAAATATAAAAAAAATCTAAGAATAAGAACTTGTAAATCTAATTTAAGAAAATAAAGTGAAGTAAACAAGACATTGTTAAGTCTAAGAATTAGTATCACACTCACCTGCTGGAAAGAAATGATTGGTCCGTACAGCTATTATTTCCTGGAAGGCCATGGGTTGAAATCAAGGTGATATTGTTGAACTTTAGATGTGGGCTGCAAAGAGAAATGGAGAGAGTCGTCTAATGTTATAAGACTGCAGCTCTAGTTCTCAGCACAACTAAATGGAGGAGGGGCGAGAAGAGTAGTGGCATCTTAGCGCCAAGGATTGTGGGGGTCTCATTGGTCACACCCCTTCTGATCTATAAGTTAGGCCTCGTTCACATTTCCGTTTTTCACTGACGTGTGCTGTCTGTATTTTCTACATGTACCCATTGATTTTAATGTGTCTGTGTTTTTTAATAACCGGGGAAATGTCACTGGAAAAAAAATCCTAGACATGCACTACTTTGGTCTGTGATGCGAACCAAACATGCCCTTCGATGTCTATGAGGCCTCGTTCACACTTCAGTGTTTGGTCAGTGATTTCTGAGCCCAAACCAGGTGCGGCTCTAAACACAGAACAGGTTCAGATCTTTCCCTTATACCTCATGTCTGTAGAGGCTTCGCTTCTGGTTTTGGCTCACAAATCACTGATGGAAATCACTGACCAAACACTGAAGTGTGAACGAGGCCTGAGGCTACATTCACACGACTGTATGTGTTTTCCGGTCCACAAAAAATACGGATGACGTCCGTATTCCATGGAATGGAACAGCCGCCCCTAATAGAACAGTACTAGCTTTATCCGTAATGCGGACAATAAAAGGACACGTTCTATTTTTTGGCAGAACGGAAATACGGACATATGGAAACAGAATGCACTTCCACTTTTTTTGCGGACCCATTGAAGTGAATGGTTCTGCATACGGTCCACAAAAAAACAGGAACGGACACGGAAAGAAAATACGTTCGTGTGCATGAGGCCTGAGACTGTGAAAAATCACTGACAAAACAAGGACGGTATCTGTGTTTGGTCCGTTTTCCACTGACCACTGAAAGGAGATGGTCTAGAAATGAAGTTTCAGCTGAGCGGTATCTGAGGAATACTCGTGACACACAGAGGGCAAAAAACGGACACATGGACCAAACAAGGATTCTTCACAGATAAAACGGACGCATTTTTTTTACAGACATCAAATGGACATGGAAATGTGAACGAGGCCTTATAGAGTAATCTAGTAGCAGAGTGAAAAAGCTCCTCAGCCATAGCCAGCGGGTAGCAGGGCCACCTCTATAGGGGTGCCAAGGTTACAGACGCAAGGGCTCCTCTGCCATACAGGAGGGCATGAGCTGTATAAGTGCAGGAAGATACCTGGAGGGCCCCGGTACAGGTTTTGTATCAGGGTCCTGCAGTTTCATTTGATGCCTCGGGCTGGAGACTCTGACACGTCTGAGTAAGCCATGAATACATTGTAACCCGCACCCATGAGATTTTCTTACCATCATAAAACATGGATTATTTATAGAGTCATTATATCGCTGCCCCCTCAACTGTGAAATTAACTACAAAAATGTGAGCCACAGTAACCGTACAATTGCTACAATATCCCGGTAAAGAGGGGCCACTGCCCGTGGGGATGAGAATGTTTTATTCGCCGTATATATTTCTTTTTCCTATTTAGCCTTTAGGCATGGTTGACAACTTTTAAGCACAGGTTTAGATGTGGCAGAATACAAACCTCAAGTTACAGGTCATGTCCACACAATGACCACCTGGGTGCCCCGATAAAAGGGCTTTCCAGTACTTTTATATGGATGCTCTATCCTAAGGATAAACTCAGATCGGAAGGGGTCCGACACCCTGCACCCCCACCAATCAGCTGCAGTAGCTCCAGAACACACCGCTCCGTCCACTATATAATCTATGGGGTTAATAACCACTCACTACATAATGGACAGAACAGCTGATTGGTGGGAGTGCGAAGTGTCAGACCCCCGCCAATCACATCCCTGCTAAGAGCGTCCCCTCACACAGGACCGTCATTTACGCTGGAGAAAAGACAATACAGTACTTTTATTAAAGGGGTTTTCCAGATTATGAGCTATCACCAGGATAGGTCATCCATATCAGATCAGTGGGGGTCCGACATCTTGCACTTCCTCGCAGCAGTCACGGGCACCGGAAGTAACAGAGAGAACTAAGCTGGAAGCACAGCTCCGTTTCTGTGCAGTGGCCGATCCGGGCTATCTCAGATCACATTCACTTAAATTCCAGATTAGGACCCCAACTGATTTGATACTGAAGACCTGTCCCAAGGATAGATCATCAATATCTAAAACACGGAAAAACCCTTTAACAATGCCAACCAAATACAGTCCCCTTAGCAGAGAGTGACCCTATAAACAGTCATTCAGAGTGGTGTCATGTACAGTGCTCCAGACAGAGGGTTTATACAAGCAGTTCCAGATCCAGAATGGATCCCCATTAAAGAGGACTTGTCACCTCTCCTGACATTTCTCTTTTACTAAGTACATGCATTCCCCATGTAATAACAATTCTGGAGCATCTATTCTTATGGCTCTATGTTGTGCTATTGCTTTATTATTCCTGCTAGAAGTTATGAATGAATTAATAGCAGTGTGCAATGAAGGTCCAGATGGGTGTTACCAGTTGAGGAGGTGGGGTCCCTGCACCGTCTGATTGGATATTGTCAGACGGTGCAGGGACACCCCCCAACTGGTAACACCCATCTGGACCTTCTCTGCAAACTGCTGGTAATTCACTAATGATATCTAACAGGAATAATAAAGGAATGTCACGACATAGAGTCATAAGAATAGATGCAAAACAAAAATGGGAAAAGCTGGGTTCACATCACGTTTTTACCATCCGTTTAACATATTCAAAAAACACATATGTTACACGGATGCCTCAGACTGATGTCATACCGTGGCATCTGTTCACCATAGAGGTCCACGGTACAAAAAAATAGAGGCATAAAATGTGATGTCCAGCCTAACGCTACAATCACACGACTGTATGAATGAATCTGCATCCGTTCCGCAATTTTGCAGAACGGGTGCGGACCCATTCATTTCAATAGGGCCGCGAAAGATGCGGACAGCACACCATGTGCTGTCCGCATTCGTAGTTCCATTCCGCGGCCCCGCAAAAAAAATAGAACATGTCCTATTCTTGCCCGCAATTGTGGACAAATATAGGCATTTTCTACGATAGCGGCGCCCATGTGCGGTCCGCAAACTGCAGAATGCACATGGGCCAGTATCCGCAAAACACCACGGTCGTGTGAATGTAGTTTAAGAGACAGAACAGTGATTGTAACATCAGAATAGTAAACTGGGTGTTGGATCGCCATGGATATTCACTTCAGTCCTATGCATCATATTCTATTTCCTTTGTACTAAAACGGAAATGTCTTACCTAATAAAACCCAATAAAAAAAAAGTAAAAGCAAGTAGTTACTAAAGCAGATGTTAGAAGTTACAGTATGAATGAATTAATAGCAGTGTGCAATGAAAGTCCAGATGGGTGTTACCAGTTGGGTTGTGTCCCTGCACACTGGCAGCACTGATTGGATAGTGTCAGACTGTGCAGAGACACCCCCCAACTAGTAACACCCTTCTGGACCTTCATTGCAAACTGCTAGTAATTTGCCCATAACTTCTAACAGGAATAATAAAGGAATGGCACAGCATAGAGTCATAAGAATAGATGCAGATGTCAGGAGGGGATACAAGTCCTGTATAAGAGTCATCATTAACAATTAATTAACTAATAAAGATGACAATTTTATTGCTTAATGCTGTTGATATACTCTGATTTGGCAGAGTGGCAGTTAATATGATATTTGATTATTGGGAATGCTAGTGTTTAATTGTGACTCATTTATGTTACATCTGCAACAGTGTTTTATTAGATTTTAAAGCGAATTAATTTTGTTTAATGTAAATCTCGCCCTAATACAGAAGACGCAAAGCCCGGATTACCCAATTAAAATAATTAGCTAATAGATGATAGGGAGAGGAGTCAAGCATGTCTAATTACTTTTGCAGCTAGAACTAATCACGTTTGTTATTTATGTGTTGCTTTGGCATAAAGGTTGAAGATACGAGCACAATGCCGCAGAAACATTTAGCGAGTGCACCTGCAATTTAGTGGCATCGGCTAATTCCAGCAGGGATTTCATGTTGCTGTGGATACAAAAAAAGAGAGAGCTGCTCAAAAGACTCTTCTAGAGCGGGAAGGTATTAGGGTATCGAGGGAAAATGTCACTGAATGTCATTGCATGGAGCATCAGAAGCGGATGTACGTAGTACGAGAGCTAAACGCCAGAGTTCTTGAAATACAGTGCCTTGTGAAAGTATTCGGCCCCCTTTAACTTTTCAACCTTTTGCCACATTTCAGGCTTCAAACAAAAAGATAGAACATTTTAAATTTTTGGTGAAGAATCAACAACAAGTGGGTCACAATTGTGAAGTGGAACAAAATTTATTGGATCATTTAAACTTTTTTTGTAATAATAAAACTGAAAAGTTCGGCGTGCAAAATGATTCGGCCCCCTTGCATTAATACTTTGTTGCGCCACCTTTTGCTGCGATTACAGCTGCGGTCTCTTGGGGTATGTCTCTATCAGTTTTGCACATCTAGAGACTGAAATTCTTGCCCATTCTTCCTTGCAAAACAGCTCGAGCTCTTTGAGGTTGGATGAAGAGCGTTTGTGAACAGCAGTTTTCAGCTCTTTCCACATATTCTCAATTGGATTCAGGTCTGGACTTTGACTTGGCCATTCTAAGACCCGGATACATTTATTTTTGAACCATTCCATTGTAGATTTTGCTTTATGTTTGGGATCATTGTCTTGTTGGAAGATAAATCTCCGTCCTAGTCTCAGGTCTTTTGCAGACTTAAACAGGTTTTCATCCAGAATGGTCCTGTATTTGGCTCCATCCATCTTCCCATCAATTTTAACCATCTTCCCTGTCCCTGCTGATGAAAAGCAGGCCCAAACCATGATGCTGCCACCACCATGTTTGACAGAGGGGATGGTGTGTTCAGGGTGATGAGCTGTGTTGCTTTTACGCCAAACATATCGTTTTGCATTGTTTCCAAAAAGTTGGATTTTGGTTTCATCTGACCAGAGCACCTTCTTCCACATGTTTGGTGTGTCTCCCAGGTGGCTTGTGGCAAACTGTAAATGAGACTTTTTATGGATATCTTTGAGAAATGGCTTTCTTCTTGCCACTCTTCCATAAAGGCCAGATTTGTGAAGTGTTGGACTGATTGTTGTCCTATGGACAGACTCTCCCACCTCAGCTGTGGATCTCTGGAGTCTATCCAGAGTGATCATGGGCCTCTTGGCTGCATCTCTGATCAGTCTTCTCCTTGTTTGAGATGAAAGTTTAGAGGGACGGCCGGGTCCATTTCAATATGATCGCTTGCACAGTGCTCCTTGGGATGTTTAAAGCTTGGGAAATCTTTTGGTATCCAAATCCGGCTTTAACCCTTTCTACCCCGGAGTTTTTTTCGGTTCTGCATTTTTGTTTTGCGCTCCCTGCCTTCAAACAGCCATAACTCTTTTATTTTTCTGTTCACATAGCTGTATGAGGGCTTGTTTTTTGCGGGACAAGTTGTACTTTCCAACGCCACCATTTAATATTGCATATGGTGTAGTGGGAAGCGGGAAAAAATTCCAAATGGGGTGAAATTGCAAGAAAACCGCTATTCCGCTACAGTTCTACGGGTTTCTTATTTACAGCGCTCGATGTGCATTAAAACTGACCAGTCACTTTCATTCTACTGGTCAGTACGAATCCGGCAATACCTAATATGTATAGTTTTTCCTGCGTTTAGATGGTGATAAAATAATTAGAAAGTTGCCCTTTTTTTTTTTTTTTTTTCCCTTGTCATATCTTGACCCCTATAACTTTTTGGTATTTATGTGTACAGAGCTGTATGGGGGCTCATTTTTTGCGGGGCGGTCTGAAGTTTTTATTGATACCATTCTGGAGTGTGTATGACCTTTTGATCACTTTTTATTTAATTTTTTTTAGAAAAAAAAAGCAACAAAAAACGGCGAATCGCCATTTGGACGCTTTTTTCCGCCACACAATTCGCCGTATTGGAATTTTTTTTTTATATTTTAAAAGTACGGGCGTTTTCGGTCACGGTGATACCCATGATGTCTATATTTATTGTTATTTAGGTATTTATTTTTTACTTATACGGAAAGGGGGGTTATTTGAACTTTTATATCTTTTTTATTTTTTATATATTTTTTAACATTTTTTAATTTTTTTGTGATTATTTTAAAGCTCAAATATGAGCTGATATATTGTGTTTTGTTTTTTTTCTTTATGAGCAATCATGGATTTACTAGATGCAGTTAAATCCATGAATTGCTCATTTCTTATCCTGGCCTGCCATCTAGTGGCCAGAATAAGAATTGCGGTTTGAAACCTGTAATCCTCACCAGCAAGGATTACAGTTTTCATATGGTGTACAGACACCCCGATTGGCCAATCGGGGCATCTGTACACCACCCGGAAGAGTAGGCTTCCGGGTTCAGATGCATCCTGATGCCGTGATCACGTGTGATCACGGCATCAGAAGGCCCAGGAAGTCGCCGCCGACGGAGGTAAGAAGCGGCAAGTCTCTGCTGTTAGAAAAAGCAGAGACTTGCCGGCCATGACGCCCGCCACACCCGCGAGCGGGCGTCATGTCCCTGCACCGCCCGAGCGCCGTACATGTACGGCGCCGGTCGGGAAGGGGTTAAACTTCTCCACAACAGTATCCCGGACCTGCCTGGTGTGTTCCTTGGTCTTCATGATGCAGAACCCTGAGACTATCACAGAGCAGGTGCATTTATACGGAGACTTGATTACATACAGGTGGATTCTATTTATCTTCATCAGTCATTTAGGACAACATTGGATTATTCAGAGATCCTCAATGAACTTCTGGAGTGAGTTTTCTGAACTGAAAGTAAATGGGTCGAATAATTTTGCACGCCCCACTTTTCAGTTTACAAGGCTTAAATAAATTTTGTTCCACTTCACAATTGTGACCCACTTGTTGTTGATTCTTCACCAAAAATTTTAAATGTTACATCTTTTTGTTTGAAGCCTGAAATGTGGCAAAAGGTTGAAAAGTTCCAGGGGGCCGAATACTTTCGCAAGGCACTGTACAAAGGATGGTAAATGCAGAGCGCTTTTGATAAAATCAGGCAGAGCATACCATTTCAGTTCGGATTGTCATGCAGATCTTTCATTGTGGGGTTCATGCACACAAACGTATTTTTTTTTCTGTATCCGTTCTGTTTTTTTTTTTACAGGTCAGTATAAAGAACCATTCAATTCAATGGGTCCGCAAGAAAAACTGAAATGGTTCATGCATTCCGTGTCCGCATGTCTGTTCCGCAAGAAAAAGGACAGGCATTGTTACAATGGATCTGCAAAAATAAAATGGATGCAATATGGATGTCACATGGGTGTCATCCTTTTTTTTGCGGATCCGTGTTTTGCGGACCACAAAATACATACGGTCATGTGCACCAGCCCTAACTTTTACATTAAAGATGAACTGTCAGCAATGAGCTGTCAGTGTCGTTATGTAAGGACACACCCATTTAAAGGGGTTATCCGAGACTAAAAAATGTCCCCCATATTCCTAAGCCCCTTACACTGAATATACTTACCTGGCTCCCCGCTCTGCTTGTGGTCCGCGCACCGCTGCTGCTGCTTCTGCCCGTGCGCAGATGGGGGGGCAGCCAATGGCACACAGGGATGGGGACGAACCTATCTAGTATAGCAAGTGATGCTAGGGAGGCTCGTCCCTGTCTTCCATTAGCTGCTGCCCCCGTCCCCGGATGTTTTCATCCGCAAATGGGCAGAAGCAGCAGAGGTGGTGTGGGGACCAGGAGCGGTGCAGGGAGTGGGGAGCCAGGTAAGTATATTCAGTTTGAGGGGCCCGGCATATGGGGGACATTTTTTCGTCTGGGATAACCCATTTAACAAAAGGAATGGTAACACCCATGTAACGGGAGGCCGGCAACGCGCTCCCTCCGCGCAGCGCTGCCGGACCTCTCTGCCCCCCTAGAGACGAGCAGTAGGGAATTGAAGTGCTAGTCTGGTCAGCCAGCACTTCATCAGTTAATTATCTTTTGGGTTTTTAGCCATGTGGTGCTGATCACACCACATGGCTACTTTGCATATTGTTTTGGCAGCAATGCTCCGTCTCATCACATGATCCAGGGCGGGCTATTTAAAGATGGCAACTGCCTTGACAAGTTGCCTGTTATTGAAGTTCTTTCCTTGCACTGCTGTGCGTATTTCTACTTGTGACCTGCCAAATTATCTGACCTATTGCTTGTAACCTCGACCTTGCTTTTGCCTCATCCTCGGATCCTGACGTACATTCCTGGTTTGACCTTTGCTTGCCTGACTATTCTACTATTGTGTCTGTTTGTTTCCGTGTCCGTTTGTTGTTCTCCCTTCCCTGCACCCTCACGTAGCAGAGTAAGGTTTGCCGTCCAGTTGCTCCCCCTGGACCTTTAGCCTTGGGTGTGGCAAATAGGCAGGGACAGAGGCGGGGTTTAGTCAGGCTGCACTTCTCCCCCTTGTTCCTGTCGTGACAACCCACTTTTCATTTTATTTATACATTTCCAAGAGGAACACAAGCATCCCAAACTAGGACTATGCTCCAGAAGTGTTATTTCATGGAGAATGGAATTATTTACTAAAACAAGCACATCAGAAGGGCGGACGTGTCCTTTTTAAAAGGGTCGTCCAAGGTCGCCTTTTGTGGTCAAGATGCGAATAACCACAGGAAGCGCCAGCAAGAAGAACGTCTCTTGCTCTGGAAGAATGCAGTTTTCTTGCAGTAACAGGGTAAATGTATATCGAAAACTGCATTTCCTACTACTACTACTATATGAAGCAAGAAGCTTGCCGATCAGCTGATTGCTGCATCAGCTTTAATTTATAAATGTTGTCTTTATGAGAAAACCCTGTTTATTATTCAAAAGAATTAAAAATGACTAATTAGGTGTAAAGATAAGTCTTCAACATTGGCAAGGACATCTTACATTTAAAGGGGTTCTCTGAGAACAATGATTTTTCATCTAATGGCCACAGCCTGCCTCCGTAAACAGAAGATTCATGGCACATCACCGCTGATGCCAGTTATTGGCTGCAGTGGGGCATGTGACCATGTCCATGCTGTGCAGGATGTAAACAGTCTAGGGACCGAAACATGGACATGCGGGAGCCAGCAAGGAGGACCGGAGCAGGATGAATCAGATAAGTATGAATTCTCTGTTTACGGAGGCAGGCTGTGGGCATTTGATAAAAAGTTATTATTACTGGATAACCCCTTTAAACACAAAATAGTTATTTCCATCTTGTAATCACTAGAATCTGTCATCATTATGTGATCAGTGGGGGTTCAACCAATCATGAGAAAGAAAATGCTTGAATAGCTATGTTAATCCAGGGAATTATTCGGATTGCCATACTGGAGTTGGAAAGATTTTTTTCCCCTAATATGGAACTATTGGCATCCACCTTGTGGAGACTGTGTCTTCCTCTGGATCAACACAGCAGGAGTATAGCAAAACTCACAGAAACAAAAGGATAAAAAAACATCCTGCATGATGTGATAATGATTGCGGATGTCAGTGTCTATATATATCAAAGTAAATCACAGAAAACTAATACCGTGTTTCCCCGAATATAAGACCCCCCCGAAAGTAAGGCAGGGTAGGGGGGTGCCCAGGGTTCTCCAATGTAAGGCACCCCCCGATTGTAAGGCCGCTATCGGGGGGGGTCTGTGAGGAATGTAAGGCCGTCTATGGTGGGGGGTGGCTGGGGAATGTGTTCATACTCGCCTGCCTGCGGGCTTCTTGTGGCCGGCTCAGTGGCGTAGCTACCGGGGGGGCAGGGGGGGCGACGGCTCCGGGCCCAGTGACTCAAGGGGGCCCATAAAAATAAAAAAATCTTACTTACCTGTTCTGCGCTGCGGCTGCCCTCCGGTCCGCGCTCTGCTCTCTTCCCTGGCGGCGCGCACTATGACCTGACGCTGCACGCAGCGTCAGGTCATAGTGTGCGCGGGCCAGGGAAGAGAGCGGAGCGTGGACCGGAGGGCAGCCGCAGCGCAGAACAGGTAAGAGAGGTTTTTTATTTTTATCTTATGTGGCTGGGTGGGCTGATCTGAGGTCTGATGGGGCACAATACGCTGATCTGAGGTCTGATGGGGGCACAATACGCTGATCTGAGGTCTGATGGGGGCACAGTATGCAGATCTGAGTTTGATGGGGCACAATACGCTGATCTGAGGTCTGATGAGGGCACATTAAGCTGATCTGAGGTCTGATGGGGGCACAATACCATGATCTGAGGTTTGATGGGGCACAATACGCTGATCTGAGGTCTGATGGGGGGCACAATACGCTGATCTGAGGTCTGATGAGGGCACATTAAGCTGATCTGAGGTCTGATGGGGGCACAATACGCTGATCTGAGGTCTGATGGGGGCACAATACGCTGATCTGAGGTCTGATGGGGGCACAGTAGGCTGATGTGAGGTCTGATGGGGGCACAGTACGCTGATCTGAGGTCTGATGGGGGCACAGTAGTTCTGTTCAGCCTGTAGTACTGTTCAGCCTGTTATTAAATGTCAATTTTATTGTTAAAAAAAGTGTCATTTTTTTTTGTCTAATGTAAGGCCTCCCCGAAAGTAAGGCAGGGTGGGACTTTTGGGGGTAAATTTAATGTAAGACAGGGCCTTACTTTCGGGGAAACACGGTATTAGTGCACAAAAATAGATGCAAACAATATATACTGTATAAACTAAGACCTCATTCTGATATGATAAAATCTGAGACTCTTAGCCAATATATTTTGATCAAAACACATCTGTGCCCACCTACCCAGCGTCACGGTGGTCTCAGGTCAGGCAGGTCCTACGCTAAACCTAACTATGCCGTTGGGCATCTATATCTAGGAGCATGGACACTGCACATATAGGTGTGTTGCTCATAGTGACCTCTATGTGCATACAGCAACCAATGAGAGGAGGAGCAAACACACCTATATGTACCACGCAATCAGTTTATACAGTATATATTGTTTGCATCTATTGCATCAGTATCAATTAGTTTATACAGTATATATTGTTTGCATCTATTTTTGTGCACTAATATTCGTTTTCTGTGATTTACTTTGATATATATATAGCCACTGACATCCGCAATCATTATTATGACATCATGCAGGATGTTTTTTATCCTTTTGTCTCTGTGAGTTTTGCTTAGTTTATAACATGTACCTGAGGGAGTGGCACCTTCAGGTCTGAATGCGCTCTTAGCTTATCTTGAGTAGCATTCTTGTGCACTTTTGCTCTTCCTATCAAATTGAGCGCCTGATTGCGTGGTACATATAGGTGTGTTTGCTCCTCCTCTCATTGGTTGCTGTATGCACATAGAGGTTACTAGGAGCAACACGCCTATATGTGCAGTGTCCACGCTCCTAGATATAGATGCCCAACGGCATAGTTAGGTTTAGCGTAGGACCTGCCTGACCTGAGACCACCGTGACGTTGGGTAGGTGGGCACAGATGTGTTTTGATCAAAATATATTGGCTAAGAGTCTCAGATTTTATCATATCAGAATGAGGTCTTAGTTTATACAGTATATATTGTTTGCATCTATTTTTGTGCACTAATATTCGTTTTCTGTGATTTACAGCAGGAGTATAACCTGTATCTTTTATCAAGTATGTATAGATAAATATGGTAATATTTTTATATTGTATCTGAAAATTGTTTCATTTTTTATTTTAGACTCAATGGAGCATAGAAAATTGTTGCAAAGATGTACATAGGCTATACAGTTTGGTGGGCTGATGACCATAGTGGCAATCCTGCCTGAATCGGAACTTGTACTTGTCAGGAAAGGAAATTTTATGTACCTGAAGCGTTGAGGCCTACTGTCATAATTTCTCCAGCTCATAATTACGATAATATTATATTACTGAATTATTCATAATGCAATTCCTTAATCAAGTGGCTGTAAATGAGAGCATTAACAAGATTTGTATTTTTTCAATGAATTTTCATTCATTTACAAAAATTACCAATACATAAAATTGTGCCATTACGATACAATCGAAAGCTGATTAGTTCTACCATATGTTCTGTTTATGACTATATCACTGTATGAAGACCTGAGAAATGACTTTCATGTGTGTTAATGCAATCAGACGAGTGCCAGCCAATGCAATCAGAACAAAGCCAATCATCCGTCGTGGGTTATTTTATGTAGTGTTGATCAATACAAAGCAACAAAATGTGTCTACTTGACATAGCAGTCTAGATAAAAGCAAGCAAATTAGTTTATGAATTCATGCCCTGAATTACCATTGTACTTTTTCCACGATAATAAATCCACTGCCGTAAAGTAGACAAATACAGATGGCGACGGAAAATTCATAGGGAAGTGGAAAAAATAAGTGATCCCTAAAAGTCACATGACATCCTTACCAGAATAATGTCAAATAACAAACTTCATACAGATACATTTGTTCGGAATGCAAAAATGTCCCCTCTAGGCTACTGTCTTATCTAGCACAGTGGCTCAGTGGTTAGGACTGATGCCTTATGGCTCTTGCATGATGGCTGACCAAAGGTTACGACTAAGGACGCAGTGTGTGTCTGAAATGTGTAAGCATGTTCTGGTTCTTGGATTGTAATATTTCTAAAAATAAAGTCTTGATAAAGTGACTCTTCCTGGAGAAAAACAAGATTTTCTATTCCCACGCTATATATGGGTGGAGTCCGTACATCAGATTTGAGTTGTGGTATTGGTGAGCTGGTTCCTTCTTTCCTCCTTACAAAGGGAACATCAGCGTAGAGTATAAAAGTTCATGGTACCTTTGAGTCTCTGTAGGTTTCTTTCAAGTTCTTAGCTAACTACTTAAAGGGGTATTCTGGTTGTTGGGTATTCTGGGGTTTTCCAGGCTTTTAATATTGATGACCTATCTTCAGGATCGGTCATCAATATCAGATCAGTGGGGAGACAGCGAGTACAGTGCTTGGCTACTTCTGGAACTCCCGTTGAGATGAATGGAACAGCAGTTTGCATGCCCAACCTGCTGCTGCGTTCATTGGGGGGAGGCTCCGAGTGGTACACAATAACCGATTGTGGGGGACGGTGATCCTGGTGGTAGGACCCACACCGATTTGATACTCATCCCCTATCCACAGATAACTCATAACAACCAGAATAT
This sequence comes from Rhinella marina, assembly GCA_900303285.1. Classification (NCBI taxonomy): domain Eukaryota; kingdom Metazoa; phylum Chordata; class Amphibia; order Anura; family Bufonidae; genus Rhinella; species Rhinella marina. The sequence continues at coordinate 780,402 of ONZH01025655.1, read as the reverse complement.
CCCTTTAGCTGTTAGGCTGCCGGCACACCACGTATCCATAGCAGTGGGATGCACGTGGCTAATTGCTGGGCTACACCTGTACTTGTCAGGCCACGCTTGTACACTCCATTTGAAACAACCAATATGTACATACAGTGCCTTGCGAAAGTATTCGGCCCCCTGGAACTTTTCAACCTTTTGCCACATTTCAGGCTTCAAACAAAAAGATATAACATTTTACATTTCTGGTGAAGAATCAACAACAAGTGGGTCACAAATGTGAAGTGGAACAAAATTTATTGGATTATTTAAACTTTTTTGTAATAATAGAACTGAAAAGTGGGGCGTGCAAAATTATTCGGCCCCCTTGCATTAATACTTTGTTGCGCCAGCGTTTCCTGCGATTACAGCTGCAAGTCGCTTGGGGTATGTCTCTATCAGTTTTGCACATCTAGAGACTGAAATTCTTGCCCATTCTTCCTTGCAAAACAGCTCAAGCTCTTTGAGGTTGGATGGAGAGCGTTTGTGAACAGCAGTTTTCAGCTCTTTCCACATATTCTGAATTGGATTCCCATCTTCCCATCAATTTTAACCATCTTCCCTGTCCCTGCTGATGAAAAGCAGGCCCAAACCATGATGCTGCCACCACCATGTTTGACAGTGGGGATGGTGTGTTCAGGGTGATGAGCTGTGTTGCTTTTACGCCAAACATATAGTTTTGCATTGTTTCCAAAAAGTTGGATTTTGATTTCATCTGACCAGAGCACCTTCTTCCACATGTTTGGTGTGTCTCCCAGGTGGCTTGTGGCAAACTGTAAATGAGACTTTTTATGGATATCTTTGAGAAATGGCTTTCTTCTTGCTACTCTTCCATAAAGGCCAGATTTGTTAAGTGTTGGACTGATTGTTGTCCTATGGACAGACTCTCCCACCTCAGCTGTAGATCTCTGCAGTTCATCCAGAGTGATCTTGGGCCTCTTGGCTGCATCTCTGATCAGTCTTCTCCTTGTTTGAGATGAAAGTTTAGAGGGACGGCCGGGTCTTGGTGATTTGCAGTGGTCTGATACTCCTTCCATTTCAATATGATCGCTTGCACAGTGCTCCTTGGGATGTTTAAAGCTTGGGAAATCTTTTGGTATCCAAATCCGGCTTTAACCCTTTCTACCCCGGAGGTTTTTTCGGTTCTGCATTTTTGTTTTGCGCTCCCTGCCTTCAAACAGCCATAACTGTTTTATTTTTCTGTTCACATAGCTGTATGAGGGCTTGTTTTTTGCGGGAGAAGTTGTACTTTCCAACGCCACCATTTAATATTGCATATGGTGTAGTGGGAAGCGGGAAAAAATTCCAAATGGGGTGAAATTGCAAGAAAACCGCTATTCCGCTACAGTTCTACGGGTTTCTTATTTACAGCGCTCGATGTGCATTAAAACTGACAGGTCACTTTCATTCTACTGGTCAGTACGAATCCGGCAATACCTAATATGTATAGTTTTTCCTGCGTTTAGATGGTGATAAAATAATTAGAAAGTTGCCCTTTTTTTTTTTTTTTTCCTTGTCATATCTTGACCCCTATAACTTTTTGGTATTTATGTGTACAGAGCTGTATGGGGGCTCATTTTTTGCGGGGCGGTCTGAAGTTTTTATTGATACCATTCTGGGGTGTGTATGACCTTTTGATCACTTTTTATTTAATTTTTTTTAGAAAAAAAAAGCAACAAAAAACGGCGAATCGCCATTTGGACGCTTTTTTCCGCCACACAATTCGCCGTATTGGAATTTTTTTTTTTATATTTTAAAAGTACGGGTGTTTTCGGTCACGGTGATACCCATGATGTCTATATTTATTGTTATTTAGGTATTTATTTTTTACTTATACGGAAAGGGGGGTTATTTGAACTTTTATATCTTTTTTTATTTTTTATATATTTTTTAACATTTTTTTTATTTTTTTGTGATTATTTTAAAGCTCAAATATGAGCTGATATATTGTGTTTTGTTTTTTTTCTTTATGAGCAATCATGGATTTACTAGATGCAGTTAAATCCATGAATTGCTCATTTCTTATCCTGGCCTGCCATCTAGTGGCCAGAATAAGAATTGCGGTTTGAAAACTGTAATCCTCACCAGCAAGGATTACAGTTTTCATATGGTGTACAGACACCCCGATTGGCCAATCGGGCGTCTGTACACCACCCGGAAGAGTAGGCTTCCGGGTTCAGATGCATCCTGATGCCGTGATCACGTGTGATCACGGCATCAGAAGGCCCAGGAAGTCGCCGCCGACGGAGGTAAGAAGCAGCAAGTCTCTGCTGTTAGAAAAAGCAGAGACTTGCCGGCCATGACGCCCGCCACACCCGCGAGCGGGCGTCATGTCCCCGCACCGCCCGAGCGCCGTACATGTACGGCGCCGGTCGGGAAGGGGTTAAACTTCTCCACAACAGTATCACAGACCTGCCTGGTGTGTTCCTTGGTCTTCATGATGCAGAACCCTGAGACTATAACAGAGCAGGTGCATTTATATGGAGACTTGATCACACACAGGTGGATTCTATTTATCTTCATCAGTCATTTAGGACAACATTGGATCATTCAGAGATCCTCAATGAACTTCTGGAGTGAGTTTTCTGAACTGAAAGTAAATGGGCCGAATAATTTTGCACGCCCCACTTTTCAGTTTTATTATTACAAAAAAAGTTTAAATGATTCAATAAATTTTGTTCCACTTCCGAATTGTGACCCACTTGTTCTTGATTCTTCACCAAAAATTTAAAATGTTATATCTTTTTGTTTGAAGCCTGAAATGTAGCAAAAGGTTGAAAAGTTCCAGGGGGGCGAATACTTTCGCAAGGCACTGTATGTAGTCCGATGATTACAGGTGTGGCCCAGCAATGAGAGGTGACGGTGAGCCGCATGCAGATCCCGCTGATACAGACACATCATATATTGGCAGCCTAACAGTTAACTGCTTGCATCTTCGCCGTCATCTCAGGAATGTATTACTGTAGATGGAGCCTAAGCAGGCAAAAGTCGAATGATGGGTTGCCAGGTCTCAAAAAATTGATTTACTCTAGATTCTTTGTGCAAAGACATGTTTACCCAGTCTAACTGCAGAAGGAAAGACAACGTCCCCAAAAATAAATGGAGGGACGAAGCATCAGTTTTGTTTTGTTTGTAAGATGGTCTCACAGACAGTAGATATAGAGATCAGGAGCTGTTTGTGTATTTGGGAAAAGGGAAGTTGGGGTCTGGAGAGACCCCAGCCAAGCATCAAGAGTATGCATTGAGTCCAATCTGTGTGACCCTATTTCTACAATGAATAAGTACATTACTAGTAATAAGATTTAAAGGTGTATTCCCAGATTTTAATATTGATGGCCTGTAAATAATAACCAGCTCAGTCCACTACACAGTAGATATAGCTGTGCAATTCCAGAGTTACATGAGAACACCTGATCAGTGGGAGTACAGGGTTTTGGACCCCTGCCAATCAGATATTAATGATTGCATACTGGAAACCCCTTTAAAGATGCACTGTGCGACACCAATGCAATGCAGACTCCTACAAAACTGACTTTAAAAATTCCTCTTATGATAAATCTCCCCCAAAGAGTATTTCCACGTTGCAATTTTTATTGCATTTAAAATAATCAAAGGCATAATTTGGCAAATGGCCTGAATTGAAAGTAGTCTTGTGTCTCCAGGTCCTACGCAGACCCTTCCACCTATCCCCTACTTTTTGCAAACCTATCGATTGCACAACAGCACAAAGAGTAGAGATGGAAGGAAGTATGACTGCAAAATCAGATTACAGTGCACAGAATGTGTTTGTAGTCTGTTACCATGGAGACACTTCTTCTAGGACCTGTAAATTCAAAATAGTAACTAATTTCTTTTAATTAAGACTGCAAACTGTCTACATTTCATATGTAAATGTATTAAAAATGGAAGCAAACCTATTTAGCCTCCATAGGTTCAACTTTTGTTCAATTGTTAAAGGGGCTGTGCAGGCGGTATATACTGATGACCTATCTTCGGAATAGGTCATCAATATCTGATCGGAGGAGTCCGACACCCGGAAGCCCCACCAATCAGCTGTTTGAAAAGGAGGCAGGGCTTCATGTGAGCAATGCTTCCTCTTCATTACACTGTGTGTAGTCTCCCTAGCAGTTTTGGTGTGGTGTAATGACAAATACTCGAGACGACGGGCAGTGCAGTGTAATGAAGAGGAAGCAGCACTTGCATGGAGCGCCGTCTCCTCTTCAAATGTCTGATCGGCAGCATTGCCTGGTGTAGGACCCCCGCCGATCAGATATTGATGACCTATCCTGAAGATAGGTCATCAATATATACCGCCTGTACAACCCCTTTAATTAAATAATGGCCAAATACATTAATCACACTAATGATCAGTGGTATCTTTAAAAGTTTGGTTCTAAATGTTGCCACTTTTAATACCAGGAATTGTCAGATAACAGAGAAGAAATAAAAAGATTCATACATGTTAATGTACACGACATTAGGCTAAATCTCGGTCAATGAGGTTGCTATAAGCATAAGATGCAGGCCCATCAGGCTGATGTTGCTTTAAAACCAATTAAATCCGGTGCTGCTCTCTTGGGTAGTTGTTAAAAACACTTATTGTTTACATGGTCATTGATTTTATTCTCTCTGGCACATTATACATTTCTAAGAATACAGTAATTAAAAAGGTTCTTATAGGATAATGAATAGTACTTCTACAGTGTAAGCATTTATTGACCTCATGATGGCAGGGAAAATCAATCCGTGTGATACTGTCAATGCAATGAAGTACGCAGCTAATGAGAAATTAGTAATGTAATGATGCGTGCAATAATACTAGCTGGTTTATTAGTGAACAGGGTGAATCAGGATCCATATACAGTATTAAATTTGGTATCGTACCCAGTGCCACTGTAACCATAGGAGCAAATGGAGAGACAGATTACTTTAAAGGGGCCCTGGCAGTTGTGGAATTGTATAAAACTGTGGTACAGTTGATCCCACCTGCCTAGCTCCGCATGCATTTGCGTCTGTGGGCAGTATTGTACTTTGCACATTTACCACAAATCACAAAAAGACTGATCCCTATAGACACAGATATAAGTAGGAGCCTCCTTTCTTGAGTTTTGCCCTTCTTGTGGCTTAAGGACCTAGGAAAAGTCACATGAGAGAATCACATGATCATGTCACAGGAACATGAAGACTCTTGACTGAAAGATCGGAGTGTTATGTGTGTAAAAGATCTCTGCAAGATGTACAGAAAAAGAAGGAGAAAAGCAAAGGAGAGAACTAGAGAACTTAGAATCTGCATGGCCGGGCACGGGAGTCAGCACAGTAACCTGCTACTACAGTCAGACTTTGCTGCAGTACGGGACACTGTTAAGACACCCTTCACACTTGGAGACATCTTGCCCAGACATGCCTTCAAGTCCTTGTATGCCACAGTGGACATTACAGCCATTATTTCCAATGTAATTGCCAGCCATAGATTCTACTGAGAGAAACTTTAGCAAGATAGAGAGGAAGAGGGCCATAACTCCCATCTTTGCCTAAATCCATACACCGATATCTGGGAGAGAATTGCACTGTGTACAGCTGGAATTGTGTCTGCCACAACTGGATGTACTATACAAAATAACCATGGAGCCCCAGTTATGGGTCTACAACACAGTGAAAGCCAGATATTCCTTAAAGGAAGGAAAACCAAGCAAAGGGGTGTCCCCATTACAGAGATCACCAAATCCACCATATTAAGTGGCCCCTATGTCAAGATCCCGCTCTTTTACAAGCTTTAAGGATGTGACGGGGAAAACCTAAGCCAGTTATCCATCCACAGACAGCTGTTTCGGGGTATTGCCCCTCATCAGTGTGGAGTAGGATTCTAGCTAACCGGATGTTTGTCTAACCGGATTCTGTCTGGATGTACCACAACTCCTATTTTGTACTACAGTAAAGAGAAACATTTATTCTTCTACCACTGGCCTGGTTCTCTGGCTCCTACACCATATGCTGGCCATTGCACGCTATACTCCTTGCCTTGCACCCATCGAACCATCTAACATGAAAGGCACCTCCTCCGGAGGTCATTGCATAAACAGGGATCTGCTGCCCAGAAATGGTGATTATTCATGGGGACGAACATGGGGCAGCAATTACTTTTTTTAGTTTAGTTACCTGTACTTTATAATAATTAATCTGTTCTTTGTTATAAATCAGCCCTCCATGTACGGACTTCCTGGAGAGGATGTGACAGACTTGTGCTTATACACAGGAACCGATCTAAGGAGGCTGAGAGCAGCACCAATGATGAGACAGAAGGTGTGACTTCCTCAGACTCCCTGTAGACACCATACCTAAACTGCAGTCACAGCTCTTCCCTAACGGAGCTAAGCTAAAAAGCAGCCAAGAAGCAAGGACTGAGAAAAATACATAGCCGACAGCCATCCTCTGTAGTTACTGACTAATATACAGTATATCGACTAGAGTGTCTGCCTTTATGATCATTAACCACACTTACCTTAAAGTTGTGAAAATACTTTCATATTTGTGGATATCATATATCTGTAGTTTGTGCTCTTTAAAGCTATATAGTGTAGAGTCGGTGCTCCTTTAAAGTAATCTCTATCCGCCATGTATTATTATGAATGATACAAGCAACAAGACCTTTTAATATCTGTCATTTGCTACTTGCCTACAGACGTCGGGGTTGAGTCATATCAATCTGTGGGGGTTAGCCAGATAATAAATGACTCACAATAGATGAAATTAGAATGACACAGTTGTAGTATTTTACATTTCCACTGTCATGCTATAATAAATACTCAAACATAATAAAATGATAAGATACAGTCATCTGACATATATTACTTGGACTCATGATTCTAGACACACGATAAAACCCCTAATAATTACTGACAACTAATACTCCATCCAGATGGTGTCACCTGATTCATCGGCCATGATTAATGTGTGGGGATTAAAGGTCAGTTTCATCGAACAGGTGAACTACTCAGCTATCTCATGTGTATCCTTGGGAGAGGTAAGGGGCCAGATCAAAACTCAGGAGTATCCATTAAATGTATGAACCCCATATCATTTTTTACTTTTATTTGTTTTGTAAGTTTTTTGTGTTTTGTTTTTTTTTTTTCCTCTGGCTCATATTTGCCAGATCTCCGCCTGTCTCCATTATAGTCAATTGGGCCACCAGCAATACCAGATCCAGAGAGCTCCAGCAGGCTGTCCTCTGTCGGACCTAATAACATTGATGTGAAAGAAGCCTTAAAGGGGTTCTCCAAGTTATATTTATTGATGACCTATCCTCAGGATAGGTCATCAATATCAGATCGGCGAGGGTCCGGCACCCCTGCTGATCAGCAGTTTGAAGAGGAGGCGCGTGCCGTACCAGCGCTGCCTCCTCTTCATTGTTTACATCCTAGCCGTAACATGGGTAGCGGTAAGTAGGTGTAATTACACCTCACCGCCACATTCATTTCAATGGGAAGGATCACTCCCATACACTTGTATACACTTGTATATGAGCGATCCTTTCGATTGAAATGAATGGGGCGGTCAGGTGTAATTACACCTACTCACCGCTACCCATGTTACGGCTAGGATGTAAACAGTGAAGAGGAGGCAGCGCTGGTACGGCGTGCGCCTCCTCTTCAAACAGCTGATCGGTGGGGGTGCCGGGTTTCAGACCCTTGCCGATCTGATATTGATGACCCATCCTGAGGATAGGTCATCAATAAATATAACTTGGAGAACCCCTTTAAGCATCATTCACATGTCAGTGTTTGGTTACAGTGATTTCCATCGGTGATTGTCAGCCAAAACCAGGACCGGAGCCTCCACGGAAATAAGGTATAAGGGAAAGATCTGTTCTTGTTCTTGGTTTAGAGCAGTGCCTGATTTTGGCTCCAAACACTGACCTGTGAATAAGGTATTACTTGAAGCTCCTCGACCCCAAGGCAAAATCTAAAACCTGTCAGAGGCACCACAGCCCGGGGCAACTGCCATGTCTGCAGTCCTGTACTGCCTGGTAGAGTTGAGCCTGCTGATTAAAATGATACCTGTCCTGTAAAAATAAGTTGCATCATTCCCAAGAAAACAGACTTTTCTTTATGAAAATGATGGCTTTGCTGCACCTCAGCTTTCCATTGCTGGTCTTGCCACTCTTTTTTCTCTGAAATGCTGCTACATTTCAGTAGCACAAATCTAACGTTATCCATTAATGGGACAGTTAAACATCGCAGACTTGTAGTAGTGCAATACAGATGACACGGCCATTATTGTTTTGCGGTCTGCAAACCGCAGATATACACAAAATACAGATACCGGCTGGGTGCATCCTGCAGTTTCCTAGGTCCCTATTATATAAATGCCTATTCTTGTCCACAAAACGGACAAGGATAGGACATGTTTTATAATTAGCAGAATGGTGGCATGGACACGGACAGCACCCGGATGACACCTGTGTGCTGTCCCCATTTTTTGTGGCGCCATAAAAATGAATGGCTCTATGTGCAACCTACAAAAAGTGAGGATTAGACATGGACCCAAAATATGTTCATGTGCATAAACCACACTGTCAGGCAGTAAATAAAAGGTTATAGAGAATGCTAAGGCATGCAGGGCTATGCTTACTCCTATAAAAACATACAATTATAATAAAAAAATATTAAAAAGCACCTGTCAGCAGGATCAACCCTGTTAAAGCAGGCATGGTAAGGTTGGGTTGACCCTGCCAATAGGGTTGACCATGCAGATTAAAATGACACCTGCCTTGTGAAAATCGGTTGCAACGTTCCCAAGAAAAATTGCTTTTAACGAGGTCTTCAGTGCACCCAGGGGCGGGATCTAGACCCTCAGTGCACTATAGCTCCTCAACCTTTCGATGCTGACCCTTTGAGGCGTTGAAGGCCTCATTTGCATAAATAATAAAAATATTTTTACCTCACTTTATATTTTAAGCAGCAGGATTGAACCCACCAGGCAGTATGCTTGGTTTAATAGGGTTAATCCTGCTGACAGGTGCTCTTTAAAAACCTTTTAGTGATCTACATTCAGAAATGAGGCCATGCAATTGCTTTATGGAGTTTGTGAATGACATATCAATACAGATTGCAAACAATACAAACAGCAGCAACGTAAGAGAATAGGGCGAGAGCTTTTCTTATAAGCCGAACAGCAGGGAGACATAGATTTATGCATGAATGTTTACTTATGCCGGGATCAATAAGAAGGGGTTTAACTAATGTAACATTGTTATCTGCCATTGATAGCCTCCACCACCACTAACAATAGAGAGAATTCCTCCAATCAATCTCCACAAGTGATGTGCGAGCTATTCACGAGTGATGGGAGATTAATGGCCCCGAAGAACAAATGCTAGACCGCAACAATGTCACCGTCCCCCCAGCTTTCCTTACTGCAACAATACATTCACACAATAGGGACACGCTCGCTCTTATCAGCCTGCAAAGGAGGCCACAAGGATGGGCCCCAAAATGCCTTTATTCCAGGTAAGCTCTGTGATCGGCGAGTAACTATTTAATTAGTCAGCTAATTAGTGACAGGCAGTGCTGGAAGGGTTCAGATGTCCTCAGACAAATGTAAAGATAAAATGCCTAATTAAACAGCAAGTGTCGGCTGCTGAATGCCAGGAAGGACAGATGTGCAGGATATTGGGTATTGCGCCGCCAGATAACAGAAGTTATGACAACGTCATGATGTGGGCTCAGCTTGCAATGGATCTGTAGACATTTTTCACGCTGGTATTAGCTTACATTTCTCAAAGTGGAAGTGCCATTCTTATGGGTTTTTATTTAAAGAGGGCCTGTCACCACTCCTGACATGTCTGTTTTAATAGCTTCATGCATTCCCCATGTAATAACAATTCTGGAGCATCTATTCTTATGACTCTATGTTGTGTCATTCCTTTATTATTTCTACTAGAAGCTATGAATGAATTGCTAGCAGTCTGCAGTAAGGGTATAGAGGGGAGGTAACAAGTTGGGGGTGCACAGTCTGACAATGGCAGCACTGATTGGATAGAGTCAGACTGTGCAGAAACACACTCCCAGCTGGTTACCTCCCCTCTGTACCCTTACTGCAGACTGCTAGCAATTCATTCATAACTTCTATTAGAAATAATAAAGGAATGGCACAACATACAGACATAAAAATAGATGCTCCAGAATTATTACATGGGGAATGCATGAAACTATTAAAACAGACATGTCAGGGGCGGTGACCGGTCCTCTTTAAAGGGGTTCTCCGGTAATTAAGAAAATTAAAATACGTAAATATTACTTTATTATAAATATATTCCCAAATACCTTTCATTAGTTATAATGGCTTGTTTTGTCTGGGGAGCAATGATTAGAAGAAACAAAATGGCCGCCATCCTATTAGTACACACAGAACCTGTCCTAATCACACAGCAGGACAAGTTACTTCACAATACTGAGGTAAAGAGCTGCCTCATCCTCCTCTCTGCTCTGCTTGTCAGGGATTATGATCCTGAATACAGCTGATAAGAACTTTAGCTGAATCTCTGAAGGAATGGAGTTCATGAGGAGACATGAAGTAGAGGACAGGACATGATTTGTGTGTACTAATAGGACGGCGGCCATTTTATTTCTCCTAATGATTGCCCCCTAGACCAAACGAGCCATTATAACTAATGAAAGCTATGTGGGAATATATTTATAATGAAGTAATATTTAAGTATTTTCATTTTCTTAAATGATTAAAAATAAATGTGGATGGAGCACACTCACAGGTGGGAATTAGGATACAAAGCAATTGTATGATAATATGAAGTATTTATTTATATTTCCGATTATTAAAAGAGTCAACTTGACATATAAAAAATATGAGAAGATAAAAAATGAAAAAAATATATAGATAAAAATAGAAATAAATATAAATATAAAATCAAAAATATCAAAAAAATATGAAATAGAACAAATGGAAAAAGGGATAGTCCACAGATGTTGTCTGCGATGGGCTGGAACAAATGATAATAAAAATATTGTTAATAGCCCCTGTTAGAGGTATTCCTTTTTTTCAAAATATATATTGATACAATGTTGCTTCCTTGTTGCAAGATATGTTAATGGAAATGTCACTTCAAAAGCAGGTAGGATATTTCCTGTGGGAGATCTTGTATAGATGCCTAAATGTGATTAAAGTCTGCTGGTTGTAGCAGGAGTATAATATACGATGTGTACGGTGAGGATTTCTCCTCAAAGATTACCGTTCTCCTGCAGCTGTATTCCGATATATGGAGCGCTGTAACTGCTCCACTTACTTACGGTGTGTAGGCGCGCTCTTTCTTGTTGCGCTCGTGCTTCCCGTGGCGTCCCACGTGGAAGCGTATCTGGCTGGCAGGCGTTCTTTGCTGGTTAGCGGCGTGGTGTCATTTTGTCTTGTAGATCTTTTCTAATCCTCCGGAGGTTATTTCTTTTAGGACACCAGAAGGCCTTGCTGTGACTGCAATAGTGGGTCACTCGTAGGTGATAATAGTGGCGGACTTCAGGAATGCCAGACGCGTTTCAGGGTTCTACTGACCCCTTTCTCAATGGCTAGGAAGTCCGCCTTACTTCCTTGCTTATTTAACAGGTGATCAATCAGGGAGAGGGTGTGTCCTCCTTTGATTTGCAAGTGTCTTCATACACCTGCAGTAATGGATGCAGGTTTATACTCTCTATACCCATAATGTTATATGGACAGGTTGATGGATGCAAGTGGACTTCAACAAAAGATGTATTGGTTCCAGTATATATAATCAAAACATACCAATGTTCATATTCCTGAATATGAACATTGGTATGTTTTGATTATATATACTGGAACCAATACATCTTTTGTTGAAGTCCACTTGCATCCATCAACCTGTCCATATAACATTATGGGTATAGAGAGTATAAACCTGCATCCATTACTGCAGGTGTATGAAGACACTTGCAAATCAAAGGAGGACACACCCTCTCCCTGATTGATCACCTGTTAAATAAGCAAGGAAGTAAGGCGGACTTCCTAGCCATTGAGAAAGGGGTCAGTAGAACCCTGAAACGCGTCTGGCATTCCTGAAGTCCGCCACTATTATCACCTACGAGTGACCCACTATTGCAGTCACAGCAAGGCCTTCTGGTGTCCTAAAAGAAATAACCTCCGGAGGATTAGAAAAGATCTACAAGACAAAATGACACCACGCCGCTAACCAGCAAAGAACGCCTGCCAGCCAGATACGCTTCCACGTGGGACGCCACGGGAAGCACGAGCGCAACAAGAAAGAGCGCGCCTACACACCGTAAGTAAGTGGAGCAGTTACAGCGCTCCATATATCGGAATACAGCTGCAGGAGAACGGTAATCTTTGAGGAGAAATCCTCACCGTACACATCGTATATTATACTCCTGCTACAACCAGCAGACTTTAATCACATTTAGGCATCTATACAAGATCTCCCACAGGAAATATCCTACCTGCTTTTGAAGTGACATTTCCATTAACATATCTTGCAACAAGGAAGCAACATTGTATCAATATATATTTTGAAAAAAAGGAATACCTCTAACAGGGGCTATTAACAATATTTTTATTATCATTTGTTCCAGCCCATCGCAGACAACATCTGTGGACTATCCCTTTTTCCATTTGTTCTATTTCATATTTTTTTGATATTTTTGATTTTATATTTATATTTATTTCTATTTTTATCTATATATTTTTTTCATTTTTTATCTTCTCATATTTTTTATATGTCAAGTTGACTCTTTTAATAATCGGAAATATAAATAAATACTTCATATTATCATACAATTGCTTTGTATCCTAATTCCCACCTGTGAGTGTGCTCCATCCACATTTATTTTTAATCATTTAGGTTCTATACGATTAGTGGTTGGATCGAGGGTGAGAAGCACCTCTTGATTCTACCTCCTGTGATTGGTGAGCCACTGAATATATCTCAATTATAATTCACAATTTTCATTTTCTTAATTCCCGGAGAACCCCTTTAAATGCAGAAATGAAAATAGGAAGGAGAAACCTTTGTATTGTTGTCTTTTAGGCCCGACCAGCAGCAAGTTGTTTTTTGTTACTTTCCAATTGGAAGTGAACTAGAGGCAGGGCGGACTGGCCATAGACCATACAGGGATATTTCCGGGTGGGCCAATGCCCAGTGGGACCACCTGAACCTTTCTCACGGCCACCAAGCAGGTAGATAATGATCTGATGCTCTCAGCATTAATTAATGTAGGAACATCAGGTACCTTCTGGAATTCAATTGCATTGTTGGGGTGGCTGTATTTTGTGCTGCACTGTGGTATTTGGTTCTGCTGGGGCGGTATTTTGTGCAACAATATGGCATTGCTGCCCCTGCCTATTCTGCTGTCCCTGACTATTCGTGTTGTACAGCCTTCTGACAATTTGGACCCACCAACAACATAGGGCCACTTTTAGTTTTTTTTCCAGGGCATATTTATGTTCCTGAAAATGAGCAGGTCAAGTGCTAGTGTACACTCTGTGGGACAGTCATCTTGCATGTCAGCGCATGACTGACACTGGCGTCTGGAGGTGCACCATGCGGTACACTAGATATAAATGGCGCTGTTGTTTGTATGCCTGCCACCCTGCATCCTGGACATTGTGCGTGGCTCTATCATGAGCCCTTGTTACCACTTTCTTTCTTACATTAATGAATGTCTAGTTACTTGGGCATCTTGGCATGGGAAATGATCCTGTTGAAAGAGGCCACTGCCATTATGGAATACTGCTGCAATTAAAGAAGAACTCCCGCAAAAAATTTTATTCCATGTACTGCTAGAAATGTACATGATGTAATCTGTAGTGAATGTCATTTTCTTACCAGTGTCTGTATTTTTGACTTATATCATCCTGAAGTTTCTTATCTGTGTCATGTGACTAGGAATTAGACCCACCAACTCACACAGCACCTTATGTGTGGACAGGAAGTCTAATTTTCTATGCATTCCTATGAGAGCCTCACTCTCAGTCTCATAGGAATGAATAGAGAAGTGACTGGCTTGCTGTCCTGGGTCAGTTGGAGGTCAGGGAGTTGGTCACATGACCCAGCTACAATAAGAAGAGAGTGGAAACTCTCAATTTCAGCCTCTGATAAGAAAATGACATTCACTACAGATTATATCATGCACCTTTCTAACAGGTCAGAGAATAAAAAAATTTGCGGGAGTTCTTATTTAAGGGGTGTACTTGGTTGGTACAAAGCATTGGTACAGTAGTGTCAAGGTAATATCCATATGAATGCCAGGACCCAACGTTTCCCAGCAGAACACAGCCTCCAACAGCTTTTCGTCTTCCCATTGTGCATCCTAAGGCCATCTCTTCCCCAGCTAAGTGAGCCACACACAAGATATAGAAGAAAAATGTGATCAGAACAGGCCGTCTTCTTCCATAGTCCAGCTCTACCCACATGTCCATATTCCAGCTGCTACCCACATGCCCATTGTAGGTGCCTTTGGTAGTGTAGAGGTGTGAGCATGGGTACTCTGACCAGCCTGCGACTACAAAGCCCTGTACTCAACATGCTGCAGTGCATTACATATTCTGGCCTTTCTATAATAACCAACATTAGCTTTTCTGCAGTTTGTCCTACAGTAGCTCTTTTGTGTCTTGGACCAGACAGGCTAGGCTTTGCTCTGCATGTGCTAGCATGACCCCGTCAATGATCTAACAGTTGTCCTTCCTTGGACCACTTTTGGAAGGTACTAAGCACTGCACACCAGGAACAGCCCCCATAAACTGCTGTTTTGGAGATGCTCTGACCCAAATGTCTAGCTATTGCAACTTAGCCCTTGCTGAGATCCTCACACTTGCCCATTTTTCCTACTTCCAACACAGAAACTTTTATAACTGACTTCACTTGCCTAATATATTCCACCCCTTGACAGGTTCCATTGAAACGAGACAATCAATGTTATTCACTTCATGTGTCAGTGGTTTTAAATGCTCTGGATAGATCATCAGCATTTGATCAGTGGGGGAGAGGGGTGTCCGACACCAGGATGTGAGAGGCCCCAGCACTCACGTGAGCCCTGCTTCCTTCTAACAGCTTACCCTACATCTTTCTTGACCATCGACCATGTGGCCTGGGCGCAACTCAGCCCTGTATTGAATGGGGCTGAGCTGTGCCTAGGCCACGTGACCAATAGTCGTGACATCACTAGCTTAGGGTAAGGAGCACCGAGGCCTTCGCAAACAGCTGATTGGCGAGTGTTCTGGATGTCAGACCTCCACCAATAAGATGCTGTTGACCTATCCAGAGGACAGGTCATCAGTTACAAAGAGTCAGATAACCCCTTTAAAGTTAAAGGGGTATTCCCATCTCACACATGTAGTTTGTATAATTAGATATAGCCATACCAATATTATTACTAATAGAATGTACTTATATAAAATATACCGTTTAGAAGATTTTCCTATTTGTATATCCATTGTCCCACACACATCAGTCAGGCCGTTGCCCCTAGTTACGGCCACCGTGGTCATGTAGTAGTGGTGGCCGGCTTGCACATTTTCAATCCCGCTCTGAGGTAACTGCTGTATTGTGAACGCACATTACATCAGCATGCGCAGACACATCTTAGGGTTGTAGCATTTTTGTCTGCGTTTCCAAAAAGCAGAGAAACTAATCCTGTTCCAAGATCAATTCATCTCTATGGAGCAGGATCCGTTTATAAAGTCTGCGTTTTGGACGGATCCTGACCATTGCGTTTTGGACTGGTAGCGTCCAAAACGCAGATGTGAAAGTACCCTAAGATGTGTCTCCGCATGCTCATGCAATGTGCGTTCATAATACAGCAGTTACCTCTGCTGAGCGGGTTTGAACAAGAGCAAGTTAACCACCACTACTACATGTCCGCGGTGGTCGTAACTAGGGGCAACGGCCTGACTGATGTGTGTGGGACAATGGATATACAAATAGGCAAATCTTCTAAACGGTACATTTTATATAAATACATTCGATTAGTAATAATATTGGTATGGCTATATCTAACTATACAGACCACATTTGTGAGATAGGAATACCCCTTTAAGGCTACAGCATGTATGGATCTGATCTAAAACATATGTTATCATTATACGTGTAATGTTTCTTTAAAATGCTTCAATTTACTAAAGATCATTCCCCTAAGTGATTTAAAGAACAATCAGTTAGTCATTGAATGTCTATTAGTTTCACTCCTTCCCGAGGTTAGTTAGAGGTTGTACTACATATCATAGGATGATGGAATCAATACCATTTATTGGTGTCCTGGCAGCTGTAATTGCAATGACACACTGACATACATGAACAGAGGAAAAGTGGAGCTCTCCAGGGAACAGGCGAAGAAAACTAAAGCAGCGCTCATTTCATATTACAAAGGAAAAGACTTACATGCCCAAAGGGAATATATCACCTATACTTATTAACGATTAAAACCAATAGTGGAATATATTCCTTTTTCTTAATCTGTTTTTATTTTATGATTGTAGATATTTTTATTCTATTTTCTGTACATGATTATGGGGTAGCCATCATGCCTGAGCTACTGTTAAGATCATTTAGAGATACCCTTTACAGCATCCACATGGACCATGGGCACAATGGACAGACGACTCATTGACATCTATGAGAGAGTTGTCACGACCTGCTTACAGAGATCATTGTGCAGGGAGGGGGAGTAGATCAGCTGTGACCACCTATTGTGAGTGGTGGATCCTGTATTTTTTATACAGAGGTGTTACTTGTTATTGTAATTCTGCCTGTGATGATAATGAGATGACTGCCAAAAAGTGATCTTTACAGAACAGGAAGTGTCGGTATACTATGAATCTAGCCAGTTGTCAGTGCAATATATTTAGGACATTTTATTTTATTCTGCCAGATTCTGCAAGTGCCAGGGCTGGGCTTTACTGTCAACTGCTCGGAGCTACTTCACAGCCCCTTTCAGTCCCTGTACTCTGAGTGACAACTCTAGCATCTAGTCAGGAGACCACTACAGCTGTCACACAGGAGAGGTACTCAGAGAGGCTGTGAATGCTGAGAACACTTTATAGTGTTCTCTGGTGCACAAGCAGGAGCAGTATAGTCATCTCTGGTGCACAAGCAGGAGCAGAATTTACCACAATAAACGTTCATATTCACACTACTTGTATATACTTGTTCTGCTACCCCCCCCCCTCTCATGCTGACTGACTCGCTAATGTTGATAACTAGTGCATGGAAAATAAAACAACTATAACAATACATTTTCACCACTCATTGGGGTAGATTTATCAAAACTGGTGTAAAGGAAAACTGACTTAGCTGTCCATAGCAACCAATCAGATTCCACCTTTCATTTTTCAGAGGCCCTTTGGAAAATGAAAGGTGGAATCTGATTGGTTGCTATGGGCAACTAAGCCAGTTTTCCTTTACACCTGTTTGATTAATCTCCCCCATTGTCTTTATCACAGCTGTCAGAACCCCGTAGATTGGATATTGGAGTACATCTAATGTTTGTACATAGTCAACCCTTTCAGGTTTGACTAAATTAAAAAAAGTATAGCTCACAGCCAAGTATTAAGCCTCATTCACACGTCGGTGTTCCACGGACGTGTGCTGTACGTGTTCTCAATGGACAGCACACGTCCCCATTCATTTTAATGTGTGTATTCACACATCAGTGTTTTAGCACGGTCCATGGGTCCATTTTTTAGCACGGATGCATGCTCTATTTTGTCCATGTTCACGGATCCATCGTACTCATTATAGTCTATGGGTCCGTGAAAACCACAGATGCAACACGCGTTCGTGTTTCATGAATCATTAGGAAGGAATGCTTTAATAATTATTTTTCAGCTGTTCAGTGTCACGGATGAAACATGGATGACACACGGACAGCAAAACACGGACACATCGACCCAACACGGATCCATCATGGACATGCAAATGAGCCTCTAGGAGAAACGGGGGCATTGCCGTTACTCCTGGAAGCTCTGCTCTCTCTGCAGCAGCCTCACCCTCTGCTCTTTGATTGACAGTGCCAGGCAGATGTGATGACGTTTACACTTCCTGGCCCTGTCAGTGAAATTGCAGACAGCGGTTGCAGAGAGAGCAGAGACTTTAGGTGTAATGGCAACACCCCCGTTGCTCCTAGAGGCTCATTTGCATATACTAAAACTTCATTTTTCTCAGCAATGCGGTTAAATAAGAACATGGGACCAACACAGATACGTTTTGCTGCCTAGCACAAATGGAACAGGTCGGAAAGTTTTGTAGGTACAAATCTGCTGACAGATACCCTGTAATTGAAAATAAGAAAGTTTTCTTAACTAATTTCTACAAATTTCTTAGTGGCTTAGCGGAAAAAATACTAATCTAAAAGTATATTATAAGGGCACAGTAAAAGCACAATGACATAGCAAAGACAATGATCAGATGGGCAAGGAAGACCAATATTAAAATGTGTCTTTCAAAGAGACGTGGCCTCATTTCAACGATATCAGCACACTGCAGTGCAAATAATCCCTTCTGCATATGAATGGTAAATCGGATTCCATAATCCATAGACAGACACGTCACTTTATTTCTGTTCTGGGTTTATGTCATTTCCCTTATCTCTGTAGTATTTACATTCCATTTCTCCATCTCTTTGAAACTTACTTCCAGTACCGGACGGATTAAAAAGATATTTTCAATCATGGATTACAAAGGATATTTACCCTTATCAAGAAGCAATTACATTACTTCCACCTGTATACAAAGGGAAGGATTAAAACCCACTGCTAAAGGGAGCCACAGACAAGATGCTGCAGAGTCAAAAGGATTTGAGCGCTTGTTAAGAACATCACTCCAATTAGCTGAGGTCATTTTAAAAATGTGGC
Source organism: Rhinella marina (assembly GCA_900303285.1). Classification (NCBI taxonomy): domain Eukaryota; kingdom Metazoa; phylum Chordata; class Amphibia; order Anura; family Bufonidae; genus Rhinella; species Rhinella marina. The sequence goes on along the minus strand of ONZH01025655.1, from coordinate 761,502 downwards.
ATGTGAAATGTCACTTACAAAATGGATTTCAGATATGGCTTTTCTTAGGATACAATACAACGTGTTTGGATATGGCTCTTCTCTGGTGGTATGCCGTAATGTGCGTGAGATGAACAATAGTTACATTTCACTGCCAAATATATAATATAAAACTAAACTTTATAGAAACTAATTTGAAGGAGTTATCATATGATTAATGTTACACTATAAATAAAAATTACAATCTATTTCTAACAAAGCTAGAACCAGCCCTGTATCTCACATGGATCCAGAGATCCACCCATTTATTGATCACTTTGCTCTACTAGATTTATTTCAAGGGCATGTCCTTTTTCAGGGGCACATGTACTGTCTACTGCTGAATCTCTCTCCCCGTAACTGCCACAGCTTCTAACAGAAGATAAGGTTGATGACAGTTGATGAATGGAACTGAGCATGTGCGACCACCTTGGAAAAGTTACTGAAGTAGACAGAGAAATAAAGAAAAGAACAAACAGCAGGTGGCACTATACATTTTACTGAATAACTCAGTGGCTATACTAGATTTTTAATTAAATTCAATGAGAGAAGAATCCAGATCCAGGTTTGCAAAATGTAGAATTTTTTTTCAGGAATGGGATGAGCACAGGGGCGGACTGGGAACTTAAAGTGGCCCTGGCCTTTCACAAAGCCGCACCCATCCCAGCATACTCCTACTTATTACACATACAGAAATGTACAGGCCATTAACCCTCATACACTTACAGACACTCTACACTCATCATTGTCCCCAATCTCTTCCCTCTCCTGCCCTGGTCTGGCTGTAAATCACTATAATGACACCCTCAGAAGCACCCTGGAAGGTAGCGCCCCCTACCTTCAGAACCTCCAAACACAGACCAAAGAAGCCCTGGCTTACACCGCAAACTTGCTTTCTCCACCGTTGCCCCAGGAGTGGGAGCTTATTTTAGAAACAGCTGAGAAAATTAAAATAGTTAAAGGTCTCTTATGGAGGGAGAAGGACAATTAGTAAAAAAAATAATAACATTAAAATTGCCTAAAAACACTTAAAAAATTAAAAGAACGTAATTTTAGCCCAAATGAAAGGCCTTCTGGTAATGATGGGTGATGACCATAATTATACATCACCCGTCAATATAAACTGGAACAGGAACACATATCATATTGAAACTTTGTTTTTGTATAAATTTTTGTAAGGAAACACATTTTTTATTTGCTTTTTCTTTAATGGACCTAACAAAAAGTTATTTCCAAAAAAGGTACAAAAATAAATCCCCATGGATCACAGAAAAAAAATGCAAAAATTACACAAATAACAAAAAGATTAAGAAATGACCTGATAACCCCTTTAAGAATGCATAAGGATCTACTTACTCTGTATTAAACTACTGCTATGTACATTTCTAATGAATAAAGCACGTCATGTTTAAGGTGGAATTTAAACTTGGTTGAAAAGCTTTTCATGCCCTACAGTTAATTAATCAGTTATATTCCGAGGAATATTATAAAAAACTAAACAAATCTGCTTGCGTATCCATGGATACAAACAATTTTAAATAATTATGTAAAAAATAATAAAATGACTTTCTCTTTAAGGGATTAAAGGCAAAATTGCTTCAATCATAGCGTTAGTTAGTTTTCAACGAAAGAAACCTTTGAAATCTACAACAATAGTGCCTGCAAAATTATAGAAATTGGTTGCAAATGTTTTCATAGTATTTTATTTCATTATTAATTTTGCAGTACATCAATGACATAAGTGAAAATTATAACGATTTTTGAAATTATATTACGGTATTAAACTGGGATATATTTTTATACCCTTGGAAAAAATAAGCATTATTCTCCACACTGATCCCTCACCTCCAAGGCTCCAACTCTCATTGGATCCCTGCTGGTCTCCACTCCCTTGTCCATGCTCAATACACAGAAAATGGTAGGAGATACCCGCTCAGAAAATCATTGGCCGCAGTGGTGATCCACTCCAGTCAGGGACTGGTTGAGCTGGCATCTCCAGCCATTTCCTGTTTGTTGAGGAAGGACCAGGCAATGGAGACTACTGGGGACATGGGAAGCATTAGAACAGCATCAGTGAGCCTACTTTAAGCTATTCTTTCCACAAATGGCCCCTCATCTTTCCACTTATTTCAATAGCTTGTTATCGGGCTTCCACATTGCGCCACAAGCTCTAGAAGCCCATATAAGTATCATCCCTAAAGAAGGGAAAGACACTACCCTATGCTCCAGTTACAGGCCCATCTGCCTGTTGAATTCCGATGTGAAGCTGTTTGCAAAAATCCTAGCGCAATGGTTGTCATCTAGCCTTCCACTATTAATAAATAGAGAACAAGTTGGCTTTGTCCAAGGGCGGGAAGGAAGAGATAACTCATTTAGGGTCCTCCAAGCTATTTCATATGCCTCAGGCACAAAAACCAGCCTAACCCTACTTAGCACAGATGCAGAGAAGGCTTTCGACCGCATAGACTGGCAATACATGAGATTAGTTTTGATACGGTTTGGCCTTCCTCAGCCTTATATAGATGCTATCTTCTCTCTATATCGGAACCCCACCACGAGAGTAAGAGCAAATAGGGTATTATCGAACCCGTTTAAAATTTCCCCAACTCTTTTTGCTTTAGCGCTTGAACCCCTCCTGCAATCCATTAGACAAAATGAATCAGTGGTGGGACTCCAGATCGCTAACACCAATCATCAGATTGCGCATTCGCAGATGACCTCTTACTCTTCCCGACAGACCCAGACCACTGTTTTTCCAGCTATGTTTGACACCTTTGACAAATTTGGAGAACTCTCCAATTTTAAAATTAATCTATCCAAATGTGAAGCCCTAGGCATAGGAATTCCTAAGAGAGTACAGGAATCCCTATCAGACTCATTCCCTTTTGCTTAGCCCCAAAAGCATATTACATATTTAGGAATTAAAATCTCAAGTGACCTCTCCCAACTATATATACTTAATCACACACCCCTTCTACAGGACATATCTGCGCAACTGAACACATTAGAAATCCCAATGATGTCCTGGATTGGTAGGAAAAACTTGCTACAAACATACATCCTTCCTAAAATCCTGTATCTTCTCCAAGCTGCACTGATCAATCTGCCTCCAACATTTTTTGTCAAAGTTCGACGCTTGTTCTCTGACTTCCTATGGAAAAGAACTAAGCCGCGCCTAGCTTTCTCTTGCCTAACCTTACCTAAACATAAAGGAGGCTTTGGCCTCCCTGACATCAAATTGTACTTTGTCGCAGCACAACTCAGGATCCTAAGGGAAGTGATATTCTCCAGAGATGCTCCACTGGGAATTCAGATCCTGAAATCACAATTGACCCCAAATGATTCCTACTTATTATGGAAACCAATTTCAGACATATCCCCAAGGGCTAAATTTCACCCTAATATAGCAGGCCTTATGGCAGCAAGAATTGCACTGAAAAGCCCCCAGAGCCAGCCATTAACGTACTCACCCTGGCTACCATCTAATCTTATACCTGTATCTATTCAACAAGAACCCCTACAAATGTATGGTCTATGGAACCAACTACAACACGTAACAGGAGGGAATCTCCTTTCAAGAAAGAACATTCCCCCTTTAGCAACTCTTAAAGAAGAACACCATGTTAAAAACTTGACATATCTACATTATGCCAACTTCTCAGAGTGCTGCAAAACCTTTCTCAACAAATTCTCGCATAGAGAACTTGAGTGGTTTGAGACCTTGATCGCACTCCTACAACTCCCGAAACACCTCCTCTCCATCCTCTATAAAAGATTAGTAGAGATGAGGGCTCCATTAAAACCACACTATATAATTGCATGGGAAAAAGCCCTTTATATAGACCTCTCTACTCAAGATACTAAAACAGTGCTTCTCCGATGGCACGGCTTTTCTAGATGTATCAGAACACAGGAAAATGCCTTTAAAATATTAACCACATGGTACAGGTCCCCTGACATTGTGGCGAAAATGTACTCCTCATCCACTAACTCTTGCTGGAGGTGTGGTTACTCCCCGGGATCTTTATTTCCCATATGGTGGACATGCCCTATAATCTAATTGTATTGGAAAGCAGTTGAAAAAGACATTGGAAGTATTTGTGCCTCTAAATTCACGCTGTCCCCGCAACTAGTCCTGCTAAATCTACCGGATGGAACCCATACCTTCTCTAAAAATTCCCTAGAATCTTATCTACTGATAGCAGCCGAGCTCTTAGTACCAGTGCACTGGCTTGATCCGCAAGCACCTTCTATTCAGGAATGGTACCATAGGATACATCTCATCTTTCAACTTGAGGAACTCTCTAGTTGGGAAAGATGGAAACACCCCTCCTTCCTTACAACATGGGATCCTTGGATCCGTGGAAACATGCTAATTCCGCTTGATGCCATCCATTCGCACATCATATGATGTATACTCGATGTTTACTTTACATATGTAGAGGCGCCCAGGACAGTGCCCTCTTAGTTATACACTTATGTGTTATATGTAGAACTTGCACTATTTACCGCTCTGCGGATTTGTACAGACATATATGTTATTTTGTGTACCTATCATCTTACCTATGTCCCACCCTCTCCTAAACCCCACATACCACCCACCCCTCCCTGTATTCCCTCCTAATCCTTCCCACCCCCACACCCCCTCTCCCCTTACCCCCTCCTTTATCTGAGTCATAAATATTTATGTTGTAAAAGTCCTTAAATAAGCAAAGAATTTGCCTTTGTCTTAAGAAGATAAGATGTGATGCTTTCTATGTAAGGCTACTTTCACACTAGCGGCAGGCCTGATCCGGCAGGTGAAGGGTGCTGCCGGATCCGGACTGCCGCAGCGACATGTGTGGAGCCGAAACCGCGCTCCGGCCCCACACATGTCACACAGTACATACATACACACAGACACACACACAGACATATACACAGACAAATACACATACATACTTACATGCTCCCGGCAGGTCTTCAGAGCCCTGGTGGAGCAGGACGGCTCGCACAGGTGACGATTCCCCACAGCGCCCTCTGCTGGGCGCCTGGTGGAATAGTCATCTGTGCGCGCCGTCCTGTCCCTCCGGCGCTCTGGAGACCTGCTGGGGAGCATGTAAGTATGTATGTGTATTTGTATGTATATATGTCTGTGTATGTTTATGTGTATGTCTATGTCTGTATGTGTGTATTGTGTGTATGTGGTGACGGATCCGTCATGAACTCCATTGAAAGTCATCCGGATCCGGTTACCATTGTGGTCACACCAGACGGATCCGCCCCCATTGACTTGCATTGGGGGTCATTCCGGATCCGTCTTGGTGCGGATGCCTGGACCGGAGAGCAAACCACAGCATGCTGCGGTTTATTCTCCGGTCTGAAGACGGAACTGAATGCTTTCAGGAGCATTCCGTTGTCTTCAGTTCAGTTTTGTCCCCATTGACAATGAATGGGGACAAAACTGAAGCGTTTTATTCCGGTATTGAGCCCCTATGACGGAACTCAATACCGGAATTTTAAAACGCTAGTGTGAAAGTAGCCTTACTCAGAATGTTACTTTTTGTCACTGTATATGTTTATGCAACTTTTTGACCAAAATAAAGAATTATTTAAAAAAAAAAAATTTAAAAGAACAACATCAGTGAGGTGAGTAAAGCTTCTGTTATTTTTTTTTTAGACCATTCTGCTTCTTAACTAAAAAATATCTCACAGGACAATCCTTTTAATGGTAAAACAGTCCAAATACAGAGAGTACAGTGTTTCACTGTACGGCGGCGGCCTCAGGAAGCGCACGGCGTCATAGCAACCAATGACGCCGTGCGCTCAGCACAGGCCGGGGTTTCATGGCCCGTATACGGCTGTGAAACACGGTCGTCTGAATGGGGTCTAAATCTGAGGATACAGAAGTGTACTTATGTCACATCATAATCCTATAAGATATGGGCTTTCGCCCTACACAAAATGATTTTAGTATACTGTTAGATAGATGCAGGAACCTAGAAATAATACATTGTCCCTTAAATCCATTTAAAAGTCAATAAAAATTAATTTTTCCCAAAACCCCTTGAAAAGGGACATAGAGGAAAAATGGTGGGGGAGAAAATTCATGCACAGGCTATCCCACCACATTTTGCAATGAAACTATACATGGTACTTACAATGTGACAAGCAGAAGACTTACTGCTAGTGAAGTACTATACGAGGAAACGAGATCTACACTAATGGGATATACACCATGACATGAGATAGTCCTAGGATATAGTTATGTGTTGCAGCTACCCACGTTACTATGTACTTGGTCGGAACAGGCTTGTATTACATTGTGTCCTATGACTGACCGCTCTCTTTCCCCATTGGGTTCCCTGGGTTCTGTCAAATTTGAGGCATCACTGTCTTACTTAGATGGCCATTCATCTGCATGGCTGCCATATAATGCCACATGTCCTATATAGTGGTTGCTGCTAGGGTGATGCATCAGTGGTTTTGGCTTCCCCTGGCTTAAAGGGGTTATCCTAGACTATTAAATGCCCCCATATGCTCGGGCCCCTAACAATGAATATACTTACCTGGCTCCCCGCGCCGCTCCTGCTCCCGCCACTGCCGCTGCTGCTTCTCTCTGTGCGTGGATGAAAACATCTGGTATCGGGGGGGAGCAACCAATGGCAGGCGGGGATGGCGACAAGCTTCCCTAGCATCACAGGTGATGCAGGGGAGGTTCGTCCCTGCCTGCCATTGGTTGCTTTCCCCCGATACCAGATGTTTTAATCCGCGTACGGGGAAAAGCAGCAGCGGTGGTGCAGGGTCAAGGAGCGGCGCGGGGAGCCAGGTAAGTATATTCATTTTGAGGGGCTCGGGCGTATTGGCGGCATTTAATAGTTTTGGATAACCCCATTGTATTAATAGTGGCCTAATTTTAAATGGTGAGAATAAAGAAGTATGAGTAGTGGCTCACCAGTCAGCAATTTATTGGATTTGATGTGCTTCTAATCACTTGCTATACCCTTAGCAAAAATATGGTGTTGTCTCTGATGAGACACCTCCTCTAACATGGCAAACATGCTTCTCAGAGCTGACATTACTCTTTGTACAGAAATGTGGGAAAAGGTAATCTTACCAGAACACCAGCGTTTCAAGGAAAGATATTCCGACATCAGATGCACCCACAACTACAATACGGGCATTGATGGTTGCTTTGGGCTCCAAGGTAAGCTTCCGATTGATGTGGTACAATGCATAAGGAGGCTGTAGAAAAGAAGAAAACAGGAGACTGAATAAACAGTATAAACACTCATGGGGCCATTTATCAAACTGGTGTAAAGTTGCCCATAGCAACCAATTAGATTCCACCTTTCATTTTTGACAGCTCCTTTGGAAAATGAAAGGTTGAATCTGATTGGTTGCCATGGGCAACTAAGACAGTTCTACTTTACACCAGTTTGATAAATAAGCCCATCAGTGACTAAATCTGAACACTGCGTTTATTAGGATATTGGAGCAGTACATGAGTTCCTTTGTTCATATTTATGACTCGAGCAAAGGAGTTTTGATAGCATTTTTCTATAAAGAAATAAGAAGAGGATTATTTATACTGGTGCATCATCGGAGCGGTACTTCAGTGTTTTCTTGAGTGCACCATTTTCATACTTATTAACAGGGTGTGCATGGATCAGACCAGCCAGTCTTCTGCCACTTTTGTAATAAAAAAGGTTGGCAAAATATCTTTCAATGCATTTATGCCACAAAATTGGGGTTAATACATTGATAAATCAGCCCCCTAGATTCTAATACATAGCAGGACTGTTACGGATCAGTGAGTGTGAACCCACTGTGTCAACCAACCAGTTTTACTTTGGGCTAAACCTAAGGGTGTTATTTTAGCGATCCCTCGGTATTCACTCTTTTGTAAGCACCGGGAGCTCAGGATACAGAAGACACAGGAAAGCTAAAGGAAAACCACAGAAGCAGTCTGAACAGTCACTACAGCTTGAAGGAAGGACACACGCAGGGAGGGCAGGCTGGTGCACAGACAGGATCAAATGCAGGATAAACATAGTCGAAACGCAGGAGAAACACAGAAGAAGCACTAGACTTCAACACTTGTGATGGTCACCAGGGAACCATAACACTCAGGCACCATCTTCTTGGAGAGGGTGCCTTAAATACCCAATAACATTGGCCCTAAGGGGACAGTGGCTAGAGCACTAGCCAGAAGTACAGAGGCAGCAACACGGTGAGTAGTGCGGCGTCTATACTCATAGGGGAGAGCAGGGTAGCTGCGGCCATGGACAGATGCCCTAACAGGGACATTTATCAAATCTGGTGGTGTAAAAATGTTGTTAGCGATGTCGCATGCAACATTTTGTGTAAAATTTGCGACTCTGAGAAATGGAGTGAAGTTGGTCAGAATTACATTAGAACACTTTTATGTCTCATTTATGATGTGTGACTTTTTAAAAAGTCGGAAAAAAGTCACATCTCCACATGAGGCAACCCCATGGTGTACTTTCATTGACAGTGGCGAAACCACATCACACTTGCGCCAAATGTAATAAAACCCAGTGCCATTTCCATAAATCTGGCGCAGGTGTGCAAAGCAGCTCCAGTCTAAAAACCTCAAACACACCTACATTGATAAATACCCCCATAGTTTTCCCAACCACACGCAAGTGTTTTTCACACAAACATTTTTCTATACTACCCTACATACCAAAATGTATCAAATGAAATAGTCGTCCTGTACTTTATTTATAAAGATAAAGCTTAGAACATAGAAGGAAAGAATTACGGCTCATTTAAAAGAGGAGACATAAATCCCGTATGTCATTTTAGAAAGTGGTTTGCTTTCTGTTTATCCTTCTACCACTTGATACAAACAGATTACATTCAGTTTATAAAATTATAATCCATTGTAGATTTTAAGACTAAAAATCTTTTCTTAAGACCACCATTAAAAATGACTAAATATTCCGCATAAATCCTCAAAGTAAAACAAACTAAAAAAGATTATAAAGCAGATTGATTCCTATCTTATATAGAAGAAATGTTCTAGTGTCCACATTTTTGTTTGAAATATCAGCCAAGTAGTAATATCTTTTCTTCTCCTCTACAGTAAGCACATGCCCTGTTAATCTAAGCTTTGTCCAGAGGAATTCTGACATCCAGTGGCCACAGAAGGTACCTTTTACTCTTCAAACTAGGCTACATGAAAAGCATCATATGCTATAAGGTAAGTACTTGCTTGACATATGCTCGTCATGTAAGGTGATTTATGATGAAGTCAAGGGTTTTATAATTTACTCCCTGCTCAAACTGAATGAAAGTGGGTGCATACTTCAAACAGAAAACAAGGGCTGGATTAACCTTGGGGCAGTGGCGGTCCTAAAGCAGTTGGAGACTGGGCCATCTTCCCTGTTGTTGATACTTTTTTTTAATTACGTATGACTTTGAAAACAATATTCGTATTTGTATGGTTATATAGTCGTCGCATCTTTCTTTCGAGGATACATGAGGCTTTATTTTTATGTCATTCTTTTATTTGATATTTTTGTTTTTCTACCCAGGAAAATGTAAAAAGAAAGAAAAAGCTGAAAATATATATTTTTAATACTTCTCTATTTTTTAATAGAATACAGTACAACTAAAATTTCTCAAATTGTGTGCCCTTTCTTTTACAGTCATTTTTATATTAGGAATATATTCCCTGTTCATGGCCAGACATTTGGGATTTTATGTTTTTTCAGAACATGCAACTTTGAAAGCAACAAATTTGTTTCATGCGCCTATTTAAAAATAGTTTAATTATTCTTTCAGTTATACATGTGGCTTTATTATAATGTCATTTTTATTTTGGTATTTTTTGTTTTTATACCTGGGAAAACGTAAAAAGAAAGAAAACATGGAAAAATAGTATGTTTTTGTTTTATACTTTAAAAAAAAAAATTGTAATAGAATACAGTGCAACTAAAATTATTTTTCAACTTGTGTCCCCATTCTTTTAAAGTCATTTTAATATTGGGAATAAATAGGTTATGGCAAGCAGAAAAGGGGCTTTGTCTCTATTTATTATTTTACACACTGTGCTCCTCATGAGATCATACAAAACCTTTGATGGGAGTACGTTTTAACATATTACATATTTTAGCCCCAGTTAGGCAAGAAAAGCCTTGAGAACCTCACTGCAGAGCTAATCTGGGAGTGATAAGACCCCGCAGCTCCTGCAGTTAGCCGGCAACCGGCAATCACATGATCACTGGGAGGAGAGGAGGAATCGTTATGCTGCTTTCTTTTCTGTATAGAATCATTGAGCATCATGTATAAGGACAGTGTCGGACTGGGGTGCCTAGGACCGACCAGTAAAATTTATTTTGGGAGCCCACCATACGGATACATTCAAATATCACCTGCTCACACGGAGCAAGATGCTACTAGATGATTGAATATAGGGGTCCCTGCAGCAACTTTGAGAAGGTAGGTCCTGGGGAAAAGAGGATACTGGTAGCTTTCCTCTATACCTAGAAGTCATCTCATCTCTGATTGTGTCTATGATAATAAACTGGGGAGTTTATTTAATAATCTATCAGGTTTTTATATGAACATAGGCTGGTGGGGGTGCTGTACATTGAATATATGTATGTAGTGTAGTAAGTCTACCATGTTACGTGCCACTTGTGCATGGGGTGGGAGACTAGGGGCCCACCTTGCTCAGGGGCCCACCGTGGCATTCACCTGTACCCCTGTGGGCCAGTCCGAGCCTGTATACGGAGAACAGGAAGGCAGAGGCAGAAATAAACCGTCTCTGGATTCTCAATGAGGAGTCCGGCTGTCACTGACAACAGACTTCCCCATTCCATGTGCACCTTTCAGAGTTACATGCAGAGCTACCAGACAAGTGTCAGACATTTAGGTGAGTTTACAGTGTACATCAACACTTGAGCAGAATTATACACTTATACCATTTCAATGGGACCACAAAATATGCAGACAGCACACCATGTGCTGTACGTAACCGTAGTTCTGTTCCACGGCCCCGCAAGAAAGATAGAGCAAGTCCTATTCTTGTCAGCAATCACAGACAAGAATAGTCATTTCTATCATTGGGCCGGCCAAGTGCGGTCCAAAAAATGCAGATCGCATACAGGCGGTATCCGTGTCTTGCGGATCCGCAATTTGCGGACCACAAGACACTACGGCCGTCTGAATGAGCCTTATAATGATCTTGGGTCACAGGCTTTATTATAGTCCAGAGCTGCATTGAGAGTCCTGCAGCCTTCAGAGCTTAAAGAGGACCTTTCACCACTTCTGACATGCCTGTTTTAATAACTCCATGCATTCCTCACGTAATAACAATTCTGGAACATCTATTCTTATGTCTCTATGTTGTGCCATTCCTTTATTATTTGCACTAGAAGTTATGAACTACTATTTGCCTTCAGTAAAGGAACAGAGGGGAGGTGACCAGTTGGGGGTGTGTACCTGCACAGACTGACTCTAGCCAATCAGTGCTGCCATGTTCAGACTGTGCAGGGACACCCCCCCCCAACTGGTTACCTCCCCTCTGTTCCCTTACTGAAGACAAATAGCAATTCATTCATAACTTCTAGTAGAAATAATAAAGGAATGGCACAACATACAGACATAAGAATAGATGTTCCAGAATTGTTATTACATAGGGAATGCATGAAGCTATTAAAACAGACATGTCAGGATTGGTGAAAGGTCCTCTTTAAACCCTTCTGCCTTATTGGTTGGCTCAATGTCCGCACTTTGAACTTTGCTCTATTGACTTGAAAAAAAAAAAATCTATATATACTGGTTCGGTTTTGATACCATATTAATGAGCCATTTTTACTACTAAAAAAAATGGGCACAGTATAAAAATAAAATAAAAAATATTCATCCTTAGAATGTATCGTTCCAATAGACCCCGTGAACCAAAAACCTTATTTGCATAAAAATATAAAGAAGTATTTCTCAGGATAAGAGGACTGGATTTTCACAAGAAGGGTATGGTAATGTTCAGGGCACCTACCCTACATGAAGGTGAGAGACTCCCTTTAATTGTTATGTAAATTAGGATGTTAATTTACCTATCACTTGTATCCTGCATTGATGAATGGTAGAAGTCTCTGCATCCATAACTACAATTAAACAATAGCCTGACAACCCGCTTTTGCCTCACAATTTTACAATGTAAATTATACTGGGAGAGAAAATCTCATAACTATGAGTTAATAAGCATATAAACATCATTCTTTATAATGAAGAATCATTTATCTCATGGATGTCTATAAATCAGGGTAAGGTCTAAGAGGTTTCTGCATATATTATCCATGGGGAGGCTTACGGTTTCCAGCTGAACAATATGTGTTGCAGCAATTACCTCAGTAACAGTTGGGTATCTCAACCGTTAACACGCTCAGGGTTTAAGAAGATAAAAGACTCCTACGACATGCACATAGTAACAGATTTTCTTTCATCAGACCTAGAAACAGGGTTCTTGATAAGTAAATTGATGTAAAAGCTGACATTATACAACTTGACCATGCATTAGTAGGAAAACATATGGAGTACTACTTATCAATCATGATATGAAGATATCTGCTGGTCTGCTTGTCGGGTAATTAAACAAAAAGCCATAACGTGGAGGTATTTATCAGATGCTGTCTGGGCTTGTTTTCCAAGCCATAAGGCCCAGCGCTATGTCAACTCATCAATATTGCATAAGGTTTGAACAAATGTTCCACATGGACTGCAGAATGAAGATACAGATGCCTTTGAGGGCTTCAAGAACAATGTAAATAGCTTTGGGGACCAAACAGAAGGAAATTACTAATCATCTACTGGAAATGCAATTTACTTATTGTGAACTGGACCAATAACTGGAAGCCTCAATTTAACCACATCTTACCATTTGAGAAACATATTTACACTGAAAACGGCCATCTAAGTTTGATAAAAATGTTATCTGGTATCAGTAACCATTTACTTCTCTTCTAGAACTCATATTACCCTAAACAACCAACCATCAAATTAATGACATCCAGCTCCAGAGACCAAGCAAGTGGCCACAACTGTTTGATAGCATATTGGACACCTCCTCCTCTGGTCCTGGCTTCAGCAGAGGCCTTGCTAGATTTGGTCGCAACTCTCCTGCTTGCCACAGCCAGTGGTGTCAGGTTGTTGGGAAAAATGGAGCTCGCTGATGTCATCAGGTGACCTATTTAAAGGGGAATCAACCTGCTATTTCTTGCCTGCATATTAAGGTATTCATCTCTGCCTGGTTCCTGTTCCAGTTGTGAGTCTGATCTTGACTCCTGTTTGACAATGACTCAGTTTGATTCTGTTTGACTCAGTCTTTTTCCTGGATATTGATCCTTCTTTGCACTTTGGATAGCAAATCTGGTACTGGTTGTTCTACTCCTGACTAAATTTTCATATTGTCTTCTGGCATATCGCATCCTGACTACTCTTCTGGTGATCTCACTTGATTTGAGGACAGGCCATCAATATAAAAATCCCGGACAACCCCTTTAAATAAAAGTATTTTAAAATATATCTCAACTGTTTTCCAATGCCTATTCTGTCAGCTAATTAACGAGATACTCCCTGATACACATTGCGGATCATTGTTCTTTGTTTAATTGTTTTGTACTTGGATTCCATTCCTTTTGATTTTGCACTGTGTGATTTGTTGATGGGAGTTTGGGGAGTTGTGGGTACCATATGATGCCCTGTGTGCCGTGGAGTCATGTCTCTCCATTCATTTATGTCATACATTGTGAATTGTATCCACACGATGCTGTTTGTTGATAACTTCAAAATAAAATAAAAACTTTATGATTAAAAAAAATATATCAACTGGACTTGGGAGCACATTGTGCAATGTCTGATGTCACTATAAAGCCCAAAAAGCACTAGTGTTTGTACAAAGGAACGATTGAATCTAAATTTAGGCGACCATTAAAGGGAACCTGTCGTGTTTAACATGGTGTCTGAGCTGAAGGCAGCATGTTATAGAGCAGAAGGAGCTGAGCAGATTGATATATGGTTTAATGGGAAAATATTCAGTAAAACTATTTATTCATTTATATCTGTGCTTGCACCAGGCTTTGAAGTCCAGGAGGCGGTCCTATCAGTGATTGACAGCCTTCCCTCTATGACTGTGTATACACAGATAGCTGTCAATCACTGATCGGACCGCCTCCTGGACTTCAAAGCCCAGAATGAGTACAGATTTAAATTAATACATTTTACTGAATATTTTCCCATAAAACTATATATCAATCTGCTCAGCTCCTCCTGCTCTATAACATGCTGCATTTGGATTATTTTACATTTTCAAGGCGAGAGGTTCCCTTTAAATCAGGGATGTTTAACCTGCTACCTTCCAGCTGTTGCAAAACTACAACTCCTAGCATGCCATAATACCTGTAGGCTGTCCAGGCATACTGGGAATTGTAGTTTTACAACATCCGGAGGGCCGCAGATTGGGCGTTCCTGCTGTAAATGATTGCTTTAGTGCAGTATCTTTGATATTCCTCTGAATTTCCTCTTGCATCTCCATATGGTAGGCTTTAAAGGCCCCAGGTCTGGTCATTCATTTCTGAGTTTAATGATGGCAGAACAGAATTACTGATTAACAAGCTAAATGCTTGAAATAAGATCCGGGGTTCATCATGCTTTCACTTCCCAAGTCAAAGCGGTGAATTTATGGAACAGATCTGCACTGCAAACACATTACTTGGAAAGTGCTGGCTGACAGTAAATGTCCTCGGAGTGAAAGTCAGCAGGTTTCATGTGTTTTTCCCATTACATCTCATTTGAGAGCTTGACTATTACCCAATGATGGCAGGCAGCAGATGGCATTGTTAGCAGGAATGTCCCCAATGTTTGTCACTTCTGCACATTTGCGAAAATTAAAAGGAAGATGACCTACCTTGCCTCAAAAGCAAGATGTCAGCAGCATACAGGTGTTAATGGCATTTATGGAAAGGCTGAATGATCATTGTGCAGAAAGAACAAGACAGTCTTTTCAGCTGCCTCGGACTAGTTAACAAGTAGCCATCTGAATGCATAAAAAGAAAGAATTGCATTTCATCAATAAAAGACAGCAAGAAGATTTAATGAGGGTAAAATGGAGCTGCAAAATAAGCAGATGAGCGCGAGACGGCTTGGGGAACAATTAAAAAGGCCATCAAGCCACAGCTCGACAGTTGAAGTATTCTGTTGTGTGTGACACAGGCTTAGTACATAGGACTGCTTTATGAAAGCTTTTTCAGTCTACGGCCATGATTTAAAGAGAACCTGCCCCGGGTCTTTTATCAAAGGAACATTCTAAAGGTTAACTCTATTTTATACGCTGCCAAATATGTAGAAATCACATTTTTGAAGCCAAAATCAGCAGTGGATCATAAGAGGAGAGAAAGTATACAGGACAGACACAACTTCTCCCCTTTCTTTGAATTCACTCCTGGGTTTGGCTTCAAAAACTGCACCAGAAAATCTGTCCGTGTGGCAGCAGCCTTATTTGACATTTCTAATTCATAAAAAAAATACAGTTCCAGAAAACTTTAACTTGACTTTTAGAGACTGTTGTTGTTCAGTATTGATGACCCTATAATATCTGATCAATGGGGTTCTGACTTCTGGCACCCCCCAATCAGCTGTTTGAAGAGGTTACACTGCTCCAGTGAGCCCTGCGGCCTCTTCCTAGGCCAGTGACGTCATGTTCATCACTCACATGTCCTATGTGCAGTCCAGCCCCATTTATGTGAGTGGGCCTGGGCTGCAATATCAAGCATAGATGTTATACATTGTACACAGCTGTGATTGCAATGCTGTGAAGAGGCCACAATGCTCATCGAAGTGCCGCGGCCTCTTCAAACGGCTGATCGGTGGAGGTCCTGGGAATTGGACTCCCACCAATCTCATATTAATGACCTATTCTGAGGACAGGTCATCAATATTGTATCACTGGAAATAAACCCTTTAAAGGGGTTGACCAAGATTTTGATAGTAGATTGGCCAGGGTCCAAGACCCCGCAACCCCACAAATAAGGTGTTACCTTGTAGCTCCAGAATCAGAAGTCACTGACGAAACTACACAGCTACATCCATTGTGTAGTGGACTGAGCTAGTAACTGCAGCTCTGCTCCCACTCAACTGAAGGGGAATGGTTTTGAGTTTTTTTTTTTACATTTTACAAAGCCTCCTGCTCCCTGACAAATTTTAACAAGTGGGAGTTAGCTAATACTAGGTATGGCGAATTTGGAATGTACAGTACATCTGCATCAAGATAGATGGATGAATGTATGATGAAAGCCATGTATTATCTACAGGGCACAGGAAGATACCTGGAGTATCCCTCAGTAATAACTTAGGATCACAAGGAATGATGGAGTTTGCCAGTTGTCATTCTTTGGCTCCATTTACCGATAAAGGCCAAGAGATTGTCCTCCATCAGGGTGGTGTTGGCACACTTTTTTTACTGTATGGGCACAGTCTATACAGTGTCAGTCTATACAGTGTGCAATAGGCTACACAGTGGCATACATCAGATAATCCTCTGAAATATTGCTCTGATGTGAACAGATCCTCAAGCTCCATCCAGTCTTTTGCAGGCACATTTTGTTGCAGACCCCATGCCAAAAAGCTACCTGGAGTCCACCTCACATTGTTTTAAATGGGAGGCCATGCTGCCTTTCTAACACCTGTGGTTTATTGCCAGAATTGCCGTGGCGTCCAAAACTCCATTGAATGGTCCTACACTGCTGATGGGTCCACCACATTCAAACTGAAAAACCATGGCACAAACTTGAGGGGTTTCAGCCATCAAACACATGGCAGATTTTGCCTCTACAAAATCCTCTGTGCTAACAGGGCAGTGTTTAAGATCCAAAAGACCTATGGTAACTATATAATGAATTGAGACAAAGGCACTAAAATGGTTAACGCCCCTTTCCCTAACATAACCAGTGCTGCTTTTATCAAAATGAAAGGTATTATTCTGTGGAGCTGAACTCTGTTGTCTATTGACATTAACAACCACTTGACCCAATGTCTCTGTGTTCATTATTTCATAAGAAAACCTAATTTTAGTAACGTACACAGAGAATGGAATACAAAGTTCCAACATTTACAAGCTTCAGAAAATATCATTTTTTTGGTGCTTCATTGTGACAAGGCCATAGATTGTGCTACTGTTTTAGAAGAGTCGGTGAAGTAGACTGATCTCATACACCAATCATCTGCTTTTAACATATGCTTTGCGGTGCCAGGAAAGGGGGCCAGCAACTGTTTCAACCATCACTTGACGGCTACAGTGGGGAAAAAAAGTATTTAGTCAGCCACCAATTGTGCAAGTTCTCCCACTTAAAAAGATGAGAGAGTCCTGTAATTGACATCATAGCTAGACCTCAACTATAGTAACATACATAGTAACATAGTTTGTAAGGCCGAAAAAAGACATCTGTCCATCCAGTTCAGCCTGTTTTCCTACAAGTTGAAATTTCTCATTTTGTCTCTCATCGTTGAGGTCTACCTATGATGTCAATTACAGGTCTCTCTCATCTTTTGAAGTGGGAGAACTTGCACAATTGGTGGCTGACTAAATACTTTTTTCCCCACTGTACATATAAAATAGCAGCACCCCAAATCACAAAAGTGTGCTAACATGGACCTGTCACCTACAGCAATCAATATGAGTCCATTCCAAGACTTCATATCTCCCAAGATATCAATGGGTGTGACCATAAGAGTAACACGCACAAGAGACACGGGGAGAGGTTTGACTGACCTGGTGACTAAAGAAATCTCCATCAGTGTTGCCAAACTGAATTTTTCTTTTCTCTGGGCAACATATCTAAAAATCACGAATGGCCAAAGATGTTTTACAGACAAAGTAGACAACCATAATGAATGTCACAGTTGGTAAGTGATTCACGTCTGTAGCTCAGTATACTGATATTACCAGTATTTACTGTGAGCTCCAAATGCTCAAGTACCACCAGCCTTAAAGTAGAACTCCCACAAAAATCTTTATTCTCTGACCTGTTAGAAAGATATGTTATGTAAATTGTAGTGAAGATAATCTTCTTACCAGTGATTGTATTTGTGAGTTATCCACTCCTTTCTGATCCTCAGCTGTGTCATGTGACCAACACTTTGACTTTCCAAATGACACAGCATCTTATGTGTGGACAGGAAGACAGTTTCTCTATGTGTTCCTATGTAACCTCAACGTCAGTCTCATAGGAATGAATAGAGAAGTAACTGACTTCCTGTCCTGTGTCAGTTGGAAATCAGAGTGCTGGTCACATGACACAGCTAAGGATCAGAAAGGAGGTTATAACTCACAAATACAGACACCGGTAAGAAAATTACCTTCAATACAGTTTACATCATGTACCTTTCTAACAAGTCAGAGAATAACATTTTTGTGGGAGTGCTTCTTTAAAAAAATGATGGACCCATCTATTTGTTTTTCACATACAACAGAAAAAAAAAGTTCCATATTTTTACAGGCTGACTGGAATTTCTGGATGGTTGGCAACCCTGATCCATGATCTCCATAAATTCATAAAACCAAGCTACACAAGCCGCTGCATTACAGATGAAATATTGAGAAAAAGAGAACTTACATTTTAGGTGACTTCAGATTGGGATATGTCCTGATGGGTTTGGTAGCAATCGTGATGAACGGGATTAGCCATAAGGGCCAAGGTATGTATACAGTAATATTAATATTTCAAGTTTCCTAACTTTTACATCTAGACCTGAGAAACACAAAACTTGACTAAGGAAAAGTCTAAGCGGGGCATATATCAAGGCTTTTACTCCACAATAGGCCCTTTGGTCCTTTACGCGACTTTTCTAAAGTGACAAAAAAGGGAGCGTGCTGAAGGCAGGGAATGAGCAGCACAGCAGGGCCGACACATTTTCTGGCGTGAATAAAGACAGAAATCTACAGCAGCTAGGAGGCTGCCATAGATTTTAGTCTGTCACACAGCCTGCGAAAGATGCAACAAATCTATGAGAGGCGTGCCCCTCTGCAGAAATTTCGTAGACCCTCCACCTGCTCAGAAAACATTGGTTCTGATAAATGTCCCCCTAAGTCTTTGTCATAGAATTATGATTTGGAAGCTGTATATAAATAATACTGTCGGATTCCTACAAGAGTGGTACAATGCAGCATTGAATGGATCTCATGATATGTCGCCACCTGTGTCCATCGCGTGGCTGACCCAGAACTGCATTATGGTTTAGGATAGAAAAAGGCGACGCACAACAACCTAGTAAAGTCGTGTTTGACTGTGTTCAGAGCCGGCTGCCTCCACGTGAAAAAGAAAACAGGAGGAAAGAAAAATAAGCTGTGAAAAACAGGTCAGTTATTCTACATAATGATTTCACCTATTCTTCTCTTGTATCAATAATTACATAATTACTATGAGCAGATGGATTGCGGCACACAACCAGATGGCGAGGATGGTGAAGACGTAAACAGGGCTGAGAATTGATGATTTCACTTCCAAACAAGGATTCCATTACTTCACCAAAAAAATAATAAATGATTGCAAATATAGTTTGGGAACGCAAAGACTAGATCAGAATACACCCAAGTTCACAATTTTTCTGATGCCATAACACGACGACACTACTGTGAGCATTTGATCTTCCAGTAAATTTGCAAACAACATCTTGCAAAAGACAACAGGGAATATTTTCTAGGCTCATCATGTTCAATGGCGGTTGGCAGTTCTTTCTACACTAATCTACATTATTAAAACATAATTCAACAATATTTGTCTGCATAAAAAGCTCTACAACTTTGCAAATACTTTGCTGTTTTTCACTCCAATTATATATACTGTACAGTAGGGCTGGGCGATTAATCAAATTAATTCGATTAAGTCGCCAATTGAAAGCCTCACAATTTTATTTCTTAGGAAAATAGTGAACTGGATTTTCCTAAAATGGCGCCCGCCAGATAAAATAAAAAAAATCTCTCACCTGTCCTGCGCCACAGCTCCGCTCCGGTGTCTGGCGCTCCTCTTCTTCTCCGGGGGTCGCGCTGCACTGTACGCGGTCAGGACGTAATGCGCGCACTCTGACCAGACGCTGCACACAGTCAGGTGACAGTGCAGCGCCGGGAGAAATAGACTGAGGAGCGCCGGACCTGGAGCGGAGCCGCGGCGCAGGACAGGTAAGGGATTTTTTTATTTTATTCTCATGGTGGCCTAGTGGGCTGTTCTGAGGGCTGAAGGGGGCACTACTGTGGGCTAATCTGAGGTTTCAAGGGGGCACTACTGTGGGCTGTTCTAAGGTCTGAAGGGGCACTACTGTGGGCTAATCTGAGATCTCAAGGGGGCACTACTGTGGGCTAATCTGAGGTCTCAAGGGGGCACTACTGTGGGCTAATCTGAGGTCTCAAGGGGGCACTACTGTGGGCTAATCTGAGGTCTCAAGGGGGCACTACTTTGGGCTGATCTGAGGTCTGAAGGGGGGCACTACTGTGGGCTGATCTGAGGTCTGATGGGGGCACTGTGGGCTGATCTGAGGTCTGATGGGGGCATTGTGGGCTGATCTGAGGTCTGATGAGGGCACGGTGGGCTGATCTGAGGTCTGATGGGGGCACTGTGGGCTGATCTGAGGTCTGTTCGGGGCACGGTGGGCTGATCTGAGGTCTGATGGGGGCACAGTGGGCTGATCTGAGGTCTGATGGGGGCACAGTGGGCTGATGTGGGGTCTGGTGGGGCACAATGGGCTGATGTGGGGTCTAATGAGGGCACAGTGGGCTGATCTGAGGTCTGATGGGGGTATAGTGGGCTGATGTGAGGTGTGATGGGGGCACAGTAGGCTTTTTTTAATTTTTTTATATTTTTAATAACATAAGAAAATCGAGATTTAAATCGTGAATCGTCCAAAAAAAAAAAAAAATCGAGATTTTTTTTTGGGCCATATCGCCCAGCTCTACTGTACAGTATAAACTATAGCTGCACTTGACCTTGGAAACAGATAGCGGTTTAGTTACACTCTGTTGTCAGACATGTGACTCTACTGCCATCTGCGTTCCCACAATGCACTAATCACAAGTAACAGAAAACCGGTTCTTTATGTTTAGGCATAAGTAGAGAAGTAACAACCATGCCACTCAAAAAGTTACTCATCATTTTATGGACACTTAGGGTTGTCTGGACCTATGAACAGAAACATACTTCCCTGCTCCCCACTGCTTCGTTCCAGTAACTTGGTTCTTGAGGTGTTTGCACTGTCTGTCAACATCCACACGTACGGGGTCACATGTACCACTGCAGCCAATTACTGGCCCCAGTGATAATGAGTTTCATAGCGCCATGTGACCCAGGAGTGCCTTGCCGTTAGAGACAGATCATCACTGAGGCCAGTCATTGGTAGCAGTGGTGCATGTGATCTTGTATGTGCGGGTGTTGACAGACGGGAACCACAAGGGCAGTGCAGACAGCTCAGGAGCTACACAGCCAGGACTGGTGGGGAGTGGTGGGGATCAGTTAAGTATGTTTCTTTTCACAGGTCCTTCTGAGGTTGAGGGATTTTAAAAAATCCCGAAGAGCTATAGATTTTTCCTTGAGGATGGTACCATACACCGGAAACTATAGGCTGGTAAGTTTAAAGAGAGTCTGTCACCTCATTTTCACCTATATAACTAACAGCAGTGCCCCACAGAAGATTGCAGACACATCCCAGACATACCTGTGTGCACTGTGTGTCTGTATTCCATGTCCAGAAAAAGCACTTTTATTCTACAGGAAAACAGCTCCCAAGTGCCCGGCTGAAAGTGAAACTAAAAACAGCTTTCTCTACCGACTCCATTTCTAACAGCTATATCTTCTGGCTTTCAAAGAAGGTCAGAACCATTTTTCTATCTGCTGCCAATCCAAAGATATGAGCAGCTAAAGCAGCCCTCCCCTCTTCAGTCTGGTTTGCAGCAGCAGAGCTGGGCACTTGGGAGCTGTTTTCCTGCAGAATAAAAGTGCTTTTTCTGAACATGTAATACAGACACACAGTGCACACAGGTATGTCTGGGATGTGTCTGCAATCTTCTGTGGGGCAGTGTTGTTAGTTATATAGGTGAAAATGAGGTGACAGACTCCCTTTAACATCTGTCGTGGGTAAACTGTTTGAGGGTTTTCTAAGAGATGCTATCTTGGAGTACCTCAATGAAAATAAGCAAATAACTCCATATCAGCATGGCTTCATGAGAGATCGGTCATGTCAAACTAATTTAATCAGTTTCTATGAGGAGGTAAGTTCTAGACTAGACTGCAGCGAATCAATGGATGTTGTATATCTGGACTTCTCCAAAGCATTTGACACTGTACCACATAAAAGGTTAGTATATAAAATGAGAATGCTTGGCCTGGGAGAAAATGTCTATATGTGGATAAGTAACTGGCTCAGTGATAGAAAAACAGAGGGTGGTTATTAACGGCACATTATTCAGATTGGGTCACTATCATAAGTGGGGTACCCCAGGGGTCAGTATTGGGTCCTATTCTCTTCAATATATTTATTAATGATCTTGTAGAAGGCTTGCACAGTAAAATCATTTTTTGCAGATGACACTAAACTGTGTAAAGTAATTAACACAGAAGAGGACAGTACACTGCTACAGATGGATCTGGATAGACTGGAGGCTTGGGCAGAGAAGTGGAAGATGAGGTTTAACAACTGACAAATGTAAGGTTATGCACATGGGAAGGAATAATGCAAGTCACCAGTACATACTAAATGACTTCAACACTGGGTAACACTGACATGGAAAAGGACCTAGGAATTTTAGTAAACAGCAAACTAAGCTGCAGAAACCAGTGTCAGACAGCTGCTGCCAAGGCCAATAAGATAATGGGTTGCATCAAAAGAGGCATAGATGCCTGTGATGAGAACATAGTCCTGCCACTTTACAAATCACTAGTGAGACCACACATGGAGTACTGTGAACAGTTCTGGGCTCCTGTGAATAAAGCAGACATAGCAGAGCTGGAGAGGGTTCAGAGGAGGGAAACTAAAGTCATAACTGGAATGGGTGGACTACAGTACCCAGAAAGATTATCAAAATTAGGGTTATTTACTTTAGAAAAAGGACGACTGAGGGGAGATCTAATAACTATGTATAAATATATCAGGGGTCAGTACAGAGATCTCTCCCATGATCTATTTATCTCCAGGACTGTGACTGTGACGAGGGAACCTCCTCTGCGTCTGGAGGAAAGAAGGTTTGTACACAAACATAGAAGAGGATTCTTTACGGTAAGAGCAGTGAGACTGTGGAACTCTCTGCCTGAGGAGGTGGTGATGATGAATTCACTAAAAGAGTTCAAGAGAGGCCTGGATGTATTTCTGGAGTGTAATAATATTACAGGTTATAGTTACTAGATATGGGTCGTTGATCCAGGGAGTAATTCTGATTGCCTGATTGGAGTCGGGAAGGAATTTTTTCCCCTAAAATGGGGAAAATTGGCTTCTACCTCACAGGGGTTTTTTGCCTTCCTCTGGATCAACTTGTAGGAAAAGAGGTCGAACTGGATGGACAGATGTCTTTTTTTCAGCCTTATAAACTATGTTACTATGTTACACACACCTCAGCCCACTGTTACACCACAGTCCAATACCTTACAACATCCTTCTTGATATCTAAATTTTTTTATGGTGAGTCAAAGTATTTACAGGACTTCCTATTGTTAAGGTAAGGCTGGCCATTCGCATAAGATACCCATTCTGCTGCCAGCTATCACTCTCGATCTCCGCATATACATACTTGCTATATAGTTCTCCCGGAGAACAAAAGGATCGGGCAGTTGAAATCCAACATCTGCCATCTGGAAAGAGTTGGGAGGTTGACATACATCTAATGTGTATGGCCAGTTTAAAGGATCAGGATATGTTTTCAACATCTTTAGGATATGTTATCAATATCTGATAAGTGGGGGTCTGACTCCCCCCTCCCCACCAATCAACTATTTGAAGAGGAGGTGACGCTCGTATGAGTGCTACTTCCTCTTCAAGATCACATTGTGCGTTGTCTCAGCAACCTTTTAAGCATATTATCGACGGGGGTGCCGGGAGTCAGACCCCCACTTATCAGATATTGATATCCTATCCTGAGGAAGGTTTTGGACATGGCCTGCTACATAAGGGTGGTATAGACTTCAGATGAAATAACAGTCTATGGTTTGGGATTAATAAGGACAAATATCTTTTCAGGAGCACTTCATCCAATGGACTATCCAACAATAGTCCACAAGGGGTAAGATCACTCTAATTTGACTTCTTCACAAACATTGTAGGACTGATTCTATATTCTGTGTGATGTTCTTTTCATGTTGGAAGAATTTATCGGGTATTTGCACTTGGCTCTATGATAGAGGATTGGTCTTTTTTGTGGATATGATATAAAGCATTAAGTAGAAGTTTTTATTGGACAACTGTATTTTATGCTAACTCAACACTTTTTGGGGCAACACTTTTTATTTTTTATTGCATTCTCTTTGGTTTGGGCTTGAAGCAGGGAGCCAGCTAGACTGAAGATGCACCTCAAGGGAAAGCTGTAGAGGAAAACTGTTGACAATTTTTTAATAAAGACCAACCGAAAAGAATAATTTTTAGCCCCAAAAATACAATAAAAAAGGTCTCCATATGTGTCCATAGACTTTTAGTTAAACATAAGCTTTAATTCATCAGTGTAAATTTGTATACTCAATTGTGGGCACTGATAGGCCAAGCAACAACTTTTTATGACCGTCTGCTATTATCACTTGTTAGATTTAGGGTAGAGTTTGTTTGTCTCAGGTTCTGACATACTTTAGATATGTAATTTTTATCTATATTCTGGATGCTTACATTTAAACCTTGGGACACAGCCTATCCTGTAAGGGTATGAACACCCAGATCTGTGTAATTAAGAAGCAACCTATTCATACTAAGACAGCAATTCCATGCCATCTGCCAAACCTTGTAGAGCCTGGCATGGTGCCTGTTGCCTGCTGTGGCTTCTGTTACCCACCTGATCCTTGGAGACCTGCTTTGATGGAGCGTTTATGCCAAGCTTTTCCAGAGGGTAGACAATCTGTCGTCTTGGTCGCACGGGAACCATGTAATGAAGGGCAGATGTCAGTGAATGGGCGCAGGGAATCTTAAACTGAAAGACAACCATCTTCATTTCAGTGAGGAGAATGTCAGCTCCGTACCTCGCAGATGTTTAACAAACGGAAAATTCTTAACAGACTTGGCAAATTGAAAGCGGGGGTTAGAGAAATATAATAGCAAATAAACATAGTGCTGGAGCGGTGGAATGAGTCTGACATAATACCCACCACTAATGAAGATAATTATGGGAGTAATTACATTACCATCTCTGTGGGAATGACAGATAAACAAGTGGCTTGGTTTATGGCATTTTGCTGTACCAGTATTTTTCCCAGAAGCGCATTCTCTCACTACCAATCATAAATTAGCTTCCTCCATTTTTGTTCTGCTTATTGCGAAGCATTTTGTGCTTACAAATCCACTACTGGAAATAAAAGACTGCGTAACATCCTTTAAAAAAAAGGAATGCGCTTCTGGGAAAAATACTGGTACAGCAAAATGCCATAAACCAAGCCACTTGTTTATCTGTCATTCCCACAGAGATGGTAATGTAATTACTCCCATAATTATCTTCATTAGTGGTGGATATTATATCAGACTCATTCCCCCGCAATTTGCCAAAAAGGAGGTTTTTATATATGCAAATGAGCCTCTAGGAGCAATGGGGGTGTTGTCATTACACCTATAGGCTCTGCTCTCTGCAACTGCCACGTCCTCTCAACTTTGATTGACAGGGCCAGGTGAAATGATGTTTACACTGTCTGGCCCTGTCAATCAAAGTGCAGAGGGTGTGGTCATTGCAGAGAAAGCAAAGCCTCTAGGTGTAATGACAACACCCCTGTTGCTCCTAAGTCTCATTTGCATATATTAAAACTTCATTTTTCTCAGCAATACAGGCACATATGAACATAGGACCAATGCAGATGCTATCAGCTGCCAAGTGCACATGTAACAGGTCAGCCAGGTGAAATAATAAAGGAATGGCACAGCATAGAGACATAAGAATAGATGTTCCATGATTAGTATTACATGGGGAATGCTTGTAGCTAGTAAAACAGGCATGTCAGGAGTGGTAAAAGGTCTGTTTTAGTAACTACATACATCCTCCATGTAATAAAAATTCTGGAACATCTATTCTTATGTCTCATGTTATGTCATTCCTTTATTATTCCTGCTAGAAGTTATGAATGAATTGTCAGCAGCTTGCAGTAAAGGTGCAGCTGGGTGTTACCAGTTGGGGGTGTGTCCCTGTACAGTCTGATATCAGCTGCACTGATTAGACAGAGTCAGATACAACAGATGCTGGTAACACCCAGTTTATTTGTAAACTTCTGGCAGGAATAATACAGGAATGGTGCAGCATAGAGACATAATAATAGATGTTCCAGAATTGGTATTACATGGTGAATGCAAGTTGATAGGTTCTCTTTTATAGTTTTTCACAAAACTGCTCACTTACTGGTCCAAAATGTGACTTCTGAGGCCAGTGAATATGGACAGGACATTTTCAGTCCATAGGGAACCGGAGGCATTTGGACCGGTCCCTTAAAGCTGGAACTCAGTGCCAGTGAACAGGTAAGTAGCTTTTTGTCTTAAAGCTAAGCACTTTCGGGGACATAAGTAATACTGCTTTGGGAGTCGGACAACCCTTTCAATCATACCTGATTTTCTAATCCTGTACACCCCCTAACTTCTAATAATTCATTTTAAAACCAATTTCAGAGAATTCTCTGATTATACACGGCAGGTTACCTGATCTTTATCATATGGTGGGTATACAGGATAATATAGAGAGGACTTGTGGGATAAGCGGAGAATCTCTTTCAGGAAATGCCTGCTGTAGCGTTTAAATATGGGGCTGAGAGCATAATGATGGAGATGTCCGTGCTCATCCCGCTGATGATGACTGAAGTAGATAAAATCTTCAATGTTATAGTGGGATCGAATGTACTCAATGTCCTGCAAAGCATTAAAAAGAGGGAACATGAAACACAGATAATATACAGTATGGGCCCACAGGTAGACTTGTATTATATCTGTACACAGGTACACATGTATTATATCTGCACAAATGTATTATATCTGTACACAGGTACACATGTATTATATCTGTACACAGGTACACATGTATTATATCTGTACACAGGTACACATGTATTATATCTGTACACAGGTACACATGTATTATATCTGTACACAGGTACACATGTATTATATCTGTACACAGGTACACATGTATTATATCTGTACACAGGTATACATGTATTATATCTGTACACATGTATTATATCTGTACACAGGTACACATGTATTATATCTGTACACAGGTACACATGTATTATATCTGCACACATGTATTATATCTGTACACAGGTACACATGTATTATATCTGTACACATGTATTATATCTGTACACAGGTACACATGTATTATATCTGTACACAGGTACACATGTATTATATCTGCACACATGTATTATATCTGTACACAGGCACACATGTATTATATCTGCACACATGTATTATATCTGTACACGGGTACACATGTATTATATCTGCACACATGTATTATATCTGTACACGGGTACACATGTATTATATCTGTACACAGGTACACATGTATTATATCTGTACACAGGTACACATATATTATATCTGCTCACAGGTACTCATATATTATATCTGTACACAGGTACACATATATTATATCTGTACACAGGTACACATATATTATATCTGTACACAGGTACACATATATTATATCTGTACACAGGTACACATACATTATATCTGTACACAGGTACACATATATTATATCTGTACACAGGTACACATATATTATATCTGTACACAGGTACACATACATTATATCTGCTCACAGGTACACATATATTATATCTGCACACAGGTACACATGTATTATATCTGTACACAGGTACACATGTATTATATCCGTACACAGGCACACATGATTATATCTGCACACAATGTATTATATCTGTACCAGGTACACATATATTATATCTGTACACAGGTAACATGTATTATATTGCCCATGTTATTTCTGTACACAGGTACACATGTTATTCATATCTTGTACACAGGTACCATGTATTATATCTGTACACAGGTACACATGTATTATATCTGTACACAGGCACACATGTATTATATCTGTACACAGGTACACATGTATTATATCTGTACACAGGTACACATGTATTATATCTGTACACAGGTACACATGTATTATATCTGTACACAGGTACACATGTATTATATCTGTACACAGGTACACATGTATTATATCTGTACACAGGCACACATGTATTATATCTGTACACAGGTACACATGTATTATATCTGTACACAGGTACACATGTATTATATCTGTACACAGGCACACATGTATTATATCTGTACACAGGTACACATGTATTATATCTGCACACATGTATTATATCTGTACACAGGTACACATGTATTATATCTGTACACAGGCACACATGTATTATATCTGTACACAGGTATACATGCATTATATCTAGTGTTGAGCAGAGCGAGCTTCGGATGCTTCATCTGAAGTCGCTTCATTCAAAACTTCGGAATAATACCATATGGAGATCTGTCTCCATACAGTATTAGAATGTATGGGTTCTGATGAGCCGAAGTAAGTTATTCGCAAAATTGTGCATGACTTAGTTGAATAATTTTGGTAATTGATTTTTAAAATGGAAAACCACTTTCAAATTTGAAACCAAACTTGGCTTCCGTTCGAGGTACTAGATGGATCTCCGTACAGTATTATTCTGAAGTTCTGAACAAAGCGACTTCGAATGAAGCATCCGAAGCTCACTTTGCTCAACACTAATTGTATCTGCACACAGGAATACATACATTATATCTGCTCACAGGTACACATATATTATATCTGTACACATGTACACATATATTATATCTGTACACAGGTACACATACATTATATCTGCTCACAGGTACACATATATTATATCTGTACACAGGTACACATATATTATATCTGTACACAGGTACACATATATTATATCTGTACACAGGTACACATATATTATATCTGTACACAGGTACACATACATTATATCTGTACACAGGTACACATATATTATATCTGTACACAGGTACACATACATTATATCTGCTCACAGGTACACATACATTATATCTGCACACAGGTACACATATATTATATCTGCACACAGGTACACATATATTATATCTGCTCACAGGTACACATATATTATATCTGCTCACAGGTACTCATATATTATATCTGCACACAGGTACACATACATTATATCTGCTCACAGGTACACATACATTATATCTGCACACAGGTACACATACATTATATCTGCACACAGGTACACATATATTATATCTGCTCACAGGTACTCATATATTATATCTACACACAGGTACACATACATTATATCTGCTCACAGGTACACATACATTATATCTGTACACAGGTACACATATATTATATCTGTACACAGGTACACATACATTATATCTGCTCACAGGTACACATACATTATATCTGCACACAGGTACACATATATTATATCTGCACACAGGTACACATATATTATATCTGCTCACAGGTACACATATATTATATCTGCTCACAGGTACTCATATATTATATCTGCACACAGGTACACATACATTATATCTGCTCACAGGTACACATACATTATATCTGCACACAGGTACACATACATTATATCTGCACACAGGTACACATATATTATATCTGCTCACAGGTACTCATATATTATATCTGCACACAGGTACACATACATTATATCTGCTCACAGGTACACATACATTATATCTGCACACAGGTACACATACATTATATCTGCACACAGGTACACATATATTATATCTGCTCACAGGTACTCATATATTATATCTACACACAGGTACACATACATTATATCTGCTCACAGGTACACATACATTATATCTGCTCACAGGTACACATACATTATATCTGCTCACAGGTACACATATATTATATCTGTACACAGGTATACATACATTATATCTGCACACAGGTACACATACACTATATCTGCACACAGGTACACATACATTATATCTGCACACAGGTACACATATATTATACCTGCACACAGGTATCCATACATTATATCTGCATACAGGTACACTACACATACATTACATCTGTACACAGGTACACATACATTATATCTGCATACAGGTACAAATGCAATATATCTACACACAGGTATACATACATTATATCTGCACACAGGTACACATACATAATATATGCACACAGGTACACATACATTATATCTGCACACAGGAATACATACATTATATCTGCACACAGGTACACATACATTATATCTGCACACAGGTACACATACATTATATCTGCTCACAGGTACACATACATTATATCTGCACACAGGTACACATACATTATATCTGCTCACAGGTACACATATATTATATCTGCACACAGGTACACATATATTATATCTGTACACAGGTACACATACATTATATCTGCTCACAGGTATACATACATAATATATGCACACAGGTACAGATACATTATATCTGCACACAGGTATACATACATTTTATCTGCACACAGGTACACATACATTATATCTGCACTCAGGTACACATATATTATATCTGCACACAGGTACACATATATTATATCTGTACACAGGTACACATACATTATATCTGCACACAGGTACACATACATTATATCTGCACACAGGTACACATACATTATATATACACACAAAGGTATACATGCAGTATATGTGTGCACTGATACACATGCATTATATTCACACACAGGTACACATTATTATATCTGCACATATGTATACATGCTGTATATGTGTGCACAGGAAGGACTACACATGGATTACTGTAGTTCCATAGGTGATTGGAGTGGCAGACATGTCTGTGTGTCCAACGCTCCATTCAACGCTATGGAGCTGATCTTTCTAGAACCAGTCCTGTACCTCACATGGATGCAGAGCTCTCCCCATTCATTGCTCCAGTTACCTAGATCTATTTCAAGCTGGCAGCTCAGGGAGCCATTCCTTTCCTTTCTGCTGCAGCTCTCTCCCTATTACAGAACAAGGGGTGTGTCCTTTCTTTGGTAACAGCTTCTAACAGAAGATAATATGCTGGTGGCAGTTGAAGGATGGAACTGAGCATGTGCGACCACCTCTGCATGGTGGATGTAAAAATAAGGAAAAGAACAAAAAGCAGGTGGCGCTATACAGATAAATTTTATTAAATAACTCAGTGGCTATGCTAAATTTTAATTGTTTGCAATTACAAAGATATTCTGGTTTGAAAAAAGTAGAATATTTTTTGTGGGCAAAACCACATTCCCAATTATCTAACCAACTGAAATGGACAGAGATTGCTTTAATAGGGGAATGTCCTCATATATAGATATCTCATAATAGGGTGGACTAACTTTGCTCTGTTCCACTTTTATACATGATATACATACCTATAAAGATACACACAGTGATACTTCTTTGAAGAAACCATCCAAAATGACATCCTAGGATTGGCCTTCTTAAAGAAGATACCCAGCATGCAAAGTATATGATGGAACTGAAAATCTGAGCAGGAAACCTGGTCTAGATATAGAGATGGTCTTCTCAAATAGGTGGTCTTTTGGAGAGGCTTCACTGTTGATATAGCTTGAGGGTCCTCACGACACCAGAAACGTCACTAAGCTTGGCTTTACCACGCTGTGTACAGGTACATTTAACAGTATAGAAAAGTATAAGATTATCATAAAGGAACGTACCTCTTCGTTTCTGAGGACAGCAATGCCAACGATCTGGTCGGCTGCTTCCGCAACAAACGCCTGCACGGGTGTCCCATCCTGAAACAAGTTACATGGAGAGCAAAAATGACAATGTTTTCCACCAATACAGTTTTATAATATACCGCTATATACCCCATAGCCTTTCCACGTCGGGCAGGTATGAATACGATTGTCATGTCAATGGTTTACTGATATTGCTAAAATTCTCTCAGCATTCTGCAGTTTTGAGACATTTCCATCAAATGCTAACGTTGAATAATTTGTAGCTTTTGATCTACTGAAACTTTCAAAGGCCTGAACAATGAATACTTCCTTCAAATGCTTTGGTTCCTTTTCTATAATTGCCCCCTTGTTACAGCAGAGGAATCTATGGTTTTCTGCTTTACCCACAGGAATGTGCCCACTCATTGACTGACAAGTTATGCATGGCAGACAAGTTTGGGGATGTATTCACCAATTTCATACACATTCTGAATGATTTCACTCACAGCATCCCTTCGAGCTTCATTGTAGACTTTTAGGTCATCTAATATGCTTTTACGGAGATGTAGGCTTTCTATGAGCTTCTCTACTGCCGGCACATCACTGGACTTTGCTGCCCTCACCTGTAATAAGCTGAAAGAAAGGTGAAACGCGCATGTGAATGACTGGTTTACGACGGTATGAAATTTAATAGCAGATTAAATGTACTAATGCAGCCTATTATGAAGCGGGAGCTGGTAGACACAAAATGTTCAATGCAAAGACCCACAGGAGCTGTTCTTTCAGGACCATTATTCAGAGGCAGGAAGTAACAGAGAGAAGCCGGTGGAAATACAGCTACAATACCATTAGCACATTAATCCCTCTGGCTTTTTAGTACTTATGCACACAGTCTGGTTTAGATCTCAGGGGAACACTGTATAGCATGGCACTGGGATAATGAAAAATCCCACATTTCCATGCCTTATCAGAATACAAAGAGCGGGTTTCAATAAGATCAAGGATTTTACTAGATGTTTTTGTAAAGTAATTACTATGCTTAACTTTTATCCTCATACCTAGAAGTGATTGGGCCCCACAGCAAATTTTTTGTATCAGCAGGTCATTGAGGTCACTCTTTGATAGGAGGCCGGGGCAGAAGCAGTGGCGTGCCTGGTGTTTGGCACCCAGGGCTGGTCTTTTCTCTGGCATCTCCCACCCCCATGCTTTAAAACATTGTGCCCCTCACAGTTGTTATGCCTTTATTGTTTCCCACTCACAGTACTTATGCCCACATTCTGCCCCACACAGTATTAATGCTCTCTCTGTGCCCACTTCACAGTAGTAATGCCCTCTCTGTACCCCTTTCACTGTAGTAATGCCCTCTCTTTGCCCCTTCACTGTAGTAATGCTCTCTCTGTGCCCATTTTACTGTAGTAATGCCCTCTCTTTGCCCCTTCACTGTAGTAAAACCTTCTCTGTGCCCATTTCACTGTAGTAATGCCCTCTGCATGCCCCCTTCACTGTAGTAATGCCCTCTGCATGCCCCCTTCACTGTAGTAATGCCCTCTGTGCCCCCTTCACAGTAGTAATGCCCTCTCTGTACCCCTTTCACTGTAGTAATGCCCTCTCTTTGCCCCTTCACTGTAGTAATGCTCTCTCTGTGCCCATTTCACTGTAGTAATGCCCTCTCTTTGCCCCTTCACTGTAGTAAAGCCTTCTCTGTGCCCATTTCACTGTAGTAATGCCCTCTCTGTGCCCCCTTCAAAGTAGTAATGCCCTCTCTGTGCACCTTAAGTGTTGATAAAATAAAAATAAAACAGTAACTACTAACCTTGTCCCATTCCTGATGATCAGATCCCTCCAGCACTCCTGTGTAGGCACAGATCGCGCTGCAGCACTGTGTAGAAAGAGTGTACAGGCGGATTTCTGGGTTCCTCCTACACAGTCCAGCAGCGCGATCTGTGCCTGCAGGGCTGAATAATGAAGCAGCCGGCCTTGAGGAAGGAACAAGCACAAGGAGTTGAGCGGTCAGTAATTGAAAGGTCTGCCAGATCCTCTGCGCTCTAGCAATGATCGCTTCTGTCTGTATTGTTGGAAGCGCTCATTGAATCCGGCATCCCGCTGACCATTGGCACCCGGGGCAGACTGCACTTCTTCTGGCAGGGCTGCACCTAGCCTTTCTGCTGCCTGAAGTGAAAACTGAAATGGCTAGGTCATCAATATCTGATCAGCTGTTTGAAGAGAAGGTGGCGCTCCATGTGAGCGCTGCTTGCTCTTTGTTACACTGCTCGTCGTCTCAGAGGCACAGTGTAATTACAAGTACTCGCTCCATTCACTTGAATGGAGGATAGGTCATCAGTATCTGATCGGTGGGGGTCCGACACCTGGTACCTCCGTGGATCAGCTGCTTTGAGAAGGCAGAGGTGTTCCTGTGAGCGCCACTGCCTTCTCACAGCTTACTAAGCACATTGCCATACATTGTATAGTGGCTGTGCTTGGTATCTTTCATGTCTATGGGGCTGAGCTGCACCTAGGCCACGTGACCAATGAACGCGTTGTCACTGGCCTAGGGAAAGCTGGAGAAGGCCACAGCACTACTGTGAGCCTTCTCAGACAGATACTGATGAACTATCCAGGTCCCAAGTTCTGATTTCATGGATCACTGGAGTGGATTAAAGTTGAGTGGTAGTCCATAGAGGCCTCTCAGTGGACTACCTCTCAAGTACGAGTAGCCTCAAGCCAAATCAGTGACAGTGGATCTCCATTGCTCCACGTCAGAAAGAAGAGGCACATAATTTAGGAGCAGAGAGAGACAAGTATTAAGCTAACTTTAGGTCTCCAGAAAAGAGTTAATGAGTTAGAGAGGTGGTATCCATCATGCAATACCACCAGGGAGGCATCTGATTAGCTCTGAATTTACTCTGCAGCAGGACAACGACCCCAAAAATACAGCCATTAAGAACTATCTTCAGCGTAAAGAAGAACAAGGAGTCCTGGAAGTGATGTTGTGGCCCTCACAGAGCCCTGACAGAGTCTTTCTGGGATTACATAAGGTGACAGAAGGATTTGAGCAAGCCTACATCCACAGACGATCTGGGGTGAGTTTTTCAAGATATTAGAAACAACCTCCCTGCAGAGGTCCTTCACAATCTGTGTGCAAGTGTACCTAGAAGAACGGATGCTGTTTTGAAGGCAAAGGCTGGTCACACCAAATATTGATTGGATTTAGATTTCTCTTTTGTTCACTCACTTAGCATTTTGTTAATTGATAAAAACAACCATGAACAGTTCTATTTTTGAAAGCATTCTTACTTTTTTCCACTCCTGCCTAAAACTTTAATACAGTACTATGTTATACTGCACATCATAGTAGACTGGTTTTTACATAAAATAATGAAAACATGACCTACCATAAAGTGTTGAATACAAACACCCATCATCTATTATACATATGCATGTGATCATCTACTGTGGACTAAACATGTTTATTTTATCTTCTCCAAGACAGCACCAGAGATGTAACGATCAGAAGACATCATATTAATTAAGCTCGGAGTTCTTATCTCTAGGATCTATGCTCATTAATTAAAGCTTAGTCCCAAGGCTCTGATGGATGTCTGGATTCTATTAGCCATTTGATTAACTTCATTACTATTTTGCATCCACTTTCTGCATACAAATTTAGTATTCAATGACACTGATATATACAAAGAGTACAAATATATCATCGTCAGGCTGTTTTATTACAGACGCATACTTAAATTGTTTGCTAATAAATGATACACAAAATGGTTAAGGA
Source organism: Rhinella marina (assembly GCA_900303285.1). Classification (NCBI taxonomy): domain Eukaryota; kingdom Metazoa; phylum Chordata; class Amphibia; order Anura; family Bufonidae; genus Rhinella; species Rhinella marina. The sequence goes on along the minus strand of ONZH01025655.1, from coordinate 725,728 downwards.
AATACAAATGTTCTAAGGTCATTTGTAATGTATGATCCAAGTAGAATACAATTGCATTGATATCAAATTAAAAACTTCAACAATGCAACATTCATATTATGCATGGAGTGAAAACCACTAATGAGACTAATTATCATCTTTAATTATCAGCTTTGTGTGGGATTATAATAAGCTTTCATCACCCCTATATGAACAGTTGCAAGGAGGATTTATTTATTTAGTGATTTTACTATCCTTTCCTTACAGAATGTACATTGTCAATGAAGGAATATCCATAATAATATCCATAATATTCAGATTACTGAATACTATATAGTCAGTAAATCCCATCATATCACTAGGATGGGCCATCCCTATCTGATAAGGGCGCTCTCAGCCACTCGCTGTGCAATGCGTCCTATATAGTGTGTTCCATGCTTGTTCAAATATTTGGGGGATTTAGACAGCTTATGTATAGGCAGTTTACAGGGTTGTTAAAGAGTCACTGTACTTTCACACAATTTCATTTCATTTCGGGCTGATGCACACAACTGTATGAGTTTGGCGATCCGCAAAACACTGATCAGCAAAAAAAAAAAAGGATGACATCTGTGTGACGTCTATGATATATCCGTATTTTTTGCGGATCCATTGCATAAATGCCTGTCCTAGTCTGGAAAACGGACAAGAATAGGACATGTTCTATTTTTTTGTGGAACGGACTTGCGGACATTTCCTTTTTTTTTTTTGCAGCCCCATTGAAATTAATAGTACTGCAAAAGGGCCGTAAAAAAAAAGGAACGGACAAGGACAAAAAATATGTTTGTGTGCATGAGCCCTTAATAGAGAATAGTGTAATTAGCAAATTTCTAAACCACTTCATTTAAAGAATATGCCTAAATCCACCTAAAAAAACTGTAAAGTCAGTCTCACTTCCACTGACTTTACAGTCCACTGCATGTTCTCAGGCAAGATCTGTCCCTGGTAACAGAGATGGCTCAGAGGAAATAAGGGGCATGTCAGAGCTAGCTGAGATCCTGAGCCTGATAAAACAACTGCTTCTACACAGATTCTGAACATCACAGGAACCTCCTGCCTTAGGCCCCATTCACATGACCGTGTGAAAGGGGCCGTATCTATTCCGCAATAATTGTTTGCCGTATCTATTGCGGGTTCACATTATTGCGGACCCGCCATAATACAGCCGTCTGAATGGGCCCTTACTGTAATTTTGATTTATCAGCTTTCTGAGCTCATTAGAAGAAAACAAACACAGTGAGAAGTAAAGGAAGTGAGGTCACTGCATACAGTACTGGGAGAGGGGAGACACCCAATGCTTCTGAGAGAAATGCATCTAGCTGTGCAGCTAGAACAGGGATTAATATTACTGAAAAAGACTTTAGGGAAGCCCAAACATAATTGTTCCTTCACAGTTATAATTATACAAAGAAGCACAGTTATTATGCAAACTTTTTTTTTTTAAACTCGGGTATGCTTTGGCTACTTTCACACTAGCGTTATGGAATTCCAGTATTGAGTTCCGTCATAGGGGCTCAATACCGGAAGAAAACGCTTCAGTTTTGTCCCCATTCATTGTCAATGGGGACAAAACTGAACTGAAGACAACTGAATGCTCCTGAAAGCATTCCGTTCAGTCTTCAGACCGGAGAGCAAACCGCAACATGTTGCGGTTTGCTCTCCATACTAGTTATCCGCACCTAAACGGATCCGGAATGACCCCCAATGCAAGTCAATGGGGACGGATCCGTTTGGTGTGGATACACTTGTAAACGGATCTGTCCTCCATTGACTTTCAATAGAGGTTATTCCGGATCCGTTTAAAAGCTAATACAACCGGATCCGGAATTACGGATCCACAAGGTTGTATTACTCAGTACGGATCCGGCGGGTCCCTTCACCCGCCGGATCCGTACTAACGCTAGTGTGGAAGTAGCCTTAAGGGGAATGCAGCACCATCAATAGATTAATATTGTTCCTGCCATAAATCTCACTACAGCAAGGAGCATTGTGACACAGGTATTGTTTGTACATGAATATTATCAGGACTGAATGCCATCCATTAGGGCTATTAGAATAGTACTATGTGATGGGCTCAGTGCTTGTGGAAAGGAAACGGCATTATAACCTGATGTGGATGGAGAATTTGGATCCTGCTGAATCACTGTTAGAGAAAATAGCTTAAAGGGATTTTCTGGATTATAAATATTGATGACCTGTCATCAATACCAGATTAGTGGGGTCTGACAACTGGCACCCCCACCAATCAGCTGCTCACAGCAGCCACCAATGGTCAGAACTAACACAGAAAACAAAGCCGGAAGAACAGCACCACTCTCTGTGTGGTGGCCACACCGTGTAACTACAGCTTAGCTTCCATTCACTTGAATGGGAAGGCTTTTGGTAACAGCTGATCAGTGGAAGTGCTAGATGTGAGACATGGTGATCCAGAAAACCTCTTTAAACCCCCTTCTACTCCTTTTTAGGCCACATTGAAACGGGTGCATTTTACATCTAGGTGCTATCCATATTCACAACGGACTGCATACTCAATGGTTCAACCATAAGTCAATGGTTCAACCAACATGTCCACTTTTCAGCATGGACCAACAGTCTGTGCAGAGAAAGCCATAGCATGCACTATTCTTGTCTATGACCCAGACTTATTTAACCCTTTCTACCCCGGAGGTTTTTTCGGTTCTGCATTTTCGTTTTGCGCTCCCTGCCTTCAAACAGCCATAACTGTTTTATTTTTCTGTTCACATAGCTGTATGAGGGCTTCTTTTTTGTGGGACAAGTTGTACTTTCCAACGCCACCATTTAATATTGCATATGGTGTAGTGGGAAGCGGGAAAAAAATTCCAAATGGGGTGAAATTGCAAGAAAACCGCTATTCCGCTACAGTTCTACGGGTTTCTTATTTACAGCGTTCGATGTGCATTAAAACTGACCAGTTACTTTCATTCTACTGGTCAGTACGAATCCGGCAATACCTAATATGTATAGTTTTTCCTGCGTTTAGATGGTGATAAAATAATTAGAAAGTTGCCCTTTTTTTTTCCTTGTCATATCTTGACCCCTATAACTTTTTGGTATTTATGTGCACAGAGCTGTATGGGGGCTCATTTTTTGCGGGACGGTCTGAAGTTTTTATTGATACCATTCTGGGTTGTGTATGACTTTTTGATCACTTTTTATTTCATTTTTTTTAGGAAAAAAAAAGCGACAAAAAACGGCGAATCGCCATTTGGACGCTTTTTTCCGCCACACAATTCGCCGTATTGAATTTTTTTTATATATTTTAAAAGTACGGGCATTTTCAGTCACGGTGATACCCATGATGTCTATATTTATGGTTATTTAGGTATTTATTTTTTACTTATACGGAAAGGGGGGTGATTTGAACTTTTATATCTTTTTTATTTTTTATATATTTTTTAACATTTTTTTTTTATTTTTTGGTGATTATTTTAAAGCTGAAATATGAGCTCATATATTGTGTTTTGTTTTTTTTTCTTTATGAGCAATCATGGATTTACTAGATGCAGTTAAATCCATGAATTGCTCATTTCTTATCCTGGCCTGCCATCTAGTGGCCAGAATAAGAATTGCAGTTTGAAAACTGTAATCCTCACCAGCGAGGATTACAGTTTTCATATGGTGTACAGACACCCCGATTGGTTCAGACGCATCCTGATGCCGTGATCACGTGTGATCACGGCATCAGAAGGCCCAGGAAGTCGCCGCAGACGGAGGTAAGAAGCGGCAAGTCTCTGCTGTTAGAAACAGCAGAGACTTGCCGGCCATGACGCCCGCCGCACCCGCGAGCGGGCGTCATGTCCCCGCACCGCCCGAGCGCCGTACATGTACGGCGCCGGTCGGGAAGGGGTTAAATGCATGTTTGTGCAAAAAAATTGGACGCGCATAGACGTCCACAAAGAATGACCTATGTCTATTATCTGCACACAGAAATCAGAACAGCATCTTAATCACACAAAGCCCTTCTCAACCCTTTCAATCCCTTTCCTTCTATTCTTCGCTGCCCGCTTGTGCACGTGTCCTCTCTTTGTGTTCTCCTTCACTTGGCTTGGACTACATTGGCTCCTTAGAACCATTCTTCCACTTTCCTGATAATGAGTATAAGATGACCTATCTGCATGGTTAGCTTGTCATTGCCCTACTGAAATGTTACAAAATAAGACCTCATTTTTTTCCAGCGACCTGGTAATTCTTCCTGGCATTGTTCTCCTACCATTGGATGTGATATATTTTATTAATCAGCGTTGCTTTTTCTTTCTGTATTAATGCTATGCGCATTGATATGGCGATACAGCGTGATCCTATTTTCACACACATGCAGATGTAAAAAAAAAAAAAGAAAAAAAAAGACGAGCAGAGATTGCTGAGGTTGATTTTCCACTTACTTGATCAAGCCAGCACGGTGGAAAATATAAAGCTCCTGAGGCAAAGTGCATGTACTCAGAGGCACGGCTCGCACAAAGCTCTGAAGCAGGGGAAATTCAGGGGTGAGGTGAGGAACGGTGATGATGCAGAAGTCTTTATCCTTGAGCAATGAAACACAAACACATTACTGGAATCCATGCATATCATACAACTGGGAATAAATACTAATTAATTAAAATGTTTCACGCATCAGAGATCACAGTATTAGCCTGGAAATACTTCATGCACTAGAGAGGGAGCAGACTGGCAGAGGGACCTTATAAATAAGCAATACCATAGCATTACATGAGCGACAATATTTTAGCTACATTAATACCGCTGTATCTCTAATTCTAGTGATTGTTTTTCTCATTTATCATTATTGTCATGTGGAAATAATTTATTCCTGCGCCCTGCATAACGTTCATGTATTCTAAGTATTTGTTTTGGCTTAGAAGTATACATAGGACTGTCACACTTAAGCTGGCCATACACACGCAAGAGTGTTGGCTGATCGATCATGTGGCCGACAGCCATCTCTTCTGATTCCCCTATACACATACACTTTCGGATGAGAATCTATGGGGGAGATTTATCAAGCTGGTGTAAAGTAGAACTGCCCATAGCAACCAATCAGATTCCAAGTTTCATTTTCCAAAGGAGCTGTGAAATATGAAAGGTGGAATCTTATTGGTTGCTATGGGCAACTAAGCCAGTTCTACTTTACACCAGTTTGATAAATCTCCCCCTGAGTGTTGTCATTTGGGAGAGATGAGAAAGCCGCTCCCAGGAGAACAAAAAAATAAAAAAATATTCAGTTTGCTCGATCCTTCTCTGATGATGGGAGGAGCTCCCCGATACAATACACTGTCAGCAAAACCTGCTGTTTTCGGTGGGTTCTGCTGACAATAAACAAATGTGTATGGGGGCCTTAACCTTAACCCTTTCACTCCCGGAGGTTTTTTTCGGTTATGCATTTTCGTTTTGCGCTCCCTGCCTTCAAACAGCCATAACTCTTTTATTTTTCTGTTCACATAGCTGTATGAGGGCTTGTTTTTTGCGGGACAAGTTGTACTTTCCAACGCCACCATTTAATATTGCATATGGTGTAGTGGGAAGCGAGAAAAAAATTCCAAACCGGGTGAAATTGCAAAGAAAATGCTATTCCGCTACAGTTCTACGGGTTTCTTATTTACAGCGTTTGATGTGCATTAAAACTGACATGTTACTTTCATTCTACTGGTCAGTACGAATCCGGCAATACCTAATATGTATAGTTTTTCCTGTGTTTTCATAGTGATAAAATAATTAGAAAGTTGCCCTTTTTTTTTTTTTTTTTCCTTGTCACATCTTGACCCCTATAACTTTTTGGTATTTATGTGTACAGAGCTGTATGGGGGCTCATTTTTTGCGGGACGATCTGAAGTTTTTATTGATACCATTCTGGGGTGTGTATGACTTTTTGATCACTTTTTATTTAATTTTTTTTAGAAAAAAAAAGCGACAAAAAACGGCAAATCGCCATTTGGACGTTTTTTTCCGCCACACAATTCACCGTATTGGAATTTTTTTTTAATATTTTAAAAGTACGGGCGTTTTCGGTCACGGTGATACCCATGATGTCTATATTTATTGTTATTTAGGTATTTATTTTTTAATTATACGGAAAGGGGGGTGATTTGAACTTTTATATCTTTTTTTATTTTTTATATATTTTTTAACATTTTTAAAAAAATTTTTTTTTACTATTTGAAAGCTCAAATATGGGCTTATATATTGTGGCTTTTTTTTTTTTTCTTCATGAGCAATCAGGGATTTTCTAGACTCAGAAATCCAAGAATTGCTCATTTCTTATCCTGGCCTGCCATCTAGTGGCCCGAATAAGAATTGCACTTTGAAAACTGTAATCCTCACCAGCGAGGATTACAGTTTTCATATGGTGTACATTCGCTTCCGGGTTCAGACGCAACTAGATGCCGTGATCACGTGTGATCACGGCATCTAAAGGCCTACGAAGACGCCGCCGATGGCGGTAAGTACCCGCAAGTCTCTGCTGTGCCTGCATCGCCCCAGCGCCGTACATGTACGGCGCTGGGAGTGTAAGGGTTAAAGGGGTTGTCTCATCTCAGACAATGGGGGCATATCACTAGGATATGCCCCGATTGTCTTATAGGCGCGCTGAGACCCACACCTATATCGGGAACGAAGCCCCGCAAAGTGGTGGCTGGAAGACTCCGGTCTGGCCACCACCAAGCGCTCTCCCTATAAAAGTGAATGGGAGCACACCGCGCATGACCGGCCACTGCTCCCATTCTATGGGCCCGACAGAAATAGCCGAGCCAGTGCTCAGCTATTTTCAGTGGCCCCATAGAAAATTAATGGAGGGCAGCTGCGCATGCGCAGTGCACCCTCCACCACTTTCGTGGGCTCCGTTTTTCATACAGGTGGGGGTCCCACACCTATCACACAATGGGGGCATATCCTAGGAATATGCCCCTGCCCCCATTGTCTGAGATGAGACAGCCCCTTTAACTAACTGCAGAATAAGATATGGGGTCGGTGTTAGCACAAGCTTTAACTTAGAAGGGGTTCCATACAGTCCCTATTTGTCTTCCTTAAAGGGGTTGTCCGAGTTATTTTTTTGTTCTTTACATGTTTCTAACTTGTCAGGTATAACAACTTTCCCATATACTTTGTGTTTCTAAAGCTGCTGGTTTCTCAGAGTTGACTGAGGGTCACATGACCTGTGATGTCACCTTATCTCCCTGGTCTGTGATGTTTCGTGTACAAGCCTCAGAGTTCAGATAACAGTCTGTACACGAGACGTCACTGGCCACGCCCCGTTTCTTTGCCGGGCTCCTGCTATCTGCTCTCTCCCTGGATTCCTTCAGATAAAACATTAACCCCTTCAGCCAGAACACACTGAGGGCTCAAGGCTTTACAACAAATAAAAAGTAGCTGCAGCAGTGAGAGGAGACAAATGCTGGGCAAGGAGCTATAGAGGAATTGTACAAAAACAGGTAGGGAAAATTTCCTGTGTGTATCAGCAGTGTCATTGTACAGCTGGGACTTGTAGACCTACACATACAACATGCTGCTGAGTATCCCAGCAGGCAGACATGTACTCACAGCACTTATATTCACTGCCTTTGCAGAGAAGGGGGAGGGGCAGAGATTGTTATTACTGCATGTAAACAAAGGCCACAAGAGAACCAGGGAAACGAGGAAATATAGATTGTTTTTGCCTAAAACTTGCTGAACTTAGTTATATATTGCTGCCCATCAGATTTACAGTGCTATATTTTTTTTCCATAACTTGGACAACCCCTTTAACAATAACCTGATCACAAAGTGTCCCCCTGCCGTCTGTGGGGAATTCTTTCTGTGGGGAAACCTGGAAATAGGTGTTCAATGTTACTGTAGAACTTCCAGAGGAAATGAAAAAGGATCTGTCACCAGGTTTCACAAAAGGAAGACTACATACATTATTAAATATATCTCTTAGACCTGATGAAGCTGGTGTATTTACTTTGAAGATCCATGTCAGATCCATGGCTTTAAAATCATTTTTGAAATTTTTCCCACCTGATATCAAAATCATAATTTTATGAGTCCAGATTGAGAGTTCTCTTGCTCATGGGTCGAAGTGTATTCATGAGTTAAAGGGGTATTCCCATGTAAACATTTATGGCACATCACTAGGATATGCCACAAGTGTCAGATACGTGCTCCTGTCTCGAAAGCAGTGTCTCTGAAGTGAAGGAGAGTGCACCATGCATGCATGGCCTTCTTCCATTCACTGCTATGGGAGTTCTGACAATTGCAGAGTGTTGGCTTGCCTATTTCTGGCAGTCTCAGCGGTGAATGAAGAGGTGTCCACTCTTGTGTGGTGTGCTCTCCATTCACTGCTATGAGACTTCTGAAAACAGCCAAGCAAACATGCTTGGCTATTTTCGGAGGTCTCCTGGCAGAGAATGGAAAATAAGCCAAGCAAGCACGGCCACCTCTCACTTTCACCTCTATGACACTGCCAGTTATAGCTAAAGCAGCAATTGGCAATTTTCAGAACTCACATAGCTCTGAATAGAGGGTGACCATGCATGCACCTCTGCTCTCCCTTTACTTTGGAGGCTCCGTTTTCGAGATAGTAGTGGATCTCACAGGCACTTATCTGACATTTTTGGCATATTCTAGAGATATACCACCAATGTTTAGATGAGAAAACCCCTTTAAACTCATCCTTCGCCCATCATGTCTAATTGAGAAGTGGCAGCTTGTACAATGTGAGACTTCAGCAGCAGGGGAGGAGGTTCACATAGAGGTGCTTGTCAATCAGGGTACATGGGAAGAGATTGAGATTAACTCATGTATACATTTTTCACTAACTGCTCATTTTAATATCAGGCAAAAAAGATTATACAGCTATTCTGGTATGGATCTTCAAAGTAAGTACACCAGCCACGTCAGGTCTAAAAGATCTATTTATTAATGTATGCCCTATGTATTGTGAAATCTGGTGATGTATTCTCACCCAGGTCCTCCAGAGTGAGAGGCTCTCTTTGTAACTGGTCTCCTCTCTGGCCAAGAGATGGTCCGTCAACCCCCCCCCCCCCCCGTTAGTTCAGAATTAACAGATAGAATATATGAAAAGTCATGATTTGTTTTTGCTGTCTATGAAAGAAGTTTAAATGCATTCATATATATTATATGTAATATGCTATAACATTATTAGAAATGTCTTATGAATGAATGGACAACTGGGTGTTACCATTCTCCTTGTCAACAGGGTGCGTCCCTACACAGACTGGCACTGGTCTGATAGAGTCAGACTGTGGTGGGACACAGCACCAATTGGTAACACCCCAGAAGCACTCCCGCGAATATTTGCATTCTCTGGCCTGTAAGAAAGGTACATGATGTAAATTGTAATGAAGGAAGTCCTTTTACCAAGGGCTCTACTTGTGTTATCCACTCATCAACTAACACAGTGTCTAATGTGTAGACAGGAAGTCAGTTCCCTCATATGAACAAATAAAGAAACTGACTTCCTGTCCACAAGTAAGACTTTTGCGTAAGTCAATGTCGGTCACATGACACAGGTAAAGACCAGTAGAAGACTTACAATTACAGTCACCAATAAAATATTTCCTTCACTACAATGTATATCAAGTACAGGTAATGTGCCAGTGAATAGACATTTTTGTGGGAGTGCTTCTTTAACTTCAGGAGGGATAACAGAGAAACAGCACAATGTAGAGTGCTACAGAAAGATGCTCCAGAATTATTATAGTGTGAGAAATACAAGTATATAGTAAAACAGACAGTCGCCAGCTCCTCATTTAAATCAAAGACTACAGAGCACATGGACAGAAGTGTTGTCTTCTTCAGGCACCAGGTAGAAATCCTCACAAAAGGTTTCTATCTCTGTTACATGTTATGGAAAAAAATGAATAAAGAGAAAAAACTCTTTCTTTAAAACACTAAAGAGGTTCTGAGCAGTGCCTCTACAGAGTTTGTATTGAAAGATACAGACACCATCTGTCCAAAGACAGTCTACATCTAATAAAACGGCTAGCCTCAGGCCAAGTTCCCAGATAGCTGTTTTCCCAGCCATGTGATGAATCTCCAGATCATTCATTACCAGAACGTCAGTCCCAATTCTAGGTCTCCATACAGAGAAGTTGTGGTACCATGGGGACAATCTATTACCAATAAAAGGATCTTATCTGAGATCCCTAATAATAGTCTGGTTTTAAGGAATGCTTGCCAATAGCACATTTATTAATAATGGTTATTTATTGAGTATTATAATGGTTTTTATTCCATTTGCTTGGAGATTCTGCATGTCTCTTATCTCTAGTACACTGGGCAATTATAATTATACCTAGTAAATGGCCATTACAATCTATTATATTACAGTATATGTTACTATAGATCATGAACATCTGCCCAGAGGCATAGTTAGAGCAATTTGTTACAGATTGTAGCCATAATTGACTAGGGTAAATTTTTTAAAAAAATTGTCAGCAATCATTGTTCACTAAGGTAAATTTCATCAATTGTACTGTTGTAAAAATTGTGGCATGATAGGTGAATGCTGAAGCCTCTGAGGAAGCGAAAGTAAAACCCGGGTCAGGCGGCAGGGGTGTAACTACCATAGCGGCAGACCATGTGACTGCTATGGGGCTCAGGGCAAGAGGGGGCCCAGTCTTAGTTGGGATTATCCCCTCTTCTACTGGGGGTGAAGACTTTACCCTCTAAAGGAACAACTTTTAGCAAACGAGGCAGTGGAAAAATGACCCAAGTTTCATTTAAAGGTGTTTAGGCGGAAACCCTTCTGTCTTGTGTTTGATCCTTGCTATGGGACCTTTACTTCTCTATGTACACCACTGTCAGGCAGTGAAGGTTTTTTATTGAAGTGTGCGTTTTTATGGCCATTTTGTAAGTACAGTAACGTGTTTTAGGCAGTTATAGGTTTGTAGTGCTACACCATCGGAGGCCTGACATACCTGACCTACAAGCTGAGACGAGCATACTCCAGAGAAAGGAGTCCTGTCTGAAGCGGCGAGAAGATGGATTCCAAGATCAGCATGAAGGTAAGAGGCGTCAGAAGCGGAGTCTGTTGATTGTGGATTTTGTAAGCAGAATTCTGCATGTGCAGCCATTATTCTCCAGACTATATTACACTATTGGAGACTTTTTGTTTTCTTTGAGTGTAAATCCACATTGGAGTATTGTGAAGAGTGAAGGGTGTTTGTTCCTGAAGTGTATCTCTCCATGGTGATACCAGCAGCGCGGACCAAGAGAATTCCTAATTGTCTGGTTTTGTGAGAGGACCTACTTTTGTTTGATCCACCAGAGCTCACAATCAGAACTTAAAGAAGAACTCCCGCAAAAAATGTTATTCTCTGACCTGCTGGAAAGGTACATGATGCAATCTGTAGTGAAGGTAATCTTTTTACCAGTGTCTGTATTTGTGAGTGATCCCCTCCCTTCTGATCCTCAGCTGTGTCTTGTGACCAGATCAATCAGACTTTCCAAATCACACAGCATCTTATGTGTGGACAGGAAGTCAATTTCTCTATGTATTCCTGAGGGAGCCTCAATGTCAGTCTGATAGGAATGAATAGAGATGAAACTGACTTCCAGTCCTGTGTCAGTTGGAGATCAGAGAGCTGATCACACAGCTGAGGATCAGAAGGAAGGGGATAACTCACAAATACAGTCACTGATGAGAAGATAACATTCACTACAGATAACATCATGCACCTTTCTAGCAGGTTGGAGAATAATTTTTTTTTTTGTGGGAGTGCTGTTTTAAAGGGGTTGTCCGGGCTATTACTATTGATGATCTATCCTGAGGATAGGTCATCAATATTAGATCAGAGGGGATCCGACACCCGGCATTCCAGTGTATCAGCTGTTAGACAAGACGGTGGACGCAGTGCGAACGTGCCCTCTCCCGTCTCACTTCCTAGCAAAGACTATAGACCACAGCCTGCAAAGTCCAGCAAAAATACGTATATGTTTACATATACTTTTTTTTTTCTTTTTGGGGAACTCTATGGGGACGGGTGCCACAGTATGGCATCAGTCTGAAACATCAGTTAACAAATAAGTTATTTTTACAATGCAACTCTATGATGAGGGTATGGCATCTGTCTGAGGCATCTGTTAACGTGTACATTTTTTTTGTGAGTATGTTAACCGCATAACAAAAACGTGATGTGATCCCACCCTAACATACTTTTTGTGCCTCAGTTTGGTTATTATGGTAGTAGCACACATGCTGCAGCACCAATACTAGCACATCTGAACGCGCTGCTAAACATGCAACATTCACACAGGGCAAATAGGCACAGTTTTTGCTTTAGTCAATGGGTTCCGGCAGTATCCGGCTACACAGATCTGGAGAACTCCGGCAGGCTGCTCCTCTGCCACCTGTGTGAAAATGGCCTTAGCACGTGTTCTGTTTTGAGATGCTCAATACAGATTTTGATATAATTCAATACAAGTAATTGACCCAGGGTTTAGCTCAGGGTCTATGTCACCAGTTAATGGTGCTCTTAGATAGGACTATATAAAACCAATGACAGATTCCCTTTAAAGAGGACCATTCACCTCTCCTGTTATCCCTGTTTTAATACCTTCATGCATTCCCCATGGAATAACAACATCTATTCTTATACCTCTATGTTGTGCCATTGCTTTATTATTTCTACTAGAAGTTATGAATGAATTGCTAGCAGTCTGCAGTAAGGGAACAGAGGTGAGGTAACAAGTTGGGGGTGTGTCCCTGCACAGTCTGAAAATGGCAGTGCTGATTGGATAGAGTGAGTCTGTGCAGGGACACACCCCCAACTGGTTACCTCCCCTCTGTACCCTTACTGCAGACTGCTAGCAATTCATTCATAACTTCTAGTAGAAATAATAAAGGAATGGCACAACATAGAGCCATAAGAATAGATGCTCCAGGATTGTTATTACATGGAGAATGCATGAAGTGATTAATACAGGCATGTCAGGAGTGGTGAAAGGTCCTCTTTAAAGAGACTCTCCACTTCACTTTTTATAATCGTATGAAATGCCATTTTTTTATAAATCCCCCCCCCCATTGTGCTTAGGTCTGATCTTCCTTGTTTTTTTCGTGATGATTTTTTTGTTACTTTACCTTTCACATACCCAAAAAATCACTGACAAGATACACCTTGAAATCCATTGGCTCCAAAGCAAAATATGCTTTCCAGACATTTTATCAAAAATAAAGTGATGTGTTTATTTTAGTAGTTTGGAATAATTGATTAAATATACTTACGGGGAACAGACTGAAGACATGACTCAAAAAATCAATGGACCTGTTAAAAGAAAAAGACAGTGAATAAAAAGATCTTAATACATAGCACAAAAAGTCAACACTTGGTACCAATTATATGATCGTAGAAGCATTATTTAAAGAAATAGTTGCAGAAAATTCTGCTTCTAAATGTCTGTAGCTTAAAGGGTTTCTCCGGGCTCTCTTATATTGATCCTCAGGATAGAACAGGGATCAGCAACCTCCAGCACTCCAGTTGTTCTGAAACTACAACTCCCAGAATCCTCCTTTCATTTCTGTGGGAGTTACAAGAACAGCCAAGTAAGTGTGCATGATGGGAAATGTAGTTTTACAGCATTTGGAGTGCTGAAGGTTGCTGCTCCCAGGGATAGATCATCAATATCAGATCGGCGGGGGTCCAACACCCGGCACCTCCGCTGATCAGCTGTATGAGGAGACGGAGCCCAGTGTGCACGTTCTCTCTCTCTACCTTCTCTCTTCCTGTTCACTGCTGCTTTGCCATAGATAGCAGCGAGCAGGAAGAGAGGCGAGAGCAGGGGCGGATTGGCCATAGATCTTACAGGGAAATTTCCCGATAGGCCAATGCCCAGGGGGCTGCCTGGGCCCTCTTCATGGCTGGCCAGTGGAAGTTTTTGGGGATGTATTTTGTGCTACTGGCAGTATTTTTGTAATGGACTGTGGTATTGTTGGCCCTTCCTTCCATTTGGCCCTTCCTTCCATTTGGACCCGACTATAAAACGGGGCCACTTTTAGTATTATTTCCAGGGCCACTTTAAGATCCCAGTCTGCCCATGGGCGGGAAATGGCACATGCACACGACGCGCGCCTTCATACAGCTGATCAGCAGGGATGCCGGGTGTTGGACACCTGCCGATCTGATATACATGATCTATCCTGAGGATAGGTCATCAATATAAGAGAGCCCGGAGAACTCCTTTAAGTTGGAAAACAAAAGTCTGGGATTACTTGAGGACTGGATACATTTACTGAATATATTTAATTCAGTGGGTTGTCCAGATTCTAGATATTGATGACCTCTGCTTAGTGGGGGCACACCTACTGATCAGATGTTTGAAGAGGCTCTGGTGCTCAGGTGAGCGCTGTAGCCTCCTTGCATCATACCAAGCACAGCACTGTACATTGCATGGTGGTTGTACTTGATATTGCAGCCCGGGTTCATTAACTTGAATAAGGCTGAGCTGCACCTAGGCCATGTGACTGATGAACTTGACGTCACTGGTCTAGGAAGAGGCTGCAGCGATCACCGGAAAGCCATGGTCTCCCCACACATCTTAGCAGTGGGGGTTTAGGGAGGCAGACCCCCACAAATCAGATATAGATGACCTATCTTGAGGGTAGGTCACCAATAATGTACTCCCGGGAAACCCCTTTAAGCCCCTAAATTTTAAACTTGCACACTTGCCTTGTTTCATGCTTTTCATCAATGCAAAACAACTGTATGCAGAAAGCAGTGACATCTCCTTTGTACACAGGGCGGAAGGGCTGCCTCTCTTCTTCTGTGCTTGGTGTCTCTGGGGTCTTGCAATTCACACCTCTGATGGCATCATCTGTACTGGAAGCTCTGCTCAGTGTGCCTGTCTGCTGCAATGACTGGCAAGGGAATGAGAAATCTAATACATACAACATCTTGCATCAGCAGCCACTACAACAATTGTGCAGTCAAATTCAAGGCTTGTACTTTCCAGGTATCCAATAAACTCAGTATAGAACTAAGTGTGTATGATAAGAGACACATACTGGGGAAAACAATATGCAGTAAAGTGGTAGAATGCTCACGGGTTTAGGAAATACTAACTATTACAGTGACAACTACCTCTATTTCACTAAATGTTGCTGTCCACTACCTCAGACTGAGACTTGACCTGACTGTAAGTAGAACTGTTAAATGGTCGATTCATCTCATCAGTAAGAGTTCTTCACCTGAAAGGGGCTGTCCCCACAGACGAAGAAGCGCAGATCTGCCGTTTGATAAGGGTGGACATCTTGCCCGTTCCTGACATTTTTGCTGCTCCGAGTAGCAGTGCAGGAGCAGAGGCTCTCCTTCTGCTCCTGGAACAGCGACTGTTCATGCAACCAGAAAGTGTAGCAGCCCATGCGCAGTCGCTGCTGCAGTAGCGGAAGCAGAGTCTCTGTGCTTGCAACGCTACTTGGAGCAGCGGCACAGGAGCGAGATTGGCAGGGCTGAATGCAGTGTCGGACTAGAGTGCCTAGGGTCAACCAGTAAAATGAATTCTGGGGCCCACTGTAGAGCTACATGCAAATACCACCTGCCCACAGCTGGAGTCAGAAATAAGATGCACAAGATGATTGATTAAGGGGATCCCTGCAACAACCTTGAGAAGTTTGGGCCCAGGGGAAAGATAATACTGTTTGACCTGTCTCTGTACATAGAGGTCATCTTAGTCACCTGATGTGTCTATAATAATAACCTGGTAGTTTATTAAATAATTATAAATACATTTTTATATGGAAATAGGCTGGTTGAGATGCTGTGCTGGGCCCACCTTTGGGTGATTCACCTGTTGCCCAGTGGGCCACTCTACTATTTTTTTGCCAGATTCATGGCCATCCTATGGTGGCTCTGTTAAAAACAGACCCCTAACATGGACTTGCAGATAGTATGGCATGCCTAGTTTTAAAGAAGTACTTTTTTTTAAATGTTATATATATTGCGGACAAGAATAGGCGTTTTAAACGGGGCGCCCGGCCGTGTGTTCCGCAAATTGCGGAACACACATTGGGTGGCATCTGTGGCATTGCGGATCCTCATTTTTGCGGATCCGCAATACTACGGCCGTCTGAACGGCCCCTTAACTCATTGCATCCATACATTCTGAATCTTTTCATTATCTCAGGTCGGACACCTTACTCTAATGTGTAAACACAAACTCAGTCTCTCCCCTGTGGCTGATTTCTTGTGAACTACAGGATGAGATCATCACCAATCAAATCCCTCCTGACGGCTTTCAGGCCCCTCCTCTTCCTCTGTATATCTCTGTACTCTGCTGGAGATATAATGTCTCTCCTATGTAAAGGACCAGGAGTGCAGATATTTAGTGGATATGTTTGTACAGTGATTAGTTGCCTCCTGACTCACACTGCCTGTCTGTATTATCTGTGTGTACTGACTCTCCAGTGTAGTTCTATGAGAAGTAGCTTCACACTCGTCTCCCTGCCTCCTGCATGTGAGAGCTGACAGGGAAGAGATGACAGGGCAAAGAAGGTAGACAGGCGCAAGCTGCATCACATAGGAAAACATGGAGATTTGTTGCTGCCCTTAGGCTACTTTCACACTAGCGGCACGATTGTCTGGCAGGCTGTTCCGGCGGGTGAACAGCCTGCTGGATCCGCACTGCCGCTAGTGCACGTGTGTGGCCGGAACTACACCAGGCCACAGCACGGCAAACATGCGGAGTGGCGTCCGGACTAAAACTACGACATGCCATTATAGTGAATGGGGCCGAAGCGTAGTTCCGGGCGCACACGTGCACTAGTGGCAGCACGGATCCGGCAGCCTGCCGGACAATTGTGCCGCTAGTGTGAAACTAGCCTTACACAGCACTCAGAACAGTGCACTGTGATGACACTCTGCCCCCTCTGAGTCTGCAAAGCCAGGCATGATGGCAAATGTAGGATTCATTAAGACAACCATATCTGAGGGGAAGAAGGAATGAATATGGCTGCCAACCCACAAATTACACATCAAATAAAGCAGGTATACACAAGGCATACACAGGAGCCTATATCTTATTCTTTAATAATGGCCTATCCTGCACTATAGGCAAAAATAAAATCCTGGTGTGCTTCTTTAATGCTAGAACCTTATAGACATTTATTCCTCTTATATCGCACACGTAACAAAAGTCATGCACTATTGCCATGAGTTTTCTATAATAAAGCATTATTTCCACCAGTACCCCATACCTGTAATTCATTCTGTCCTCGGACAGTCTCTGTTGTATTGGTTTCAGAGTTCAATGTTATTCCAGGCTCCTGGTTTAGATCAACCTGAAAAGGACAAAAATAAAGATATGGACATGTATAGTGGTCTGAAGGTTCTCCCTCCCAACGTCTGCTGTGGGGCGAGAGTTAGGAGATCCCAATATACATAAGATGGTCAACCGGATGAGCCATTGGGTTCAGGTGACATTTATCTCATGCATATGGCCAGCTTATTTCCTCTCTGTTGAAAACACACAGCTGTCTCTTAGCTGTCTCTTTTGGCCTATAGGTACTGAAAGTGTATGACTACCTTAAGGGGAACCTGTCTCCTTGGACCAGCCTTAATAACTACAATAATGCATCCATACTACTGAGCTCAGATGAGTAATTTATATCTGTATATTCACTCTGGTTTCCCCACTGTGTGCCCACAAATCAGTAGTGCCATGCCATGAGAAGACTCGTCCTGGAGACCTCTCCATTATGAGTGCACGCTCAAGAGTTCTCTCTGCCCATCACAGTGCCGGTGGAACCCAGTGAGTATGGAGATAAACATTACTGTAGATAATAGGCCTGGACTGAGGTGACAGAGTTCCTTTAAGAGAGCTTACACAATTATCACATGAAAGAGCAGAAACATAAGTAAATACTCCTCATCTCCTTATTTCATACACTCGGCGACATCTAACGATGATGACAATAATGCAGCAGACACAGATTTCAAAACGAGACCTATTAATTAAAGTGTTATGTACCGTACCTTCTCATCCGTCTCCTGAACACTTATGACGTCTGACAGCTGGGATAATTTGGATCCTGACCTTTGACTTGTTTGTCTGCTTAGCATTATATCTCCTGGAAGACAGTCATAATGTTTACATCAAACGCCGAGAAGCTACTGGTAATGACTTAAGTCTAATTAATTAAAGACGTATTATACGATTATTTTCAGATATTCATTAATGCGACTGTTGTGTTTGAAAAGAGAAGGAGATGAGATTCTGGAAGCCATCAAAAGATGCAGATTGCCCGGACTAAGTGCAATCTTGCCACTACAAACAAGGATAATGACATTTGTAGATATTAGGCCTGTGAGCTATTAGACTGCTCCCACCGTAGTATGGCAGTCCACAGGTCCGAGTGCTTTCATAGATTTTGCCATATATCATAGTTTCTTGTGTATTTTTTGATGGCCTTTAAAGGAGTTGTCTCATAACAAATTATTCTACGTTTTTCGAATAGGATGTATAGACACAAAGTCATTCAATAAAATCTGTATAGTGCCACACACTGTTTGCTCTTTTCCTTATTTCTCTGTCCACCTTTCTGAGGTGGTCGCACATGTTCAGTTCCACCCTTCAACTGCCACCAGCAGCATTCTGTTAGAAGTTGTGACAGTTACAAAGAGAGAACTTCAGCAGAAAGGACATGCCCACTGAGCTGTGATAGGGAGCAAGCTGCAGCAAAAAGAACACAGTCAGGAGCTTCCATGGTAACAACTACTCTGCAATCCATCAGTGGTGGTCGTGCTTGCACGCTATAGGAAAAAGCACCAGCCTCTCTGTTAGCTGGGACTGTGGGAGTTCCCATAGGCTGGTGCTTTTTCCTTTAGTGTGTAAGCACGACCACCGCTAATGGATTGCAGGGAGGTCGTAACCATGGAAACGAGCAATGTATAATGTGATGGAAAAATGAATCCAGCCAGCGAAGGAAGCAATATGGACAATCACAATACATTAGTAAGTGCCTTGTATTAAGTTTCTCTACGTGATAAATGCTATTTGCTGAAGTGACACAACCCCTTTAAGGCTATACAGATTAAGGGGGTCATTTATTAAGACTGGCGTTTCACATTTTATTATTTTATATTTTTTTTATCTTAGAAACACAGCAAATTACTTTCAAACTTTTGATAATGATTCATGAGACAACCTTTATAAGTGTTCAGGGCAAGTGAAGCATTACATGGCGCACACTAAAATCCCTTAAGATGCGTGTCCACCGCTCCATTCACTTCTATCAGATGAACAAAGATGGCTGAGCTGTGTACTCTACAGTCCCATAGAAATGAATGGAGCGGTGGTCACCCATGTGCACCAACGCTCCATTCTCCTATGGGATGCCAAGACCTCTTTTTTTCGTGATCAATGGGAGGTTTCAGTAGACCCCCAGTGATCAGACACTTATTACCTAAGTGTTGCTTGTGGGGCAACCCCTTTAACCCCTTGAGGACAGAGCCCATTTTGGCCTTAATGTCTGGGCCAAATTTTTGAATTCTGACATGTGTCACTTTATGTGGTAATAACTTTGGAACGCTTTTACTTATCCAGGCCATTCTGAGATTGTTTTCTCGTGACACATTGTACTTCATAACAGTCATAAATTTGAGTCAATATATTTCACCCTTATTTATGAAAAAATCCCAAATTTACCAAAAATTCTGAAAAATTTGCAAATTTCCAAACTTCAATTTCTCTACTTTAAAAATACACCGTAATACCTCCAAAAATAGTTATTATTTTACATTCCCCATATGTCTACTTTATGTTGGCATCATTTTGTAAACGTCATTTTACTTTTTTAGGAAGTTAGGAGGCTTAGAAGTTTAGAAGCCATTTTTCAAATTTTCACCAAATTTTCCAAAACCATTTTTTTTAGCACCAATGCAGATATAAAGTGATTTTGAGGGGCTTACATAATGAAACCCACCATAAATGACCCCATTTTAGAAACTACACCCCTCAAATTATAAAAAACTGCTGTTACAAACTTTGTTAACCCTTGAGGTGTTCCACAAGAATTAATGGAAAATGGAGGTGAAATTTCAAAATTTCACTTTTTTCGTAGATTATTCATGTTAACATTTTTTTCTTGCAACACAGCAAGGGTTAACAGCAAACTAAACCTCAATATACATTCCTCTGATTCTGCAGTTTACAGAAATACCCCATATGTGGTGGTAAACGTCTCTATGGGTTTGTGGCAGTGGTCAGAAGGAAAGGAGCGCCATACGGATTTTGGAGGCAAAATTTGCTAGAATAGTTTTTAGGCACCATTTTGTAATTGAGAGACCCTGACGTACCCCTACAGTGGAATCCCTCATAAAGTGACCCCATTTTGGAAACTACACCCTTCAAAGAATATATTAAGGGGGGTACTGACCACTTTGACCCCCTAAGCATTTTACGGAATTTGGAAACACTTGGCTGTGAAAATGAACATTTTTTTCTTCCAATAAAATGTTGCTTTAGCCCCAATTTTTTTTATTTGCATAAGGGGTAACAGGAGAAAAGCCCCCCCATAATTTGTTACCCATTTTCTCCTGAATACGGCAACACCCCATATGTTGTGGTAAACTGCTGTGGGGGCACATGGCAGGACTCAGAACAGAAGGAGCGCCATATGGATTTTACAACACAGATTTTGATGGAGTGGTTTGCGGGAGCCATTGATTTTTATTTTTTTGAGTTATTGTCTTATGTGGGGGCTCATTTTTTGCAGGATGAGGTGAGGTTTTCATTGGTACCATTTTGGGGTAAATACGCCTTTTTGATCGCCTACTATTACACTTTTTGTGAGGGAAGAGGGAAAAAAATGGCTATTTTGGCATAGTTTTTTTAAATTTTTTTTTACAGAATTCGCCTGGGGGGCCATCTCATGTAATATTTTTATAGAGCAGGTTGTTACGGACGCAGCGATACCCAATATGTCCAACTTTTTTAATGTTGGAAAGTTTTACACATTAGATGCATTTTGAACAGAATAAAATATTTTTTTTTGTGTTGCCATTTTCAGAGAGCCATATTTTTTTCAGTTTTCAGGCGATTGTCTCAGGTAGGGTACAGTTTTTGCGGGACAAGATGACGGTTGAATTGATACCATTTTGGGGTAATTACGCCTTTTTGATCGCCTGCTATTACACTTTTTGTGAGGGAAGAGGGAAAAAATGGCTATTTTGGCATAGTTTTTAAAAAAAATTTTTTACAGCATTCGCCTGGGGGGCCATCTCATGTAATATTTTTATAGAGCAGGTTGTTACGGACGCAGCGATACCCAATATGTCCAACTTTTTTATTGTTGGAAAGTTTTACACATTAGATGCATTTTGAACAGAATAAAATATTTTTTTTTGTGTTGCCATTTTCAGAGAGCCATATTTTTTTCAGTTTTCAGGCGATTGTCTCAGGTAGGGTACAGTTTTTGCGGGACAAGATGACGGTTGAATTGATACCATTTTGGGGTAATTACGCCTTTTTGATCGCCTACTATTACACTTTTTGTGAGGGAAGAGGGAAAAAAATGGCTATTTTGGCATAGTTTTTAAAAAAATTTTTTTACAGAATTCGCCTGGGGGGCCATCTCATGTAATATTTTTATAGAGCAGGTTGTTACGGACGCAGCGATACCCAATATGTCCAACTTTTTTAATGTTGGAAAGTTTTACACATTAGATGCATTTTGAACAGAATAAAATATTTTTTTTTGTGTTGCCATTTTCAGAGAGCCATATTTTTTTCAGTTTTCAGGCGATTGTCTCAGGTAGGGTACAGTTTTTGCGGGACAAGATGACGGTTGAATTGATACCATTTTGGGGTAATTACGCCTTTTTGATCGCCTGCTATTACACTTTTTGTGAGGGAAGAGGGGAAAAAATGGCTATTTTGGCATAGTTTTTAAAAAAAAATTTTTACAGCATTCGCCTGGGGGGCCATCTCATGTAATATTTTTATAGAGCAGGTTGTTACGGACGCAGCGATACCCAATATGTCCAACTTTTTTATTGTTGGAAAGTTTTACACATTAGATGCATTTTGAACAGAATAAAATATTTTTTTTTGTGTTGCCATTTTCAGAGAGCCATATTTTTTTCAGTTTTCAGGCGATTGTCTCAGGTAGGGTACAGTTTTTGCGGGACAAGATGACGGTTGAATTGATACCATTTTGGGGTAAATACGCCTTTTTGATCGCCTGCTATTACACTTTTTGTGAGGGAAGAGGGAAAAAAATGGCTATTTTGGCATAGTTTTTTTTAAATTTTTTTTACAGAATTCGCCTGGGGGGCCATCTCATGTAATATTTTTATAGAGCAGGTTGTTACGGACGCAGCGATACCCAATATGTCCAACTTTTTTAATGTTGGAAAGTTTTACACATTAGATGCATTTTGAACAGAATAAAATATTTTTTTTTGTGTTGCCATTTTCAGAGAGCCATATTTTTTTCAGTTTTCAGGCGATTGTCTCAGGTAGGGTACAGTTTTTGCGGGACAAGATGACGGTTGAATTGATACCATTTTGGGGTAATTACGCCTTTTTGATCGCCTGCTATTACACTTTTTGTGAGGGAAGAGGGGAAAAAATGGCTATTTTGGCATAGTTTTTTAAAAAAAATTTTTACAGCATTCGCCTGGGGGGCCATCTCATGTAATATTTTTATAGAGCAGGTTGTTACGGACGCAGCGATACCCAATATGTCCAACTTTTTTATTGTTGGAAAGTTTTACACATTAGATGCATTTTGAACAGAATAAAATATTTTTTTTTGTGTTGCCATTTTCAGAGAGCCATATTTTTTTCAGTTTTCAGGCGATTGTCTCAGGTAGGGTACAGTTTTTGCGGGACAAGATGACGGTTGAATTGATACCATTTTGGGGTAAATACGCCTTTTTGATCGCCTGCTATTACACTTTTTGTGAGGGAAGAGGGAAAAAAATGGCTATTTTGGCATAGTTTTTTTTTATTTATTTTTTTACAGCATTCGCCTGGGGGGCCATCTCATGTAATATTTTTATAGAGCGGGTTATTACGGATGTGGCGATACCTAACATGTTTATGTATTGTGTGTTTTTTTATTTTTAATCAATTTTTTTAACTTTTTTTTAACTTTTTTTTTTTTTTTCACTTTCTTGACTCAGATCCACTTGGTTCTTCAAGAACCAGTGGGTCTGGTATTTTACAATTTACTGCAGTACACTGTATAGTGTACTGCAGTGTATTTTCTTATAGCCTGTTCAAGCTCCTGCCTTTAGCAGGAGCTTGAACAGGCTTCCATGGCAAGCCAGACGAAAGCGTCTGGTTGCCATGGTAACCATCGGGACGCTGCCACAGCAGAGCAGCGTCCCGATGGAAGGGAGAGGGAGCTTCCTCCCTCTCATCTGCCCACACCATCGGCGCTGCCAGCGCACCGCAGCGCCGATGGGAGAGGAAGGGAGCGCTCCCTCCCTGTTAACCCCTTCCATACAGCGGTCCCTACGGACCGCGGCATGGAAGGGGTTAAACTGCTGACATCGGTGCTAGCACCGATGTCAGCAGTTTCAAGCAGAGTATCAGCTGTATGCTGATACTCTGCTTGAATACCGCTCGCTCGGCCATCCTGAGAAATTATTGCGGGCGGCACTCGCGGCAGCCGCCCGCACATTGGAAATCTCCCCCCCCCCGCCCGCCCACCCATCTGCCCACAGCCAATCAGGGGGGCGGGGGGGACACCCTGACCTCCCCCTAAATACTGACACTCGGCGGGGATTCGCTAGAATAGCGCTATCCCCGCCGAGTACCCCTTGCCTGCTGTGAATGGCTGGTCTGAATACCCATTACAGCATGTAACCCCCTCTGCACTGAGCAGGGGGGGTTTACATGCAGGGCGTACCGGTACGCCCTGTTGCACTAAGTACCTCGTGCCCAGGACGTACCGGTACGCCCATTGTCGCCAAGGGGTTAAAGTGGTTATCCCATGACTAATGTAACAAATGAAAATCAGACATCATATAGTACATGATAATCTCTTTCTAACAGCTAGAACCAGCCCTGTGCCTCACATGGATCCAGAGATCTCCCCATTCATTGCTCTGCTAGATTTATATCAAGCTGATAGCTCATGGGGAGTGTCTTTTCTGCTGCAGCTAAGGGGGCGTGTCCATGCTCTACCTATCACAGCTCAGGAGGCAGTTGAAGGATGAAACTGAGCACATGCTGCCATCTCAGTGATCAGGACAAAGAAATAAGAAATTAAGTGGCACTATACAGATACATTTAATTGAATGACTCAGTAGCTATTCAAAATTTTTAATTACATGCAATTACAAAAGTATTCAGATCCAGGCGCTGGTTTAAAAACTGTAGAATATTTTTCTTGGGACAACCCCTTTAAGAAAAGCTCATTATTTACAAAAAAATAGTTAACTTTGCACCATTAGTAGTTATCTAGTAGGAATAAGCTCACACAGCAAGTCTCATTTTTCAAAATGTAAATGAGAAATCTCTACAAATATTTCTAAGCGTAAAAATGTGTTTCAGTCAGCAATACTCTTTTCCTTTGATTTTTCTTAAGAATATATCTATTACTAAAAGACACAGACATAAGAGCAATGCTATTGAAGTTCCCAATTAAAAGAAGAATTTTCAGGCATTCTGAAGCCCGTAGAAAGCAGACCTTTGAAAATTCCCATTACTCGTCAGAAAGATTTTCACTTGACACTGCATTTTCTCACTGCATCTGTCATAAAACATCGTGCTCGAAATGAAGGGTGTTTGAAGTTCATATTTTATGTCATGTTGATCCATGATACATTGTGTTCAGTCGTATCTACTTGCTCATATGTTGTTATGGAAAATTCAATAAAAATGGATGTTAAAAAAAAATTCTGTTGGATCTGAATATACAGTATGTTGCAATATTTGGTTTACTGCCTGTGTAAACTAATCTCAATATAGTCATTTGGAACAAAAAAAAGAGCAGCTGCTGTAGTTTCCACTACAGGAGGATATAAAGGCTGCCTCATGTATTACACAGTGTAGACACATGTGAATCTACAGATGAGCTTATCAGTCCTCGTCCATGTTCAAGGCAGTAATAAAAGGACTGAGTGACATGCAAGCTGTCCTATTGTTCAATTTAACAAGAGCAGGACGCACATTTCAGGAATATGTCACTCGTGTCCTTTATCTCACCAGCTTGCTGTGTACACAGTTGTTTGGTGGGTTTCTACAAAGGTAAACCCGTATGAGATGATGGAAAGCAGTATGGGCACTCACAGTAGAATCCATCAGTTTCAGCCTGCGTTGGCAGGATAGAAGTGTATGACAATGTGGAAAATATCACTAAAAATTGCCTCAAAAAAGTCCTATTTTTACTTAAAAGGCTGCAATGTATTCAGAGGTGTAGATATATAGGACGCTAAGGTAGCAGTACACTCCCACTTAATGCCTGAAGAATCCCGTAATCCATTTAATACAGGCTACACTGAAGTGCAAAGTCTATGAAATCCCCTGGTTTACCCCTTAAAGAGGACCTCTCACTGCACCTAACAAGACTGTTTTAATCGCTTCATGCATTCCCCATGTAATAACAATCCTGGAGCATTTATTCTTATGGCTCTATGTTGTACCATTCCTTTATTATTTCTACTAGAAGTTATGAATGAATTGCTAGCAGTCTGCAGTAAGGGTACAGAGGGGAGGTAACCAGTTGGGTGTGCACAGACTCACTCTATCCAATCAGTGCTGCAATTTTCAGTCTCTGCAGGTACACCCCCAACTTGTTACCTCCCCTCTGTACCCTTACTGCAGACTGCTAGCAATTCATTCATAACTTCTAGTAGAAATAATAAAGGGATGGCACAACATAGAGCCATAAGAATAGATGTTCCAGAATTGTTATTACATGGGGAATGCATGTCAGGAGTGGCAACAGGTCCTCTTTAACACCTACAACAGGTATGAACTTTCTTTGTAGGAGGCTTCCCAGGTCATGGTCCCCAGAATAGTAACAGATTGTCAGCGGTAGTGCAATGGCATGGTCAGGAACGAGCCGAGGGTATTTACCTGGAGCTCAATTAGAATGTGACAAGCCAGAGGATGAATCAGGAATGTAGTGAGGAGATAGCCAGAAGGAATCAGGAGTAGAACAACAGGTACCACAGATGATCCAAAAGGCAAGGAAGGTGCAAGGCCGAGGTCAAGATTGAGATTGGAATTCACACGTCAAACGCAATACCAATACAGACAAAAAAGAGTCATGAAACTAGATATCTTAATCACCAAGCAATGACTCCATGTCAGCTTCTCCCTTCAATAGGCTGCAAACCTGAAGACATCTATGAGTGCTAGCTGTCTTGATAACTTGACAACACCATGCAACCAGAGCAGGAGAGGCACAACCTGAACAACAGAGCTGCAGCAAACATCGGAGGAGAATAAGCAACAGTGGAAGAGCCACCTGGTGGCTGGAGGCACACTTGCTGGAATCCAATGTTGGACCTGGGTGAGGACAGTGTCACTGGAGCTTCCAGTTATACCTTTAAATCTACAGTACTGTGCAAAAGATTTAGGCATATGTGGAAAAAGCTGTAAAGTGAGATTTGTTTCAAAAATAGAAGTGTAGTGTAGTGATAGTTTAAATTTAAATTTATTCTGCAGCTGGACAAGGACTCCAAACATACAGCCAATGCCATTAAGAACTACCTTCAGCATAAGAAGATCAAGGAGTCCTGGAAGTGATGATGCGGCCGCTACTGATCTCAACATCTTCAAGTCTGTCTGGGTTTACATGAAGAGACAGGAGGATTGGAGCAAGCCTACATCCACAGAAGATCTGTGGTTAGTTCTCCAAAATGTTTAAAACAACCTCCCTACCAAGTTCCTCCAAAAACTGTGAAGAACTGATGCTGTTTCAAAGCCAAAGGTTGGTCACACCAAATATTGATTTGATTTAGAGTGATAGACCATAAAATGATTATGATATATGATTTGCATTTGTAAATGTATATGAAAATTAATAAACTAATTACACAATATTAATAACAGATATTTTATTGTAAGCTGGAGTCTGAAGATTTTTTTCCGACTCCACCAAAAACTAACTTCGACTTCGACTTCACAGTCCTACCCATACCCGCCTTTGCACAGTACTCTATATATAATACTTTAAACATTTTATGTAAGTACATGGTCTACATGTCCCAAAAGGACTTGTTGGCAGTCAACTGGATCACATTATTACCAGCAGTAAGGCTAGTATTTGACCCCTAGTTAACATGTTCTCATGTCTTATGTGCTTCATATTTGTTTCTTGTTCCCTCAAGAAAAGCTGGCCATTGATTAGTGAGAGCAGGAGCCCATGGTGATCAATGGCTACGCACACACACACACTGGATACTGGGAGTAATGGGGTGGTAAATGCTGCAGTGCAACATTAAAGTTGGCAGCCATATCAATGTAATGGTTAGAGCCCTCAGACATTTGTGAGCACTGAGCAGAAACATTAATTAAAGGGCGTCTTTCACCTGCTTTTCACCAATATAACTAACAGCACTGCCCCACAGAAGATTACAGACACATCCCAGACATACCTGTGTGCACTGTGTGTCTGTATTACATGTTCAGGAAAAACACTTTTATTCTTCAGGAAAACAGCTCCCAAGTGCCCAGCTCTGCTGCTGCTGCAAACCAGACTGAAGAGGGGAGGGATGCTTTAGCTGCTCATATCTTGGGATTGGTCGCAGATAGAAAAATGACCTTACTTGAAAGCTGGCATTCCAAGCTTTCAAATGATACCAAAATCACACCATTATATCCAGTATCAGAAGATATAGCTGTTAGAAATTGAGTCGAGAGAGAAAGCTGTTTTTAGTTTCACTTTCAGCCGGGCACTTGGGAGCTGTTTTCCAGCAGAATAAAAGTGCTTTTCCTGGACATGTAATACAGACACACAGTGCACACAGGTTTGTCTGGGATGTGTATGCAGTCTTCTGTGGGGCAGTGCTGTTAGTTATATGGTGAAAAACAGGTGAAAGACTCCCTTTAAGAAGCAGCTGGGACCCCTTTAAAGGGATTGGAGGTCTGTTTAGGTGGACTGTACGGAGGAGCAAACTAGAGGCAACTGCAGCTTATATAAGGGAGGATAGCTGGTGAAAAGGTGAGTTTATCTAACGGCCCCCATGTACTTTGGTGAACTTTTGGCCAAACCCACCACTTTTACCTTAAGAGCCTACCAAGAGACATGAAACCAAAATCTCATTTAAATCCACTTTTTCTTATTTTATCTCATATTTAAATTTGAAATTTATATATATATATTTTTATACTAGCAGAAGGACCCGGCTTCGCCTGGGTATATTTCGTCTATTTCATTTAATGTTTCTGTGTGTTGTTGCAGAGAAAAAGTCAATGCAGCTGACAGAAGTTGATTTTTACCTTCATTTTTTCAATCCCCATTGGACTGAACATTGCTTTGCACGGGTGTATTTCATTTAGTGTTTCTGGTTGTTGTTGCAGGAAAAAAGTCAACATCCCACCCACCCCTGCAGCTGACAGAAGTTGAATTTTAGCTTGATTTTTTCAATCCCTGTTGGCTGCGGAGTGGGAGGGGGCGTGGCCTGACCGGGTCAGGGGCGTGGCTTAGCGGAACCTTGGGGGGTTGCTTTTAAGTCCTTCTTTTGAGGGTTACCTGAATTACAGGTAGATGCCATGGTAATTTATGAGGACACACAATGGGTAGCAGTGGAAGAAAACATCTTTTATTACTACCGAACTGTCTTAGTCTAAAATTAGTCTATTTCATTTAATGTTTCTGTGTGTCGTTGCAGAGAGAAAGTCAATGCATCTGACAGAAGTTGATATTTACCTTCATTTTTTCAATCCCCATTGGCTGCGGAGTGGGAGGGGGCGTGACCTGACCAAGTCAGGTGCGTGACTTAGCGAGACCTGGGGCGGGGGTTTTAAGTCCTTCTTTAGGGGGCAGCTTGAATTACAGGTCAATGCCAAGGTAATTTATGAGGACACGCAATGGGTAGCAGTAGAAGAAAACATCTTTTATTACTACTGAACGTTCTTAATCTAAAATTAGTCTAAAACATAAGTTATATTTATGGTAACCGGAATACCCCCTTTAAAAGTGTCATCCACAGTGCTCTGCCCCTTTAAAGCAGCGAATAGAAATGGCTGAGCTCCTCAGCTGGCTGCTAATTACCTGGCTAGGTTGTTATGGAAACCTGTGTGCATCTGGAGAAAATGGCAGTTGGAATTTGAAGTGAAATGCTCCCAGACTAAAATTGGCTAATGGAGATCATATTTTGGGAATATCTTGGGAACGGTATTTCCAAGAGAGCTGAGACCTGGTCTAAAACCTTCCCGGACACCTGATGTACCTGTGTGCCGGATTTGGTGAAAATCAGTCCAGTAGTTTGGTCGCGCATAGAGAACAGACAGACAGACGGACAGACAGAAACTCATTTTTATAATATTGAGATATATATATATATATATATATATATATCCTAAGCAAAATGATTGGAATGTGAATGACATTATTAACATTATTAACCGATATATATCTCCTCTAGGCTCTGAGATTTTCTTAACAAGAATGCATCAGCAAATTTAGATGAAAACACGCGCACTTCTAAATTCAATAATCACAGATTTAAAAGCTGTTTTGGGAAACAGAAAAGACATTAGGATTTGAGAGAGAAAAAAACCCAGCAGGGCCACAAAGCTCAGTGTGTTACCTAGAGGAAAAATCTTTTCAGTAGTTAGAAATCACAGTTCTCGAGCGCCTAATTCCTGACCCCACATAGAGTAACCTCCAAATAACTGTAATTATCTCCTGACATAAATGGCATATCGACAGTATACTTACAATTGATTTCTGCCTAATTATTACTTGTTGTTGTTCAACATGGATTTGTAAGAGGAAAACAATAACTACCTGTGGACAGTGCAAAGATTAAGGAAGAGAAGCCACTGGGTAGGAAAATACATACAGTGATTATTGCAGACTTGAACTCACAAACAAAACACACTATTAGCATAAAACACCCTGTAGAAGGGGAATCTTGTGAAGCTGAATGAAACCTCACAAAGCGGGTCAGCTTTTACGACATTAAAACGTTAAAAACTATGGCAACGCAATGCAGACTCAACCAACTTCAGAAATTCCCCTGATGTTAAATCTCTCTCAAAAGTCTTTTTGGTTTGGCGACATTTTTTTTCTGGTGTTTTTTTTCCCATAGGCTTTTCTACAGGAATTAAAAAAGTCCATAAAAAATGCATGTTGCAAATATGGTACAATAAAAAAGCTACCTAAAATATGTTTGAAAATCATAGTGCTTTTTAAAATCTGAAAAAAATACTAGACAAAAATACTAGAAATAGTCCTAAAAAGTATCTTTGAGACAAAAGTTTTTCAGTGAAAAAGGCACAAAACCCAACCTGTGTGAAATTCTCGAAATTGTGGCAATTGTCTCTTAACTCCATAAAAAATGCATGCTACAAATGTGACGAAAACGCCAACAAAAATACTTCCAAAAGGCGCTTTCGTGGTGTTTCTTACAAGAGTTTAAACACTGAAAAAGTGTGCCTGAAAGAAACCTAAAAATGTCTTTGTGCCAAAAGTTTTTTCATTGAAAATGGAATGAAATTTACTGAAGTTGTGTGAAAGTCTCTAAACTGACACAAATAAGTCCTGCGCTTTCTATACTGGTCTTGATATCCCCCTGTACCACCAGAAGACATGCTTAATTTATGAGGTAATTTTTTAATGACTGTATTCTACTCATTTTGGGCTAAAAATAATTTTTTCAATTGGTCTTTATTAAAAATTTTCATTGTTTTTTGTTATAAAGGGTTAACTACCTGTGATCATCTTACTTTTACGTTCACTTTGAGCTGCTATCTTCCGGCTATGTATATCCCTTCTCTTTGAACTACTAACAGCTGATAAACACTTTATTTAAGCCATATTCATAGAATTGAGCTATAATGAGTGTTTATGACATCAGGAGATCAGAGATAAGGAGCCTGACAGGAAACAGTATAATCACAGAGCCTGGTAGTAGAGAATCTCAAGACTGTACAGAGAAAGGGGCTGAAAATTTTTAATAAAGACCAATTGGGAAAATTTTAGCTCAAAATGAGTACAACACAATGATTTAAAAAAAACTGTTCCCAAAGGTGTCCACAGCCATTAAGCACATCATCTGGCAGTCCATGCGTCTAGAATGCGTCTAGATTTCAGTCATCATTTGTGCCAGAAAACTTGTATAAATGATGATACAGTAAGGCCTCATATAGATCCACAAAACATGGATACCGGCCTTGTGCGTCCTGCATTTCCCCTTCCGTTAAAAATGGCTATTCTTGTCCGCAAAATGGACAAGAGCACGACATGGACAAGAATGTGGACCAAAAATACAGTTGTGAGCATGGGACTTAAATCTGATGCGCTGTGTTCATGAGACAACCCCTTTACATTATTTTGACCACAAGTTCCTCTTAGATGATGGATTGAATGAGGCAAAGGATGAGAATAAAAAATGATTATTGTATTATTTGCTTTATAAGACACACCAGCGTTTTTTTTTCAGACCCACAAATTAGACCCCCAATCTTCACTAGTCCTCAGATCAGACCCCCATATAAGAATTCAGATCAGACCCCTATTATCACACCTCAGATCAGACTCCCATCAGACCTCAGATCAGACTTCCATATCAGACCTCAGATCAGACTCCCATATCAGACCTCAGATCAGACTCCCATATCAGACCTCAGATCAGACTCCCATATCAGACCTCAGATAAGACTCCCATATCAGACATCAGATCAAACTTCCATATCAGACCTCAGATCAGAATTCCATATCAGACCTCAGATCAGACTCCCATATCAGACCTCAGATCAAACCCCAGTATCAGACCTCCATATGAGACCTAAATATCAGACCCCCATATGAGACCTAAGAACAGATCCCCATATCAGACCCCCAATATCAGACTTACCTCTCTGAGTGGTAAGTAGACTTATGTCTCTGGGCAGCATGCTACACTCACCACTCCCTGGTTTTCTCTGGGCCAGTTCTGCACTGTCACCTGACATCACATAGCATCAGGTCATAGTACATGCACTACGTCCTGATGCTGTACGCAGTAAGGACAGTGCAGCGCAGGCCCAGAGAAGACCAGGGAGTGGTGAGTACAGCCAGCGCTAGCAGCATTGAACTCACCATTCCCCGTGCTTACTGCATACTAGTGAGCACTTCCAGAATGGAAGCGCTCACTAGTATTCGCTTTATAAGACCTACTAGACAGCCCTCCACAGATGCCCCTCTGCAGTCTTGCACGTTTTTCTTGATGCCTGCTCCACATGCACTGCTGTACTGGGCATTTGTGCAATAATGATCCAACAGAAATCTATGGGTCTACACTGTATCTCCATGCATCCATCTGTGAGAAGAGAGTTCCCAGCCATACCAGTATTATGTGCAGAAGGCGGGCAGAGCAGGAAGCCTGTGAGGTGCAGCTTCAGCCTATAGCAGCAGAGCAGGATGTGATGTCCTCCTACGCAGCCCAGTCACATGCAGCTATTTTGCTATCTTGCATAGCCAAATCTTGCATTTGAAGGACCAGAGTGAAAGACTTAAAGAGGACCTGCTAGAAATTATGAATTAATTGGTAGCACTTTGCAATGAAGGTCCAGATGAGTGTTACCAGTTGGGGGTGTGCCCCTGCACAGTCTGACACTACCCAATCAGTGCTGCCAGAGTCAGACTGTGCAGGAACACACCCTCAACTGGTAACACCCATGTGATTCTTCATTCCAAACAGTTAGCAATTCATAAGTTCTGGCAGGAATAATGACAGATCATAGAGCCATAATAATAGATTCTTCAGAATTGTTATTAGGGGTGACAGGAGAGGTGACAAGTCTTTTTTACATTCCCTGGTATGTTATGTAACCCCTCCCTTTAGGCGGCAACTGAGCACTACTTGATGCAGTGTTAACCTAGGACTGTATCTCGCTGCTGCCTTCTAACAGCAGTCCAGTGAACACCCAATCCAGCACTGCACCACAATGGCTCTCGTTCTCCTACTATTGCCACCATTTTGACCATTTACATATTTCTGATAAGAACCCAAAGTACCCACGTGAAAGAAGGAGGTGTAGACGAAAAAGAGCATGAGTGGGAATGTTGAGTCCGTAATGATAGTTGAGAACATATAACAGCATATTACACTTGTATTACACTTGCGAAATGGCATCAGGGGTTAACAGGCGTTCATGCTCCGATGCGCTCCCTTGCCCTGCGCTGGATTGCGCAGGGCAAGGGCTCTTTTGTTTACAAACACACACTGCCGGTAGGAGGCCTCCGCCTGGCAGAGCCCGGTTCGTCACCGGAACAGGACAAAATGCTCCGATGTTCTTGTCAGGCAGGCTGCCTGGGTGAAATCCTGATTATGTCAACCCTAAACCCTAAAGTGTTAAAGGGAATCTGTCACCAGGATAATCGCTATGGATAGTTTATGACATGGTCTCATCATAAATCAGGCGCATCTCCGGCAATCCATGTGCCTAAACACAAATCTATGGCAGCTTAGAGCTGTCGTAGATTTCTGTTTTCATTTACGCCAGAAAACTGGGATAAATGAAAATAAATGTGGCGGACCTGCTGGCCACACCCTCTCCCCACCCTCATCACGCCCCCTTTTTGGGGAGTTGGAAGGGAGGAGTAGAAACACCAAGTGGCATGGGGGAGATGATAAATTCTCCCCTATAAGTTGACTTCAATTTTGTCTCAACAGAAAAATAAAAAAAATTGTGATCACCTTTTCTTTACAATTTGAAATAAAATAGAAAATAGTATGTACTATTATGTATAGTATCTATATGATTTTTGCTTGGGTTGCATTTAATAAGTTCTCCCGTGGCTCCTGATGGGGGTTACCGCTTCAGAATGGCACTGGTAAGCAGAGACTGAGGCTAACGTTTAAGATGTAAGTGGTATCTTGATAGTCTGGGTGACATATGTGACTACCACCAGGATTTTGTTGGTAGCTACTAGTGCAATCCTAGTGAAAAAAAAAAAAAAGATATCAGGGCTAGATATAGAAATTCAGCCATGATATCACATCTAAAGCGACTTTAAGTGTCCTGCTGGCTATGGACACCTTTGGGGGCATTTCTTTTACAGATATGCGTGTATTTGTGGCTGAAAATCACTTTTGTCATTTGGTTTAATTACAAATGTTCATCCATTTGTATTCCGCAGCTTCTACTTATCACAGTACCTAGCAAGCTGTAGAATGCTATTCACCATCAAATCCATCAAAGAGCTTGTCTGGGAGCTCAGTCTCCAGCCGCTCTTGTGTTTTCCTGAGTGATCATTTAAGCTGAATTATGATCAAATCCAGGTTGATCAACTTGACTGTGAATTGTACTGTGAATGTCATTCTGCAGCTTGCTATGTACTGTGATACATAGAAGCCACAGAAGCCAAACAGATGCAAATGTTCAAAAAACCCAATTCCAAAAATTATTTCAGCCAAAAAATACACATTTTTAACAGACTTTGACCCCCTAAAAAAGTATTTGAAAATTGATTACTTTTCTGTGTATAACCAACATAGGGGGCATTCACACGACCGTAAGTGTATTCCGCATTTTACGGACAGCATATGGCCGGTGCTATATAGAAAATGCCTATAATAGGATATGCTCTATATTTTTATGGGGCCGCGGAATGGAACAACGGATGCAGACAGCACACAGTGAGCTGTCAGCATCTTTTGCGACCCCATTGAAATGAAGGGGTCTGCACCCGTACCACAAAATTGCAGAACAGATGCAGACCCAGAATTACGGTCGAGTGAATGCACCCTTATAATCAGATAAGAGTTAAAGGGTTATTCTCATTTTAGACAATGGGAGCATATCCTAGCGATATGCCCGCATTGTCTAAGATGAGAATACCCCTTTAAGAAGGGGGTAAAATATTGATGACATATCCTAAGGAAAAGTCATCAATATCTGATACGTGGGGATCCACCTCCCTGCAACCCTACCAATCAACCCTCCTCACAGCTTACTATGCACAGTGCCGTACATTGTATAGTGGCTGTGCTTGTTATTGCACCCCAGGCCCATTCACTTTTAAAATGTTTTTTTAATGATTGCGGGGGTCAGACACCCGGGACCCCCACGATCATATTTTGAGAAGGCAGTGGCACTCCTGTGAGCACCACAGCCTTCTCTCTGCTTTTCCTAGGCCAGTGACGACACGTTGATCGATCATGTGGCCTAGGAGCGGCTCAGCCCCATTCAAGTGAACGGGACTGAGCTGCAGTACCAAGCACAGCCGCTATACAATGTACAGCGCTGTGCTTGGTAAGCTGTGAGAAGAAAGCAGCACTCAGAGGAGCACCTCTGCCTTCTCAAAACAGCTGATCGGTGGGTGTCCCGGATGTCAGACCCCCGCCAATCAGATACTGATGATCATGAGTAAAAAAAATCTTAAAAAACTTTAAGTATAATGATATTGTACTCCAGGATACTTCTCCATACACCATTCTACTAGATACATGCAGGTAAAATCCTTAAAAATGTATTATCTAATGGATATTTCGATACCTCCAGGTGATGACATTTCAATATGCTACATGCCACTGTATGATACATCTTGTCATGATCAAGTGCCATATGAACTGTTGACGCTAATTTCCCCTCACAGAATCAATGGAGACTGAAAAAATCTGATCAGTGTTTGTTATGGTTTTTTTTTTTAGAAACCTCCATTCATCTGTGAACACACTCCTCTTTTCTCATCCCCGCCGCCAGCAGCACTTTGTGTGTCCCCATTTGTTTAATGAAAAATAATGAATTTTGATCAAATGACCACATTATCCCACTTACTACACCCCAATCCAATCAATGAATTGATGATATATGTCTACCTAATAAGAAATATTTGTATAGTGAGATAGCAGGAGAATCCATCTTTTGCGCTCAGAATGACTACTATACTGTTGTGTGATTGTTTTATCCTTTTTAGACGCACTGAGAAACAAAGAGCACAAAACGGCTTTAACACAGGAGGTTCTCTGTGGCTAGTTTGCAGCTGTTGGCCTATTGTGCTTCATGGGTTAAGGAACAACTGAGTGAGAAAGGGTTGCGCTCAAGAGTTTCCATAATTGGCACCCCACATTGTAAATACAAATTATGCGCCTAACCTCCTACCCCGGTGAATGGCACATTACCAATGTGATTTGTTACCCGTCATTAACGAAAGCATAACTTCTTCCTCATGCCAGTAGATTACAGCTATGTAAAGGAGAAAAAACTGATATATATATATATAGTTTGCAAGAATGTTTGTTTACTTTTATTTTTCATTTAGCTATTAGATATACAAGTGTTAATATATCAGAAACATTCACTTTTCACCAAAAAACCTCACACACTTTGCAGAGTAAGATGTGAAACGCCGGTCTTAGTAAATTCCGCCTTACAGTTTTCCTGGCCAGACTGCTGCAGTGACATCAGATTAACATGTGACTGCTGACCTGACATCACCGCTGCAGCCCGCAGGATCTGTTGGGTAAGTGATCATTTTATTGCAGGCACAGGTTGGCCTGAAACCAGACAACCCCTTTAAATCTAACTCAGTGTAAGGGCTCATGCACACAAACGTATTTTTCTTCAGTTTCCGTTCCGTTTTTTTACAGGTCTGTATACGGAACCATTCATTTTAATGGGGCTTGAAAAAAAAACAGAAATGTCTGTTCCGCAAAAAAATAGAACATGTCCTATTCTTGTCCATTTTACGGACAAGGACAGGCACTGTTACAATGGTTCTGCAAAAAAAAAAAAAAAGGATGCAATACGGATGTCACACGGATGTAACATAGTAACACAGTTTATAAGGCCGAAAAAAGACATCTGTCCATCCAGTTCGGCCTGTTATCCTGCAAGTTGATCCAGAGGAAGGCAAAAAAAACCTGTGAGGTAGAAGCCAGTTTTCCCCACTTTAGGGAAAAAAATTCCTTCCCCACTCCAATCAGGCAATCAGAATTACTCCCTGGATCAACGACCCCTCTCTAGTAACTATAACCTGTAATATTATTACCCTCCAAAAATACATCCAGGCCCTTCTTGAACTCTTTTAGTGAACTTACCATCACCACCTCCTCAGGCAGAGAGTTCCATAATCTTACTGCTTTTACCGTAAAGAATCCTCTTCTATGTTTGTGTACAAACCTTCTTTCCTCCAGACGCAGAGGATGTCCCCTCGTCACAGTCACAGTCCTGGGGATAAATAGATCATGGGAGAGATCTCTGTACTGACCTCTGATATATTTATACATAGTTATTAGATCTCCCCTCAGTTGTCTTTTTTCTAAAGTGAATAACCCTAATTTTGACAATCTTTCTGGGTACTGTAGTCCACCCATTCCAGTTATTACTTTAGTTGCCCTCCTCTGAACCCTCTCCAGCTCTGCTATGTCTGCCTTGTTCACAGGAGCCCAGAACTGTACACAGTACTGTGTACTCCACACATGGAGTACACAGTACTCCATGTGTGGTCTGACTAGTGATTTGTAAAGTGGCAGGACTATGTTCTCATCACGGGCATCTATGCCTCTTTTGATGCAACCCATTATCTTATTGGCCTTGGCAGCAGCTGTCTGACACTGGTTTCTACAGCTTAGTTTGCTGTTCACTAAAATTCCTAGGTCCTTTTCCATGTCAGAGTTACCCAATATTTTACCATTTAGTATGTACTGGTGACTTGCATTATTCCTTCCCATATCCATAACCTTACATTTGTCAGTGTTAAACCTCATCTGCCACTTCCCTGCCCAAGCCTCCAGTCTATCCAGATCCATCTGTAGCAGTGTACTGTCCTCTTCTGTGTTAATTACTTTACACAGTTTAGTGTCATCTGCAAAAAAAATGATATTTTACTGTGCAAGCCTTCTACAAGATCATTAATAAATATATTGAAGAGAATAGGGCCCAATACTGACCCCTGTGGTACCTCACTAGTGACAGTGACCCAATCTGAGTATGTGCCGTTAATAACCACCCTCTGTTTTCTATCACTGAGCCAGTTACTTACCCACATACAGACATTTTCTCCCAGGCCAATCATTCTCATTTTATATACTAACCTTTTATGTGGTACCATGTCAAATGCTTTGGAGAAGTCCAGATATACGACATCCATTGATTCGCCGCGGTCCAGTCTAGAACTTACCTCCTCATAGAAACTAATTAAATTGGTTTGACATGACCGATCCCTCATGAAGCCATGCTGATATGAAGTTATTTGCTTATTTTCATTGAGGAACTTCAAGATAGCATCTCTTAGAAAACCTTCAAACAGTTTACCCATGACAGATGTTAAACTTACCGGCCTATAGTTTCCGGGCTCTGTTTTTGGACCCTTTTTGAATATTGGCACCACATTTGCTATGCGCCAATACTGTGGAACACTCCCTGTCAGTATAGAGTCCTTAAATATCAGAAATAAAGGTCTGGCTAAGACATTACTTAATTCTCTTAGGATACGGGGGTGTACGCCATCCGGTCCTGGCGATTTGTCTATTTTAATATTTTTAAGACTTTTTTTGCGGATTTGTATTTTGTGGACGGCAAAATACATATATTCGTGCGCATGAACCCTAAATGGAAGTAGGAGAAGTGGTGAGGGTAAGATTGTACCTCCAAATTCACAGAACTGTACATTCTACCTATGGTTCTAGACAGAACAGAATATTAGAGGAGATTTCTCATTTCTCTGTGTCTCTTTTCTGGTGTAAAAAAGTTGCAAACCTTGTGTTTGAGACTTTTTGAAGGCTACTTGCGGCAAATTTTGTTGCAAGTAGAGTTTCTGCGCTGCCCTCGCCATTTTCTGAAAAGGTGGTGTAGTGAGGGTGGTCCAGCGGGTTCGCCACATTCATGTTTATTTGTGCCTATTTTCAGGTGCAAATGGTGACAGAAATCTATGGCAGCTCCAAGCTTGATTTCATTCTAGTGCACGGACTTCCGAAGGATGCGCCCAATATATGACAAGGCCTGCACCTCGTCATATATTAGGCAATCCTCCAGCACCACAGGAGATTTCAAGGATCGGCGTAAAAGGGCTGTCTTTGATAAATCTCCCCCATGACTTTCTAAAACAGGTGTACTACCTCCTAGAGAGTCACTCTGTAGCAGCATTCCAGTGATAGCGCTGAAACACCCTCAGCAGTGAATGAAATGCGTTAGCCTGTTCCAATGTTTTCCGACAGCCTGTCAATTTTACTACTAATTTCCAGTGAGAAATTTTATAAGGTCCCTGGCTTTGAAAGAAAGGGAGAAAGCTGGAGGACTTGGCTGGCACAGTTTATGTAGCACTGATGTTGTGCAGCTGGTGCCTGGTGGAAATGGGTGATTAGACCTGGCATGGATACTGAAGCACTAGTGGTGTGCAGCTGGGCCTGGGTGTAGAAGGAGGCACTGCCTTGGTTTGATGTAAAAAATTGAAAAGCAAAGAACAATCGGTTGTCAAACAAGACAAGAGCAATACACAATTCTGTAGGCGCTAAGAAGCTATTTCACCCAATTCACACGTGAAGTTGTAAGCTTCTGTACACTGCTGTTCCTCTGCATATAAACAGATACTATTCATTTCTATGGGTGTCAGACTGATGCCAAAATGTTATTTTATGAATTTTTTTTTTTCTTTTTAACTCATTTAAGTCAATAGGTGACAGTTGCACCCACTAACTACCTTTAAATAAGATGGACGTCTGCACTTAGGGAAGGAAACAGATTGTGTTGGATTTTTGTTGACTTCTCCCTCCCACCTTCATAGAAATTAGTAAGCCAAGTTAAAGGAGTAGACCACTGAGCGCAGTGATTGGCTGCAGCAGTCACAGGCCATACACGGCTCCAGTGGCAGGAGGACTGGACCAGCGGACGGTGCTAAATAAAGATGGAAATATACATAATTTTTTTTATTTTGGAGCTTGTCCAAGACTATCTCAGATAACCCTTTAAAGGGGTTCTCCAGGAATTAAAAAAAAATGAAAAAACTTAAATATTATTTTATAATAAATGTATTCACAAATACCTTTCATTGCTTATATTGGCTCATTTTGTCTAAGGAGCAATCATTAGGAGAAACAAAATGGCTGCCGTCCTATCAGTACACACAAAACCTGTCCTAATCACACAGGAGGACAAGTTACTTCACAACACTGAAGTAAAGATCTGCCTCATCCTCCTCTCTGCTCTGCTTGTCAGGAATCATCATCCTGAATACAGGTGAATCTCTGTGGTAATGGACAAGATGAGGAGACATGAGAGGAGGGTGGGGGTGTGGCTAATCAGCAGCCGCACTTGTATGTAGTCTCCATTACCATAGCAACACATTACCACAGTCTGTCATGTCCGTTCTCTCTGTACTTCATGTCTCCTCATGAAATAAATTCCCCAGAGATTCAGCTAAAGATCTTATCTGTATTCAGGATCATAATCCCTGACAAGTAGAGAGGAGGAGGAGGCAGCTCTTTACCTCAGTGTTGTAAAGTAACTTGTCTTCATGTGTGATCAGGACAGGTTTTGTGTGAACTAATGGGACAGCGGCCATTTTGTTTCCCCTGATGATTGCTCCCCAGACAAAACGAGCCATTATAAATAATGAAAGGTATTTGCGAATATATTTATAATAAAGTAATATTTAAGTATATTCATTTTCTTAATTCCCGGAGAACCCCTTTAAGCAGGCTTGGCCACAATGTGTACAGGCAGTATTTAGGCCACTTTTAGACAGGAGATATTTAGATCCAGGCTCTGTCTAAGTGATTTTCTGCATGAATAATTTTCCCAACATGTTATACCATGTCCGTTTTTCCCACAAGATTAAGTCATTAAAATAAATGGGTCTGTGGAAAAAAACAGACTGCACATGGACTCCCACCGTGTGTGGTCCATTTTAAAAATTATCTGTATTTCTGGCCATTACAAGAACCAGCTTTTCTGTCTTAGGGACCTAAGACATTACTTAGAAGCCAGAGATCAATTCCATGTCTTATTCTTGGCCGCAAAATGCGGACCACGGACCTACTGAAGTTAATGGGTCCGCAAAAAGATGGATGCAACGCAAATGTCACATGGACGTCATCCATATTTTGTGGATCTGCATTTTGAGCACCGCAAAATACATACGGTCGTGTGCATGAGGCTTAAGATGAGTGAATTGTTTCTAATGAATAGATTCATCTCATCAGGAGGTCTTCTTCTCTTGTGAGGTGCTGTCCCCTCAGGTGAAGAAGAGTCCACCTGCTGCAACACATTTCCTGATCAGCAGCACAGGCAGGAAATTGTCGAACCCAACCCTCAACTCTACCAACCAGTACAGCTTTCATTTCTTATTCTGACAGTGAAAGATGAAAGCTGTGCTGTGATTGGCTGCTTTGGAAAAAATACAGTTTTTAGTCATTTTTCATAAATCACCCCAGTGTCTGTGAAGACTAACTACTGGGTTGTTACCTTTTTCAGAAGCTGTTTCCTCTGTTGTCTGCAGAACATCATCTGGATGAGGCTTACACAAACCATGGAAAGGCCCCACATCAAATGAATCTTGCAGCAGCTGGACATTGACCTCAGAGCATACACTCATGAAACCTACAGCGCAGCCTTGGTCCTATACAGAGAGACAACAAGGAAAACAGTCTTCAGGAACATCATTATGATGAGGGGTTTCTGTAGCTGAAGGGTTTACAGGGGTCTTCCGGGACTTACATATGAATAATCTATCCTTAGGATAGATCATTAATATCAGTACGGTGGGGGTCCAACTCCTGCCGATCAGCTTTTTTTTTCACAAGCTCTGGTGCTGAGGCTAGGCAACAAAACTCCACAGCTTCATCCACTATGTAGTGGCCATGCCTGGTTAACACAGCACTGCTACAGCTCTGTCTACTGTGTACTGTCCATGCCTGGTTACTGAAGAACTGCTATAGCTCTGTCTACTATGTAGTGTCCATGCCTGGTTTCTGCAGTACTGCTACATCTCTGTCTATTGTGCAGTGGCCGCACCTGTTTACTGCAGCACTGCTACAGCTCTATCTACTGTGTAGTGGCCGCACCTGGTTTCTGTAGCACTGCTACAGCTCTGTCTACTGTGTAGTGGCTATACCTGGTTTCTGCAGCACTGCTACAGCTCTGTCTACTGTGTAGTGGCTGTACCTGGTTTCTGCAGCACTGCTACAGCTCTGTCTACTGTGTAGTGGCTGTACCTGGTTTCTGCAGCACTGCTACAGTTCGATCTACTGTGTAGTGGCCGTGCTTGGTTACTACAGCACTGCTACAGTTCTATCTACTGTGTAGTGGCCGCACCTGGTTTCTGCAGCACTGCTACAGTTCTATCTACTGTGTAGTGGCCGCATCTGGTTTCTGCAGCACTGCTACAGTTCTATCTACTGCGTAGTGGCCGCACCTGGTTTCTGCAGCACTGCTACAGTTCTATCTACTATGTAGTGGCCGCATCTGGTTTCTGCACCACTGCTACAGTTCTATCTACTGTGTAGTGGCCGCACCTGGTTACTACAGCACTGCTACAGCTCTGTCTACTGTGTAGTGGCTGTACCTGGTTTCTGCAGCACTGCTACAGCTCTGTCTACTGTGTAGTGGTTGTACCTGGTTTCTGCAGCACTGCTACAGCTCTGTCTACTGTGTAGTGGCTGTACCTGGTTTCTGCAGCACTGCTACAGTTTGATCTACTGTGTAGTGGCCGTGCTTGGTTACTACAGCACTGCTACAGTTCTATCTACTGTGTAGTGGCCGCACCTGGTTTCTGCAGCACTGCTACAGTTCTATCTACTGTGTAGTGGCCGCATCTGGTTTCTGCAGCACTGCTACAGTTCTATCTACTGTGTAGTGGCCGCACCTGGTTTCTGCAGCACTGCTACAGCTCTGTCTACTGTGTAGTGGCTGTACCTAGTTTCTGCAGCACTGCTACAGCTCTGTCTACTGTGTAGTGGCTGTACCTGGTTACTACATCACTGCTACATCTCTGTCTAGTTTGATCTACTGTGTAGTGGCCGTGCTTGGTTACTACAGCACTGCTACAGTTCTATCTACTGTGTAGTGGCCGCACCTGGTTTCTGCAGCACTGCTACAGTTCTATCTACTGTGTAGTGGCCGCATCTGGTTTCTGCAGCACTGCTACAGTTCTATCTACTGTGTAGTGGCCGCACCTGGTTTCTGCAGCACTGCTACAGCTCTGTCTACTGTGTAGTGGCCGCACCTGGTTACTGCACCACGGCTACAGCTCTGTCTATTGTATAGTGCACATGCCTGGTAACTGCTTTAAGTGAAATGAAGCAATGCTGCAGTAATCAGGTATGGCCGCTAAACAGTGAATGGTGCTGTAGCAGCGCTGCACTAGAAAGGTACAGCCATTACACAGTGGACAGAACTGTGTATTTCCTGCGCCCAGTTCCAGCACCAGGGCTTGTGAAGACAGCTGATTAGTGGAGGTGCTGGGACCTCCATCAATCTGATATTGATATACTCTCCTAAGGATAGGTCATCAGTTAGTATGTCCTAGAAAACCCCTTTAACAGTATTCTGAAAATATACACCTGGAAAACGAAACCAGTTTTTTAACCAGTTTTGTAAGGTGTAATTGATTGAGATTTCCAATACAAGGGCATCCAATAAGTAACATGTACCACATGGTAACATTGTTTTACAATTAGTAAATGGCAGATGGATTCAACCCTATGGCATATTAATTGCATTGTTACAAGGGGAGACTGTGGCATTTCATGGAAGTGCACATCAAACACGGTGTAAATCTGCAGCATAGACTGACACAATCAGTTTATGCTGCAAAATTCCTTTTTTCACTTTTTTGTGTGGATGCCATTTTTTTTAAATCTTACACCCTTTGACGCTGTTGTAAAATTTTTATAGATTTGCAGAACAAAAACCCATATTACAAATCTGCAGGGTTTTCCCCTAAGATGAACCTGTGGCTACTTTGTGATGTCAGACATGTTCCAAAAGACCAACTGAAAAACATGATTTTTAGCCCAAAATGAGCATAATGCAATAATAAAAAACTGCCCTAAAGGTGTCCATAGCCTTTACTCATTTTGGATAAAACTTTTTTTTCATTTGGTGTTTATTAAAATGTTCAGCCATTTTCGAGATACAAGGGTTAAAAAAATCAGTCTATTTGCAGAGTACCACCTCACAGTCCCATCGGCTGACGGCTCATGTGAAGCATTATCTTTGATCTCCTGACCTCATAAACACTAATTAAAGCCATATTCTTATCAGTTTGATATAGCTATAATAAGTGTTTGTGAGGACGGGATAAGAGATAAGCATATTTTAGCCTAAAATTAGTAAAATGCAATCAATGCAATAAAAAAGTGCCCTGAAGGTGTCCATAGCCTTTAGGGTTCAATCACACATCAGCA
The DNA here is from genome assembly GCA_900303285.1 of Rhinella marina. Classification (NCBI taxonomy): domain Eukaryota; kingdom Metazoa; phylum Chordata; class Amphibia; order Anura; family Bufonidae; genus Rhinella; species Rhinella marina. The sequence continues at coordinate 681,245 of ONZH01025655.1, read as the reverse complement.
ACTGTTTTGCATTCCGCAAAACACTGACACCGGCCATGTGCGTTCCGCTGGTACTGTGATAGAAATGCCTATTCTTGTCCATGGCTGCGGACAAGAATAGGACTTGCACAGAAAAAAAGGGGATTTCAGTCAGCTCTATATTGCTCTATCTTTATTGTGGGCCCGCGGAACGGAAGTGCGGATGCAGCTCATGATGCACACGATGTACTGAAAAAAATGAAGTAGGACAGCACTCCCAAAGAGTATCAGGTGGAGGGTGCACGTCGATGCACTGTCAGCATCTTCTGCGGCCCCATTGAAATGAATAGGTCCGGATCCGTTATGCGGACATGTGAATGGACCCTTATCCTAATGGACCCGTTCACATGTTTTTTTCTGTATTTTTCATGTGCTGTATTTTATATCAGCGGTCAGATGTAACATCACTGGCCTCAAACAATACACCGCTGCATCCAGGTCAACAGAACCTCGCCAGGATCTTCTAGGTAAGGCTAGTTACAGACTAGCATCAGAGATCTGGCAGGCTGTTCCGGCATTCACTATAATGGGAACCGGCGGAGATCCGGCTGCATTCCGGCAAATATGCGCTGAAATCCGCTGAAAGAAAACTGCTGCATGCAGCGGCGTGTGCAGAGATCCAGCAGGCTGCTTCCTGACGGATCTCTGACACTAGTCTGCAACTAGCCTAAGGCTACTTTCACACTAGCGTCTCTCTTTTCCGGTATTGAGATCCATCATAGGGGCTCAATTCCAGAGAAAAATGCTGCCGTTTTGTCCCCATTCATTGTCAATGGGGGCAAAACATAACTGAACAGAACGGAGTGCTCCAAAATGCATTCAGTTCCATTTGGTTGCGTTACTATACTAGAGAGCAAACCGTAGCAAGCTGTGGTTTTCTTACCATCATGGGATGTGAAGCAAAACGGATCTGGTATGACCCATAATGCAAGTCAATGGGGACGGATCCGTTTTCTTAGACACAATAAAAAAAGGATCCCCATTGACTTTCACTGGAGTTCATGACGGATCCGTCTTGGGTATGTTAAAGATAATACAACCGGATCCAGATGGTTGTATTATGAGTAACAGAAGTGTTTTTGCCAATCCCTGCCGGATCCAGCAAAAACGCTAGTGTGAAAGTAGCCTAAGTAATGGTCTATTTTTTTTATTTCGGGGATGCTCCAAGTGTTTTTTAGTTTCTTCATGAAACCAGTCAACCCCTACAGAGGACCTGTCACCTCTCCTGAAATGTCTGCTTTGGTAACTACCTGCATTCTCCACGTAATAACATTTCTGGAGCATCTTTGGTTATTGTGCCATTCCTGTATTATTCCTACTAGAAGTTTATGAATAAATTGCCAGAAGTCTGCAATAGATCCAACTGTGTGTAACCAGTAGGGGGATGTGTCTCTGCACAGTCTGACACTGGCAGCACTGACTGGTTAGTACTGGACTGTACAGGAACACACTCCTAAGGGCTCGTTCACATCACCGTTAGGGATTCCGTTCTCCTGCTCCGTTATAGGAGCAGGAGAACGGAAAGGACGGATTCGGGACATAACTGAGCCCAACGGAGCCTAAGGGACCCCATAGACTATAATGGGGTCCGTTAGGTTTCCGCTCAGAAGATGATTTTTGAAGCGGAGACAAAAGTTGTGCACGCAGGACTTTTGTCTCCGCTTCAAAAATCTTCCTCTGAGCGAAAACGGACCCCATTATAGTCTATGGGGTCCCTTAGGCTCCGTTGGGCTCAGTTATGTCCCGAATCCGTCCTTTCCGTTCTCCTGCTCCTATAACGGAGCAGGAGAACGGAAGCCCTAACGGTGATGTGAACGAGCCCTAATTGGTAACACTCAGATGGACCTTTACTGCAGACTTCTAGCAATTTATACAAACTTTTCTTGTAGGAATAATAGAGGAACAGCACAAAAAAGATAGAAGAAATTATGTTTTTTACTTAGTAACTAAAACACATCAGGAGAGGTGAGAGGTCCTTTATAAATGGATGTACAGCTGGATTTTTAGTGGAAAATCCAACACAAGCACGCTAACTTTCCTCTCTCTGCTGTAGAAGGACTGATTACTTTGTCTCAGAGACTGAACAATAGCTCAGGCGCTGCTGCCCTGTAATTCGGGGGCCAATGCTCAGCAGAGGTTGATTAACCAATCCATCTACCATATGTGATAGGAAGACTTGCCAGCTTAGGCCGGGCAGGGAAAGCTGGCATCATATTTGGCTGACATGGGCTCGTCTATCCAAACAACAGCAGCGCTGGTGAGAATCCACCTCTTCCAGTTCTGGAGGCTGGTGACTGGAATCCATTATTTATTATGTTGCTGTTTGCAGTAGGTTATTACACTAATGGTTCATTGTCAGTTATAATTAGCCCTAAACCAATATGCATAGCACATATGGTTAAGTCACAAGTGCACAGCCAGCTCTGAGAAGAAAGGGAGGCCATAGCAGGAGGACTGTAATATGGAGGGGTGCACCTCCACTACATTACTCAAAGTCAACGGTCAGGTACAAGACCAGGAGGATTTACATTCTTTCAGCAGAGTACAGACTGTTTTTAGGACATTCAGCATTTTGTGCCCCACTCAAAGGCTACATGCTGATTAATGGAGGGGAAAATGAATCCCCTCGGAGTATGGACTCAGAATAGCGGTGTTATTTCACCATACAGTTTCCGAATCGAGGTATACAGAATTCCTTCTACAGCTCTTCAGCTGGATTGCGACAGGTTAAAGGGGTTATTCCATAAATTAAAGAAGAACTCCCGCAAAAATTTTTATTCTCTGACCTGTTAGAAAGGTGCATGATGTAATCTGTAGTGATTGTCATTTTCTTATCAGAGAATGTAATTGTGAGTAATAACTTCTCTTCTTATTGTAGCTGGGTCATGTGACCAACTCCCTGACCTCCAACTGACCCAGGACAGAAAGCCAGTAACTGCTCTATCCATTCCTATGGGAGCCTCACTTTCAGTCTCATAGGAATACATAGAGAATTAGACTTCCTGTCCACACATAAGTCTCTGTGTGAGTTGGTGGGTCTAATTGCTGGTCACATGGCACAGATGAGAAACTTCAGGATGATAAGTCAGAAATTCAGACACTGGTAAGAAAATGACATTCACTACAGATTACATCATGTACATTTCTAGCAGGACATGGAATAATTTTTTTGCGGGAGTTCTTCTTTAAGTTCACATAAAAAGCTCTCAAAAGGGCATTACGCATTATTTTAAACTATTCTGCACCCTTTGCTCCCCTAAAAAATACATTCTCAGCATTTTTTACATCTCTGTGTCCCCCTCAGTACCTCTGATAACATAAGTAGACAGCTTGGCAGTCACATGTACAATTTCTCTGTTATCTTTTCTTTATAATTATAACTCTATCCACATCACCACCAGTCTCCTTCCCCCTCTGGCAGCTCTAAAGAGTATTCCAAGTAAATCGCTACTCAGTTTCATTCCATCCCTGGCATATACAAATATAGGGGGGTCATAAATTAGATGGATTTCAGTTATTTGCGCCGCTATCTGCGATTTCTACTCACTCACACCAGGTCTAAAATTGTGGGCACGGCATGGGCGGAGAAGGGGGCGGCCAGCAGGGCCATCTGATTTACCATTTTGTACACCTGTTTTAGGCATAGAAAAAGGTCTAAATGTAAGACAAGGAAGCTGTCTTACATTTAGAACGGGCGGTGGATGCACTGAAGTTATGGAGAGGCCGGTGCCTCTTCATAACTCCAACGATCCACCGCCAGCCATGGGGCTTTATTAAAACCGGTGTCTAAAATGCCTGTCTTAATAAATGTGCCCTATAGTCATCAATAAGTTTCTTAGTCAGCATCCTTCCCCCTCTGGAACATGCAAATATAGTCTTCAATGAGTTTCCCAGTAAGTTTCCTTCCACCTCTGGCAGCCGTTAATATAACCCCCAGTAAGACAATAAGGCCCCATTCACACGACCGTATGTATTCCGTGATCCGTATAAAAACGGAATGGAAGACATACAGAAAGTCTTCCGTAGTGTTCCGCATTTTTGCGGACCCATTGACTTTAATGGGGCTACGGACGTGATTTTGCGGCCAAGTATAGGACATGTTTCATTTTTTTTGCGGGAGAACTTCCGTAATATACGGATGCGGAATGCACACGGTGTGCATTCCGCAATTTTTTTTCTCCTATGGAAAAATAAATGGGTCCGTATGGTTCCGCATCTTATCCGCAAAAATGCGGATAAGATGCGGAAATATGCATACGGTCGTGTGAATGGGGCCTAATTGTCAGTATGGAGAAGTGAAGAGAAAGAGTATTGGTTTAACCGTTTTCACTGATGTGACAATCACACATGTGTGCTTCTCCATTCAGTTCTATGGGGCTGTCAGAGGCAGGTGAGCCCCTGTACTCCCATAGAGGAGTGGCGGACATGATCTGTAGCAATAATTAATGTACTGTATATTGGACTGAAATGAAGGTTCGGATTGATGTAAATTTGTTCCACCAGTATACAACATGTAATATCGGTTTACTGTCACATGGATGCTCATGAACCACATTTACGGTTGCAGACATCTTTTAATTCATGTCCTTGAATCACTGGATTTGGATTAGTAAGAAATCCACTTATCCTACCGCAATCAATATGGATAAAATATTCTAGAATAAAGCTCACGAACCTCACAGACAACGGCATGGTTGTGCTCATCCTGTGCCTTGATAAGTTCTGCCAGAAAGTATTCTCCATAAGTAGCTTTCAGGGTATCATTGTGGCGCATAAAAATTGGTATGAGGTCGTCATGATCTTCTACCCTGAGAAAGCAGAATGGTAATGTGAATCATCAGTGTGTACAGATCACAGCAGGATATAATGTGTAGCCGGCAAACCTTAGAGGAACTAGCCATAGAAGTGACTAAATATTTGGGATCTGCATTATATAACCAGCATTTATTATTATACTTCTCTCTATAGCCCCGACATATTCCGCGGCGCTGTACAGAGATTGTCATCATTCACATGGTACGTGTCCCCACTGGGGGTTGTCCAGTTTCAGGAGGAAAGTGGGCAACCCTTGAGATCCTCCTGCAATAAAGGACTGGTAAGTACTTACCTGACAGATCCCACACCACCGCTCTGGTTCTCCTTACCCAGCTACAGTGGTGACAATGACAAAATCACTGGTCAATCACCGACTTACATAGTTACATAGTTGTTAAGGTCGGAAAAAGACACAAGTCCATCAAGTCCAACCTGTAATTCTGCTATATCCATTCCTGGATGGACATTGATCTTCCTTTATAAAAGGGGTTGGGCCAAGGGAAATGATGAGTAAACAAGATTTCTATACATTGTCATAAGCCTCAATTTTATGTTGAATTAAAAAGGCATCTAAACCCTTTTTGAAGCCATCTCCTGTATTTGCTGTGACCAGCTCCTGTGGCAGGCTATTCCAGAGATTCACAGACCTTACTGTAAAGAATGCTTGTCGTCTCTTATGACTGAATCTTTTTTTTTCTCTAGTCGTAGGGAGTGACCCCTTGTTTTTTGAGGGGGTTTAACACAGAATAGCTTCCCTTGATATTTTTTGTATGGTCCGTTTATATATTTGTACAGGTTAATCATGTCCCCCCTTAGACGTTTTTTTTTCAAGGCTAAATAAGTTCAGTTCATTTCATCTTTGCTCATAACTAAGATCTTCCAGGCCCTTTATCAGTTTAGTGCTCTCCTCTGTACCTTTTCTAACTCCAGGGCATCCTTTTTATGGACTGGTGCCCAGAATTGAACTGCGTATTCAAGTTGAGACCGCACCAACGCTTTGTATCGTGACTTCCTCAGGAGCATCACTGAGGCCGATGACTGGCTGCAGCGGTCACTTGTTGTTGACGTGATGTTACCGCCGCAGCCAGATAAACAGATCCTAGCCAGGAGAACCAGAGCGGTGAGCTGGGTCTGTCAGTTCTTTATTGCAGGCAGATCCCGAGGGTTGTTCGGTTTTCTCCAGCATGTCTTTGGACTGTGAGAAAAAAACTAAATAAACCAACAAGAAGAACGTAGAGAGTCTGATTTAATCATAGACCGGCAGTGTACACCTCGTCGTAAAATAAGCGCAGCCCTCGGCAGTCTGTGCGCCTGAACTGGCATAAAAGAAGATACATGTGGCAGGATTGCCGACCATGCCATGTCCCCTTTTTTGGGAAAGTGGCGAAGGCAGTCCTTGTGCCTGAAATGGCATAAATGAAGATAAATATGGCGGATCGCTGGCATTGCCCCCTCCCTCACTATCCCCCCTTTTTGGGAAAGTGGCGAAGGCAGAGGAAAAACTCCACTTGCGCAAAAGTTTTCGCATAAGTCGTGTTGAAAAAGTTGCAAACACACAGTGGCGAAAAGTACTGGTAAGTCAGGCCCACAGAGTCCCGGCATGTGTAGTCCTTTTCTGGGATCTGAATTTTACTTTTGATAAATGTTCGGGGGTCAGCATTGGACAACAGAAATTCAGCTACTGACAAATACTGGGATCAGTGGACACGCTGCGGATTGACTCTAGAAATTATTTTTTAATTATTTGTTGTTTTTTTTTACTTTTTTATTGTATTACCAAAGAAGAGAGAACTAAATCAATAAAAGAAAAAACAAAAATAAATAAATAAAATAAAAGCATTTTTATTACCCAAGGCTAAATTATTCTAAAAAATGACTTTTGTTTTAGAAAACATCAAACACGATGTCCCTGAGTTCTGACTACATAAACATGTTATTAATATTTAGTATGACGACTCTATTACGCTCAATTGTATTAACATTGATATACTTCTATCAGAAATGTTTCCTTCTAGGAAATGTGGTGCAGACAGAAGTTATTAAAGGACCACAGCGCCCTCATGTGGTGAAAACTAGGGATGATGCAATATCCGAAGTCGATTCGCATGAAACTTTGTTTCAATACTGTACGGAGTGAGCTCTCTGTATTGGATTGAGATGAGATGGATAAGAATGTATTGGCTCAGATGAGCCGAAGTTATTACTTCACGAAGTCTGGCGAGACTTCGCATAATAACTTCCATTTGGAACTGAACCCGAGTTCGGGAAATGTTTTTTTTTTTTTACAGTATAAATGAATTTCTGAAGTTATTATGCAAAGTCTCGTCAGACTTTGCGAAGTAATAAGTTCGGCTCATCGGAGCCAATACATTCTAATACTGTACAGAGCGCTCTCTCCGTACAGTATTGAAACAAAGTCATACGCGAATCAACTTTGGATGTTGCATACAAGTCGATTCGTTCATGCCTAGTGAAAACCTTACAAAAGAAATTCTGTAACTTATAAAAGTTTAAAACATACAATAGTATATAGGTCTGTACTGGAGAGGCCATGCACATTTTTTTTCAACACAAATAATTTACTGTACTTCATATTACTGATTCAGGAGGTACTACTTCTCCTTGCGGAGAACGCCTAGCAAATATACAAAGTCTTGTAGGTATTGTAATGCTTCTCCGGGAACAAGGAGAAATAGTATGGAGGGCGGCTGCGCATGTGCAGTGCACCCTCCTTCTCCTTTGAGGCCCCGTTCTCGATATAGGTGCAGATCCTAGCGGTGGGACCCGCACCTATAAGACAATGGGGGCATATCCTACAAATATGCCCCCATTGTCTGAGATGCGATAACTCATTTAAGCTTAGTGGCCAGAGTGAAAACTGTAGAATTTTTTTTTTTTTATATAGATATTGACATGAACAATTAAAAATAACCAAAAATATTTTAAAAATATGTTTAACATGAAAATGGGATTCAAAGAACTCCCACAAACATTTTTTATTCTCTGACCTGTTAGAAAGGTGCATGATATAATCTATAGTGAATGTCATCTTCTTATCAGAGAATGTAATTGTGAGTAATAACCTCTCTTCTTAGTGTAGCTGGGTCATGTGACCAACTCCCTGACCTCCAACTGACCCAGGATAGGAAGCCAGTTACTTCTCTATTCATTCCTATGAGACTGAAAGTGAGGCTCCCATAGGAATACATAGAGAATTAGACTTCCTGTCCACACATAAGTCTCTGGGGGAGTTGGTGGGTCTAATTTCTAGTCACATGGCACAGATAAGAAACTTCAGGATTATATAAGTCAAAAATACAGACACTGGTAAGAAAATGACATTCACTACAGATTACATCATGTACCTTTCTAGCAGGACATAGAATAAAAATTTTTCTTTAAACAATTTTTCTTTAAACAATTTTTCTTTTAAACTTCTTTAAACAATAGGTCATTTTCTGATGACACATTGCCTTTAAGATATTTGGAGGCCAAGAGGAACTTGGTTCAAAGGTTTGGGCTGTTTACCCAAAAATATAAATGTGTCCCGCACACTGCCAAAAAGGCAGAACTGTACCCCTCCCAAAAAAAAAACAAAAAAAAAAAAAAAGATACCTAGCTGTCCGGATATGGAGTTGTGGACAGTGCCTGTGTCTGTGACAAATGTAAAACTTCTCAGTAACTTGTGATCCTGGAAGGGTCCCAACAGGTTCAAATACAGATGCTAAGGCAGGAGCTGGGAAGATTAAAGTACAAACTGAGTGAATAAACTGTAAGCGATAGCAAACACACAGCAACTTGTATTCCCCCAAAATATAAGAATTCTGGAGCATTTTTGTAAGAATTCTACCTTGTACCAACTCTTTCTTATTTTATTCCAACTGAAAATGTATGAATTGACAAATGGGCCTTAGCATTCTCCTCGTCAATAGGGTGTGTCCCCGCACTGTCAGCAATGAGTGTAAGGCCTCGTTCACATTTCCCGTTTTTGCAAGGACGTGTGCTGTCCGCATTTTCCACAGACAGCACATGTAACCATTGATTTCAATGTGTCTGTTCACACATGTATTGTTTTACTGACCGTGGGTCAGTGAAAAAAATCACAGAGACATGCACTACTTTGGTCAGTGATGTGGACCAAACGCACGTTAAAGTCTAGGTTACATTCACACGACCGTATTTTGCGGAACGAGTACGTACCCATTCATTTCTATGTGGCCGCAAAAGATGCGGACAGCACAGTGTGTGCTGTCCGCATTTGATGCTCCGGGCTGCGGCCCCGCCAAAAGAATAGAACATGTCGTATTCTTGTCTGCAATTGCAGACAAGAATAGGCATTTTCTATGATGCCCGTGGCATGTGCGGCCCGCAAAACACCACATTTGTATGAATGTAGCCTTATCCTCAGAATAGGTCATCAATACCTGATTGGTGGGCATTTGACACCTTCGACGATCAGTTGTTTGATGAGGCCACAGTGCTCACTATTCCTCCGCCAGTGACGTCATATCCATTTAGCACATGGCCTTTGTGCAGTCCGGCCCATTTATGAATCATGTCAATGAGCGTAATGGCTCAGTGCCCATGCCGTGTGCAGAGGCCACCCATTGATTTGAATGAGTCCACTATCTGCAAGTTACGGCCAAAGATAGAACATGTTCTATCTTTTTGTGGTGCAGAGGCACGGACCCAAAAGCCCACGGAAGCGATTTGTAGTGCTTCCGATCCGTGCCTCCACTCTGCAAAAGATAGGTGAAGTACTATCTTCGGTCCTATCTTGCAGACTGCGGACTCATTCAAGTCACCACTGCGTGGACACGGCCAGTGCCCGTATATTGTGGACCAACCATTTATGGTCCGCAGTACAGCCACTTAGCCCTTACGCTCGTGTGCATGAGCCCTTAAAGGGGATTTCCGGAAATTAAGAAAATTAAAATACTTAAATATTACTTTATTATAAATATATTCCCAAATATCTTTCATTAGTTATAATGGTTCATTTTGTCTGGGGAGCAATCATTAGGGGAAATAAAATGGCCGCCGTCCTATTAGTACACACAGAACCTGTCCTAATCACACAGGAGGACAAGTTACTTCACAACACTGAGATAAAGAGCTGCCTCATTCTCCTCTCTGCTCTGACTGTCAGGGATTATGATCCTGAATACAGTTTAACATGATCTTCAGCTGAATCTTTGTGGGAATGGAGTTCATGAGGAGACATGAAGTACAGAGAGGATGGACAGGACAGACTGTGGTAATGGAGACTGCATACAGATGCTGCTCTTTAGCCACATCCCCTCCCTCCTCTCTGTACTTCATATCTCCTCATGACCTCCATTCCCACAGAGATTTCGCTGAAGATCATAATAAACTGTATTCAGGATCATATTCCCTGACAAGTAGAGCAGAGAGGAGGATGAGACAGCTCTTAAGCTCAGTGTTTTGAAGTAACTTGTCCTCCTGTGTGATTAGGACAGGTTTTGTGTCTACTAATAGGACGGCGGCCATTTTATTGACCATTATGGTTGTTCCACAGACAAAACGAGTATTTCAAGTTTTTAGCTGCAAAAATAGTTGTGATGTAATGTGTGAATAACAAAATACATTGGGGGTCATTTATGAACATCCATAGGCCAATTTGTTCCATCTACCGTCATTCTTGCATCGCGTTGACGCTGGGGACTGGGCCAGGACATCAGTCTCAACAAATTTACCAACATTTATGCCTGGAAACCACTCAGTCACTTCTGCCAGGCGCATGGACTGCTTAAGGGGTGCCTAATTAATGATGAGATGCGCGTCCTGTCATAAATTATGGACGCGTTCCAGCAGCAAAGCTAGCGCAAAAGGGGAATAAAAGACTGGCGTAAAACAATGGTCTTAATAAATGACCCCCACTAATTTCAATGGAAGCAATACTGTAGTAACAAGCTCCTGAGATACTGCAGAACAACTAAGTGAGGGGGTTGTCGGTTGTCGGAACCCCAACAATCAGATATTGATCTATTGATGCTGAGGGTAGACCAACATTATAAATGTACAGAAAAAATACTTAAATCTACAAATAAAATAACTTACTCAAAGCAACTTTGTGTGGAGTGACGAGACATATAAAATGTAGATCTGCGACCGTATTAAACACAGCCCTGTGAAAAAACACCAAAGTAACAAAGTATTAGAACTAAGCAACCCAAAACAATGACAGTAACAGAGTGTGCAGGAGGCTGGCAGGTGGCCCCTGGAGTGCCCAGTGGCCCCGCACTACAATACCTATGAAAGCTTCTAGGGATAAATACTGTATATAGGTATGGCATGATATTTTTTCTGCAATCTGCAACAGATATATGCCAGTGTTAAATAACCCCCATAATTTTCTGACTTTAGGATAGTCCAAAGTGCACCAAATTTATAAGAGTCGTATGAAACATCAGTCAGTTTCAGTTTAAAGAGTTTTCTTAGCTAAAGCTCTATCTGAGTGTTACTAAACATAGTCTGTCTTTACTGTAATACAGTGATGCCCAACCTGCGGCCCTCCAACTGTTACAAAACTACAACTACCAGCATGCCTGCACAGCCTACAGCTATTAGGGCATGTTGGTTGTTGTAGTTTTGCAACAGCTGGAGGGCCGCAGGTTTAGCATCCCTGGTGTAATAAATCAGATAGGCAGTGATAGTGATTGGCCACATGTCCATAGTCAGGGACTGCAAAGAAAAAGGGGGTCAGTCAGCACATCTCAGTGCGCAGGTGCACGCTGCCATGGCTAGATACGCAAAGGAAAAAAAAATACAATGCAGCAGCACTCTGCAAAACAAATAAAGTGCAAAAATGCCATAATAATAGAAAGTATTCTGGTACTAATGCTACGCTTATTTACTAAATTTGAGATTCTTGGCAAATATATTTTCTACAAAATTATTTGGGCCCGTCTGCCAAACGTCAAGACGATCTCTGTGATACGGGAACCTAACACTAATTCCTACCTGTTATGTGCCATAACGACCACCATAAAATTCAGGGAGTGCAGGTTCCACATGCATGCTGGGTCCACTCTGCTTTTTATCTTTTCTGGTGCCAAAATGGCCTCCATTAAATCCAGTGAATGCAGGTACCAACATGCATGCTGAGCCCACTCTATACCTTAGGCGCCTGTCTTACAGAGATCGCCTTTGGCAGACGTGCCCAAATAATTTTGTACAAAATATATTTGCCAAGAATCTCAAATTTACTAAATAAGCGTAGCATTAGCACCGGGGACTGACTGGCTGGAAGCCTCCACATGTTACACACTGGAGTCTTCTGCTGGCTGAAGACTAAATACAGATTCTCCTTAGCAAGGCTGATGCTTTACACTGGTTTCTAAAGCAAAGTATATTACAAAAATGTTTCACATCCCCGTCCCTACATTAGATTAAAAATACACTGAAATGACAGGTATACTTCTACATCTACATTGCTAAGGCCCCTTTTACACGACTGTATGCCCTCCGAGACAGTCCATGAGTGGGCCATATGTCCCGAAGCGGCATCGATCGTGCACTCGGGAGAACACAGCATCATTGATTACAATGATGCTGTGCACATCGGGCCGCAAGCGGGACTATTGTCCTGCACTCATATGATTTTATGAGTATGTCTCAGAGGGCATACGGTCGTGTGAATGGGGCCTAAGGCTGATAGCCGTGGGTAAAACCTGCAGCATAAACTGACAAGCTGCAGACTTAAACCCCGCAACAAAGGTCGGATTACACTGCATGTTTTTGCTGCAGTTTCTGAAAATCTCACCCCCTTTGCTACCATGGCAGCCAATTGTATTTACACCAGGTGTGGTGGTATCCTACAGGTGCCATCTGTACAACCCTATTTTTTATAAATGCAGCAATCCAGATATCGGGGGAGATTTATCATTCTGGTGTAAAGTAGAACTGGCTTAGTTGCCCATAGCAACCTATCAGATTCCACCTTTCATTTTTCAAAGGAGCTATGAAAAATAAAAGGAGGAATCTAATTGGTTGCTATGAGCAACTAAGCCAGTTCTACTTTATACCAGTTTTGATAAATGACCCCCATTATCAACAGGGTAGCTGCTGCTGCACATTTCCCCTACAGCACCCTGCATGAGAAATATAATGCAGTATTATAGTACTAATACTGCACCATATTTTGTTCAGTCCTTTAGTATGGGTGCCATTGGCTTAAATCACAGCATCATGAGTAAATCCGTAATGTATGAGTTAACCTTAAAGGAGTTGTCTCACTTCAGCAAATAGCATTTATCATGTAAAGAAAGTTAATACAAGACACTTACTAATGTATTGTGATTGTTCATATCGCCTCCTTTGCTGCCTGGATTCATTTTTCCATTACATTATACACTGCTTGTTTCCATGGTTACAACCACCCTGCAATCCATTAGTGGTGGTCGTGCTTGCACACTACAGGAAAAAGCTCCGGCCTCTCTGTTGGCCAGGACTGTGGTAGCGCACATAAGCTAGTGCTTTTTCCTGTAGTGCGCAAGCACGACCACCACTAATGGATTGCAGGGTGGTCTGTAACCATGGAAACAAGCAGTGTATAATGTAATGGAAAAATGAATCCAGGCAGCAAAGGAGGCGATATGGACAATCACAATACATTAGTAAGTGACTTGTATTAACTTTCTCTACATGATAAATGCCATTTGCTGAACTGAGACAACCTCCTGTGTCATGACCGAGTAGGAGCCATTTCTATAAAAATGATATTGGCAAATGTTTGCTTTTTCCAAGAAGACTAAACGTAACAATAAAACGCAGTTTAATAAATAATAGGGAGAAGTGCTCTAAACGCAATGCAAAAGCAAACATGACAACAGATGTTCCTCTCCCAAAGGCCTCGCAGACGCGGCACAACGTACTCTGCTGAGTGCATCCACATGGAGGTGACAGAAAAGGTGAATTATGAGCCGAGAATGAAGAAGAAGCTGGAGTCTCTGATACAACTCCTGTAATCCGTCCTGGTGACAGACAACACTTCTCAATAGAGCGATGCTCTTGTACTGCTGTTGACAGATCTTACAAGGGTTATCACTTCTAATGGTGACTGACTATGAAACGTCTTGAAACTGAGAGGCTGAAAAATGCAGCTTATGGTAAGAGGATGTTGCATTGCTTTGCCACGCTTCTTTCCACGGCTGAATCTCTTCTGCATTTCATGCCCTTTACAGGACGTATAGACTGACAAGTCATGAAGAAGGCATTACAGAACTGAGGGGCGCAGGCCGGAGCATGCTCTGTACCACTGTGCTAGAAATCAGGGGTGGCATACACAGGCTCAGACAAGATAGGTAGCGGCCTATAATGCCACTAAATGCCCCTCCAGGAGGGCGAAGCGCACTGCAGCTGCCCTCTAAGACAATTGGCAAACAAGCAGCGTGCCAGTGCCGCTGTGTAGACCTAGCCTAAAAGGTGATGGCAACCCAGGGGTGCACGTAGCCTTTCTGCTGCCTGAGGCGAAAACTGAAACATGCCCCCCCCCAATGCCAATTTCTTAACCTAACCCCTTTGCCACTATGAAAGCGCTCATTGCCCATGCCCCTTCCGCAGCCCCCCTCTTGCCCTTACCTGGTGCTGCCTGGCCTCATTGGTGGTGCACCCCTGTGGCAACTTACCTGGACATCAGACACCCACAATCCTGAGAATAAAGGGGACACAGGGCTAGGGTATTGCAGCGCTAGACCACCGCTGTGGACCCTTCATCCTCATGATTGGTGGGAGGTTGAAACCTGCTGATGGCAAATTCTAAAAATATCTCATCACTTTACAAGATGGGAACCCATTTTTTTTTTTATATTTATAGAAAATGTGTTCTTTTTTTTTAACTTTTTGGTAGCTTCTCTTTTTCATTTCAGCAGTGTTATACCATTGAGGATGAAATACAAAATACTGTCCTTCTATAGCTGTCAGCACCAAGAGATAAATGACTGTATAGCTAGATAACCCACAGCCAGTTTACTGCTGCTGTGAGGGGAAGATTTTATCTGAAAGGTAGTCTTCATCATAATAGTAGGTGTAGAATTAGGATAACAGTATGACAGCTCTATTGTTCTCTTTGATAGGCCTAGATAAAGATGCCCATAGAAGAGTATTGCAATCATCAGTGTGATGTGTGACTTTAATTCAATCACTACAGGGAAGCTCTCTCTGATCGCAGTGAATTTTTTTAATTGTGAACCAGAGACCCGCTTTAAGTGAAAACAAGGACATCTCATGAATAAATGTAAGTAATAAGGAGTTTGTCTCACCTCATGATCTCTTTGATGCTCTGTACTGAAAATTCATCTTTTGACACAAAAAGATGTAGAAATAAAGTGTTCAGGGGCTGAAATATAGAAAAGGAATTATGACAATCAGAGGGTGACAGACATGGCTGCTGTATATGATATTTTTATCACATTGCCTGAGCAAAAAAAAAAAAGGTAAAAATACTGAAAGGCACATTTAGCAAAGGCAAGAGGCACAGTATGTTTTTCCCAGTAGTGTACCGCCAGTATAGGCAGACTACGCCACTGCTATGGAGCCCGCGGAACAGAGGGGCCCGGAGCGCACAGAAGGCCCCGCCCTCTACTCTGCATCATTAAGATGTGTGTCCCCGACCCCAGCTAGTCCTACCCCTCCCCCTGTGTGACCTCTTCATGTTCCTGGGACGGGTGGCTGTGCGCTCCCTAGTCCAGGAGTCGGACCCAGGCGCTGCGTCTGCTGCACTCCACTGGCCAATCAGCATTTAGCAGTGTGCAAAGACCCTGCTGTTGATTGGCCAGTGTATCGCTGGCAGGCAGCAGGCGCGCACCTATTAGGAAGTTATCCACATGCCAGCCAGTCGCCACCTGCCTCATCAGCCACCCCTGGCCCCAGCACTCCTGTCCTGTGCCCCCAGTAAAGGTAAAATGTCTGTCTCTATGATGGTGATCCCATGTATGTCACCTTGTTGTTCCCCCATACAGTAATGTCTCCTTGTGGCCATCCTCATACAGTATACCTTCCCCTTGTGGCTGCCCCCATACAGTATAATGTCTCCTTGTGGCCGTCCTCATAACAGTATAACATCTCCTTGTGGCCCCCATACAGTATAATGTCTCCTTGTGGCCGTCCTCATAACAGTATAATGTTTACTTGTGGCCGTCCTCATAACAGTATAACATCTCCTTGTGGCCCCCATACAGTATAATGTCTCCTTGTGGCCCCCATACAGTATAATGTTTACTTGTGGCCCCCCATACAGTGTAACATCTCCTTGTGGCCGCCCTCATACAGTATAATGTCTCCTTGTGGACCCCATACAGTATAATGTCTCCTTGTGGCCCCATACAGTATAATGTCTCCTTGTGGCCCCCATACAGTATAATGTTTACTTGTGGCCCCCATACAGTATAACGTCTCCTTGTGGCCGCCCTCATACAGTATACGTCTCCTTGTGGCTGCCTCCATACAGTATAATGTCTCCTTGTGGCCCCATACAGTATAATGTCTCCTTGTGGCCCCCATACAGTATAATGTTTACTTGTGGCCCCCATACAGTATAACATCTCCTTGTGGCCGCCCTCATACAGTATAATGTCTCCTTGTGGCCCCATACAGTATAATGTCTCCTTGTGACCCCCATACGGTATAATGTCTCCTTGTGACCCCCATACAGTATAATGTCTCCTTGTGGCTGCCCCCGTACAGTATAACGTCTCCTTGTGGCCCCCATACAGTATAACGTCTCCTTGTGGCCCCCATACAGTATAACGTCTCCTTGTGGCTGCCCCCATACAGTATAATGTCTCCTTGTGGCCCCCGTACAGTATAATGTCTCCTTGTGGCTGCCCCCGTACAGTATAACGTCTCCTTGTGGCCCCCGATACAGTATAACATCTCCTTGTGGCCCCCATACAGTATAACGTCTCCATGTGGCTGCCCTCATATAGTATAAAGTCTCCTTGTGGCCCCCGTACAGTATAACATCTCCTTAATTAAAAAACAAAAATTCTGTAGGTCATGTATATATTTCTTTATTGGCAAATAGGGGTGTGGCAGGAGAGGAGCCTCCTTGTGGCCCCCATACAGTATAACGTCTCCTTGTGGCTGCCCCCATACAGTATAATGTCTCCTTGTGGCCCCCATACAGTATAATGTCTTCTTGTGGCCCCCATACAGTATAACGTCTCCTTGTGGCCCCCATACAGTATAATGTCTCCTTGTGGCTGCCCCCATACAGTATAATGTCTCCTTGTGGCCCCCATACAGTATAATGTCTTCTTGTGGCCCCCATACAGTATAACGTCTCCTTGTGGCCCCCATACAGTATAACGTCTCCTTGTGGCCCCCATACAGTATAAGGTCTCCATGTGGCCCCCATACAGTATAACATCTCCTTGTGGCCCCCATACAGTATAACATCTCCTTGTGGCCCCCCATACATCCCTTGTGCCCCATACAGTAACGTCTCCTTGTGGCCCCCATACAGTATAACGTCTCCTTGTGGCCCCCATACAGTATAACATCTCCTTGTGGCCCCCGTACAGTATAATGTCTCCTTGTGGCTGCCCCCATACAGTATAACGTCTCCTTGTGGCCCCCATACAGTATAACATCTCCTTGTGGCCCCCGTACAGTATTATGTCTCCTTGTGGCCCCCATACAGTATAACATCTCCTTGTATCTGCCCCCATACAGTATAACGTCTCCTTGTGGCTGCCCCCGTACAGTATAATGTCTCCTTGTGGCCCCCATACAGTATAATGTCTCCTTGTGGCCCCCATACAGTATAACGTCTCCTTGTGGCCGCCCTCATACAGTATAATGTCTCCTTGTGGCCCCCATACAGTATAATGTCTCCTTGTGGCCCCCATACAGTATAATGTCTCCTTGTGGCCCCCGTACAGTATAACATCTCCTTGTGGCCCCCATACAGTATAACATCTCCTTGTGGCCCCCATACAGTATAACGTCTCCTTGTGGCTGCCCCCATACAGTATAACATCTCCTTGTGGCCCCCATACAGTATAACATCTCCTTGTGGCTGCCCCCATACAGTATAACATCTCCTTGTGGCCCCCATACAGTATAACATCTCCTTGTGGCTGCCCCCATACAGTATAACATCTCCTTGTGGCCCCCATACAGTATAACATCTCCTTGTGGCCCCCGTACAGTATTATGTCTCCTTGTGGCCCCCATACAGTATAACATCTCCTTGTATCTGCCCCCATACAGTATAACGTCTCCTTGTGGCTGCCCCCGTACAGTATAATGTCTCCTTGTGGCCCCCATACAGTATAATGTCTCCTTGTGGCCCCCATACAGTATAACGTCTCCTTGTGGCCGCCCTCATACAGTATAATGTCTCCTTGTGGCCCCCATACAGTATAATGTCTCCTTGTGGCCCCATACAGTATAATGTCTCCTTGTGGCCCCCGTACAGTATAACATCTCCTTGTGGCCCCCATACAGTATAACATCTCCTTGTGGCCCCCATACAGTATAACGTCTCCTTGTGGCTGCCCCCATACAGTATAACATCTCCTTGTGGCCCCCATACAGTATAACATCTCCTTGTGGCTGCCCCCATACAGTATAACATCTCCTTGTGGCCCCCATACAGTATAACATCTCCTTGTGGCTGCCCCCATACAGTATAACATCTCCTTGTGGCCCCCATACAGTATAACATCTCCTTGTGGCCCCCGTACAGTATAACATCTCCTTAATTAAAAAAAAAAATTCTGTAGGTCATGTATATATTTCTTTATTGGCAAATAGGGGTGTGGCAGGAGAGGAGCCGGGGCAGCATGTGGGATGGGCCGGGGTTAGGGGGGACCATTCTATGGGGCCCAATGACCATTGCTATGGGGCCCAATGATTTCTATGTACGCCCCTGGTTTTTCCAAAATGCATAAGGGATGTCCTGTCACTTTCGGGTGGAGGCTGGCGTCATCAGACTCTACCTGTGCTGTGCTGCGCATGCGACGATGTGCAATTGCATGAGAAGGGGGAGCCAGACAACACAACTTATCTAATGCCTGCCCTTGTCTTAACGGTCATAGGGAGTGGCTGGAAAGGTGAAGGAGTGAATTCTGCATTCAGTGATCAGGAAGGCCCTTAATGCCCAGAACTATTAATTTACACAAAGTTTACAATGTCATTTTCTGCAGTACAAAGGCAAGGATTTCTTCAGATGAGCTAAGACTACTGGTGGGCTTAACGTCATAGCCAGGATCCTGCTGACAAACTCCCTTTAATTTGTAGTATCATATGCAGGGGTGCACCTAGCCTTTCTGCTGCCTGAGGCGAAAACTGAAACGGCAACTCTCACACGTCAATTTCTTAACCTAACCCCATCGCCACAATGAAAGCACTCATTGCCCATGGCCCTTCCGCTGCCTTCCTCTTGCCCCTACCTGGTGCTGTCTGAGGTGATCGCCTCACCTGGCCTCATTGGTGGCGCATCCTTGATCATATGTATTGTAAATGTCAGGAGAGGGACAGTAACTGATTTCTCTAATGTTAAAGGGGTTGTCTCACTTCAGGAAATAGCACTTATCATGTAGATAAAGTGAATACCAGGCACTTACTAATGTATTGTTATTATCCATATTGCTTCCTTTGCTGGCTGGATTCATTTTTCCATCACATTATACACTGCTCGTTTCCATGGTTACGACCACCCTGTAATCCAGCAGTGGTGGCCGTGCTTGCACACTATAGTAAAAGGTGCTGGCCTCTCTGGTGGCCAAGACCACGGGAGCTCACTTAGTCTGGTGCTTTTTCCTATGGTATACAATCATGACCACTGCTGCTGGATTACAGGGTGGTCGTAACTATGGAAACAAGCAGTGTATAATAAGATGGAAAAATGAATCCAGCAATACATTAGTAAGTCCCTTGTATTAACTTTCTCTACATGGTTTTTGTTGAATGACAATTTACTGACAAAACCTTGTCATTTGGCTCATTTATATCATCCTGTTTTAATACTTACCGGTCACTTGTTCCCCTGACAGGTTGTTTTTTTCTTTTCATAAATGCGACTTTTTGACAATAAGTTGCATCTTTATGCCATAAATGCACAAAATACCACCACATAAGCTGGCTTAATTGCCTGCAACAATTTGAGCCATTTCTGCCGATAAGCGGATGATTAATGAGGCGTATTATGCACCAATTTGATAGCCCCGCCCACTTTGACATTTGTAACTCATTTCTGGCGTGATGCATTCTTCATGGTAGAAATTGTGGCGAAAACTGTTGATATATTTGGAGCAAATTAAAACGCCATTCTTTTTGGCGCATTTTACGCCATAATTCTGGCGCAACATGCTTAGTAAATGTCCCGCAATGTGTAGTTGCCGTACTGGAGCTCAGCTTCTATTACAGTGAATGGGAGCTGAGTTGCAGTACGCCGGCTCCAGAAACTTCTCCGAGAATAAAGTCTTCTACTTCCGCTCTATACACTGTAGTTTCCGGCGCCTCTGATGCCTGAAGCAGCTGATCGGTGGGGGTGCCGAATATTATCCCCCCGCAGGTCATCGTTATTTGTGGCTTGGACAAACCTTTTGATAGTTCTATGATGATACTCACTGTGCATT
Source organism: Rhinella marina (assembly GCA_900303285.1). NCBI lineage: Eukaryota > Metazoa > Chordata > Amphibia > Anura > Bufonidae > Rhinella > Rhinella marina. The sequence goes on along the minus strand of ONZH01025655.1, from coordinate 660,804 downwards.
TGTCAGTCTCTTCAAAGTTTCCATACACCCAATCTTCCCATTCTGCTTGGTCTGTGACATCCCAGCTCGGATAGTCCAGAAAAGCCGCATGAGCAAGGACTCTGTTCTTCTCATCACTGATGGTCACAGCCAGGTTGGACTTTTCACTGAAGAAAAATAGATTCTCTCTGACCAATAATCTTTATAAAACCACATACAAATAATGCACATATTTATTGAATGGGCAGCTTTCCACCCTGACTCTTAGGCTTCATTCACACGTCCGTATTTGTGCACATCCTGGAAAATGGTCAGTTTTTTGCGGATCCTTCTTCCGCATAAAACTCCCTTTTTCCAGCACATTTGTTCCGTTTTTCCGTAAAAAACAGAAAGGATGTATCCATATGTCATCCGTTTTTTGCGGATCTGCAAAAAACGGAAGGAGAAATCAAATCCATTTTTTTTTCCTACCCTCCTGGAACGGAATCCGCAAATGCGGATGACATGCAGATGCCTTTCCGCATGTCTTCCGCATTTTTGGATGTTCCATAGCAGGGGCTTAGCTAATGGCTCATGGGCCCTGGCGCAAGAGTTAAGCTTGGGCCCCCCTTCCCTCAGTACTTTGTGGCCAGGGGCAGGGAGGCAAATGGCCTTCATGCTGCCTGAGGCAAAAATTGAACTGGCAACCCCCCATGCCAAATTCTTGACCTAAACCCTTCCCTCCAACCATAGATGTACCTTGACCAGCATGCATTTTCTATAATACTGGTGTCTTTTTATGCAGCCCAAGGGTCTTTGGGGCCCCCTCAGGCTCATGGGCCCGGTAGCGGCTGCTACCTCTGCATCCCCTATAGCTACGCCCCTGTTCCATAGACTTGTATTGAGCTACGGACCGCAAAATCGGAATAGAAGTAGGACAGGAGGATTTCTTTATGCGGACAGTCGGAACAGACACACGGATGCGGACAGCACACTGTGTACTGTCCGCATTTTTTCGGGACCAATTAAAATGAATGGATCCGCATAAATGTCCGAAATTGTGGAAACGGATGCGGATACAAAATACGGACGTGTGAATGGAGCCTTAGAGTGGGTTCTAAGCAGGGACCACTCCCTCTGCGAACAAGTGCCTTAAAAGAGTTTTCACGTATTATTATATTGATGGTCTATCCTCAGGATAGGCCATCGATGTCTGATCGGCGGGGGTACGACACTTCGCATCCCCACCAATCAGCTGTTCCAGAATAGCTCCGGAACTGGAAATAGACCCCAGAACCACATAGCTGTGTCCATTGTATAGTGCAGGGGTAGGCAACCTTCGGCACTCCGGCTGTTGTGAAACTATAACTCCCAGCATGCATACTGCCTCTGCTGTTATGAGAACTCTCATAGAAATGAATGAAGCATGCTGGGAATTGTAGTTTTACAACAGCTTGCGTGCTGAAGGTTGCTGACTCTTGTATAGTGGATGGAGCTGGATCACATGATCAGAAGCAATGCTGCAGTAACCGGTTCCATCCACCGCACAGTGAACGCAGCTGTGTACTTCCACTACCTGGGAACAGCGGATGGGTAGAGGTGCGGACCCCACCAATCATATATTGATGACCTCTCCAGAGGAGAGGCCATCAACCCTGGAGAACCCCTTTAACAGCCCATATAGACAGGGGTTGTCCAGTTATATTATATGGAAATAATTACACCAAAGCAAAATTGCCTGAAATGCTTAAAAGGGGTTCTCCGGGCAGGAAGGGAGAAGGGAGATCATACAGCTGAACGGGCGGGGGTGCCGGGTGTCGGACCCCCACCGATCTGATATTGATGACATATCCTGAAGATGGGTCATCAATAGTAAAAGTCCAGACAACCCCTTTAAGAGAGATGAGAAGGTGAAAAAGAAAGAGGATATAAATCAACCTAATATTTGATGGTGTACTTACAGCAAGTATATAACATTCACATTTCCAAAGACTCGCTGAGTGAAGACAGTTTTAAGCTCGGAGATGCCATGGACATCTAGAGACTCGGTCCTCCTGATGGTCACTACTTCAGCTGCACCACTTTCTGAGGTCAGAACAGTCATTATGGAGGGGATGAATGCTGCAAAATGTAACGAAAAGCATGAGAGGAACATGATAACAGTAGTAGGACTGTGAAGTATTATAGATGGAATTAAAGGGGCAGCGCACAATGCATTCAGACAGTTTTCACGTCCATTCACTTTTTTTCATTTTGTTATATTGCGGCCTTGTGCTAAAATAAATAAAGTTTACATCTTTCCCCATAACTCTGCGCTCAGTACCCCGTAATGAGAAAGTGAAAACATAATGTTAGAAATCTTTGCTTATTTATTGAAAAGGAAAAACTAAAATCTTGCAATGACATAAGGATTCAGACCCTTTACTTAGTTGGAGCACCTTTGATGAAGAAGGTGGCCCACCTTTGAAACTCATTATACTAGGCTTAACTCCCTTTTGAGTACAGCTTGGTTCATTCACACAATGATGTCAGAGTACAGGATTTAAGCGTACAGTGATGTCATATGTATACTACACACAATGTCATCCAAGCACAGAGATAATACACATAGTAATGTCACTGGAAGGCAGTTTAACTCAATGATGTTCCAGCGGAGGAATCACACAAAGGGTGATGTTACGGTTCAAAGATAATGCACACGGTGATGTCACATACAAAGATAATGAAGTGACGTCACAGTACAGGGATAATGCAGTGATGTCACATACAGGGATAATGCAAACAGTAGAAATAAAAAATAAAGTAGCAGAAGGGGATGTAAAGTTAAATTTGAAATTATGTCCCATTCCGGTTTCTACAGTCCCTCCATCCTCCATAGTCATCAGTAGTTGTACTATACCTTTGTATGGAGATGGGCCCTTTATCTGCATGGCCCCACTGCTGCTATGGTTGCTGTCCTGGCACTGATGACGTCATACCTGAACACCTGCTCAGTATGGTGCATGGTACTGACCAATGCCAGGATGCACCTGCTGCTGGACGCTGACATTTTACAACAGTCTCACTACAATCAGAAAACACTGCCTTTCCCTTTTAAAAAAATGTATGATTTTGTGTTATTTATGAGGAGGAATTGTTCCACCTAAGCCCATCCCGAGTGACATCGTTTCTGTCATGTTACTCCACAGTGTCACACCCTGACACAACAAGTCGCAGCATCTCAACAGAGGAATGTTACAAACTCTAGCCTGGCAGTGTGTGCTCATATTTACCTCTTCAGCCTCCAAGAAAGCGAAGCGATGTTATTAGCAGATCCAAATCCTATCAATACTGGGGAGGACGCGCTGTCTGGTTGCTATGGAGACTGAGGGGACCTAACGTCAGCAGTTTGAACTCCTTTTATTAGCCTGTCTCTGATTTGGTCTCCAAGAACATGGCCGTAGGCTAGTGTAACGCTATGGGAAGACACCAGCACAGGAATATCAGCCATTTTTTCGGAGATATAAACCTGTATGAGGTGCAATTATTGGACAGCAGTAATCACTTTTGCCTCTAGCGTCGGGAAGGCGCTGTAGTACGCTCTGACGTCACCGCGTTCGGGTGCACGTACGTGCGTGAGGTTTCCGTGTGCGCTCGGAGGTTCTGTCTACTGTGCTGTGTTTTGAACGGCTGGCACCATGGCTTCCACGGCGGCCGGGAAGCAGCGGATCCCTAAGGTGGCCAAGGTCTGTACAGGGAGCTGCTGGAAGCAGCTGAGCTTAGTGCACTGTGATAGTAATGAGACAGCTACCGGGGAAGGCGCAGACGCGCGGCGGCAATTCGTCTAGTGTGTACATGCCCATAACAGGAACAGATTAGGCAGGGTCCTCGTTGACCTGTTCTCTGTCCTGTACCTTGCCACAACACATCAGGCTGTTATAGCAGGGTTTATATCTAGGAAAGTGATTGAAAACCATTCATTTAAAGGTTTTCCATAATTATATTTCAGAATCTGAACTGAGACTGCTCATTGCCAACTTGTCTCTTCTGATGGTGTACCGGACATATCTGTTCTGGTCTTTATCCCCCTAGCTTTGTATAGTGATCGGACTCTGCAGCTGCCGGGCCATGGACCGTCCTGACCGAAAAATCCATCTCTTCATTCCTTGTCAGTGAAGGTGTTAATAGTGCCAGCCACGTAATGTCATGTGTGAGGCTGGACCTCCATCCTGCAGTGAGACTATAACTCCCAGCATGTCCTGACCCCCTCCTTGATTGGAGATCGGTGATCAGTGGGACTGTTACTTTCCAGGGACTGACCCATGAAGACAATTTATCTTCTAACCTGATAAGTGTCTAATCGGTGGGGCCCCTGGTGATCACGAGAATGGGGCCTGTGCTCCCCAGTTTGAATGTCACAGCGGTCACATATGTCACATATCACGCTGCTGTTTCTTACATCTCTATTGGCCTGCGTGTCTGCTGCTCCATTTAAATATGAGCACCCGATCCCGTGATCAGAGGGAACCCCAGTGGTCAGACCCCTGCCGATCAGACACATCCCTTGTCCTGTGGGTAGGCATAAGTTGTCGTCATGGGACAACCCCTTTAAGGGTAGTTTCACGCTACTTTTTTTTGAGGGCTGGTAGGAAATGATAACCTGCCCTACTACTGTAGTGATGTTTTAAAGGGGTTGTCTCACTTCAGCAAACGTCATTTATCATGTAGAGAAGGGTAATACAAGCCATTTACTAATGTATTGTGATTGTCTATATTGCTTCCTTTGCTGGCTGGATTCATTGTCCATCACATTATACACTGCTCGTTTCCATGGTTATGACCACCCTGCAATCCAGTAGCGGTGGTCGTGCTTGCACACTATAGAAAAAGGCATTCTGGTGTCCGGGACTGTGGGAGTGCACATGGGCAGACGTGTTCAGAAGTTCCCGTCCCGGCCACCTTGTATCTGTGCTGCAGCGGTGGTCGTAACTCGCAGTGTATAATGTGATGGAAAAATGATTGTCCATATTGCCTCCTTTGCTGGCCTCATTCATTTTTCCATCACATTATACACTGCTTGTGTTCAGGAGTTTTGCAGATCGGATGTGGACCCATTCACTTTAAAGGGGCCACAAAAGATGTGGACAGCGCTCCTTGTACTGTCTGCATCCATATGTCTGTTCTGTGGCCCCGCAAAAATATAGAACATGTCCTATTCTTGTCAGGATATGACTATAATAATATAGGGTCGGGTGTTCCATTCTGCAAAATGCAGGACACGCACGGCTGGTATCCGTGGTTTGCGGACTGCAAGCAGACAATCGTGGTGTGCACGAGCTTGTATAATGATTTATAATTCTGTGTGTCCCTGTCAGACCACCGCTGTAGTGATTTGTACTGGTGGCGGTATGTGAGTACAGATCATTACAGCGGAGGTCGGGCAGGAACACACAGCATTATACATCCAGGGAGCAGAGTTGACTACAGGAATTCTCGCTCCCACATGGAACACGTTTCATGCTGGTCTGAAACTGAGGTGACCTAGTGTCAGATAAAGTAAAACGTTTGGCACCCTGTGTATATATGATGCCGCTGACACTTCAGTTCTCTTCATAGGTAAAAAATAAAGCCCCAGCTGAAGTGCAGATCACAGCTGAGCAGCTGCTGAGAGAAGCCAAGGAGCGAGAACTCGAGTTACTGCCACCTCCTCCCAAGCAGAAGATCACAGATGGAGAGGAACTTAATGACTACAAGTTAAGAAAGAGAAAGGTAAGTGTGAAAGCTAAAAAGGCACAAGGGGGATTGTACGCTAAACCGTGTCACCCCTGCCTCCGCTGGTCATTGCAGCTCCATTCTAATACATGGGCCCATGATGCAGTTTCCTGCGCAGGTGATGGGAGAGAGAAATCAGAGGAAGATGTAGTGGTAAACCAGCGCTGGGTCCCTGAGGTCGGCCCCCACCACTCATAAAGTGATGGCATATGAAAGTGCAGTCAGTTTATTAGGTGGGAATAGCTCCTAAATCTTGTTCCTTTATGTAGATCCACCATACTTGCCCACGTGGCACCATATGTCAGTAAATACCAGACACTCACCGCAGTTATCTAGGGAGATGAATGAAGGCATAGACACATCCCCTTTACCTCTGTGTGACAAGCACCAGCTCGCCTTCCTTTCCTCCACAGTCACAGTGCTATTCTCTTTTTCCACTCTGTGGTTTTTAAGAAAGCAAGCCGGTAAAAAAAAAAAAAAAAAAAAAAGTGCTGTGTTAGGCCCCATTCACACGACCGTATGTACATTTCCGCATCTTATCCGGATTTTTGCGGATAAGATGCGGAACCATACGGACCCATTCATTTTTCCATAGGAGAAAAAAATAGGGATTGCACACCGTGTACATTCCGTATCCCGTATCTCATGGACGTTCCCCTGCAAAAAAATAAAACATGTCCTATACTTGGCTGCAAAATCGCACTGTCAGCATTGTCAATGGGGGCAAAACTGAACTGGACAACGGAATGCTCCTAAAAGCATTCCGTTCCGTCTTCAGACCGGAGAACAAACCGCAGCATGCTGTGGTTTGCTCTCCGGTCCAGGGATCCGCACCAAGACGGATCCGGAATGACCCCCAATGCAAGTCAACGGGGACGGATCCGTTTGGTTTGATACAATGGTGAACGGATCTGTCACCTGCACACATACACAGACACGCACACATACACAGACACGCACACATACACAGACACGCACACATACACAGACACGCACACATACACAGACACGCACACATACACAGACACGCACACATACACAGACACGCACACAGACACGCACACATACACAGACACGCACACATACACAGACACGCACACATACACAGACACGCACACATGCACAGACACGCACACATGCACAGACACGCACACATGCACAGACACGCACACATGCACAGACACGCACACATGCACAGACACGCACACATGCACAGACACGCACACATGCACAGACACACGCACACATGCACAGACACGCACACATGCACAGACACGCACACATGCACAGACACACGCACACATGCACAGACACACGCACACATGCACATACACACGCACACACATACGCACACACGCGCACATACGCACACGCACATACGCACACGCACATACGCACACGCACATACGCACACACACATGCACACGCACACACACATACGCACACGCACATACGCACGCACACACACACATACGCACACGCACGCACACACACACATACGCACGCACACACACACATACGCACGCACACACACACAGCACGCACACACACGCACACACACATACGCACACACACATACGCACACACGCATACACACACACGCATACACACGCACGCATACACACGCACACACACACGCACACACATACGCACACACACATACGCACGCACACACACACACATACGCACACACACATACGCACACACGCATACACACGCACGCATACACACGCACGCACACACACGCACGCACACACACGCACACACACACACGCACACACACATACGCACACACACACACGCACACACACATACGCACACACACATACGCACACACACATACGCACACACACATACGCACACACACATACGCACACACACATACGCACACACACATACGCACACACACATACGCACACACACATACGCACACACACATACGCACACACACATACGCACACACATATATACACACACACATATATACACACACACATATATACACACACATATATATACACACATATATATACACACACACATATACACACACACATACACAGACATATACATACTTACATGCTCCCGGCAGGTCTCCACAGCGCAGGAGGAGCAGGACGGCGCACACATAGGACGATTCCACCCGGCGCCCCAGCAGAGGGCGCTGTGGGGAGTCGTCCTAAGTGCGCACCGCCCTGCTCCTGTACTGTGCTGTGAATACCTGCCGGGAGCATGTAAGTATGTATTTGTATGTGTATATGTATGTGTGTATGTACTGTGTGACATGTGTGGGGCCGGAGGGCGGCTCCGGCCCCACACATGTCCCTGCGGCAGCACGGATCCGACAGCACCCTTCACCTGCCGGATCCGTGCTGCCGCTAATGTGAAGGAGGCCTAAGCTGTAAAAACCTTATCAGGACTTCTGTACACTTACTGTATCTCTATATGTAAAAGGTGTGCGTCAGGAGTGCGCACGTACAGGAAAGCAGCGCTATGACATGACCACAGTGCCTGAAATAAAAGGTTAATGCCCACAGAGGAGACAAGAAGCAAGATGATCTGGCACTGCTGAAGAGGTAAGAGGGAGATGAGACAACTCCTGTAAGTGTACCTCTGGATTCATTACTGAGGTGTCCAATAGTCATTGGTGGTTTTAGGTGTCCCCGCTGCTGACGTTTCATTTTATAAAGCCGATGGTGCACGTTATTTCTACGACTACAAAGCAGCAGTCGTTCTTTTTTGCAGGATCTGATGCAGCAGATTTGATATTTCTAATATATTCATTTTCAGGCCTTTGAAGATAACATAAGGAAAAACAGAACTGTAATCAGTAACTGGATAAAGTATGCACAATGGGAGGAAAGCCTAAAGGAGGTCCAAAGGTAAGTGCACAGCATCGTGTCATTGGTGAGGGTCCCTGAGCTAAGGCGGACATTTAGAGTAAGGGAGTCTCCCGACTGTCCCTTAATGATCGCCGATGCCCCTTTTTCACGGCAGTCTTTAATGGCACTCATTCCAGCGTGCCATGTTTTCATGGTGATCTAGAACATCAGCTGTGAGGGAGGTGGAGCATTTGTAGGTCAGGTACCTGGATGGAATACACGAGAATGTGGACAGATTTACAGTTTTTGCCTTCCTGTTTGCTGCACACAAATCGCTTTTATGAGCGTGTGATTTCAGTGCAGGCAGAAGTAGGTGCTGCCGCTCCCTTCATCAGTCCTGGAATCCATGTGACCATGATGATGGGACACTTTCACACTTGCGTTCTTAATCCCACCATCCAGCAGAGGATCTCAATACCAGAATTAAAGAAATCCGTGTTGATTTTGCACATCAGGAGGCATCCGTTTCTTTAGGATGCAGTTGTGGAAAAATGGAAAAAAAAACGGATCCGTCACTAAATACATTGAAAGTGAAAGGGTGATGGATGCGTTTTTTTTTTTTTTTTTTTTCCAGTTTTTATGACCAGATACAAAACTGCAGCTAACACACTCTATTGACTGTAATGGAGTCCATTCAGTTTCTGTTTGGGGTCCTGGCTTTTTACCGGACAAAAAAATGCTTTTGTTGTCCAGTCTTTTGATGTCATCTGCGACAGAGCTGCGAACAGAGCCTTCAATCCTGATGTTAACAAGCCCTTAACATTGTGTAGGCCTACGTATTATTTATTTGAATTCCTTTAACTTTTATACTCCACGGCTAAAAATTCTCCTCAAAAATGCTAAAAGGAGTATTTTTACTCTTTCGGAAAAAGAATTACATATATAAATATATATATTGATGACCTATCCTGAGGAGAGATCATCAATATCTGTAGCCAGGATCATAACTGTGTGTGCATTAAAGAAGAACTCCCGCAAAAAATTTTTGTTCTCTGACCTGTTAGAAAGGTGCATGATATAATCTGTAGTGATTGTCATTTTCTTATCAGTGACTGTTTCTGTGAGTAAAAACCTCTCTTATTGTAGCTGGGTCATGTGACCAACTCCCTGACCTCCAACTGACCCAGGACAGAAAGCCAGTAACTGCTCTATTCATTCCTATGGGAGCCTCACTTTCAGTCTCATAGGAATACATAGAGAATTAGACTTCCTGTCCACACATAAGTCTATGTGTGAGTTGGTGGGTCTAATTGCTGGTCACATGACACAGATAAGAAACTTCAGGCTGATAGAAGTCAAAAATTCAGACACTGGTAAGAAATTGACATTCACTACAGATTATATCATGTACATTTCTAGCAGGACATGGAATAAAATTTTTGTCAGGAGTTCTTCTTTAAGCAGATGGATGGCCAGCACGTTCCTCCTGTAGCAGTCCCTGCAGTGTATTTGACTCGTAGCTACTTTGTGAGGAGGGTTGTTCATATCAGATGCTTGCGTTACTTTATTTTTGCCATCCCCCTCTGTCAGATGCCTAATTCCCGGTATGCTGTCTGTCGTTATTGTGAAACGGGCTATAGGGCGTGACTATGTCATCGCCCCTTTCTGTAGTAAGTGACTTGATCATGTACCATTCACATTCGCAGTGGTAACGCTGGTTACCCGTGTCTCCTATGATATTTGTAGGGTGTTTTTTCTGTATTTTCTCCATCTGTAAAGGATTACTGTTATTTTGTCTCTGTAGAGCACGATCTATATACGAACGAGCCTTAGATGTGGATCACAGGAATATTACATTATGGCTGAAGTACGCAGAGATGGAGATGAAGAATCGCCAGGTTAACCATGCACGTAACATCTGGGATAGAGCCATCACCATCCTTCCTAGAGTCAACCAGTTCTGGTAAGCAGGAAGCTAACAGCAGTCAGTTATGTTTGGGACATGGTGCGTCTGTATACTACAATTCGTGGTTCATTCTATAGGTACAAGTACACCTACATGGAGGAGATGCTGGGCAACGTGGCGGGCACGAGGCAGGTGTTTGAACGCTGGATGGAGTGGCAGCCTGAAGAACAAGCTTGGCATTCCTACATCAATTTTGAGCTTCGGTACAAGGAGGTGGACAGAGCACGCTCCATATACGAAAACTATATCCTTTACATTGCTAAAAGTTCTCACTGTATAGAATACTAGACCAGTGTGTAGTGTGCCTGACACCCAGCTGGAAAAGACGAGGAGCTTTGTGAGGATAGTCTGGTTGTCAGCATCTCAGAATACTCCTCTCATGTTTTTTACAGCTGTATAATAGGCTGTCATATACTTGCAGCCTTTGGACACTGTTAAGCCGTGGGGACCACTTACGGTCGGGAACCCTAGGTGGTTTTCTGGCTTGTTACTTTGGTAATGCCTGACGTTATTGCTTATTGGATCTAAGACTGCCTTCAAATCTCCATTTTGGAGATCCGGCAGCCAGATGGTGGCGCAAATGCCAGCTGTCAGCCGGGCACAAAACCGTTGTATGCAATGGTTTTTGTCCAGCCGAAACCTGGAATTTATGTTGGAGATCGTTTGGATCACTGCAGTCAATGAGGATCTGGCGTTGAAGTCGAAGATCTCTGTGCCGGAACAGCCTGCTAGATCTCCAAATGGAGATATGAACGAAGCCTCACAAATGTGCATTATTTCACACAGACCTTTCAAATCCAGAATGATGGGAATACGTCTTTATAGTCTTTTCCTAGACTACATGATAGAATGGCTATGCTGTTTCTGTAGTTCTGGGCACCTCTGGCCTGCCGCATCCTATCGGGGTGGGGGTGCATTCCCGAAGATAGTTGTGGCTCCGACCTAGTACCGATCAGACATACCCACAAAGGGGACAGATTTCGGCTGCAGGAAAAGAATGATGTCACAAGCATACAGGGCTGGCCGGCGGATACAAGGGAGGAGTGAGGCTGGGGGGGTTGCAGCAATTGTGCTGCCTGGAAATGGCTAAAACGGATGCAAAATGGGCCTAACAGATGCTCAGGATTGTGGTTTTTTTTTGTTTTTTTTTTTTTACAGAATACGTTTTTTTTTTTTTTCCCTGTTCTTCTTACGGAACAGAAGAATGGGAAATTAAACTGTGATGTGAACCCAGCCTAACTAGTTTAAGCTAAGGAAATACAATGTTTCTTGAACCATGCGCTGGGTCGTGAATTTCAGCATTGGTGTTTCTTTTTAGTTTTGATAATGCTGCAGGACGGGAGGACTGTGTACGGTGGCACATGCTGTGTGATGGATCGGGCACATCTTCTATGAAGTTAGACACTTTCTATCACTTATACCAGCTGAAGACTGGTCTAACTTCACACCATTTTTAGTGCCAAATAAATCTGTCGTATTTTACTGCTCCGCCTAACCACGTCCCCTTGTGTAGACGCTTCTGGTGCAAATCAATAATAAATGTTGTCTAAATTTTATTTTTGTGCCATAAAGAAAGATACAGCTTGCAGCAGAATTCGGGCACAAGCGCCCTGGTCAATGTGGACCTTAGTTCTTTTCTAGACTTTCCCTTTATGTGCAGATTTCCTTTAACACCCGTGCACTTGTCATTGTACACCCCGATGTAAAGAACTGGATCAAGTACGCCCGGTTTGAAGAAAAGCATGGTTACATAGCTCACGCTAGGAAGGTTTTTGAGCGCGCGGTGGAGTTTTTTGGAGAGTATCACATGGATGAGAATCTGTATGTAGCTTTTGCTAAATTTGAGGAGAATCAAAAAGAGGTGAGTTAATTCATTTATATTTTCCCAGTTGCATTTTCTCAGTTTTCTGTTCACGCTTGAATTGTATATGAACAGCCTATAGACTAGTGCATGCTGGTTACAGACCTTTAGTATAGAGCCATACAGCCTTCATGCAGTACAGTTTTTTTTTGTTTTAAAGGGTTTCTGTCACCAGTTTTTTCGGTATGAATCAGGCTGACATTAGAGATGTGCTAATGTCACCTGATTCCAAATATATATCTGTTTTATTTACTTGTGCCCTCATTTTTATATAAAATGAACTTTTATTTTATGCTAATAAGGCCTCTAGGTGCAAGGGGTGTTACCCCTGCTCTTAGAGGCTCTGTTGATTGACAGGACCAGGCAGAGAAGAAACACTCCATTCACCATAGCTTGCAAGGACCTTCAATGATGTCATGACCATGTGATCAGTCACATGGTTTAGGAGGAGACAGGCTGTTTGTGTGATCCTAACCATGTGACTGATCACATGGTTATGACATCATTGAAGGTCCTTGCAAGCTATGGTGAATGGAGTGTTTCTTCTCTGCCTGTTCCTGTCAATCAGCAGAGCCTCTAGCAGCAGGGGTAACGCCCCTTGTACCTAGAAGCCTTATTAGCAAAAAATAAAAGTTCATTTTATATAAAAATGGGGGCACCAGTAAATAAAACAGATATATATATTTGGAATCAGGTGACATTAGCACATCTCTAATGTCAGCCTGATTCATACCGAAAAAACTGGTGACAGAAACCCTTTAATGTAAATGTAATATTACTTTTGTCCACAAGGTGGCAGTGTGTCATTTCATATGAACTCTGACGAATTATTATCATTGTTATAGTTATTATTACTCTGCCAGAATATGAAAAAAGAAAACCTGAAAAACCTAATACTATTGGTCAATGACCACACTACCAAGGTGGTGCCCTCTTTACTTTGGGTTCTGCAGCAGGGTATATGTTGAGGCAGGGTCACATTAATACTGGGTGGCATCTCTTCTTCCTGGGATACAGCCTGCCGCTCTGGCATGGTAACAGTCATACAGACGCTGGATATCCTCATATGGTCATTTCAAGCTCTTTCAGCCTGGAGCCATAGTTCAGGTGGTTGTCAGCTGCTATCCATGGGAGATCTGTCACCCCATCCATTCCCAGACATTCTTGATGGGGAAGAGATCTGGTGATGGAGTTAGCCAGGGGAGCTGCTGGATACCCTAAAGAGCATGTTATATAGAGCCGCAGTGTGTGTGCAGGTGTTACCTTGTTGGAGCACCACATCTCCTGAGTCAAAAAAGGCAGTAGGACGGGTCAGCAATATCCTGGACATACCGAAGGCTGGTCAGTGGTCCCGTCACAAACACCAGATGGGAACAGCCATGGTACCTAATGACGCCCCACAGCTTGACACCTAGTGTTTCCCACTATGCCTGATGACATTAGGTGCTCTCCCGTGAACTCTTTGGTGGCCATCAATGGCAAGCAGTGTTCATTGATGAAAGCAGGGCCTGCCTTGGTACCAATTAGGGATAAGCGAATCGATGAGCGAATTTGTTTCAATACTGTACGGAGCGAGGACTCAGGGCTACAGTAATAGAATGTATTGGCTCAGATGAGCCGAAGTTATTACTAGACTTCGCATAATAACTTCAGAAATTTATACCGTAAAAAATGGGGGAAATGTTTTTTACAGTATAAATCAATTTCTGAAGTTATTAACTTAATTTCTTACGTAATAACTTTGGCTCATCGGAGCCAATACATTCTAATACTGTACGCTCCGTACAGTATTAAAGCTAAGTTTTATGTTTCATCCGAAGTCCCTTCGCTCATCCTTAGTACCAATGATGGCTGTATAACATTTCACAGGAGGGCTGACAAGTGACTACTGCCATCATTCATATTGCGGAGACACTGGATAAGGCTTAACACGTATGTAAAGGATAGCGAGACTTCTATATTGTAGTCTTCTGTATACTTTTCTATTTTCACACCCAGTAGATGTAAACTCATCCATTACTGCTAGCCTTATGTATACTGCATGTGCGGGGCAGCATAGTGGCTCAGTGGTTAGCATTGGTGCCTTGCAGCGCTGGGGTCAAATCCAACCAAGGACAACATCTGCTTGGAGCTTGGATGTTCTCCCTGTGTTTGTGTGGGTTTCCTCCCAAATTCCAAAGCCATAATGATAGGGAACTTGGATTGTGAGCTCCCCTGTGGGCACCAATTGATGATAATGTCTGTAAAGTGCTGTGAAATATGTCAGCGCTATATAAGTGAGTAAAATACATAAATACATTCTAATAAATGTTACAGAAGCTCATCACTGTGTGTTAGATTATTGCAGACTCCTAATAATCCATCAAGTCTATATCTGCTTGTTTTTTCTACTGTGTTATGCAGTCAGAACGGGTACGTGTCATATACAAATATGCCCTGGACAGAATCCAGAAGCAGCAGGCCCAAGAGCTGTTCAAAAACTATACAATATTTGAGAAGAAGTATGGCGACCGGCGAGGAATTGAAGATATCATTGTGAATAAGAGGAGGTTTCAGTATGAGGAAGAAGTCAAAGTAAGTAATCACATCTTCTTTCCAGTGCCAAAATTACAAAAAAAAAGGACAGCACCGCCTACAGGTGAGAGTCATGGGCAAGCTATGACTACTAAACAGAAAATGGTAGCAGCACTAGATAGGCCATGACATAAAATGAACATATGAAAAGGTAAAAAATCATTACTGCTCTGTAGACAAGTAGATAAAGTGGAAGCTCTTGGCGCATATAAATGATCATAAATATGTTGGGCCCATCCACCAACGATCAAGGGGCTTTCAATCAGATGAGTCCTACACTAACACTGACCTGCATCCTACACAAACCGGCAGGCCTGTATCAGGGGAACACCATACCTGGTCAGAAGCTGCACCAGTGTGAACAGGAGTGCTAGATTCCCAGAGGGAGCCAGTCCTCTATATATACACAATTACAAAAAAATGGACAGCACCTCCTACAGGTGAGAGTCAGGTGCAAGCTACCAGCTGAATGACTTCTTTCCAGTGCCCCCATATTTCATGTCGTGAGACTTCTCTCGTTTCCATTACCTTGCCTAATAAATGGATTATTTTCCTTCAAGGCCAATCCCCATAACTATGATGCCTGGTTTGACTACTTGCGATTGATGGAAAGCGATGCCGACGCGGACACTGTCCGAGAAGTATATGAACGGGCCATTGCCAATATTCCACCCACTAAAGAGAAGAGGCACTGGAAGAGATATATCTACTTGTGGATAAATTATGCCTTGTATGAGGAGCTGGAGGCAAAGGTATGTAGAAGGCCATGCTTTGTATGGGAGACTATGGGGAGACCCAGCACTCCAGATTTAGGACTTTGTGATATTTTTTTTTTTTAGACTTATTTGCACATAAAGTTTATGACATTCTTACACCACTCACTTCAGATTTGAGAAGTGGGTGAGAAAGTCGGCATGGTTAGCACGTTGTAAAAGAGTTACTAATTATTAATACCTATGCGGGAATATTAATAGGTGAATAATAATGTGCAAATATTAATAATTCGGCCTATCTTCAAGGGTCACTAGGGGTTGCCTAGGTTCCCTCCTTTTTCCTTGGTATAACTCTTACCTTATTTGTGTATGCGCAAAGTTACAACAGTGTTCATAAAGAAAAAACCTTTACAGTCCGCAAATCAAACACAGTACGTCGAGTAAAACATGTAATAAAAACAGTATAGTATCAGTATACTTCACTACACTTAATAACCATCAATAGGTATTAACTATATATATAGTGCCATCTCCAACACCACATCAGCTATCCCTGTACAATACCTTACAATACTACTGTCCACCCACAATTCTACATATACAATACACATACACAATACTACTAAGGGGTACACAATAAGATGAGGGAAAAGGAGTTTGCAGTGTGCAAGGGGTTAGGGCTATTATCAGGAAGTAAAGAAGGGTAGAGGAAATATACTTATGGGGTCATTTATCAAACTGGTGTAAAGTAGAACTGGCTTTAGTTTCCCATAGCAACCAATCAAATTTAACCTATCATTTCCAAAGAATCTGTCAAAAATGAAAGGTGGAATCTGATTGGCTGCTATGGGCAACTAAGCCAGTTAATTGACCCCATTAGTATCTTCTCTCACTCTCACTCTCTCTCACACACACACACACAATCTCTTCAAAACACAGGGATTTTCAAGTCCACACCACTTTATTTTCACACTTTTTGCTCCAGCATGAAACAAAAACATCAAAACAACACCTGCCCGGCTGGGCTCTGACTAAACATAGTTCAGCTAACTCACCTAAATACATACGCTGTTCACACACAGCTTTTAAGTGCGGCTTCCTCAGCCGTTTAGTCCAGCAGCCTCCTGGCTGTGGCTCCAACCGTACCTTTGGGGGGAGATGGTCCAACAGTCCTCCCGACTCTGACCATGTGACCCTCTTCTCCTAGGGTCACTGGGCCCCCCAAACTTCCAGACTACACTGAGCCTTGTGGCCCCTCAGCCCTCATGGCTGAGACCACACACACAGAGCCTCCGCAGACTCTAACCTCTCAGGCCTCCTCAGCCTCTCTCTCTAAGGCTCCATTCACACGTCCTGTTTTTCTTTCCTGATTCGATCCTGATCCTGATCTGGATCCATTCATTTCAATGGGTCCTGAAAAAATCAGGATCAAATCAGGAAAGAAAAACAGGACGTGTGAATGGAGCCTAACACACAGTGCAGGTTAACTTATCCCTGCCTGATTAATCCAGCTGGCCTCACCTGGGGCCAGGGAAAACCTGTGACGGATTAGGGTGTGTGGACTGGAAGACTCCCACTTCCAACCTGTCTTCCAGTCCTAGAAATCCCATGCAACATTAAACAAAATCCAGCTCCAGCAACTATGCTTGCTGAAGCTATACCACTTCTGGATTTCAGTTCTCACCTGGCTAAACTGACAAACCAGGCGAGATACACACCCCGCACCTCACATTACTACACACATCACCACAAAATATGTATATATATAACACATTAACTGGACTTACCTTTACACCCATCAAGCTGATCTAAGCCAGATTTATCAACTGTATTTTCTGATAAGTCCTAGAAATCATCTCAATCTCACTCCAGTTGAGGGGTGGTGTAAGTGGAACAACATCTCAAGACAGAAGTGTAAGAATTATAAATGCACCAAATTTAGCAACTGTCACACGACATTTGATAAATTTGGTGCCAATTATGGCAATGCAAAACTGACTTTTGAAATTGCCCTCTTGGTAAATCTCCCTATGTGTCACTGTCATGAGTTCAACCATCTTGTCTCTAATTTACAGGATCCAGAGAGGACCAGACAAGTATACCAGGCTTGCTTAGAGCTAATACCTCACAAAAAGGTAATGGAAGTTGATTATTACTGTTCTTATTGTGGAGTCAAAGTGAACTAGAAGTGGTTTAGTTTGGAGCTGAGATTTGTCATCTGTATATGTATATGGGGGTATATACTGTATACTGCACATACTGGTATTCCTGCGATCAGGGTATGCAAATTGGCTCCTACAGAAGGAAGACAACTGTCTCTCTAGTGCCCCCTGCAGGTAGCCACCCTGTAAGTTATTGCATTGTGCCATTAATGGGAGTCTGTCACCTCCAGACTCAGTTTCATAGTAAGTATACCACCATGTAGGGTAGGTTCCCCGAAACATAAATAGACCTTTCTTGTGAAAATCTGCTCCTCGAATCCTGAGAAATGCCTCTTTTTCATTATGCAGGTTTTCGGAGCACGGTGGGCGGGGATTTTATTGTTTGCTGCACCTTTGCTCCATCATAACGCCGTCCAGCTCCTCTGCCTCTTGTTTGATAGGCAGTCCCCGAGATTTCACAGCCAGTGGCGATGACACAGGGGAAGCCAGGTGCACAGAATGGAGCAGCCCTGCCCACAGTGCACCGAATCGGCAATGAAAATAAAAAGGATTTCTCAGGATTAGAGAACTGGATTTTCACAAGAAGGATATATTGATGTTTGAGGACACCTTACGTTTGTGGTGGTATGATTACTTTTAAACTGAATTTGCAGATGACAGATTCCCTTTCGAAAAAGATTTACCGTATTTTTCGCTTTATAAGACGCACTTTTTTTCCCCTAAAAGTAGGGGGAAAATGGCCGTGTGTCTTATAAAGTGAATACAAGTGAGCGCTTCCATTATTGCGTACAGCGTCAGTACGTAGTGTGCGCACTATGACCTGACGCTGCACGCCCAGAGAAGACAGAGGAGTGCCGGACCTGGAGCGGAGCCGTGGCGCAGGAGAGGTGAGAGAGGTTTATTATTTTATTCTTATGGGGCTGATCTGAGGTCTGATGGGGGCACAGTGGGCTAATATGGGGGCACAGTGGGCCGATCTGAGGTCTGATGGGGGCACAGTGGGCTAATATGGGGGCACAGTGGGCCGATCTGAGGTCTGATGGGGGCACAGTGGGCCGATCTGAGGTCTGATGGGGGCACAGTGGGCCGATCTGAGGTCTGATGGGGGCACAGTGGGCCGATCTGAGGTCTGATGGGGGCACAGTGGGCCGATCTGAGGTCTGATGGGGGCACAGTGGGCCGATCTGAGGTCTGATGGGGGCACAGTGGGCCGATCTGAGGTCTGATGGCACAGTGGGCTGATCTGAGGTCTGATGGCACAGTGGGCTGATCTGAGGTCTGATATTGGGATCTGATATGAGGTCTGATGAAAAATATTTTTTTCTTCTTTTCCTACTCTAAAATCTGGGGTGCTTCTTATAAAGCGAAAAATACGGTAATCTTCCTACCAATTCTGGACCATCTTTTGTTAGGACTCTGCATTGTTCTGTTCCTCTATAATTCCTCTGAGGAATTTATGAATAAATTGTCTTTCACTGCTTTGTCAAGGAGAATAGTAACACCCAGTTGTCACTTTATTAAAAGGGTTGTCCACCCCCCCATCAGGGGCCTTTCTATCAGACTTCCCTATGGAGGGTGTTATATTTACCTGATTTTCCCCCTCGGGTTCCAGCTCCTTCGCTCCCACGCTGCCTCTGGAGATCACTAGTCTCCCCATATCAACATCCAGTTTGAGTCAAGTCACGTGGCCACTACAGCCAGTGACTGCCCGCATCAGTGATGTGTCCCCATGCATCATGCTGACTCCCTACACCAGCTAGTTCTTCACAAGATGTAACCAGTGCCTTCTAAGACTAGGATAGAAATTAGAAGTACAAAACTGAAGTGGGCTGTATATGACTGTAGGCTCTGTATACACTGAGTTGTCTTCTGTTGGTGGTATACACTCCCACCTGCCCATCATAGGGTGCCATTTGTAAATAAAAACCAAAAAAAGCATACTGCGTTGTATTTATTTGCCCACTTTATAAGACAGTGTAGTTCACTGCACTTTCCTGTACAACTAAAAAAAACAATGTGTTTTGAAGTCAAAATACTGTGCTGTTATTTTACCAGGTCATAAAATTTTTTTTTTTTTAAAAACTGGATCGCAAAAAGAGGTCCTAGTGATCTATTTGGATCTTTTATGCGATCGTGTTAGTGCTCAGTGTTGTCTGCCATCCCGTTTTTCATTTATTTATTTTTTTCTTTCAGTTCACTTTTGCAAAAATCTGGCTGATGTACGCCCAGTTTGAGATCAGACAGAAGAATCTTCCATTTGCACGAAAAGCCTTGGTAAGTTTAACTGCACATGTCCTAATTCTTATTGCTCTTGTTTTTCCTGTTGAAGCCGTAATTCTCTGATCTAATGGTTGAAAGGGGTTCAGAGGGATTGTCTGTAAATTTTCCAAACCTTCAGGAGAGCAGAGGGGTTTATGAATAAAGCTTTACTCACCTGCCACAGGTCCACGCGTTGCAGCTCTGCAGGTCCAGTCTCCGGGGTGCCAGGTCCCCGTTAGACCGGAAGTGATGATGTCACGTCCACTGCTCAGGTGACTGCTCAATCACTGGCCCCAGCGGTCACATACTGTTCATGCACATCAAACAAAAATGTTCACATTCAATGACAGCAAACATCTCTCTTCAACATGTTGGGGAATTGAAACAAAGAAAGTTGTAGAATTTTTCATTTCTACTATAATGAAAGGAGTTTTCGGAGATGTATATTCGCAGGATAGGTCATCGGTATCTGCTTCGTGGGGGTCCAACACCTGGGAACACGCTGAAGGCACGGCGCTCGCAGCAGCACCATGGTCTTCTCTCAGCTTTTGCTAGGCCATGAAGGATAGGTCATCAGTTCTAAAGTTTTGGAAAAAAAATTTTTTTTTTTTTCAGATCTGTTTATTTGAGGTTTTTTAACATACAAAAATGTACAAAAGGGTGAAGAAACCACCTCCACAACATAGACCTTGGAAAACTTTACATGTTTATTTCCCATTTTATATAAGACCAGCTGACCAGCTTTTACGTGGCTCTCTCTTTGCTTCACCTTACATAGATATTAAGTAGCGCTCTATTTATTATACGAGGGCACAGAGCCATCATTATACAGTATGTAATGCCTGCAGCTAGAGAGAGTAAAGAGATGGGACATGTCGGGGAGGCTCTCTGGTCCCCGCTTGTTAACTTTTGGCATAAATACGGATGACGTGTGCCGCTGCATCAGTTTCGTGTCCCCCAAGCAGCACGTGACCCTTCCATTTGTGGTGCTACGATCCCCTGCGTGTGCTGCTACAGCCATGGACTTGGCTGCAGCAGTGATGTCTCCTCCAATTGGCTTGTGACCCATACATTCACAGGGCTCCGGCTTCCATTTACCAACATCAGGAATGGACTGGGGTCGTGTTTGCCACCACAGCCAATGCCTGGCTGGAGCAATGATATGATCCCAAGGCGGCACATGTCCCTTCTGTTCGCGGTTCTCCAGTCCCTGATTTTCAACTTTGGCCATGAACTAGGGTCGCGTTTACCACTGCAGCAGTAACGTCTCCCCCAAGCGGTATGGAACCCGCGCAGCTTCCCTTCCCTGGCCTGGTGGGGAGTGGTGACCCAAAATTGGTTCTAAATATCTTTTAAATGAATATCAGAGCATAACTTATGCCTAGTGCAGGGTTCAAGTGGAGCATGACGCAGAAGTTCAAACATCACCAAAGAGAATGATGTTGGCATGAAGTGTTCCTTATTAGTCACTTGGCATTCTGTATTGTGTATGCGCCTGACGTATTACTGACCACACTTACAATTTCCTTTATCTAGGGCACCTCTATTGGAAAATGTCCCAAGCACAAGCTATTTAAGGGTTACATAGAGCTAGAGCTGCAGCTTCGAGAATTTGATCGATGTAGGAAACTGTATGAGAAGTTCCTGGAATTTGCTCCAGAAAACTGCACCACATGGATTAAGTTTGCAGAACTGGAGACCATTCTGGGTGACGTTGAAAGAGCCCGCGCTGTGTATGAACTGGCTATTGGACAGCCACGACTTGATATGCCTGAAGTAAGTCACTTTCCTTATTTGCTTTGCATAAGGACTAGAAAAAGCTTTGAGGAAGCCTCTTGACTCATACTCAAGATGTGATCTGATTGGTTGCCATGAGCAACACCGACTTTCCTAAATTATCATTGAATATTAATAGCCCCTAATAGGCTAACTTCACACATTGC
The DNA here is from genome assembly GCA_900303285.1 of Rhinella marina. Lineage (NCBI taxonomy): Eukaryota > Metazoa > Chordata > Amphibia > Anura > Bufonidae > Rhinella > Rhinella marina. The sequence goes on along the minus strand of ONZH01025655.1, from coordinate 638,795 downwards.
AGATTTGCGGTACAGTACAGGTATATTTTATTTATATAGTAACAGTATATTTTCCAATCCCCATCTACATGCTGAAGGTTTTTTAAGATGCACATTTCTTTGTGCAGACCTGACTTTTACATGGGCAGCATACCTTTTTATCTTGCAGATTGCTCACAGATTTCTCCCATTGCTTTCAATAGGGCACACGTGACACAATACAGAGGAAAAGTCTGCTGCAGATTTCACCACTGTGAAATGGCTGTGGATTTCGCCCTCTCAATTATTTGTCCTCTATCCTGTGGATAGGGGATAACTTAAAGAGGACCTATCACCCCTCCTGACATGTCTGTTTTAATAGCTTCATGCATTCCCCATGTAATAACTATTCTGGAACATCTATTCTTATGGCTCTATGTTGTGCCATTCCTTTATTATTTCTACTAGAAGTTATGAATGAATTGCTAGCAGTCTGCAGTAAGGGTACAGAGGGGTGGTAACCAGTTGGGGGTGTGTCCCTGCACAGTCTGAAAATGGCAGCACTGATTGGATAGAGTGATTCTGTGCAGGTACACACCCCCAACTGGTTACCTTCCCTCTGTACCCTTACTGCAGACTGCTAGCAATTCATTCATACCTTCTAGTAGGAATAATAAAGGAATTATACAACATAGAGCCATAAGAATAGATGCTCCAGAATTGTTATTAAATGGGAAATGCATGAAGCTATTAAAATAGGCATGTCAGGAGTGGTGACCGGTCCTCTTTAAAACTTGTCACATCCCCTTTAAATGGGAGAGACAAATCATTATCTACTATTACATGACCCACAATGACCCAATATGAAGTGATTACAGAACGTGTACAAGTTCATTAAAGAGCATCCATTAAAGGGTTATTCTCATTTTAGACAATGGGGGCATATCGCTAGGATATGCCCCCATTGTCTTATAGGTGCGGGTCCCACCGCTGGGACCCGCACCTATATCGAGAACGGAGCCCCCGAAGTGAATGAGGGCGCACTGCGCATGCGCAGCCGCCCTCCATTCATTTCTATGGGGCCGCCGAAAATAGCCGAGCGCTGGCTCGGCTACTTCCGTCGGCTCCATAGAAATGAATGGGAGCCGACCGCGCATGCACGGCCCGGCTCCCATTCATTCCTATGAGCGGCGCGGGGAGCTGCGCCTGGTGGTGGCCGGACCCCCGGAAACCTGGGGTCCTCCAGGCGCAGCGCTCCCCGCTCCGTTCTGGCTATAGGTGCGGGTCCCAGCGGTGGGACCCGCACCTATAAGACAATGGGGGCATATCCTAGCGATATGCCCCCATTGTCTAAGATGAGAATACCCCTTTAACAGTATCAACTTATTAATGCAGGCTTACTGCCTGAATGGGTTGATCCTGCTGGTTAAAAATCTCTTTAGTTAAAAACTGTGTTATCACATGAGGATATTTATCCATCAATAATCACTTGTTTATTCGTTATGCTTCAGTGCACCAAGGGGTGGCCCTTTGGAGCACCACAGCTCAGCACCTTTTTTTTTCTCTCCTTGGCCACTCCCGCCTCTCATTGAGTAGCAGAGCCGGGCATCCTCGCTGACTTCTTGCCTTGCCCTATAATCCTGCATATGTGCCATTGAATCTTAAAGGGACACTATCGCGAAGAAAAAAATTTTGATATGTTTTACAACATAACAAAAGCAGGTTTTAACATAATGTATTTTTCAAATTGTGTAAATGTTTTTTTTTTTTAATTCAGTTTTCTTGCCTTACATGGGGGCTGCCATGTTGGAAGTAAAGTGTGACAGTCTGGGTTTACAACACAATGGCACCTCAATTACGGCAGGCATGTACATAGGTTTCCTCAGTCGCTGCCGACCCTATAGAGAATGAATGGAAGACGTGAGCCCGCCCCTGTGATGACACCAGTAACACACAGCCAGGTCCTCCCTCCTTGCTGCTGGGGGAAGCTCACTGTGCCTGCTCCTCACTCCTGCAGCAGTGTCCTTGTCTTCATTAGGCTGCCTGTTCTAAATTCTATGGCAGCTCACCCCAGCAGTGCAGACAATTTTTGCTGAGTATACTGCTGGGGTGAGCGGCCCAGGACTCAGAAACAGAGTAGATGGAGGTTCTTGGGGCTGTAGGACCTTAGTGATGTAATCGGCCATGTGACCAGTGGGGGAGGAGCCTGAGGAGCAGAGATCTGTGTTTTTGTAACGAAGCCATTGTCTCATCTTATCTTGCTGAAGCAGTGATGTCACCGCTGAAGGTGTGAATTGGTGATGTCATTGGTACCACCCACTTTTTTGCAGCATGCCTACTTACAGGTTGCTCAAAGCCTCGTTTGGCCAGCAGAGCTCCCCCTGGTGACCAAAGATGGTAAATATGGTAAAATCTTCTTACAAATATATTATAGTTTTTTGTTAGCATAAATAAAATATAGAACAGGTTTTTGTGATAGATTCCCTTTAAATCGCCACATGGGCAGTAAGCATCTCAGCAGCAGAGATAGAAAACACTGTACATGCGCTGATTAAAGATTCAGCAGAACTTGCAGGATAATAGAGCGAAGCAAGAGGACAGGGAGGATGCCCGACTCTGTCAGGGGGAGAGGGGACTGGCTGAGGATGGAATGCAGAGGAGCTACGGCCTCCCCTCAGTGCACTGGAGCCCTTATTAGCATAATGAATTAAGGGGTTGCCTTACTTCAGCAAATCGCATTTATCACGTAGATAAAGTTAATACAAGTCACTTATTAATGCATTGTGATTGTCCATATTGCCTCCTTTGCTGGCTGGATTAATTTTTCCATCACAGGTTTATGACCACCCTGTAATCCAGCAGCAGTGGTCGTGCTTGCGCACTATAGGAAAAAGCAGTAGCCTACATGCACTCCCAAGGTCCTGGCCACCAGAGGGGCCAGTGCTTTTTCCTGTAGTGTACAAGCACGACCATCACTGGTGTATTACAGGGTGGTCGTGAGCCGTGTATAATGTGATGAAAAAATGCATCAAGCCAACAAAGGGGGCAATGTGGACAATCACAATACAGTAGGAAGTGCCTTATATTCACTTTGTTTAAATGATAAATGGCATTTGCTGAAGTGAGACAACCTCTTTAACATATATATTCTCCTGTACGGCCACAGATTTTTACCAAGAGAGGTGTAAATTTTAATCAGCAGGGTCAACCCTACCAGACAATATGTCAGCTGTAATCTGGTTGATCCTGCTGCAGATTATCACTGTGTAAGAGTAGATTAAATCTGAAGTCAGTTTTATGTTTGCATTTTGCTCTTAACCCTGATTATTTTACACGTGCAGGTTCTCTGGAAATCTTATATTGATTTTGAAATAGAACAAGAAGAATTTGAGAAGACCAGAAACCTGTACAGGAGACTTCTGCAGAGAACACAGCATGTCAAGGTATGAAGTGCTATACGTACAGTCGTAATGACAAGTGTTCTTGGTCTCTGTGCACATCTGCACTGTAGTTTCGGTGTATAATGAAAACCACAAAGCAGCAGCTATCCACTGATACTAAAGCGGGGATCTGAGCCCTTTGTTGCTTTTCACTGCACAACTGCGGAGAACTTTGAATGTATAAGAGGTCAGATATGTGCCCCGCTGCTCCATTTATCATCTTTGGGACTGATGGAGTCAGCTGAGTGCAGCACTTGACCTCCTCTCCCTTCAAACTTCTCTTCACAGTGATCTTGCAGTAAGGTCTCATGCGCACGACCATGTCCGTTTTGTGATGCGCCAAATACGGATGCAGCCTGTGTGCTCTCCATTTTTTTTTTATAGCGGACCCATTGCCTTCAATCCATGGTCTGCATTTTGAGGACATAGTCTATCTTTTTGTGGAACAGACATATGGATGCAGAAATCACATGGATGATCTGTATGTCCATTTTACAAAAAGATAGAACATGTCCTATACTTGACTGCAAAATGCGAACCACAGACCCATTGAGGTTAATTAGAGCAAATTTGAAGATTATGCTTTTGACGGGGGTCAATAAGCACGATAGTAGTAGTGAGGAGCTGAGCAGATGGATATATAGTGTTAGGCTACTTTCACATCTGCGTGTTCCCTTTCCGCTATGGAGATCAGTCATAGGATCTCAATATCAGATGAAAACGCTTCAGTTTTGTCCCCATTCATTGTCAATGGGGTCAGAACTGAACGAAACAGAGTGCATCAAAATCATTCTGTTCCGTTTGGTTGCTCTCCCATCGCGGACAGAATAACCCTTCAAGCAGCATTTTTCTGTACGCGATGTGGTGCGGAGCAAGATGAATCCGTCCTGACACACAATGTAAGTCAATGGGGACGGATCCATTTTCTCTGGCACAATAGAAAACTGATCCGCCCCCTATTGACTTTCAGTGGTGTTCATAACGGATCCGTCATGGCTATATAAGACATAACACAACCAGATGGATGCACGCGGCTGTATTATTGTAACAGAACGGAAGCGCTAGTGTGAAAGTAGCCTAATTCAGTAAAACTTGTCATTTGTTCATTGGAATCTCTGCTCTTTCTGAGCTCAGTAGTCAAATAGAGATGTTTGACATCATGATGTAGAAGCGTCTATACAGAGATTGCTGTCGGTCACTGATAAGACCTACTGAGCCGAGAAAGAGCAGAGATTTTAATGAATAAATGACAAGTGAATATAATCCCATAACACTATATATCGATCTGCTCAACCTCTGTAACATGATGCCTGCAGCCAGCACGTCCATTGTGACAGATTCTCTTTAAAGAGGACCTTTCACCACTCCTGACATGCCTGTTTTAATAGCTTCATGCATTCCCCATGTAATAACAAGTCTGGAACATCTATTCTTATGTCTGTATGTTGTGCCATTCCTTTATTATTTGCACTAGAAGTTATAAATGAATTTCTATTTGTCTTCAGTAAAGGAACAGAGGGGAGGTAACAAGTAGGGGGTGTGTACCTGCACAGACTGACTCTATCCAATCAGTGCTGCCATGTTCAGACTGTGCAGGTACACACCCCCAACTGGTCACCTCCCCTCTGTTCCCTTACTGAAGGCTAATAGCAATGAATTTATAACTTATAGTAGAAATAATAAAGGAATGGCACAACATACAGACATAAGAATAGATGCTCCAGACTTGTTATTACATGGGGAATGCATGAAGCTATTAAAACAGGCATGTCAGGAGTGGTGAAAGGTCCTCTTTAAATTCCTGTAGCAGTGGAGCTCTACGTCCAGCAGGCCATGTCTGTCAGACCTGTAAGCTCACGAGGCAGCGAGTTTCTTGAGGAAATATCAAAAAACTTTGCACAAGGCAAAGCTAAACACACGTTTTAAGTCCATTGAAACTGATTTGTATATTTTAATATAAATTTATAATTAAATTATTGTAGTGGATTATGCAGCACAGTCATATAACTTTTACAACGTAGTTCACAATGGGGGGATGGTTTATGTGTGAAGGTAATGTGTTCAAGCTCTGAACTTATGTATCCCCCCCCCCCCCCCCCCCCAATTAAACGGACCCTACTTCTGCTTTTGTTCCCTAGGTCTGGATAAGCTTTGCTCAGTTTGAGTTAACCACTGGAGGCAGCGACACATTGGTGAAATGCAGACAGATCTACGAAGAAGCGAATAAGACGCTGAGGAACTGTGAGGAGAAGGAAGAAAGGCTGATGCTCCTGGAGTCCTGGAGGAACTTTGAACAGGAGGTTGGAAGTGAATCCACACAGCAGAGGGTGGCTAATCTCATGCCAGAGAGAGTCAAGAAAAGGAGAAAACTCCAAGCTGAAGATGGGGTAAGACTTACAGCCACTCATAAATCTGTTGTGTCCTTCTCCGTGATATCATTACTGTTAATGTCCATTACCATACGACCATTGATCTTCTATATTGGTGTCATAGCCATACGACATGATACACAATTCTGTTAAAGGGAATCTGTCACCAGTGACCTCCCTATCAAGCAGTTTGCATAGACACGTTAACTCTGCTTAAAACTCTGTTTTCTTTTGTTGATCTGAGGCTCCGTTCCTGAGTTATGATACTTTTCATAGTATGCAAATTAAAGAAGAACTCCCGAAAAAAATTTTATTCCATGTCCTGCTAGAAATGTGCATGATATAATCTGTAGTGAATGTCATTTTCTTACCAGTGTTTGAATTTTTGACTTCTATCATCTTGAAGTTTCTTATCTGTGTCATGTGACCAGCAATTAGACCCACCAACTCACACATAGACTTGTGTGGACAGGAAGTCTAATTCTCTATGTATTCCTGTGAGACTGAAAGTGAGGCTCCCATAGGAATGAATAGAGCAGTTACTGGCTTCCTGTCCTGGGTCAGTTGGAGGTCAGGGAGTTGGTCACATGACCCAGCTACAATAAGAAGAGAGGTTTTTACTCACAGAAACAGTCACTGATAAGAAAATGACATTCACTATAGATTATATCATGCACCTTTCTAACAGGTCAGAGAATAAATTTTTTTGCGGGAGTTCTTCTTTAAGCCTGTGGTTCAATGAAGACATCACTTTTGCTCTTGTTGCTCCAAGCTCCACTTATTTCTGTGGTCAACCCCTCCCTCGCTGCTTTGCCACTTCCTGGTGCTGTCAATCAAAGCAACCAGGAAGGGGCTGGCCACAGAAATGAGTGGAGTTTGGGTACAAGAATAGTGACGCCCTCATTGCACCAAAGGCTTAATTTGCATATTTAGAAAAAGTATCGTAACTCTGCAATGGAGCATCGGTGAAAGAAAAACAGCGTTTTAATCAGGTGAACCACAGCTACGTGTCTGTGGAAACAACTGGATGACAGATTCCCTTTAAAGACTATGAACACCTTCAGGGGGCATTTTCGTTTTAACTATTTATATTTTATTCATTTTGGTCTAAAAATCATTATTTTCAATTGGTCTTTTTAATAAATTTAAACATTTTTTTTGTGATACAGGGTTAAATTCCAATCTATTTGTAGACTCACTCTCTGATCTTAGACAGCTCATGTGTAACGCTTTTCTCTGAACTCCTGGCAGCTCATATACGATCATTATAGCTAAATTCTTATCAAGCTGATAAGAATATGGCTTAAAGTGAGTCTGTCACCAAATTTTCACCCATTAAAGGGAACCTGCCACGTTGAACATGGTGTCTGAGGTGCAGGCAGCAGGTTATAGAGCAGGAGGAGCTGAGCAAATATAGTTTTATGGGAAAAATTCAGTATAAGTTTTAATTTACTCATTTAAATGTCTGCTCAGTCTGGGCTTTGAAGTCCAGGAGGCGGTCCTATCAGTGATTGACAGCTGTCTCTGTATGCACAGTCATAGAGGGAAGGCTGTCAGTCAATGATAGGACCGTCTCCTGGACTTCAAAGCCCAGAATGTGCAGGAATTGAAATGAGTAAATTATAAGTTATACCGAATCTTCCATCTTTTCATAAAACTATATATCAATCTGCTCAGCTTATCCTGCTCCATAGCATGCTGCCTGTAGCTTACGTTGCATTTTCATGGTGATAAGTTCCCTTTAAACTATCAGCAATGACCAGCAGAATGTTGTCCAAGCATGCTAGACATACCTTTTGTCTGTAGTGACTGTCCTGGAAAAACAGCTTTAATCATATGGAAAACTAAAGCCTGCCCATGGGCACTTTAGATCCAGGTGCCCAAGCCCACTTTCCATCTTCATGCTGTGTATCTCCGCCAAGCTGCAGAGGTTTCTCCCTTCTCCACCAGCATCACTTTGATGCAGCGATTCCCTGCTGCTTGGTCCTCCCATAAGCTGTACCTGTCATTCTCCCCCTCTACCTCGACGTCAGGGTGATGTCTCGCGCTTCAGGGTCATGTGCACTACAATACTCTGAGGCAGTAGCACATGGCGCCTGCAGTAGAATCTCCATGACGTAAGAGAATGGGGGAGGATACCAGGCACTGCTTATGGGAGGAACAAGCAGCGGGGAAGCACTTCATCAGTGTGACGTCGGAGGAGAGGAAATCTTTAAAGGGGTTGTCCGAGTTATGAAAAAAAATATATAGTACTTTAAATCTGATGGACAGCAATATATAACTAAGTTAAGCAAGTTTTAGGCAAAAAAAAATCTAGATTTCCACATTTCCCTGGTTCTCTTCTGGTCTTTGTTTACCTGCAGTAATAACAATCTCTGCCCCTCCCCCACCCCCTGCTCTGCAAATGCTGCCCTGAGTGACATGTCTGCTGGGATACTCAGCAGCATGTTGTATGTGTAGGACTACAAGTCCCAGCTGTACAATGACACTGCTGATACACACAGGATCTCCCCCCTACCTGTACTTGTACTTTGCATCTCCTCCAGATCAGCTCCAGTCAGCTCTGTGTCTGTAGGGTGAGGAGGGCATATCCTGTGTCTCTTTACATTTGCAGCTGCTGTTGTAAAGCCTTCAGTGTGTTCTGGCTGAAGGGGTTAATGTTTTATCTGAAAGAATCCAGGGAGAGAGCAGATAGCAGGAGCCCGGCAGAGCAGGGGGGCGTGGCCAGCACAGTGACGTCTCGTGTACAGGCTCTGTGCACGAATACAAGATTAGCAGGGAGGCAAGCTAACATCACAGGTCATGTGACCCTGAGTGAAATCTGATAAACCAGCAGCTTTAGAAGCAGAAAGTGTATGGAAAAGCTGTTGTATTTGACTAGTTAGAAACATACAAAGGACAAAAAAATTACTCGGACAACCCCTTTAAGTTAACCCTGTAGTTATAAAATGTGCTAATTTTTGTGGAATGACCTTATATTGCAAAACCTGGTCTTCAAACAAGGTATACAGAGGGACGCTGGCCAGACACTCATCTCTCATGTCCAGCATGTACTATGGTGTGAACAGACCTATATTCATGAACAAAGCCAGCCTGTTATTTCTGCTTTCTGTTCCCAACTTACATTTGTGACTGTGATATATTCATTTTTTTCTAGTCTGACGCTGGATGGGAGGAATACTATGACTACATATTTCCTGAAGATGCAGCTAATCAGCCTAATCTTAAACTGCTTGCCATGGCCAAACTCTGGAAGAAGCAGCAGAAAAATGAAGACGATGACTATGATGATGATGATGAACAAGATCCTGATAAAGACATTGACGAGAGCGCTTCCTGACACGCAGATGTGTAGGATATTGCTGCTTTCGCTTTTTTTACTGCCCTTTGTATTTCCTTGTACATATCTCAGACCAGAATATTTGTTATTAAGCAGTCCAGGCCTCCGATGTGAAAATAAAACATTTAAAATAATTTCTCTGCATCTTCATTTAAGGAACTCACTAGTATTTAACCCCTTCTCTATGGTATGACTGAAATGTCATAAGCAAGGGCTAGTTAGTGCTGTGATATTGGGGGCACTGCCACTGCGCAGCAGCAGGAGCCCAGCTGACTTATAATCTTAAAAGATGCCGATCCTGACAGTATCCCTCTCATATGCCGTAGTAAATAGCAAAAGTTGAATCTAAGTGGAAGGGAGGAGATCACAGGGTGCAGATATGGCAGAATTTTTTTTAAACAATATTTAAAGGGACACTTTCATCAGTGTATTAATGACTGTATTAATCACATAATAACCTATATAAGACTATAAGACTAGTAATAAGACTAGTTTTTCACTAGTGTTAAAATCTTCCGGCAGGCTGTTCCTGTTCTGAATTCATTGTGTGATTGTGTGATCATTGACTATAATGGGATTTGGCCTATTTCCACCATTAGTGCCGGGATTCAGCCAGACAAAAAAAAAAAACCACTGCAAGCAAAGTTGGTTTTTTTTTTTTTTTTTGTTCCATCCGAATCCCTCGCTAATGCTGGAAATAGACTGGATCCCCACCAGGTACTTTTATAGTCAATGGGGCTTGGAGGTATTTCCAGCCCTTATTGCTCTGTCTGTAACGACCTGAGCTATAAAGTTATTTTATTTAATCTGCACCATTACCACTGGAAAAAAAAAAGCCAAAATATTTTTTTTATCCTGTCTATAATAATGCATAATGATAAACTACATTTCAGCCTGCAAAAAACAAACCCTGACACAGCTCTGTCAATGGAATAGTTCACATTTTTTTTTTTTTTTTTTTAGACTGCATAATAAAACAAAAAATGGAATAAAAACTGGTCAAAAAGACATGTACTTCAAAATGGTAGCAGTGAAAAAACTGCAGCTTATTCCACAAAAAACAAGCAAAGTTTGTGGAAAAAATAAAATTGTTATGGCTTTCAGAATATGGCAACAAAAAAGCAATGATTTATTTATCTTTAACCCTTTCGCGCCCGGAGCTTTTTTTGGTTATGCATTTTCGTTTTGCGCTCCCTGCCTTCAAACAGCCATAACTCTTTTATTTTTCTGTTCACATAGCTGTATGAGGGCTTGTTTTTTGCGGGACAAGTTGTACTTTCCAACGCCACCATTTAATATTGCATACGGTGTAGTGGGAAGCAGGAAAAAAATTCCAAACCGGGTGAAATTGCAAAGAAAACGCTATATTTTTTTTTTTTTCCTTGTCAAATCTTGACCCCTATAACTTTTTGGTATTTATGTGTACAGAGCTGTATGGGGGCTCATTTTTTGCGGGACGATCTGAAGTTTTTATTGATACCATTCTGGGGTGTGTATGACTTTTTGATCACTTTTTATTTAATTTTTTTTTAGAAAAAAAAAGTGACAAAAACGGCAAATCGCCATTTGAACGCTTTTTTCCACCACACAATTCGCCGTATTGGAATTTTTTTTTTTATATTTTAAAAGTACGGGCGTTTTCGGTCACGGTCATACCCATGATGTCTATATCTATTGTTATTTAGGTATTTATTTTTTACTTATACGGAAAGGGGGGTGATTTGAACTTTTACATCTTTTTTATTTTTTATATATTTTTTAACATTTTTTTTTTAATTTTTTTTTTACTATTGGAAAGCTCAAATATGGGCTTATATATTATGGCTTTTTTTTTTTCTTTATGAGCAATTATGGATTTTATAGACTCAGAAATCCATGAATTGCTCATTTCTTATCCTGGCCTGCCATCTAGTGGCCAGAATAAGAATTGCACTTTGAAAACTGTAATCCTCACCAGCGAGGATTACAGTTTTCATATGGTGTACAGACACCCCGATTGGCCACATGGGGTGTCTGTACACCACCCGGAAGCGAATGCTTCCGGGTTGAGACGCAACTAGATGCCGTGATCACGTGTGATCACGGCATCTAATCTCCGAGGAAGACGCCGCCGATGGCGGTAAGTAGCGGCAAGTCTCTGCTGTTAGAAACAGCAGAGACTTGCCGGCCATGACGCCCGCCGCACCCGCGAGCGGGCGCCATGTGCCCGCATCGCTCCAGCGCCGTACATGTACGGCGCTGGGCGCGAAGGGGTTAAAGGGGTTCTCTGGGAATCCTGTTTATCCCTTCGTCCTATGACAGCACCCGGAGAGAGAGGATCCGCCTCCCAGGACAGGAAACCCACAGGCATAAATCTTCCAAGGAGCCTCTCCCCCTCAGTGTGGTTTCCTGTCCTAGGAGGACAACCTACGGGCACCGTTTGTTATTTTTGCGGGGAGTAGTTTCTCCCTAGGATCGGAGCTTCTGGGCTGGGTACGCGCCGGGTGATGTCCCCGCTCCACGTACCTGAAATTGGCAGGCAAACTGGTCCAGGGGGGCCGCGGCGGTGAGCACCTGCTTGGGGGAGACATGTAGCTGAAGAACGCCGGGCGCCGGCAGCTTCCTTCTTCCGGCGGACGGGGGAAGAAGGAGGCGGGACGGCCGGGATGACGTCATCACGTCGGCACGTGACAAAAAGGGCGCCGAATTCAAATCCTCGGCGTGGAAGTCAAGCTGAATAGAGGCACTGTTCATTACAGTGCTACAGGTACTCCTCCAGCCTGCTTTTGAATATACAGCCCAGACTCAGCTCCCCCTGAGAGCCTTGCCAGGTTCTTCCGGTTCCAGGGAAAAGGGGGCACCAGACATGGAGAGTCCAAATGAAGCCCCCAAGGACCCTGTTACCCCGATGCCTGTGGTAGGATATGGGGATGGGTGTTCTTTCTGCTATATAAGTGGTCTAGGGGAATACTTATGTCTACCTTATATTGATTGTCTTATCAGGATAGGCCTAAGAAAGCAACGTCAAAGTCACGTCATAAAGAGTGTGTGATTTGTAAAACGAAATTGGATTCGTCTTATGTTAAGGCCCTTTGTAAGCGTTGTATTGAAAACACTATTGCAGAGGAATCACCATCTATGATGAGATGTATGAAGAAAATGATCAGAGATGAAGTACATTCTACCCTTGCGTCACATAAGGAATCTCGTCCGCATAGATCTAGGCATACGGAAAGAAGTGCGCTGGTTTCTCTAGATTCTAATGAATCATGCTCAGAAGTGGAGAGTGGTGAAGTGGACACGGGCTCTTCCTCGGATGAAGATGGAGGGGGAAGACCCTTTTTTCCCTTACAGGATGTGGATCAGCTTATTAAAGCGGTAAGGGCAACGATGAATATGGAAGAAACCAGGGAGGTCCGTTCAGTTCAGGACGTTATGTTTGAGGGCCTTGAATCTAAGAAAAGACGCTCATTTTTTTGTACATAAAAATGTGGCATCCATGATTGAGAGGGAGTGGCGTCATCCAGAGAAAAGAAGCTTCATCCCGGGAGCGGTCAAGAGGAAATATCCTTTTGCAGAGGATGATTGTGGGCAGTGGGACAAAGCCCCAAGAATAGATGTCCCTATTGCCAAAGTATCCCGGAAATCCTCACTTCCATTTGATGACCTGGGGCAGCTTAAGGATGCCATGGACAGAAAAGCGGACAGCTGTCTGAAGAAAACCTGGGAATCAGTAGGGGCAGCCTTTAAACCATCGATAGCTGCTACTTGTACCTCTAGAGCCCTAATCCTATGGTTAAAGCAGTTGGAAGACCAGATCAGGGACAAAACCCCGAGAGAAAAAATCTTAGAATCTCTTCCTGTGATTTCTAAAGCAGCAGATTTTTTGGCCGATGCATCCGCAGACTCCGTCAGACTATGTGCAAGGGCTTCATCTATGGCTAATACTGCAAGACGTGCATTATGGCTTAAAAATTGGTCAGGGGACGTGGCCTCTAAGAGTCGTCTTTGTAGTTTACCGTGTGAGGGAAAACTCCTATTTGGTCCTGCATTGGATGACATATTGGAAAAAGCAGGGGATAGTAAGAAGGGATTCCCTACCTCCTTTCGTAGGCAGAATTTCTCTCTCCAGAGAGGGAGAAAATTTAAGGAAAAAGAAAAAAGCCCTCCCAGGCGTGACAATAAGTGGAAGTTCTCCAAGGCTAGAGCCAAGGGTTTTCTCTTTAGGGGTCAACCCTCCGACTCCAATAAAAAGGATACCTCCCAATGACGCCAGGGTGGGAGGAAGGTTGAAAAACTTCCTCCCGGCCTGGAAAGAAATATCCAACAACTCCTGGATTCTTCAGTCCTTAAAAGACGGTTTCAAATTGGATCTAAAGACTCTACCTCCAGAAAAATTTGTGGTAACAAGAATAGGTTCCCGGGGGCAAACTACATTAGAAGCGGAAGTACAGAAACTGCTGGACAAAGGAGCCCTGACAGTGTGCCCAAAAGAAGAGGAAGGGAGGGGGTATTATTCTACTCTTTTCCTTGTAAAAAAACCGAACGGAGAATTCAGGACTATAATCAATTTGAAATCCCTGAACAAATTTCTCTTTTACAGAAGATTCAAGATGGAAACGATAAGGACTGTTGTGGATCTGCTGTTCGAGAATTGTCAGATGGCGGTTCTGGACATCAGAGATGCTTATTACCATCTACCGATATTTCATGGCCATCAGAAATATCTAAGGGTAGCTTTGACCTTTCGGGGATGTCTGAAGCATTTTCAATTCCAGGTATTGCCCTTCGGAATTGCCATGGCTCCCAGGATATTTACCAAGCTAATATCCGAGGTGGCAGCCCACATAAGGGAGAAGAATACCCTATTCGTCCCTTATCTCGACGATTTTCTAATTATTTCTTCATCTCATCAGGAATGCAGGAGACAGTTGGGTCACGTGATGACGACGTTGGAATCCCTGGGCTGGATTTTGAACCTAGAAAAATCAAAATTAGTTCCAGGAAGAAAACAACAGTTTCTGGGGATTCTTTTAGACTCGGAAGTCCAGAGATCCTTCTTGTCCCAAGAGAAGATCGAGAAGGTAATGTCTGTGGTTCGGGAATTAATACTCAGACCACAGGTATCCGTAAGGAAGGCGATGTCAGTCTTGGGAACTCTAACTTCATGCATTCCTGCAGTCCAATGGGCCCAGATACACAGCAGAGCCCTTCAGTGGGAAATCCTGAGTACCTGGTCAAAGAGCACAGAAGATCTAGATTCCAGCCTAACAATTTCCAGCCAGACTTGTCAAGCTTTGACTTGGTGGCTTTCTCGGAAAAATTTAGCTCAGGGAGTCCCTTGGAGACTAGAGAACCCCCTTGTAATCACCATGGATGCCAGTCCTTGGGGTTGGGGGGCTCATGTAGGAGATCTGTTGTTTCAGGGAGTATGGCAGCCTCGTGCCCCAATCAGCTCTTCAAACCAGAAGGAACTACTCGCAGTGTTCAGAACTCTGCAGGAGGTTCTCCCTCTAGTTCAGAACCCGGCATGTGAAGGTGTTATCAGACAATGGTTCCGTTGTAGCTTATCTGAACCACCAGGGGGGCTCTCGCTCCGAATCCCTGGGAACCCTGGCGGTTCAGATTTTTTCTCTAATAGAGGGAAAAGCCCTGTCTCTTTCAGCGCTCCACATCAGAGGGAAGGACAACTGGAAGGCAGACTTCCTGAGCAGGCACTTCTTAGATCAGAAAGAATGGTCTTTGAATTATGCAGTTTTTTCAAAGATCACAAAGTTATGGGGAGTACCAAGGATAGATTTATTCGCTACCAGAGCGAACAGAAAAGTGAAAAGGTTTTTTTCCCTGACCTTGTCAGACTATCCAGAGGCGGTAGATGCATTGGTTCAGCCTTGGAACCGGGGACTTCTCTATGCGTTCCCTCCACTTCAGATTATGTCCAGAGTCCTAAAGAAAATCAGGGAGGACAGGGCAAGGGTGATCCTCATAGCTCCATTTTGGCCTCGTCGGGCATGGTTTTCTTGGCTGAGGATAATGTCCATAGCAGATCCTTGGGTTCTCCCGGATATTCCAGACCTCCTGAGTCAAGGTCCCGTACTTCACCCACCTGTGAGAGGGCTACATTTAACGGCTTGGCTTTTGAGCGGAGATTGTTGTTAGCCAGGGGGTTATCAGCTTCTGTGGTGTCTACTATGTTAGAAAGCAGAAAGTTGGTTACTACGTCTATTTATGCTAGAACCTGGTGGTGTTTCTTTAAATTTCTAGGGGTCCCGCCATCTACGTCAATAAGTCTAGATATTCCGGCAGTTCTTGAGTTCTTACAGAAAGGACTAGACAAAGGTTTAGCTTTAAGTACCTTAAAAGTACAGATTGCGGCACTTAGCGTTCTGTTTGATGTCAGACTGGCTCTTCATCCCTGGGTTATGAGATTTTGTAGATCTATCTCTAGGTCCCGTCCTGTAGAGAAAGTCAGAACCCCCCCTGGGATCTGAACTTAGTGTTGCAGGCCCTAACCAAAAGGCCCTTTGTATCTCCTGACGGTGTGTCCATTAAAAATAATACCTTAAAATGCGTTTTCCTAGTCGCCATCACGTCGGCTAGAAGAATAAGTGAGCTACAGGCGCTTTCCACTTCCCCTCCTTTTACAATCATTCAAGAGGATAGAATAGTATTAAAACCTGACCCGGCTTTTCTTCCTAAAGTGGTGTCCAACTTCCATAGAAGCCAGGTGATCATTCTTCCATCCTTCTGCTCAGACCCGAAAACTCAGAAGGAGGCAGAGTTTCATAAATTGGATGTGAGGGAATGTGTACTTAATTATCTAGAAGCCACTAAAGAATGGAGGAAATCTTCCTCCCTCTTTGTACAATTCTCGGGAAAAAATAAGGGAAAGGCAGCTAGTAAGAATAGCATTGCAAGGTGGATTAAACAAGCTATTACTTTGGCGTATGTTTCCATGCAGAAACCAGTTCCTTCAGGTTGGACGGCTCATTCGACCCGAGCAGTTGCCACCTCATGGGCAGAGAGAGCAGAGGCAACTATACAAGATATCTGTCGAGCCGCTACATGGTCCTCACCCTGTACCTTTTATAAGCACTACAGACTGGATTTATCTTCGGTGTCTGATCTCTCTTTCGGACGTAAAGTCCTTCAGGCTGTGGTCCCCCCCTAAAATTTAGTCACTCTGGGACATCTCCGGGTGCTGTCATAGGACAAAGGGATAAAATGTCAATTACTTACTGGTAATGTGATTTTCCGGAGTCCATGACAGCACCCCTTTACTACCCTCCCTTCTTGTTCTTTCCTTGGTGTGGGGATTCTCTGATTGGTGGTTGGTGATGGTATTTGTCACGGGTCACGGGTGTGCAAAAAAAAAAAAAAAAAAAAAAGGTTCTTATAAACGACCCCGGGGGTCAAAGTAAACATGAATTGGAAAAAGGTGGTCTCTCGTCTCTCTGAAAACTACACTGAGGGGGAGAGGCTCCTTGGAAGATTTATGCCTGTGGGTTTCCTGTCCTGGGAGGCGGATCCTCTCTCTCCGGGTGCTGTCATGGACTCCGGAAAATCACATTACCGGTAAGTAATTGACATTTTTTTTTTTTTTTTTTTTTAGCAAGTGCCCACAGCCTGCCTCCATAAACAAGATTCATACTAACCTGCCCACTAACTGAGACCACCGTGGCGCTGGGTAGGTGGACACAGATGTATCTTGATCAAAATGTATTGGCTAAAATAAGAGTCTCAGATTTTATCTATAGAGTGAGGGCTTAGTCCATATGTTGTTTGCATCTATTGTTTTAGTGCATTTTTTCAGTGAATTTCTAAATGTAGTCTTGTACATCCGCACATTTTACTATCACATGGTGCAGGATGTTTGTATCTGTTTTCCGTAAATATTTTTTTAACCTGCCCACCCCACCCAAAGCCCCCCCCCCCCGCTGTCCTGTTTTTCTGCAATGCCTGTGTCCATATTCCAGTCCCCTGGCTTGTTTTAAACTGGAACTGCAAGGTCACATGCTCAGAGTTTGGGAATAAGCTCTTACCTACGGGATACCTATGCTGTCTCCAGTCTTCACAAAATTCTGTAAAATATTTTGGATCTGGGGAAGGCAGCCT
Organism: Rhinella marina; assembly: GCA_900303285.1. Classification (NCBI taxonomy): domain Eukaryota; kingdom Metazoa; phylum Chordata; class Amphibia; order Anura; family Bufonidae; genus Rhinella; species Rhinella marina. The sequence goes on along the minus strand of ONZH01025655.1, from coordinate 621,594 downwards.
TGGTTTGATCCTGGCTGTTTAACCCTTCAGATATCACTAGCAACCATGACATCTGAGCGGTTAGGCAGAGAGAGTAGGCTCCTTCTGTCCCCTGATTGCCTCCATAATGCAATCATGGGCTTCTAAGTGAATGTCCTGGCTTCCGAGGGCCCACAGGCCTGCCATGTTAAGGCTCCATTCACACGAACGTATGTATTCCGTGTCTGTATAAAAACGGAACGGAAGACATACGGAAAGTCTTCCGTAGTGTTCCGTAATTTTGCGGACCCATTGACTTTAATGGGGCTACGGATGTGTTTTGCAGCCAAGTATAGGACATGTTTCCTTTTTTTTGCGGGAGAACTTCCATAATATACGGATGCGGAATGCACACGGTGTGCATTCCGCATTTTTTTTCTCCTATGGAAAAATGAATGGGTCCATATGGTTCTGTATCTTATCCGCAAAAATGCAGATAAGATACGGAAATGAACATACGGTCGTGTGAATGGGGCCTAACACTCTTCTGACAGGGTGTAATAGAATGCTGGTAAAATCACCGTACAAGCAACCACATGTTAAAAAAAATTATGTAAAAGGAAACTATTTAAATTATCATCCTTTCCCAATTTATCATATTATAAAAATGAAAAATAATTGTTATAGTCACAAACAAAAATCTAAAATGTTTGTCCTGCACAGTAAACTAAAAGAAAAAAAATACAATGGCAGAATTGCTGTTTTTTTTCTGGTGACCTTGCCTCCTGAAAAACAGTGGAATAAAATAAAAAAAGTTGCATGTTCCTCCCATTTTTTTTCTTTTTGAAAAGTAGTATAACAAAAATACAATATAAATTTGTGCTGCCATAATCATAGTGACCCACAGAATGAGGTCATCATGTCCTATTGAACACCATAAAAATGAAAGCCAAATGATTGTTATAGTTTTGCAATACATGATATGGAACACTAGATGGTGCCACTGAAAAGTACAACCCCTCATATGGCTATGTCAATGGAAAAGTAAAAAAGTATGGATATTTGAAAGGTGAGGAGGAAAAATTTGAGAACTTAACCGGACACAGTGGACGGAGCTTGTGAACACAGCTGATCAGGGCCGCCGATAGGGCAGTACAACTGGTACTGCCCTATGGGGCCCGGACTCTAGGACATGATGGGGGGGGCCCGGCCCGGCCCGGCCCGGGCGGCCCGCCTGTAACGGGCCCGCCGGCGGTTAGAGGTGCTGTCGCACTGTTGTGACGTGGGCGGCGCGATGACGTAATCGCGCCGCCTGCGCCGTTCCATAGGAGACCGCCCGGAGGGGAGACCGCGCCAGCCGGCCTGGTAGGACAACTCTTGGGGGCACAAGACGCTGACCTGAGGTCTGAGGGGGGCACAAGACGCTGATCTGAGGTCTGATGGGGGCACAGGACGCTGATCTGAGGTCTGATGGGGGCACAGGACGATGACCTGAGGTCTGATGGGGGCACAAGATGCTGACCTGAGGTCTGAGGGGGGCACAAGACGCTGATCTGAGGTCTGATGGGGGCACAGGACGCTGATCTGAGGTCTGATGGGGGCACAAGATGCTGACCTGAGGTCTGATGGGGGCACAAGACGATGACCTGAGGTCTGATGGGGGCACTGGGGGCTGATCTGAGGTCTGATGGGGGCACTGGGGGCTGATCTGAGGTCTGATGGGGGCACAAGACGCTGATCTGAAGTCTGATGGGGGCACAAGACGCTGATCTGAGGTCTGATGGGGGCACAAGACGATGACCTGAGGTCTGATGGGGGCACAAGATGCTGATCTGAGGTCTGATGGGGGCACAAGACGCTGATCTGAGGTCTGAGGGGGGCACAAGACGATGACCTGAGGTCTGATGGGGGCACAAGATGCTGATCTGAGGTCTGATGGGGGCACAAGACGATGACCTGAGGTCTGATGGGGGCACAAGATGCTGACCTGAGGTCTGATGGGGGCACAAGACGCTGATCTGAGGTCTGATGGGGGCACATTGTGTTAATCTGAGGTCTGATGGGGGCACAAGACGATGACCTGAGGTCTGATGGGGGCACAAGACGATGACCTGAGGTCTGATGGGGGCACAAGACGCTGATCTGAGGTCTGAGGGGGGCACAAGACGCTGATCTGAGGTCTGATGGGGGCACAATGTGTTGATCTGAGGTTTATTATCCCTGTACTGTGACATCACTGTTTATTATCCCTGTACTGTGACATCACTGTGTTTATTATCCCTGTACTGTGACATCACTGTGTGTATTATCCCTGTACGGTGACATCGCTGTGTGTATTATCTCTGTACTGTGACATCACTCTGTGTATTATCCCTGTACGGTGACATCGCTGTGTTTATTATCCCTGTACTGTGACATCACTCTGTGTATTATCTCTGTACGGTGACATCAATGTGTTTATTATCCCTGTACTGTGACATCACTGTGTTTATTATCCCTGTACGGTGACATCGCTGTGTTTATTATCCCTGTACTGTGACATCACTGTGTGTATTATCCCTGTACGGTGACATCACTGTGTTTATTATCTCTGTACAGTGACATCGCTGTGTGTATTATCCCAGTGCAGGAAGAGGTAAGTGGTCTGTGTTTGTGTGTTTGTTTTCTATTTTTCAGGGTCGTGAATGCAGAGGACTACGTCAGATTCGGTGGACTACGTCGGACCAGCTTCTTTTTTTTTTTTTTCTTTTTTTTTTATAAAATGGTCAAACAGGGGTCTGGGGGAGTGTTTATTTCAATAAAATATTTTATACTTGTGTGTGTGTATTTTTTTTTACAATACTACAGTTTTAGTAATCACAGCTATCTATAGACGGCCCTGATTACTAATACTGGGCTTAGTGCTTGCCGGTATGGCAGGCCAGCACTAACCCCAACATCTATTACCTCGGCACCCACCGCCACCAGGGGTGCCGGGAAGAGCCGGGTACCCGCAGGACCGGACCTTCTAAATTGAGGGTCTGGCTCTGGGGCGGCTGCAGGCTGGTACCATTAGGTTGGGAAGGGCCAATAACTGTGTCCCTCCCCACCCTGGTAGTGCCAGGCTGCCGCTGCTGGTTGCATCTGGCTGGAGAAGGAAAAAAGGGGGGGACCCCACGCCATTTTTTTAAAAATTATTTAATTATTTTTGTAAAAAAATGGCGTGGGGTCCCCCCCTTTTTTCCTTCTCCAGCCAGATACAACCAGCAGCGGCAGCCTGGCACTACCAGGGTGGGAAGGGACACGGTTATTGGCCCTTCCCAGCCTAATGGTACCAGCCTGCAGCCGCCCCAGAGCCAGACCCTCAATTTAGAAGGTCCGGTCCTGCGGGTACCCGGCTCTTCCCGGCACCCCTGGTGGCGGTGGGTGCCGAGGTAATAGATGTTGGGGTTAGTGCTGGCCTGCCATACCGGCAAGCACTAAGCCCAGTATTAGTAATCAGGGCCGTCTGTAGATAGCCGTAATTACTAAAACTGTAGTATTGTAAAAAAAAAATACACACACACAAGTATAAAACATTTTATTGAAATAAACACTCCCCAGACCCCTGTTTGACCATTTTATTAAAAAAAAAAAAAAAAAAGCTGGTCCGACGTAGTCCACCGAATCCGACGTAGTCCTCTGCATTCACGACCCTGAAAAATAGAAAACAAACACACAAACACAGACCACTTACCTCTTCCTGCAGTGGAATAATACACACAGCGATGTCATTGTACAGGGATAATAAACACAGTGATGTCACTGTACAGGGATAATAAACACAGTGATGTCACCATACAGGGATAATAAACACAGTGATGTCACAGTACAGGGATAATAAACACAGAGATGTCACCGTACAGGGATAATAAACACAGAGATGTCACCGTACAGGGATAATAAACACAGAGATGTCACCGTACAGAGATAATAAACACAGTGATGTCACTGTACAGAGATAATAAACACAGTGATGTCACTGTACAGGAATAATACACACAGAGATGTCACTGTACAGGGATAATAAACACTGTGATGTCACAGTACAGAGATAATAAACACAGCGATGTCACTGTACAGGGATAATAAACACAGTGATGTCACTGTACAGAGATAATAAACACAGCAATGTCACTGTACAGGGATAATACACACAGCGATGTCACCGTACAGGGATAATACACACAGCGATGTCACCGTACAGGGATAATAAACACTGTGATGTCACAGTACAGAGATAATAAACACAGAGATGTCACCGTACAGGGATAATAAACACAGAGATGTCACCGTACAGAGATAATAAACACAGTGATGTCACTGTACAGAGATAATAAACACAGTGATGTCACTGTACAGGAATAATACACACAGAGATGTCACTGTACAGGGATAATACACACAGCGATGTCACCGTACAGGGATAATACACACAGCAATGTCACTGTACAGGGATAATACACACAGCGATGTCACCGTACAGAGATAATACACACAGCGATGTCACCGTACAGAGATAATACACACAGCGATGTCACCGTACAGGGATAATACACACAGCGATGTCACCGTACAGGGATAATACACACAGTGATGTCACCGTACAGGGATAATACACACAGTGATGTCACTGTACAGGGATAATAAACACAATGATGCGACTTGTTAAGAAAAAAAAGTTAGCCATTTTGCAATCTGTAAAGTTTACCCGAAAGGGGGGGGGGCCCGCGAAATTTACCTGTAGGGGGCCCCGAAATTCCTGATGGCAGCCCTGCAGCTGATCTGTGCAGGTGTCAGGAGTCAGACTCTACTATCTGATACCGATGACCTATCCTAAGTCCTGCAAACCCCTTATCAAACACAACCACCTCTTAGAGAAAGTGACATATTTTCTGTGTAAAGAAGGAAACCTAATTTTGACAGCAGGAATATGAATGAAAAATCTATTTTATTATAGGGATGTAGAAAAGCGGCCTGTGAAGCCACAGAGTCAGCACACTTAGGCCCCTTTCACACAAATGATACGGAGTGGCTCAGGATGCGTTAAGTGAAACTCGCACCTTTTTGCAAGCAAGTTCAGTCAGTTTTGTCTGCGATTGCGTTCAGTTTTTTCCTTGTGGATGCAACGCGTTTTGACGCGTTTTTCACGTGATAAAAAAACTGAAGGTTTACAAACAACATCAGTGAAAAATGCATTGCATCCGCACTTGCTTCCGGATGCAATGCTTTTTTAAGGGAAGCCCCATTCACTTCTATGGAGCCAGGGCTGCGTGAAAAACACAATATAGAACATGCTGCGTTTTTCACGTAACGCAGAACTGATGCGTGAAAAAAATGCTCATGTACACAGACCCATTGAAATGAATGGGTCAGAATTCAGTGCGGGTGCTATGTATTCATGTCACGTATAGCACCCACGTGGAAAACTCACTCGTGTGGAAGAAGCCTTATGTCCTGGAGTGGTGGTGTGTGTAAAACAAATAATCTCACGGCTGTGCACCATTTTTACGGTCTTCCTTGTTTAACCCCTTGAACCCCAGAGGATTTTGTCAGTTTAGCATTTTTGTTTCTTCTCCCTACCTTCCTGGAGCTATAACTTTTTTTTTATTTTTCCATTCACATAGTCGTATTTTACAGGATAAGGCCCCATTCACACGTCCGTATTTTTGCACATCCTGGAAAACGGTCAGTTTTTTGCGGATCCGTTGTTCCGCAAAAAACTCAATTTTTCCAGGACATCCGTTCTGTTTTTCTGTAAAAAACGGAAAGGATGTATCCATATGTCATCCGTTTTTTGCGGATCCGAAAAAAACGGAAGGATGAATAACATCTTTTTTTTTCACCCCCCCTGGAACGGAATCCGCAAATACGGATGACATGCGGATGCCTTTCTGCATGTCTTCCGCATTTTTTGCGGATCCATAGACTTTCATTGTGCTACAGACCGCAATTCGGGAGAAAAGTAGGACAGGAGGATTTCTTTATGCAGACAGTCAGAACGGACACACGGATGGGGACACCACACAGTGTAACTGTCCGAATTTTTTCCGGACCCATTGAAATGAATGGATCTGCATCCTATTCGCATACTTGTCCGCAATTGCGGAAAGGATGCGGACACATTATACGGACGTGTGAATGAGGCCTAAGGCTTGTCTTACAGGATAAGGCCTCATGCACACGGACGTATTTTGTTTCCGCGTCCGTTCCGTTTTTTTTTGCGGATAGGATGCGGACCCATTCATTTCAATGGGTCAGCAAAAAATGCGGACAGCACACCGTGTGCTATCCGCATCAGTATGTCCGTTCCGTAGCCCCGCAAAAAAAATAGAACATGTCCTATTCTGGTCCGTTGTGCGGACAAGTATAGGCATTGTTACAATGGATCCGCAAAAAAAAAACGGAAACACGGATGCCATACGTTTTTTTTTGCGGACCGCAAAACACATACGGTCGTGTGCATGTAGCCTTAGTTGTACTTTCTAATGGCACCACTTAATATTGCATACAAAATAGTGTGAAGTTGGGAAAAAAATTCCAAATAGGGAGGAATGCAAAAGAATGCAATTCCACCACAGTTGTATGGGTTTGTTTGTTTTTTTATTTACGGCGTTCAATGTGCATTAAAACTGACCAGTTACCTTCATTCTACAGGTCAGTACGAATCCGGCAATATCTAATATGTATAGTATTTCTTGCGTTTTAATAGTGATAAAATAATTATAACGTTGGATTTTTTTTTTCGGCGCCATATATTTTGACCACTATAACTTTTTGGTATTTATGTGTACGGAGCTGTATGTGGGCTCATTTTTTGCAGAGTGATCTGAACTTTTCATTTATACCATTCTGGGGTGTGTATGACTTTTTGATCACTTTTTATTTAATTTGTTTTTTTAAAAATAGCAACAAAAAACGGTGAATTGGCCATTTTGACGCTTTTTTCCGTTTCGCTGTTTTCCGTATGGGAAACAAATTTTTATATTTTTATAATATGGGTGTTTTTGCACACGGCGATATCCATAATGTGTATTTTTTTTTTTTACTACTTTTATTTTTATTTTGGAGAAAGGGGGGTGATTTGAATTTTTAGGTTTTTTTTTTTTTTAAACTTTATTTATTGTACACTTTTTTTTATAAAAAAATCATCTGATTGCTGTTATCATAGACTCCAATGCACTTGCATTGGAGTCTATGGTGATTTTACTAGTTTCTAGTAGAGATGAGCGAACGTGCTCGTAACGAGCACTGTCCCGCTCGGCTCCCCTGCGCCCATGCCGAGCGGGACAGAGCTCATTACGAGCACGTTCGCTCATCTCTAGTTTCTAGAGTTGAGCGAACGTGCTCGTAACGTGCACTGTACTGCTCGGATCCCCTGCACTCGCATGGGTGCAGGCATCCGGATCCGTCGGGTGAGGAGGACGGATCCGGATGGATCCGCCCATGTGAGCGCAGGGGATCCGAGCGTTACAGTGCTCGTTACGAGCACGTTTGCTCAACTCTACTAGTTTCCTAAGGAGCCCTATTACAGGCAAGAGCTCCATAGGAAATATATGCAGCAGCCTCCTGCCATTCACTGACAGGGGCTGCTGCATACACGGTCCGGCTCCTCCGATTGCCACACGGGGGAGCCGGAGCAACACCGGAAGCGTGTGCTTCTGGTGTTACATACGCTCAGATGCCTTGTCAGGATTGACCAGGGCATCTGAGGGGTTAAATGTCTGCGATCGGCATTACTGCCGGTTGCAGACATCAGCCGCGGGTGTCTACTGTATGAATCAGCAGGCCACCCGCGGCTATGGCGCCCGCTCTGCTCAGGAGTGGGCGCCATCTTTAAAGACCCGTCCAGTGCCGTACTAGTACGGAGCTGGGCGGGAAGGGGTTAATACTGAAAAAAAACTTTGAAAATAAATTATTTTTTTCTTCTCATTGCCATATTCTGACCCCCATCATTGTTTTTATAGTTATTTCTACAGACCAGTGTGGGGGCTAATTTTTTTGTGGGCGATCTTTAGCTTTTAATGATACAATTTTTAAACGATGAAAAAATTGCGTAAATTGGCCTAAAACAGACATAGAAAATGGTAACTGGGATGGGCCTGCCAAGCCACACCCACTTTTTCAGACCAGGCATTAGCGGGGAAATGTCACAGTGGCGTATATCTGTTAGTAAATGACCCCCTTAGTGCCCTAAATGTGGTTCTCTCTGCCACTAGTGTGAAAGTAGCCTTACTAGCAAGAAAGCTGGTGTAGATTTAGACCAGCGGTGGATGCCTCTACATAACTTTGACGGATCCACCGCCAGCACAGGGGTTAAGACCTGCATGTACAACACTGGTCTTAATAAATGGTTTTTATTCTTAGAAACCAATACACATTGCTTGTTTCTTTATAATCATATATTGTGCCTGTGAATAAACCAGTAAAATGTTTTAGGTTTCTAAGCAGAAAAACACTGTTCTGAATAAAGTAAGGCTGTAGCATTTTACTATGGGTTAAATGAGAGAGAAAAAAAATATATAAGTCTATCCTGGGACTTGAAGTTAGGATCTCTACATGCAACGCTGACCACTTATCACCAAGCTATAGCCTTGCCACATAGAGAACAATTGTTTTTCTATACTTAAAAAAGCTAATACATATTTACTGGTTTCTTTATAATGATATATTGTACTTGCAAATAAAGCAGTAATATGTATATTAGATTTCTAAACATATAAATCGCACTCTTCTCATTATGGTAAGGCTATAGTACATATCATATACACTACCTACATGGTAGAACATAGTTCTGCCCTCACCATGCTGATGTCTATCCCTGTCAATCAAGGGGAGGGAGGAGTGTGCAGGGCACAGAGGGTGTTACAAAAGCAATGCTCAAAGGATTATAACCCACCCCCTGGTGCTCCAAGGTATAGCGCATGCACCGAGCCATTGATGACAAGAGATTGAGCTGAGGCAGATGCTGCAGGCGGAGTTGTAGTGATGTTGCAGAGGAAGGGGCAGACTGGAAGACCACAGGGGAGGTACTGGGAACAAGTGAAGAGGTGGACTTGGGCTCTTGAAGAAGCCAAGCTTGGGCTCTTTGAACAATTGTTGACGCAGCACTGGGCACTTTCAGCCTCATTAGCATACTGAATAACAAAAAAAATTTCTGCTTTCCATAAATATGGATAACCCTTACAAAAGTATAGTTTTAAAGAAGGCAGACAGAGCTCCACTGCATTGGTTAACTACAGTGGAAGTAGGAGACAGATTCCCTTTAATGAGCCGATTTACTTGTTTGATAATGCACTATTTTGTTCTAGTTTTCAATCTAAACTCACTCAAGTCAATTGGTCTTGGAAAAAAAGACAGAACATGGACACCATCCATCCACCTGCCTCAATACAAGATGAAAAAAGTGCTTTCATTCTAAACACTTGTCTAGATATACTCTCCAGAATGCCAAGAAATAATCCAAGTTGACCCCCTCTGTGAACATAAAGGTAATAATTGCCCAGGTTTTTCACAAATTGTAGAAATCCTTCATTTTCCTAGCGTCACCCCTAGAAATGATCACACGTTCACCACAGTCTCTAGAACAGCAGCACATTTTATTCCATACATTGTTCATTTCAGCTTTTACAGCATCATTAGCTCCTAGACGCGGAGCATATTGCAGCACATTATTACAGCTGCCTGGCAGACTGGAGCAATATATATACAGAAGGTTCTTGGGCAAAGTCACGGCTATATTAATACTGACACGCTCCCTATGAGTGCAGCAGGTCTGTGGAGCTGTCAGTAATAATGCAGCTAATGGCCGTGGCAAACGATACAGCTTCACAGTACAAATTGTAAGTATACGGAGGTTTTAGGAGCAATGATTTGCTCTACATTAAAGAGAATCTGTCATGTATCTTCTTGTTTCCCAAAAACAGCACCGCTCTTGTCCACTGGACTGCAATACCAGATGCAACTATTTTCTAATCCTTTAACTAGTGTTTCCAGGTGGAACATTTTTTTTAATAGAAAAAAAAAAAACATTACCTCACCAATCCCTTCCTGTCATCCATTTCAGTCCGGCTAGACACACAGAAAAAAAGTTTGGAAAGTGGGTCACCACTGAGACCAGTGATTGACTGAGCAGGTATTTTCAGCTACTTCTTGTGTGTTGGAACAGCGGAGACTCATCCCCCCATCTTGAAGGAGCTTAAGGTCGAGCATGCACCCTCTCGCTCTCTTCATTCTCTATGCCAGGGTTGCTCAACCTGCGGCCCTCCAGCTGTTGCAAAACTACAACTCCCAGCATGCTGTAATAGTTGTAGGCTGTCGAGGCATGCTGAGAGTTGAAGTTTTGCAAGAGCTAGAGGGCCGCGAGGTTGAACATTCCTGATCTATGGGACTACCGAAAACAGCCGAGCGCTGTACTCTGCTGTCTCCGGCAGTCCCACAGAGAATGAATGAATTAAAGGGTTATTCCCTATATCGCTAGGATATGCCCCCATTATCCTATAGGTGCGGGTCCCACCACTGGGACCCTCACCGATATCAAGAACGGGGCCCCCGAAAGTGAAGGAGGGCGCACCTCGCATGCACGGCCGCCCTCCATTCATTTGTATGAGGCCTCCGAAAATAGCCGAGCACCGGCTCGGCTATTTCCGTCGGCTCTATACAAATGAATGGGAACTGGGCCGCGCATGCGCGGTGCGCTCCCATTCATTTCTATGGAGCCAACGGAAATAGCCAAGGGGAGATAAGCGACTTCACGAGGTGCCTGGCAGTGGCTTTCTCCCCATTCACAATACATGCCGCCTCAGGCAAATGCGCAGGTTTAGCCTAGTCAGGGTAAGAAGAGACAGCTAAATCTCTCTAAAGTGTATGGCCAGCTTTACTGTGCACATGTCCATAAAAAGTGTAATGACATGGTTTTGGAGAACATGGCATAAAATATTCTTAGCAGTTTGCTTAAATCCTGTAGGACTAATTTAGTATTGTGCTAAATATACAGAATATACAAATATGATCAACACTACTTTGCCCAAGAACCATAGCTAAGGTTATTCAATGTCCTCCGGCCTGACTGGGTGTGGCAGCGGTATGATGGACTTCTTCTCTGTGTCTCTGGAAAGTGCCTTTCTCATGTCTGCAAAGAAAGCACAAGGTATTAGGTTAACTTACTAGAATGACAGAAATCACACACTACACACAAAATATACTGAACACATGATCCAACCCAACCAGAAAGTCTAAAACTATTCTAAGACTTCTTACATTTATATCCCAAGCACCCAGAGTATATCTGGCAGTCTACATGAGCCAGCCAGTAGTACAATTATCACTGCTGTGTATGTATATATACACAGTACAGACCAAAAGTTTGGACACTCCTTCTCATTCAAAGAGTTTTCTGTATTTTCATGACTATGAAAATTGTAGATTCACACTGAAGGCATCAAAACTATGAATTAACACATGTGGAATTATATACTTAACAAAAAAGTGTGAAACAACTGAAAATATGTCTTATATTCTAGGTTCTTCAAAGTAGCCACCTTTTGCTTTGATTACTGCTTTGCACACTCTTGGCATTCTCTTGATGAGCTTCAAGAGGTAGTCACCTGAAATGGTATTTCAACAGTCTTGAAGGAGTTCCCAGAGATGCTTAGCACTTGTTGGCCCTTTTGCCTTCACTCTGCGGTCCAGCTCACCCCAAACCATCTCGATTGGGTTCAGGTCTGGTGACTGTGGAGGCCAGGTCATCTGGCGTAGCACCCCATCACTCTCCTTCTTGTTCAAATAGCCCTTACACAGCCTGGAGATGTGTTTGGGGTCATTGTCCTGTTGATAAATAAATGATGGTCTAACTAAACGCAAACCGGATGGAATAGCATGCCGCTGCAAGATGCTGTGGTAGCCATGCTGGTTCAGTATGCCTTCAATTTTGAATAAATCCCCAGCAGTGTCACCAGCAAAGCACCCCCACACCATCACACCTCCTCCTCCATGCTTCACGGTGGGAACCAGGCATGTAGAGTCCATCCGTTCACCTTTTCTGCGTCGCACAAAGACACGGTGGTTGGAACCAAAGATCTCAAATTTGGACTCATCAGACCAAAGCACAGATTTCCACTGGTCTAATGTCCATTCCTTGTGTTCTTTAGCCCAAACAAGTCTCTTCTGCTTGTTGCCTATTCTTAGCAGTGGTTTCCTAGCAGCTATTTTACCATGAAGGCCTGCTGCACACAGTCTCCTCTTAACAGTTGTTGTAAAGATGTGTCTGCTGCTAGAACTCTGTGTGGCATTGACCTGGTCTCTGATCTGAGCTGCTGTTAACCTGCGATTTCTGAGGCTGGTGACTCGGATGAACTTATCCTCCGCAGCAGAGGTGACTCTTGCTCTTCCTTTCCTGGGTTGGTCCTCATGTGAGCCAGTTTCTTTGTAGCGCTTGATGGTTTTTGCGACTGCACTTGGGAACACTTTCAAAGTTTTCCCAATTTTTCGGACTGACTGACCTTCATTTCTTAAAGTAATGATGGCCACTCGTTTTTCTTTACTTAGCTGCTTTTTTCTTGCCATAATACAAATTCTAACAGTCTATTCAGTAGGACTATCAGCTGTGTATCTACCTGACTTCTGCCCAACACAACTCATGGTCCCAACCCCATTTATAAGGCAAGAAATCTCACTTATAAAACCTGACAGGGCACACCTGTGAAGTGAAAACCATTTCAGGTGACTACCTCTTAAAGCTCATCAAGAGAATGCCAAGAGTGTGCAAAGCAGTAATCAAAGCAAAAGGTGGCTACTTTGAAGAACCTAGAATATAAGACATATTTTCAGTTGTTTCACACTTTTTTGTTAAGTATATAATTCCACATGTGTTAATTCATAGTTTTGATGCCTTCAGTGTGAATCTACAATTTTCATAGTCATGAAAATACAGAAAACTCTTTGAATGAGAAAGTGTGTCCAAACTTTTGGTCTGTACTGTATATATATATATATATATATATATATATATATATATATATACACACTCACCGGCCACTTTATTAGGTACACCTGTCCAACTGCTCGTTAACACTTAATTTCTAATCAGCCAATCACATGGCGGCAACTCAGTGCATTTAGGCATGTAGACATGGTCAAGACAATCTCCTGCAGTTCAAACCGAGCATCAGTATGGGGAAGAAAGGTGATTTGAGTGCCTTTGAACGTGGCATGGTTGTTGGTGCCAGAAGGGCTGGTCTGAGTATTTCAGAAACTGCTGATCTACTGGGATTTTCACGCACAACCATCTCTAGGGTTTACAGAGAATAGTCCGAAAAAGAAAAAACATCCAGTGAGCGGCAGTTCTGTGGGCGGAAATGCCTTGTTGATGCCAGAGGTCAGAGGAGAATGGGCATACTGGTTCGAGCTGATAGAAAGGCAACAGTGACTCAAATTGCCACCCGTTACAACCAAGGTAGGCAGAAGAGCATCTCTGAACGCACAGTACGTCGAACTTTGAGGCAGATGGGCTACAGCAGCAGAACACCACACCGGGGTGCCACTCCTTTCAGCTAAGAACAGGAAACTGAGGCTACAATTTGCACAAGCTCATCGAAATTGGACAGTAGAAGATTGGAAAAACGTTGCCTGGTCTGATGAGTCTCGATTTCTGCTGCGACATTCGGATGGTAGGGTCAGAATTTGGTGTCAACAACATGAAAGCATGGATCCATCCTGCCTTGTATCAACGGTTCAAGTTGGTGGTGGTGGTGTCATGGTGTGGGGAATATTTTCTTGGCACTCTTTGGGCCCCTTGGTACCAATTGAGCATCGTTGCAACGCCACAGCCTACCTGAGTATTGTTGCTGACCATGTCCATCCCTTTATGACCACAATGTACCCAACATCTGATGGCTACTTTCAGCAGGATAATGCGCCATGTCATAAAGCTGGAATCATCTCAGACTGGTTTCTTGAACATGACAATGAGTTCACTGTACTCAAATGGCCTCCACAGTCACCAGAACTCAATCCAATAGAGCATCTTTGGGATGTGGTGGAACGGGAGATTCGCATCATGGATGTGCAGCCGACAAATCTGCGGCAACTGTGTGATGCCATCATGTCAATATGGACCAAAATCTCTGAGGAATGCTTCCAGCACCTTGTTGAATCTATGCCACGAAGAATTGAGGCAGTTCTGAAGGCAAAAGGGGGTCCAACCCGTTACTAGCATGGTGTACCTAATAAAGTGGCCGGTGAGTGTATATATATATAAAATGGACCTTTTAGAGGGTGCCCAGCAGAAATGACTAGTCTGTGTGACTTGGTGCCATCACAGACACTACACTGAGGGGTGGCTAATAAGTTCCTAATGTATTATTGTCCAGATGGACCTATCCTTTTTTTTCTTTATTACAAATTGTTCACATACATAATTGTATATCTGGAATATGGAAGATAAAACGATAAAATATAAAGTTCAAGGGCAGAACTAGATAAACCCTGTATATTGTGGTGGCATTGCTCTCCATACTTCGTGAATACAGAGACGATCCTCCCATAGCAGCTAGCACAGTTCCTATAAGATTCAGAATATATTTACATTATTGCTAGAATATGTCATCACTTCATGATCGGTGAGGGTACAACCGCCGGCACCCACAGCAATCCTAAGAATGAAGGAGATGCAGCATCCTCCTTCACTGGTATTCCCCTGCGTATTGGTCCCCAGTGGAGTGGATAGGACCAGCTGAAGCTGCACAGCAGAGTGGAAGTGGCTGCAGGGCGCAGGTGAGGTCTCCAGCCTCTTCTTTGGCCCGTGTCCTCACATTTATCAGTCACAAAGCCTATCTGCAGCTCAGTCCCAATTGCGGCGTCCTCTCCTCTTTGATTGACAGGGCCCAATGTTTCTGGCTCTGTCAATCAAAGTGCAGAAGGTGCGGCAGATGCAAAGAAAGCAGAACCTCTAGGTTCATATATTAAAACAGGATTTTTCTCAGCAAGGTGGACAGATATAGACATGGGCCCAACACAGATGCCGTCAGCTGCCAAGCGGACATGTAACAGGTCAGCCAGTGTCATAGGTACAAATCTGCTGACAGATGCCCTTTAACTGCTGGAAAACCCCTCTAAATTCCTCAGCATAACCAGCTGGAAGGCTGATGTTTGTCTGAGTTTATAAAATATGACTTACATGTCCAATGCCACAAACTGGAGTTTTACATAACTTATAATTGTTAGTGTTTCAGTGTGTTATCCGTGCAATGTTAACCACTTCCCATCCGGGCCATTTACCCCCGGCCTAATTTTGCAAATCTGACATGTGTCACTTCATGTGGTAATAACTTTGGAACGCTTTTACTTATCCAGGCCATTCAGAGATTGTTTTCTTGTGACACATTGTACTTTGTGTTAATGGTAAATTTGAGTCAATATATTTTACCTTTATTTATAAAAAAAATCCCAAATTTACTGAAAATTTTGAAAAAAAAAAAAATCACAATTTTTGAAATATTATTTCTCTGCTTTTAAGTTGCATAGGGATATCTAATAAAATTGTTATTAATAAACATTCACCATATGTCCACTTTATGTTGGCATAATTTTGAAAATGTAATTTTATTTTTTGAGGACGTTAGAAGGCTTTGAATTTTAGATGTAATTTTTAAGATTTTCATGAAAATTTCCAATAGTTAATTTTAAAGGACCTTTGCAGTTCTAAAGTGACTTTGAGGGGCTTAAATAATAGAAACCTCCCATAAATGAGCATATTTTAGAAACTACAGCCCCCAATGTAATCCAAACTGATTTTACAAAGTTTGTTAACCCTTTAGATTTCCCACAAGAATTAAAACGGAAGGTGAAATGTAAAAATAAATATATATTTTTTGCAGATTTTCAATTTTTAATTCATTTTTCCCATAAGATAGCAAGGGTAAACCGCAAATCAAACCTGAATATTTATTTTCCTGATTCTGAAGTTTGCAGAAACACCCCATATGTGGTTGTAAACTGCTCTGTGACCGGCAGTAATGAGAGGGAGATAGTACAAGCATTTGTGATGTCTTTGACAGCTTGTCAGAGTGATCAAAAGCCTGGAGGAGGCCAGGAAAAAAGGTCTCAGGTTAAAGCTCCATGTTCTTGGCTGTCAGGAGGCAGCTGAGTCATGGAGCTTCTATGTACAGGTGCTGCACACAGGAGGCAAAGCTGAAGGACGTTTTAAAACGTCCATTCAGAGATAGAGATCCACTACCAGGACGTTTATAGTCAATGGGCAGACTGGAAGTGGTTAAATTAAATACTTTAGTGTTAAGAAGAAGACAAGCTTTCAGAGGCTGGTATCACTTTTGTCTTTTTTTTTTTTTTTTTTTAAACACAAACGTATTGATCACACAGATCATACAGGCCGGCATGGCACCTCCCTATTTTTGCTGTATATCAGGTTATCAGAATATACAGTATTTGACAAATTAGTGCCCATAGGGGAGATAACCTGAAGTTGTCAGTAATTCCATTAAATGATTGTCTGGGTTCAGAGCTGAAGTGATGGGGTGCTGTATCACACAGGGCAAGGGCTTTTTTGTTTACATTCATAGGGCCCGTTCACACGACCGTCCGCACCAAATTTGCGGAATAGGGGCGGGCCCGTTCACCTCTATGGGCAGCACGCTATCTTGCTGAGCCGCGGCTCAGCAAGAAAAGATAGAACATGTCCTATACTTGTCCGTACGCACGGCCGAGTATAGGCGTTTTCAATGGGGCCGCCCGGCGTGTGTTCCGAGCGCTGCGGAACACACGCCGGGCGGCCTCCCTATTTTTGCGGGTCTGCATTACTGCGGTGGGTGAAGAAGGGGATATGTTCAGTTTCAACCCCTTTAAAGTGTACCTGCATCAATATTCTCCCACCCAATCTGCCATTGAGCATGGGGAGGGACAGCTGCTGAAACAACCATGTGATGTCTAGCTTGTATCGCGCTGAGCAACTGTACTGTCCAGAGTGCAGTTGCATCTCTCCGCGATCAATGTCAGATCGGGTGGGAGAGTACACTGGGGTACACTGTAATGCCCCTTTCACACGAGCGGGAGACTCGCATGTCTCCCGCAACGCATCTACAGGGCTGGACTCGGCACGGACAGGGATCGCATAGCATTATATGCGATCCCAGTCAATGCCGGAGTCCAGCCCTGTAGATGCGTTGCGGGAGACATGCGAGTCTCCCGCTCGTGTGAAAGGGGCATAAGTAAAATGATGGTGATCCACACCCCCCAACCTGCTTACTGGGAACATCAATTTGTATTCGACAACACTTACCATAGGCGTCCTCATCTGGCTCCCCATTGCTGGCTGAATAATACTCGATCACGGTCCTGTACACACTGTAACCCAGCTGTTTGTACATGTTAACTGCAACCTGATTGGACACTCTGACGAAAAGATCCACAAAGAAGCCTCCTTTCCTGAATATGAGGAAGCAGGTATTAGTACATGGTATAAAAGCCAGCATGTGCCGTACACAGAAGAGTCGTCACCTTTCAGATATTTCTTCCAGGAGCTCCATGAGTTTAGCAGCCAAACCAAGACGCCGGAATTCAGGAGCTACAGAAAGTGCTGTGACGTGGCCATGCCACTCCTCTCTGGCCACAGATCCTTCAGCTTTCCCCATTACTGCAGCAAAATGAATACGATTACTGTCAGAGAATAACGTGGTCTTCAAACAGCTCATGGTACACACTACAGACTAAGGGCTCATGCACACGACCATATGTTTGGTTCACATCCGAGCCGCATTTTTTGTGGATAGGATGCAGACCCATTCATTTCAATGGGGCAGCAACAGATGCGGACCTGCTGTCCCCATCCGTATGTCCGTTCTGCGGTCCTGCAAAAAAGATGGATCATGTCCTATTCTTGTGCGTTTTGTGGACAAGGATAGGGCATTTCTACAGTAGTTTGAAAAAACTGGTGACATGTACTCGGCCAGGATCCACGATTTGTGTCTCTGTGGTCACGTGCAGTGGTGCTGGAACAGCGGGACTTTCTTTTTTTTTTGCACATCACTCTTGCGTGTTAATATTTCATGTAGGTCGGACAGCCTCTTAAAACCCTCCTCCTCAGATGGTCAGTATTTCAAAACTCTAACGTCCTAGGAAGCGGCCCAATTGTTTGATTGGAGTATTGAATGGCCACACCTGTGGTCCACCTTGATATCTTGATCAGGATAGAGAATGGGATTTATTTCAAGGGTCAAATTACTTTTTTTCTATCCTAGAGCTAAAATCAGGGCTAATGGACTCCTGTCCGATATATTCCCCCTTCACAGAGGATGCCCCTTTTTTATTCATCATGGCAACACGGCCACTTGAAGCAGCATTAAGAAGATCTGCATTGTGGCATTTTCTCATGACGAAGCCACATGGCTATCCTAGACCGACCACACTGACTTATAACGGGATTTGTTGGGTGTGCGTCATTTTAACACCAGGCTGGCAAATGTGACAGGACTGACAATGGAGCTTCTGATGGAAGGGTGAAATGAGCCTTAAAGGGGTTCTGTAGGAATTAAGAAAAATGAAATTACCTAAATATTACTTTATTATAAATATATTCCCAAATACCTTTTATTATTTATAATGGCTCGTTTTTTCTGGGGAGCAATCATTAGGGGAAACAAAATGTCCGCCGTCCTATTAATACACACAAAACCTGTCCTAATCACACAGTCACATCCCCACCTCCTCTTTGTACTTCATGTCTCCTCATGAACTCCATTCCTTCAGAGATTCAGCTGAAGATCACATTAAACTGTACTCAGGATGATAATCCCTGACAAGTAGAGCAGAGAGGAGGACGAGGCAGCTCTTTACCTCAGTGTTGTGAAGTAACTTGTCCTGCTGTGTGATTAGGACAGGTTCTGTGTGTACTAATAGGACGGCGGCCATTTTATTTCTCCTAATGATTGCTCCCCAGAGAAAACGAGCCATTATAAATAATAACAGGTATTTGGGAATATATTTATAATGAAGTAATATTTACGTATTTTCATTTCCATAATTCCTGGAGAACCCCTTTAAAGGGGTATTCTAGTAGGTACAAGTTATTACTATCAGATCAGTGGGGGTCCTACCACTGGGACACACACCGATCACGAAAACGGGTGCCCTGTACCCCCTGCGGTCCCTTTGCTGCTCCACTAAAATGACCGAAGCGGCCGGTCACACATAGGCGCTGTCACTCCATTCATTTCTATGGGAGTTCTGGAGATACCAGAGTACTACGCTCAGCTATCTCTGGAACAGAAACGGGCCTGCAGGGAGTACGGGGCCCCCGATCTTGTGATTGGTGGGGGTCCTAACGTTAGGACCCCCACTGATCTGATAGTTATCCCCTATCCTGTGGATGGGAGATAACTTGTACTTACCAGAATACCCCTTTAAGGATGGTTTCACACAACTTTTTTTTTTTTTTTTTTTTTTAAACACAATTTTTGATGCAGCTTTTTGAGCCAAAGCCAGAAGTGGATCCAGCAGGAAGGAGAAGTATAAATCTTCCCTTTATATTTCAACTCCCTTTTAACCCACTTCTGGCTTCAGCCCAAAAAAACGTCAAAAACCACTACAAAAGCAGCAGATTTTTGTACCCCAAAAAAATGTTGTGCATGAGTCTGCTCTAAAGTGTTTTCTGGGGAAAGCGAAATAAAAACACAAATGGTTAGAAATGAGATGCAAAACAAAGTCACCCCCACTGATCCCCCCGACCGGGTCTGATCCTTGCTTCTGAACCAACATCCCGCAAACACCAGGAAAGGCAAGAACAGCCAATCACTGGCATTTCTGGCGCGTCACAGGGGCCAGGAAGTGAAGGGCATCGGGGGTTTGAGCAGAATGCAGGGATTGCGAGGGTGAGCATGGGTTATTTCATTTTTTGACCCTTTGAGGCCCATTTAGAAAAAAAAAAACTTCTTTATCAACCTGTGATGTGACACTGTATGCCCCTCACTTATGTCATGTATATTATCCTATAGAAAAGTACTCACTGTAACCCATAAGTTCTCCACCAGGCGCCTCGGCAACAATAAAGTATTCGGGCCAGTGCGCCAGGTACTGTAAGTAAAAAGGGATCCCATACTACCGACTCTGTTAAGGAGATATGAACTAAGAGTAGGTGACATTATTGTCATCACTCCCAATGTCCCTTCATATGGAGAACTTGGGTGGGTTGAAAAAATATTCAAAAAGGATACAGTTTCTGTGAGAGGATCCAAATTTCTGGAAAAGAAGAGTCCACATGTTATAAAGTGCTTGACAGGGCCGCACACAATACAGCAATCTCATCTGACCAGATTTATTTCATTTGCAGACATGTTTTTACCCTATTAACACCTCTTTCAGTTTTGCCATTATTGTTGTAAAGTACAGGGAAGGGGTGAGACGCTGAGCTTCTGATGGTACAGAACATATTACTATTGGGAGTCAATTTTTTTGCCCAAAACAAGCAGCAATCAACAATATAACATACGGATTTTGTGTGCGCCAGAAGGATCATTCAGCACATCCTCTCATTACTGTGAGCATCACATCCATGTGTATATATGTGTTCACCTGATGTTTTTTTTCACCTGGGAGAATAAAAAGATCAGGTGAAAAAAATCCATTTCACCAGATATTATCTGTTGGTGAAGAATCGGGGGCTACACTAGGTTATGCACAACACACTAATATTTATGGGGCTTAAAGGGGCCCATCTCAGAGACTGATAGCATATCACAGGATATGCCATCAAATGTCAGATTGGAGATAGATGTGGGTTCTGCCCCTAAGTGAAGGAGGACACAGGGCAAGCACGGCCACCTCTCCGTTCACCACTATGGAACTGCTGGAAATAGCCGAGTGCACTAAACTATATTCAGAACTCCCATAATGGTGAATGGAGTTCACCATTCACCACTGCTGTGCGGCTCAGGTAGGCAAATTACCAAACCGCTACAATCCAAAATGGAGAGGCCATAGTGAGACACCCCTTTAAATCCTGCCCACAGACTCATTCTCTGTACTCAGCCTGGACTTCTAATAGACTTTTCCTCCCAGACACCAGTCCTACAGGCCTAAGGAACCTTGTACTTAGAATCATATAAGGAGCCCAGAGAAAAGACACCCCTAAATATCGCGTGCACTCCCGCCCCTTGTCTCACATGTTGTTGAACCGAAAGAGATCATCGCAGGTGAAGGCTCTGAGCGAGGTCATCCTCCCTGTGGACCAGCAGCTAGCCGGGCAGCACTGGCGGAAGTCGGGCAAACACAGAACGAAAGTGTGCACGGAAGTGACGTCAGAGCACTGGCAAAACACTCAGCTGCCATGTAGGATACTGGTTGGGTGGGCTATTGGTCGTCTTGGCGACGCGACCGGCGTGCCTCTAGGTGGGCGGGGCTTAGTGAGTTATGACCAATCGGTAGCATCCGGCTGACTATTCTTAGGACAAGCTTGCAGTTGTCACTTGTCAGCGGCAGCTGCCAGCACCTTCCCATTTACAGTCACTAATATGTTCTAGAGGGAGCTGATACTTGTACGGCTGTGACAAGTGTCATTCCACAAATATCTACTGCCGTCCTGGAGGCTTTTAACTGTAGGAGTTTGCAAAGGATCTAAAAGAAAATCTGCCTTTGTTGCCCTTAGCGACCAATCACAGCAGAGCTTTAATTTCTTGTAGTGTGTTTGAAAAATTAAATCTTTGCTATGATTGGTTGCTATGGGCAACTAAGGGGGATATTTATCAAACTGCTGTAAAGTAGAATTGGCTTAGTTACCTATAGCAACCAATCAGATTCCACCTTGCATTTTCCAAAGGAGCTGTGAAAAATGAAAGATGATATCCGATTGGTTGCTATGGGATACTAAGCCACTTCTACTTTCCACCAGTTTGGTAAATCTCCCCCGAATAGTTTTTGCTTCCCTATATGTACAGGAAACACATATATGGAGGTACATAGGGTATATGAATACATGCTTCCCGATATTCCCACGTCAGTGAATGGCTGGACTCAGTACAAACAAACCACCCATTAGTGAGATACAGTCCCTCTAACCAAAAGAATTAAAAGACTAATAATGTGTATATCTATAGAAAATGATAAAAACTGGAAATTAAAAAAAATGATTTGTGTGGAAAGACGCAAACTATTGGTAGACATACAATATGTGCCATTATGGCATAAATGTAATGCCAGTAGACTACTTAACAGCACTACTGTGAAAATACACCACATAACAGGTATTAAATGCAAGTATAACATAAAAAATATTCTCAAAAACTGTGAGGCCTCTTTCACAATTCCGTGTCCATTTGACGTCTGTGAAAAAAATCAGTGTGTGTTTCATCCATGAAGATGTCCATGAAAGATCCGTGTTTGGTCAGTGTGTCTGTCTGTTTTTACTATCCTTGTGTCATCTGTAATACATGCTGCTCAGCTGAAAATTAATTTCCAAAGTATTTCCGATCAGTGGTCAGTGAAAAACGTATGCAACATGGATACCATTCGTGTTGTGTCAGTCATTTTTCACGGAACCATTAGACTATAATGAGCATTTCTGGTCAGTGATTTCCATCAGTGATTGTGAACCAAAAACAGGAATGGAGCCTCCACAGACATAAGCTATAAGGAAAAGATCTGCACCTGTTCTGTGTTTTGGACCCACACCTGGTTTTGGCTCAAAATCACTGATGGAAAAGACTGATCAAATAACTGATGTGTGAATAAGGCCTCTTTCACACGTCAGTGAATCATGGATGTTTTCTTGTCCTTGGTCTTCCACAGACATCCCCCTTGACTTTTACATGTGTATTCAGACATCTATGCTTTTGCACTGACAATGGGCCAATGATGACATCACAGAAGCATGTCCTATTTTTGACAATGATTAGGGGTCACTCATACACTTTATAGTTTATGGCTGTGTGTAAATCACAGACACAACATGGATGCCATCCGTGTTTGATCTGTGTTTTTCACGGATTGTTGATAGGAGATGCTCACAGATGCTGCAGGAGAGGGTCACTTGCACATAACTTTTTTTTACAGCACTCACTCCAGTTTTAAAAAGTGGGTGGGGAAGTGGGTGTGGTTAGTTTGGTTAATGAATTTCATTCCATATTTACCACTGCCGGCCTCCTGGTTCTCCAATGCTTCATTTACATAAAAAGTGTACATTTCTCCAAAACACCAGTGCCTACCATGAATGGCCATGACTGCTCAGTGGCGGGGACAAAGGTGGTGGTGACAGCAGCCGTGGTACTGGAACTGGAGCACTCTGACTAGGTAAGACTTTTTAAATTTTTACACCATGCTGAGGCCCCTGGTGTTTTTTTTTCTCAGTCTGGGACAACCCCTTTAAGGGTACGGCCACATTTGGTATAAACGCTATGGATATTCCAAAGTGGATTTGCTTTTGGAAGATCTGCAATATTTAATTGGCTGCAAAATGGATGAAATTTTCACAAATCCACACACTGCTGCCATTTTCTGCAAGAACATCTGAACGTAACTTGCCGTTTGGTGCATACTTGGTGTGGATTTTGGTGCTGTAGATTTCAGCCAGATACACTGAGAATATTCTGTAGTGGACACACTGTGTGTAGCTGTATGCTGGAGAAACAAGTTCTTGTGTAGTAAGTTGCAGATCCTTGATCAACGACCAACTGGTACACCACTGGTTGGTCGCAGACACAGCCATACTATACCCAAAACTCAGTGAGACCCCATTTATATCACCTTTTTATCTATCCATTGTTTGGAAATATTTGCATGCTTTTTTAGTGTTCTTTAAGGCCCCTTTCACACGAGCGAGTTTTCCGCGCGGGTGCAATGCGTGATGTGAACGCATTGCACCCGCACTGAATCCTGACCCATTCATTTCAATAGGTCTTTTCAGATGAGCGTTTTTTTTCACGCATCACTTCTGCGTTGCGTGAAAATCGCAGCATGTTCTATATTCTGCGTTTTTCACGCAGCCCTGGCCCCATAGAAGTGAATGGGGCTGCGTTAAAAACGCATTGCATCCGCAAGCAAGTGCGGATGCAATGCGTTTTTCACTGATGGTTGCTTAGAAATGTTGTTTGTAAACCTTCAGTTTTTTTTCACGCGCGTGAAAAACGCATCAAAACGCATTGCACCCGCGCGGAAAAAACGGAACAACTAAACGCAATCGCAGACAAAACTGACTGAACTTGCTTGCAGAATGGTGCGAGTTTTCCTGAACGCATCCTGAACGCATCCGGACCGAATCCGCGACGCTCGTGTGAAAGGGGCCTAAAAGTACTTGTTGTTTCAAGCAGAATAAGCCATCAAGTGTGTAGGGGTTGTCCCAGTAGAACTTAAAGGGGTTGTCCCATTAAAAATATTATTTATAGTGAAATCCAGGCCAATATAATAAACATTTTTTGTATTTACAATTACCGTATTTTTCGCTTTATAAGACGCACCGGATGATAAGACGCACCCAGATTTTAGAGTAGGAAAATAAGAAAAAAATATTTTTCATCACACCTCATATCAGACTCCCCATAAATTTCAGGACATCACATCAGACCCCCATATCAGCCCTCCATGTCAGAACCCCATCAGACCTCAGATCAGCCCATCAGCCCCCATATCAGCCCACTCTGCCCCCATTAGACCTCAGATCAGCCCACTGTGCCCCCATCAGACCTCAGCTCAGCCCACCGTGCCCCCATCAGACCTCAGATCAGCCCACTATGCCCCCATATCAGTCCACTGTGCCCCCATCAGACCTCAGATCAGCCCACTGTGCCCCCATCAGACCTCAGATCAGCCCACTATGCCCCCATATCAGCCCACTGTGCCCCATCCAGACCTCAGATCAGCCCACTATGCTCCCATATCAGCCCACTGTGCCCCCAATATCAGCCCACTGTGCCCCCAATATCAGCCCACTGTGCCCCCAATATCAGCCCTCTCTGCCCCATCAGACCTCAGATCAGCCCTCTCTACCCCATCAGACCTCAGATCAGCCCACCCAGCCCCATAAAGATAAAATAAAAAACTCTCTCACCTCTCCTGCGCCACGGCTCCTCCCCGGGTCCGGTGCTCCTCTGTCTTCTCCGGCCGGCGCTGCACTGTCACCTGACTGCGTGCAGCGTCAGGTCATAGTGCGCGCACTACGTCCTGACGCTATACGTGGTCAGGACAGTGCAGAGCCCGGAGGAAAAGACAGAGGAGCGCCAGACCTGGGGAGGAGCCGTGGCGCAGGAGAGGTGAGAGTTTTTTATTTTATCTTTATGGGGCTGGGTGGGCTGATCTGAGGTCTGATGGGGGTCCCGGCACCTAATACATACAAGTCAGCGCTTCCATAATGGAAGCGCTCATTTGTATTTGCTTTATAAGACGCAGGGCAATTTTCCCCCTACTTTTGGGGGGAAAAAAGTGCGTCTTATAAAGCGGAAAATACGGTATCCAACAAAATGCTCCACAGATATTCCAGGAATGATGTTGGAATAGTACCACCTGCTGTTTCTATATAGCACCCTTTTTGTATCCACCTCAGTAATGTGCCAAGGTGGACGCACATGTTCAGTCTTGCTTTTTGGGTATGCAAACAGCAGATGGTGTTGTACTAACATATCTTGGTTTATAGCATTTTTAAAGGGAGTCTTTCACCTGTTTTTCACCTATATAACTAACAGCACTGCCCCATAGAAGATTGCAGACACATCCCAGACATACCTGTGTGCACTGTGTGTCTGTATTACATGTCCAGGAAAAGCACTTTTTTTCTGCAGGAAAACAGCTCCCAAGTGCCCAGCTGAAAGTGAAACTAAAAACAGCTTTCACTCCTGACTCGAATTCTAACAGCTATATCCTCTGATATACTGGATATAATGCTGTGATTTTGGTATCATTTGAAAGCTTGAAATGCAAGCTTTCAAAAAAAAGCTGCTACCAATCCCAAGATACGAGCAGCTAAAGCAGCCCTCCCCTCTCCAGTCTGGTTTGCAGCAGCAGCAGCAGCAGAGCTGGGCACTTGGAAGCTGTTTTCCAGCAGAATAAAAGTGATTTTCCTGGACATGTAATACAGACACACAGTGCACACAGGTATGTCTGGGATGTGTCTGCAATCTTCTGTGGGGCAGTGCTGTTATATAGGTGAAAAACAGGAGAAAGACTCCCTTTAATAAGTGTAAATACAGAACATTGGATTTAGCTGTGGACAATCGGGGTCATTTATGATGCTGAAATTTGCCTATATTAGGCGTATTTCAGGTGTGGAAATAACCATTGCACCCCAATATGCAACTTCTCCCCTCTCACACCAGGTCTAAAAAAATGGGTGGGGAAGGGGACGGGCCCCAATGTCCTTAAGAGGTCATCAATATCAAATCAGGTTAGGTCCAACTCCTGGCGCCCCCACCACTCAGCTTTTTGAGAGGGCCAGCGTTTTTTAGTGATGTATGGTGGAAATATTTGGCAATTAAAGTATTATGTGGCAACGTCACAGCAGTATTATGTGGGCTCTTTAAGTGAGTGTTTGAATAACGCATATTATTTGGTGGCTATATTGTAGGGCTGTGTTGGCTTTCTATGGCAGTATTACATTGTCACTATATTGAGGTTTTATGTGCGCTGAAATTAGAAGAAAAACAATATTAATGGCAAGCAGGAGCATCATTCTTTACATGTTGCCTAGGACCCCATTTTGTTATGTGTGATATTCAGAGCCTTAAAAAAGTGTTCATACCTCTTGAATTTTTCCACATTTGTTCACGCTACATCCACAAACTTAAATGTATTTTATTGGGATTTTATGTGATAGACCAACACAAAGTAGCAAGTGTGTGTAAAGTGAAAAGAAAATCATAATAAAAATCTGGAGTGTGTAGCATCCATTTGTATTCAGCCCCCTGAGTCAGTACTTTGTAGGACCACCTTTTGCTACAATTACAGCTGCAAGTCTTTTGGGGTATGTCTCTACCAGCTTTGTACATCTTAGAGGCTGACATTTTTGAATATGCTTTGATCTAAACCATTCCATTGTGGGCCTGCCTGTATGTTTAGGGTCGTTGTCTTGCTGAAAGCTGAACATCTGCTCCAGTCTCAAGTCATTTGCAGCCTCTAACAGGTTTACCTGTTACCACCATGTTTCACAGGGGGAATGGTGAGTTCATGGTGATATACAATGTTAGTTTTTTGGCCACACATAGGGGGGAATTTATCATTAGGAAAATATTTGAAGTCAGTTTTGCTTCAGTCTGTGTTGGAGTACTTTGTGCCACATTTATCAAACGTCACAGGTTGTTTGATAAATGTGGCTTGTCCTTAAACCTAACACTTCTGTCTAGAGAAGCTCCTCCACTTTTCCTACTCCACCGTCCTCCTGGAGTGAGATTGCGACTATTTTTGCGACTTTTTTAAAAAAGTCGCAATGATAAATCTGGAGTGAAACTCATTAACATGGCTAACCACACCCACTTTTCCACCCATATTACAAAACTGGAGTGAGTTGTGTACACATGCAAAAAGTCGCAAAAAAATGCGCAAAAAAGTCGCAAAAGCCCTATCGTGCGACTTTTTGAAGACAGAATTCTGGAGTGAAGGTGTGATAAATCAGGGCCATAGTGTTTTGCATTTAGGCCAAAACGTTCAACTTTGGTCTCATCTGACCAGATGCTGTGTCCCCTACATGGCTTGTGGCAAACGGGGTCTTCATACAGCTTGCTTTCAATAATGTCTTTCTTCTTGCCACTCTTCCATAAAGGCCAGATTTGTGGAGTACATGACTAATAGTTGTCCTGTGGACTGATTCTCCCACCTGAGCTGTGGATCTCTGTAGCTCCGATAATGACCATGGGCCTCTTGGCTTCTTCTCTAATTGGTGCTCTCCTTGCCTGGGCAGTCAGTTTAGGTGGACAGCCATATCTTAGTAGATTTGCAGTTGTGTCATACTCCTTCCATTTTCAGATGATTTTATAACCTAACCTTTTACACTTCTCCACAATTTTATCCCTGACATGTCTGGTGTGTTCCATGGTTTTCATGATGTAGTTTTTTTTCACAGAACAGCTGTAGTTATACTGAGAATAAATGATACATAGGTGAGTTCTGAAGGCAGTTGGTCACACTGGATTTTATTTAGGGGTATCCAAGTACAGGGGGCTGAATACAAATGCACAACATACTTTCCATATCTTTATTTATTAAACATTTTGAAGACCATGTATCATTTTCTTTTCACTTCACACATACTTGTTAATTTGTTGGTCTATCACAAAAAATTCCAATAAAATACATTTAAGGCCCCTTTCACACGAGCGAGTTTTCCGCGCGGGTGCAATGCGTGATGTGAACGCATTGCACCCGCACTGAATCCTGACCCATTCATTTCAATAGGTCTTTTCAGATGAGCGTTTTTTTTCACGCATCACTTCTGCGTTGCGTGAAAAACGCAGCATGTTCTATATTCTGCGTTTTTCACGCAGAACTGGCTCCATAGAAATGAATGGGGGTGCGTTAAAAACGCATTGCATCCGCAAGCAAGTGCGGATGCAATGCGTTTTTCACTGATGGTTGCTTAGAGATGTTGTTTGTAAACATTCAGTTTTTTTTCACGCGCGTGAAAAACGCATCAAAACGCATTGCACCCGCGCGGAAAAAACGGAACAACTAAACGCAATCGCAGACAAAACTGACTGAACTTGCTTGCAGAATGGTGCGAGTTTTCCTGAACGCACCCTGAACGCATCCGGACCGAATCCGCGACGCTCGTGTGAAAGAGGCCTAAGGCCCCTTTCACACGAGCGAGTTTTCCGCGCGGGTGCAATGCGTGATGTGAACGCATAGCACCCGCAGTGAATCCTGACCCATTCATTTCTATGGGTCTGTGTACATGAGCGTTTTTTTTCACGCATCAGTTCTGCGTTGCGTGAAAAACGCAGCATGTTCTATATTCTGCGTTTTTCACGCAGCCCTGGCCCCATAGAAGTGAATGGGGCTGCGTGAAAAACGCATTGCATCCGCAAGCAAGTGCGGATGCAATGCGTTTTTCACTGATGGTTGCTAAGAGATGTTGTTTGTAAACCTTCAGTTTTTTATCACGCGCGTGAAAAACGCATCAAAACGCATCGCACCCGCGCGGAAAAAACGGAACAACTGAACGCAATCGCAGACAAAACTCACTGAACTTGCTTGCAAAATGGTGCGAGTTTTCCTGAACGCACCCTGAACGCATCCGGACCGAATCCGCGACGCTCGTGTGAAAGGGGCCTAAGTTTGTAGCTGAAACGTGAAAAAATGTGGAAAAGTTCAAGGGCTATGAATACTCTTTCAATGCATTGTAACAGTGGTTAGTAGAGACTGTTATTTATATAACCATGTTGGGTCACTTTTTCCACTGCCTCGTTTGCTAAAAGTTGTTCCTTTAGAGCAGTGGTGCCCAACCATTTTTTGCATGAGGGCCGCACTAGACACAGTATAAATTTTGCGGGCCAGAACCAGGTAGCTTTGCCAGAAAGAAATGCAAACACTGTGCGGGGGCACACGTGAGCATTACAACTGTGAAGGGGCAAATATCTGGGCATTTTTACTGTGAATGGGGCATATTTGGGCATTTTTACTGTAAAGGGGGGACATCTGGGCATTACCACTGTGAAGGGGGCATGTGAGCATTACTACTGTGAAGGGGCACATATCTGCACATAGCAAGACTAAGGAGTGGACTGCAAGAAAATCTCTCCACAAAATGGGCATCAGACTTCGTAAAAGACACTACCCACCACACCCCGCCTGTCTCTGTATGGGGGCAGCCACAAGGAGACATTATACTGTTTGGGGCAGCCACAAGGAGACATTATACTGTATGGAGGCAGCCACAAGGAGACGTTATACTGTATGGAGGCGGCCACAAGGAGACATTATACTGTTTGGGGCAGCCACAAGGAGACATTATACTGTATGGAGGCAGCCACAAGGAGACGTTATACTGTATGGAGGCGGCCACAAGGAGACATTATACTGTTTGGGGCAGCCACAAGGAGACATTATACTGTATGGAGGCAGCCACAAGGAGACGTTATACTGTATGGAGGCGGCCACAAGGAGACATTATACTGTTTGGGGCAGCCACAAGGAGACATTATACTGTATGGAGGCAGCCACAAGGAGACGTTATACTGTATGGGGGCAGCCACAAGGAGACATTATACTGTATGGGGGCAGCCACAAGGAAATGTTATACTGTATGGAGGCAGCCACAAGGAGACATTATACTTTATGGGGCAGCCACAA
This sequence comes from Rhinella marina, assembly GCA_900303285.1. Taxonomy (NCBI): domain Eukaryota; kingdom Metazoa; phylum Chordata; class Amphibia; order Anura; family Bufonidae; genus Rhinella; species Rhinella marina. The sequence goes on along the minus strand of ONZH01025655.1, from coordinate 591,348 downwards.
GGAGACATTATACTGTGTGGGGGCCACAAGGAGATGTTATACTGTATGGGGGCAGCCACAAGGAGACGTTATACTGTATGGGGAAAGCCCCAAGGAGACATTATACTGTATGAGGGCAGCCACAAGGACACTTTATAATGTATGGGGCAGCCACAAGGAGACGTTATACTGTATGGGGGCCACAAGGACACTTAGTAATGTATGAGGATCACAAGGTGACATTATACTGTATGGGGGCAGCCACAAGGCCCCCCCAGTCAAGACTAGGCCAGTCAGACAGGGCCGACATACATGTTGATAGACAGACCTTTAAGCGAAAACAGTCCGGCTATCTTTTAGGCCACGTCTGTCTTCTTCCTGCTTCTTGGACTCGCAGGCGAACTCTGTGGGGGTGGGAGCTGAAAGACTTTTTCCGCTCTTGTGCTGCTCTGGCTTGCTTTCGGTGGGTGGAGACTTCAGCGAGGTGAGCGAGGAGGAGCCAGGGGTGGCCGCTGCCGGCACTAATTGTCATGGTAGGATGCAGGGGGAGGCGGATGGACACGGATTTTCTTCTATGGAGTCACAACATACGGTGGTTATTAGGATACAGCGATATCGCCATATTGCTGTTTCTTAATATTGCGGTATACCACCAGTTAATTGCTCAATGCAGTGGCCCAAGCGTGTCCCGCCTCGGGTCACTCCGTTGGCCGCATGATACAGGTTCACGAGCCAGATCTGGCCCGCGGGCCGTAGGTTGGGCATCACTGCTTTAGAGGGTAGACTCCTGACCAAGTTTTCTCCTCCAGTAGAAGAGGAGATGACCCCAACTGGGCCCCTTCTTGCCCTGGGCCCCATAGCAGTCACATGGTGTGCCGCTATGGTAGTTACACCCCTGATTGCAGGTGTTAATTGGGTTGTCCAAACCTTATTTAGAGGGTTCATAGCAAAGGAGGTGAACACATTTGTATTCACTTGCTGTACTTATTTTTATACAAGGATTTTTTTTTTCATTCCACTGTAACAATTTGAACAATTTTGTCAGGTCCATAAATCTAAATTAACCCTTCAGGGCTTGCGCACTATATATGGTGAAGGTTGAGAGCTGAGCAGGTGCGATAACCCCTTCTTGCCTGCTCCTGCTGTTTTACACAGCAGACACTCAGTGGCGAAGTCCATGATCGGCAATAAAACCAATTACAATAAAATAAACAATAAAAAAAAACCTAATAATCAGGAGTGTCGCTGCATCCCAAAAAGGCCAGCACTATTAAAATATAAAAATATTTATCCTGTACGGTGAACGGTACAGTTCACTTTATATTCCAAAAAAATGAATAAAAAGTGATAAAAACGTCATACACACTCCAAATTGGTATCAAGAAAAACTACAGACCACTCCACACTCACCTCCATAGACGTAAATCTAAAAAATTTATGTGCGTCAGAATATAGTGATGCAAAGTAAAAATTAGTTTTTATTTTTTAAGTATTAAAACACAAGAATGAGGTATCAGAAATCGTACTGACCCACAGAATGAAGAACAGGTCAGTTATACCGAATAGGGATTGCCGGAAATACCAAATCTATCAAACTATGGTGGAACTGCATTTTTTTCCAATTCCACCCCATGTGAATTTTTTCTCCAGCTTCCTATTACATAATATGCAATATTATCTAGTGCCATTAGAAAGTACAACTTGTCCTGCAAATAAGAAGCTCTCATGCTGCTATGTAAACAGGAAATATAAAAAAAAAGTTATGGCACCGGGAAGGCTGGGAGTAAAAAAAAAAACGAAAATGGAAAATCACTGGGTCCTTAAGGGGTTAAAATCCATTTTAACTCTAGGTTGCAATGTAACAAAACAGGAAAAACAAGGGAGTTGAATACTTTCGCAAGGCACTGTAATTTTTTTACTTTTAGGAGACATAAAATTCAATTAGCACTTCTAAGTGATGTAATATGATTTGTTCCCCCTCTGCTGCATCACGCTTGCCAACAAAAACAATGCAGGAGGAAAATATTTATTCACCCGTGATAGAGATTTCCAAGAATTCTGGCATATACAGGCAGACAAATACTTGGAGGAACAACATCTGACCTGAATTAGAGTATTGTTAGCAGACCAACATTTGTGGAAGTAATATATTGGAGTTGTGTCTGACAGCTTGTCATACTGCAATATTAAACATCCCATTCAAGAAAATCCTCCCCGTCAAATCTCCAGAATGTGCACTCATTTTACATACCGAAAATCCACTGTACAAACGCCGATTGGGGACCACATGGGCCCCCGAGATGCACCATTGGTGAAGTGAATACTTCGCTCTTCCCTGACTGTGGCGGAGGAGTAGGAATTTTGATATATATTCCATCAAGACATGAGGTTGGCCCAGGCTGAAGAAGTTAGGGGTGACATTTCAGCACTTGCACAAAATTTTGCAACTTTTTGCATTTTTACACCATTCACTCCAGTTTTGTAATATGGGTGGGAAAGTGGGTATGGCTAGCTATGTTAATGAGTTTCACTCCAGATTTATGATTGAGATAAGTTGCAATCTCACTCCATGAGGAGGGTGGAGTAGGAAAACTGGAGGAGCTTCTCTAGACAAAAGTGTTAGGTCTAAGGATAACACTTAGACATTTATCAGGTAACATGAGACATTTGATAAATGTGGCATAAAGTATTCCAACGCAGACTCAAGCAAACACAGGTCTGGAATGGTGGCCTGAAAAAAGGTGAAGAAGTCTCCACTTCAATATCATCTTAAGAAGCGTCGGCTTGAGTTTGCAAAAAAGTACGAACAGTGGATACTAGAAGATTGGAAATGGGTGATTTGGAGCCATGAGACAAAAGTCAATAGACTGGGTTTTGATGGGTGCAAATAGGTCTAGAAGAAACAAGGGAAAAAGGGGCTAATGGATCGAGAAACTGAAGGAACTGTGAAGTTCAGTGGAGAAAGCCTGATGATATGGGGTTGTTTCACAGCCAAAGGTATTGGATTGATTGATGTTGGTCTCAATGCTGAGCTGTATATGAGTATCCTTCAAGATGAGTTACTTTCTACACAGTGTTCCAGCAGGACAAAGACCTGAAACCTACGTCGAGATTGGCGAAGAAATGGTTCAATGACAATGAAGTAGAGGTGCTGGACTGGCCCCCACAGACCCCAGACCTCAACCCAATCGAACACTTATAAGTAGTGTTGAAGTAAAAGCTGTATTCGTACCCAAGTGAGTCAACCAGTATGCACCAACATTGGAAATGTGTAGAAGAGACCGGGGAACTGATTTCTGTTGAGACATACTTGAATCTGATCAAGTACATGCCCAGAAGGATTCAGGCAATGTTAAAAGTCAAAGGTAGATTTACAAAATACTTTCAAAAAAGAAAAATTAAAATGCAGAATACATAATGAACTGGGCCTCTGCAAACGCCAAGTAAACAAGAGCGCCTTTGCCTCTTCAGTAATAATTTGATATATAACATATTCACTGTATCATCATGATTGATGTGCCATACACCAACCATGGAAATACACAAATGGTTGTCATATACATTGTATATTCATTTTTTTATGTATCATGATTTTGTACTAATTGACTAAAAACCTTGATTAATTTGTAAGTCTGTAACTATATCTCACATTGGCACATATCTCATTGCTTGAGAAAGGCCTTATTGTGATGAAACGTTGTATTTGGCTGTGAATAAATTGGATCTACCACCCTTACCCTTACATTATATATATATATATATATATATATATAATATATATATACACACTACTCACAAACACATTTAGGGATATTTGGCTTTCGGGTGAAATGTATGGAAAAAAGTGATATTATATCATGAAAGTCAGGCGTTTAAGTAGAAGCATGCAATGGTAATTTCTTCATCCCAATCTATTTATTGAAACAAAAGCCAACACCAGTGGTGGGCATACCCCCGAAAAAATGTCACTGTCTCAAAAACTTGTCCTGTCTCCTGCTGTTCACAAGTCGACTTATTGTCTGCTGAGGCATGGCATCCCACTCTTCTTGAAGGGCGGCCCTCAGGTCATTGAAGCTCTGGGGTACAGAGTTACGAGCCTCTACACAGCAACTCAGCTTATCCCATAGGTTTTCAATGGGATTCAGGTCTCGAGAAAGTGCAGGCCGCTCCATTTGAGGTCCCCAGTCTCCAGCAGCTGTTCCCTAATGAGGCAACCTTGGTGAGCTGGTGCATTGTCCTCCATGAAGATGAAATTAGGACTGTGATGTTCATGCAGAGGCACAATAACTGGATTAATTATGTTATTCCTATTATCACTGTACCATTCACAAAGTGTAGGGCAGTTCTACATTGACTAGACACACCTGCCCACACTGTAATACCACATCCACCAAAGGCTTGTTTGGTAATAACAGTAAGTGCTCTCCTTAACGTCTCCAACATCGTTGGCAGCCATCATTTCTGTTCAGCGTGAATCAACTTTTATCAGTGAACAGCACTGAGGCCCACTGGTCCCTCATCCAGCATAGATGCTCCCAGGGGCGTAGCTAAAGGGTCATGGGCCCTGGTGCAAGAGTTCAGCTTGGGCCCCCCCCTTCCCTCAGCGCTTTGTGGCCAGGGGCAGGGAAGCTCAAAGCCTTCATGCTGCCTGAGGCAAAAATTGAAACGGCATCACCCCCCATGTCAAATTCTTGACCTAACCAGCCAGAGGTGTAACTTGAAGATTCAAGAGGTATAACAGAGCCCTCCCACTTTCTATTACACCAATGTCTTCTTATGTGGCACAAGGGTCTTTGGGCCCCCTCAGGCTCCTGGGCCTGGTAGCGACTGCTACCTCTGCACCCCCTATAGCTACGCCCCTGGATGCTCCCTGGCCCATGTAAGATGATGATGCCTGTGGTCAGGTACCCTTGCAGGTCGTCTAGCACGCAGACCACGCTGATGTAAACTGTTTCGAATGGTCTGACGTGACACTTGGATGCCTCTCACCTCCCTGTACCTGGAGTTGTTTGACATTCATCATCCGTTTCCACTGGGCATTGTTCACAATGAAGCGATCATCAGTGTGGGATGTGGCCAAAGGATGTCAACTTCTATGCCTTTCTGTGACTCTTCCAGTCTCTCTGTATCTCTGTTGCAACCTGCTGATCACATTCTGTGACACTCTAAGCTCTGTGACACTATAATATAAATATATATATATATATATATATATATACACACACACACACACACACACACACACACACAGTGCCTTGAGAAAGTATTTGGCCCCCTTGAACTTTTCACCCTTTTGCCACATTTCAGGCTTCAAACAAAAAGATATAACATTTTAAATTTTTGGTGAAGAATCAACAACAAGTGGGTCACAATTGTGAAGTGGAACGAAATTTAAACTTTTTTGTAATAATAAAACTGAAAAGTTGGGCATGCAAAATTATTCGGCCCCCTTGCATTAATACTTTGTTGCGCCACCTTTTGTTGCGATTACAGCTGCAAGTCGCTTGGGGTATGTCTCTATCAGTTTTGCACATCTAGAGACTGAAATTCTTGCCCATTCTTCCTTGCAAAACAGCTCGAGCTCTTTGAGGTTGGATGGAGAGCGTTTGTGAACAGCAGTTTTCAGCTCTTTCCACATATTCTCAATTGGATTCAGGTCTGGACTTTGACTTGGCCATTCTAAGACTCCATTCCATTGTAGATTTTGCTTTATGTTTGGGATCATTGTCTTGTTGGAAGATAAATCTCCGTCCTAGTCTCAGGTCTTTTGCAGACTCCAACAGGTTTTCATCCAGAATGGTCCTGTATTTGGATCCATCCATCTTCCCATCAATTTTAACCATCTTCCCTGTCCCTGCTGATGAAAAGCAGGCCCAAACCATGATGCTGCCACCACCATGTTTGACAGAGGGGATGGTGTGTTCAGGGTGATGAGCTGTGTTGCTTTTACGCCAAACATATCGTTTTGCATTGTTTCCAAAAAGTTCGATTTTAGTTTAATCTGACCAGAGCACCTTCTTCCACATGTTTGGTGTGTCTCCCAGGTGGCTTGTGGAAAACTGTAAACAAGACTTTTTATGGATATCTTTGAGAAATGGCTTTCTTCTTGGCACTCTTCCATAAAGGCCAGATTTGTGAAGTGTTTTCCTATGGACAGACTCTCCCACCTCAGCTGTAGATCTCTGCAGTTCATCCAGAGTGATCATGGGCCTCTTGGCTGCATCTCTGATCAGTCTTCTCCTTGTTTGAGATGAAAGTTTAGAGGGACGGCCGGGTCTTGGTAGATTTGCAGTGGTCTGATACTCCTTCCATTTCAATATGATCGCTTGCACAGTGCTCCTTGGGATGTTTAAAGCTTGGGAAATCTTTTGGTATCCAAATCCGGCTTTAAACTTCTCCACAACAGTATCACGGACCTGCCTGGTGTGTTCCTTGGTCTTCATGATGCAGAACCCTGAGACTATCACAGAGCAGGTGCATTTATACGGAGACTTGATTACACACAGGTGGATTCTATTTATCTTCATCAGTCATTTAGGACAACATTGGATCATTCAGAGATCCTCAATGAACTTCTGGAGTGAGTTTTCTGAACTGAAAGTAAATGGGACGAATAATTTTGCACGCCCAACTTTTCAGTTTTATTATTACACAAAAAGTTTAAATGATTCACGAAAAATTTAAAATGTTATATCTTTTTGTTTGAAGCCTGAAGTGTGGCAAAAGGTTGAAAAGTTCCAGGGGGCCGAATACTTTCGCAAGGCACTGTATGTATATATATATATATATATATATATATATATATATATATATATATATATAAAATCTCCTATACATACTGTGGTGCATACCAGCTTCAAGTTGCACACTGTTTCAAAAAAGTATCCCCACGAACGTAATACATAAGACCACACATATTATCAAACCACATAACCATTTATTATGTGCCAAATACATACATTTCACAATACAAAGAGAAGACTCTAATGTACGAAGCTGACGTTACAAGAGCACATTGCCTTGTTCCAACATACAGAGTGAAAACACATTTCTTATGTTTTTGCATTTTAATACATTTTATCTTCCTTAAAAACTTTTTTTTTACCTTTTTATTTATTTTAAAAGCAAACTACATAACATGAAATTACTTTAAATAATTAGTGTTTTACTTTCCTGAAGTCATATAAGTGTCTTGTACATTCTAACAGAATTACAGGGTATGTACCTGCAAACCCATTTCAAGATTTCTCTCTATAACTCTGCCGTGGTCTGGGCCAGCAGACGAGTACAGTACTGTTATAACACAATATTATATCAGTCAATGCCATTCGCTACATTCTATTGCCTTTCCTCGACCCCTCTCATCTGTCCAGTCCATCCTAAAACCTTTGTCATTGCTGGCAATAAAAGACTTTGGTTGGGGAAGATAAAGCAGTTGTATCCAAAAAGCTTAAAGGAGGCTTCCAGTTTTATGTAAGTACACCTTACTCATCATAGAATGAAAAACTCTGCGTTTCCGTTCTTCGGTTTTTAATGCCCCTTTCACACGAGCGGGAGACTCGCATGTCTCCCGCAACGCATCTACAGGGCTGGACTCGGCACTGACAGGGATCGCATAGTATTATATGCGATCCCTGTCAGTGCCGAGTCCAGCCCTGTAGATGCGTTGCGGGAGACATGCGAGTCTCCCGCTCGTGTGAAAGGGGCATAAAACCTATGCTTGCTGTCAGCAAATATACACATACACTGACTTCACATGTAAGCAAGGATGTTTTTACTCACGGACAGCAAGCAGAGATCTCGATTTTATACACAACTCATAGTAGGTCATATTTTACTATACAACAAATAAGTTGCATTTATATAAAGCTGGATAACCTCTTTACTAACTACCCACTTCTTTAGTCCAGTGGCAAGTACTAATTTTTACTTATTTAGTTTTTAGTGGCTAAAACTGCCAAATATACCATAAATATATGTATGTCGTCAGGTTTTACGCGGTATAGATAAGGAAATATTTTAGAGTTGGTTCATGGTCTCATATGTCTTATTCACTTACCAGAATACAGCTTTATAATACTAGGCATCTAATACTCCCCTAAAATCACATACAGTACTTATAAATTGTTGGGGGAGGGGCATTATAGCCAGGAACGGTTTACAGTAGTCATATAGTCCTTGGAAACCTGGTTTTCCAGCCCGAATCCTTCCATATTTTCCAACTGAAGATCTCATTAAAAAGTGGACAACAACTTGTGCTGGAGCTAACATAAGTAATATAAAGCTATGGACTTTTTATAGACATCTACCTTGTAAAACAGAAGGGTCCAGGACAGCTGACAACTACTTTAAGGAGGTGTATAAGGTTACAAAAGAGGGCCCCTAATTTACGAAAATAATACCACTCGACGTTGTCGGGTATTGCAGTTCTGCTCCATTCAAGTCTATGAGGCTGAACTGCAATACCACACATCACTCATGGACAAGCGTGACGTTTCTGGCAATGAGTTCAATTCTGTTTTCTGGATTCTCATACAACCCAGGGGTTGCAAGATCTTCAGCCATGTTTCCAGTCATTTCAGCTAACCATTGTTCCAATAATCATGGATGATTGTTCTCAGTTACTGATGGCAGACTCCTCTGCCAAAGATGCGAACGGCAAGATTGGAAAATTTGGCTGTTAGTCAGAAATGACACGTGTATGGTATGGTGGGGCGGATTCAGACGATCATTTGCTATTTTACTCAAGGAACAGGGGGTCTTGCTTAATGCTGTCGGGATCGTTAGAACAAATGTCCCCCTAGACACACATTATCGGCTACAGCATGACTGATCACCACCTCATGTGTATGGCCGGCTTTAAGGAAACAATGGAGACAAAGTGAGGAAATCCAGTTGAAAAGCTGTCATGGCATCCGTAGGCATGAAAACCAAGTCTCCATCTGGCATGTTTTATCTAGTATTTAAGAGCACATTTTATGGCACTGGATATTGCAGCCAAAGTGATATGTGTGGAAGAAAAACTTGCTGTGAGATGGTATAAGGCCAAAGCACAAGAAGGTAATGGTAAGGCAGCGATATTACACATATATTCAGAATTATAGCGGAGATGATTTACTGTCTTAAAACCAGATCCGTAGGTATGAAAACCAACTCTTCACCTGGCATGCTTTATCTTTTTGTTTGAAGCCTGAAATGTGGCAAAAGGTTGAAAAGTTCCAGGGGGCCGAATACTTTCGCATGGCACTGTATGTACATATATATATATATATATATCTCCTATACATACTGTGGTGCATACCAGCTAGATTGTAGGTAGGTATGAAAACCAACTCTTCACCTGGCATGCTTTATCTAGTATTTATGGGCACATTTTGTGGCACTGGATACTGGAGCCAAAGTCATATGTATGGAAGAAAAACTTGCTGTTAGAAGGCATAAGGCCAAAGCACAGTAAAGTAGCGATATTACACAAATATTCAGATCTTAGTGGAGATGATTTACTGTCTTAAAACCAGATCTGTAAGCATGAAAACCAACTCTCCACCCGGCATATTTTATCTGGTAGTTATGGGCACGTTTTATGGCAAAATGATATGTGTGGTAGAAAAACTTGCTGTGAAAAGGTATAAGGCCAAAGCACAGTTAGGGTATGGTAAGGCAGTGAATACACAAATATTCAGATCACAACGGAGATGATTTACTGTCTTAAACCCAGATTGTCAGCTTTAACCTGATCATCATACGTGTATGAGAGTAAAGGAGAAATATTACATTCTGAAGTTTAGTAAGTTAGTCTTTGTCAAAATTAGCTTTCTAAGCAATACCTTCTGACTAAGCTTCAGCCTAGTTAGCTCATGTACAACTATTACTTCATTTTACTGTCACTGTATTTCACTTGCAACTAATCCCTCTGCAATATCTTCCCTTCTAAAGTGGGGGCTGCAATATGTAACAGACTCCTTTTGGCAGCCGAGATACTAAAAGATACAAAAAACACACGTACATAAAACCCTTCAAACACCTTATAAAGCGAACACTGCCTATGACAACTCATGATATATCCATTACAACATATAGATGTGATGCTCTAGAGCCAGCAAGAGATAACATGTTCTTATATATTAAATGTTAACTACACATGCACCTTTATGACTTACACTTAAAATAAAACAGTTTTCCGGAAACTGTCCTACTAAAGAAATATATCTAGAATGCAAAACTATGATGATTTTGACATAATAACCTTGTAATCGTACTGTGATGCACTGCATCTAACAGTGTAGTCAAATGCTGGTGACAGTGAGATAACGGCAGCAACATAATATTCATTGTAAGTAGTGTGTACTGTCTAAATCTTACATTTCTGCACATTAAAGACATATCAAGAGTCACCTTGGATTGTTGCACAATATTACAGTTTTTTTATGCAAGTGTCTAATGGAGGATATGTCACCGTTCCTGACTTTTATACCTCAGGAAATTTTGGAGGACCATTTCCTAGAACTCCGCCTTGTGCTGTACACTGACAACTGGGCGCTACTATTCCTCTTTTCAAAGGGGTGTGTACCTATGCAGTCAGCACTGATTGGACAGTATCAGACTGTGTATGAACACCCCCCCAGCTGGTAACACATCATTCATTCTAGGAGGAACAAGAAAGGAACAGAACAACATAGAGTTCTAGGAAAAGCTGCTCCAGAATTTCATGTGCAAGGCACGCATTTACTAAAACAGACAAGTCAGGAGAGCAGACAGGTCCATTTTAAAAGAACACTACTCGTAAACCATTATGTTATGTCTAGTACAGGGCTCGAGGAGGTGGTGCATGGGATTTACAGAAAATACTTATGACATGCCCTACCCTTCCCGGTCTGCACTAGGCATAACACAGGGTATGTTTTACCTGGAGTGTTACTTTAAGGGTCCATTCATACATCCGCATGCGGACCGAAAATAGGGGAGTGTGCATGGACCCCAAGTCCAAGGTTACAATTAATGCAATACTGACATCATAATATAACCAGTGATTATACGCAATGGCACAAAAACTCATTGTTTATAAGAATATTATATCCATATAAACTAGTCCTATGGGAAGGGATTCCAGAAGCCCATCCATTTCAGCAGATGTGACACCTTCTGGTCCTCTACTGGCAACCATACACTAATGCCAATGGCACTTGGAAATTTTTGAAATGTTGAAATGGTCTTCCATGTGTGGACAATGTTTACTTTTACACCACACTGGTTAACACACGTTATAAGGAAGATGTCTCCAGGACAGGTTCCCTTTAGATTAGAACATCTGTAGGATAGTCTCAAAGGTGCAGTTCTGGCAAGCTGACGATCAAGAGCGCAGCCATTACATACACTGGATTGGATTGGAAGTCTCTCAATAGACCTTAAATGGGATTCCCGCAATTGATATTTATCTTCCATTCATAGGACAGGGGATACATGTCTGATCACTGGAGGCCACACTCCAGCTGGGACCCCAACCGATTGCTAGAAAAGGGTTCCTGAGTCCTCTGATTGAATGGAGCAGCAGTCTCTGCCACTGCAAGTCTATGGAACTGAGACAACCGAGTACAGCGCTTATACTGTCTAGTGACATCACCAGTGATGCACGCGATTGATTTTATCAGTACTTATTGATCTCTAGATTGGAAAATAGAAGTTAAAATAAGTCACACACTAGAACAGCTGCTTATAAAACTAGGAGTCACTGTCTTAAAAAATACATCATATATACATCATATGAAAGACTCCACTTCCAAATATATTACAAAATAACAGTACAGCTGAGGACACGCTCTAACTCGGGACATTTACATTTGTGAGAGGGGTTGCTGTGTACTAAATGGACAAACCCAAATTTCAGTGCCAAATAATTCTACGAACACGACGTCCTCTTTCTGTTCACTCTTTTTCCATGATTATAAAAAAAAAACCCGTTTAATAAAAATTCAAAAATGACACAGGCACAAAGCTTCTGTCAATCAGTACTGTCCATGGACAATGGCGTCATCTCATGTGTAACCAATCATTACAGTCTCCAACGCTGTCCACTGCTCCACACTTTCGTCATCAGAAGCCCACTGACACGGTTGATCCAAGACATCTGAATATTACGAAGCTGATTCCATGGAGATCTTCATTTCATCACATCTTGGCTACCAGTATCCACTGTATAAGTGTTCGGTAGCACAAAATGCCCAACAGAGGGAGATTCCATCTCTAAAAGAGTACACAACTCTGACAGGTATGATACTGAGTGCAAAACTAGCCACTGCCGAGCAAAAATACATCTAAAAATCTGCATCATCGTCATTGTTGTTGTCATCATCATTGTCATAGCTGATGATCCCCTGAAGGTCATTACTGATGCGCTTATACACAAAATGAAAGACTTGGAGGTTTGGTCGACTGTGGAGCTCGGCTTTGATCTTCTGTGGGTAGGTGTCTTCGCTCAGTTGCTGCCAGGTGTCGTCAATGTAAAGGAAGAGGCCATAATTCTCTGGATCCTTTACGTTGAACCTCTGGGCACACATCTGGCACAAGTCATCTGTAGTGGTATAGGGTTTAACGATAAGAGTCTTGCCTGTGCACCCATTGTCCACCTCCTGCAGCGCCACCCTCAGGTAGTTCTGTAAAAACAAGGACAATGTCAATGACTAGAAATCACACCATAGATGTAAAGGGAACCGAACACATTAAACATGCAGTCCTGCAGGCAGCATTTTATAGAGCTAGAGGAGCTGAGCAGATTGATATATGGTTTTGTGGGAAAAAATTCAGTATAACTTGTATTTTATTCATTTATATCTCTGCTCTTTTTGGGCTTAGGAGTCCAGTGGGCGGTATTATTCAGTGATTGACAACTATAGACTGTCATGGGGGGAAAGCTGTCAATCACTGGACTCCTAAGCCTAAAAAAGAGCAGAGATATCAATGAATAAGTTACAAGTTATACTGAAACGTTTCCCACAAACTGTACATCAATCTGCTCAGCTCCTCCTGCTCTATAACAGGTTCCCATTGATAAGCATTCTTTCTATAAAATAGTATAAGGAGTTGTATATTATAATAACTGAAAATATAATGATGGATTTATGACTTAGTACATGGGAATATGTCTATTAAGGTTTTTGGTCATCCATGTCCTAGTCTGATAACTGATGGTGGTGATAGATGGAAGACATGATGGTACCACCAAAGGAGCACAACATGTTTGGAAATGCTAGAAATATGTATACTTGGTTTACTTTTATAGGTGACTAATTTAGGACATTTATAAATTAAACCCTGGCACTGTACATAAGGATATGGCCTGCAAGATGTCATACACCATACCTGAAAGTCATCAATGGATGGAATGGTCCTATTTGTAGTCCTCCTCTTGTGCCACTGTTTTAATGTATCTCTGGTCTCTGAATTTAGTAACCGTGAGGCTTGTTCCTCCTGGAAATTCTTGATCAAGGACAAGGCTCCATAGGCACTTGTCAAGTAGTAGCCTCCTAGAAGTGAATCAATTTAGGACCTATGTTAGAAGCATACATTCACAGCTAATAGAAACATGTATAGTAGTCTAATAATGCTTGTACCTGGACAAATCCTTACAACATTTGGGGCCACATAATTTGAGGGCCACATTGTCACATTGTAAAAAAGTATGACTATCTATAATCACCTTCTTCGATAAGCCTTTACAACTGTTTAACAGGGGGTTCTTTGCTTTCGACAATTCCCATTGGTTAGGTGGGCCCCTTGGAAAGATCAGAAGTTCCCCCCGTTAGGACCCCTGGTGATCAGCTGAAATCTGTTGGGGAACCGGGCATTAAGCGTACAATTCCCCTGCTTTGTCTCCACAGGGGATATTAATTATAACATAGTGCTCATTCAAATGAATAGGTTGTCTGTGTAATGAAGGACAGGACGGGTCCTCCAGAGGGAGAGACACTCTTGGTAACCACTCTCTGTTCTGTGAAGAAACCCTGCAGGGGAATTCCGAGTTAAGAGGGGAGTTCTTTGTACAAGACCCATATTTCTAGGCCAGAACAGACAGGGAGGGCCGTGCCGAGATCAGCAGTGACGCAGGTGCCGGGGAGCAGGGTAGGTATAATCTATATGAGGGTCCCGGGCATTTGGGGGCACATTCGATAACCCCTTTAACAAAAACTAGCGGGGAATATTGCGGCATCTGCACTGGAGCAGTGGGGACTGAAGAGTCGAGCAGTGTTTTTTTAATGACATTTGCTGCTTATTATTTTTATTTTTTTTTCAGAAATGAGAACCCATTTAACGCTTTAGGAGACAATACAGGACAGGTACATTAGGACACGTCTCTAAAAGGTGTAATTGTGACAACAGTTTTCTACAATTATTATATAGTACAATTATTATCACATGGGCTGTACTGTTTTTGTAGATTATTTTGGCCTGAAAATATTACTATATAAATCTATACATCTGTCTGATGTTGCTTTGTTATCTCGTGATGCCAGACCAGGAATATTGTCTCCATGACAGAGAAGAGCTTCTATTTCTAGGCTTTGATTAGACAAGACCAGGAAGCAGGCGGGGGCTTCCCCGGGTTATCGGAGACGCACTGTACAACTCACTCAGCAGGATGGAACAATTTAGTTTAACCAGACCATAATTACATAGGAATTCTGCAGTGGAAAAATCGTGCTGTACGAAAAATAGTACTGGGCAGAGAAAAAACTTGTATAGAATAGTCGTCCTCTTCAGGAAAGGGGTGAAGGCCAATATTAGTATTATATATCATTACTGAAGTTACTAAACCACTTTCCGAATTACCCAGCACATAAAGTATCTCCATTATTTACATATTACACAGCAATGGAAGATGACTTCACTCTTGATATATTGCCAGGTATAACCAGCATAAACAGTATTTATTGCACTATAGGACTCACTTTTTAGCAGGAAAAAAAGCTTGTTTAAAAGTGCCTGCGTCTTATAGTCATGGTGGTCCAGTTTTAGTTAGTAAAAAATATTTATTTTGTAATTATAGCTGAAAAATACTGTAATTCCATAGTTTACCAAGGCAGAAATGACCTGACATTGTGGGGAATGATTAAAGAAGAACTCCCGACAAAAATTTTATTCCATGTCCTGCTAGAAATGTACATGATGTAATCTGTAGTGAATGTCATTTTCTTACCAGTATTTGAATTTTTGACTTATATCATCCTAAAGTTTCTTATCTGTGTCATGTGACTAGGAATTAGACCCACCAACTCACACAGAGACTTGTGTGTGGACAGGAAGTCTAATTCTCTATGTATTCCAATGAGACTGAAAGTGAGGCTCCCATAGGAATGAATAGAGCAGTTACTGGCTTTCTGTCCTGGGTCAGTTGGAGGTCAGGGAGTTGGTCACATGACCCTGCTACAATAAGAAGAGAGGTTTTTACTCACAGAAACAGTCACTGATAAGAAAATGACAATCACTACAGATTATATCATGCACCTCTCTAACAGGTCAGAGAATAAACATTTTTGCGGAAATTCTTCTTTAAAATAACCTCAAAGAGGAGCTGTGACCATTCAGGAAGTCTAACACTGGCAGCACTGACTGGATAGTAGCAGACACTGCAGAAACACTCCCCCAACGGGTAACACCCATCTGGACCTTCATTGCAAACTGGTAGTAATACATTCATAACTTCTAGTAGGAATAATATAAGAATAGCACAACATAGAGTCATAAGAATAAATGCTACAGACATGTCAGGAGAGGTGACAGGTCTTCTTTAAGAACATATTATCATGACAATTATTTGTCCACACACCAATACATACATAGCCATATTTTACCTTCTCCATGTAGCAGTGATGGGTCCAGCAATTCCATCATATATTCAATTTCAGTGTCAATTTCCAGCATTTCACACTGAGCAATGACATAAGTTAGTACTGGCAAAAAGTCATCTGCGCCGTACATCCTCCCTGACAGACACAGAAAAAGAATGATTTCTATACATTAGACAAATTACATCATTACTTGAAATAAGTGAAAAAAGGCACAAAAATACGACATATAGTATTAATAAATAAGGACAGGAATATAAAGCAAAGACAAGTGATAAAACAAAAGTTACTCCCAGCAAATACAATATTCTCCTATTGCTTTGTTAAATCTCATTTTTAGACTGAGGCTTCACCTGTTCTAAGAAAAAGTCCAAGTGTTGTCCATATCTAATAAAACCTGACGTGGGACAATATCAGCTGTTAATACTAGAAAATATTATGCAACTCAAAATTACTACAAGATAAGTATTGCAAAACGCACATGTTTTTTATATTGATTTTAGCTGTAAAACCGTTTTTTAGCATGTAAGTGATTTCCAATTCTGTATAGAATAAACTGGTGGTATATAACTAGGACCAGGCCGTCAGTCATAAAATAAGGGCAGCACATTATGAAGTAGGATACTTTGATCTGAAAAATTTCCTTCCTGTGCCTGTTTTATATATCAACGGAACTAAAGGGAAATGGGATCATCTGCGGCAGATCTGTACCTGAGTTATTCTCCATGCACGTATAAATCAGCTTGCAGATTCTCAGTAACAGCATCACTTTCTTCTCTGGAGAATACATTTTCTGCATGGTAGAGAACTTGACTCTGATCTTTTCCACATCTACTGCCTCGGGGGTTGGGGTCAAAACTCCAAGTTCCTGAGGAGTCCTCTTCTTTACTAGTAACAGGTTTTCCTTCAGCTGGCTCCAGGACCCATCTGCCATACGGAAGTTCTTCAGCATGTTTTCTATGTGGCCTTTCAGGGGCTTTAAGATACATTTGTGCATGGCCTTCTCCAGGACCACATCTGAAATAATAATTGAAGCAGGACAATGAAGAGAACAGACATAGAAAACCAAACAATGTATATACTGCAGCAGACAAGTCAACGGGATTACCAGATAATCATTCTAGATTCTAGACCTTCACCACAACTTGTCTTATTTTGCATTTTTATATCATTCATAACCGTGTCCTTATCCAATCTAATGTGTATGGTCATCCAACACCAATAAATCAAACCTATGTAATAATCTAATGGTCGCTGTATCTACTAAACAGCACATGACCATTACCAGATACATTGTCAATGAATATAGTTGTCTTCCACCACAATGTGTTCATGACCAGAAGCCTAACGACCTCTGTTATATACATGATAAGCTGCTCTCAGCAGATAGTGTCCGAAATAGCAATATCCTATTAGGAACCATCCCTCATATCAAGTAACACCATGGCGTTCCTCCAATAATAACACACTTCAGGAGGAATTCTAGGAGTGCTGTCATGTCCCACCGTTTCTGGAAAAACTGACAGTAATATTGGCCAGCCCTTCTTTAGTATTACTTATACTTATGGACAAAGGCCATTAGGATGGAGCTGACTGCTTGAAGATAGATCATCTCTATCTAAAGTCTACATAACTCACTGAGCAGCTCCAGAAACACATGTCCATAGTAATCTTCTACTGATCCTTAGTGAGAGCCTGAATTATAGACCAGAGCAGCATTCACAATTCTGCTGGTTGTTCTCAAACTTCTCAACAGACACATCTAGAGAACTTTAGCTGAGCTACTATGATACAAAGAGAGAACGCATTTCAAATCGGGTTGTGAACAGTTCTATCTATCGAATGTGTATGGTCGACTTTGGACAGTCATTCAGCTCTAATGTTATTCAAGATTCCTTGCAGTTGTCAGTCTACCAAACAACCAAATGTCCTAAGTCTTCCCTATTACATAAATGCATTCCACTTGACAGAACGATCATCATGTATCATAGTCATTGCTGATATTCACTCAGGAAATCTATACTATGAAGTGAATTCTCTACATCAATTGCCCAGTCATAATGTGCCCACCTCTGCTCATATGTTGGCCTCTGTACTAAGAATAGGTATTAGGACTGATGAGTGGTGTGCAACAGATAAGCAATGCTGAAAGATAGAAACTATGAAACGGCCAATGTTCTGCATTCCTGGTGATGCACATACTTGCCAGCTATGAAAATACCAAAAATAAACCCAGCATTACAATGGAGACTTCCAAGAACTGCTCCTGATAAATGACAGCGTCCTATGAATTTACCACACATATAAGTCAGCCTAAGAAATGTGTGTCTGATTTACGACCTGATGTTTGGCATGTAATTGGATGTTCTCCTAAATCATAAATTTAAATACTTCACCTTACGGTACAACCGGGCCATGTGACGGATGAATGTGACATCATATGGCCTAAAAAGAGGCTGCAGTGCTCAATGGAGAACCACAACATCTTCAAACAGCTTATCGGCGGGAGCCCTGATAGTTGGACCTCCACTGACCAAGGATGGTTCTCCCGAAAAACCCCTTTAATAATGAGCTCCTTGGATTACAGGTATTCCCCATTTAATGAATAAGTTGTATTGGATTGAGCGCTGTATCTTTTCCTAGTTTCTAAGTGAACACCAGTTTGGCTCGGAGATCAGATCTTGGAGACCACAGTTTTTGGAGCAGGCATGCTTGCTTATACACAATGGGCCTCATTTATCAAAACTGTCTAAAAGAAAAAGAGCCAGGACACATGTAAGACGTAGAAGATGAATATTAGCCTGTTTTAATATTTATAATGTGCCTGTCCTTTCAGGAGATGACATGTATATTTATCAGTGACATTCAGGCCGGGTGCCTACTCAGCTGGCGTCCCCCTCCCTAGATCACACACAAAGAGGAATTACAATATCTCGCACAGCAACAGAATAACAATGATGTCACCGAACACTGAGACCCTTTATAGAGCCGCCTTACGGACTGTAAATCCACTGTAAGCAGTCCTTTCACTCTTGTTCTACAACTTCATAAATAATGATGATTATTGTGATTTATTTATTCTGAAGAGGTTCCAGGAGACCCGGAGATTACAAGGCAGAAGACAAACTACAAAGATGGCCACTCGTGTTAACCAGTCAGGACTGGACAACCAACTAATGTGTGTGGATTTCAACATGACTGAACAAGACTGTTCTCGGGGTGATAAGCTGCTCCTAGAGGCTTTGACAGCTTTCTCCCCTCTCCCCTTTCAGAACACTTGCACACCATGTCGAGGCTGGGATGCATGTGCATGGAGGGGTTGGGAGAAACGACTGTCAGCTGAATGTACGTATGTAATCCAAAATGTATGGCCAGCTTTATGATCCTATTACATGGGCTGATGTTTTAGGAAATTGGCGGGAACTAAACCAAACGTTCCCAATAATTGCCTGATCGTCAGCTAAGAAGAAGCCGCATTTACATGTAGCAGTCACCTCCACTGTATGGTGACAAGCAATCACTATAGTGATCGATTTTCCTCATAGGGAATCATCATTTTTGGGCAGCAGATCCCTGTTTACACAGGACAATCTGCTGCCCAGAAACAATGACTTTAGGTGCTGGTCCAAAGACACAATCATCCATTGAAGGATCTGAGTGATCTCCAGGCATCTTTTACAAAGGCCAATTATCAGGAATGAACGCTTCTACAAACATTTATCCCCAATAATTGGCCTGATTATTGGTCCATGTAAAAGGACATATGG
This sequence comes from Rhinella marina, assembly GCA_900303285.1. NCBI lineage: Eukaryota > Metazoa > Chordata > Amphibia > Anura > Bufonidae > Rhinella > Rhinella marina. The sequence continues at coordinate 571,763 of ONZH01025655.1, read as the reverse complement.
GGGAAATGTATCATTCCCTTTGATCCTCTTTTTGGCGTAGAAAAGTTGTGAAACCATTGGGTTTGCAACTTTTCAATGCACTTGTGACTTTTCTAGTTGCAATCTGAATTTTACAATGCCCTTGCTAAGTCTACGAATAAGGGTATGGAGAGGGCAGAGTGAGTGTGGGACCATCGGCCCCAGTTAATTCATCATTACTTATCCTAGAAACTGGCGTAAATAATGACTGAAGTCTATAGCAGCTCAGAGAGCCTGAGGAGGAAGTTATTACACTCCTCCTCGGCTGTGCACGGCCTATTGAGACCAAAGTAACAGAGGCCGACCGTAATAAATCAGGCCCATAGTCTCTGTTGATACTTACGTTATGCGCTGGTATTTTTGACTGCAGGAACAGAAACCTGACAGAACCCATTATACAGTAAGTCAATGAGATCCTTCAGGGTTCATTTGGATATAATTGGTTCTGTCTAGATGTCATGACTAGAGTTGAGCGAACGTGCTCGTAACAAGCACTGTACTGCTCGGATCCCCTGCGCTTGAATGGCCGCAGCCATCCGGATCCGTCCTCCTCACCCAACGATCCGGATGCCTGTGGCCATTCAAGCGCAGGGGATCCGAACAGTACAGTGCTCGTTACGAGCACGTTCGCTCAACTCTAGTCATGACGTTGGTGTGAACAGCTCATCATGGACATTCCCTAAAAGTAGAACTTTGCTAGAGCAAATTTTGTTGCAGAAATTTTCTGCAATTGAAAATCAGTTCCCTCCATCTGAATGGGGTTCTTTTGGTGGGAAGCACATGGATTTCTGGAGGCCTCATTCAGATGAATGGAATTTATTTTCAGATGCAGAAATTTTCTTCAATAACATCTGCCGCACGTGAAGACGTCCTATTCCTGTAATGAGTGAGAAGGTATGTGTACAGCATAAAGCTAAGTTACTTGACAAGAACCAGCGTCATCAGGTCGGAGGAGCTATATAGTACAGCCAGAGATCTCTGACACCATTGTGTTCATGTCACTCTCACAGAAGAACTTCCCTGGACTAAAGAGTAGCTTCATTCACTGCAATCAACCTGCTATACCTACGGAGTGACTACAGGACATTATGTAGTCCCGCCAGTCACCTCCAGCTCCCGCACTGCTGACTAGCACAATAGCTTCCTATTAAACTATGCTGATGCCAAAACCACACGGAGTTTCAAGCATTAGTCACAGGTTTCTGTCTGGATGATTGAGCAATGCAGCTTTGTTATGCAGACATAGGCAATGTGCAGAAGGTTTCATCTGAAGAAGCAAACATTTGATTTCACTAATGGGTTACAGCAGATGATGTGAAGTAAAGGTCCTTTTACACGGGCCGATTATCGGCTGAAAAATCGTTCCTAGGAACGCTAGTGCCGATAATCGGCCCGTGTAAAAGTGGCCCTAATCAGCCGACGAACGAGCAAAACGCTCGTTCGTCGGCTGATTGGATCTTTTGTAGAACCAAAAGATCCAATCTGTCGGGCGCACATCGCCCTGTGTAAACAGGCGATGTGCGCCTGACAGTATGGAGCTTCCCGGCCGCACGAGCGATACAGCGATCACTCGTGCGGCCCGGCGCTCGATTCGTCGGGCCGTGTAAAGGCTCCCTGCCCGAGCGCCGATATCGCTGATCGGCGCTCGGGCAGGGAGAATAATCGGCCCGTCTAAAAGGGCCTTAACATAACGTCCAGATCAATGAGACCATACCCTCTGTACTGCATAACAAGAACCACACGGAAACAGTAATGTTTAACCATATTATGTATTAAATGGGATGTCCAAGATCATTATTAAAAATCTTGGACAAGTCCCCCGAGTGTCTATACTCACCTCTTCTTCTGGTTATGTTCTCTGTGCCGCCTGTTCGGTCCTCCTGCCACTGCTTTTTTATACACCGCAGCAGTGATGTGCAGGTATACGGCACTTCGCCGCTGCAGCCAATCCCTTTCCTTATACTGCTGAGGCCAGTGATTGGCTGCAGCTCTCATATGCTTTATACCTGCATGTCACCGCTGCAGTCTGTAAACAAGTAGCGGCAGGAGGACTTGCATAAAAAAACCTGAATATGGAAACCCAGCCCATGAATTTGACCAGAATGAAATAAATAATACAGGGGTTAAAGGGGTATTCAGGCTTCACAGTATTGATGCAATGGGGAACTGCTTGCACCAGCACTTTGGCCTCTTCAAATAGCTGATCGCTCTCACCCTCTTGGCCTATCATGAGGACAATATCTGAAGCCAGAATACCCCTTTAATAATTTACAGTTGAACACTAATAAGAACAAATAGGACAAGCAAACTGAAAACTCAAATGACGTTGTCCAGATGCGAGCTCATCTGAAGTCCCGACTAAGTGCCTATTATGTAATCCTGACCCCACGCCAGATTTACTTCTTAACACCGGGGGTCAACTGCCAGTCATATGCAGACAAGTAGTACCAGGACATCCATGTTCTCACAGCTGCCAACAAATAGGGCACCACATACAGGGGCGGGCTACCAGAACATGAACCAAATACTCAGCCCCCTGCAGCCCACAAGTGGTTGGCTGAAAAAAAACACAGCTAATGGGTAGACATGCCACCCATGCAGCCAGAACAGCTCTACAGGGGCCCAGAAGGGGCCCTTTGCAGCTGTGGAGTAGATCAGTAGCAGAAGTGACCAGGCTGCAGTTCTAAGCTGAGATTGGGGCTCAGTGCTGAGACGGCATGGAGCTTAGAGGGTTCCTAGACATAACTCAGAAATGCCAAATCTGCCCCTGACCACTTAAAGGGCACCTGAGAGATAGATGTGGAAAACACTGTATGGAAAGGACTGTTGTAGTGCTACAATGTGCCTTAACTAATATATCAAAGCCTAAACACCACAAAGAAGCATCACCACTGACTCTTCTGAAGCGAAAAAGAAATAATATTATATAATAGACGGTACAATCCTCACAGGTCATCAGAAACATAATACTAAAGTGTTGTGTAAAGATGAGTTACATAAAGTGCTGGGTTTGGCACATAACTGAGACAGACAAAACAGACTCTCTACAATGGAGTTATGGAGTCTGTTCAATTTTTGTTCAGAAACCTGTTTTTTTACCTGACAATTCTGCATGCAGGACTTTTTTTGTCCGGTCTTTTTGACAGAATCTGCAATGGGGACCCTAAACGGAGCCTCCGAATGCAGATGTGAACAAGCCCTAACTTTTATAATAGGATGACTGTCACAAGGAGGGACTTTCCACGATTAGCCTACAGGTATACAAATATGTCTGGTTTCTAGGACCTGTGGGTGGAGGAATGAGACAACATATCAGGTTCATATTGGCTAGTAAAGCGTTGACTGTCACATGATACGATGGTGTATTCATCAGCACCGTCACGGGGACGATTTCTGGCGCTATGTAAATACCGTGGTTCAGTTTAGCGATATATTACAATGTCACATCGTCCATTTGATCCACTTTTGCTTCATAAAATTCTATGTTTATGCAAAGGCAGACGTGTTACCACAATGTAACAACTAGGGATGAGTAAACTTGTGCTTTCACAAGGTCCGGAGTATGTAAGAATTCCGTTATGGATTCTGTTACGAGGGACTATAACGTATGGTCCGTGATAGCGGAATCCATAACGGAATTCTTAGATAACCCAAACCTTGTACGCCAAACTTGAAAACACAAGTTCTCTCAACACTAATAACAACCTCTTACCGTCACTTGAACAGAATACAGGCTACTGTAAATGGTGATTGTATTCCGGTGACTGAATCTGCAATGTCCTGCAGCTTCGCACCCCCACGTATGAAGGGAGGGATGTCAATGACTTGGGAGTTTTACAGTTCCCTCATAATTAATAGAGTTTTAAAGGTGGAGTTTTAATTTGAATTCTATTTACAGTAATCCCTTGTATATATAATTAATACACTCCCTTTAAAGAACATCTGTCATCAGATTTCTACCTGGCTGACCTGTTACATGCGTGCTTGGCAGCTAAAGACATCTGTGTTGGCACCATGTTCATATGTGCCCGCATAGCTGAGAAATATGAAGTTTTAATATATGCAAATGAGCCTCTAGGAGCAACGGGGGCGTTACCATTACACCTAAATGCTCTGCTCTCTCTGTAACTGCCACAACCTCTGCACTTTGATTGACAGGACCAGGCAGTTTAAAGGGGTTCTTCCCCTGGATAGATCATCAGTATCTGATCGGCGGCGGTCCGACACCCGGGACCCCCACCAATCAGCTGTTTGAGAAGGCAGCGGCCCTGGCGGAGCGCCGTGGCCTTCTCTGTGTTTACCTCAGGCCCAGGGACGTCACGACTAGTATCACTGGCCTGTGCGGGGCTAAGCTCTGTTCAAACAGCTGATCGGCGGGGGTCCTGGGTGTGGGACCGCCGCCGATCAGATGCTGGTGATCTATCCAGGGGATAGATCATCAGTTTTACAGAACTACAGAACCCCTTTAAACATCATCACACCTGGCCCTGTCAAACAAAGTGCAGAGGGCACAGCAGTTGCAGAGAGAGCAGAGTCTCTAGGACTGATGAAATCCATTGTGGATGCAGCCAAAAAATTCCCATTCAGATGAATGGAACTAATTTACAGTCACTTCCGCAACAAATCTGCAGAGTGTGAATTTGTCCTAATGATTAACTGATAACTGAAACTTCTGCACATTCCAAAATTGTGTTAATTTAATACCTTTTTTATTGATTTCGCTCATCTGTCTATGGTGAAATCAGATAATAGACAAAGGTTTTGGTTAACAGACCTTCTCGAGGTCTACTGACTGCCCAGGTAGAAAGACATGAGGAAAGCATGGTAATGTGGTGAACCTGACTAGGTGGTGAGGCCTGTGCTTTCCCTATGTCTTATTATCAGTTGGTCTTATAAAACATTCACCTACTAACCGCACCTCCCTGATATAAGGAGTGCTGTGATTTTCCTCTTCTATTACGGCAAAGAAGGCATGGTAATTCAATGTGTGCCAGTCCTAACTGGAGTTTGGTCTTTCCCATCACTATCATGGAAGAGGCCATGTTGGTGGGTTGTGTAGCTACCTGCTATACCTGGGCTCTGTTCGCATGAAACCAGAAACCCTTTGAATATCTTGACTACCTTTCATGTTTTCTACTTTTTTGACGCGTTATTCTTTTACAAATGTTCCTAATACAATTGCTTGGATCTAATGTAGAGGAAGAGATTTGTTATATTGTATGGAAATATGGTAAATGCAATTTCCTAATCTATTGTCAATGGTTCACCAAAAGACACACTTAGGGCTCATGCACATGACCGTTGGCTGTTTTGTGGTCTGAGAATTGCGGATCCGCAAAACACGAATACCGGCTGCGGAACACAATGGCCGGCCCCTAATGCGGACAATAATAGGACGTGTTCTATTTTTTGCGGAACAGTCATGCACAAGGAGTTATTTCCATTTTTGTTTGCGGCCTGATTAAATTGAATGGTTCTGCATATGGGCCGGAAGAAAATGGAATGGACAAAAAAAACACATGTGTGCATGAGCCCTTACAGAAAGAGTTATTGCCTGGACCCTGCATAGTTCCACGTGGAATCCCATTGGTTTCTTACTACAGAGCCACAGGCTATTCACCACTTTATGGAGTCTCCACATGGAACAATCTATATAAAATCAGTGGCCCTTGGAGGTAATATGGGCAAGCAATGAACACCAGTTTATGGATCCGTAAGCACAGACCAGCTGTGGGCATGAAGCCTAGTCACTCCAGCAGCACTGGCATTTGCATCATTGCCCATGGAAACCAGTAGTATTTGGGAAGGGTCTACTTGCAACTAAAGCCAAAGATTGTAAAAACGCAACCAACAAAAGCAATGGAAAAGTAGCAAAAATAATTCCAACTAGATATACAAGATGCTACAAAAACACCCGTGTCCATGTCCGGATTTTGGTCCAGAAAAAATAAGTCTGCAAAATACAGATAAGTGGACATTCACCATTTTTCTCACTCTCATCTTCAATAAGGGCTATTGTTTTTACCAATATGGACCTGCTCTATATTTTGCAGAAGGGCCACAAGGATCTCCCACCTATATGGATGTCTGCATAGAAATAAGGGCTCAAGCACACAAACATGCGGACAAAGATGCGGACAGAACTCCACGTGCTGTACGCATCCATTGCTCCGCTGCGTGGGGCCACAAAAAAAAAAAAAAAAAAAAAAAAATAGAACACGTCCTATTCTTGCCCGTTTTGCGGACCAGAATAGGCATTTCTATTATGGGCAACCCGTTCTGTAAATTGCGGAACGCACACAAGCGGCATCCATGTTTAGCAAAACGTTGTGGTTGTGTGCATGAGCCCTAAATGTGGAAAAAATGCAGATGTGTGTATGAATCGTAAATAACCGGTGGACACCAATGCCAGCCACCTGGTAGTTCCTATTTGACCAGCTAGAGGGGATGGTTGGCACTTCCAGGTAGGTAGCATGGCAAGAAAGAGATGATCGTCTGTTCACATGATTAGTCTGACATGAGATCTACCATTAGAGAAGTAATCCCTCTTAGGACAAGCTGGTGCTCGGCACTAACTACTGCCGCAGTCGAAGAATGCCCATGATTCATCTGCACCCTCCTACAGACCTTCGATAGGCTTCTACCATACGTTTTTGTGTTTCGCAGAGGCCCCAGCATAGAAGGGGTTAAGCTGCATGCAGACAAGCAAAGACTTAGCAGAAAGCAATTTTAATAAGCATTGCTTGTGCCAAGCCTGGGATTGAGTTTCCAGAATTTTTACTTCCACATGAAAATCTGAATTCAAGGGAATGAGTAGCTTGGCAAGATACCTTCCTGGCAGCATCCAAGGAAAAAAAAAAGGGACGGGCTAAGCAGAAGAAATTCCTAAGGGTAGCAAGGGGTGCAGGTCCTGGCATATGTTAACCTCTTGATTACTAGAGCACATTTAACAGCAAAAACGAAAACAGTCCGTATATAATATTAAAACATCTTTAGTGCATCACACAAGTATAATGTTACAGTACAAGATCTTGAGTATATGTGCTATACTCATCACTGACCCAATGTTACACAACGGACAAGCCATAGATCAAACGCCCCGGACAGATGCATAAGTACATGCAGCAAGTGGTTTCTGTTACTGGATCCTTTTCATGTTTCCTAAACCCCCCCACCGGATGACGTTCCTTTTACTTAGGCCGTGCCTTTAAATGGATAAACAAAAACATCTGGGGCAGCGCCTGTGTGGAGGCACTGTGCAATACCGGAGTATTTCATAGGGTGTATATGGGATTTGAGACACGGAGTGTGATGCGTTAACCACAGCTGGATATGTACTAGTGATCCATGAGCCATGGTCCAAAGTTACATAAGGAAATATCAGTATGAGTAATAAGTACCAGAACATGGCCGTCATAGGGGTCCTAACCGGTTGTGTAATGCAGGCAGTAGGCTATGTCATGAAATAACAGACTTGTCTCACCTATTTGATCTTCTGGGATCAGGGATTCAATCGGAGGGTCCAGTTCGGAGCTCTGTGCCAAGTAATTCTTAACCTGTGTCATAAACTGTCGGACGGTGTGCAACATATCCGTGCTGGAGACGTGGCAGTCCTTGTTCTCCTGGAGAAAACTGATGTAATCCTGTACGAGACACCCGAAATAAGTGCACTTGTCCCTAGACATGGCTGCTATCTTCTTAACCATCTTCTTCTCTGGTGTCACCAAGGAACTGAAGACGCCACTCACTTTACGCAAGTGAGTTTTCACAATTTTAGAGAGTCCCAAAGAGGTGGCCCTTTTATTTTTGGACTTTATCGGCGGCGCCATGCTCTCCTGATCGCTTTCTTCTTCACAATCCTCCAAACTGTCGCCTTCGTAAAAAGGGGGCACCATGCGGTCGTACTCAAAGGAGTCTGATGACGAGGTGGAGATGCTCATGTCGCTCAGGCGCTGCATACGTAACGTGCCTTGCCCAGGTGAGTTGCTGATCTGACCCACGTTCATGTTCTGCATTGGTTTCTGAGGTGGAGATTCTTCAGGCTGGGAGTCAAATGAAGATCTACAGGAACTATTAAGCGATGGGCTCTGGTCGCTGCTTTGCCACCTGTTAAGGGTAGCTTGTTTCTTCAAGCGAGGAGGGGGGATAGGGGTAGCAATTTTAGGAGAGTCCAAGTTCCCGTGCCGATTATTAATAAGTGTTTCTGGCATGCTTGGCTCTGACTGTACAGCTCTGGACAGCTGAAGGTTTGTGCGATGACTGTTAATGGAAGGGGGAGGGGGCCTGGGAGGTGGTGATTTCGCCCTCTCTATGCCATTTGTTTCTTGGGTTCTTATGCTGTCCCTCTTCAAGCTTCCTCCTGCGTCCTGGCTGTGCACTTTTAAGAAGAGAGGATTAATGAAACACAGAGCGCCGTTGCTCTGGCTACATTCCAGTTCTGAGGGTGTTCTGGTGCGGAGAGAATGCACTCCATTTATAAGAGGTAGATGATGTGACTGCCTCTTGACGCTGCCTTGGGGGAGAGGCTTGAGAGAAGGTGGAGGATATTTTGGTCTGATGTTTACAGAAGATTTCCAAAAGTCTTGGAAGGAAAAAAAAAAGAAACACATGAAAAACTCATTGTGTGAACAGAACATGTGCTCAAATGCATGCATTTAGTAGAATCAAGAACTTTTACAACTTTCACTTTATTGGCAGCTTTATAGCAAAAGGGATCAATCTAATGGGATGTGCTACAAGAAGACAAACCACATAGTCTGGCTGGCACAAGGAGACTGGCACATTATGATATTTAGTGGATTATTCATTGGGTTTAGGCTTCACACTACAAACTCACATTGCAGAGATGGAAAATTGCAGCCATTTTATTGTCCCTGGACTAAAAATCCAAATCGTGAAGTATCAGGATCTGTATTATGAACAGCCATGAAAATGAAAGGTTTTGTGGCACAGGATTGGAGATAATTAACTGATTGTGGGTGTCCGACTGCTGAGATCCCCTTCAGTCCTGAGAAGAGAACGGCAGTCCCATGTTCCCTGCTGCTCCATTCATTCAGATACTACTGCCGTAGACAGCCGAGTACTATCAGGCCAAGAACATGGGACCTTGGTTCTCGAGATCAGTGGGGGTCCCAGCGGACAGACCCCCACCAGTCAGTTATTCCTACGGATAGGGCATAACTTTGACAGAAACCCTTTAAATAAATAATTCATAATCTTGTATACTTTATATTAGATAAGATCTATTCTTTATCGTCACTTATAGCATTTTCTACGCTAATAATAATGATTGTTTTATCATTTCATATTTTTCATGTTCTTTCTCCTATGAGAGTCATTGGCCTCAATTTACAAATGTCTCCACTAGTAGCGACGCCTGTGCAGTCACAGTTCCTGAGCAGAAGCAGAACATGTGCCTTTGCTCTATCAATTAAAGCGGCTGCGCAGGCAGGAAATTGTCAGGGTGGACTTAGTGTCCGACTGCGTCAATCTAGCGGCAGAGGGGCGCCTCTTCATCTGCGGGGACATCCAACCACAGGTGGACAAGCCCTGCTGATGAGAGCTCCTGAGCAGAAGCAGAACCTATGCCCTTGCTCTGTTAATCGAAGCGGCTGCGCAGGCAGGAAATTGTCAGGGCCGGGCTTAGTGCCCGCGTTAATATAGCAGCAGATGGGCGCTTCTTCACCTGCGGGAACAGCCAACCACAGGTGAACAAGCCCTGCTGATGAGATAAATCGATTGCTTGGAATCGATTTGCTCATCTCTATCATGGATGCATGTGAAAATCAGCGCACGGCCAAGGTGAAGGCACGATGCAGACAACGAGCACACATGAAATTTTACAACAGGTTAGGTCAGTTTTTAAAAATAATTGTTAGGGTGCCTTCACATGTGGCAGATATAGATATGCTTTACTGCAGCAAAGATAGAGCTCCCAAATGGAGGGTGCATCAGCCAAAGAGGTTCTACCTCTAGATCATATCAGAGTGTAGTTTAGTAAGCCTGTACGTATATTGTGTATGGGTGTATCATTCCCTAGAAGCAATGCTTCAACCAGGATGTTGTAAGGAGCCACAATATGCCTGTGTGCACAGGGCCTTAGATACTAGGCAGTTCATAAATGATCAGCTCCACATCCTCCTGTATATCACATTACCCCATGATGCAATAGGGATGAATATTGTAGAGTGTATACATACCTGACCAAGCTAAAGAACGGCTTTCATGAACCACATTTCAGGACAAGCGATTGTTCTTGCAAGGAAGCGAAAAGTATTTTGCAGAAAGGGCAGGCAAGGCAAAAGAAAAAAGCTGAAAGCTCCTCTTCTTCACCAGTCTCTTAAGACAGCCTCAGCCCAGGTCATCAGCTGCTCAGCTTTTCTTCCCTCTCTGCGCCTGTAAACACACAGCTGCATGCGTGTGGATTGCAAAACTTGGAATCTGGCATAGTGCGTGGTCAGAAGAATGACACGCTGTGTGCTTTTAAAGATTATAACAATGAGTAACAGGAAGCTCTGCTAGGAAACCTAACATATGTCTGGCCTACTTGTAGGAGGCCCAACACTGGGCCAGAAGAGCAGGAAAGACGAGCGCGCTCACATGTTTATCGTATGCGGGCCAAGTAGTTTGACAGAAAATCCGCTATTTGTAAGCTTCTATAGTTAGCTTCGATATGGATATATGTTTAATTATAGAAAACAGCTTCTAAATCCAATAGAAAGTTTGGAAAATGAAAGCTGCAGAGGAGCATTCCCAAACATATGGCAGTGATTTTTTTAAAAGTCAGAGGCACTGCTGTAACATCTAACTACAGCAGAGGGCATCAGATCCTTGGTCAGGGCAGCCAGGGAAGAAGATTCAGTCTGTACAGGAAGTGGGCAGGGAATACTGTTCCAGTGTGTGCAGATATGGCCTTGGTTAATTGCATCCTACACTTTACAAATTACCAAACTACTGCAAGAGAAAAGTGGAGCAGTGAGAAACACATCAGGTTGCTTCTTTCTTTTCTGAAAAATAAAATCTGGAATTGGATTGTAACTTGGCAACTGGTCCACTTTTCCCTTGCATTAGATGAATAAATCTCCCCCACAGTGTAAAAGTCGATCAGCCAAGGTTCACACCCTATGGATAAATTTATGCCTATAAGAATGCGCTGAATTTTCAAACCCACATCTACCACTGTTTGACAAGATGCTTCAATCATCATGTTGGGGTTATCCAACTCCTATTATACCCCCCAAAATTCCTGGACACCTCATACAGGTTTTTGTCCGGCCGCCTCTTGGCTTGTTTGCCGTACTGCGGCTGGACCTCTGGCCAGCTCCTATTATAGTGAATGGGGCCGGATCATACAGTGCCTTGCGAAAGTATTTGCCCCCCTGGAACTTTTCAACATTTTGCCACATTTCAGGCTTCAAACAAAAAAGATATAACATTTTAAATTTTGGGTGAAGAATCAACAACAAGTGGGTCACAATTGTGAAGTGGAACGAAATTTATTGGATCATTTAAACTTTTTTGTAATAATAAAACTGAAAACTGGGGCGTGCAAAATTATTCGGCCCATTTACTTTCAGTTCAGAAAACTCACTCCAGAAGTTCATTGAGGATCTCTGAATGATCCAATGTAGTCCTAAATGACTGATGAAGATAAATAGAATCCACCTGTGTGTAATCAAGTCTCCGTATAAATGCACCTGCTCTGTGATAGTCTCAGGGATCTGCATCATGAAGACCAAGGAACACACCAGGCAGGTCCATGATACTGTTGTGGAGAAGCTTAAAGCCGGATTTGGATACCAAAAGATTTCTCAAGCTTTAAACATCCCAAGGAGCACTGTGCAAGCGATCATATTGAAATGGAAGGAGTATCAGACCACTGCAAATCTACCAAGACCCGGCCGTCCCTCTAAAGTTTCATCTCAAACAAGAAGAAGACTGATCAGAGATGCAGAAGAAAGCCATTTCTCAAAGATATCCATAAAAAGTCTCGTTTACAGTTTGCCACAAGCCACCTGGGAGACACACCAAACATGTGGAAGAAGGTGCTCTGGTCAGATGAAACCAAAATCCAACTTTTTGGAAACAATGCAAAACGATATGTTTGGTGTAAAAGCAACACAGCTCATCACCCTGAACACACCATCCCCTCTGTCAAACATGGTGGTGGCAGCATCATGGTTTGGGCCTGCTTTTCATCAGCAGGGACAGGGAAGATGGTTAAAATTGATGGGAAGATGGATGGATCCAAATACAGGACCATTCTGGATGAAAACCTGTTGGAGTCTGCAAAAGACCTGAGACTAGGAAGGAGATTTATCTTCCAACAAGACAATGATCCCAAACATAAAGCAAAATCTACAATGGAATGGTTCAAAAATAAACGTATCCAGGTCTTAGAATGGCCAAGTCAAAGTCCAGACCTGAATCCAATTGAGAATATGTGGAAAGAGCTGAAAACTGCTGTTCACAAACGCTCTCCATCCAACCTCAAAGAGCTCGAGCTGTTTTGCAAGGAAGAATGGGCAAGAATTTCAGTCTCTAGATGTGCAAAACTGCTAGAGACATACCCAAGCGACTTGTAGCTGTAATCGCAGCAAAAGGTGGCGCAACAAAGTATTAATGCAAGGGGGACGAATAATTTTGCACGCCCCACTTTTCAGTTTTATTATTACAAAAAAAGTTTAAATGATCAAATAAATTTGAATTGTGACCCACTTGTTGATTCTTCACCAAAAATGTGAAATGTTATATCTTTTTGTTTGAAGCCTGAAATGTGGCAAAAGGTTGAAAAGTTCCAGGGGGCCGAATACTTTTGCAAGGCACTGTACTTCCGGTGGCACAGTGGACTAGCGGTAGCACGGATCCGGTGGGGGAACAGCCTGCAGCAAGTGTGAAAGTAGCCTAAGTCTATAGGAGTTACAGAAACAGCCCAGAAAGCTTCACCTACTTATTGATTATCCTAAATATACTAGACTTTATGTTTTACATCTGCTCTCATGTGACCCAGCAAGTACTTCAGAGTTAAATATTAACCCACTTGGGCCTTATTAACACGTCCATATCTGTGACAAAACAGTCACTGTTTCATCATTGAGCATGTCTTTGAAGGGTCTATTGTTGGTCCACGTGACCATCCGTATTCCATGTATACTGCTAGGATAAAAATGGAATTTCTAGAGCATCTCCTACCAATGGTCAGTGAAAACCACTGAGAGAGGAGAGATCACATTTACAGACACAAAGGAAACTCTCTGCTATTCAGAAGCTGTGTAGAAGCAGTTCTTTTATCAGGCTCAGGATCTTTGTTACCAGGGACAGATCTAGCCTGACAACAGGCAGTGGACTGCATGTTAGGTGGATGTGAGGCCCCTAGTGGCCACAACTTTATAGCATTTTTTATTTTTGCTAATTATACCATACTCTATTAAAGAGGTTTTCCGGGTTCAGAGCTGAACGGATATAACCTCTTCTTAACTCATTTACTATGTATGAGTGGAGCATCAGAGCATTTCCTTGCACTGATGCTCCCTCTACCTTGCGCTGCACAGGTAAGGTATGTTTGTTTACTGCCGGTGACATACCGAGCTTCTCCTCACTATGCCAGGCGGACTTCCGCCTAGCAGTGAGCCCAGTGATGTCACTGGCACAAATAGGCGGTCTGCCCTAGGCTGTTGTAGAGGTGGGTATTAGTGGTTCCCTGCTTCTAAAACAGCCTAAGACCGCCCATTTGTGACATCACCGTGCTCACTGCCCTTTTATATAACCCCTTTATATTAAACTGTATGAAAGTACAGTGACTCTTTAAAATCATTGAATACATGTGCTTCATGTGCCAACGTATAATTCTCCATCGTGTCCTGTAAACTTGCCCATGGCAACCAGATTCCACCTTTCATTTTCCAAAGGAGCTGTCCAGAGTGAAAGATGGAATCTGATTGGTTGCTATGGACAACTAAGCCAGTTCTACTTTAAACCAGTTTGATAAATGACCCCCATTGTCTACCAGAAGCAATGCATTTCAAACCTATGGTCTATGCACTTTTATGGGTGACCTATTATGGCTCCACACAACATGACACCTTGGGACATAATTACGAAAACATTTACTCACCAATCCCCAATTGAGAAATATCTTCAAGTTCAGCATCTGACTTGGCTGTGGCAATAGAATGAGGCAACTTCAAAGTGAAGGGAAGGACGTCCCTGTTGGCAAAATAAATGAAATGTAGTAATCTTACAGTCATCGTGTTCCATTTAACAGCACGTTTCTTGGAATTACTTGTAGTAAAATTTTTCTTCACTTTTCTACCCCGAGGTTTATTTATGTTATTATCTCAACGGAGACCTTTAATTACTGAGCGTCAGAGCATATCCCAACATGACATGGCATAACCATAACTATGAGGGAACTTAAAGGCGTTGTCTTACTTCAGCAAATAGCATTTATCATGTACAGACAGTTAATACAAGGCACTTACTAATGTATTGTGATTGTCCATATTGCCTCCTTTGTTGGCTTGATTCACTTTTCCACCATATTCTACACTACCCATATCCAGGGGTTATGACCACCCTGCAATCTAGTAGCGGTGGTCGTGCTTGCACACTATAGGAAAAAGCGCCAGCTCTTTGGTGGCTGGGACTGTGGAAGCGTGCATAGGCACACATGCCCAACAGCTCCATGCCAACCACCTCATAACTTCGCTGCAGCGGTGGCCCTAACCCCTGGAAACGAGCCGCACTAAACTCACAACAATGCAGATGACAGAAACAGGGTATTTAAATGGAGGAGACTGGATCTGCTTGGTCACATGACCCTCCATTAGCAGCCATTTTATGGACAGGACCTCTGTGCGGACAGGACAAAAGATTAGACCAACAAGGGGGCATAGCTTATGAAATATATAAAATGGTGCAGGATATAAAAAAAGGCTGTATTAGTAAGTGCCATATAGTCATCTTACCTACAAATTGATTGACAGATGCCAGAAAGTGGCCAACCCCTTTAATTACGAGACTTACATTATTGTACTTGCATGTGCTGCAACAGTGATGCAACCAAAAACTGCAACATCACACAATAAAAAAACTTCTGAAAAACTTCATTTTTGAAAATGTGAGAGTAGTTCAGCTTTTCATACAGGAAATGTTCATAGAAATGCTTCTAACACCACTTCACGATACGGTGGATTTCAATGGTGTAGTGTTCCTAACCAATGGATGGAGAAATCTATATCAAAACTGTAATAACTATGTGACTAATAGAACATGCAGCAGAAAAAAAGCCCTCCAAGATACAGTTTTAGAGAATAGGGACAGTGCTTCTTTATTAAAACAACAGTATGTAAATGTAGATAAATGTAAAGTTCTGTATCTGGGTATTCATAATCAACAAGTAATATATGTCCTCGGAGGAGTAACACTGGTAGAGTCACTTATAGAGAAGGATATGGATGTACTTGTAGATCAGAGACTAAATAAAAGCATACAATGTCAATCAGCTGCTTCTAAGACCAGCAGAATACTGTCATGTATTGGCGGGACAGGGACATAATGCCACCATGGACATATTACTACCACTTTACAGATCATTGGTACAGCCTTATGTGGAATACACAGTTCAGTTCAGAGAAAGGATGCCCTGGAGCTGGAGAAAGTACAAAGAATGGCAACTAAACTGATAAGGAACATGGAGGGTCTTAGTTATGAGGAAAGATTAAAAGAAAAATGGATTTAGTGTTCGGAAGAGACGTCTAAGGAAGGGGTGGATATGATTAACCTATATTAATACATAAATTGTCCCTACAAAAAATGTAGTGAAAAGCTGTTCCATGTAAAATGCCCTCAAAAGACAAGGGGCACTGCCTCCGACTGGAGAAGAAAAAGTTCAGTCTCCAGAAACGTCAAAGCTTCCTTACTGTATAAACTGTGAATCTGTGGAATAGACTTCCTCAGGACGTGGTCACAGCAGGAACAGTGGACAGTTTACAGTTTAAAGAAAAAAAAGGCTTAAATGATTTCCTAGAATTAAATAACCTTAAGGCCTCATGCACGCAGTCGTTCCGTGCATAGAGGACCGCAATCTGCAGTCCCCAATGAACAGGCACTATCGGTACGGCTGTCACAACAGATCCAGACCCATTCAACTTGAGGGCCTGGAGAGATACCACGTGGAAGCACTCCGTAGTCAAGTGAATGGGCCCGCATCGGCCGGTGACCACGTATTGTGGGCCTTAAAGGGTTTTCCGAGATTTTTGAACTGATGAACTGATTTTTGATGATATAGACAGATTCACTAAAATAATATAATCTAAGGGGCAGCAATCTGTATCATCACTCAGAAATCATGACGAGAGTTACATAGAGTTGGCTGAAAAAGAAATAAGTCCATCATGTCCATTGAGGGGATGGGAGGGGATGTGAATGAAGGTAAGGGGAGTGCGACCAAGATTTTTACACATTTACATAAGCATTAAGATTTTTAACCTGATGTCTTATCGGCGTGCTGTGCTTGGTGAGCAAAGAGAAGGCAGTGGCGCTACTGTGAGCGTTCGTGCCTTCTCAAACAGCTGATCGGTGGGGGACCCGGGTGTCGGACCCCCACCTATCAGATACTGATGACCAGGGCCGGCCTTAGGGTAGATGGCGCCCTGTGCGAAACTTTCTCTCGGCGCCCCCCCCCCCCCCCCGAGTGACAGTACTAACATCATACAGTATAGAGCTATAAATACAGTGCAGAGATATATAGAGTGATATAGGTAGGTATAGTAAGACAGTATATATATATATATATATATATATATGTCTACACTGTATTTATAGCTCTCTATACTGTCCTATATCACACTATATATCTCTGCACTATATTTATAGCTTTCTATATTGAAATGTAACCTAATATAGCGCACATACCTCTTACATCCAGTGACGTCTCCTCGGATGTAGATCTTCTCTTTTCTCATCTTCTCCTTTCAGACCAGACGCCATTTTTCAGCCATTTCTCATCTCTGCAGTTTGACAAAAAAAAAAATCTTAGTTTACACAGTGTCCTAATAGTGTAAACGTAACGCTCCCCAGAAATAACTGCGCTGATACTGTGCCAGGGTGCCCCCACAGTAATAGTGCCCCCACAGTAATAGTGCCCCCAAAGTCCCAACTAATAATTCTCTGCCAGAGTGCACTTGTTAGTAATAGTGCCCCCAACAGTACTAATGTCCCCACTGTGCCCCAGAAGTAATAATGCTTCCAATGTGCCAGTAAGAAGTGCCCCCCAATAATGTGCCAGAAGTTCCCCCCATTGATTCCCCCCCAAAATCATGTGCCAGTAAGAAATGCCCCAGTGCCCCCATGTGCCAGTAAGAAATGCCCCAGTGCCCCCATGTGCCAGTAAAAATGCCCCCAGTGCCAGTAAAAATGCCCCCAGTGCCAGTAAAAATGCCCCCAGTGCCCCCCATGTGCCAGTAACAATGCCCCCAGTGCCAGTAAAAATGCCCCCAGTGCCCGCATGTGCCAGTAACAATGCCCACAATACCCCCATGTGCCAGTAACAATGCCCACAATACCCCCATGTGCCAGTAAAATGCCACTATGTGCCAGTAAAAATGCCACCAGTGCCCCCTTGTGCCAGTAAAAATGCCACCAGTGCCAGTACAATGCTCCCATGTGCCAATAAAAATGCCCCCAGTGCCCCCTTGTGCCAGTAAAAATGCCCCCAGTGCCAATAAAAATGCCCCCAGTGCCCCCATGTGCCAGTAAAAATGCCCCAGTGCCAGTAAAATGCTCCCATGTGCCAATAAAAATGCCCCCAGTGCCCCCCTTGTGCCAGTAAAATGCCCCCAGTGCCAGTAAAATGCCCCCAGTGCCCCCATGTGCCAGTAAAATGCCACTATGTGCCAGTAAAAATGCGCCCAGTGCCCCCCATGTGCCAGTAACAATGCCCCCAGTGCCAGTAAAAGTGCCCCCAGTGCCAGTAAAAGTGCCCCCAGTGCCCGCATGTGCCAGTAACAATGCCCACAATACCCCCATGTGCCAGTAAAATGCCACTATGTGCCAGTAAAAATGCCCCCAGTGCCCCCTTGTGCCAGTAAAAATGCCCCCAGTGCCAGTACAATGCTCCCATGTGCCAATAAAAATGCCCCCAGTGCCCCCTTGTGCCAGTAAAAATGCCCCCAGTGCCAGTAAAATGCCCCCAGTGCCCCCTTGTGCCAGTAAAAATGCCCCCAGTGCCAGTAAAATGCCCCCAGTGCCCCCATGTGCCAGTAAAAATGCCCCAGTGCCAGTAAAATGCTCCCATGTGCCAATAAAAATGCCCCCAGTGCCCCCCTTGTGCCAGTAAAATGCCCCCAGTGCCCCCATGTGCCAGTAAAATGCCACTATGTGCCAGTAAAAATGCCCCCAGTGCCCCCTTGTGCCAGTAAAAATGCCCCCAGTGCCCCCCTTGTGCCAGTAAAAATGCCCCCAGTGCCCCCCTTGTGCCAGTAAAAATTCCCCCAGTGCCCCCCTTGTGCCAGTAAAAATGCCCCCAGTGCCCCCATGTGCCAGTAAAATGCCCCCATGTGCCAATAAAAATGCCCCCATAAAAAAAAATAAACACTTACTTACCTCCATGGAGCCGGCAGCGATGCGATGCAGGCCTCTTCCGGCCTGTGTCCCGCGCTGTACGGCTCAGGCGGCGCGATGACGTCATCGCGCCGCCTGAGCTGGCCTCTGATAGGCTGCAGGCCTAGGGCCTGCAGCCTATCAGAGGAACGGGCAGGGGAGACGCCTCTCCCTCCCCTGCCCCGCATCTCCAAAGGCAGACTATGGAGATGAGCGCTTCCACAAGGGAAGCGCTCATCTCCCTCTGCCCCACCGCCGCCCCCAACTGTGTGGCACTTGCAGGGCACGGCCGGGCCATTAAGGGGGCGCTCTGGCAGGGCGCCCCCTTAAGTGGCCGGGAGTGAAGCGCCCTGTGCAACCGCACGGGTCGCACACCCCAAAGGCCGGCCCTGCTGATGACATATCCAGAGGATATACTCACGTAAATCTGTAGAAATTTAGGTCTTACCTTCATTCCCTTCCCATCCCCTGGTTGAACTTGATGACACATATGATATATTTTTTCAGCCATGCTTACTACCCTGTTTCCCCGAAAATAAGACCTACCCCGATAATAAGCCCCAGTGCTATTTTGCCTTGTTTTTGGAGTAGGCTTAAAATATAAGCCCTACTCCAAAAATAAGCCCTAGGTACATTAAGGATACACTGAGAATAGGGTTATGGTCCAGGCCTAGCGGGGCTGGGGGGGGGGGAGAGGATGTTTTGGGGCCCCGCAGCCCCCGCAAGTGATTTTAATGGCCAGTCAGGGCCTCTCTGCTGGTGACGCTACCTGCGCAATGCTGCGTACTACAGTATGCAGTGCTGCGCAGTTAGTTACCTATACCCATACCCTATCCGGCGCTGCAGGACATCTCCCCTGTGATGATCCCGCTATACGTGACCTCAGCGCCGGGTCTTTTGGGATCACACTGGTTGACAGGATGACGCAGCGCACACCGGATGACAGGATTGGGAGAGAAGAAGTCTGGAGCGGAGCGGAGTGTAGGTAAGTATATTTTTTGTCTATGTGTGCGCAGGGGCAAAACAAATTACATACCAGTATATATTCAGTGAGGGCAAAAATAAGACCTACCCCCATAATAAGCCCTAACCCTTTTTCCAGAGAAAAAAAAGAAATAAGACACTGTCTTATTTTCGGGGAAACACGGTATATGTAACTATATATTGTGTTATGATTTCTGAGTGATGAAGCAGATTTCTGCCCCTGAGATTATATTACTTAGTCTTTTGGTGGATCCATGTTGCCTGGTAAAGTAAGAGAAACGTAATAGTTCCCTGCTGTAAATAATGGAGTGCAGTAATAGGTTCACTTGCTCTTTATCCTTAAATTACTTGCGATTTCAGTACAGCTTTCATGGCTGCATGATGTCATTCCCCTTTAAACAGAGAGGTCAAGGAACACAGAGCAAGCCCTGCGTGCAACCAACGCCAGAATGCCTTTTATTTCTATATTATCAAGCTCCGTCTAAACCCAGCATGGAACGAAAAAGTTTATTTGAGGTTACTTAGGATGCACAGTCCAAACACATCATTGTATAGAGCAGCCTGGAGGACGGCCAACAGCTTGAAACGAATCTACATGAATGAAGAGCTTCTGAGGTCAGCCTTAAATACCAGGCAACCTGATCGCAGAGAGGAATTGTGCTATGTACTATTCTAGTGTATTACTACTGGGGGACTGTTAGGATAACACAGTAGATGAAAGCGTCAGTCTTGATGAATAGTTACACATAATTTACGTGTGGTATTTATGTTTATTGCCAGAGGTACTGTTCTTGGAGCACAGAAATATCAGCGACCACTGCATGTCAACAGTAACGGTTTGCAACAAAGGTCCAGATGAGTGTTACCAGTTGGGGGCGTGTCCCTGCATGGTCTGCCAGGGTTAAACTGTACACAGACACCTTTCCAACTGGTAACGCCCAGAAGGACCTTTATTGCAGACTGCTGCCTAAACTTCTAGTAGGAATACCAGAGGTAGAGCAGGGCAAATAATACAATTAATTTGATTAATTTGCCCTTTTACTGTCTAATGATTTTATTTTGAAAATCGAAATATTGAATTTTGTCTTCTAGAGCGCTGTGTCGTCTCTTGAGTCCCTGCTTCCCTCTTCATTAATCCTGACACGGATGGCAGGGACTGAAGAGACCCCAAACAGGCTGCGCTGGTAAAGTTGTATGAACTGCCTTATCACGGCCACCACCTGCGCCATCTTACTACACCTCTGAGACTGCGCTGTGCCCAGATGCCAAAATCTTACTGCACCCGTGGATGGCCCCTCCAAGAGGTGAGAAATACAGTGCACCCCTCTATATACAGTACACCCCTCTATACAATGCATCACCTATATACAGGATACCCCCTCTACATACAGTGCGCCTCCGTACATACAGGATACCACCTTTATACTCAATGTATCCCTCTATAAACAGGATACCCCCTCTATATACAGTGCACCACTCTATATACAGTGCACCCCTATATATACAGGATACCTCCTCTATATACAGTGCACCCCTATATATACAGGATACCCCCTCTACATACAGTGCGCCTCCTTACATACAGGATACCACCTTTATACTCAATGTATCCCTTTATAAACAGGATACCCCCTCTATATACAGTGCAACCATCTATATACAGTGCAGCCCTATATATACAGGATACCCCATCTATGTACAGTGCACCCCTGTATATACAGCATACCCCCTCTATAAACAGTGCACCCCTCTATATACAGTGCACCCCTATATATACAGGATACCTCCTCTATATACAGTGCACCCCTATATATACAGGATACCCCCTCTACATACAGTGCGCCTCCTTACATACAGGATACCACCTTTATACTCAATGTATCCCTTTATAAACAGGATACCCCCTCTATATACAGTGCAACCATCTATATACAGTGCAGCCCTATATATACAGGATACCCCATCTATGTACAGTGCACCCCTGTATATACAGCATACCCCCTCTATAAACAGTGCACCCCTCTATATACAGTCACCACTCTATATACAGGACATCCTATATATATATATATATATATATATATATATCTACAGTGCAACCCTCCATATACAGGATATCCCCTCTATATACAGTGTACCCTTCTATATACAGGATATTCCATCTATATACAGTGCAGCCCTATATATACAGGATACCTCCTCTATGTACAGTGCACCGCTCTATATATAGGATACCCCATCTATGTACAGTGCACCCCTGTATATACAGCATACCCCCTCTATAAACAGTGCACCCCTCTATATACAGTCACCACTCTATATACAGGACATCCCATATATATATATATATATATATATATATATATATATATCTACAGTGCAACCCTCCATATACAGGATATCCCCTCTATATACAGTCACCACTCTATATACAGGACATCCTATATATATATATATATATATATATATATATATATATCAACAGTGCAACCCTCCATATACAGGATATCCCCTCTATATACAGTGTACCCCTCTATATACAGGATATCCCCTCTATATACAGTGTACCCCTGTATATACAGGATACCTCCTCTATAAATAGTTCACCTCCTATCAACAGAAAAATAAAAAGGTTATTGCCAGAAAAAAGAATCATTGAAAAAAATAATTAATAGGTAAAAATAATTTGGATTTTTTTTTGCAAAATTGCCCAGCCCTAAATAGAAGAATGGTACAACATTCTCCAGAGTTGTTAGTACATGGGAAATACAAGTAGTCAGAGGTGACAGGTCTTCTTTCTAATGTGTTTCAGGTACATCCATGTTTTAGCTTCCATATTATAAGTGTAATATGCCCCAACCCAACCCCCAACCGTCGTTATAATGATCCAATCTTA
Source organism: Rhinella marina (assembly GCA_900303285.1). Lineage (NCBI taxonomy): Eukaryota > Metazoa > Chordata > Amphibia > Anura > Bufonidae > Rhinella > Rhinella marina. The sequence continues at coordinate 549,265 of ONZH01025655.1, read as the reverse complement.
GGTCATTATAAAAATTTAAAGGGGCTTTCCAGCTACACAAAAAAAGAAATAACCACCATTCAACCAGCATCGTCAGGTTCCACATCATGTCTTACTGTTGACCATATGTTTTCGCGCAGTATCCCATATGTGAGCCATATGAGTTTTGAAGTGTTTTCTGATATGCAGTAGTCATATGGTACCCAAACAAAGTTTTTTCACAGATCCATAGATCTTCATAGGGTATAACCATGGTACAAACATACCAGTATTACATGGGGGTATGGAAACCTTCACAGGATAATATTATCACTATATTACTGGTTTGTACTCTGCAGAGCTGGTACAGAGCCGTAACCTGATCATGTGCCCGAGTTCTTTGTTTTCAGATATGTGTCTGGCATTTCCTTAGTTACAATTGTGGTTTAATAGAGGAATTTAAAATTTCAGTGGCAAGACATTCTTACTTTTTGGTCATACTTAAAGGGATTGTGCTAACATAAATTTCGTAGATAAGCGCGAAGAGGGGGATAGATGAAACACAGGATCAGACTACACAGCCCTTGTTTGTTGTCTGTTACCATGGATACATTTTTTTTAGAAACAGAACACTAAGGGGGGCTTTATCATGAGGAGAATATTTGAAGTCAGTTTTGCTTGAGTCTATGTTGGCGTATTTTATGCCACATTTATCAAATGTTTCTGTATGATAAATGTGTCTTATTCTTAAACCTAACACTTTTGCCTAGATAAGCTACTCCTGTTTTCCTACTTCACCCTCCTAGTGAGATTGCGACTTTTTAAAAAAAGTCTCAGTGATAAATCTGGAATGAACACATAGCTAACCATGCCTACTTTCCCACCCATATTTAAAAACTTTTAGAGTAGGAAAATAAGAAAAAAAATATTTTTCATCACACCTCATATCAGACCCCCCATAAATGTCAGGACATCACATCAGACCCCCATATCAGCCCTCCATGTCAGAACCCCATCAGACCTCAGATCAGCCCATTAGCCCCATATCAGCCCACTGTGCCACCATCAGACCTCAGATCAGCCCACTGTGCCCCCATATCAGCCCACTGTGCCCCTATCAGACCTCAGATCGGCCCCCATATCAGCCCACTGTGCCCCCATATCAGCCCACTGTGCCCCCAACAGACCTCAGATCAGCCCCCATATAACCCCACTATGCCCCCATATCAGCCCACTGTGTCCCCAATATCAGCACACTCTACCCACATCAAACCTCAGATCAGCCCATCAGCCCCCATATTAGCCGACTGTGCCCCCATCAGACCTCAGATCATCCCACCCAGCCCCATAAGGATAAAATAAAAAAATCTCTTACCGCTCCGGGTCCGCCACTCCTCTGTCTTCTCCGGCCGGTGCTGCACTACTTCCTGACACTGTACGCGGTCAGGACAGTGCAGAGTCAGCCCAGAGAAGATTGAGACAGGAGAGGAGAGAGAGTTTTTTTATTTTATCCTTATGGGGCTGGGTGGGCTGATCTGAGGTCTGATGGGGGTCCCAGGACCTAATACATACTAGTGAGCGCTTCCATAATGGAAGCATTCACTAGTATTCACTTTATAAGACGCACTGCAATTTTCCCCCTACTTTTGGGGGAAAAAAGTGTGTCTTATAAAGAGAAAAATACGGTATTCTGATTGCCTGATTGGAGTCGGGAAGGAATTTATTTCCCATAAAATTAGTAAAGTTGGCTTCTACCTCAAGGTTTTTTTTTTTGCCTTCCTCTGGATCTACCTGCAGGATAACAGGCTGAACTGGATGGATGGATGTCTTTTTTCAGCCTTACAAACTATTGGGGTCATTTATCAAACTGGTGTAAAGTAGAACTGGCTTAGTTGCCCACAGGAACCAATCAGATTCCACTTTTCATTTTTGACAGCTCCTTTGGAAAATGAAAGGTGGAATCTGATTGGTTGCTATGGGCAACTAAACCAGTTCTACTTTACACCAGTTTGATAAATGGCCCCCTATGTTACTATGTTTAGTGGTATAAGAATGCAAAAAGTTGCTAAATTTTTGTGCAAGCGAGCCCAAAAAGGTGGCAAAGCCCCTATTTTGCGACTTTTTGAAGCCAGAATTCTGAAGTTAAGGCATGATAAATCAGGGCCTAGGAATATTTGCAAAAAAAAAAAAAACTGTTGTGAAGGTGGATCATATATATAGTTTCCATATCCGTTTGTGGCATTTACAACATCCTCTCAGTGGACAGAACAAAAGGTTTCTAGTACGAGGTGCAACGGGTTTATGGTGTGATTCATTGATTCATTGTTCCGTCGGACAGCTACAAACTGTGACCATGCTTCCTGCGTGAGAGAAAAGTCCCTTGGGAGGTGGAAAATTAGATCACATTTCTACCAATGATGGCACAAACCCATCATTAGCCATCTCTGCCTAATGAGTACATGGGAGCATCGGGTACAGATGACCCCATGTCACTTCCTTTCATAGGAGCTGAAATTATTACATTTTTACTTGGTCTCCTGCCCGGACAAGCATTATCTCCATTCAACTGACCACATGTGCTTGTCACAGGCATTCCTAAACAGCAGATCCTAGCCCCAGCACATAATAAAGCTTTTACTGTGCAGCATAAACCACAGATTTTTATCAGATCACATAAAAATGGTAAAAAATGATTAATAAAAGAACATGGCAAGCATCACCATAAACAGTCAATTCATTAAGATAAGCTTTTACGAGGAGTCATTCAAGATTCCAACCTTTATGTTCCGGTTAACATAATCGCGGGAGTAAAGCTTTTACATTAGATAACATGTGATTCACAAATGCTCTGGTACATTTGCTTTTTTCTGACTCTTCAAGTTACATCATAGCTAGGAACTCATTCGTATGTGGCTTCCTCCACAAGGCAGTTGGTTGCCCTGAGGTCTGTCCTCTGAGGAGCCACAAGGCACTGCTGATCCACCATGCATCATAAATAAGCACAAGATGACAAATAGAAAAACGTAAGATCACCCAATATTATATCAAGATTTCAACTACGAGATGTAATTCTCTTTGAATTTACAGTATCTTCTAACATGTCTGAAGAGGACGTAGGTATGTATATGGGAGGTGGGGATTTAAGAAATATTTGTGAAGAACAGGCAAGACACTTTCTTAAACCCTTTGTCACTGATTAGAGAGTTGGAATCTCCACTGATTTAAAGGAGTTGTCAGAGATTTTGATATCTTATACATGGGTGTGTGTGATCGGTGTGGGTTCGACACCTAAGACTTCCGCTGATCAGCTCTTTGAAGAGTCTGTGGCGGTGCAGTGAGCGCTGCAGCCTCATCCTTGCACAGTAATGCTACGTTCATCGGTCACATGGCCTAGGAGAAGTTTAGTCCCATTGAAAAGAGATTGGACAACCCCTTTAGGGTCCATTCACAAGTCCACAAGCGTTTTGCGGTCTGCAAATGGTCGGCCCTATGATAGAAATGCCTATTCTTGTCCGTGGCTAAACAGTTAAACTGTTAAAGAAGTTATGTGTTAGTTCTATAAATCCAGGAGTTCCATATGCAGGTTCATTGCAGTGTGGGGTGGGGAGAGGGTATGCCAAAAACAGGAAAGCTGAGGCGCACTGAGGTAGTAGGACCCGCCCCTTGGCACACTGAGGTTTTAGGACCCGCCCCTTGATGCACTGAGGTGCTAGGATTTGCCCCTTGGCGCACTGAGGTTCTAGGACCTGCCCTTTACCACACAGAGGTGCTAGGAACTGCCCCTTGACACACCGAGGAGCTAAGACCTGCCCCTTGGCGCACTGAGGTTCCAGGACCCGCCACTTGATGCACTGAGGTGCTAGGACCTGCCCCTTTGGGCACTGAGGTTCTAGGACCTGCCCCTTACCACACAGAGGTGCTAGGAACTGCCCCTTGGCACACCGATGAGCTAGGACCTGCCCCTTGGCGCACTGAGGTTCTAGGACCTGCCCCTTACCACACAGAGGTGCTAGGAACTGCCCCTTGGCACACTGAGGAGCTAGGACCTGCCTCTTGGCACACTGAGGTGCTAGGACCCGCCTCTTGGTGCACTGAGGTTCTAGGACCTGCCTCTTACCACACAGAGGTGCTAGGACCTGCCCCTTGGCGTACTGAGGTTCTAGGACCCGCCCCTTGGCGCACTGAGGTTCTAGGACCCGCCCCTTGACGCACTGAGGTGCTAGGACCCGCTCCTTGGTGCACTGAAGCTCTAATGTGCACATAGAACTAAACTCTGTTTTCTCTGGAACAACACAATGGATTTTTACCACCCATGTATCATTTTAATTAGCAGAATCAACCCTACCAGGTAGCATGCCTGGTTTAATAGGGTTAATCCTGCGGATAGGTTCTCTTCAGGTTAAAAATACTAGATGTATTTTCTTTCAAATAAAATAGAGCTGTATGTTATATTATTATGCGGTGAAAAGAATAAATGCAAAAGCTGTGATTTTGTTTGTGGCACTGTCATGTGGGTTGTTGTCTTAATATGTCACAGCTACATCCCAATGTATCTTACCTGCTGATGCAGTAGAAAGCGACAAGCCTAAAAACATCCGCAAAGCTGATTCCAGAGCCTTCCACGGAAAAAGCTGGGGAGACAAAAGATCATGGACACCACGTAAGACCACAAACAAGACGATGTTAAATCAGATCCTGGTGTTTTTCTGCAGAGAGTAAGCAGTAATGTTTTGCAAGTATCAAACAAAGCAGTGTTCTCCTAATTGAAAACAACTGTGCCGGGCGCGAATCCGTGCCAGCAGAGCAATTCTGCTAAATATAAGGAGCCTGGAATTTATGTCCCTTTCCTCATTCCTGGAACATTCACTCATCCTTAAAAAATGGGTCAAAACAGATCAGAGTTGCACAATGAAGAAGTCAGAAAACAAAACAAAGGAACTCACATGATCCTCAATTCAGTCTGACTTTGCCCACACAAATGTGGCGCTAGTAGTATTCTGTAGTCGTATCGGGGCCTCTTCACACAGGATGTTTACTTGTGTTATCACGGCAGCCATATGCGCAATGTTAGTGAGAAATCATGAAGTTTCCATTCATGCGTCTCCATTTCCCCCTCTATTACAGCATATAAACTACTATATGGGGGGGGGGGGGGGAGTCTCAAAAAAGGAATATAAAAAGTAAAAGAAAACAATAAAAAAAGTTTGTTTTAATTTTGTGATTTAAAGGGAATGTATCTATATTTTAAAAACAAATTACCGTAAACCAGATACCGATACATATTCTTTTTGTAATCTGTTTTTATTTTCTGAAAATTTGTTATTGTATTTTCTGGACACGATTATGGGGTCAGCAGCAGCACCATTTACCCCCTTCCTGACCAGGCCTAATTTTGGAAATCTGACATGTGTGACTTAATGTGGTAATAACTTTGGAACGCTTTTACTTATCCAGGCCATTCAGAGATTGTTTTCTTGTGACACATTGTACTTTGTGTTAATGGTAAATTTGAGTCAATATATTTTACCTTTATTTATAAAAAATCCAAAATTTACTGAAAATTTAGAAAAAAATCACAAGTTTTTAAATATTAATTTCTCTGCTTTTAAGTTGCATAGGGATATCTAATAAAATTGTTATTAATGAACATTCACCATATGTCCACTTTATGTTGGCATGATTTTGGAAAGGTGGTCAGTGATGCATCCGTGAAGCTGTCCGTGATGGGTCCGTGTGCCATCCGTGTTTCACTGACACTGAACAGCTGATAAGAAGCTGATAAGAATAATTTTCAAAGCATTTCTTCCTAATGATCCGTGAAACACGGATGGCATCCGTGTTGCATCCCTGGTTTTCACGAACCCATAGACTATAATGGACGTGATGGATCTGTGGACATGGACAAAATAGAGCATGCATCTGTGCTAAAAACACGGACCCATGGACCGTGCTAAAACACAGATGTCTAAATACACACATTAAAATGAATGGGGACGTGTGCTGTCCGTGGAGAACAGTGTTCCATGGAGGTGTGAATGCGAAACTTTGTTGTAATACTGTACGGAGCGGGTGCTGGGTGTCAGACCCTCACCAGTCTGATATTAATGATTCTGAGGATCAGTCCTTAATATCATGAGAACCTTTTTAAAGGGGTTGTCCAGGCTTTTTCATATTGATGACCTACCCTCAGGATAATCATCAATATCAGATCGGCGGGGGAGACGGCACGTGCGCACAGTGCCCGCCATCTCCCCATACAGCTGATCGGCGGGGGTGCCAGATGTCAGAACCCCAACGATCTGATATTGATGACCTATCCTGAGGATACGTCATCAATATGAAAAAGCCCGGAGAACCTCTTTACGTCCAGGCCTTCTCTGCATATTACTTATGCTGATAAATATGACTTAGTGCAGCCATACTACTGGCATAACCCATGGAAGGAATAAAGGTATGCAAGTATTCGAGATGTTTCATCTTGATATAAAATCTTATGTGACCTTAAAGTGACAATGCAAACAACTGTAACTCAGTTGCATAGGCCGATTGTTTTTTATAATATCTTTACATTAGTCAAGCTGCGGCACATAATTCCCTATAGGGAAAAGGAAGACAGGTTTACTATGCCAGGTTTAGATATTTGCTGATGACTGTTAAACATTTGGTTGTGTTTGGACAAAACATAAAAGGCATATCAGAGACAATCTGGTCGGAGGCATGTACGTAGGCGGCTCACTGCATACAGCTACGGCAGCAGAAAGCTTCTCAGAGACAAGAAGATGCCAAACATCACACTCAGCATGTGCCAGGAAGGTCTAATAAAAGCAGACACGAATAAAAGCTACACAAAGACAGAAATCTGAACTTAGCGAGTTTGATCAATGTTACTCTTTCCATGGTCAATTCTACAGATGTATCAAAAAGTAGCGGACACAAGAAGATACTGAAACTCATTCATTTCACTTCTAGATGCTACTTACCCGTCAGAAGATACAACACCGAACACCAAAACCCAACTTTATACCCCACAGATTTATGGCTCCTTTGTCAATATACTATGGGTCATTCAGACGACCATATTTCTGGGTCTGTATCCGTTCCGCATTTTTATGGACCCATTCATTTCAATAGGGTTGCTGTCCACATCCGTTCCATGGCTCCGCAAAAAATATAGAGCATGTAGCAATTGCGGACAAGAATAGGCATTTCTATCTAGGGCTGGATGTGTGCGTTCCTTAAAAAGTGGAACGCACACAGCCGGTGGTATCCATGTTTTGTGGACCGCAAAACACTTACGGTCGTCTGAATGGACCATAAAGGTGCCAGTACATATTGGATAAGCCTGAACTGCACCAAGTAATGTGTCCCGACTTTCGCCTGACAGATGATGTTGGGAAACAAAGATGGCATGTGCTGAATTTCAACATACCTGATCCTTTGTTCTCCTTTCCCGAATAAGAACACATGCATGCTCGGGCCACATTGAGCATGCATGTGTATGGGCAAGTCCTCTGGATTAGCTGTGGACTGAATGGGTATTTAGCTGATGGCTATTGAAGATTTATGGCCTTAAAGGGAATGTGTTACCAAATTATTTTTTTCCAGTTAAAACCAGATAGTGACACTAATCCTTTTTTTTTTGCCTGTTTTTATTTTCTGATTGCAGATTTTTTTTAATTTCTATTTCCTGAACATGATAAATGGGACCGCCATCTTGTGAGCTGTTTAATAGCATTTAGAGATATGCTAATCCCATTGACTTATATGGGAGAGTTTTCTAGGCATGCTCCGTGACCTTTGAAGAGGTTAGGAGGGAGCTGATAAGCTATGATATCACCTATTGTGAATGGTGAATCCTGTGTTATCTATATATATAAGTGGTATCTGTCATTCTTATACTGCCTGTAATGATAAGCAGGTAAGTGCAGTAAAGCGATCTGTACAAATCACAAATACAAATACATAAGAAGTGGTGCTTATCATTAGGCTAAGGCTACTTTCACACTAGCGGCAGCCCGGATCCAGGCTGCCGCAGGGACATGTATGGAGCCGGAAATGCGCTCCGGCCCCACACATGTCACACAGTACATACACACAGACATATACACAGACAAATACACATACATACTTACATGCTCCCGGCAGGTCTCCAGAGCGCAGGAGGAGCAGGACGGCGCGCACAGATGACTATTCCCGACAGCGCCCTCTGCTGGAATCGTCCACAGCGCCTGGTGGAATCGTCACCTGTGCGCGCCGTCCTGTTACTCCTGCGCTCTGGAGACCTGCCAGGAGCATGTAAGTATGTATGTGTATTTGTATGTGTATATGTCTGTGTATGTTTATGTGTATGTCTGTATGTGTGTATATATGTATGTGTGCAGGTGACGGATCCGTCATGAACTCCATTGAAAGTCAATGGAGGACGGATCCGTTCACCATTGTGTCACACCAAACGGATCCGTCCCCATTGACTTTCATTGGGGGTCATGACGGATCCATCTTGGTGCGCATGCTGCGGTTTGTTCTCCGGTCTGAAGACGGAATGGAATGCTTTCAGGAACATTCCGTTGTCTTCAGTTCAGTTTTGTCCCCATTGACAATGAATGGGGACAAAACTGAAGCGTTTTATTCCGGTATTGAGCCCCTATGACGGAACTCAATACCGGAATTATAAAACGCTAGTGTGAAAGTAGCCTTAGTGGCCAGTGCGAAAACCACAGGATTTTATGTTTTTTTAATTGTATAAATGTAGATGTTGGCATAGAAAATTAAAAATAACCAAAAATTCTTTAAAATATGTTAAACATAAAAACATGATTTCAACATTCCTTTTAAGATGCGAAAACTGATGACCAATAAACACAAAAAAAAAGTTATAAAAATGTGGAAACTATTAAGGGGTATTCCCATCTCACAAATGTAATTTGTATAGTTAGATATAGCCATACCAATATTATTACTAATAGAATGTATTTATATAAAATGTAACGTTTAGAAGATTTGCCTATTTTTATTTCTATTGTCCCACACACATCAGTCAGGTCGTTGCCCCTAGTTACGGCCACCGTGGCCATGTAGTAGTGGTCGCCGGCTTGCTGTTGTTCAAACCCACTCTGAGGTAACTGATGTATTGTGAACGAACATTGCATGAGCATGCGGAGACACATATTAGGGTTGTAGTATTTTTTTCTGCGCTTCCAAAATGCAGAGAAACGGATTCTGTTCCAAGATCAATTCATCTCTATGGAGCAGGATCCGTTTATAAAGTCTGCGTTTTGGACGGATCCTGACCATTGTGTTTTGGACTGGTAGCGTCCAAAAAGCAGATGTGAAAGTACCATAAGATGTGTCTCAGCATGCTCATGCCATGTGTGATCACAATACATCAGTTACCTCAGAGCGGGTTTGAAAAGGAGCAAGCCAGCCACCACTACTACATGGCCGCGGTGGCCGTAACTAGGGGCAACGGCCTGACCGATGTGTGTGGGACAATGGATATACAAATAGGAAAATCTTCTAAATGGTATATAAATACATTGGATTAGTAATATTATTGGTATGGCTATATCTAACTATACAAACTACATTTATGAGATGGGAATACCCCTTTAACTAATAAAAATTAAAAAGAAACATCAGTGCTCAACACTGATTTTTCTGAAGGTAAATGCTTCACTTACTATATGAACTTTCTCTAATCACAAATTCTTGGAAACAAGATCCAAACTCTTCTGGAACCCGAAGTGAAATGACTTTCTTCTGGAGTTTTGAAGATTTCCGCACCAAAAAGGTCTGTTAAGAAAGAAATTCCAAAAGGTAAATGGTAGGCCTAGAATGGAAAAACGCCAAATGTCTAATTTTTGCTCTAACTACAGTATAAAAGTTGTGAACCAAATTACCTCGACTTTAGGTCTGTGGCATTTCAATTAAAGGTGTCATCTGAGAAATGATGATTACCTATCCTCAGGATAAGTCATCGTTATAACATTGGCAGAGGTCTAAGTCCCGGCACCCCTGGCGGTCAGCTGTTTCAGAGAGCTACAATGCTAACCTGAGCTCTGGTGAGCGATGTGGTCTTCCAGCAGCTTACCAAGCACAGCTCCGTACGTTGTATCTTAGCAGTGCTTGGTATTGCAGTTCCACCCCATTAACTGAATGTGGTTGAGTTGCAACTAGGCCAAGTGACCGTTGTACAATGACGTCACTTGTGATAGTCACCCCCTTCCCCCCACATTAGAAATAGACTAAATATTGTCATCTTCAAATATTCACATTTGGGGTAATTTATCAAACTGTTGTAAAGTAGAACTGGCTTTGTTGCCCATGGCAACCAATCAGATTCCACCTTTTATTTTGGACAGCTCCTTTGGAAAAGGTGGAATCTGATTGGTTGCTATGGGCAACAAAGCCAGTTCTACTTTACACCAGTTTGATAAATGACCCCAATTATTATTTTTCATATTGTATTCCATTTCCAGACAGATATTCTTTAGCGCACTCCATTTTAGAAAGTCTATGGGAATTATGGAAATAGTGAAACCGCTCAGCTGCCCATATATCCTTCATAGACAGGACGGGGAGAGCAGTCGGCATGCTCAACCACTCTCCTCCTTCCTTTCTAGGTCGTCTTCATCTGGTCACAGGACTCAGTTTCTCCTTATGGCTGGGGATCCCAGAGGTGGGAACCTATCAGATAATCATGAAGGAAATCTATCATCAGGAAAGTCACTGTTACACCCGACACAATGCCTTGCAGGACTAGCTCAGCTGAGTGTCATGACACCGTTCACTTACTGATTAGTTGCTTCTTTCTGGAGGAAAAGTAATTTTAATTCTTATGCAAATGAGCAGTTAGGTGCACCGAGGGCGGGCATAAGCATGAAGGAACCTAGAAGAGGGAGGGTCTGGTACAGGAAGTGGGAGGAGGAAGGGTGCACAGATTAGTTGTCACCTGCCCTCAGTGCACTTAACTGCTCATTGTGTCTGTGTAACAGTGAATTAATTGGTGACAGACTCCCTTCAGTGTGAATATGTATTAGAAAATGATAGATAGGGTGCTGATTATAAAGTTCCCAAAATTGACTTTGGTGACAGACAGTGAAATGACTGCTGGATACACAGTAATGCAGTTATACTATAAATTACTTAGGCTGAGTTCAAATCACATTTTTCCCATCTGTTTAACGTATACAAAAAACGTATACATTAAACGGATGCCTCAGACTGATGCCGTACAGTGGCATCTGTTTTTTTTTTTTTTTTGTATCATTGTAAAAAAACTTTTTTTTTTTACCGGACTCTACAGGATACAAGAACGTGGTGTGCTGTGTTTCTGTGAATGGAGTGAACCCAGGCTAAGATAAAGGGGTTTTCAGGGACTTTAATACTGCCGTAGGATAGGCCATCAATATCATATCAATGGGGGAAGGACTCCTTGCACCCCTATCATCAACTGGTTGAAGGGATCCTTCATTGCTCACCAGGCACAGCATTATACATTTTGTGGTGGCTGATATTATTTATATAAGAGCCTTGGGTGGGTTTACACAGGCCGAGCTAAGGCCCCTTTCACACGAGCGTCACGGATTAGGTCTGGATGCGTTCAGGAAAACTTGCACCATTTTGTAAGCAAGTTCAGTCAGTTTTGTCTGTGATTGCGTTCAGTTGTCCAGTTCTTTCCGCGCATTTGATGCATTTTTCATGCGCGTGATAAAAAACTGAAGGTTTACAAACAACATCTCTTAGCAACCATCAGTGAAAAACGCATTGCATCCGCACTTGCTTCAGGATTCAATGCGTTTTTCACTGAAGCCCCATTCACTTCTATGGAGCCAGGTCTGCGTGAAAAACGCAGAATATAGAACATGCTGCGTTTTTCACGCAACACAGAATTGATGGGTGAAAAAAAAACGCTCATGTACACAGACCCATTGAAATGAATGGGTCAGGATTCAGTGCAGGTGCTATGCGTTCACGTCACACATTGCACCCGCACGGAAAACTCGCTCGTGTGAAAGAGGCCTAAAGCCGATTGTCAGGAAGGAAGCGTTCCTCCCTGACAGTCGACTGCTCATTCGGTGAAGGAGACCGCTGCGTTCTCCTTCACAGAATGAGGATGATGGATCACTATTGCGATCGCTCATCCTCATACAGCTGCACTGTTTTTGGTAGGAGATCGCACAATCTGCTGCCTAGAAACAATAATTTATGTGTCTTCTCAAACGATAGGATCACACGATTTGCTCATTCATCAGGTAATCGGCGCGACATTTAGATGGGCAGATTGTCGGGAACAAGCATTCACAGGAACATTTCTTCCAGATAATCTGCCTGAATATCGGGCCGTGTAAATCCGCCTTTAGGCTAGACCATCAATATCAAAGTTCTGGAAAACACCTCCAAACTGAAGGTTTTAGTCGTACGTAATCTTGCATTGCTAAATCTCATATTGAACGTTTGGACTCTACTGCACAACCATACTTCAGTACAATAAGGAGTCATCATATGAATGTATCAATACGAAAAAAAAAAACAGGAAAATACCAGCAGATAAAATCACATTTTCCGTACAGTCATGCAGGCTTCTGGAGGCTGGAGGACAGCCATCAGCTTGTGTACGCAAGATAAAACAGAGCACACCGTGACTCATGACTGTCAGCTTATCCATTCATACAACATGCTATCGGCAATTTCAGCGATCGGCAGTGTCCCTGATGCCAAGTTATGCCTTAAAACTAAATAAAATCCTCCACCCCGGGGTGGCTAATGTTTGTGATGAAGTTTTCAGCTTTAGCAATAAGGAGTGATAAGGCATAGATGGCAGGCGGCAGGAGCTGGATCGCAAAAAGGGATATATATCGGTATTTCTTTTTTATAATTTCATAAAAATATACTTTTTGTAATGAGAGAAGTCAAGGGATGTTCTGTAGTCTAAAGATCACTGTAAGGGGGCAGTCACACAACCATATGTATTTTGCGGTTTGCAAAAAAGATGATGTCCATGTGACATCCGTGTTGCATCCTTTTTTTTTTTTTTTGCGGAGCCGCATTAACATCCAAGAATGGGACATGTTCTATCTTTTGCAGAATGAACATCCGCGTGCTTTCTGCATCTGTATTTCCATTCTGCAAAAGTTAGAACATGCCCTAAACTTGGCTGCAAAATGCAGTTCACAGACCCATTGAAGTCAATGGGCCCACAAAAAAAAAAAAACAGATACAACACAGACGTCACGAGGACATCATTCGTATTTTGTGGATCGCAAAATAGATGTTGTCGTGTGAACATCCCCTTAGCACCATTAACGAGGTTGTCCCATCTCAGACAATGGGGGCATATCGCTGATAGGTGCGGGTCCCACCTCTGGGATCCGCAACTAAATCAAGAACGGAGCGGATAAATGAATGGAGGGTGCACTGCGCATGTGCAGCCACCCTCCATTCATTTCAACGGGGCCGCCGAAAATAGCTCGGCTATTTCCGTCTGCCCCATAGAAATAAATGGGAGCAGGGGCCGCACATATGCAGTGTGCTCCCATTCATTTCTACGGAAGCAGCTCCTGGTGGTGGCCAGACCCCAGGAAGTCTGGGGTTCTCTAGCCACAGCACTCCCTGCTCCGTTCTTCTTGTAGGTGCGGGTCCCATTGCTAATCTACATATTACTACTTTATTCACAGGCACAATAAATGATTATAAAGACACCAGTAAGGCTGAGTTCACACTTCAGTTGTTTGGCCGGTTATTTCGATCAGTTATAGTGAGTCAAAACCAGGTTAGGGTCAAAAACACACAACAGGTTCAAATCTTTCCATGATACCTTATCTCTGAGTAGGCTTCACTACTGGTTTTGGCACAATCACTGATGGAAATAACTGACCAAATAACAGAAATGTGAACTTGGCCTAATATGTGTTAGGTTTCTAAACATAGAAAAAAACATATTTTGCTGAGTGATAATGTGATAGCTTAGTGATAAGTAATGCATGTAGCGATCCCAGATTTGAATCGTGGGAGAAACTTCAGAGTTTTTTTCACATATTTTTTTTTCTCCCTCATTTAACCCATTTTAAAAGTCTTCACTATATCCTTATCATTTTGAGAATAATGTTTTGTTTTTAAAAAAGCTTAGAAAGCTAATAAATATTGCTGGTTTGTTTATAATCATATATTGTGCCTCTGAATAAACCAGTAATAGGTTTTAGGCTTCGAATCAAAATAAAACACTATTCCCAATATAGTAATGTCTTTTATTATCATGTTTTATTATAGTATTTTATTTTATTATGGGTTAAATGGGAGAGGAAAAATATAACAGAAAAAAACATACATAAGTCTTCACTGGGACTTGAATTTTGGATCTCAACATGCAAAGTTAGCCATTTACCACATAGCGAAGAATGGATTTTCTATGATCAGAAAGCTAACACATATTACTGTTCTCTTTATAATCATATATTGTGGCAGTAATATGTATATTCACTTTCTAATCCTAAAATCCACTCTTCTCAATATGGTAAGGCTACAGTAAGTAGTATGTATGATATGTACATGCTAGGAAACAGCTCTAGGGCACAGCTCTGCCCTCAGCATGCTGATGTCTAGACCTGTCAATCAAGGGGAGGGGGGAGTATGCAGAGTACAGGGGGTGTTACAAAGTAGTGCTCCGAGGCTTCAGACCCTGGTGCTCCAACATGCTCATTTACATATGAATAGAACACAGATATCTCTGCAGCTGTTTAGAATACACACAAAAGAAAGGTGTTGTTATAATCAGCATGATGAGCCCCATCGGGTAGTATGTCTGGTTTAATAGGGTTGATCCTGGTGACAGAGCCACTTTAAGATAAAAAATAAAGTCTGTTCTATTCTTGCCCTTTACAAACATCTGAAACGCTAGGTAAGAATGACAAACATCAGAGTTTAGTTAAACTTGTGGGAACTGGGTATAGTGGGAACTCGGTATAATCTAGATTGTATGAATAATAATGGAGCAAAATATCTATCAAAACGGTGGAAATTTCCTTGAGAGAAGAAATGTATGGCAGGAGTCCAGCCCAACGCAAATCACTCCAAGAGTAAAGAGAGCCAAGCTCAATCTTACCCTCGACAGCTCAGCACAATTGCAGACCACAACATCTAGTAGCCTCGGAGGTTCGCCTGAAGTTCAAAAACAGAATCATCTTTTATGCAGCGGTCATCACGATTGTGGTCACATCAGGGGAGGCGTTTGGGTCTCAGTTTTTTTTTTATTTTTTTTTTAGGGACATTTGTTTTCCTAAAAAATAGTGCAACCAGCTGATATCATTTGCACAGTGCTGGAGCTGCAGCTGCCGGGGGTCTGGAATGTCATGAAGTCCACCCAGAGGGAATTTTCACTTTTAACAAAGTTCCATTGTATTCCCAAAATTGTGCAAATAACAGGTGCTGCACAGTTCAGGACTTGGCTCCGGCAGCCTGTTTGTATACTATGCACATGTCGTGCCTGTATAGGGATAGTACATACTTCATCTGTAGGAGTACATAGAAACATGGAAACCTCGCCAGGGACCACCTGAGAAGACCACCGCGCTAGCTAAACAGATTTCAGTTCTATCACCTACTATGTATATTGGCCATGCTGTTTAAAGAGGACCTCTCCCCTCTCCTGTTTTCGGAACTACTTGTTTTCCACAATTGCTATTATCAACACCGACGGTGCATGCATGAGAACACAGGGCCAGGGGAGATTAAATTGTTACTGCATGCCCCATGGGCGCAGAAATGAGCGGAGCTTTGGTGCGACAAGAGCAATGGTGATGCCCTGATTGCACCAAACAGCTCATTTGCATATTACGATAAAATGCTCATATCATACAATTTCTGATCTGGAAGGGAAAAACATTTTATTCAGGTGACCTACAGCTATTGAACGGTGCTCTTGGTTTGACATGATGATTGGTTTAACATGACAAATTCATATGATGTAGGCTCCTCCTACTGGTGACTACATGCAGCCAAATTTTTAATGCTATCTAATCTAATCTATCTATCTATAACTATCTATTGGTCTGTCTGTCTTTCTATCCATCTGTTATGTCTATCCATCTATCTAATATCCATCTACCTATCTATCTATTTCACACCTATCTATCTCTATATCTATCTCTCTATCTATTGGTCTATCTATCTATCTCATATCTATCTATATCTATCTATCTATATCTTTCTATTAGTCTGTCTTTCTGTCCATCCGTTATATCTATCTATCTATCTATCTATCTATCTAATATCTATCTACCTATCTATTTCACACCTATCTATCTCTATCTTTCATCTACCTATCTATCTATCTCAGATGGGGACTGAACGTCATATCTGGTATGATATGATTAGATTACACTCCGGTTTGCCTGTCTTTATTGGACATGATCCTGATATTTGATATATGCTGTACCCATCATGTGTATGCCATACAATCTTCACTATTATATCTGGTTTTATTTTGAATACAGCAGAGGATGAGGTTCCTCAGGGGAACGTGAACCCATTTGCAATTGCCCCTTCCCCATCTCTAATCCTGTACAGTGATCCCTCAGAATACAATAGCCTCAGGATACAATATATTCAGCATACAATTTTCTTTTCTCACCCATTGTAAGTTGAAACCAGACTCAACACACAATGCCTCAGACTCAGATCCAACCAATCTAGGCCACTTCTCTGGTAAAATTAGATTGGATTAGTTACTGGTTAGCAGCTATTCCTGACTGTTATAGGTAAGGACTTGTTTTATCTGTCTTAGTTATCTTCTTATTTTTCTTAAATCTTCATTTTCTCTGATCTTGGATGACATTTTGGGGCTTTGGAACCAATTACTCAACTTACAATGGTTTCAACATTCAATGGTCATCCTGGAACCAATTAATATTGTAAGTTGAGGGACCACTGTATAAGAACCTTAGTATTACGATGCCACAGCTGCCAGTACGTACCCCTGGAGGCTGATCGTGGAGGACGCCCTGGACCTTGTCATCACTCAGACCCAGCTGAAGCCACACAGGATGAGTGTGGAGAAGTTTATCCAGGATGCTGGGCTTGTAGGCCACACTTTCATATCCTGAATCCCGGAGAAAAGCTTTCTTTTCGACCAATATGTTCTTCTCCATCTCTTTTTCAATGCTGTGTAAAGAAATAGAAATATTTAATGACGTCTCCCTGGGGTTCTTAAAATGACGTTTACACCCCTTCTAATCTAATCAGGGTGGAGTTCCTAATACAGATCTGCTGCCAGACAGAAAATAATTTGGCAGTGGAACAACTTTTGGTGGTTTCTAGATGATCTGGACCTGATTTGATGTTAACTGGTTGAATATTTTGGCAGCACATGGCATGCTTTATTTCAGCTGGTTATGTGAAGTGATGTGCCGCTGGTTACGCTTTGCTAGAAATCAGGCAGTTCCTTGAAGGATTCTGCTCTCCTAACTTTCAGTGACTGGTACATTAACTTTTCATTCTTTTGTTCAGCCTTGATATATACCGTAATATGTGTAATATCACAGATATGCTGAACGTCATATGGAGTAAGCAAGCAGAGGTATTGTACCTAATTTCTGTGAAAGAGAGAAATTACAGACCTGAAAAAACATACCATACATTTATCAAGCCCCTAGGCCAGATACTGGTATAAAATAAAGCTGCATATTGCGGATCTGTGACTTTTTAAACATCATTTGCACAAACATTTTTGCACAAATGCTGTTTTTTCGTCACTCTTGCCACTTGTGGGTGTAGAGGGGACTGGATCCATTAGCCCCAGTAGAATTATCATCTTTTACATTAGTTTTCTGGTGTAAATAATGACTAAAATCTATGGCATTCTAGGTGCATGGATTGTCAGAGGAGACGCTTACAGGCTATGGATACTTTAGGGGCAATTTTTTTATTGTATTTTACTCATTTTGGGCTAAAATCGTGTTTTCAATGGGTTTTCATTAAAAATGTTTAGCCGTTTTTGAGATACACGAGTTAAAAATCAGTCTGTTTGCAGAGTATCGCTTATCAGTCCCATCAGCTGACGGCTCCTGTTAAACCTTTTCTCTGATCTCCATATCTCATATACACTTATATTCTTATCAGTTTTATAAGAGTTTCGCTATAATGAGTGTTTATGAGGTCAGGAGAGCAAAGATAAGGCTTCATATGAGCTGTCAGCTGATGGAACTGAGAAGTGATACTCTGAAACAGACTGATTTTTAACCCCTGTATCTCAAAGTTGGCTAAACATTTACAAAAATGTTTTTTAGCCCAAAATGAGTAAAATGAAATCATAAAAAATTGCCCTGAAGGTGTCCATAGCCTTTAGTTTATGACGATGTGTGCATGGGGATATGACCATCGTAGAAAATGTCTTCATAAATGACCCCCATAGTGTCATACAGTACAGTCTCGAAAGACCACTAAAGATATGTGACATAAGTTTGGTGTAGGGGGTGTGCATTGAGGGCAGGGTGGTGGAGCCGTTAATGAGTCATCAGTATCTGATCAGTGGGGTACCTACACCCGGGTCCCCAGCCAATCAGCTATTGTAGAAGACACTGACTCTCGCAGTAGCACTGCAGCCTTCTCCCTGCTCACCAAGCGCATTGTCGTACATTGTATAGCAGCTGTGCTTGGTATCATGCTCAGCCCCACTCACTTCTATGAGACTGAGTTGCTCCTAGGCCATGTGATCGAAGAAAGTGACATCACATGGCCTCAGGAAAGCAGCGAGAAGGCAGCACCGCTACTGCGAATGCCGCTGCCTTCTTAAACAGCTGATTGAGGAGGGTCTCAGGTATCAGACCCCCATTGATCAGATACTGATGATCTAGTTAGAGGATAGGTCATCAATATTAACAGAAAAGCCCTTTAAAGAAACACTCTTGGCAAAATGGATACACGGGGGCAGATTTACTAATCCTGTCTAATAGTCAAACAGATTAGATGCGCCAAATTTATCACAGTGGCACTTGCTGCATGATAAATTTGGTATATCTTTGGACATTATTGTCTAGCTTTACACCGCCTACTGGTTGGCATACTATGTGGCAACATTTTGGTGCCTGTTGGCACATGTTAAGTCACACCCGTTACAAAAGAAGCCACACGCCTTTTCTTGTATGTAATGCCTCCTATTGTCAGACAAGGCACACATTCCTAAAGCACCTAATAAATGCAGTGGAAGGCATGTACGATGACAGCTTTTTGCTGCAAGTTAAAGTGGTTTTCCCTGGGTATGAGTTAAAATGGCTGCAAGCAACCTGTCCTAGAATAGTTGTCTCCAATTGCAGGAGGGGGCAGGACCTCACTACACACTGAAATACCCTACAATAGATGGTAATGATGTGATCCTGCCTATGATATGCCATCATGGCTGAGCAGCCTGACAGGAAAACTCACCGATATGTGGTATGTGCAAGTGCCAGAGCATAATGTGTGGTAAGACCTCACCCCCCAAGCAGCTCAGCAAGTAGACACAACCAGTCCTGCTTATATTCTAGGACAGGTTGTTGGCGACCATTTTAAATCATTTCCAGGGAACACTTTAAGACAGAATTGGAGTGCATTAGCTTAGTGAATCACCACCATTACTATGTTTTGCCTGAGATAGGACCAGACTGGGGGGTAATGACACAGGGACTTTGCCTTTAATGCTCTTTCAATTTCTGTGTCATGGCATGAATCACCCCCACACGAGTTGATTTCACGCTAATTTTTTCAGTGTGTTTTCAAAATCTGTAGTGTGAACATCCCCTAATCACTCAATCAGACTTTGTGCCATAGCAGAGTCTAAGGAACTGCAGGTTACTGCTCCAATTCCCAGGTTGTGCCTTGAGAGTAGTCACCGCCTGGTGGAGCACACAGGGTAGAACAGGAGTCAGCAACCTTCGGCACTCCAGCTGTTGTGAAACTACAATTCCCAGCATACTCCATTAATTTCTATGGGAGTTCTGAGAAGAGCAGAGCAATTATGCACACTGGAAGTTGTAGTTTCACAACAGCTGGAGTGCTGGAGGTTGCCTACCCCTATGGTAGAGTATAAACCTTCTGGAGTCAAGGGTCAATACTGGATAACAATGGAGAAGATACCAAGGCCCGGCGAATCCAGTTACAAGTGAGCGGACGACAGGAAGAAGTAAGGTCAAACAGTCGATACTAGCTGGAAAAGAAGGGTTAAATCAGAACAGTAGTGGAGATGAGTGCTCTATGTGAGTGTTTCAACGGTCTATTGTATTTGGCTCTTAAAATGAAAAATAAAAACTTAAAAAAAAAAAAATCAGAACAGTAGTCAAAGGAGTTGGGTCAGTAGTCAGGAATCCAAACTAGCTATTGAAAAAATGATGACGATACAGAAGCCTGGCCCTGAAAATCAATATGGTAAGAGAGGGGCTGGCAGAAGAAGCAGGCGGAGCAAGGATGCACAGAATGGATTGGACTCACCTTCGGTGCACTTAACTGCTCGTTTGTATATATTAAAAATAGTTTTTCTCCAAAATGAAGCAACTGTAACTGCTAAGTGAAAGGAATTAATACATTCAGCTGATCTACAAGACATTGTGCCCGGTTTAATAGTGAATTTCTTGGTGACAGATTCCCTTTAAGTTACCATGTAGACCTTGAAAAATAATAATGTCTCCAGCCGACTGGTAACCAGTGCCTTGGTCACATCACCTTTTATATAAAAAGGATTGAATTTGAAGCACATTACTTTGCACAACTAGAACAATGTGCCTAATATAACCTGCACGTGATGTGGCACTTTGACCTCGCGGCCATTACAAGTGGCACATGTGCTCTGCTTGCTCTTCTGATACCTTAACTATCAAATCAGTTAAATTGGAACTTGTCAAGGATGCAAAACTCATTGGGGGTCATTTATAATCCAGAAATACACCTATATTAGGTGTATTTGTGGCGCACATTGAGGTGCAAAGGTTATTTGCGCTGCAATCTGCGACTTTTCCCTGCTCACACCAGGTCTAAAAAAGTAGGCATGGCGTGGGCAGGGAAGGGGATGGGCTGGCCCCCCTCATTTACCATTTTAGGCACAGAAAGTGGTATAAATGTAAGACAATTAGGAAGCAATTGGCGACAAGAATATGGCATTTTTCATCATAGTTTGAGCCATGTGCAGTCCGCAAAATGCGGACTGCACATGGGCCAGTATCTGTGTTTTGCGGATCCGCAATTTGCGGACCACAAAACACTACGGCCATCTGAATGACCCCTTACATTTAGAATCGGCACTGGATGGGTCAAAGTTATGTAGTGTCCTGCGCCGCTTCATCCACGCCAGATATAAGGGTTATTAAGACTGACGTCTAAAATACAGGTCTTAGTAAATGACCCCCATTATCTTATAATTAATTCAAAGTTGATGGACTTTTATGGATCTAAATCCCAGTTCTTCCTCCAGACCATGTACATGCCCTGTAACTTTAATGTGCTCTTCAGATAGGAATTTTTTATATGAGTGTTGCTGTCTGAACAAGTGCACATTCCTGAACGCTGCCAAGAGACGGTGCAGCCAAGGAGTTAGTACCATGGAGTGTGGGTGAGTATCCTTAAAAATAGCACAAGCAACCCCATTATCATGGCTGTTGGCTTGGGCGTAGTCGGAGAAAAATGCATATTTGATGCAAAGTAGTGGTAGCAGAGACAGGCACATGATGCTCCACCGCTCTGCTACTGACAGTATTACATATACTGATTTGTATTGCTCTATGTCTCCATCTAGTGGACACACAGGTCATATTCCACGGGTATCTACGGGTGTACCATCCTGTAACAAATATAGACACTAGTATGATCCTTAGTTTTGTTACAATATCTTAAAATCTATGCACAATTTTCATGTTCAAAAGGGAACCTGTCACATGTAGCATGATGGTGTCTGATCTGTGAGCAGGATATACAGTATAATGGGAAAAGATTCGGTCTAACTCAGGCATGTTCACTGTGCAGACCTCCAGCTGTTGCAAACCCACAACTTCCATCATGCCCGCACAGCTTATAGCTATAAGCGCATGCTGAGAGTTGTAGGTTTGCAACAGCTGGATATTTTTATTAAAATATTGAGCCATTCTGTCACAAAGTGTTAAAGAAGAACCCCCGCAAAATTTTTTATTCTCTGACCTGTTAGAAAGGTGCATGATATAATCTGTAGTGAATGTCGTTTTTTTTTATCAGAGGCTGAAATTCAGAGTTTCCACTCTCTTCTTATTGTAGCTTTGTCATGTGACCAACTCCCTGACCTCCAACTGACCCAGGACAGCAAGCCAGTCACTTCTCTATTCATTCCTATGAGACTGAAAGTGAGGCTCCCATAGGAATGCATAGAAAATTTGACTTTCTGTCCACACATAAGGTGCTGTGTGAGTTGGTGGGTCTAATTCCTAGTCACATGACACAGATAAGAAATTTCAGGATGATATAACTCAAAAATTCAGGTACTGGTAAGAAAATGACATTCACTACAGATTATATCATGTACATTTCTAGCAGGACATTGAATAAAAATTTTTGCGGGAGTTCTTCTTTAACTTTCACTTTGTGCCTGTTATCTTATAAACCTTATCTGTAAATTACTAAGAGGTCATAAACACTTATTTAAGGCTACTTTCACACCAGCGTTTTTGCTGGATCCGTCATGGATCAGCAAAAACGCTTCCATCATGATAATACAACCGTCTGCTTCCGTTCTGAATGGATCCGGTCGTATGATCTTTTAAATAGCCAAACTGATCCGTCATGAACTTCATTGAAAGTAAATGGGGGACGGATCAGTTTTCTATTGTGTCTGAGAAAACGGATCCGTCTCCATTGACTTACATTGTGAGTCATGATGGATCAGTTTCTTCATGTGGACACCAAAACGCAGCAAGCAGCGTTTTAGTGTCCGCCTCCAAAACGGAATGCTGACTGAACTGAAGCAAAACTGATGCATTCTGAACGGATCCTTTTCCATTCAGAATGCATAAGGACAAAACTGATCAGTTTTGGAACATTTATGAGAGCCTGTGACGGATCTCACAAACGGATCCTTACCATGCAAGTGTGAAAGTAGCCTAAGGCCTCTTTTACACTAGCGGCAGTCCGGATCCGGCAGGTGAAGGGTGCCGTCGGATCCGGACCGGCGCAGGGACATGTGTGGGGCCGGAACCGCGTTCCGGCCCCACACATGTCACACAGTACCATATACAGACATACACACACATACACACAAACACATACATACTTACATACTCCAGCCAGGCAGGCCGCACGTCTTCACTCCCAGGAGGCACGCCGCTATGACGATTCCCCACAGCGCCCTCTGCTGGGTGCTGTAGGGAATCGTCATAGCGGCGCGCCTCCTGGGCATGAAGACGTGCGGCCTGCCTGCCTGGAGTATGTAAGTATGTTTGTGTGTATGTGTATGTCTGTATGTATGTCTGTATGTATGTCTGTATGTGTAGGTGACGGATCCGTCCTGAACTCCATTGAAAGTCAATGGAGGGCGGATACGTTTACCATTGTGGTCACACCAGACGGATCCTTCCCCATTGACTTGCATTGGGGGTCATTCCGGATCCGTCTTGGTGCGGATGCCTGGACCGGACAGAAAACCGCAGCATGCTGCGGTTTGTTCTCCGGTCTGAAGACGGAACGGAATGCTTTCAGGAGTATTCCATTGTTTTCAGTTCAGTTTTGTCCCCATTGACAATGAATGGGGACAAAAGTGAAGCGTTTTTTTTCCAGTATTGAGCCCCTATGACGAAGCTCAATACCGGAATAAAAAAACGCTAGTGTGAAAGTAGCCTTAAGCTATAATGAGTGTTTATAATGTCACAGAGCAGAGATAAGGAGCCTGCCAACTCCCCAACTGACGGAAAAGATTGAAAACCACAGGCTGCTACTAGAGAATCCGAGCTCTGTACAGAAAAAAAAGGATTCCATATTTTTAATAAAGACCGATTGAAAAAATGATTTGTAACTCATAATGAGTACAATGCACTAATAAAAAAATTGCCCCAAAGGTGTTCATAGCCTTTAAGCTGCACAACCTCCATGTGCTTTCATACAGGCTCAACTGGACCTCCTGAGTATGAAGATACTTTCCTCTAGAAGCAATTCTTCAAGGGGGGAATACCTCCACAGCTGCAGTCAAATAGGGTAGGCCCCAATTTTAGTTCATGGAATCCAACAGAAAAAAAAATCTCTGAATGCCTCAGCAAAAAATTGGAGGTGCAGCAGAGCAGTGCTATGCTCAATACTAAGGCTATCCTGAAAATTTGACCGACAGGCGGGCCCGGAGGACTGGATTTGAGGAACACAGTAGAGGGCACAGGCACCTCTACGGAAGTCCTGTTATGGCTTTATTTTCTGCAAATTTAAAAGTCAGAGGAAATGCACAAGAAGCACTTTGGGAACAACATGACTCAATTGTTAAAATCAAATACAGGTTTAAGGGGTTGTCTGAACGTTTAAAACTAATGACCTGTCCTCACGATAGGTCATGAGTATCTGATCGGTGAGAGACAGACTCCCAGCACCCTCTGCTGATGAAGTGTTTGAAAAGCCAAATCACTTCAATGGGACTGAGCTGCACCTAGTCCATATGACAGATGAATATGACTTCGAATGGCCTAGAAAGAGGACTCTCTGGAGTGCTGTGGCCTCTTTAAACAGTTGATCAGTGGAGGTGCTAGGAGTTGGACTCCCACCAATCAGATACTGATGACCTATATACCCTGAGGACAGGCCATTAATATTAAATTCCAAAAAAACTCCTTTAAAAGATCTGTGGCCTATCTGTAGAATATAGCATATCATAAAAGGTACACTGTAAGGCGCAGATGAATTTTATTGACCGTGTCTATGGTATTTACAGTATGTACATGCTTCCTATTAGCCACACCAAGACACTGTGCAGGAAGGAGGAAGGAATATCGGTCCTGAAATATTCCAGTTTGTATGTTCCCCATCCAGAGTTTAGGAAAACCCCATTAAATATCATCCAAACAAATTCCAATGGTTGGTGGAGAGCATATCCTTATTTACTGACACTTTTCCTCCTACTTAAATGAAGTGTAAATCGAGAAGATGTACGGACGTAAGGCTGCACACCACACAGTGACCTACACCGGTGGACTTGTATATAAGGACTGTCTTATACACTGGGTTCTGTGACATGGAGCGTCACTATTGTGAGTGTTTAGGACGCTTCCTGTATCCCACAGGCCGGCACATCCTGTATGACTTCTCATCGCTGCCGACAATTAGAAATATGCAGCTTTGGCGACACAACTCCTGGGGAAAGAATTAGAACATCAGGGAGAGTCTGGTAAACACATTAGAACTGAAAGTACCGCTCTCATGTCATAGCCAGCTGGACCCACAGCATTAAAACAAAACCTGTTTTTAGACATGGTAACGGCGACTGCATGCCAGCTTGATGGCAGTGAAAGTTAGCGCTACGAATTAGATTCCTCTTAAAGTAGAAGCAGTGCAGAAGCAGCAGTTTATAGATAATAAATAGCTAATAATTGGGTCGGACTGGGGTTCCTTGGGCCCACCAGAGAAAATTATTCTTGTGGCTCAACTCCCATATCATCAATAAAGTCTAATACGTTTTAATTCAAAGAAACAGACCCTAATGGCAATTTATTGGGAGTCATGTATCAAACTGGTGTAAAATAGAACTGGCTTAGTTACCCACTGCAGATTCCACCTTTCATTTTTGACAGCTCCACTGGAAGGTGGAATCTGATCAGTTGCTATAGGCAACTAAGCCAGTTCTACTTTACATCACTTTGATAATTCCCCCCTATTGTTTCTAAAGGCAGCTCCAAATGTTGTTTTTTTCTCTAGAACTTTGGGGCCCACTATGGTATCAGAGCCTGGCCCCAGTAGAGGATCCTCTGGTACTCTGGTGGGCTAGTCCGACACTGTTCTCAAATATGGAGAGTATGAAGGACCACGAAGTTCACAAAATGTAATCAGCAATAACAACCCGCTAGCGGAGCTGCAATATGGCTGCACCAAAATCAAGGGGTATGCAGGTGGAGAGGACATTTTGAACTCTAACCCGACTTAACCTACTAGAGGGTGTCCAGCTGTGCCAGGAACACACTGGCACAGGTTTACTGTTGAAAATGCAATTTGTGCCAAAAAATTGGCGTGCATGCTTTCTGCCACATTTATCAAGTGCTTTGGACATTTTTCTCATCTATTTACTCTTCATATGACAAGGCGGTGGGCTTAGCAGAAAGTAGTTGTGGTTTCACATGAAAGGAGGCATAAATTTAATGAGCCTTTGTGAACCAAAAATGCGCCAACATTTTGGCATATTTTTGGAGTAAAACTAAGTCAACTTATAGGTGGCTCAACTTTGACTAGGCAGATTTATCAGCATCAACCACTGTGATTAATCTGGCGCAGTTGAAGACTCTCTAGACTGCTTAGTTTTAGACAGCATTAGTAATCACTGTGCCGACTTCCCCACTGTCTCCTCAGTTAGTCGATTTATCAACCACCTCTGCTGGAAGTTTGTTCCAAGATTCTACTACTCTTTCAGTGAAATAATATTTTCTAATGTTGTTCTTGATTTTTCCCCCAACTAACCTCAGATTGTGCCCTCTTGTTCTTGTGTTCAGTTTCTTATTAATAACCCTTCCCTCCTGAACTTTATTCAGTCCTTTAACATATTTAAAGGTTTCAATCATGTCCCCCCTCTCTCTTCTTTCCTCCAGATTATACATATTAAGAACTCTGAGTCTTTCTTGATAAGTTCTATGCTTTAGCCCTTCCACCATTTTTGTAGCTCTTCTTTGGACCCGTTCTATTTTAGCAATATCGTTTTGCAGGTGAGGTCTCCAGAATTGAACACAGTATTCCAAATGTGGTCTCACTAGAGCTCTATACAGAGGGATCACAATCTCCCTCTTTCTGCTTGTTATACCTCTAGCTATGCAGCCAAGCATACGATTTGCTTTCCCTACCGCCTGGTTGCATTGGTTACTCATTTTGAGGCTGTCAGAGATGACTACCCCCAAATCCTTCTCTTCTGAATCTTCATTCAGAGACAAGGAACAGTGTGTAACAAGGTATTTAGTGGTTCTTTTACCTTTATTTCCTTGTAAAGTAGTTGGTTGCTACCAGGGCTGTGGAGTCGGTAAGCCAAAGCCCCGATTCCGACTCCTCAATTTCCCCTCACCCCCGACTCCTACTCCCTCATACATGGAGCATGTTTAAGTGATAACTTTAAACAAATTTGCATAAAATCAATAGTACAGATAAGTCATGACAAAAACAGTTTGTAATCTATCAGGATCCTCTGGGTACAGCTCACTTAGGGCCTGATCAGAGGCGTAGCTAGAGGTTCAGCACATGGGGGGGCGAAACATACTTGAGTGGGCCCCCCACTTATTGGCTTCCCAAACGCACGTTTCCAACTTCACAGGCACATACTACTAGTTGTGGTTATAATACTGTATTAGCAAGATGACTATATAAACTGCTAGATCATCTATGCTGTTAAGTACAGTACAATAGACTTTCTACATACCCTACTCTAAATACTCTACCACATAATGCAGTAAAATATAGGATTAATAGGAGTAAAAAAGGGGACTCCTATGTTAAAGGAAATCTGTCCCCAGCTTTTACATCACTAAACTAACAGTCCCTTGCCCCCATCAGACCTCAGATCGGCTTAATGTGCCCCCATCAGACCTCAGATCAGCGTATTGTGCCCCCATCAGACCTCAGATCAGCAGAATGTGCCCCCATCAGACCTCAGATCAGCAGAATGTGCCCCCATCAGACCTCAGATCAGCAGAATGTGCCCCCATCAGACCTCAGATCAGCAGAATGTGCCCCCATCAGACCTCAGATCGGCTTAATCTGCCCCCATCAGACCTCAGATCGGCTTAATCTGCCCCCATCAGACCTCAGATCGGCTTAATCTGCCCCCATCAGACCTCAGATCGGCTTAATGTGCCCCCATCAGACCTGAGATCAGCGTATTGTGCCCCCATCAGACCTCAGATCAGCTTAATGTGCCCCCATCAGACCTCAGATCAGCAGAAGGTTCCCCCATCAGACCTCAGATCAGCAGAATGTACCCCCATCAGACCTCAGATCAGCAGAATGTGCCCCCATCAGACCTCAGATCAGCAGAATGTGCCCCCATCAGACCTCAGATCAGCAGAATGTGCCCCCATCAGACCTCAGATCGGCTTAATCTGCCCCCATCAGACCTCAGATCAGCTTAATGTGCCCCCATCAGACCTCAGATCAGCAGAAGGTTCCCCCATCAGACCTCAGATCAGCAGAATGTACCCCATCAGACCTCAGATCAGCAGAATGTGCCCCCATCAGACCTCAGATCGGCTTAATGTGCCCCCATCAGACTCCATAATGGAAGCACTCACTTGTATTCGCCTGATTGTACTAAGGCCATCCCTGCTGGCCCCCCCCCCCAGAGGTATTGGGCCCGGAGCATCGCCTCCCCTGACCCCCCCCCACCCCCCCCCCCCAGTAGCTACGCCTCTGGGCCTGATGTATGAAAACTGTCTAGGTCTAAGACTTTTTTTGTTGCCCATAGCAACCAATCAGAGCTCCCCTTTCATTTCTCCAGAGCACTATATGAAATGAAAGGGGAGCTCTGATTGGTTGCTATGGGCAACAAAGAAACTTCTACACCTAGACAGTTTTCATACATAAGGCTCTAGGTGTTTTACATCAGCAGCAGATAGAAGCCATGAGAGCAGCTAACCTCTCCAAACATGAGCTCAGAGGAAGCATAAAGCATACAGAGAGAACATGCACTGGACATAAAGGGCAGTACACAGTCATCTCAACTAAAAGCCTAAATCCTTAGATCAGGAATAGAACAGACATTTATAGGACATTTCATCATTTTCACAAATTCTTATAAAAATATATTCAGCACTTATTGCACTGAACTAAATGTACTAATTCATTATATATTTTAGGAGTCGGAGTCGGTCCATTTTATACCGACTCCACCAAAATGGTGACCGACTCCGACTCCACGACTCCGACTCCACAGCCCTGGTTGCTACATGTGCTTGCCTCCATAGGACTTCAACCTCTCAGTTCAGGCTAAGCCTAGAAGTGGAGGCTGGCTTATGTGACAGAAGGTCCAAAGGGAGTGGAATAAAGTAGCTATACCGTAAGGGTATATGCACACTATGCGTGTTACACAGGATTTTCCTGCCAAAAAATCTGTGGCATAATATAGTACCAGCTAAATAGTGAGATTCTCAAAATCACATGTACACAGTGTGCAAATTTTCCATGTGGAAATTGACCTGCAATGCTTATTTTAAAATATGCAGCATGTAATATTTTCAGTGCACTGCCTTATGCACACACAATTAAAGTCTATGGTGGGAAAACCCTTTTAAAGGGGTTGTCCAAGTTATTTTTTTGTTCTTTATATGTTTCTAACTTGTCAGGTATAACAACTTTCCCATATACTTTGTGTTTCTAAAGCTGCTGGTTTCTCAGAGTTGACTGAGGGTCACATGACCTGTGATGTCACCTTATCTCCCTGGTCTGTGATGTTTCATGCACAAGCCTCAGATAACAGTCTGTACACGAGATGTCACTGGCCAAGCCCCCTTTCTTTGCCGGGCTCCTGCTATCTGCTCTCTCCCTGGATTCCTTCAGATAAAACATTAACCCCTTCAGCCAGAACATACTGAGGGCTCAAGGCTTTACAACAAATAGTAGCTGCAGCAGTGAGAGGAGACAAATGCTGGGCAAGGAGCTATAGAGGAATTGTACAAGAACAGGTAGGGAGAATTTCCTGTGTGTATCAGCAGTGTCATTGTACAGCTGGCACTTGTAGTCCTACACAAACAACATGCTGCTGAGTATCCCAGCAGGCAGACATGTACTCACAGCACTTGTATTCACTGCCTTTGCAGAGAAGGGGGGAGGGGCAGAGATTGTTATTACTGCATGTAAACAAAGGCCAGAAGAGAACCAGGGAAATGAGAAAATATAGATTTGTTTTGCCTAAAACTTGCTGAACTTAGTTATATATTGCTACCCATCAGATTTACAGTGCTATATTTTTTTTTTTCATAACTTGGACAACCCCTTTAACTGTCCCATCGGGAATGATGGATTATTGGAGAGGATATACACTGGAAATGCTACTGGCTCCTTCCCTGGTCGGACGCCACAGGGCCCTGTTCTTGTGATTGGAGCGGGCCCCTGAGGTGGGACCTACACCTATCAGACATTTATGGGATAACCTGTGGCTATGTCATAAATGTCCCTGATCTGAATACCCCTTTAAATTCCACAGATACCAAGTTGCACCCATTACAGTCATATAATCAATCAGCCATCTTACTGTGTTATTTCTAGAATGTCTATAATCAGATTGAGTTACAAACCCTACTGTAAACTGCTATTACCTATGTACTACCATGTATATTGCACTTTGCCCATTAGTGTGGTAGCAAATCAATAACTGCATGTTTTCCACTATTACATCACACAGGAAGGGGACCTGAACAGGAGTCAATGGAAGGTGGGACAAGCCTCCCCGATCAAGCTGGAAAGTATCTGAGTTCCACTAAAAGCTCTTGTATTATATGTGATTTCACTTTCTGATCAGTTACTATTTTTTTCTATTTTCATGAAATATCAGTCCATGGTTTATCCTCTGGGATGAGGTAAAATATTCTACACAACTATGTGCTCTACAGATCTACATGGTCTACCAGATGCTGGATTACTAATATCACAATGAGGCATACCACCCACTAAAATTCCCTAAGGGTTGTCACCCAACTTGACACGTTTGTACTGCTATGCGGAGTTACATCATCTTCTCTCCCTTCCTCTTTTTAATTACTGCATATATAGTAACATTTGTAAACCAGAAGGCTCTGTATTTATAGGTTTTCTTCCAAGCTTACTACACTTTCATGTGCCCCTGCTAATATTTAAAGACTATGGCCCTGATTTATCACACCTTCACTTCAGAATTCTGTCTTCAAAAAGTCGCACGATAGGGCTTTTGCGACTTTTTTGCGCATTTTTTTGCAACTTTTTGCATGTGTACACAACTCACTCCAGTTTGTAATATGGGTGGAAAAGTGGGTGTGGTTAGCCATGTTAATGAGTTTTACTCCAGATTTATCATTGCGACTTTTTAAAAAAAGTCGCAAAATAGTCGCAATCTCACTCCAGGAGGAGGGTGGAGTAGGAAAAGTGGAGTAGCTTCTCTAGACAGAAGTGTTAGGTTTAAGGACAAGCCACATTTATCAAACAACCTGTGACATTTGATAAATGTGGCAGAAAGTACTCCAACACAGACTGAAGCAAAACTGACTTCAAATATTTTCCTAATGATAAATTCCCCCCTATATCTTGGTATAATTTTTTATTGAATCTACTATGTGATATATATCACCTTTGTAATTGCTTTGACATAAAAATTCTCAACCATTTGTCCTCTGCAGCCTGTATGTGTTCACATACATTGCAGGCTGCTCAGTTTTGTTCAGAGTGAAATCCATCAGGCAAGCTCTCTGACAGCTCACTCTCTAGCACAGGGATCAGCAACCTTTTGCACTCCAGCTGTTGTGAAACTACAACTCCCAGCATGCTCATTTCACTTCTGTGGGAGTTCACAGAAGAGCCAAGCATGATGCGAGACTTAGTTTCACAACACCTGGAGTGCCGGAGGTTGATGACCCCTGCTGTAGCATCTATGCTCTCTGGATTGTTCTTTTAAAGGGTTTCTGTCACCAGAAATCACCCTATTAAACCAAGTGTCATTTGCAATGAGCAAATGACACTTGATGACAGTAATGTTAGTCTCATATTTCTCCGTCCAGCAGTTTAGCCCAAAAATACGTTTTTATAATATGCAAATGACCTCCCCTAGGTGCAGTAGGCGTGAACCTGCACCTAGGAGAGGCCGTAATAACACCTCTTACCACGCCTCCGTAGCGCTGATTGACAGGGCCGGGCAGCCAGCTCTTTCGGCTCCCGGCCCTGTACGATCCCGAAATCCCGCGCCTGCGCACTGCGGTAGTACATCCGCGCATGCGCGTTGAGAGCCGGCGGCCGCCCGGGTCCTGGCTCCTTCAACGCGCGTGCGCGGATGTACTACCGCAGTGCGCAGGCGCGGGATTTCGGGATCGTACAGGGCCGGGAGCCGAAAGAGCTGGCTGCCCGGCCCTGTCAATCAGCGCTACGGAGGCGTGGTAAGAGGTGTTATTACGGCCTCTCCTAGGTGCAGGTTCACGCCTACTGCACCTAGGGGAGGTCATTTGCATACTATAAAAACGTATTTTTTGGCTAAACTGCTGGACGGAGAAATATGAGACTAACATTACTGTCATCAAGTGTCATTTGCTCATTGCAAATGACACTTGGTTTAATAGGGTGATTTCTGGTGACAGAAACCCTTTAAGATGACAAAACAATAAATTCAATTATATCAAAAAGATGTCAGTGTCACGAGTGGTCTTGCGTCTGGAATCAGACGTTCTGCGCGGCTTTCTAAGTGACAGGTTTGACAGGCTATTCCCTGTGGTTTGGGTGCTGTTCACCACACCCCTTTCCCTCAGCTGTTGCCGCTGGGCAATTAGCTGTCTCCTACTTACCTCTTCCTCTCCCAGTATCCCTTGCGGTTTATATCTGCTACATACCTGTTGAGAGTGGTGTGGATCTCGGCTGAGATCCTGTTGCTGAGTTCTACTTAAAGTTAAGTGTTTTCCCTTCCTTTGGTTATTCCTGTTTGAGTCTCCTGTTCCTCCTTACGCTTGGAGGAACAGGTTACTCTCTTGTGTCATTAGACTGCAGGGTGTTCTAGGGTTTACTCAGATTAGGTTCCTGTGTATGAGCTTTCCTACCACCCGGGTTAGTTCATACTGGTAGCCAGCTAGGGCCTAGTCTTAGGGTCCCCTGCAGGAGGTGACCAGTTCCCTGGTTTTGTCTGTTCCCATCCCTCATACGCTCGGTGTGGCTTTTCCCCCCACACCCGAGCGTGACATTATAAACCGCCGCTAACAAAAATTTATGTCATTTTTGTGCTGACATGGATGCTATTGCTACTCTGGCTGAACGGCTGCAGGGACTCAGCTTGGAGGTGGCTGACATCCGCAACCAGATTCAGAGACCACAGGCTGGTGGTTCTGGGGGTGCTGAGTGTCAGGCCTGTTTGGAGCCTAAGGTCCCCCTCCCGGATAGATTTTCTGGGGAATGTGATAATTTTGTTCTATTTAGGGAGGCGTGCAAATTGTATTTCAGACTGCGTCCACATTCTTCTGGTAATGAGGAACAGAAGGTTGGTGTGGTCATCTCGCTGCTTAAAGGGGATGCACAGTCATGGGCCTTTTCTCTACCGGCCGGATCGCTGTCTCTCCGGTCGGTAGATGAATTTTTCAAGACCCTAGGGATTATCTATGATGACCCGGATCGTATCTCCCTGGCGGAGACCCAGATACGTAACCTTTGTCAGGGTGAGCGGCCGGTTGAGACTTATTGCTCTGAGTTTCGGAGGTGGGCGACCAATACTGAATGGAACGATCCGGCTTTACGTAGCCAATTCTGTCAAGGTTTGTCTGAAAGGCTGAAGGACGCTTTGGCCTTTCAGGAAACCCCTGTGTCTTTGGAAGCCGCTATGTCTCTTGCTGTACGCATGGATAGGCGACTGAGAGAGCGATCTAGGGGCCCCCGCTCTCAGGACGTACTATCACATAGTGTACCAGCTTCCTATGATACTTTGGGTGAATATTCCCCTAGGTTGATGTCTGGGGATGCACCTATGCAATTAGGGGGAGCCACTCCTGTAGCCACCCGTAAACATCTTGGTAATAAAAAGGGAGTGTGTTTTTTCTGTGGTCAGAAAGGACACTTTATCAATGTATGTCCATGCTTCCTATCTCTAAAGGAGAGAAAAGAAAAGGGGGCGTTGAATTCTCATCTCACTCTTGGTGGAGTGGGTAGGGAGACTGAAAATGTGAATTTGTCTTCATCCTGCAGTACCCGTTTTCTCCTGACTGCCGAGGTGGCGCTAGAATCAAAGGTTGTGAAAATTGAGGTGTTTATTGACAGCGGGGCAGGGGTGAACTTGATTGATGCTCAGTTTGTCCGTATGCATGGATTGTCACCAAGTTCTTTGGATAAGAGGATTTCTGTGTTTGCCATTGATTCTGCACCTCTCTCTCAGAAGTGTTTGTCTCAGATGGTGCATGATATCAAATTAAGAGTGGGTGAATTTCATCAGGAGCTTATTTCATGTTTTGTGTTGGAAGGTCTTCCTGCTCCTGTGGTTCTGGGTTTACCGTGGTTAAGCAAACATAATCCGTCCATTGACTGGCATACTAGACAAATTGTGGATTGGGGCGATTATTGTGTTGACAATTGCCTTAATACATCTTTTTCTGCTTTAACCACTAAGACTCTTCCTTCTTTTATATCGGATTTCTCTGATGTATTTTCTGAAGGTGGATGTCAGGATTTACCCCCTCACCGGGAATACGATTGTCCTATCAATCTTATCCCTGGAACGAGATTGCCTAAATCTAGGCTGTATAACCTTTCTGGACCTGAGAGAATGGCCATGAAGGAATATATTGCTGAGAGTTTGGCCAAAGGACATATTAGGCCTTCCAAATCTCCTGTGGCAGCAGGGTTCTTTTTTGTTAAAAAAAAAGGACGGATCCCTTAGGCCATGTCTGGATTTCCGTGAACTCAATAGGATTACTGTCCGTGATCCGTACCCCCTTCCTTTGATTCCTGACTTGTTTAACCAGATTGTGGATGCCAAGGTGTTCTCCAAGTTGGACTTAAGGGGGGCATATAATCTGGTCAGGATCAAGGAAGGGGATGAATGGAAGACGGCCTTTAACACTCCTGAGGGCCACTTTGAGAACCTGGTCATGCCTTTTGGGTTGACCAATGCTCCTGCTGTCTTCCAGCATTTTGTTAATGACATTTTTCATCATCTTGTGGGGAGGTTTGTAGTCGTGTATTTGGATGACATACTAATCTATTCTCCAGATATTGTGACACATCAGGATCACGTGAGGCAGGTGTTGCAAATCTTAAGAGATAACAAGTTGTATGCAAAATTAGAGAAATGTGCTTTTGCTGTACATGAGGTGCAATTCTTAGGATACCTGCTTTCATCTTCAGGTTTTCGTATGGATCCAGAGAAGGTCTGTGCTGTTCTGAACTGGGACCGACCTGAAAATCTGAAGGCTCTTATGCGATTTTTGGGGTTCACCAACTATTACCGAAAATTTATTAAGAACTATTCGACTATGGTTAAACCCTTAACTGACATGACTAAGAAAGGGACGGATGTCTCTGTGTGGTCTGATGCAGCATTGCAAGCCTTCTCTGCTGTAAAGGAGTGCTTTTCTTCTGCCCCTATATTGGTGCAGCCAGATGTGTCACAACCTTTCATTGTGGAGGTTGACGCATCCGATGTGGGGGTAGGAGCTGTGTTATCACAGGGCCCGTCACCTGGTAAATGGCGCCCATGTGCTTTTTTTTCGAAGAAACTCTCTGTGGCGGAGAGAAATTATGATGTGGGTAACCGAGAGTTACTGGCCATTAAGTTGGCTTTTGAGGAATGGCGTCATTGGTTGGAAGGGGCGAATCATCCAATCACGGTATTCACTGATCACAAAAATCTGGCTTACCTGGAGTCGGCTAGACGACTTAATCCGAGGCAGGCCAGATGGTCTTTGTTCTTCACCAGATTCAATTTCATTGTCACATACCGTCCTGGGGTTAAGAATGTGAAGGCGGATGCCTTGTCACGTAGTTTTCCCGGGGGTGGTGATTTTGAAGATCCTAGCCCTATACTGTCTGAAGGAGTGGTGATATCCGCTCTTTACCCTGATCTTGAGGCTAAAGTGCTTGAGGCCCAGGGAGATGCGCCGGAGTCTTGCCCTCCCGGGAAGTTGTTTGTTCCTTCTGATTTGCGTTATAAGGTTTTTGAGGAGCATCATTCTTCGGTGCTTGCGGGACACCCTGGGAGCAAATCCACTGTCGACCTCATCTCTCGTAGATTCTGGTGGCCAGGTCTGCGTAAGTGTGTTGAGGAATATGTGTCAGCCTGTAGTGTCTGCGCACGCTCTAAGGTGACACATACTCGTCCCTCTGGACCCCTACTTCCATTACCCATCCCGTCCAGACCATGGACTCACCTATCCATGGACTTCATCACTGATCTGCCTGAGTCGTCTGGTAAGACAGTTATTCTGGTGGTTGTAGATCGTTTTAGTAAAATGGCGCACTTTATTGCATTACCTGGACTCCCCAATGCTAAAACTCTTGCACAAGTGTTTGTTGACAATATTGTGAAACTTCATGGCATTCCCACTGACGTTGTCTCTGATCGTGGGACTCAGTTTGTGTCCAGATTCTGGAGGGCATTCTGTACTCGGCTCGGGGTACAACTGTCTTTCTCCTCTGCCTTTCATCCCCAGACGAATGGACAGACTGAGCGTACCAATCAGAATCTGGAGACTTATTTGAGATGCTTTGTCTCTGAGAACCAGGAGGAGTGGTCCTCGTTTTTGTCTCTGGCTGAGTTTGCCATAAATAATCGCAGACAGGACTCCACTGGTAAGTCACCATTTTTTGGTGCATATGGCTTTCACCCGCAGTTTGGCACATTTTGTGGTTCTGATACTTCTGGTATTCCTGAGGAAGAACGTTTTTCGTCATCATTGTCTTCCATATGGCGAAAAATTCAAAGTAACTTGATAAATATGGGTAACAAGTACAAACGTGTGGCTGACAGGAGACGCATGAATGGTCCGGACCTAAATGTGGGTGATTCTGTGTGGCTGTCTACTAGGAACATTAAGTTGAAAGTTCCTTCATGGAAGTTGGGTCCAAGATTTATTGGCCCATATAAAATCACGGCCATTATTAATCCTGTAGCATTTCGTCTTGAACTTCCACAGGCCCTGAAAATCCATAATGTGTTTCACAGATGTTTGTTGAAGAGGTATGTTGAACCTCTGGAGCCATCTCCCTTGCCACCCGCGCCTGTCTTGGTGGATGGTAATTTGGAATTTCAGATTGTCAAGATCATTGATTCTCGAGTTCTTCGTGGGACCCTTCAATATCTGGTTCATTGGAAGGGTTATGGTCCTGAGGAGAGGTCATGGGTACCGGCATCTGACGTGAATGCCAGTCGTTTGGTAAAAGCCTTTCACAGATGTCACCCTGATAAAGTTGGTCCTGGGTGCCCGGAGGTCACCCGTAAAAGGGGGGGTAATGTCACGAGTGGTCTTGCGTCTGAAATCAGACGTTCTGCGCGGCTTTCTAAGTGACAGGTTTGACAGGCTATTCCCTGTGGTTTGGGTGCTGTTCTCCACACCCCTTTCCCTCAGCTGTTGCCGCTGGGCAATTAGCTGTCTCCTACTTACCTCTTCCTCTCCCAGTATCCCTTGCGGTTTATATCTGCTACATACCTGTTGAGAGTGGTGTGGATCTCGGCTGAGATCCTGTTGCTGAGTTCTACTTAAAGTTAAGTGTTTTCCCTTCCTTTGGTTATTCCTGTTTGAGTCTCCTGTTCCTCCTTACGCTTGGAGGAACAGGTTACTCTCTTGTGTCATTAGACTGCAGGGTGTTCTAGGGTTTACTCAGATTAGGTTCCTGTGTATGAGCTTTCCTACCACCCGGGTTAGTTCATACTGGTAGCCAGCTAGGGCCTAGTCTTAGGGTCCCCTGCAGGAGGTGACCAGTTCCCTGGTTTTGTCTGTTCCCATCCCTCATACGCTCGGTGTGGCTTTTCCCCCCACACCCGAGCGTGACAGTCAGCTATAAAAGATGAGGAGGAGGGATGCTACAGACCAAGCCATCCAAGACTCAGCAGCCTGCAATGTATGTGAACACATGCAGGCTGCAGAAGACAAATGCTTGAACATTTTTACAGTACAATACTGGAGTAGCTTTATACAAATGCTTTGGGCATGTCCACACAGTGGAATCTGCCCACATCAAAATTTCTCCAGGGGCCATGTGGTGTCTGCCTTCCAATGTTTTCAATGGGAGGCAGAGCTGCAGTTCACGGGCCAGCAGTTTAAAGCTCTAACCACGCAAAGAAAGAACTTGTCGATTCTTGGCATGGTGTGCGGACTGCCACTGCTTGAAGCCACCACGGCATTCAACATGAACAACCGGAACAGAAACCGTGGCCTCTTCAAACAGCTGACCAGGTGTCAGACCCCCCACCAATCCGGTCCAGATGACCTATCCTAAGGATAGGCCATCAATATCAAAATCCTGCGGAAAGCCTTTAAAATGACCCTAAATTAGCAGTCCCTCAAGGACAGAAGCTGGGAATTTATATCATTAGATACGCTTTTCACATTTTAGAGGGAAATGCTCTTTGTCTCATCTGTACTTTTACACCTGAGGGCCAAGATCTGATCACTGCCACTTGGCAAAAATATCTCCATTGTTACTGAAATGAAAGTCAAACCATACTTAATAAACATCCAGTGCCCTTCCCCCACCCTTCCTGTCTCATCTCTCCCGCTGTTCTGTGTTATAACAATGGAAAGAAGTAGACGTCAAATGTAGGAACACAACATTTACCGAAATGTAACATAGGTGTGCATTATTATATGAGGTTATACCTGTGGTGAGAATGCCAGATTTATGGTTCTGGTTGCTTTCGTACTGATATTATCCAATTCTATATTCACGGTACCCATGCCTTAGTGAGTTAAATAGGTATTCTCATCTTAAAAATGTATGACATATCCAGAGAATATGTATCTAATACATAAAGCTGAGTGTATGTGTGTGTATGTCCGCTAAAGGAATCTGCACCATCGCAGCTACAATCACGAAATTTGGCACACAGGTACAACAGGTGTCTGGGAAGGTTTTAGAAAAGGTGTCAGCTCTCCAGGATGTACTGTTCCTGAGATATTCCCAAAAAATGCATTAGCCAATAGAAGCTTGGTCACATGACCCTTATCGGCCAATAGAAGCTCACAGGCAGTCTTCACACACAACAGGTTTACATAACAACACAGCCAGTTCACTGCTGTAGGTCTGCTTTAAAGGGGCAGAGCGCTGTGGATGACACTGTTAAAGAGGTATTCCGGTTACCATAAATATAACTTATGTTTTAGACTAACTCATCATCAATCATTACCTCATATAATGTAAATTTCACATATTTACCATTCAGTAGTAAAAAAAGATGTTTTCCTCTACTGCTACCCACTGTGTTTCCTCCTAAATTACTATGGCATCAACCTGTAATTCAGGCCACCCTCAAAAGAAGGATTTAAAAGCCCCCTCCTCCAGGTCCCACTAAGTCATGCCCCCGACCCGGTCAGGGCACGCCCCCTTTCACTCCGCAGCCGACAGGGATTGCAAAAATGAAGGTAAAAATCACCTTCTGTCAGCTGCAGAGGAGGGAGGAGGGTGACTTTCTCCCTGCAGCTCATGCTCAGACTGCACAGTGCTACTGTGTGAGAGTGAGCTGTTGAAAAGGACATCCCTGTGTCCATCCAGGCCCTGCGCCGGACAGAGGACAGGGAGTCTGAAAACCGAACTGTCCAGCCTCCCCCCAACGTGAAGCCGTGACACCGGTCCCCATGAAGCCACACCCATAAACATGAGGCCACGCCCCCTGGTTCCGTGAAGACACGGAGGAGAAGCTGTCTGAGCATGAGCTACTGAAAGGGTGGACATCCCTGTGTCTGTCCAGGCCCTGCACTGGACGGTGGACAGGGAGTCTGAAAGCCAGACTGTCCAGCCTAAAACCGGACCTATGGCCAACCTAGGGGCAGGCTGATGTTAGGGTGAACAGATGTCCGGCTTTAGGCTGGACAGTCCAGTTTTCTGGCTCCCTGTTCTCCATCCGGCGCAGTGCTTGGACGGATGCAGGGATGTCCACCCTTTCAGTAGCCAAGGGGGCGTGGACTCATGTTTAGTGGTGTGGCTTCATGGGGACTGGGGGCGCTGCTTCACGTTTGGGGGAATGGCCGGTGAGGTCAGGCTTTCTGGGGTGAAGACAGTGGCCACCCTAGCTGCTGTGGAAGTCACAGTTAAAGGGGAGGGCGCTGTGGATGTTTCTGTTAAGGAGCGGACACTGTAGAGGTCACTCTCGATATCTTTTAACGACACACACACAAACATTAAATGAAATAGATTAAATATACCCGGGCGAAGCCGGGTCCTTCAGCTAGTATAATATAAGGATAGGTCCCTCTGGGACCCGCACCTTGTCCAAAACGGTGGTTCCCTGATGAGCATAACCCTTAAAGTGGACACCACTTAGTCATTTTGAACCAGATCATCTTGGTGAGGGATCAGGTTCTATTAAATCATTAGATGGTTTGCCACTGAAATCAAAGGCGGAGTCCATGTAATGCATGAATGTGTCAGATAGAGACCATCAATATAGTAAATAATCTCTTCAGACAGTGCAGCTGGAGCTCCTCTGGTCTGTCCGGAGCAATTGTTTCTTTGGCTTCCGTATTCAGAACCGGTAGTGTACTGTAACGTGTGTGCCGACTGTAATAGTAGCCATACCAATTCAATTACCTGCAATGAAAATGAAAACCTAGAAGACTGGGGAGAAGATTAGTATTCTGTCTGGTTGATGGACACCCTTACAGAAACGTTGGCTCACTTACTTGACCCAGTGGTTGTTCCAAAATCTGTACTGAGCAGTTCCAGCACTGGAGACCACTCAATGCAGAGCAATCACTTCTGGTGCCCCCCCGTCCCCCCCCCCCGTCCCCCACCCACACACACCTATTTCTATAGGCAAATATATCTGAATCAATGGCAGCATGGGGTTGGCGACAGCCAGAATCACATGAATAAGGGGACACACTAGCATGCACTGTATTTTGAAGTGCTCCATACAACCATGGACGATTTCTTCGTGGATTGTCAAACTGCGTCAAGAAAGGACATGTTCTTGGCATGGTTTCCATGCCAACTCGCCCCATTGACTACGGTTAAAGCCACGGGCAGATCCACAGCATGCCAAATACAAAATTGTGCTTGGATCCAAGAGTCAGCCTTAGATTTTCTAGTGGAAAAATCTGCCATGTGAACGTACCCTAAGGCAGACATCTGTGGATGTCCCATGTTGCCTACCTTTTGGACAGATGTTGGGCACATTATATCCAACTTCACAGGACACCCCTTACCAGCCTCACCTGCCCTGTCTCTGTGATATAGCCATCTTATCTAAGAGAAAATCCACGGTCAGACATTTGTCTAACATGGCGTGTGCGCCTTTATTCCTGTCCTACAGCGTCAGACAAAAGTACCGACCAAAAGTGGTTCATGAGAATACAAGAGGCGATGCAGATGGTGGATCGCACGGTATCAATGCACAACACACAGGTAGGAACAACCCAACAGAACCAGGTACTGCAGCTTCACCCTTCAAGACTCTGCTGAATACAAGGAGATTATGGAGAAGTCACAAGCCATGAATGGCTCATACAACAAGTCCATCCCGTTCCCCCATGTTGCTGTTTTTCATTTGCACTGAAATATTTTCTTCAATGATCAATATCACCCTCCATTTTTCACGAGCCTAAGGAAATCACTGCAACAGACTAAATTCCTGGGTCCTTGCATGTTGCAAGGGGAAGGAGGAGAGTCTTTCTTATGTTATATAAGGGACATATCTGTTGTTTGCACATG
Organism: Rhinella marina; assembly: GCA_900303285.1. NCBI lineage: Eukaryota > Metazoa > Chordata > Amphibia > Anura > Bufonidae > Rhinella > Rhinella marina. The sequence goes on along the minus strand of ONZH01025655.1, from coordinate 507,592 downwards.
ATAATAAACTGCTGACATATTCGAGGAAGTTGTCCTAATAACTGTGCGTGCGCATAGCGAGATCCTGTTACCATCTACTGGGTAAATAGTAATTGTTAACAATTAGTCATCAGGACGTTTTCCATTTACTCAGCAGCCGTGCAATGGGCTAAGCTATGGCAGAGAAAGCACTAAGTTACCAGACAGGTTACTGTATAGAACCCTACAATGTGAAGACCATGTATGAAATTTATCTTTTCATATTGTAGATTACAGAGTCTGTTTTAGGCAAAGTGTGAAGCTACTGACCCTATTACTATCAGGGATAAGCCTAGCCCTAACCAAAAACTTTTTATACATTTTATAGAAAAATTAGTCATTCTAAGGTCAGAGTAAAATAACATTATTCCATACTTTGTGTATATATATATATATATATATATATATATATATATATATATATATATTTATATTACAGTTCTACAGTTGTGTTTAGAGCTCTGCAGTAGGTAAATGTGAATTAGGCTACTTTCACACTAGCGTTCTTGTTGGATCCAGCAGGGTTCAGCAAAAACGCTTCCGTTACTGATAATACAACCATCTGCATCTGTTATGAATGGATCCGGTTGTATGATTTTTATCATAGCCAAGACGGATCCGTCATGAACTCCATTGAAAGTCAAAGGGGGATAGATCCGTTTTCTATTGTGTCAGATAGAGTTAAAGAGTAGAGTTTCCTTTTGTGTCTGAGAAAACTGTACCGTCCCCATTGACTTGCATTGTGGGTCATGCTGGATCTGTCTTGCTCCGCATCCCATGACGGAAAGAACGGAATAAGAACAGAACGCATTTAGGAACATTCCGTTCTGTAAAGTTACATTTTGTCCCCATTGACAATGAATGGGGACAAAACTGAAGCGTCAGATCTCAATACCGGAAAATGTAAACACAAGTGTGAAAGTAGCCTTATGATAGCCCACTACTGACTAGATATTAGGTCATTTACAGCCTAAGAGCCCTGGCATACCCAATACAGTGGCTCTTGAGAGGGAACTTTAAAGGGAATGCGGAATCAGAAAATCACCTACTATTTAAATCACATTTTATGATAAACATATTTTTAAAATTTATCAGTGACTTTTTAATTGTCCATGTCACTATCTGTATGTAAAACAAATTCCAAAAATCTTGCAGTTTTCACAATGATCACTGATACAGATAACTTTTCAGCAGTTATCTCATTATCATCAATGCCAGGATAACAATGATAGATATCACCTATATGTTCAGATTACACAGGATCCACTAATAATATGCCCAGATTTCCGGATCTGTACAGGTAACTTTTCAGTAGTTATCTCATTATCATCACAGGCAGGATAACAATGACAGATATCAACTATCTACACAGATAAGGCTACTTCCACACTAGCGTTAGTACGGATCCGGCGGGTGAAGGGACCCGCCGGATCCGTACCGAGTAATACAACCTTGTGGATCCGTAATTCCGGATCCGGTGGTATTAGCGTTTAAACGGATCCGGAATAACCTCTATTGAAAGTCAATGGAGGACGGATCCGTCCCCATTGACTTGCATTGGGGGTCATTCCGGATCCGTTTAGGTGCGGATAACTAGTACGGAGAGCAAACCGCAACATGTTGCGGTTTGCTCTCCGGTCTGAAGACTGAACGGAATGCTTTCAGGAGCATTCTGTTGTCTTCAGTTCAGTTTTGCCCCCATTGACAATGAATGTGGACAAAACTGAAGCGTTTTATTCCGGTATTGAGCCCCTATGACGGAGCTCAATACCGGAATTCCATAACGCTAGTGTGAAAGTAGCCTAACACAGGTTGCACCATTCACAATAGGTGATATCACAGCTTAGGCTACTTTCACACTAGCGTTTTTAAATTCCGGTATTAAGTTCCGTCATAGGGGCTCAATACCGGAAAAAAACGATTCCGTTTTGTCCCCATTCATTGTCAATGGGGACAAAACTGAACTGAAGACAACGGAATGCTCCTGAAAGCATTCCGTTCCGTCTTCAGACCGGAGAACAAACCGCAGCATGTTTTCTCTCCGGTCCAAGCATCCGCACCAAGACGGATCCGGAATGACCCCCAATGCAAGTCAATGGGGACGGATCCGTTTGGTGTGACACACCAGTAATCCGGATCTGTCCTCCATTGATTTGCAACGGGGGGTCATTCCGGATCCGGCTACACAGAAATACATACAGACATACATACATACCTCACATACTCCAGGCAGGGACGCCGGCAGCATGTCTTCACGCGCCTCCTGCGCGCAGCTATGACGTTTCCCCACTGCGCCCAGCAGAGGGCGCTGTGGGGAATCATCATCACTGCGCGCAGGAGGTGCGTGAAGACGTGCTGCCGGCGTCCCGGGCTGGAGTATGTAAGTATGTATGTGTTTGTGCGTATGTCTGTATGTATTTCTGTCCCAATGTCTGTCAACATGTGTGGGGCCGGAGCGCTGCTCCGGCTCCACACATGTATCAGCGGCAGCACGGATCCGTTGGCACCCTTTAGGTGCCGGATCCGTGCTGCCGCTAGTGTGAAAGAGGCCTTATCTACTCCCTACTGAGCTCTGCACAGGTCACACAGCATGACAAAAAAAACTCTCAAATAAAAGTCAATGAGGTCCTCTCCTGTCCACGGTGTCTATGGCTCATATAGCTGCTCTCCAAGAATAGGAAGTCTTGACATATTTTAGTCCTAGTGGCCAGTGTGAAAAGTGCAGGATTTTAGGATATAAATGTAAAATTAAATAAAACACCCCAAAAATCCTTTTATATGTTTACCATAAAAACTTGATTTAATCAATAGGTCATTTTCTGACGACAAATTCCCTTTAAGGTGATGCCCTAATAATGTGGTATTAGTGGCTACATTTTTGCCCACTACGAGGCATGCCAGATGTGAAGCTCAGCTGTCAGCAGCCCTAAAAGTTTTTACCAGCAGATGTGTACCTATGACACTGGCTGACCTGTTACATGTGCACTTGGCAGCTGAAGTCATCTGTGTTGGTCCCATGTTCATATTTGTCCGCATTGTGAAGAAAAATGATGTTTTAATATATGTAAATGAGCCTTAGGAGCAACGGGGGCGTTACCATTACACCTAGAGGCTCAGATCTCTCTGCAACTGCAGCACCCCTGTTGTTCCTAGAGGCTCATTTGTGGACATTAAACCTTTATTTTTCTCAGCAATGCAGGCACATATGAACATGGGACCAACACAGATGTCTTCAGCTGCCAAGGGCACATGTGACCAGGTTACAGGTTCATAGGCACAAATCTACTTATGCACTTTAATTGCACCCACTATTTCATTGTACATTGATAGATATCTTAAAGAGGTTGTCCCACAAAAAATATTCTACAGTTTTCAAACCAGCACATGGATCTGAATACTTTTGTAATTGCATGTAATTGAAAATTTAGAATAGTTATTCAATAAAATCTATCTGTATAGCGCCACTTGCTGTTTGTTTTTTCTTATTTCTTTGTCCTGCTCACTGAGATGGTCGCACATGCTCAGTTTCATCCTTCAGCTGCCTCCTGAGCTGTGATAGGTAGAGCATGGACACGCCCCCTGATCTGAAGTGGAAAAGACACTCCCCTTGTCAGCTTGATATAAATCTAGCAAAGCAATGAATGTGGAGATCTCTGGATCCATGTCAGGTACAGGGCTGGTTCTAGCTTTGTTAGAATGAGATTGTCATGTACTACATGATGTTTTTAATTTTTTACATTATTCATGGGATAACCCCTTCAATAGAACCAGAACCTGCCCCAATTAATAGGTAGATCAACACAAAGCCTGTTCAGACTATAGACTGGAGCTGGCTACACACTTTAGATAGCTCACATCTTGTTCATCCGACAGACATTACTCCGGACCCTACCATACACATGCACACTCAGCATAGCAAAGTCTACATGTGTTGTCAATAGGGTGTAAGCCACTACAGACACATCTAGTGGTGGTATGTTCCTTGAAAGAAAAATGGCATGCTGAAATTCAACAACATCAACCTGTCTTTCCCCGAGATCTAGTACTGGGGACAGTCAGGACACCCCCACATACACATTAGATGGCAAGTTCCACTGAAATAGGTAATAGTCATCTTAAAGGGGTTTGTCCCATTACAACAGCTTATAAGTAGATAAGTGTTTGATCAGTGGGATCCAATGTATTTGGCCCCAGTCGATCACAAGAATGGGGGGCTATGTTTCCCCTCTTAATGGAGTGGTAGACACACATGCATACTGGCACTCCATTCAGCTCTATGAGGCTGTCAGAGGTAACCAAGAACTTATACTCAGATATCTCCAGCACTCCCATTAAATGGAGCAGCAGACAGTCGTGTGTCTGCCACTGTATTCAAACAGGGGAACATGGGCCCCTGTTCTTGTGATTGGACGGGACCTAGAGGACCAGGCGATCAGAAACGATCCTTCTAGTCATCCAGCTCCACAGGGATAAAAACGTCATCCTTCTTATTATATCATTAAAATCCTGTGGACAGGGGATAAGTTGTTGTAATGGGACAACCCCTTTGAATGTGATTTCAGGATTTTAGTATATTGCTGAATCTTTTGCATCAGAAATAACTTTCTCTCTCATTTAATTCTAAACATAAAAGGCCCCATGGTAACAGCTACATCAAAGCTATTAAACGGATTACTGACTGGAGATCGCTTGTGTCCATAGAGATTGTTTGTGCTAATGTCTCCTATAACTATAGGAAGTGATATACTAATATTTGCTATGGATACACTGTAGCTGACAGATACATAAGCTGTGAGAGTATTAATAGGTCAGACTTAGCTCTCACTACTAGCGTCAAGGAAGGTCTATTCCCTCTTCTGTTTTACTCATCTAAGGCTTCTTTCACACTGGAGTTAGTATTGTCCGGTAGGCTGGTCCGGCAGTGTAATAACCTGCCGGATCCGTACTAACACTAACACACGTGTGCCACCGGTAGTCCGCTCCGGCCCCATCCACTATTATGGGGACTGGTCAGAGATGCGGCAAACATGTCAAGAGGTGGCCAGACAAAACCCGCCTCTCGGCATGTTTGCCGTGCTGCGGTCGCATCTCCGACCCGTCCCCATTATAGTGAATTGGGCCGGAGTGAACTACTGGTGGCACACGTGTGTTAGTATGAATCCGGTAGGCTGTTCCGGATACTGATGCTAATGTGAAAGAAGCCTAAAATTAGGAATTGATCACCAGTCAATTTTTTTCAAGCAATAGCAGGAAACTGCCCGTCAGCCCCTGAAAGACACTCAGTGGGGGTCTGTCAACAAAAAAATCTTCCCTCTTCAAAAACTCACAAGATTCTGCATCAAGATCTATAACAAATCACCGGAGAGCCTGAGAGACCCTGGGAGCTATGGGTGTCACCTACAATGTCACTGTAAGGCATTTCCATTGTCCTGCTCCTACGATAGTAAACGATGGCAGTGGTGGATCTGTCACGTGTCAGGCACCAATGGTGCCTTATGGACCACATTGTCTATTGTAGGGGTCATCAGGTTCCATCACAGAGTCAAACTGCACAATTTTGTCTGACAATTTTCATGAAATCTGTGACGGTGGCTCCTAAAAGCGCCTTTAATGCAGATGAGAACACAACATGTGAGAAGATATAAAAGAAGAATATCCTTACACAAGTCCTTTATACCCATGGCTATAAAAAGTGGATGTATTCAGTGGGGTTAAAAGCGTTAAAAGAGTTCAATAGGTCAGGATAGGTCTTAATTATCTGATCGGTGGGGGTCTGACCCCACGTATTAGCTGTTTGAAGAGACCATGGTGCTCCGGTGAGCGCTGCGTCCTCTTCTTGGGCCAGTAATGTCATATTCATCAGTCCATAGGCCTATGTAGAGTTGAGTCCTATTCAAGTGAATGGAGCTGAGCTGCAATACCAAGCACAACCGCTATCCAATGGACACCATTGCGCTCGGTACGCTGACAGGAAGCCGCAGCAATGACCGGAGCACTGCGGCCTCTTTAAACAGCTGATCGGGGGGTGCCAGAAGTCAGACCCCCACAGATCTGACATAGGATAGGAAGTCATCAACACAGGGGTTCCAGAAAACTCTTTTAATGTTATTATGTAGCAAAATTTTGCCTTCTTTTTATATCTTTTCTTATGCAAATCTATGATCACTGATATTTCTGGCACACACGGAATGAGGACTGCACGTACAGAAGCCACGTGTCTATTTGATTTCACCAATACAAATGTACAGTGTATGTCAAAAATGCCTGAAGAAGGGGAACGCCCCTAAACTGTCATGGTAGCACAGTCTTGTGCCTTGTCTGCCTCTGTGATTTGGACTTTGGTATGTATTGAATAATGATGAAATAAAGAAGATGTTTATATAATATAGCACCTTTTTTTTGCTTGAAAAACATTTACCCGCTAGTGACTTCCGCCAGCCTCGTCTTACTGTATCACAGCCACTGCTGCCATAGTCATGAGAATATATTAGGCAAAATGTTCAATTTCTGGCTGGCTGGAAGCTCCTGTCTATTACTTAGGTCAATAACCTCCATTGCAGGTCAGCAAATATACAGGCGATGGAGCTACACAAACATTATTTAACCAGATCGAAGTCTTGTGTAATAGTCGGCTGAGTAAATTCTGTTTAGTCAGAAGTTTCCATCTGAGCACAGGATTACCACCACGAAAGTGCAACTTCTTAAAGAATTTTTAACATGACTTAATTTTTCTGACTTTTCGGACATATAACGGTAAGATATCACGTGGCGATATTATAGACCTGTAATAAGTTTATTATACGTATGTCAGCTCAAGAACAGCAAATGGTTAATTCAAGTACATTACAAACTTTTAGCAACTAGCTCTTGATTTAAAAAAACTAAAAAATATTGGATTACCCTTTTATCTAAAAAGGCTTACACTGTATCGTGTGTGCAAAAAATTGATTATTTTATGAAATCTGAAAACCAGGCGCATAATAATAATAATATGTGAATGTCATGAAATGAATCTATTTACATACAATTCCATAAAATCTATATCGGCGTCATATTTGGCCGTCCTATGGAATTATACCAATAAGGCACCGATATATACATATGCCTATGTATCACTGCTTGAAATAACGTAGATTGTGAACCCCATTGACATATTGATATTGGTAAATGCAGGCTGTGCACAACACCATGGAATATGTTGGTGCTATATAACTAATGGTTAATAAGTATGACAGTTTAACTATCTTTGTCAATCAAGACCGCTCAAGGAAAAAAGTGATATCTTCACAAGTGCCGACAAGTGTAAAAGCAACGGACAAACTGTCCAAAACGGCAATCCCAAGGTAGACGACCTCACCTCAAGCACTCGATCAGCTCCTCTTCATGACGGACGCTGAATTCTGTCTGTACCATCTCCTGTTTCAATTCCCCGATCTCTGTGGCAATGGTGTCAATGAGCTGAGGAAGGACAAAACACACTGACGTCAGTTGGTTGGAGGGGGCGTGCCCTGAAACCTCAGGCAGGTTTAGTCACTTCATTGTCGGGAGGCTGTCGTGATTGAAAATCTGCACGCCCTCGACTTCCCCAAATTCACAAGAAACTGAATCAGAGGCAGAGGACGCAGCACAGGAAATATTCCAGAGTACACGGCACAGACACTGCCTCTCCACTCCTGTAAATTATTAGAATACGAGTAGAATTTAGAACATACAAGCTGGCAAGCAGAAATGAATGAACACTTGTATTAGGAGGTGACCTGCCAAAAACCAACATCACAGTACATTATACAGTAAAGGCATATAGCAATAATAAAAAAGCGTACAGCAGAAGATGAAAGCCAGTTGTGTAAAATTGTCCCTAATTTACAAAAGCAAAAATCATGTGTAAATTGTCAATTCACGTGTTTTCCCCAAGATTGTAATTATTGGGACATGGTTGGCTTGACATTGTCATAATGTAACCACATGACGGTGCAGCACCAGGACGCCCTCCTTGTGGCTCTACTGAAGCTTAGGTCACTACTGGGTGGCAGGGTGTCTACATTTGATTCAGGGGAACTGCAATGGGGTCTGTGCTGTGTCTGCAATGCACGTGAAATGTGTCTATAGTGCAGTCACGTGAAACCAGCCTTTTTATGATCTCTAGGTAAAAGTTTTACTTGAAAACCCTGGTTCACTAAACATGATATTAGGGATTGCATTATGAGTAACTGTCTATAACTTATTGTTATAAAAGGAGTTAAAGGGGTTGTCCGGGCCTCAGATATTAACGATCTATCCTCAGGGCATCAATATCAGATCGACAGGGATCTAACTCCCATCATCCACACTGATTAGCTGTTTGAAGGAGCTGTGTCACTCGTGTATGCGCTGCGTCCTCTTCTATGGTGATCTGCACGCCGTCTCCCATGTAGCAACGCTGCACTGTTATTACAACTGCTTGTCCCATTCAAGTGCACATCTGTAGCCTGGACAACCCGACACTAACAAATGCCCCCACCATATGCCCGGGCCCCTCACACTGATTCTACTTACCTGGCTCCCCGGCACTACGCTTCTGGTCCCTGCACGGCCGGAAAACATCTGGTGTTGGTTAAGGGGGAGGGGAGCAGTCAATGGCAGACGGTAATAGGGACAAACCTCCCTAGTATCGCAGGTGACACTAGGGATGCTCGTCCCTCTCACCCCCTGCCATTGGCTGCTTCCCCCAACACTTGATGTTTTCATCCGCGCACTTGGAGAAGCAGCAGCGGCCGTGTGCGGAGCAGGTAAGTAGAATGAGTGTGAGGGGCACTGCATATGGGGGAGCATCTGTTAGTGTCGGATAACCCCTTTAATGTCCTTTCTATATGGACCGATGTTTCAGGCAATTTTCAGGAATGAACCATACGTTCCTGATAGTTGCCTGATCATCGGCAGAAAAGAGGGCTGCATTTACAAGCAGCAATCACTTTCACTGTAGGAGGACAAGTGATCACTAAAGTAAAAGCTTGTCCCCATAGAGAATCATTGTTTCTGGGCAGCGGATCTCTCTTTATACAGGACGATCTGCTGCTATTAAATTTTTGGTGCTGAAAGACACGATCACTCGATGAATGAGCATCTGCTTGTTTGTGCATTGGCTGATCGCCGGCACCTTTAGGTTGGCTAATAATCAGGAACGAGTGTTTCTATAAACATTTGTCCCCAATTATTGACTTGATAATGGCTCCATGTAAAGGTCCTTAATTGAGGTGAAGTGTAAATTCCCTGCAGCCGAGCTCCTGGCACCATCAGGAGAGCACAGAAGCTACGTACTACAGGACTGTGTCGATGGACAATACACCAGCTCACGTCATTCAGAGAATACGTGAAATAGTTACTATACAGAAACCAACCATTACTGCTCAGTCTCATGTTTAAAAGGGATAAGTCAACACAAAATGCAATGCACCATAGAGCAGGAGAAGCTGAGTAGATTGATATATAGTTTTGTGGGAAAAGATTCAGTAAAACTTGTAATTTATACATTTTTATCTATGCTTTGTAACCTCCTGTAAACAGCTATTGGTACAGAGAGGAGGGATTATCAGTAACTGACAGCATTGTGTACAAATATGCCTAAGAGATAGCCGTCACTGATAACACCTCCTCCTTTTTGTACCTTCTGTCTTCACAGGAGGCAAAAAAAATAAGAAATATAAATGTATAAATAATAGGTTTTACTGAATCTTTTCCCACAAAAATAAATATCAATCTGCTCCGCTTCTCCTGCTCTATAACATGGAGCTTCCAGACTGCATTGTATTTTGTGGTGACAGATCCTCTTTAACGGAGTCCCTTGAGGAAAGAAGGAAGAGGGTTGACACGACTAAAACCTTTAAAGATGTTAAAAGTTTAAATAAGGTTCAGGAAGGAAGTGTTTTTGATAAGAAACTGAACTCACGGACAAGGGGGCACAATCTGAAATTAGATTGGGGGGGATCAGATGCAATATCAGAAAATATAATTTTACTGAATGAGCAATAGATGCACCCTTATATTATTTCTTATTTATTTTTATCTTAGGAGATACATATTATATATATATACTCGATGGACCATGTGGTCTTTCTGCACCGCTAGGTAAAAGAAACTCTTCAAGAACTATTCTGGAGAGTGGAATACTTGCTCAAGTTGTTATAATTATCCTGAGCAATAACTGAATACAATTTCAAGGTCAAATTGACCTCAGCAAACTAATCATTAACTTGTACCATTAAGATCTATTAAAGAGCCCTACATAGCTGCACCTTTTAAAATGGACTATGTCACAAAGAGGTTTTAATTTCTATAAATTACATGAGTCACCCTTCAAGTTACTGCAATTGGAATGTAAAAAAAAAAACTAAACGAGAACAATAAGTAATATTGTGTGCTAGAAGCGTTGGAGATTAAGGCCTCTTTCACACTAGCGGCAGTCCTGATCCGGCAGGTGAAGGGATGCCGTTGGATCCGGACTGCCGCAAGTACATGTGTGGGGCCGGAACCGCTTTCCGACCCCACACATGTCACACGGTACCATATACATACACACACATACACACAAACACATACATACTTACATACTCCAGGCAGGCAGGCCACACATCTTCACACCCAGGAGGCGCGCAGCTATGACGATTCCCCACAGCGCCCTCTGCTGGGCGCTGTAGGGAATCGTCATAGCGGCGCGCCTCCTGGGCATGAAGACGTGCGGCCTGCCTGCCTGGAGTATGTAAGTATGTATGTGTGTATGTGTATGTGTGTGTATATGTCTGTATGTATGTATGTATGTATGTGTAGGTGACGGATCCGTCCTGAACTCCATTGAAAGTCAATGGAGGGCGGATCCGTTTACCATTGTGGTCACACCAGACGGATCCGCCCCCATTGACTTGCATTGGGGGTCATTCCGGATTCGTCTTGGTGCGGATGCCTGGACCGGAGAGCAAACTGCAGCATGCTGTGGTTTGTTCTCCGGTCTGAAGACGGAACGGAATGCTTTCAGGAGCATTCCGTTGTCTTCAGTTCAGTTTTGTCCCCATTGACATTGAATGGGGACAAAACTGAAGCGTTTTATTCCGGTATTGAGCCCCTATGACGGAACTCAATACCGGAATTTTAAAACGCTAGTGTGAAAGTAGCCTAACAAAGGTAATAAATACAGCTTAAATGAGATAGGGTGCAATAAACTAAAAGCCCCCACGCACATTAGTGTATTGTTAGTCGAATCCACAATCTTTGCTTGGGCCCATGGACAATATAATGGGGAGCTCACGACTATAAATAACTGGGTTTACTACATGAACTCTACCAGCCCTTACCTTTTGCTTGATTGACTGGCAAATCCATATTCTGATTTGTTACTTTAAAGTGGTTTCTATTCACGTTTGCTATTCCCCTTAGATACTACACCAGAGGCGTTGGCTTCCATCAATGGCAATCTAGAGGATTACTATCCAGCCTTATGTCAGCACACCATTATTTTAACTATATCAATGCAAAAAATGCATCCTTATAATTATTACCTTTTTCAGCTTCTTTGCTCTGCAGCTCTGATGTTTTCACTTTCTGTGGGCAGGCAGCAGCTCATCTCATATGACCATCAAGCCCCTGAGTGCACCACTGTCTGCTCTTGTTAACCCTGCCCCCAGTTTACAAAGCTATGTTCTCCAGTTTCCCTCCCCTGCACAGCAAATAGTCCCTCAAACACAGGCTCAACGATTCCACTTATATATAGCATTATGGTACGTAATGGCCCAGATTTTCTTCTGCACTGTCTAGAGAGAGAGATAGCTATGTATTTCTATGACTGTAGCACTAAGGACAACTGAATTAAAAGTGTATGGGTCCGTGGGCCACTCCATTTGTTCCCCTATGAGATTACTATGCCAGTGCTCAAAGGACTCATCCCCGCCTCCTGGTGCTCGAATGTGCTTATTTGTATATGAATAAAAACACAGGTTTCTCTGCAGCTGTTTAACATTTAGGCAAAAAAAGGCATCGTTTTAATCAGCAAGATGAGCCCTACCAGCCAGTATGCATGGTTTAATAGGGTTGATCCTGGTGAGAGAGCCGCTTTAAAGGGAATCTGTACCCATGATTATGGACTATTATCTGCAGTAATAGTGAGTAGGAGTCCAGATCACCATTTTTTATTTTTGTACTGCCACCCATTACCCTTCTGTCAGTACTGAAAGCAGCGCTAAAACTCAGTCTGGACTACTGTGCTGTTGTAACATAAAGAAGAGGACTCCTGTGCGCATGTATGATAGTCCTGACATAAACATTGACAGTGGAGGAATGGGGAAGCCGCAGGAAAATAAAACATATCAATCTGCACTCTATCTGCAGTACTACTCACATACTACTACAGATAATAAGTCCAAGATTGTGGCAACAGATTCCCTTTAAATATAAATTAATAAAATGTTAATTTTACTGAATATTTCTCACAAACCTTTATATCAAGATGCTCAGCTCCTCCTGCTCTATAACATGCTGCCTGCAGATCAGACACTATGTTCAATGTGACAGGTCCCCTTTAAAAGGCTAAACCGGTTAGTCTGTGTAACTCTAGGATCTGGTCTGTCCCAAATGACTCATCTGCTCAGCCCATAGATGACTATAATGACGAGGCAGTACTGAAGTCACGCCATTCCCCATTACAAACTCAGGTATTATCTGTTATTCCTAATGATACATTTAAGTGGAAATTTATTTAAAGATGGTCTGTGGTGCAGAATAAGATTATGCAAAAATAAACCAAGTTTGCCATAAGCCACAAAAAATCCCAAAAACGTTTCCACATTAAAAATGTTTAAAAAAACTTTTCTAACTGATTTCTTAACCTCCGTGTAGCATTAGTTCTGTGCAGCAATCTTCCATTTATAGCAGACAGATACCCTTCAGCCATACACTTATTTATAAACTGATGAACGTACAATAGAACTTCCTGGATATTGTTCTCTCATCCCCTTTTCCAAGGTGATTTCCCGTTGTAGAATACTAGGGACTCAGATATCTCAAAAGCCTGAGGATGAATGAGCTCAAGGCAAATAATTCATAAAGTGAAAGCATTTAAAATCTGTCAACATAAAGAAAATTCCCCTGCAACATACACTAGGAAATCTACAAATGGATTACACAACTGAACACAACAATGGATTTACAGTCCTAGTAAAGACAACTGTTATAATGCTGAACACAGCCACCACCAGGACATTACTAGGTACTGCACCACAATACCTTACCAAAAGACACTCTCAGACACAGGGTGTTGCTATGGCTGATTTTGTGAAAACTGAAAAGGTGCCTTAATACCTGTCTTGAATGAAATAATACTGTAAATTATAATTGTATTTATATAAATTTATTCTGATTGCTATATCTGGCACTGGCTAATTCATTTTCACTGATGTCTCATGAGGGTTGTTTTATCTTCCTGTGGATCATTGCTGCAGGAGTATAGGATAAACTAGACGGACCTATGTCAACTACGTCAACCTTATTAACTAAGCAAGTCACCAGAGAAAACCTGTGCAGACATTAAGCCAACAAAAAATGCTGGGAGATTTCAGCTCTGAAGTCCAGAGAATTGTAATGCAGCTTTAGGTTATAATACTGGCTGTAACTTAGGATTAGTACAAGATAAGGAAACAAATATATTTGTAAAATTGTTACATATATTAAAATTATATCTGTAAAGTTTCTCAACTTTGTATGTATGAAAGGGTGAGGACAAGATTTAAAGGGAACCTGTCATCTCCAAAACACCCCCTGAGCTACAGTAAGCGGTGTATAGTGTAAGTGATGCCGAATCCGAATACGTAAGTTTTATCTTCATACTCACTTCCATACCGACGCTGTGCTCCCACAAACCAGCAGTGAAATACATTCAGAGGACTCTTCTTTGAGTCCTCTCCATTATGTGAATGAGCACCGGAGTCCTCTCAGTGCATTTTACTGCTGGTTTGTGGGAGCACAGAGTCAGAATGAAAGTGAGTATGAAGATAAAACTTACATAACGGGACTCAACGTCACTTACACTATACACCACTTACTTTAGTTTGGAGGGTGTTTCACAGCTGACAGATTCCCTTTTAAGGCTACCAATGCTGAGCATGGATCTTTACTTTTTTATGTCACTGAAAGTTCTTTCACAGGACTGTTATTTAGGATTATTCTGGGAGCAGTGTCCTTTTGGGTGTTCCTCCTCAAGGTCTGAAGAACAGAAGAAGATGATACAGCAGAGGGACAACCAAGGTAAGTAATAAGCTTTAACAGTTTATTTCAGGTTGTTTAGGAAACACATTTCGGAAGAGAAGGTTCAAGATTTCCCTCAGCCGGATCTCTGTTCTTGAAGGTCTGGGAGGAGAGATGTGGATATCAGATTCCTCACCCACCTCAATACTGGCTCCCACTTCTCAGGGAGCTATAACTTCGACTTGTGGTTCTTGGAGGATGCTGGGGTGGCAGCTCAGCCAAAAGCAAAATCGGGTTTGCATAAGCTTTGGTGAAGACGGGCCATCAATCCCAGACCTATGCAGGGCCTCATGAAGGCTTCTGAGTCAAGAGTAGGGACTGCGTCTTCAAATTAGGGACACTTAGGATGTATGCATGCTGACCCGTTTCTACAACTAATATACTTAGTTATTATCCGTTTAGCTCTGTCAGCGCCTTATATAATAACACTCTGTTGCTATTTGTGTAAGAGTCTCTTATAAAGTTCTGAGACATGGCTGAGTTCTGCTTTACATCCTTCCTGCTGTTTCCTGCTACTGTACAGATAGTCTTTGGAGAAAGTCCAAGTGACAAGAAAAAATGAAAAGAAGATGAATCAGCTCTGCTGCATGCTTAAAATAATGATCGGATAGAAAAACACAGTTGCCAAAAGAAATTCTAAAGGAAGCAGATTTCAAACTTTACTTGTCAAGAAGAACACATAAGATATCCTGCTTCCAATTTTAAACAATGGCCGAATGACGGCATTGATTTATGAAGAAACGCATGTACATAAAGCACGACCCAACAGAATGCACTTAAAGGGAATCGGTCACCAGGTTTATGCTGTGCTATCTGCTGGCAGGATAACCTGGTGACACATAACCTGAGCAAAGGCTGGCTCACGTACTTCAACTGATCCAGTTGTTTTGCTAAAATATGTACTAAGCAGCTCCAGCATGAGCCAAGCACTGGAGACCAATAAAGAAAACAACCTCTGTTTGACCAAACCACTTTTGGTCTTCAGGACTACATAAAATATTTGCAGCCTGGAATAAACACAACTGTGAAGACTTGAGGTGAGTATTTTGGAGTACATACAGTATTGTGCAAAGGTATTAATATAGGTTGCAAAGTAAGAATGTTTTCAAAAACTGAAGTGTTTATTGTCTAATTTTGATCAATGAACAAAATGCTAATTGAATGAACAAAGAGAAATCTAAATCCAATCAATATTTGGTATGACCGCTCTTTGCCTTCACAACAGCATCAGTTCTTCTAGGTGCACTTGCACACAGTTCTTGAAGGAACTCGGCATCTTGGAGAACTAACCCCCAGATTTTCTGTGGATGTAGGCTTGCTCAAATCCTTATGTCTCCTCATGTAATCCCAGACAGACTCAATGGCATTGAGATCAGGGCTCTGTGGAGCTATATCATGACTTCCAGGACTCATTGTTCTTCTTTACCCTAAAGGTAGTTCTTAATGACATTGGCTGTATGTCTGGGGTCATTGTCCTGCTGCAGAATATATTTGGAGCCAATCAGATGCCTCCTTGATAGTACTGCATGAAGGATAAGTATCTGCCTGTATTAACATTGAGAACACCATGATTGCTGACCATATCCTCAACTCCATTTACTGAAATACAGCTCCAAACTTACAAGAACCTCCACCATGCTTCACTGTCGCCTGAAGACACTCATGTATTGTACTGCTTTCCA
The DNA here is from genome assembly GCA_900303285.1 of Rhinella marina. Lineage (NCBI taxonomy): Eukaryota > Metazoa > Chordata > Amphibia > Anura > Bufonidae > Rhinella > Rhinella marina. Next base: position 491,627 of record ONZH01025655.1, on the reverse strand, counting down.
GCCCTTCCGGAAACCAAACTACCTTCTGTCATAGCCAAATAGTTCAAATTTTGACTCATCAGTCCAGGGCATCTTTTTTTGCATAGTTGAGTTGTTTGGCCTTGTTTCCACGTAAAAAGTGTTGCTTTTTGGCTGCAATGCTTCCACCAAGACCAATTCTAGAGAGACTTCTCTTAACAGCAGATGGGTGTGCCTGGGATCCACTAGTTTCAGATAGTCCTGAGTTGATAGCACTGCTGAATATCTTCCAATTACAATGGGAAGTAAGTATTATGGGGCACATTTATTAAGACTGGCGTTTTAGACGCCGCTCTTCATAAGCCTTATACCTGGCGGTGGATCCGCCAGAGTTATGAAAAGGTGCCGGCCTCATCATAACTTCTAAATGTAAGACAGCTTCCTAGCTGTCTTACATTTAGACCATTTTCTGCACATAAAACAGGGTTTGGTCAGGATTAATGGGTCCTCATTGCTGAGAAGATACTAACCCATCATGCAAAACTATCAGGGAGGTGTCTGATTAGCTCCAAATGTATTGTGCAGCTGGACAACAATTCCAATCATGCAGCAAAGGTTACTAAGAAGTATCTTCATTGTAAAGAAGAACAAGGAGTCCTGAAAGTGATTATATGGTCCAACAGAACCCTGATCTCAACATCATCAAGTCTGTCTGGGATTACATGAAGAGACAGAAGGATGTGAGCAAGACTACATCCATAGAAGATTTGTGGTTAGTTCTTCAAGAAGTTTGGAACAATCTCTCTGCAGAGTTCTTTCAAAAACTGTGTGTAAGTGTATCTAGAAGAATTGATGCTGTTGTGAAGGCAAAGGGCGGTCACACCAAATATTGATTGGATTTCCATTTTTCTTGCTCATTAACTTTGCATCTTGTTGATCAATAAAAATACTTCTGTCTTAAAGAAGTCTTACTTTGCAGAATTGGCCTGAAACTTGTGCACAGTACTGTACATATAAACTTTATGTGCAAAAGTATTGGGGCACACCTCATAATCACTGAATTAGGGCTGCAGCTATTGATTATTTTTGTAATCAAGTATTCTACCGATTAATCCAACAATTAATCGAGTACTAAGAAAAAAAAACAAATTAAAAGAATGTTTTCCTTTATAAAAAAAAACCTCCCCCCTATGCCAACAGCTCCCCCCAGTGCCATCAGGTTCCTCCCCAGTGCCATCAGGTTCCTCCCATGCCATCAGGCTCCCCCCCAGTGCCATCAGGCCCCCCCCGTGCCATCAGGATCCCCCCAGTGCCATCAGCCCCCCCCCATACCATCGGCCTCCCCCCAGTGCCATCAGCACCCCCCAGTGCCATCAGATTCCCCCCAGTGCCTTCAGGTTCCCCCCCAGTGCCCTGAGCTACCCCCAGTGCCATCAGCTCCCCTCCAGTGCCATCAGGATCCCCCTCCCAGTGCCATCATCTCCCCCTCCAAGCCATCAGTCCCCACCACCAGTGAAATCAAATACTTACATTTCCTGTAGGGGCGCCACAGACACTCCACGGTTGCATTGTCTTCTTCACGCGCTGCATTGTCCTCCTGACATCACACAAGGTCAGGTCATAATGCGCACTTATGTGCAGTACTTCCTGACCATGTGTGTACGTCAGGAGGACAATGCAGTGCGGTGCTGGTCGCCGGCTGACCACGGAGTGTGAGTAATAGCAAGCGCAGCATTCATGTTCCGTGGTCACATGGCAAAAACGAATCCTCAATGCAAAAAATTTGCATTGAGGATTTTTTTTTTTGTGTTGAGTTACTCGATTTAATTGAGTAATTGTTTCAGCCCTACATTTAATTCAGTTGTTTCATTTTGTATAAAATCCATGACCTAGTCATGCAGTCTGAATGGGTCATTTTAAAGAGCTCACTGAATTCTAGCATGATACTGTAATAGGATGCCACCACTGCAACAAGTCAGTTCATGAAATTTCTTCCCTACCAGATATTCCACCATCAGCTGAGAGTGGTATTACTGTAATACGCCATGAAGTGGAGACCGAGTGCTGAGGCGCATAGGGTATAAAAGTCACCAACCCTCTCCCAACTCAATAACTGCAGAGCTCCGAACCACCTCTGACAATAATATCAGCACAAAAACTGTGCACCGGAAACTTCATGGCAAGGGTTTCCATGGACAAGCTTCTCTGTCTGGCAGTTGGATGGACGGGTTTGTCAAATTTCAGGACAACGTCACCTAGCTGACTGTACTGTGCCATCGGTAAAGTTTGGTGAAGGAGGGATAATTCTAGGGGTTTTTTCAGTGATTGACCTCAGCCCCTTAGATCCAATGAAATCTTAATGCTTCAGCATACCAAGACATTTTGGAGAATTGTATGCCTCCAACTTTGTGGGAACAGTTTGAGGAAGGACATTTTCTGTTCCAGCATGATCCATGAAAGAATGGAGGAATGGTTGAGTGAACCTGACTGGCTGCACAGAACCCTGACATCAACCCATCAAACACCTTTGCGGTGAACTAGAATGGAGATTGTGAGCAAGGCCCTCTTGTCCAACATCACTGTCTGACCTAACAAATGTTCTTCTGGATGAGGGGGCAAAAATCCCCATAGACACACTGCAAAATCTTGTAGAAATCCTTCCCAGAAGAGTTGAAGCTCACCAAGATTAGAATGCTGGTTTGCAGAGATCCAAGCGGCACACGGTTAATGCAGACACAGAAAAGACTTGCAGGCGAAGTACTGATGAGGAAAACAGAAGGCAGGGTGAGGAAGTGAGCACAGGGAACACACAATTCACAGAGCACAGTTCACACACTATAGAAGACCACAGCCAGAACCAGGGGCGTACATAGAAATCATTGGGCCCAATAGCAAGAATCTGAATGGGGCCCCTAACCCCGCCCACTATCTGGCCCATCCCACATGCTGCCATGACTCCTCCCCTGCCACACCCCCATTTGCCAATAAATATATGTATACTTGACCTACTGAAAATCTTATTATACTGTTTGGGGGCCCCACGGAGACGTTATACTTATGGGGCAGCCCCAAGGAGACATTATACTGTATGAGGGCGGCCACAAGGAGACGTTATACTGTATGAGGGTGGCCACAAGGAGACGTTATACTGTATGAGGGTGGCCACAAGGAGACGTTATACTGTATGAGGGTGGCCACAAGGAGACGTTATACTGTATGGGGCAGCCTCAAGGAGACATTATACTGTATGAGGGCGACCACAAGGAGACGTTATACTGTATGGGGGCCACAAGGAGACGTTATACTGACATTTGAACATGCAGCCTCCAGGTTCATGGTGCTTGCAGCATCCTCTTTTCTCCCCCTGCTGTCTCCAGGATTTGCAGTGGCAATGAGAGTAGGGGTATCTGTAAGACAGCCATGCTGTGACATCTGTGTATCAGCCAGGAGGCTTTTGCTGGGCCCCGTACTGGGTACACAGGCACATCACAGTGTGCTGCATCTATACACTGCTCCTCCTTTATTTCTCTGGCTACAGGACAACAGAATAACCTGCCCTGAGGGTCTCCCTGCCCTGAGGCTGGTGTTCATCGCTGCTGTTGGCGTGTCCAGCCCTCGCTGACTTCTATAAGCAGGAGACTGACGCGCTCAGCCACTTTTCCTCACTGCTGAGCGCGGTAGTGAAGACTGTCCCATAGACCTGCTATTGAGGCCGTCTTCAGTGCCGCGCTCAGCAGGGAGTAGAGAGAGCGCTCGGCTGAGACTTCAGACTCATCATTATGGAGAAAAACAAGCCGCTCAGATCTGGGACCCCCAGTAAATTTCCCTACTGAGCAAGGCCACTTACCCTACCCCGCCAGTGATGATCGTGCGCCTCCTTCCTCTCCTCCAAGCGCTGTGGCAGCCCGCTCAAACTGACCAATAACAATGCTCCTTAGTGTAAGGAGCTTTGTTATTGGTTGTTTCAGGCAGCAGCAGCATCGCTGCGCTGCCTTTGCCGTTCACAATGCTGGTCAACAAAACTTAGTAGCTTGTGTGTGCAGAGTAGGGGGCGGGGCCTTTTGTGCGCTCCGGGCCCCCTTGTGCTGCGGGCCCCATAGCAGTGGCGTGGTCTGCCTATATTGGCGGTACGCCACTGGCCAGAACGCACCACCCAAGCAAGCAGCACACACACAGCAGTAGTGAACCACATTGTGACGGGGTGCCTTAAATACCCATGGACCCCCAGACATTGCACTGTGATGGATTTGGAGATAGAGATTGGAGTATAAGGCAGAAGCATGGAGGCAGCAGCATGGTAGGTAGCGTGGGTATTATACCCACAGGGAAGAACCGAGCAGTCGTGGACTGCAGACAGCTGACCAAATAGAATCTTGATACATTATATACTAAAGACAATGGTGTATTTCTGGATGTATGACCATTTGAAGATAAGAGAAATGTGGTCAGACTTCTGAAATTCTTCCTACACATTCTAGCTAGGTGACGTAGTCATGGAGCACATTGATTGGTGCTGAGGAAGATAAAAATGGAGTATGCTGACCATATCAGTATGCACAAGAAAATATCAAAGAAATGAAGAAAGTGATTGACGTCCTGGAAAATGTGACAGATGAGGAACTGGCTTTGGAAGCTTTCTTAGAATCATTTATGATGATCCAACCAAAACCTTCTCCTAACAAATCCAAAGGAGTTCCCTCATGACAGCTGCCTTACACAGTCCTGTCTATAGCCCATGGGCGGCTTCATCACGGGTCTCAGAAATAGTCTGCAACAAAATCTGCCATATTTGAAGGCATCCTAAAAGTGACGTTGATCATTCAATCACATCTTTTATGTGGCAAAAAGCGATCATTGTTTGGCAGCAGCACATCTCCCGGCAAACAACAAATTTTCATGGGGAACAGTGATTGCCGTAATGATCATTCATCCCAATGCAGAGGTTATGTATGACTGCTGCATATAAATGGCCTCTGCTCACGAATTATGGCCAGATTAGATATGACTTCCCTTACCGCAAGTCTCTCGTTCTCATGGTAGGCCTCACAATGTTCTATATTCAGCAGTATGTAATCTAAGTGAAATTGCATCCCTAAAACATCTTGGGGCTTTTGGAATAATCTGTGGGTTTGGTGCTCCAGTTTTCTGGTATAAAGTTCCCACCGTCAGGTTGATGTTCTGAGAGGAATTCAAAAGACCACCAGGGGGCACCAAAACAAGTCTGGACACAGGAACATCTTTTTAAACTGAATCTATTAATTGAAACATTATTATGGTTTGCATATAGCACACATGAATAAATTATAACCTGCATCCTGGAAATTCCCCTAACAAACCCCATGTCATTGAAAGACACCAAGTTTACAGAACTAAACCGGATGAGGTCTTTGCATATTAAAAGCTTCTTATGTTGTTTCTCTTTCTCTTATTAAAATTAATCTCCAGCTTGTAAAATGTTCAGCTCTTCAGCTTCTTAATAAAGAGCAAATTACTTTTTGTAACACAGATGCTTTGTTAAAGAAAGATATCCTAAATTTCGAGGAGGAAACCATCAGCAGTGACCCATTCCCCTCAATGAGTCAAGCAGATTGAGTGATAGATTAGTAACTACTCTTCATATTGCAAATTATTTTCCTCTACTAAGGTGACTATACACATTACATTATTGTTGGCCAAAGCTTAAAGAAGAACTCTCGCAAAAAATTTTATTCCATGTCCTGCTAGAAATGATACATGATGTAATCTGTAGTGAATGTCATTTTCTTACCAGTGGCTGTATTTTTGACTTATATAATCCTGAAGTTTCTTATCTGTGTCATGTGACTAGGAATTAGACCCACCAACTCACACAGAGACTTATGTGTGGACAGGAAGTCTATTTCTCTATGCATTTCTATGGGAGCCTCACTTTCAGTCTCATAGGAATGAATAGAGAAGTGACAGGCTTCCTGTCCTGGGTCAGTTGGAGGTCAGGGAGTTGGTCACATGACCCAGCTACAATAAGAAGAGTGGGGATAACTCAGAATTACAGTCTCTGATGAGAAGATTGCATTAACTACAGATTACATCATGCACCTTTCTAACAGGTCAGAGAATAAACATTTTTGCGGGAGTTTTTCTTTAAGGACCGGCCAACCATCTAATGTGTAAGGGGGTGTCCTGATTTTCCTCAGAAGAGGAAGGTGTTGTCTGGAAGTGGCTTATTCCCCCCTCCCACCACCACCACCATTCAGAACACATGAACATTTGGCCGAGCCAAGCATAAATGTGTATGTGGGTGTCAAGAGGAACGTTGTCCCTGCAAGGGGATGCAACTTCCTTGAAGAGTCCTAAAAAATTCCACCATGGGGCAACTACAGTATATAAAAAGTGGATGGACTCCCAATATTACAGTCAGTGGCATGAAAAGTTGATTTTGTTTCATGGACTACAGTTGGCCATTAGAAAAAGTTGCCCAATATGGCAGATCTAAACCACAGATTGGCCTGTGTAAATGACCCTTTAAATAAGCCCTGATTGACTTCTTATATGGTTGCTGGGTGCAGATTTCAGGCTAAAATTGGAGAATTGCCCGTTCTGGGCTAAAAGAGCCTAGGTTTATATTTGCAGCATCTTTCAAAAATGCACAGGAAATGCCACACATTCTTGTTAGTAAGCTATTGTTCCTAATGTATTATGTGAAGGAGCTCCAACCTGGAGATACATGGTAATAGCTGTTTACAGCTTAAAGGGATTTTCCAAGATTGTAATATTGACGGCCAAGCCTTGGGAGAGGCCACCGATATCTGATCGGCGGTGCCACCCGTGACGATCAGTTATTTCCTAGTAGCTCCAGTGCTTGAAGTTGGCAGAGCTCCGTCCATTATGTAGTGGACAGAGCTGGTTACTGCAGTACTCTTCCCACTGACTTGAGTGGGAGCACTGTTGGGAGCTACCTAATTGGCAGGGGTGGTCGGTCTCTTCCACTTTGCTGGTAGTGTAAAACACAAATCCACAGTGACAAATCCACAAAGTGTCCACTACACTGAGGATAGGCCATCAATATTAAAATCTCGAAAACCCCCTTTAAGATTACACAATGCTACTGGTTCTACAATATTTTGGTGTTTTTCATAAAAAGAATATAAATGTCAGGATAACAATATAAAGGTTGGTGAAAGAAACATTTCATGTATTTCATGGCAATATACAGTAAATCTGTAGTCCTTTGAGATTCTGTAATCCTGTTATATCCAGCTTGTTTCCCTTTAATAAAAAATAATTACCAGTCTGGGCACAGGGCGGATTAGAAGTGAACTTGATAGGAGTAGGCAACACATGCAGAGCGCAACACAAGCACCCCCTGTGCACAGCAACGTCCTTAGATGATCTGCTGAACTTCCACCCGGTGCGGAGAAATATTTCACTAACCAACAAAGTAATGCGCTCTTGGCAGACAATACTGAAGCAGAGAAACCTTCAAGAAAAATGCTTGTGACTTTTGAACGTCTTACAGTTACCTACAGGAGGATATCTAATGTTACTCAAGCAAACAGGCCTGACCTGCAATACCAGACATGGCCCATGGTCAATTGTGGCGCTGTTTCTGAACAAAACAGATCTTTTATAAACATCAATATGACATCTAATTGTTATTAAGTTTCTGCACCACAGTGTGAGTCCCGGCTACCTAACCCATGGTTGACAATTCAATTGGCATTATTTTCATGTGATTGTAGAAGTTGTGACGCAACCTCCTTTTCATACCAGTGAAGACAGGCAGAAGCTGCCCAGATTTAGAGCTGTAAAATCACTTCCTTCTCTCAGACCACAACTGAAAGGGGTTATCCTGTAAACATGATCTATTAGCTATCCTACGTCAGCCCCATAGGCGGTAGATCAAAATGTGTAAGACTGCTCCATTCTGTATACAATACCTAAATAATATCTCCATATAATGCAAGTAAAGTAATACTACTACAGAGACCGCATAACGCGGTCATATATTTCCTACAAAACACTGCTATCCACTGCCCAAATAAAACTGCCTATAACTGGCCAAATACTGCCACTTAAGGCAAATAGTTAATAGTCCCTGGTGGTCTAGTGTAGTGTGTGTGTGTGTGTGGGGGGGGGGGGGGGGGGTTAATGGTAAAGTCTCTGGTGGTCTAGTGCATTGGAGGGTTAATGGTAAAATCCCTGGTGGTCAGGGGTGCACCACCAATGAGGCCAGGTGAGGCAATCGCCTCAGGCAGCACCAGGTAGGGCCAAGAAGGGGGCAACGGAAGGGCCATGGGCCATTGTGGAAGAGTGGTTAGGTTAAGAAATTCGGTTGGTCGGGGGAGCTGTTTCAATTTTCGCCTCAGGCAGCAGAAAAGCTAGGTGAACCCCTGTTGGTGGTCTAGTGTAATGGAGGGGTTAATGGTAAAGTCTCTGGTGGTCTAGTGAATTGTAGGGTTAATGGTAAAATCCCTGGTGGCTCACAGCAGTGAAAGTTTACATGCTCCTCTCTATTGTAGGAGTCCAGTGTTTGGGGACCCCTTGAAAAGTAACTGCCCACAGTCCCATATTATGATCCCCGTTGGGTACAGGGACTGATGTGACGGTCTGTGTACAGTGCTGTAGAATATGATGGTGCTATATAAGCATTTTGCTCATGTGCTGGATGAGTGGCAAAAAAATTTACACAGTGCAATCATTGGGAAGAGCATCTGTAGGAAAGATCGTTCCCGATAATTGCCCCAATAATCTGTAAATGGTCCCTTACTCTTTAATTAAAATCATCAGTTCTACTATGAGAACCAAAATCCTCCGAGACACATGAGAATTTCTCAGCTGGAAGTAACTTTGCTTTAAAGTCAATTGAGCTTAATTGATGTGGTTATGTGGTTGCTACAGATTATATATCAGGGTAATTTATAACAGCAACCTTGATTACAATCCATGGTAAAAAAACTAAATTCCATCCATGGAGTAAAATCTGAATGATTCAGCTACGAATATTTTGCTAAATTATGGATGAAAAGCGATGACAAGAAAAAGGCTAACTGTTTTAGTTATCTTCTGGCATGGAAGCAGTATGGAGATGCATGACCAGCACCAAAGTAACTCTGCCCCGTTCACTTTAGAAGATCTGCAGGTTGGGGTGCATTATTCCCCGATTTTGACGGTTGTTGAGTGGGGTGCCATATGTTGAGCCTTTAGGTTATGTCCACATGGGGCGTATACAATGTAGATTTTCCTTCCACAATTACAACCAGAAAATCCACAGAACATTACCAGGAAAGTGCGGTGGTTTTATGCTGGAAAGTAGTTCAGCGACCCCATCACCAACACCACCGACCCCATAGCAGTGAGAACACTGCTATAGCACCAAGGCCGCACCGCTCATGAGGCAAAGTGAGGCGGCTGCCTCAGGCAGCGCCATCTAGGGAAAAGGTGGGGGTGGCAAATATGTAGAAGTACTTCAGGCTGACAGCGCAGCATTATATGCGCTGTAACAGCATATTAAAAGCAGCCTGTGGCTGCATTTTACATGACATCCAGGCTTCACAGCAGCAGCTGAGGCGTTCAGTACTGTACTAGTGTGCAGCACACCTGCGCTGCCGCTCTGTCACTCACTGATGCGATCATGTTACCTGCTTAGTATGTCCGCTGCTCTGAGGAGCGGGGTGGGCGGCACCTGTCCTGAACTGCCTATTCAGTTCCCCATCTGTGGCTGTGCTGTCCCTGCCTCCACGCTCCACAGGAGGCAGGGCAGGCTTCCTAGTTCCTGCTCTCTTCCCTCCTCCACAGCGCTGGGACTGGGACTGAGCACAATACCAAGCACAGCCGCTGTACAATGTAGTGGTGAGCTGCCAGAAGGTACAGTGCTCACAGGAGAGCTGGTGCCTTCTCAAACAGCTGATCGGCGGGGGTCCTGGGTGTCAGACCCGCAGCTATCCTGAGGATAGGTCGTCAGTAGTTAACTCCCAGAAAAACCTTTTAAGGAACAGCAACTGTTCATCTCTTGCACTGGTATATATTTATGTGTGAGGTATATATAGTGGGCTACTTGGCTTTCATACTATTTTTTAATAGGGGGAAACCAATTAAATTTAGGGCAGCAGAAGGGCAATGGGCAATGAGCTCTTTCATTGTGGCAAAGGGGTTAGGTTAAGAAATTGGCACGAGGGGGGGGGGCGCCATTTTAGTTTTCACCTCAGGCAGCAGAAAGGCTAGGTGCACCCCTGTATAGCACTACAGACTGCACTACAAAAATGTCAGAAAAAAAGTCAAAATCCTCAGCAGATGTTCAGAGTGCAATTCTGAATAATAGCCTATGTTCTGTCTATAGAAAGAGAAGGAAATCAAATTGAAGGCAGGTGCCATCAGGGTTGCCAACCGTCTGTAAATTTACGGACAGTCCGCAAAACCTGGGTGTTTTCTTCTGCCGTCCGTAGCGTCCGGCAGAAAAAAACACCGTCCGTGAAACCTGTGGCTTGAAACCTGAATTCTGCACTGCGCATGCGTGCGCAATGCAGGGCGATGGGAGCCGACAGCCGAACCATCGCGACGCTGGAGAGGAGAGGAAAAGTGCCGGAAGTCAAGAGGAGGAGCCCGCCCCCACACTGACCACCAATGAAAGCCCGGCTTTCTTTCTAATTCTTTACTGCAGCATTCCCGCCGCCCGCGCCAGGCTAAACGGTGCTGCTAGGATTTAATTAAGGTATGGGGTCATTTAAGCTGCTGGGTGGGCCACTATAGGGGAGTACTACTACTTATGGGGACAATATAAATACTGGGGGGCCGGGGCACAATAAAGGGGGCTATCTGAACTACTGGGGGCATTACTGCAGGCTATCTAAACTAGTGGGGGCACTACAGGGGCCCATCTAAACTAGTGGGGGCACTACAGGGGCCCATCTAAACTAGTGGGGGCACTACAGGGGCCCATCTAAACTAGTGGGGGCACTACAGGGGCACTACAGGGGCCCATCTAAACTAGTGGGGGCACTACAGAGGGCCATCTAAACTAGTGGGGGCACTACAGGGGGCCATCTAAACTAGTGGGGGCACTATAGGAGGCCATCTAAACTAGTGGGGGCACTACAGGGGCACTACAGGAGCCATCTAAACTAGTGGGGGCACTACAGAGGGCCATCTAAACTAGTGGGGGCACTACAGGGGGCCATCTAAACTAATGGGGGCACTACAGGGGGCCATCTAAACTAGTGGGGGCACTACAGAGGGCCATCTAAACTAGTGGGGGCACTACAGGGGGTGTAAATTTACGGACAGTCCGCAAAACCTGGGTGTTTTCTTCTGCCGTCCGTAGCGTCCGGCAGAAAAAAACACCGTCCGTGAAACCTGTGGCTTGAAACCTGAATTCTGCACTGCGCATGCGTGCGCAATGCAGGGCGATGGGAGCCGACAGCCGAACCATCGCGACGCTGGAGAGGAGAGGAAAAGTGCCGGAAGTCAAGAGGAGGAGCCCGCCCCCACACTGACCACCAATGAAAGCCCGGCTTTCTTTCTAATTCTTTACTGCAGCATTCCCGCCGCCCGCGCCAGGCTAAACGGTGCTGCTAGGATTTAATTAAGGTATGGGGTCATTTAAGCTGCTGGGTGGGCCACTATAGGGGAGTACTACTACTTATGGGGACAATATAAATACTGGGGGGCCGGGGCACAATAAAGGGGGCTATCTGAACTACTGGGGGCATTACTGCAGGCTATCTAAACTAGTGGGGCACTACAGGGGCCCATCTAAACTAGTGGGGGCACTACAGGGGGCCATCTAAACTAGTGGGGCACTACAGGGGGCCATCTAAACTAGTGGGGGCACTACAGGGGGCCATCTAAACTAGTGGGGGCACTACAGGGGGCCATCTAAACTAGTGGGGGCACTACGGGGGCCATCTAAACTAGTGGGGGCACTACAGAGGGCCATCTAAACTAGTGGGGGCACTACAGAGGGCCATCTAAACTAGTGGGGGCACTACAGGGGGCCATCTAAACTAGTGGGGGCACTACAGGAGCCATCTAAACTAGTGGGGGCACTACAGAGGCCATCTAAACTAGTGGGGGCACTACAGAGGGCCATCTAAACTAGTGGGGGCACTACAGAGGGCCATCTAAACTAGTGGGGGCACTACAGAGGGCCATCTAAACTAGTGGGGGCACTACAGAGGGCCATCTAAACTAGTGGGGGCACTACAGGGGGCCATCTAAACTAGTGGGGGCACTATAGGAGGCCATCTAAACTAGTGGGGGCACTACAGGGGGCACTACAGGAGCCATCTAAACTAGTGGGGGCACTACAGAGGGCCATCTAAACTAGTGGGGGCACTACAGGGGGCCATCTAAACTAATGGGGGCACTACAGGGGGCCATCTAAACTAGTGGGGGCACTACAGAGGGCCATCTAAACTAGTGGGGGCACTACAGGGGTCATCTAAACTAGTGGGGCACTACAGGGGGCCATCTAAACTAGTGGGGGCACTATAGGGGGCCATCTAAACTAGTGGTGGCACTACAGGGGGCCATCTAAACTAGAGGGGGTACTACAGGGGCCCATCTGAACTACTGTGGGCACTATAGGGGACTGTTTAAGCTATGGGGGCACTATAAGGGGTATTATAATTACTGGGAGCATGATAGCGCGGCCTTATAATTTCTGGGAGCACTACTGCTCAGGTACTATGAGAAAATTATTTCTATTATGGGGAATTATACTACATGGGGGGCACTACAGGGGGCCATCTAAACTAGTGGGGGCACTACAGGAGCCATCTAAACTAGTGGGGGCACTACAGAGGGCCATCTAAACTAGTGGGGGCACTACAGGGGGCCATCTAAACTAGTGGGGGCACTACAGGGGGCCATCTAAACTAATGGGGGCACTACAGGGGGCCATCTAAACTAGTGGGGGCACTACAGGGGGCCATCTAAACTAATGGGGGCACTACAGGGGGCCATCTAAACTAGTGGGGGCACTACAGAGGGCCATCTAAACTAGTGGGGGCACTACAGGGGGTCATCTAAACTAGTGGGGGCACTACAGGGGGCCATCTAAACTAGTGGGGGCACTATAGGGGGCCATCTAAACTAGTGGTGGCACTACAGGGGGCAATCTAAACTAGAGGGGGTACTACAGGGGCCCATCTGAACTACTGTGGGCACTATAGGGGACTGTTTAAGCTATGGGGGCACTATAAGGGGTATTATAATTACTGGGAGCATGATAGCGCGGCCTTATAATTTCTGGGAGCACTACTGCTCAGGTACTATGAGAAAATTATTTCTATTATGGGGAATTATTATTACTACCAGGGGTACTATTGGGGGTGTTATCATTATTTGGTACAATATGGAGGGCACTTCTGCTAAAAGAGCTACTCGTGAAGCATTATCACTATAGGGGCACTCTGGGAGAGAATTATTAGTATTAGTGGGACTTTGGGGAGCACTGTTACTATGGGGGCCCCATCTATATGGCACTGTTATTTCTACAGTATAATATCTGGGGACATTGGGGAGCACAGTGGACACAGTATTGGGAGTAGCAGCAGGATAACAATGTCGGGGCACCACTTAGGAGAAGGAGGATAAAAAAGTGGGTAATCTAAGGTGTCTTTGTGGCATACTCTTCAAGGAGAAGAAGTGGCTGAAAGAACTCATCATGGCGGTCTGGGCCAAATAGAGAAGATGAGAAAAGAGAACTTCTACGTCAGGAAGACGTCACTGGGTTTAAGAGGTATGTGATGGTGTCATCTTGTGTGTTTGGTATTGGTGAATGTAATGTCCATCCAAATATGCCTCACCTATTCCTTCAACGCCATTTTCTGCAGTTGTTCACTAACTGCAGCAGGGTATATGGCATGTTACTGCTGCAGCCAATCACCAGTCAGTGGTCTAATGCTGAGGACTGGCTGCAGTGGTCACATGCCATACACCTGCACATCAGTCTTGCCCGTTAGATCCCTGTTAGTCTTTGTTGACATGGCAGCAGAAATGATGTCAGAAAGTCTAGCGTGTTACAGGCATCATCACTGCAGCCATATAAACAAAGCACTCAGACTAGCAGCAGGGATGGATTTTTTTTAAATTACTGAACAATCCTTTTTTATTCTGCAGTGTTTTTTATTCAAGGGCATTTTGAGGGCGTAAAAAGGGGTGTGTCCTCTAAAAAGGGGTGTGTCCTCTAAAAAAGGGTGTGGTTTATTATGTCCGTAAAAATTTTGGGCTGTCCGTAAATTTTGGTTCAGTTGTCCAGAAAAATTTGAAAGAAAGGTTGGCAACCCTGGGTGCCATGCTGTCCATGAAGACTATAGACTGCTTTACAGTAGTCTGTATCCAACATTTCATGAGATGAAAGAAAAAACGTAAACCTTTCCCCCACGTCTGAGGGACCCCTGCTGATCAGCTGTTTGAGAAGGCAGTGGCGCTCGCAGTAGTTCCACGGCCTTCTCTTAGCTTTCCCTTTTCCTCATAGAATTGGGCTGAGTGCAATACCAAGCACAGCCACTATACCATGTATGGTGCCATTCCCTATCAGTATGTCTTTGGAGTGTGGGAGGAAACTGGAGTACCCAGAGGAAACCCACACAAACACATGGAGAACATACAAGAGCCTCTAGGAGTAATGGCGCTATGTTAGATTCCAACCGAACCTGAACTTGAAAACAGCGAGTTCGCTCAGCCCTGTTCATCACTTGTTCCTGGAAGACAGGCTGTGCATTTACATTCAATCTTCAAATAGAAAATATGAAAACGACCAAATGGTATTTGCCCCATACAGGTCTTTTGCGGCTGATGGCTTAAAAGAGGTTTTCTGATAATCATGATAATCATGAAACCCCCTTAAAGGGGTTGTCTCACTTTGTTTCCATGGTTACGACCACCCTGCAATCCAGTAGAGGTGGCCATGCTTACACAATATAGGAAAATGCACAGGTCTTTCTTGTGGCTGGGACTGTGGGAGTGCCCATAGTCCAGCACTTTTTCCTATAGTGTGCAAGCATGGCAACTGCTAGTGAAGAAAGCAATATGGATAATCACAATACATTAGTAAGTGCCTTGTATTCACTTTCTGTACATGATAAATGCCATTTGCTGAGGTAAGACAATCCCTTTCAGCTCTTTGAAATAGAAAAATTAGCTTTTGTAATGTGGTCATCACTTTACAACTCTGCTCTTCCCCTTGCCAGCCATGGTGTGATTTATTGTCATCCATAACAATGACACGTCACACGTTCTAGGTGGCCAGGGTTTTTGGAATATCCCTTTAAAGGGGTTTGCTAATACTTAGATACTGATGACCTATCCTCAGGATAGGTCATCAATATCAGATAGGTGGGAGTCCAACACCCGGCACCTCCATGACCGGCTGTCTTGAGAATCAGAAGGTTCTGTCCACTGTGTAGTGGTCGTGCCAGGGTACAGCAGCTCTGCTCCCACTGCAAGTATGTCCGCCCCAGAAACTACACAGTACTCAGGGCGCCATCCACTATATAGTTTCTGGCAGTGGCTGATCAAAACGTCTGCTCAGTGGGGGTACAATATATGTAATATACACGTAACACTGATATCTGCTTTGAATGGATTTAGAAAGGGCTGGCTTATAAAATATCCTCACCATCACCTCACCCTTCTGTTATATGAATATACATGGAATGTTTTCCTCTCTGGCATGGCATAAATTGCAGGGTTTGTAGAAGAATGTAAAACTGGCGCTGCGTTACACCATTCAGAAGTCAGGCTCCACTAGAGAGCAGGCTTCCGCGGCCGAGTTCACAGCTCCACATGTGGATCTGCTTATCACACCACAGCCGCGGCAGCAGGAGGAAAAGCTCAGGAGCTTCCAAGCTTCACTTGGAAAGTTGATGGGAAAATTATAGAAGCATCTGACAGAAATAGCAGGTGCTTCTATAAAATGTCGGTTCCTGTGCCCTTAATAATCCTAACAGACCAAGGGTATGGATTTTATAGATGTTATAAAGCAACGTATTTCCTCCGCCCCCAGGGACGGGCAACATACGAAAAAATAACAGTGGTCGTGATAGCAGATATATTTAGGTCTCCCGGTCAGTGATCACCTACCCACTTAACCTGAGATGGCCGATAAAAAGGAAAATAAAATCAAAATCAACAATATATCATCAGTACATGTCAGAATTTAAGGCCACATGTACACGGTGCGTATGACGAGCAGATGGATACCACAGGTTTTTGTGCAGCAGATAGGCAGTATAATGCAGTACCTGCTACGTGGAGGAGATTTTAAAAAAATCACCAAAAGTGTAATAAATAGTGCAGATTTATGTGCCTTTTTTGGTGCAGATTTCTGGGGTTAAAGGAAAACTGGCTTAGTTGCCCATAGCAACCAATTAGACTCCACCTTTCATTTTTGACAGCTCCTTTGTAAAATGAAAGGTGGAATCTGATTGGTTGCTATTGGCAACTAAGCTAGTTCTACTTTATACAACTTTGATAAATTACCCGATTCATTAGGATTTTCTGTACATAAATCAGCAGCGTGTGCAGGTACCCTAAGGCTGCTTTCACATATGCGGTAAAGGTATCCAGCAGGCTGTTCCGGCAGAGTTCACCGGATCCAACATAGCTGGATAGGGCCATGCACCATGACTCCATTGACTATAACAGTATCCAACAGGGATTCGACTAGTTTCTGGCACGTGTTCTGGGCTTCGGCTGGACAAAAACTGGTGTGGCCGAGTCCCCGACCGGAGACCATCAGATGAGACGCCATCACCAGAGTACAGGTTGTACAGAGACCAGCACAAGACAGAGGAGCCAGGGAAGCTCTAGGGGAGGAGTACAGTGTTTTTTTTTTCCTCTTTTCCACAAATGACATCTACATGCAAATCTGCACCAAATCAGCACAATTTTTGTTTTAATTTGCCACTGCCACATCAACAGGGAGAAGGGAATAATGCAATGCACAAATAATTCTGCCCCAGGTAGTTTCACAGAACTTTGCAATTTATCAATAGTACAGGTGAATATAAGACACTTTATAATATATCTTATCAGAGACAAAATGCCTTGTTCTAGGGTCATCAGCTGTTTCTTTACTTTCCCCTTTTCTAAACTTACTTTTTCTCTGAAATTTGTAAAAACATGTCTTGTTAGACCAAGATGAGCTGCCTGCTCACTGTGGGATGTACATTTTTTTAGAAGTCTATCTCTCTCTACACTATATACCAGGGATCAGCAACCTCCGGCACTCCAGTTGTAGTGAAACTACATCTCCCATCATGCACACTTACTTGGCTGTTCTCTAAACTCCCACATAAGTGAAAGGAGCATGCTGGGAATTGTAGTTTCACAACAGCTGGAGTGCCAAAGGTTGCTGACCCAAGCCCTATACAAATGGAGACATAGGGGCACATTTATTAAGACCGACATTTTAGACAACGGTCTTAATAAAGCCCTAAACAGGCGGTGGATCTGCCGAAGTTATTAAGTGGCGAAGGCTTCTCCCTAACTTTCGCGCACCCAGGGCCAGTTCTAAATGTAAGACAGCTTCCTAGCGGTCTTACATTTAGACCTTTTTCTACGCCTGAAACAGGTAAATGAGAGGGTCCTGCTGGCCCCTCCTTTTTCCCCGCTATGCCCACTATTTTAGACCTGGCATGAGTGAGGCGAAGTCGCAGATAGCAGGCAACTAACCGCTGTGCTGCTATCTGCACCTGAAATACACTTAATTTAGGCGTGTTTCAGCATAGTAAATGACCCTCACACTACCTGATATACACAGAGTTGCAGACTGGATACTGCATGCCCAGTGTGTATACAGTCATATAGACACCTGAATATTACATACATGTAATACTACAAAAGGAAGAATACTTGTATGTGGCAATGAAGCAGTTTCGCTGCCTAACCGAGTCCCATGTTAAACATAATCTAATATAGCTACTAGCTAACACATACAGCAGAGTTAGGTTTGGCTGACGGAGCTGTGTTTGTCATTCTGCACAACTAGTCCTGATATAATGGATTATCTGCGTTTTTACATGGGACAGCAGGTGCCCTCCTCATGGTGCACTGAACGGCTCTGCTATAACTGTACAGACACAGACCCTTACATAAAATGCAGAAGTTCTTTTATCTGCACAGCTCGACCAGCCGGTGAAGCAGATCATGGGAAACTCTCAGAATTCCATAGAAACTCTCCAAAAACATCACAAAAAAGTGAAAGTTCTTTACCTTAAAGAAGCTCTGTCTGTCTCCCGGCCGACACACTTCCATAGTCATCTGAGAGGACTTGCGCTGGACGGCTTCTGTGTTTTCCCAGCACTTCTGAGAGGAAGGACATGTTAATGGTTAGGGCAGTCTGTAGGAAATTCTTCTGCAAGCCACAAAATCAGTCACAACACGCACTCTGCCAAGATGTTTTCCGTCAACGGTGCCCGACCGTTCCATCCCCGGCTCTGCTACTTGGCCCCATCTCTAAGGCACAGAGAAGGAGGTGGGAGGTGAAGATGCCGTAAACTGGCAGCACAGTGGTCAGTGACTGGCGTGGGAAGTCTGCCTCTTACTTTCTCCAACACATTTTTCTCTTTCCTCTAATGGGAAACAACTACTGCTATGCAGGAGGCTCATGGATCAAAGCAGATTCCAGGAAGAAAAATACGGGCAGCTGGAGTACAGAAGGGGTTAATGCACACTGGATTTCACAATAACCCTAAGGGCTCATACACACGAACGTATTTTTTTCCGTTTGCAGCCCATAAACGGAACCATTCACTTCAATGGCTCTGCAAAAAGACAGAAATGACTCCGTGTGCATTCCGTTTCCGTATGTCCGCATGGCTGTTCCGCAAAAAAAGATGGAACATGTCCTATTCTTGTCTGTTTAGCGGACAAGGATAGGCATTGTTACAATAGATCCGTAAAAGAAAAAACAAAAGCAATACGGATGACACACATCCATATTTTTTGCGGATCCGTGTTTTTGCGGGCCGCAAAATACATATGTTTGTGTGCATAACTCTAAGGTACCTGTACACAAAACAAAAAATCTGCTCTTTTTTTGTGCGGATTTCTGAGTGTTTCCTCACCTGATCCACACCAAAAGCCGAAGGTGTTACTTGCGGGTTTTGGTGCGGATTTGATGCAGATTTTCAGCAGATTGACATGCTACAGATTTTTTAAATCCGCACGGCAGGTCTATTTCCGCAATAAAAATCTAAATTATAAATGAGATTTGTCTGATCTCATATACTTTGCTGGTGCCATATTACACTATGGTTTATCGGCACGTAAATCCACGCAGAAAAATGTGCGTAATCCGCAACCTCTGCAGGTAGGCTAGAGGGGAAAAGCCTTCTGAAAATTTGAGCAGACCTACCATGGACCTGCTGCTGACTGCGGAGAAAATGCTATTTACTGACGAGACCGCTATAAAGGGACCTATTTACTGCTGGTACCGTTTCAAGATGGATCCTGCAGAAACCTTGGCGTATTGTGTATGACCGTACACGGTGAGATACAAGAAAACGGATTACAAAATACCCAAACCAGTGACTATTCTCAGGTGTCATGGACAGCCACGGGTAAGGTTGGAGTTTGCAGATCCACCTTTTAGGGTTCCGCTTCCCTAGAAAGTCACATGACATTTCATGTGACAAACTGCGGCGCAGGAGTTGCAAAAAATTCCGCGAGTCTAGGGAGGCTCGTCCCCGTTTGTCATTGGCTGCTCCCTCTCGACACTGGATGTTTTAATCCGCGAACGGGGAGAAGCAGCAGCGGCGGTGCAAGGACCAGGAAGGGTGCAGGGAGAGGGGAGCCAGGTAAGTAGATTCAGCCTGAGGGGCTCAGCAGATGGGGGACATTTAATAGTCTTGGATAATCCCTTTAAATAAAAAAAAATCATGCACAAACAAAGCCAACTAATAGGTGGTATGAAGTGAGACTAGTCAGAGTAAAGGTGCACCAGATGTATCAACCAGCATCCGCCACTGCAGGGCTCCAGATGGCGACCAAAATGGTCGCAAATGCGACTTAGATTTTACAGATGGCAACAAGACTTTTTAGTCTTGTTGCCATTTGCGCCTGGACCTGACCGCATTTACTGATGCTAGGCTGCGCTACTGCGCAGCCTAGTATCAGAGAACATGGAGCAGATAAAATAAAAAAAATCTGTCACCTGTCCTGCGCCGCGGCTCCGCTCCGGCGCTCCTCTGTCTTTCCGGGCGGCTCTGCACTGTCCTGATGGCGTACAGCGTCAGGACGTAGTGCGCACACTCTGACCTGACGATGCACGCAGTCAGGTGATAGCGCCGGGAGGACAGAAGAGCGCTGGTCCCGAAGCGGAGTCGCGGCGCAGGACAGGTAAGAGATTTTTTTTATTTTATTCTGATGGGCGCAGAGTGGGCTGATCTGAAGTATGATGGGAGCACAGTGGGCTGATCTGTGGTCTGATGGGGGCACAGTGGGCTTATCTGTGGTCTGATGGGGGCACAGTGGGCTGATCTGTGGTCTGATGGGGCAACAATGGGCTGATCTAAGGTCTGATGGGGCCACAATGGGCTGATCTAAGGTCTGATGGGGGCACAGTGGGCTGATCTGAGGTCTGATGGGGCCACAGTGGGCTGATCTAAGGTCCAATGGGGCCACAATGGGCTGATCTGAGGTCCGATGGGGCCACAATGAGCTGATCTGAGGTCTGATGGGGCCACAATGAGCTGATCTGAGGTCTGATGGGGGCACAGTGGGCTCATCTGAGGTCTGATGGGGGCACAGTGGGCTGATCTGAGGTCTGGTGGGGGCACAGTGGGCTGATCTGAGGTCTGATGGGGGCACAGTGGGCTGATCTGAGGTCTGATGGGGGCACAGTAGGCTGATCCAACTATAATAATCATTGGTGGCAGTGGCCACAGGGTCCCCCCCCCCTCTTCATTGGTGGTTCAGTGGCAGTTCCGATCGGAGCCCAGCAATGTAATCGCGGAGCTCCGATCGGTTACCATGGCAACCAGGACGCTACTGAAGTCCTGGCTGCCATGGTAAGCTCCCTGCTGCCCTGTGCACAAATCCCAGGGCAGCAGGGAGAGTGTAAAGTCCTATTCATCCTAAACACACGCCGGGCGGCATCCGTGGTATTGCAGATCCGTACTTTTGCGGATCCACAATACTACGGCCGTCTGAATGGCCCCTTAATCACCCCCTTTCCCAATATACTATAAAATATATTAATAAATATCCGAAAAGTCCAAACTATTAAAATATAAAAAAATCTCCTATATGGTGAACACGTAAAAGAAAAAAAAAACAAAAAAAACCTCACAATTCGCCATTTTTTTAGTTACCTTGTCCCGCCAAAAAAATAGGATAGGACAATTCTATTAATGGCCGGACGTTCCATCTCCTCCAAGTCTTTTTTTTTTTTTTTTTATTATAATTATATGTATTTAAACTTGGCGCCTAAAAAAATTTATTTGGCTCCTAAATTTTTCAGTTCAGGAGCCAATGGCTGCTAGGTATTGTTTTTTAGTCTGGAGCACTGCACTGTGATAAACCTGGTGTAATTTTTAAGGAGGGGAATAATGTAACAATATGTGACTTTGTGGCCTTTTTTGCTTCTTTTTGTGTCTGCTTGGTTTGAAGTCACTTTATTAAGCCAAATTAACAAAATGTTGCATGACAATTTGTTAAATACCTATAGATTTTTCAGACTAAAGACTAATCTGATTTATTACAAAGTCAGTTTATAATTCACCAGGGGACACTGGTGACTTTTTTGCGCCTTTTTTGCAAAAAGTGTCAATGATAAATGTGGTTAAAAATGTAGCTCCAACCACAAAACCTATGGTGACTTCTTAGTAAATGCAAACTGCCAGGCATGGCACAAACTGCCCTAAAATGGCGCAAAAACACCACAAATGTGTTGCAAATGCTTATTCTAGGCAAAAATCACTCCACTTTTCTGGAGCAGAATACATCACCCCCTACAGGGGCGGAATGGTAACTTAAAGTGGCCCTGGAAAAAATACTACAAGTGGCCCCGTTTTGCAGTTGGATCGAAATTGATGGAAGGGCCAACACAAGTAGGCGGGCCAGCATTACCATATATGGTATATTAAATCACCCCAACGAAGCCAGATACCACAGTCTATCACAAAATACTACCTCCAGCAGCACAAAATACATCCCCAAAAAGTTCCACTGGCTGGCCGTGAGGAGGACTAAGGTGGCCCCCTGGGCATCAGCCCACCGGGAAATTTCCCTGTAGGGTCTATGGCCAATCTGCCCCTTACCCCCTAAATAATAGCTAATCTGCCCCAGTGTATGGGTAAAGCCTAACAGCAACCCTCAGCTCCTTCTGTCTATTAGAGAAGATGCAGGGGACTGAGCCCATATGAGGACTGTTCTATGATGAACTATGGGAAAGGGCCCATATACTGTTCTTGAAAAGGGGCCTCTGCTGCCTGCGTGCTGCGTCTGTCCCTAGATTCTGGCAGGGCAGGCTGAGGACTGACCTCTTTATTACACTGGAGCACAGCGGTACACAGAACCCTGCCCTTCATGCATTAGACAATGTAACACGCGTAGACCTCAGTTCCCCTTTTTACAAAACACCCCTAATGTACACTGCAGCCAAGGCTCTGCTGAATGTTAAGAATTCCCCCCTGTTGAGTCCCTGTGACCTGCTTACGATCTCATTTCAAGTCCCTTGTATTCCCTGCAGATCACACTGCACCTGGAGAACCTGACGTAGGTGGTGCACACAAGTATAAGAGAGGTGCACCCCTCCTTCACTGCCTTCAGTCTTATCTGGAGAGGGAAGATTAGCCAAATTCCCCAAGTTCACATATGAAATCATTTTGGAAAAGATCCAAGTTATTCTGTTTGAGCGGAGTCATATGTTCTTATCCGTGTAGTTATGTAATCAACTTGAAAATTCCAACTATAATATTAATCTTCTGGAAAGTGCAAGTTCCAGTGAAGTGTAATGTGACCCCGCTCTGTTCTGTGTTACTGACAACTAAGGAGACTAGAAGGATATATAGCAGTCACGAGGCATGCCTTAAGGTAAAGGTAACATCCCAACACTACACCGCCAGCTGAGACTAAAGGCCCTTTAACACAGGCGATCGGTCATATCGACGTTGGTTCCTGATCATCTCTCAGTGTAAACAGGCCCTGCGCCCAAGGCAGGTGAGAAAAACGCTCATTTGATGTTCATCACATCTTTTATGTGGACATAAAATGATTACTTGTCGGCAGGACATCTCTCCATGAAAACAGGATATGCTGCCAACAAACAATGTAACTCTATGAGGCCAGAAGTCTGAGCGATCATTCATTCCTCGTAATTGTCAAGTGAAAATACAAGTAAACGAGCTAAATAAGTATTTGTGTACTTATTTTTTGGCTTTGTGTCCTGTTTTAAGTGTTTTACTTTTGTACTTATTTTTTGGCTTTTTTGTACTTATTTTTTAAGTGTTTTACTTTTGTGCTTATTTTTTGGCTTTGTGTCCTGTTTTAAATGTTTTACTTGTGTACTTATTTTTTGGCGTGGTGATGTTTTAAGTGTTTTTAATCTCATGCTGTGTCGGTGTTTCTTTGATTTCTAATAAAGTTACCATTACGTTTATTCTTGTGTGCTCACCATTAGTTCCATATGCACATATTTATTGAGTTTTGTGGCTTTAGCACCTACTTTTATTCATAAGCAGTGCCTGCCATATTTGTTCTTTTAGGCAATGAGCCTGGGTTATCGCCCTCCGCTCCATCTATACAGCAGATCTACTGTAAAGGGGTTATCCCACAAATAATGTAAAAAATGAAAATCAGACATCATATAGTACATGACAATACCTTTCTAATAAACCTAGAACCAGCCTTGTACCTGACATGGATCCAGAGATTTCCCAATTCGTTGTTCTGCTAGATTTATATCAAGCTGACAGCTCAGGGGAGTGTCTTTTCTGCTGCAGCTCAGGAGGTGTGTCTGTTCTCTCCCTATCACAGCTCAGGAGGTGTGTCCATGCTCTCCCTATCACATCTCAGGAGACAGTTGAAAAATGAAACTGAGCATGTGCGGCCTTCTCAGAGAGCAGGTCAAAGAAATAAGAAATTAAGTGGTCCTATACAGATACATTTTATTGAATGACTCAGTAGCTATAATAAATTTTTAATTACATGTAATTACAAAAGTGTTCAGATCCAGGCGCTGGTTTGAAAACTGTAGAATATTTTTCGTTTGACAACCCCTTTAAAGAAGTACCCTACACTCCAGAATTCTGTTTTCAAAACATCATAAATTAGGGGCTTTTCCACTTTTTGGGATCACTTGATCCAAAATGTTGCAGCTTTTTTTATTTTTACACCAGTTTTGAAAAGTGGCTGTGGTAAACTATGTTAATGAGTTTAAATTCAGATTTATCAACTGAGATTCTTTAAAAAGTTGCAAGAAAATTCTCAAACTCACTCCCGTACAGGGGCGGTGCAGGAAAACTGCAATGGCCTTTCAAGACAAAAGTGTTTAAAGACGCATCAAAATTAACAAAGGACGTGTAACATTTGATAAATCTGGTGCAAATTTTGATTTGATTTCAATATCATAAAAAGTATTGCGATACTAGATACCATTCGATGCCATGTGAACACCAAAAAAACCCCCTGGCATTCCACATTTTATGGAACGTCCAGCCCATAATAGAACAGCCCTATCCTATTTTTAGGGGGGACAAGGTGACTAAAAAATGGCAAATTGTGCATTTTTTGTTGTTACACCGTTCACCGCATAGGAGATGATTTTCATACTGATTATAATACTTGGTTGGGGGGCGCAATGTGCCACCAATGGAGATAATTAAACCATTAATACAAATGTAGGCTGCGGGTGCCGGCTGTATCACATACCGGGAACCCAGCCTCTATGACAGGACGCTGTGATCCCTGCCAATTGCCGCAGGTTGGTGGATCGCCACGCACAGCCCCTCCCCTCTCTTCCAACTGGTGGCAGCGGCAGCCGCTTTACAGCAGGGAGGGAGGAATTGCCTCCTTCTCCACTGTGCTGGCTGATGAGAACATGGTGCACGCTGAGAACGCAGTAGCGCAGCCCAGTATTGGAAAATAGCAAATCCTGGTATTGTATCAATCTGGGTCTAAAAGTATCGATTGGGTATTGACAGTTCGATACCCAGTGCAACCCTAGTGCCAAGTATGCCATTGCAGGCGCCTACAAAACTGACTTCAAATATTCCCCTCGTGATAAATTCCCCTTTTTAGGTCTTTCTTTCTAACCACAACAAGGGAGGGGTGTAGTACAACTTTATTCTTGCATTAAAAATAACTCTGCTCCTAGTGATGGTTATGTGACCTGGCTGACTAGCGGACTGCCAGGGTGTTTGCCGTGTCACCCATAAGTAAATAGTTTATGTCTATGAGAACCTCGATGTGAGTCTCATAGATTTGCATAGACAGTCTTCTGGCTTCCATCAGGTAAATGGAGCCCTATGGACCTACTTAACATGAATGCCAGGAACTTAAATCGGCTATCCAAGACTAATACAGACGTCCCAGAGTGGGCTAGCTGTGGTGGTGATGATACTTACCTGGTCCTCGCTGCTGGGTTCGGCACCTGTCAGTCCTGGGTGGGCTCTTCCTCTTCCTGCAGTACTTAAATGAACATCTGTTGGAGGGGTTGGATCTCACGTGAGCACTACGGCCTGTGATTGGCTGCTCCCCTAGCATCACTTGACCACTTGTTGTGACGCAAAGGGAACAGGTCACTGCTGTGGTCTGTGATTGGCTGCAGCCGTCATGTGCCCCCCTGTTGATGGATGTTGGCTTCAGCATAGCACAGAGAGAAATAGCTAGCCCGGGATCGACAGAGACCGGACCCAGAGGCGGGGACAAGGTAAGTATGATCTCTACCGGGAGTTGGCCACTCTGGGAGGTCTGTATTAGTCTTGGATAACCCCTTTAAGGAGCTTAAGACTTGAGCCCCACTGTCCTATTCAGAAATATATATGCTATTTAACAGCTTCTCTTATAACTAATTACTCATTTCCTTCCCAGATTACGACTCAAGCCTGACCATTGTAGCTGCATGTTTATACTACCCAAAGCTGCCATACAAATAATCGCCACCACCCATGCATTAGCTAAAGCAATGCCGCAGTGAGTTTCTAGATCCAAGTAGGCAATCAGGCTTACACAATAGAAGGTCTTGGGTATAGAAAGTCATCCCTGATCTGAGGAGACACCGTAATTCTGTAATACTCCACTTCTGTGTGTTTTTGGAAGGATTTTGAAGGGTTAGAGGATTATGTCATTGTAATTACTATGGAAAAATGTTATTGGAGAACATTTTCCTTCTGCCTAATTATGAAAAAGCAACAAGCAAATTGTGCTAAATAACATTTTGAAGGAACAATGGAAATGTAGAGGGTTAACAGAGTTCCCAACTATGTGCGATGTCCCTACTGTGCTCCTACAACCTTCTTCCTGCAGAGACTGGTAGACTAGACATTTTCTCACCCAACACAGTGAATTATTGAGGGCACTGATGAATCACAGGACAAGATTACCTTCAGCTTCTTAAAAAGACATAAAGCTAAAAACGATAAATCCTTTTGAAACCAGAAATTAGGCACAAAAGCAAGTAACCTTACAGTGGACAAAATTGATACTATAGGGAAAAAATATATAACTCATTGTAGGTTGAAAAGTTGCATACATTGGATTTTCTCAAGGAACACTAGAAATAGAAAATAATAAAAAATCTCAGTTCTTCATAGATCGTACTTTGTCTCATATTGCAATTAAATCTGAGCAAAATACAGAAATCTTGAGTTCCAGAACATCAGCCATGCCCCCTTAATCCTCACTATCCTGTGCCTGAATGCAGAAGGAGCCGCCACCACTGCTCTGTCTGCAGTAGGAAAACAATGATTTTTTGGCCACCCCATTCAACCACTTACCAGCCAAAAAGCAACGTGATCCTTAGGACATTAACCCCCTATGTTTTCTGCAGCATTTCTAAGGCTACTTTCACTTCTGCGTTTTTCTTTTCCGGTATTCATATCCAATAGAGGATCTCAATACTGGAGAAAAATGCTTTTATTTTATCCCCATTCATTGTCAATGGGGACAAAACTGAACAGAACAGGACGGAGTGAACCGATTGGACCCGCATCTATAAGACAATGGGGGCATATCCTAGCGATATGACCCCATTGTCTGTCCTGAGACAACCACTTTAAGGCTACTTTCACACTGGCGTTTTCATTTTCCGGTATTGAGCTCCGTCATAGGGGCTCAATACCGGAAAAAAAACGCTTCAGTTTTGTCCCCATTCATTGTTAATGGGGACAAAACTGAACTGCTCCTAAATGCATTCTGTTCAGTTCTCTTCAGTCTCCAGACCGGAAAACAAACCGCAACATGCTGTGGTTTGCTCTCTGTTCCAGGCATCCGCACCAAGACGGATCCGGAATGAGCCCCAATGCAAGTCAATGGGGACGGATCCGTTCGCTGTGACACAATGGTAAACGGATCCGTCCTCCATTGACTTTCAATGGAGTTCATGACGGATCCGTCCCCTTACGCTTTCCCCTCCCTCCAGCAGGGGGTGCTGTGGGGAAACTTACCCTTGTGCGTGCTGTCCTCCTCCTCGTCGCTGGTCAGGTCCGGAGCTGGGACAGGTCGGGAGCTGCTGGGACAGGTAAGTAACCCCCCTCCTCCTCCTCATTGTGTCTGACACGTGTGGGACCGGAGCCCGGTTCCAGCCCCACACGTGCACCTGCAGCAGCACGGATCCGGCGGGACCCTTCACCCGCCGGATCCCTGATGGCGCTAGTGTGAAAGGGGCCTAAAGACTATTTAAGGATGACACTGAAAATCCTGCAGGCCGACAGTGGGGACAAGTTTACATCCTGATCACTTTTCCATATGTGTAGCCTTAGTGTTCCGTTAAACTAATTGTAAACTGAAAGGGGTGATGGATGTGGGCCAGCCGATGGGATCTCCACTGGTCCTGCAAGTTGGTGCTTGAGGCCACCTGGCTGCGGAAGGAACTCCAATTCTCTTGAAGGGAGTTGTACTGCAGTTCCCATGAATTAGCATTACTGAACCTCCAATCTCAGGACTGGTGAGGGTCGTAAAGGGTTTTGTTTTTATTTACTCTTTGTTGATACGGTACATTCCATATCAAAATGGATGAAAAAAAGTCTTCTAATTGTCAAAGTGGCTTATTTTTCCCTGTTTTCCCACTTTAACACCAATGAACACAAAACAGAAGCCCTGGGATAGGGCTTAAATGGTCACTAACTTTCCACACAACTTTGCATAAATCTATTAGAAACTTAGGTAATATTTTGAAAAAATGCCTTGTTCTAGAGCTGTCAGCAGCTTCTTCCCCTCCCTCATTTTTGTCTCTGAAATTTATGAGAAATCAGTCTTGCGAGACCAAGAAGGCTGTCTGCTCACTGAAGAATCAGATTACATCATCTCATACAAGTCTATGGAGAGGAGGTGAAAGTGACAGGACTCCAGATGAGACACCAAGAGACTTGGAGCTAAACAGTTAGTTAGTATATCTGCCCAGGTGCTTTATTCACATCAGCACAGACCAGTACTTCTCTGTGCTGCTTAGTTTCCCTAAAAATATTTGAGCTTCAGGGGGCATGACATGTCCAATCTCTCTTTTGAATTTAGAAAACCAGCCTGATATCTTTAAAGGGGTTGTCTCACCTCATTAATTGGTGGCATACTGATAGGATGTCTGACATTGGTGGCATATCCTATTTTACTGCGCATAGGCAGCCACTCTCCATTCATTTCTATAGGAGTTCCGAAAATAAAAGAGTGCAGGCTTGGCTATTTTCATAAGTCCCATAGAGTGGTGCCCAAGCGTGTGCTCTCCCTCATTTTTGGGGGCCTGTTCTGATACTATGGGGGGGTCCCAGAGATGCGACCCACACCTATCTGACATTGGTGGCATATCCTAGCGATATGCCACCAATGTCTGAAATAATAAAGCCACTTTAACATAGGCTGTAGGCAAAGAACTGGAAATGCAGATACACAGATATTCATTAAATATATAATTATATTAAACATAGTAATTGTCAAAGGTACAGCAAATGGAATAGGCATAAAGACTTTGATTATAGATTATAAAAAGCTGTATGGGTCATATGATCAGGTTCCTGCATGTTGTCCATGGGTCATATGGTCATTAAAACACAGACTACAGCACATAAAGAAATAATATTAAATATTACAGTCCCGGTATCAAAATATCAAAACCGATCCCTCTCACCAACAAAAAGGAAAGAAATGATGAGAGGCTAAAGAAGTAGAATGAATCCGGATGTAAGGGGTTGTGCTTTTTCCTTGTGGGCACAGCTGCACTAACACAAAGCTGCACTTCAGCTGCTCAGTTTATCAAACGCTGGCACCAACTCCGTTTTTTAATGTTTTTGACTATAAAAAATGTTCTTCAAAGCACCTCTGTGTTCAATTTTCTCAATGTTGGACCCACAAAAGAGTTTTTATACAAAGAGGTGGTGTTTGCCAAGCAGAAGTCTTGTTAAAGCGTGAATATTAACATGCTGAAGAGTGCGCGTGGACAATCGTACTCTACAAGAGCTGCCTCATCGGATGTAAACATCAATAGTAAGAATTACCGTATCTGCAGAATGTAGTATTCCCTAACTGGAAAAATGTGGCTGACAAGCAGAGGTGTGAATATAGGAAGGACAGAGGTTGGAGACGCAGCTGGGTGCTGATGTCTGAGGGTGCTCAACTGCCCCTCTACAACATAACAGCACCATAATTAGCCACCTTTATAGACCATGGGACCCATCGGTAGATCTTTTATAGTTGTTTTACAGTTTTAGATCAGTTCCTGCCCAGAATTTATGTCACTATACCCGTATGATGACCTAAAAATTATACCTGAATTGAAATGTATGAGTTGTCATAATAAATTTCCTAGAGGGGCTGACTGACCATAGCCTCTACAGGGAAACTTCCCCCTGAGCCTTCCTCATGGCCGCCAGCCAAGTAACTAATAATCTGATGCCCCCAGAGCTGGGAGCATCAAGTACCTAGACACCTAGCTGGCGGCTACAGGTGCCCTCCTGACTCCAACAACATTCCCATACTGAGGCAACTGGAGTAGGAACAGAATGCGGTGCTGGCCACCACAGTGGGGCACCTTGTGCAGAAGTGTTTTGTGCTGCTGGAGCATTATTTTGTGGTGCGCTGTGGTATTTGTCTCTGCTGGGGTAAAATTTTGTGCCGCAAAATGGTATTGCTGGCTCAGCCTACTTATGTTGGGCTCTGCCTTCTGTCAATTTGGGCCCCCTTACAACATGGGGCCAATTTTAGTTTTTTTTCAGGGCCACTTTAAGTTTAAGAATCACCTTTATATGTCAGACTATATCTTCGTTGGGTTCTGTGCCCTGTGAAACCCACTGAACCATACAATAAAATCTCCCATAAATCCTCAATCCAACGCAAATGCTCCATAGGTGAATTTCCCTTTGCATGAAGCATAATGGCTCTGTGGATAGCACTGCTGTTTTGCATCATTAGGGTCTTGGGTTTGATTCCAACCAAGGGTAACATCAGCCTGGAGTTTTTATGTTCCCCTTCTATTTGCTTGGGTTCCCCTTTACATAGTAACATAGTAACATGGTTTATAAGGCCGAAAAAAAGACATCTGTCCATCCAGTTCGGCCTGTTTTCCTACAAGTTGATCCAGGCTCTTTTCTTCCCACAGTCCAAAGGCAAACTGATAGGTGAATTTGGAATTTAGGCTGCTTTCGAACAGCCTTGTATGATCCATGAAGTGCAGTTTATATGGGCATAGATGAGTGAGGACTCATGATAGCTCTGTGGATTATGCTGGAGCTATACAAATGAGTGATAAAAATAAATGTCACCTGAATCCCCCTTTAAATAGACCCGCTAAGCTTGGTTTTGCGTGCTTGTTTATCTCAATGGCGCAACGGCAGTTGCTTCTCTCCTGTGGGGACATCCTTCTGTCGTGCCACAGATTCTGTGATTCACCACCTCTACCATTCTGTCGTGCCACAGATTCTGTGATCTAGCCTGCGCTCACGTAACTGCCTGGCTCTGGCTGAGGGCTCAGCTGCCAACATGTGAACCATACCATAGATGAAGCTGAACAGATCAGAGAAGATCAAGTCAACTCATCTGTGGAAGAATCAACAGCTAGAGTCAGGTGGTCATGAGAGCACTATCCAGATTGTGGAATCGGCTGAGTGATGGAAATGGTAAGCAGTTGTTGTCTGCAAGCTAGGATTTGGTCAAAGCCCTGGAGAACCTCTTTCTTAAACAGCTTCAACAAGCCATGTCCATTCCACTCTGGCGCCCATTTTAAAAAGACACAAATGCAAGAGCATCATAGTAATAGTGCAAAAATGTTGCAACGGTGTAATAGTCAGGTCTCATAGCCGCCTATGGCAGCGTTTTCACTTATGCCACATTGATAAATTACATCTTCTTTTCTCTTTTCTCGGGATAGAAGATAACGATATCAGCAAATGAGGAAATTACTAACAAGTTGTTTATTAATATTCTCCTTCCCCACATTCTTTCATATGAAAATTGATATTTTAAAGTCAGGGGAAAACCAGCTTCCTTTTAAAACTGAAATGAAATAATTAATAATATGAAGTAGGGGAATACCAGGGACCAGAGAATACAATCAAAACGGTTCAGGAGTCAACGCAACACTTTGGCAAAGATGGTTTTTGGCTGCCAACTAGCTTGCCAAACAGGTATGAGAGCATTCTTCAGTGGTTTCAGTTCTATTACCGTAGTTCACTTCAATAAAGGCCATCAAACCAAAGTATACATTGGCACATGGTGAAAGAATAGATTGCAAAAGTAACAAGAAAAGTTTCCGTAAGTTCCACATAGTAACAGACAGGAAGCAATCCATAAATATAGAACTTTGAGGTTTGTGGCCAAGGTATGTGGATAAAAACATCAGCAGCCATAGATAAGTTATTTTCTTTACCTATACCTGGAAATGAAGAACCCTAAGGACAAAGGGAAACTCTAAAAAACAATTGGTGCCCTCTGAATAACTGTGTCCATCTCCTCCATCTGCTATGCTGCAGCCTGTAGTGCAGTAACGCTCACCAATGGCCACTGGTCAAGAGTTTCAATCACAAGCGCTGGATGCCCTCCACATGCATTTTTGGTCTACAGCATACTGAACAGGATATGCCATCAACATATTTTTTAAACTTTTTTATAATCTTATATATATTACAATCATAGGGTAAGAGAAACAACTATGCACCCACACCAACCCCCTCCCTGGAGAGAGACAAAGAAAGAAAATACATAATACTACATCACAGACCAAGGGAGCCAATGTTTATCAGATTTATCCACGTTCTCCTTGATTTTGGCCCAAATTATTTCAAGAGATAATTGTAATGATACTCTTTAACTCCAAGTTTCAACATTGGGTGGCTCATTCGATATCCATTTTTTTAAAAGATTTCTTTCCTAGCCATAAATACAGTTTTGAAGACAAGAATGGGCATTTCTACTGTTGGGAGTGAGAAAACTGTGGACTGCACATAGCCATTACCCGCATTTTACAAATTTCGCAATTTGAGGGCTGCAAAATGGATACGGTGATGTTCATGAGGCCTTATGATGTATAGGATTGAAAAAAGGTGGCCTATGTCTTTTTTCAACCTAGTTATATGACACCCTTTCTCACCATGGGTTTATCACACAGTTTATTATTTTTATATTTAAATGGTCACTAACCTTTCACACAACTTTGCAATAAATCTATTGTGTAAGCAACCACTAACAATTTATAATATGTAATCAGTGAGAAATGTCAAGTTGTTCTGTTATTAGTTGTTTACCATCCCGCCTCCCTGCTAATTGCTTTATCCTTTGAAAAATGCCTTTTCCCATCCATGACAGATCCTCTCTGCATGAGGATCTTATTATACATGTTAATGCAAGTCTATGGGGAAGAGGAGGAGTAAGCAGGAGCTGAGGAGACAGGCACAGACAAAGAGACTGCACAGCTATATAGGATGGTTTAGCTGAGCGCAAGTGCTTCCTTCATAATCATACAGGTCAGTAAGCTCTCTGTAATGTCCTTCATTATCATGGGGCTGCTTATGAGAGAGTAAGAGAAGGTTAGGAAGTAGATTCTCCTCTACTTTCTGCATGTGGTAGATGGCAGCTACGTTGCTGTGTCATATCAAAAACTTGCTGAAAGTACAGGGGCACTTTAAATCCTATCAGTCCAACCATATTCTTAAAAACTGCAAAACAGTTTCTTTTTTATTTTTTGAAACTCCCTAAAATAGTCACAAGTTAAATAACAGTGAAGACGCTTTTTTTCCAATACAAAGTCTAAGTATTCTGACCCTTGGAAGGCATGCAGTTTTGGAGTCACACAGTAGTGAAATTCCTACTATTCCTACAAGCGCTAAAAGATGTACACAGGAAATGGCAAGATTTTCTGAGAAAAAAAGACCATTATATGATAAATGTTACTAGAGTTCTATATCATAACGGGGTATTCTGCATTATCATATTACACAAAACTATGTAACCCATATGAGTGTTTACATAGTAGAACAATCTTTTACAGCTTTTAGAGTATTCGAGTAAAAAGTACAAAGATAATTCTCAGTTTTTTACTCTTCATGATTAAAGGGGTTATCCCACGAATAATGTAAAAAATGAAAATCAGACACCATATAATACATGACAACCTCTTTTTAACAAAGATAGAACCAGCCCTGTACCTCACATGGATCCAGAGATCTCCACATTCATTGCTCTTCTAGATTTATGTCAAGCTGACAGCTCAAGGGGAGTGTCTTTTCTGCTGCAGCTCAGGAGATGTGTCTCAGCTCTCCCTATCACAGCTCAGGAAGCAGTTAAAAGTTGAAACTGAGCATGTGCGACCTTCTCAGTGAATAGGTCAAAGAAATAAGAAATTAAGTGGTCCTATACAGATATATTTTATTGAATAACTCAGTGGCTATACAAAATTTTTAATGACATGTAATTACAAGAGTATTCAGATCCAGGTGCTGGTTTGAAAACTGTAGAATATTTTTCGTGGGACAACCCCTTTAAGTAGCCATAACTTTTTTGTTATTTTTTATTGACAAAGTTGTTAATAGTTTTATGCGGGAGAAATTGCACTTTTTTGGTGCTGTTTAAGTGTACATATATGTATATATAGCAATGTAGATATAATTTTTACAGTCTTTTTTACGGCCAGCATGGCACTCCCTTCCAAGTATGACCAGTGATGGAGGAGTATGTGACCCGGCACATCCATCAGTGGCCTCTTTGGAATAACATCGAGATCCGCAAGGGAAGCAAGCGCCTGCACAGTGCAGGGATGGACTGGGAACTTAAAGTGGTCCTGGAAAAAAACTAAAAGTGGCCCGGTTTTGTAGTTAGGTCCAAAATGATAGAAGGCAGGGCCAGCAATATCATATTGTGGCACATTATACCATCCCAACAGAGCCAAATACCACAGTCCATCACAAACTGCTGCCCCAAAAACTCCCACTGGCTGGCTGTGAGGACTCTGGCGGCCCCCTGGGCATCGGCCCACCTGGAAATTTCCCTGTAAGGTCTACGGCCAATCTGCCCCTGACACCCTAAATATTAGTAAATCTGCCCCAGTGTATGGGTAAAGCTTAACAACGACCCTCAGCTCCTTCTGTCTATTAGTTGTAGACAAATCCAGATCGACAGAAGATGCGTCTCAGTATTCAACTGTATTACTGTTCTGAGGAAGGTGATGCAGTTGAATTCAGGAGGGATGGACAGGGACACGCTCCTAGTATCTATTAATGCTGAGAACACCAGATCGTTATACACCCAGCCGGCTGCTGTGAGGAGGCCTCAGACGGCCCCCTGGGCCTTGGCCCACTAGGAAATTTGCCTGTAGGGCCATGGCCAGTCTGTCCCTAGTACAATGTCATGCACAGTGTTATTCAGTGGAGGCCACTGAATGATGTATTGGATCATGTGCCCCTACATCAGCAGCCATGTTCTGGGTTGGGAGCGGTTACTTGCCAAAAGTTCCAATTTTCCAACCTGTGAAGGATGTGTGCTAACACGCCCTAAAGTATTTTGTAAGTGGGGCATAAATGTTCCAAATTTTAATTTTTTAAAAATGACTGTATTATTTAAACAAGTACGGTATCGGCAGCAATGAAGATTCTATAAACAACGGTAAGGCTCTATACATTCGAAGAAGACATTGGCGCCAAAATCCTAATGACGTTAGATTAATGACTGTTTTTAGTACTTTTTGGAAAATATGGATAAAGTGTCCAACCTCATATAAATAGAAGAGGCTTTTAGTACAAACCAACAAAAACGGACATAAAAGATCTGACACCTATTTCATCTAATAACTCTAATTATATATAGTCCACTGATGTTTTTTGCAGGATAATAATACATATACGGCAAAAACATCATAAATTACACCAGAAAGTAAAAACACAAATCCAGTATGAAGCCATAAAAGTGACAGCTTAATGAATATAGTGAAAGGGGAAATAACTAGCGTGAGGTCATAGAAACCAATTACCAGAGAATAAAAGGTCCCTTCCCATGAAGCACAACAATGACACGCTCTCTTCTCAGCAGGTGCCGGAGAAGAAGTAGCAGGCAAATCATAGGAAACAGGAGCGTATATCAGTTCTGTACAAGTTGTAGGAGCTGCGCAATGACACATATAGACTTCTATGTGGCATTTCCCGTCAGATGTAGTATTACAGCGCTGCTTCTAGTGGAGAGTAATGTGGAGTTGTAAGCTCGGACATACAAGGACACCAACAATAAAACCCCATGTCCGTCTTTAAACCCCATTATACTGTAATATGAAGTAGGAAAAGGTGTCCTGCTGTATTGTAGGGGTATACTATGTGTAGGTGTGAACACAACACATTAAAGGGGTTATCCTATGATTAATGTGAAAAATGTAAATCAGACATCATATAGAACATGACAAGCTAGAACCAGCCCTGTACCTGACATGGATCCAGAGATCTCCCCATTCATTGTTCTGCTAGATTTATATCAAGCTGTCAGCTCAAGGGGAGTGTCTTTTCTGCTGCAGCTCAGGGGGTGTGTCCATGGTCTCCCTATCACAGCTCAGGAGGCAGATGAAGGCTCTCTCAGTAAATCGGACAAGGAAATAAGAAAAAGAACAAACAGCAGGTGGCGCTATACAGATACATTTTATTGAATAACTCAGTGGCTATTCTAAATTTTAAATTACTTGCAATTACAAAAGTATTCAGATCCAGGTACTGGTTTGAAATCGGTTATTTTTTATGGGGTATGTATCACTGATATAATGGACGTTAAAATAATAAACTTTTATTAGCAACTTGTGCAAATCACTTACAAAGGATAAGAGGGAATGAAGACTATACACAAATATAAAATCTGCTCAAGTATATCCAATCCAATGATATATGGACAATTAATGTTCATACACTGGTGAATTATACTTGAGCAATTGGGCACATGAAAATCACCTTAGGGCTCGTTCACATCAGCGTTATGCTTTCTGTTTGTGTTTTCCGTTATAACATGGTTATAACGGAAAATAACGGAAACCATAAGACGGAAGTCAAAACGGAAGCCTTTAGAGGCATTCCGTTTTAATCCGTCATAATAGAAGCCTATGAGAATCATAACGGATCCATTTGGTTCCCGTTATGCAAAACGGAAAACAAAGTCCTGTCGACAGGACTTTGTTTTCCGTTCAGCATAACGGAACTCAGACGGATCCGTTATGATTCTCATAGGCTTCTATTATGACGGATCAAAACGGAAGCCTCTAAAGGCTTCCGTTTTGACTTCCGTCTTATGGTTTCCGTTATTTTCCGTTATAACCATGTTATAACGGAAAACACAAACGGAAAGCATAACGCTGATGTGAACCCACCCTTATCCATGCATTAGATGCAGTCAATGGAATATCGGTGATATTAATATAAATGCCTTAAAAAGGGATCCTAGGCAGAGCTCTACATCTGCCAACTTCAGGCTCACACATATAGCGATGTCAGTGGCAGTGTGAACCACTGGTATACATCAACGTGTGGTCCGAATCCCAAAAGGATAGAAAGACACAGGACTGCGATAGTATCCTAGAGTCAATCCATATCAGTCCTCCATGCGTGCCTATCTACACGCCCATTACCAAACATAAAGTATCTGGAATGGTGGTAGCAATACAGATCCAGAGAGATACCACCCAGAACTAATCAGTCCCTCAGCGCCTGTGAATTAGCTAAGGCCCTCAACACTGCATCCTTGCTCGACGCGTTTTGTGGAATACACTCATCAGAAGCAATTGTCAGTGTGAACTACTCAATAGCCTTAGGCTGCGCGGCCACACTGGTGGTGTGTGGCGGTGCCTCCGGCACTATGACGGCCGTAGCGTGATGGCCGCCAGTGCCCGTTTAAATGTAGAAAGCCACTCCCCCAAGTGGGTGGGGGGACAATGACGTGCGACCAATCGCGAAGGTGGGAGGGGGCAAGACGCACAACAAACCTACATGACATGACATAAGCTCAAAGATAATAAATGAGTGCAGAACAGCCTATATGATATAAAGTAGCGCAGAACCAAACAGCAAAAAGGAACCATATGACAATCAATGATGCTGTAACCTGTCACATAAGAGCATTTAGCCCAAAGAGATAATTAATGACATTAGTCAATAAAACACGCAAAAGAAATGTGTTCATTGAGTACATGTGGACGTACAGTGTTCAACCTGAACGTCCACTGGGCTTCTTTTCTTAAAAGATACTGATCAAAATTGCCTCCTCTGAGTGAAGGTCTCACAACCTCAATACATTGGAATCTAATGGATCTGGGGTCACCAGAGTGGTGTATGGTGACATGGCGTGCAATAGATGTGTCAGCATCGTTCTTAATGTCATTCAAATGTTCTCCTATCCGTCTACGAAATTGACGGATAGTCTTACCGACATATTGTAAACCGCAGGTGCATGTAGCCAGGTACACAGGGCCTGATGATTTACAATTCGCAAAGCATCTAATCTCAAAGACTTTAGAAGTGGTCGTGCATGTGAAGATGTGACCTGGTAGTATAGCACCACATCTATAGGTGCCCTTAGGTTGTTGTTCAAACCAAGTGCCTGGCTGAGTGGTCTGAAAAAGACTATGAACTAATCTGACCTTTAAAATACGACCCTTGCGGTATGTGACGGATTGAGATTGACCAACCAGATGTCCCACATCAGGGTCCATTCGTAACACATTCCAATGTTTGTATAGAATTTGCTTAATCTGGTCATGTGCAACATCAAATGTGGCTATTAAGCGGATTCGATCCTGATCATTCTCTTTTAAACGAGAATTCAAGAGAGACTCTCGTGTCCTTGATACTGAATGTTGGTATGCAGAAGCTAGAACCTTACGGTGATAGCCACGTTGTACAAACCTGTTCTAATTCCCTTGCTTTTCCGCTAAAGTCAGTAAACGATGAACAGTTACGGCGTAACCGCAGATACTGGCCTTTTGGGATGCCACGTTTAAGCGACAGGGGATGACAGCTGTCCCAACGTAAAACACTATTGGTCGCTGTAGTTTTTGAAACAAACTGGTTTGAATCTGACCATCATCGGCTTTAATGATTGTCAAGTCCAAAAAGGTGATCTGCGTTGGATTTCAGAAGTAAAATGTAACCCGCAGTTGTTCACGTTCAAGACACTGACAAACTTCGTGAACTCACTTTCTGTGCTTGTCCAAAAAAATCAGGACATCCTCGATGTACCTTAACCACATCGATATAAAGGGGGACCACTCAGCTAGATCTTCACCAAACACCACCTCCTTCACCAGCCCAGGTACAAGTTGGCATAAGATGGCGCACATGGACTGCCCATGGCAACGCCCCTGAGCTGATGGACTGCCCATGGCAACGCCCCTGAGCGGCGGTCAAACAAAAAGACATTGTGGTGAAGGATAAAATCCAGCAGACTGATTACACACTCATTGTGGGAACTAAACTCCCTACCCCGAGTCTGCAAAAAAATATCGGATTGCATCCAGCCCCCTGTCATGAGGGATGGAGCTATAGAGGGCCTCCACGTCGAGACTCGCAAGAAAGGTATTCTCCTCGACGTAGAGGCCATCCAGTTTGTTCACTAGCTCCATCGTATACCTCAGATATGAGGGCAATGCCACCACAAAAGGAAGGAGAATAGCGTCCACATAAGTACTCACTTGGTGTGTTAGGCTGTTCGTACCTGATACAATTGGCCTGCCTTTCAGGGGATTAACCCCCTTATGGATTTTTGGCAAACTATAAAAGCAGACCAATTGTGGATGACAAGGGAGGAGAGCATTATATTCGTCCTTGCTAATCAATTTAGCTGTAAATGCCAGGGATAGAATGTCCTTTAACTCCCTCAAAAACAGAGCATTGGGATTCCCTAACAGGGTCCCATAACAGGCTCTGTCTTTTAGAATAGCAAGGCACATCTGACGATATTGCTCTTGTCCCATTATAACAATGTTCCCTCCCTTGTCAGCAGCCTTGTTAACCCCTTCTGAGCTGTCAGTATGGCTGAGGTCAGTAATATCAGCAGCAGTCACTGGTCTCATCTGTAAATATGTGCCCTCTCCTTCCTGCACACTGTATATAGTGATATATGATGCCCCCAATACAGTGATATGTGATCACCACTTTATACTGTATATAGTGATGTGTGACCCCTTGTATACAGTAATAGTTGACACCACCACCACCACCATACACTGTATATACTGATGTGTGACCCCTCACCACTGCATACAGAGATCTGTGAACCCCTGTGCAGTGACCCCCTTTATACTGTATACAGATGTGCGACCCTCTGTACATTATATATAGTGATGTGTGACCCCCTGTACATTATATATAGTGACGTGTGAACCCCTGTACATTATATATAGTGATGTGTGACCCCCTGTATACAGTAATAGTTGACACCACCATACACTGTATATACTGATGTTACTGATGTGTCACCCCTCACCACTGCATACAGAGATCTGTGAACCCCTGTACAGTGACCCCTTTATACTGTATATACAGATGTGTCACCCCCTGTACATTATATATAGTGATGTGTGACCCCCTGTACATGATATATAGTGATGTGTGACCCCCTGTACATTATATATAGTGATGTGTGACCCCTGTACATGATATATAGTGATGTGTGACCCCCTGTACATGATATATAGTGATGTGTGACCCCCTGTACATTATATATAGTGATGTGTGACCCCCCTGTACATTATATATAGTGCTGTGTGACCCCCTGTACGTTATATATAGTGCTGTGTGACCCCCTGTACATTATATATAGTGCTGTGTGACCCCCTGTACGTTAAATATAGTGACTTGTGACCCCCTGTACGTTATATATAGTGACTTGTGACCCCCCTGTACGTTATATATAGCTATTTGACCACACTCCATTTTCCCTTTTTTCCCAGATGAAGGGTAGTCATATATTCATAGATGATTGATGGGCTGGGAGCAGGTCGTATGATGATAGAAAGGAGGCTCCTCTGTATGTCAGCAGATTGATTTGTGCAGTCCGTGCACCCAAACAAAAATCTATGACAGCTCAGAGCTGCCATAGATTTCTGGCTTCATTTGAGTCAGAAAACTGGTGAAAATGAACATAAATTTGTTGGGGTGACTGGTCACGCCCTGTCACGCCCTTTAAAAAAAAAAAAAAAA
Source organism: Rhinella marina (assembly GCA_900303285.1). Lineage (NCBI taxonomy): Eukaryota > Metazoa > Chordata > Amphibia > Anura > Bufonidae > Rhinella > Rhinella marina. The sequence goes on along the minus strand of ONZH01025655.1, from coordinate 450,888 downwards.
AGCGCAGTTAAAAATTTGCAAACACATAGAGGGAGATTTATTAAAACTGCTGTAAAGGAAAACTGGCTTAGTTGCCCATAGCAACCAATCAGGTTCCACCTCATTTTCCAAAGGAGCTTTGAAAAATGAAAGGTGGAATCTGATTGGTTGCTATGGGCAACTAAGCCAGTTTTCCTTTACAGCAGTTTTAATAAATCTGTCCCATAGTTTGCACTTTTTAACACCACTTTTTAGGAACAAGGGAAATGATACCCCCCCCCTCATTCTGTTTTTGGCTTACATCCAGTGGCACAACTAGAAATGACTGGGCCCCACAGCAAATTTATGAAAAGGGTAACCCCCCCCTCCTTTACTGTTGGGACTGGGGCGTTCTTTCTATTGCTATGTCTGTACAACAGTTATTCACTGATAACTGGGTTATTGATATTATCTAAGGGGCTCTTGTCTCTATGGGAACACAGGTGGGCGGGGAGGTCATGTGACTGCAGGCTGGGACTGTTACTTTGACTTTGCAGTTGCTCCTCCCACACAGCCTGTCTGAGGGAGCTCCTCCAGGGAAGTGTGTCATGGTGAACAGGTTAGATAAATGACGTACAGCCAGTACATGTCACCTGAGAAATACTTCATAGTGTTGGCTATTGTCTGGGGGAATTTTAGATTTTTGATACTTAGGGTGGCCAACCCCTTTAATCATTTTTACCTCATCCGATCCCATATTGCAAGTAGGGGAAACCTGCAATCCCATGGTTAGGGGTTCTTGCGGTCCCTCAACAGATAATTTGAAATCGGGGTAACCTGGCCTAAAAAACCACCCCTCTGTTGGGACCCTTTACCCCTACTAGATCTACCTCTAGGTTGACCCCTTGAAGTATTAGATTTCGGTAGTTGGGGGTTTCGTGAAGATACAGTGTCAGTCTCACCCTCTGATGACGAAGGCTCGGTGTCAGTGTCAAGAACCCGGATGGGTTTCTCTTTATAGTCAAATAGACAACCCTCTCTGAAATCAGTTGCGTCTCTCACATATAGGGAATGCTTTTTCTCTTTTAATTGTGCTGTATATTTCTGCACATCACTCTGGGAGGAGAATTTCTTAATGGCCTCAATCTGTTCTTGAAGAGCCACTTTGCTTTTATCAAAAAGTATTTTTTCCTCCTCAAGTAAAAGTCGCATCAAGGGAAGAGATGATTGTACTGACTCAGTTTACCATTTCTTGACGAACTCGGCGGTAGATATAGTGGGATTCTCAGACCCCTCGGCACAATCTGGTTCTTTAAATATGTGTCGAGAGTCTGAATCTCCAACCAGCCCCTGATGTTCTATTTGTATGTGCGAGTGAGTTGTTTGAATGCGCCCATAATCGATAGACTGTTCACTGACATCGGTAATTGGGCTTCTGAAAAGACTAATCTAGCCTCAATGTCCCATTCATCCCTATTGATCGCCCCAGAAAGAAACCCTGCCATTCCTATAGGAGTTACAAAATCAAAATCACGGATATCCAAGGTGAAAAAAAGGGATAGCGGGTATACGTCACTTGCATAGTATTATGTATCACTGATATAATGGACGTTAAAATAATAAACTTTTATTAGCAACTTTTTTTTTATTTTTTATGGGACAACCACGTTAAAGAGGACCTTTCACCACTCCTGACATGCATTCCCCATGTAATAACAATTCTGGAGCATCTATTCTTATGTCTCTGACTGTACCTGCACAGTCTGAACATGACAGCACTGATTGGATAGAGTCAGTCTGTGCAGGTACACACCCCAACTGGTCACCTCCCCTCTGTTCCCTTACTGAAGGCAAATAGCAATTCATTTATAACTTCTAGTAGAAATAATAAAGGAATGGTCAACATAGAGCCATAAGAATAGATACGCCAGAATTGTTATTACATGGGGAATGCAAGTAGCTATTAAAACAGGCATGTCAGGAGTGGTGAAAGGTCCTCTTTAAGGAGCTGAGGTCACTTTCAGATTTGGCTGTTAAATTCGCACTGTGGCTGAAATAGTACGACACAGGTCCTCCGAGGATTCCTACCTGCATTATATTATTTGTACAAGGGGCATCCATTCTGGTGGACTGGAGCCAACAACAAAATTCAGAACATTTAAGCTCATCACTGGACCAAGCTGCCTTGGAAATGCCCCCAAACTGTCCACTTAGGAATGAATTCATACAATTCCCATCCTCCTTATGGACAGTCCTACCCCCTTCCCAGGAACGTTGGTGACTATGCTTGTATTATGAGGACAGCCATTCATCTCAATTCATCGTAGAGCGGTTGTTGACATGAAAATGTCTTGTCGGCCACAGCTTTATATAAAAAACAGCTGTTTGCTGGGGGTTCTGCAGGTGGACGCCATTTCAATGGGTTGCCCCTGTTGAGAGATACCCTTTTCTGGGTTAAACTTCTCACCAAAGGGTCACTAGGCACTGGACCTGCTCCTCAATACCAGGCTTCTTAGGTAAGATCTCACTACAGTCTGGTGGTATACAGCAGATAAGACCATACTTACCTGCCCCTGCTCCCATTCATTTCTATGGGGCCGATGAAAATAGCTGAGCCAGGGTTCTCCACTACTTTCCCCGGTCCATTCTCCATGCAGGTGAGGGTCCCAGTGGTGGGATCCGCACCAATCAGACAATGGGGACATATCCTAGCAATATGCCCCCATTGTCTGTGATGGCAAAGCCTCTTTAACAGGTTACCCTTTAATGTGGTCTGGGGAAGGGGAAGAAAATGATTTGTGCGCAGTCCAATAGGAAAAGCAGAGAATAGGAGGATTTAAGCCACAAGAAAGGGTGGACCCATTGGGTACAGTATAAATTTGAGGTGATTTTGTCATAGCAGCAGCAAGTAGGTAAAAGAGTGCAAGTGAGCTCTTAACAAGCTCTGTCTCTAATGCCACCAGATGTAAGGCAGCTCTCCTATAAGTCTGCAGATGAAATGCTGGCTTAGTTATTATCCAAGTCATTGACTTATAGGATAGCTGCCTTACATCTGGTGGCATTAGAGGCAGAGCTTGTTAAGAGTTCATATGCATCCCTTTTTCCCAGAATTCCAGAGGAGCATGAATGGCCTATAAGGCTCCTCCCTCTCATTTAAGGCGCTCTCCACAAGGTAAAAGGGTATTTTGGGTGAAGTGCCCAATTGTGGTATGGAATAATTCCAGATTTTATTGTGTCCTTGGTTTGTGGCAGAGCATAAATGTCTTATGGTGAGGTAGGGAGGGATAGCTGTCAGCTGAATGAACGTTCAGATGCCAGCGGTCTTTTGTTTGTGAGCAGCTTGCTACTGGCTTTCATACTATTCCCCTACATGCCAGTCTACATAAATAGGCCCAATGTTATAAAATCTTTATGCCTGTTGTCTATTAAAGCGAATCTGTCCCCAGCGAGCTCCTCGTCAAGAAGCTGTGCTTCACCTGATTTTTTTTTTTATCTGAGGCTCTGTTCTCGAGTTATAATACTTTATCTTAATAAGTAATATACGTTGAAATTATACAATACCTGAAAGGAAAACTGAGCTTGGACAATCACTTAAGAGGTCCCAAATTTAAAAAAAAAAACAAGTTATATCCAAAATATCTAATAATCCGAGACTTAGTAAGTCTTATTATTTCTGGACTGAAGGACGGGACTGTCATTTTGTACACTATTCACGCCATATACCAATCTGCTGAGATGTACTGTAGTCAGGGGCTTCAATATATGATCAGATGACCTTGGACGTTGCCACCTGTTCTACCAACCATATGTTTAATAACATGGACAAATGGAGACACGCTGCTGCACAGACATAACAGGTGATAAGACAAGTGCGTCCCTCGAGAGGCCTCGCTACAGACGAGATAGTGAGGGAGATTTATCCATATAAACAGACCAGACTTTCCTTTACCATGTGAGTAAAACCAGTATCTAGTTTCCAGGAAGGCATCTTATAGCTGGGTGCACACTTTTTTTTTAAAGTGTTCTTACTGACTTTTGTGATTTTGGAAAAAGACACCATAAAAAATGCATTTCACACATGTGAAGCATAAACATTATAGAAATATAGCAAAAAAATAAACACCAGGCCAAACTTATGTGTGTAGGAGCCCCAATAATTAAAGAAAATATGAACTTTTAGAGGTTAAAAGTTGTGTCACCAAACATATTCTACATTTTTCAAACCAGCACCTGGATCTGAATAATTTTGTAATTGCATAAAATGTAGTATAGTCAGTGAGTTATTCAATAAAATGTATCTGTATAGCGCCACCTGCTGCTTGTTCTTTACCTCATTTTTTTTTTTGTCTGTCTCACTGAATTGATTGAGCATGCTCAGTTTGAACCGGCAACTGTCACCAGCCATATGTCCTGTTATAAGCTGTGGCAATTACAGGGAGTGCTGCCGCAGAAAGGACACAACCCCTGAGCTGCCAGGCTGAAGAGAATCTAGCAGAGCAATTGGAGTAAAATAGGAAGATCTGTAGATCCATGTGAGGTACAGGACTGGTTCTGGCTTTGTTAGAAAGGTAGTATGGTCTGTAATTACACCTGCTCACTGCTGCGATATCGACGGCGAGCAGGTAGGCCGCACTCACACAGAGCGTGGCCTTCTCTTCAACCAGCTGTTTGGCGGGGATGCCGGGTGTTGGACCTCCGCGATCTGATATTGATGACCTATCCTGAGGATACGTTATCTGGCGCAGATTTCAGGTGTACCGTATTTTCTCGCTTTATAAGACACACTTTTCCCCCAAAAGTGTGGGGAAAATGGCTGTGCGTCTTATAAAGGAAATACTGGTGAGCGCTTCCATAACTCACTAGTATGCATTAGGTGCTGGGAGGTCTGATGGAGGTCTCACGTTGACGTCTGATCTGAGGTCTGATGGGGGTCTGACATTGATTGCTGATGGGGTTCTGATGTAATGTCCTAATATGGGGGCCTGATCCGATGTCCTGATATTTTATGGGGGTCTGATCTGAGGAACGGATACGAGGTCTGATGAAAAATATTTTTTTCTTATTTTCCTCCTCTAAAACCTGGGGTGCATCTTATCATCCGGTGTGTCTTATAAAGCGAAAAATACAGTCATTTGTGCCAGTTATTTGGTATAAATTATAATAAATGTGCTGTACACTTAGACCCGAAACCACCCTGAATTCAAATGAAAAAAAAAAAAGTGTATTTGGGGTGGACATTCACTCCGTACAGCAGTTTCTATTCTTAGTGAGTGAGTCACAGAGGAACAAGCTGCTCGGTTATTACAGATTGTAACTTTGTGACGAATTTCTTTAATATATATTTTCATATATATCTTTTATAATATTTAATATTAGGAGACATTTAAGCAGTTTAATTTTAGGAGAATATCACTTAAAGGGCATCTGTCAGCAGATTTGTACCTATGACACTGGCTGACCTGTTACATGTGTGCTTGGCAGCTGAAGGCATCTGTGTTGGTCCCATGTTCATATGTGCCCATGTTGCTGAGAAAAATGAAGTTTAAATATATGCAAATGAGCCCTTAGGAGCAATGGAGGAGTTGCCGTTACTCCTAGAAGAGTGCGGCAGTAGCAGAGAGAGCAGAGCCTCTAGGTGTAAGGGTAATGCCCCCGTGGCTCCTATAGGCTCATTTGCATATATTAATACATCATTTTTTTACAGCAATGCAGGCAAATGTGAACATGGGACCAACACAGATGTCTTCAGCTGCCAAGTGCACATGTAACAGGTCAGCCAGTGTCATAGGTACAAATCTGCTGACAGATGTCCTTTAAAGGGGCTTTTCGGGTTCAGGTTCCTGTCAATATGCCATCAATATCAGATCAGTGGGGGTCCGACTCTTGACGATTAGCTATTTAAAGGGGTGTGACGCTCATGTGAGCGCTGTGGCCTTTTCAATGTTTAACTAGGGCCCGCTACCTGCATGCCATGTAGTTGCTGGCACTGTCCCAGTCAAGTGAATGGCATGAAACCACAAAACCCTCCACGCTGCTACTAAGCAGACAGTGTGCAAGATGATGGACAAAGGTAGAGATTTGAATAGGCTGCAGGGCTCATACATGTGCCGTGGTCCCTTCAAAGAGCTGATATGTGAAGGAATCAAGTGTCAGACCCCCTCCCCCGATTGATAGCACAGGGGTCAGCAAACTTTGGCACGCCAGCTGTTGTGTAACTACAATTCCCAGCATGCTTCATTCTCGTCTATGTGATTTCTGAGAACAGCTGAGCAACTGTGCATGCTGGGAGTTGTAGTTTCACAACAGCTGGAGTGCCGAAGGTTGCTGACCTCTGTGATAGTCTATACTGAGAACAGGCCACCACAGAGCAGAGTCTATGCAGGGAAGCGCCAGTTCCATTGCTCTGGGTAGAGGACGGGGTTTGTCATCCCCTTTAAACAGAATTATTTCAGTATGATATCAATTGACAAGTACAGCCTGTAAAATAACACCGCCACCATGCTGACTTGCAGGATGTGGAGTCTCACCATGAACTCTGTGGTCGCTGCATAGCAAATCAGCCTTACTTTTATTACAAGCCAAGGCAAACAAATCCTCCAGCTTCAAAACAAATGTATTCATATATATCTACCTACATGAGGCGTGTTCATCCATTTTAATATTATATAGGAGTAAAAAACACACAGAAGTATAATCTGAAGCCAGTCAACCTAGTTCCTCATCACTGACACTGATCACTAAATATCATCCACCAAACGGCCAAAGCAGTGGCGTATTATCTCTGAGGGCGTTCACGTGCCCCTATGATAGAACAGGGGGAACGTACAATTTAATAATGGGAGCCTTTGGGATGGGCGACTGTACATATACTGAATATCTATATACATATAACAAACGTCCTCTCTCTTTGAAACCTCAAAATATGAAGTATTCTCAGATATTTTATGTTTTATTAAGGGATAACCTGGACAAAACTGATGCATTGTGTAGGACAGGGCCTGTGACGCAGGCATAAAGATTGTCTTTTTACGTTGGTTACATTCACTATTGATGAAGTAAACATTAGCACGTGCACATGGATTCCGGAATGTATCTATGTTGAAAATCATTTTTATTTTCACTAGACATACTGGCATCAAGTAGAAGAAGCCTACAATTGAGATAATACAAGTATTGTGCAATGTTTACAAGAGCTAATGTGTTGTATGTCCGACCGTAATATGCTTAATTTTCCAGTAAATGTGCTCAGAATAGACAGGAATGGTCCAGACATCAACATTCCCCAAAATTACTACATTTTGCAATGGCCACTGGTTGCTGTGGCCGCTGGAGACCTAACAATGGCCTGCCAACTAAGGAAGCCTATTAGGGACATGCATTCATAACACACTGTACTACATACAAGCAGTGCAGTGTACTATGTGAACCATCAAAGGATAAATATAGTAAAATAAAACCTCCTCCACCGCAGGTCTACTGTCCTGGACTCACAGCATTGTTTGAGTACAGTACACAGAGTCAGAAATCATCGACTTTGAGTCATCCAAGTCATGGTTGGTCCAGAAATTGCAGCAGTCAGTGTTTGATGGACTGCACACACTCCTGGAGAACTAGTCTTAAAGGGGTTGTCTCACTTCAGGAAATGGCATTTATTATGTATAAGAAGTTAATACAAACCACTTACTAATATATTGTTATTATCCATATTGTCTCCTTTGCTGGCTGGATTATTTTTTCCATCACATTATATACTGCTTGTATCCATGGTTATGACCACCTTACAATCCATCAGCAGTGGTCATGCTTGCAGACTGTAGGAAAAACCACTTGCCTATGTGTGCTCCCAAAGTCCTGACCACCAGAGAGGCGGCGCTTTTTCCTACAATGTGCAAGCATGACCACCACTGATTGATTGCAGGGTGGTCGTAACCATAGAAACGAGTGATGGAAAAATGAATCCAGCCAGCAAAGGAGACAACATGGATAATAACAATATATTAGTAAGTGACTTGTATTAATGTTCTCTACATGATAAATGTCACTTGCTGAAGTGACGCAACACTTTTAAGGGGCTAGACATACTCTTTGACCTATGCAAAGGTCATTGTGCAGGGAGGGGGAGAAGGTGAGCTGTGATTATCAGCTATTTTCAGTGATGGATCCTGTATTATCTATATACATGTGTTATCCTTTATTGTACTGCTGCCTGTGATAATAATGAGATGACTGCTTAGAAGTAATCTCTACAGAACAGGAATTGCTGACTCAAATAATGGATTGTTTTCTAATGACACCTTCACTTACATTAAAGGGGTATTCCTATCTCACAAATGTAGTTTGTATAGTTAGATATAGCCATACCAATATTATTACTAATAGAATGTATTTATATAAAATGTACCGTTTAGACGATTTCCCTATTTGTATATCCATTGGCCCACACAGATCAGTCAGGTCGTTGCCCCTAGTTACGGCCACCTCAGCCATGTAGTAGTGATGGCCGGCTTGCTCCTTTTCAAACCCGCTCTGAGGTAATTGCTGTATTGTGAACGCACATTGCATGAGCATGCGCAGACACACCTTAGGATACTTTAACATCTGCGTTTTGGACGCTACCAGTCCAAAACGCAATGATCAGGATTCAAAACGCAGGCTTTATAAACGGATCCTGCTCCATAGAGATGAACTGATCTTGGAACAGGATCCGTTTCTCTGCGTTTTTGAAGCGCATACAAAAATGCTACAACCCTACGATGTGTCTCCGCATGCTCATGTAATGTGCGTTCACAATACAGCAATTACCTCAGAGCGGGTTTGAACAGGAGCAAGCCGGCCACCACAGTGGTCGTAACTAGGGGCAACGGCCTGACTGATGTGTGTGGGACAATGGATATACAAATAGGCAAATCTTCTAAACGGTACATTTTATATAAATACATTCTATTAGTAATAATATTGGTATGGCTATATCTAACTATACAAACTACATTTGTCAGATGGGAATACCCCTTTAACTACACTGTCTAAAAGAAGTCTCAGCTAGTCTAAATCTAAATTATAATGCACACTAATACCGAGCTTCAAGGGAGTCCATTTCTAAATCCTTAACGGAACCTGGTGGCAAATGAACAACCACAGGAGATATGAAGCATGGGCTACTGGTTTAATAGAGGGACAGGTCAGTTCCTCTAGAAAGAGGGATACTCTTTGAAGCTGCTCTAGCTGATGTATTAAAAAAGGTGTGTCCTCTTTAAAAGTCCTCTTACCTTAATTTCTACTTAAAACCATGCAAGCACGGCTTCACTAAACAAGCTTACTTTTTTCCACTCCTTTGAATATGCCCTTTAATTCTCTGGGGAGGGGGGTCTATTGTGCTGAAGAACTTTTGAAGTGTTCTCCTTTGTCTCAGCAGGTTGCATTCGCTTGGGAAGTTGTCCTCGGTATTCCAGCAAACACAAATGACACCAGTGTGACAGCTTTTTGCTTCTTTTCAGCGCACTGTGTGTGAACTTGCCCTAACCGGGAGGATCACAGAGCTCGTCTAGAAGATAACTCTCTCTGACCTTCTGGCTTTCATCTTTAATCTCCTTAGTGTTTTGCTGATTATTTCCTACAGTTTCGTCTCTGATCACTAAAGTTTGTTTTCCTGCCACACAAAATAAAAAGAATTATTGATTAAACAGCCCACCCCTCCCTCGCCTCAGTCTTCGAGACCTTCTCAGAAACTAAGCTTTTTACATCTTACGGCTCATTCCACCATTGCTATTGGTGCTTTCGCAGTTAAAGAGGACCTTTCACGGATTTTAATAACTGGAGATAAATACCTTGTGTCCTGGGGTACCCCCCGCTGATGCTGCCACCCTGCCTAGTTTTCTAAAATAGCGCTCCTGCGCTCCGCTGTGCCCCCCTGTAGTTTTCGCGCTCAGTATGTAAATACTGAGCATCGGTACAGGGAGGAGGAGACGCCGGCATTTCTCAATGGGCGTCTCCTTCTCCCTGGCTGTGCCGCGATCCAATCACAGCGGAGAGCGTCACAGCCAGGGAGAAAAAAAAACCTCACCTTCTCCCTGGCTGTGACGCTCTCCGCTGTGATTGGATCGCGGCACAGCCAGGGAGAAGGAGACGCCCATTGAGAAATGCCGGCGTCTCCTCCTCCCTGTACCGATGCTCAGTATTTACATACTGAGCGCGAAAACTACAGGGGGGCACAGCGGAGCGCAGGAGCGCTATTTTAGAAAACTAGGCAGGGTGGCAGCATCAGCGGGGGGTACCCCAGGACACAAGGTATTTATCTCCAGTTATTAAAATCCGTGAAAGGTCCTCTTTAAACTAAAGTTATGGAGTCAGTACGTTGTTAAGCCCTATTCACACAGACGTATTTTTGGTCTCCATCCAATCCGCATCGGACTTATTCATTTCAATGGGACTGCAAACAATGTGCTGTCCGCATCCATATGTCTGTTTCGCAGCGCAAAAAAAGACAGAACACGTTCTATCCTTGTCCGTTCAGCTCGTTACAATGGGTCCTCACCAAAAAAAAACAGATGCAACAGAGATGTCAAACAGACATCATCCTTATTTTTTTGTGGATCCGCATTATGTGGACTGCAAAATACATATGGTTGCATGAATGCACCCTAAGGGTCGCCAGCGCTGACAGTGTCCGATCCTGCTGCGTCTCCGGCGGGCTGTCCCTATATACTGTTGATGACTATATAAGTAATCAATAAAGTTGTGCTTTAAAGAGATTGTCTCACAAAGCCAACCCCTGTCCATATGTCCTATGTTTGACCCAAGCCCCCCATGACTTAGGCTACTTTCACACTAGCATTTTTGCTAGATCCTATGACGGATCTCAATACCGGAAAATAGAAACGCTAGCCTTACATGGATACCATTCAATGGCCACCATCTAATACCATGTCTCGCTGACTGAGGCTTCACCCAGAATAATCAGCACCGTGCCAGGGACGCCAGACCCTGGATTCTTAAAGCAGACGTCTCTTCAGGATAAGCCATAAACGTAGAGACAACTGACCATGGCAAGACTGGCTAGAGACTCACATCTTCAGTACAAAGCAGATAATCTATCATTAAAGACAAATGCAATTAAAAGCATGTGGAGTCGCAGGGAAGTGTCCGGTTATGTTTGGATGAGATGTAAGAAGACTACAAGTTCAGGGCTTCAACCCAACTGCAGGAATGAGAGGAGAGAGAAGAAAGTTTACATGTAAAACATCAATAACTGAGATGGCTTCAGCCTTAAAGGGATTGTCCACACTTTTTTTAAACCCCGCCCAGAGGTCCTGTACCTGTGAAGACATCTATACTTACCTGCTTCTTGCAGCTCCTTTCCAGTTCCCAGGCTCTCTTCAATGGACTTCCAACTCCTGTCTGTTGCCTTCCATATGTGCCTTCCGTGTACTGCAGCTGCCAACGAGTGGCCTCAGCTCTGAAGTGTCCCCAAGAAGCACGTCACCGCTAGGGCCAGTCATTGGCTGCACTGGTGTATGTGACCATGTCCATGCGACAGACGGGGAAAAGGACCTGGGAGCCGCGGACACAGAATACAGAAGCAAAGTATAGATTTCTTCACAAGTACTGCTTGGTGGGGGAGATTTAAAAATATGCCGGACTACCTCTTTAAAGGGAATGTTTCATCAGAAAATGACCAATTGTTTAAATCATGTTATTATGTTAAACATTTTTTTTAGAATTCTTTTTTTTACATTTTTTCCATGTCACTATATTAAAAAAGTGTATAATCCAGCAATTTTTGCACTAGTCCCTAGGCTTAATAATAGTTCATGATTTGCTGATCTGCACAAGTAACTATTCAGTAGCCATCTTGTTATCATCACAGGCAGAATAACAATGACAAATAACACCTCAATATAGATAAGACGGGTCCACCATATCACAATAGGTGATATCACAGCTTATCTTCTCCCTCCTGACCTCTGCACTGGTCACTCAGCATGCCTAGAAAACTCGCCTATAGAGGTCAAAGGGGTCAGCGCCAGTCCATTGTGTCTATGGCCCATGTAGCTGCTGTCAAAGAACAGGAAGTCAACATATTTTAGGCTTAGTGACCAATGTGAAAATGGCAGGATTATACACATTTTTGTTAAAATAAAGATTGTGACATGGAAAAAAATACAAAAAATTATAAAAAAAAAATGTTTAACATAAAACCGGGATTTAAACAATAGGTCATTTTCTGGCGACACATTCCGTTTAAGGGATTATGTACAATAAGTAAGATGCCTGAGGGTCAAAGCAGCAAATGACTGACTCCAATATATCAGTAATGTGGACGTCTTTTTCTGTAGATTCTTATTTGACATTTTTTCTTTTTTTCCGTCAACTGGCAGAAATATGCAATGTAATTGCAATTTTCACTTGAGTGGACATAGAAATCAGGGTTACCAAGGTGACTGGTATTGTCAGAATAATATTAACACCACGCGGCTGTCAAAAAATAAATTAGTATAAAAAACTGCACTCACATTCAGAATATGTGGATGGATGTAATGCAGATCTATGTAAAATATACAAGGGCAGTGGTGAGCAACTGACAGATACTGTGTCACCTGTGGCCTCTTATACCCTCTTCCATCTCATTATCCGTGCAGTATCAGCTCCATGCACATAAAAGGTTTGGCTGACGCCCACTACAGAAAAATTACTGACCATCTATTTAAAAAAACACTCACCAGTGGGTGAACATGTGATGCTAAGGACAGTGATTGGCTGCAGTGGGGAACGTGACCATGGACACAATGACATCATGTCTTCTCTGCTGGGGTCTGGAAGCAGCGGGGACAGACGCCTCAGCACTGAAACTAAGGGCCTTTCAAAAGGTGAGATTTTTTCCCAAAACAGATTCCTGGCAGTCAGTAATTTATATGGGGGAGGGGAGACTCCTTTAAATAGGAGCAGTGCTGCAATACTGTGAAGTCCAGCAGACCATTCAAACAGCAGGTCAGCTCCCTATGATCTATCCGAAAGGTCCGCAAGCCAGGAATTGAGAAGACTCTTTCCCTATACCTGCCCTGCATAAAGGTGCCGCTGATCACCTGATGATCGAGTAAATGTTCGTTCATCAGATGAAAGCATCTTGTCGGTGCAGACACCAAAGTTATCATTTCTGGGCAGCAGATCGTGCTGTCTACATAGAGACCTGCTGCCCAAAAACAATGGGGAGATTTATAAAACTGGTGTAAAGTAGAACTGGCTTGGTTGCCCATAGCAACCAATCAGATTCCACCTTTCATTTTCCAAAGGAGCTCTGAAAAATGAAAGGTGGAATCTGATTGGTTGCTATGGGCAACTAAACCAGTTTTCCTTTACAGCAGTTTTGATAAATCTCTCCCAATGGTTCTCTGTGGGGATGAGCGATTGCAGTAGTGAGTAGTGATCCCTTGTCCCAATACAGAGGAGGTGATTGTTGCATGGAAATGCAGGCAATTAGTGGGAAAGAACGGATCATGCCCAATAATTGCCTATTGCGTTGGCCCGTTTAATGGAGCCTGGCGATCTCAATCCCTGTAGAGTGCCGGCACCAAACGAGCTCCCGCAAGACTTCAGGGCCAGGAACGAGTTCATCTTCACTGCCTGGTCCTTTTAGTCAAAGTGGTGGGGGCAACACTAAGGCTAGGGCTACACGACGACAGTTGTCGCACCAAAGTCGCGCGACAATTTTTATAATGGAAGTCTATGGTGTCGCACTGCGACATGCGACATGCTGCGACTGCGACACGACAGTCGCAAAAAATCCATCTTGGATGGATTTTTCTGCGACTGTCGCGTCGCAGTATGTCGCAGTGCGACACCATAGACTTCCATTATAAAAATTGTCGCGCGACTTTGGTGCGACATCAATGTCGCGCGACACCTGTCGTCGTGTAGTTGTGCACTATGTGTCGCGCGACTTATTGTCGCCGTGTAGCCCTAGCCTAACAGTGAAGATAAGTGGAGTCTTGGGTGCAACAACACTATCTTCATTGCACTCAGGGCTAATCAGCACCTTTCCAATGGATAGGGTACATGTACAAGTAGTACATGCTGTTTTTGTTCAGTTTTTTTTGTTGTTGCAGTTTTTACAGCAGAACCATTGTGAAACCGCTGCAGACTTTTCTGCTACAATTTCTGGTATGTGTGAACGTACCCTCAGGCTTACCTCTGGAGGTTTTCAGAAGAAGCAAGGACATTGTCTCTGCAAATTTCATTGAAAAAAACTAAAACAAGTTGTGGTAAAGTTTCTCAGATTCCAAAGTCCTAACCTTGTTATAGTAGTTTAAAGGAAGACCAACTCTAAGGACCACAACTGGTACAACTGCAGAGATGGAAATATCATTACCACACATGTGAACGTTCTGCTCGCCCTCAGAACCGCAGATAAGCCAGATAAAGAGGTCGGCACGGGAAAGCAATATTTGGAACTTGATGTCAAAATTGTCACTAGAGAACACTATCCGCAGCCTGGGAGACAAGAGCAGAACGTTTATTGGCCCCTTAAAGGGGACAGCGGAAACAGTTTTTTATTTCTTGCTGGTGGCTACACTCTGCAAACAGATCACAACTTTCAGACACAGACTTTGATCTGCCATAAATGACACTCCGTAGACATATTGCTGCAGTAATTGCTTCGCCTAAATTCCAAATGAAGTCACTGCATATCTCTTGGCACAAGATTATGCTCCATCGTTACCACTACATAATGAGAACAGTCATTTCCTAATCCCATACTTCACTAGAAGTTCATATCTGGCCTCTTGTCCTCTTCTGATGGCAATATGAAGGGGCAAAGTGTAACTAAAGTGTCTTATAGGACAGTGCGCTGGGGCCGGAGGGGGGATTTTTGAGGCAGAAAGTGCCTCTTGGCAGTTTATGCCCACCTCTTTTCTGAGCTAACATGCAGTAAGGAAAGTAAGGGGTGATGCCTCCCGGGACACACATTTTTTCACAGCTCTGTGGGGAGATATATTAAGATTATGGCATTGGCATAGACGCCATGTAGCACAGACCTTTTAATATATTTGGTGCATTTCCAGACCTTCAAATCTATGCCAGCTATGAGCTAATGTAGATTTGAACTATCATTGATGCCAGTAAATCTGGCGGGCTGTGGGAGACCACACCCCCTCCTGCTAAGTCCCGCCTGCTTTCCCTTTTAAAAATTATTGTGCAATTATAGCGTGCGCCGTAATCTGCAACTTTTTTTTAACACCACAAAAGTGGTGTAAACATTTTACTAAATGTCCCTCTGTGTGTTATTGCCTACAAGATACTGTTAAAACCCTGCAAGATATCACTATAAGGGTGCATTCACACGACCGTATAAGTGGATCTGCATCCGTTCTACAATTTTGCGGAACGGGTGCAGACCCATTCATTCCAACGGAGCCGCAAAAGATGCGAACAGCACACGGTGGTGTTGGGATCCGGGTTGGCATCCGTGGTTCCGTTCTGCGCGCCGCAAAAAACTTAGATTATGTCCTATTCTGGTTGCGGACTTGAATAGGCATTCTCTATATAGTACTGTCCATATGCAGTCCGCAAATTGCGAAAACGCACATGGCCGGTGTCCGCGTTTTGTGGATCCGCAATTTGCGGACCGCAAAACACTTACGGTCGTCTGAATGTAGCCTTATTTTACCACAGCCGCCGCACAATATTAATACAACTGTGCAGAAAGTAATTACAGTACTATCACCAGCACAATGATATTACAACCCCGCAGAATGCTATTAGAGTGCGACCAAGGCTGCAGGATATTGGTACATTATTAGAGTGCTACCACTATTGCACAATATTACTACAATCCTGCATGATATTACTAGATTTTTCCAGGCATGCTCTATACAGAGGTCAGGAGGGAGCTGATAAGCTGTAATATCACCTATTGTGATTGGTGGATATCTGTACAGAGGAGAGAGCTGGAAATCACTCACCAAATAACAAGGCCTAAGCAAGTAAACGCTTGATCCTTTGGCAATTCTGATTTTTAATCATGCTTAAAAATAAGTGCTTGCCGGCAGCAGATCGTGCTGTCCTATAGCGATCTGTTGCCGGCAAACCACTAGACAGTATGAGAACAAGCAATGCTGTGGAGGAGATGGCTGCATGTAATAGCAGCGATATCCTCCGCTAGCGAGCACGCAACTGCCGGGATGGAAAATTTCCCTCCCGTCAATCATTTGCCCGTCTAATGCACATCATGAGGCCTAGTGGCCACTGAGAAAACTGCACCATTTTTTGTATTCTCTTTAAACATAGATAGGAATATATAAAATTATAACAAAAGTCACCAAAAATTCTAAAGAAAGATTTATATCTATGACAGTTGCTGACCTGTTACATGTGCACTTGGCAGGTGAAGGCATCTATGTTGGTCCCATGTTCATATGTGCCTGTATTACTGAGAAAAATGAAGTTGTAATATATGCTAATTACTCTCTAGGAGCAACGGGGGAATTGTTGTTACACCTAGAGGCTCTGCTCTCTACAACTGCTGTGCTCTCTGCACTTTGATTGAAAGAGTCGAGCACTGAAAACATCATCAGCAGGGAGAGCGGAGCCACAAGGTGTAACGGCAACGCCCCCGTTGCTCCTAGAGGCTCATTTGCATATATTAAAACATAATTTTTCTAAGCAATGTGGGCACATATGAACATGGGACCAACACAGATGTCTTCAGCTGCCAAGTGCACATGTAACAGGTCAGCGAGTTTCATAGGAACAAATCTGCTGACAGATGTCCTTTAACCAATAAGTCATTTTCAGATGACACATTCCCTTGAAGCAATTTACTTAAATATTCTATCATGTTGCTCTAAGGGCGGAGTTTCACTTTTAATTTACTATCTGAACTCCGCAGCAAGATATAGTCTACTCAGTAACAGTCTGGAAGCGCTAAGAGATTACAGAACTAGAGTGAATGTTTTGGGAACGTGGCGTGTATACGCCGTATACTGTACATACTGGTTCACTGACTTTTCCTCTTTAATTAACCGTTCAAACTCATGGGAAAATCGGTGTGTGGTTTTGGCAGTAAGGAGCACATTGCAAGAACCATGACAAAAAGGGCATCCGCTTCATTCAGAAATGCACTTTTTGCATTGAGAATCCACTAACCTTTCAGCAAGATTATACACTGTTTTAAAGGGGTAATCCATCTTTTTTTTTTAAACTCATGTTGCTTAGACTGGTTTCACAGTCTTGCGCTGTGAACACAGCAGTCCGCTGGAGTGTACTCACTGTAATGGGATCTGGACGCTTTCTGCGCTGGTTTTTGGCCAGACAATAAATAGTCCGTGTTGTATTATTTGTCCAGCATATATGCCGGATAAGGTGAATTCTGGCAGTCTGTTCCTCCACTGGAATAGACTGCAGGGTTCACAGCGCCTAAGTGAACCCCGCCTTACAGCTATCACATTGATAACGATGACAATGTCCCTACAGGGCCCGCACTGCGCTTCCCAATGTAATTAGGCTCCCGGCACAATGTACGGCATGTGATCCAGGCATGACTACAACCCACAATATACTCAGATTGTGCCGTGGCGTGTCTGCTGTAGACAATCTCCTTCTACACAGACCAAGGACCAGAACAATCATTGGGTGTCCGGTGTTAACGTGTCACTGATAACAAATTGAACAAGCAAAATCCGTAATGAGTGGATCACAGGGTGTCCCCCTGCTGGGTTCTCAGTGGTCAACCCCTGCTGGATCCCTCAGTGATCACCTGTAATCTGTGGGGGGGGGGATCGATTTCACAAGTGTTCAGATTCCCTGTAGAGCCATCACAGGCAAAATGTAAGCATAAGTAGTCATGCACACGGCTGTAATGTTTGTGGGTCTCAATACGGGCCCGGCCAGCACACATTCGCGTGCATGAGCCCTAAGGCTGCATTCACACTGTTATTTGGTCCGTTATTTGACGGATGTGGATACATTCACTTGTTATATTTTTTTGCAGTGCGGACAGATCATGGACCCATTCAAGTTGAATGGGTCTGAATCTGTGGCGGCAGCCGTGCAGATGGTGCCCATGTATCAGGGACCACAAATTGCGGCCTCCGGAGCAGGAGACTCTGGGTGGACTTATGAAAACTGGTGTAAAGGTAAACTGGCTTAACTGCCCACAGCAACCAATCAGATTCCAGCTATCATTTTTCAGACCTCCTTTGGATAATGAAAGCTGGAATCTGATTGGTTGCTATGGGCAACTAAGCCAGTTCTACTTTACACCAGTTTTGATAAATCTCCCCCTCTCTCGGTAGCTGCTCTCCGCCTGAACTAACAGATGAGGACTTCTCAGTCAGTGACATCAACCCTGCCAAGGTATGAAAGCATCCAGAGAACAGCTGTTTCCACTGGTGCACGTCCATCTGAAGTGAGAACAATGTGTGGACAGCCCCCTGTCAAAGTAAACGGCCCTATTCAATAGAAAGACCCCTGATGCTTAGCTAATGGGGGTTGGTGTCTTAGTCTAGCAGGAACCCATCCCCCCACACAGTTCATTGAGGCGATTGACAGGAGACAATACTTTTGTTAGATTCGTTTACATCTTATCCTGGATTATCTTTGCAAATTTCTAAAAACTTTTCAAAATTTGCAAACAAGAGAGAACTCTAGTTAGACTGGGTCCACATCTGCACTGTGGCGGAGGAGCACACTGCCGAAGTTTGCCATATCTGGATACCACCAGATCTGGCCACTTTCCAGCATATATGTGGACTTTCTCTGCTCTCCATAAACTTCTATGTGCAGCAGCTGTAACCTGATCCCTCAGTGAGGTGATAAATTTAACTTAATCTCTGCTTTCCTGAAGACGAATTTTATCAGTGAATTGTGCTAGTGCTGGTGGCAGGATGGAAAAGAATTGACTGATAAGTGGAGAAAGAGGCGCTCTTTTGTCATAACATATATTACAACGCTTTTTATCTAGATTTTTACTATTGCTCTACAATGTGATACCTCTAGAAGAGGTTTTGGTTTCTCTGACACAGTGAACTCTGGAAATAATAGAATTAAAGGGGTTGTCCCATATCCCAATCCAAAGGATTGGTGGAGGTCCAAACCCTGGAACCCCCGTAAATCACTAGAACGGGGGTCCACGTTCCTCCAGTTGAATGTAGCAGCAGACAAGTATGTATGTCTACTGCTCCTCTCAACTCTATGGGACTATTGGAGATAGCCGAGCGTTTGTATCTGACTAACTTTAGCAGTCCCATAGAACTGACTGATGTGACGGACACACATGGCTGTCTACCGCTCCATTCGAATGGGGAAAAAGGCCCCGTTCTGGTGACTGCGAGGCCCCAGCAGTTAGACTCCTGCCGATAAGACACTTATCCTGTGGATAAAGGATAAATTGATGTTATGGGAAAAGCCCTTTAAAGGCAATGTACATTTTTGGAGGCATTTTTTTATTATTGCATTTTACTCATTTTTGGCTAAAAGTCATATTTTCAAATGGTCTTTATTAAAAATAAAGAGACGTTCTGTCACAAAGGCTTAACTATTTTTCTAGATGTGTGCATCCTACTTTCACTTTGTGCTGGTCATCTAATAACACTTATTTCTAAACTTCTAAGAGGTCATAAACAGGTATTTAAAGGGATTCTGTCACCACCATTTTGCATATTAAGTTATTTATACCACTGGATTTAACTCATCATAAGGATCCCCAAATGGTTATTGTTATAGGGCCCAGATGAAGATTTGTGGTGTAAAAATCCTTTTTTATCTACTGTCAATCACTTACATTAAGGGGCCCAAGGGGAGTTGCCCATGGTTGCTGGAGCCCGGGCTCGGCGATTCCGTTGGAGCCCAGGACCGCCCACCTAATTAATATTCACTTCACTGAGTGAAGCTCTGACGCCGCACTTGATGTACTGCGCCTGCGCAGCCCTGGACCGCACACCTAATTAATATTCACTTCAGTGAAGCTCCGGCGGCGGCTGTAATCCCGCGCAGGCGCAGTGCCCCGTCGGAGCTTCACTGACTCAGTGAAGTGAATATTAATTAGGTGTGCGGTCCAGGGCTGCGCAGGCGCAGTACATCAAGTGCGGAGTCAGAGCTTCACTCAGTGAAGTGAATATTAATTAGGTGTGCGGTCCAGGGCTGCGCAGGCGCAGTACATCAATTGCCGCGTCGGAGCTTCACTCAGTGAAGTGAATATTAATTAGGTGGGCGGTCCGGGGCTCCAACGGAATCGCCGAGCCCGGGCTCCAGCAACCATGGTCAACTCCCCTTGGGCCCCTTAATGTAAGTGATTGACAGTAGATAAAAAAGGATTTTTACACCACAAATCTTCATCTGGGCCCTATAACAATAACCATTTGGGGATCCTTATGATGAGTTAAATCCAGTGGTATAAATAACTTAATATGCAAAATGGTGGTGACAGAATCCCTTTAAGCCACATTCTTATGAGTAAGATAAGGATTGAGCTTTTATGAGTGTTCATAATGTCAGAGAGCAGAGATAAGGAGTCTGTCTGCTCCCCAGATGACGGAAAAGACAAAAAATCCACAGGCAGCTAGTACAGCTTCTCAGTTCTATACACAAAAAAGGATTCCATATTGTTAATAAAGACCAATTGAAAAAATGATTTTTAGCTCAAAATAAGTACAATGCAATAATAAAAAATTGCCCCCAAAGGTGTACATAGCCTTTAAGTCAACCCTACACCTTAAAAAGTAGTTTTTCCCAATCCTCCTAATACACATGTATATTTGGCCAAAAAGTGTCAATGGGGAAAACGGCCATTGCCCGATGCCACTCCTTCTTTCCCTTGACATCTGAAATGGGGAGAGTCGGGGCACCCCATACACATTGGTTGGCAGGTCAATGCCGAAATCAACACTAATATGCTAGAGGAATTCAAATCAATGCTGACGGGGTCTTAAAGGGTTATTCTCATTTTAGACAATGGGGGCATATCGCTAGGATATGCCCCCATTGTCTTATAGGTGCGGGTCCCACCGCTGGGACCCGCACCTATATCGAGAACGGAGCCCCCGAAGTGAATGAGGGCGCACTGCGCATGCGCAGCCGCCCTCCATTCATTTCTATGGGGCCGCCGAAAATAGCCGAGCGCTGGCTGGCACGGCCCGGCTCCCATTCATTCCTATGAGCGGCGCGGGGAGCTGCGCCTGGTGGTGGCCGGACCCCCGGAAACCTGGGGTCCTCCAGGCGCAGCGCACCCCGCTCCGTTCTGGCTATAGGTGCGGGTCCCAGCGGTGGGACCCGCACCTATAAGACAATGGGGGCATATCCTAGCGATATGCCCCCATTGTCTAAGATGAGAATACCCCTTTAATATGTTCTCTCCATATTACTATGATATTTAGAGGGGTTGCCTCACTTCAGCAAATGGCAATTATAATGTAGACAAAGTTAATACAAGACACTTACTAATGTATTGTGATTCAGGTGGCTGGGAAAGGAGCTGCTGCACATGCGTGTCTATGTTCACTCCCATGTTTCCAACCAACACAGAGGCCGGCACTTTATCCTATAGTGTGCAAGCACGACCACCTCTGCTGGATTACAGAGTGGTCATAACCCCTAGTCATGAGCAGTGTATCATGTGATGGATAAATTAATCCAGTCAGCAAAGGAGGCAATATGGACAATTACAATACATTAGTAAATTGCTTGTATTAAGGCCTCTACATGATAAATGACACTTACTGAAGTGAGACAACCCCTTTAACATGTATGTTCATGCAGCTACTTAACTCATGTACATCTGCTTCATGCTTATTTTTCAATTTGGACTCTCCTGACCTGTTTTTAACATGTAAACCAATCACTCTGGTTTGCATCTATCCTGTATGTATCACTTCCTGTTCTGTATCCAACAAAACCAATGATGCATGAGTTTCCTTTCTCTGCCACAGCTCCAGCATTGCCCCTAACAATCCCCTGCTAGTTTATAGCTCCTCCCATCCAGCTAGTTACATAGACACTCCCCTATCATTGCCCCTAACAACACCCAGCTAGTTTATAGCTCCTCCCACCCAGCTAGTTACATAGACACGCCCCTATCACTGCCCCTAACAATCCCCTGCTAGTTTATAGCTCCTCCCACCCAGCTAGTTACACAGACACTGCCCTATCACTGCCCCTAACAACACCAAGCTAGTTATAGCTCCTCCCACCCAGCTAGTTACATAGACACGCCCCTATCACTGCCCCTAACAATCCCCTGCTAGTTTATAGCTCCTCCCACCCAGCTAGTTACATAGACACGCCCCTATCACTGCCCCTAACAATCCCCTGCTAGTTTATAGCTCCTCCCACCCAGCTAATTACACAGACACTGCCCTATCACTGCCCCTAACAACACCAAGCTAGTTATAGCTCCTCCTACCCAGATAGTTACATAGACACTGCCCTATCACTGCCCCTAACAATCCCCTGCTAGTTTATAGCTCCTCCTACCCAGCTAGTTACACAGACACTGCCCTATCACTGCCCCTAACAACACCAAGCTAGTTATAGCTCCTCCTACCCAGGTAGTTACATAGACACTGCCCTATCACTGCCCCTAACAACACCCAGGCTAGAAAAAGGCTGAGTGTCAGCCGAAACGTCGCATGTATTGGGTGTTTTATACCACATTATGGATTAAAATCTCATCAGCGTGAACAGTGGATGCTGTCTTCATCTTTTTGGTCCTACAGTTACTAAGGAGTCTTTTGGACGAGACCCCTAGAAGACGTGCATCCTGTGATAGAAATGGACTTGCTGTATGGGTGCTGTATACTTTTTCTTTTCTTCATCTAACAACACCCAGCTAGTTATAGCTCCTCCCACCCAGCTAGTTACATAGACGCTCCCCTATCACTGCCCCGCCCATGGACATAACATCACAGGAAATAGGAAATAGCTGCATGGACATGGTCATGTGACCACAACCCAGAAGGTGAGACAGCAGCAATAAAGGTAAAAGACACACCTTACAAGATGGCACCTACCTTCGTAAATCGTGACTTTTAACGGATGTTGATGCAAACCAGAAACCCCCTTTAATATTGGGCCACTAAAATGGTCACATTGACTCTCAATTCCTTACACATGCTAAAACCTAGCTGTGATGGTAACAGTATCATTGGGAATACCGGGGGGAACAGCCACCGTGACGACTTTTATTTGGCAGTTATATAATGTCTATGCTGCAGCTAGTCGCTGACCTCAGCTTCTTGGAGCCCAGACAAGATATTGCCTGATATTACGCCAGGCCAGTTATTCTTGTAGGTCAGGACGTATCTGTGCGACAGGTGCTGCAGAGACATACAGCCAAAGTCATTTCTGATATAGCTCCTGCCATCTAAGTGACAGGCACGGAGGCAGCGGGTTTGGATTAGGCACGCTACCAGCGCTATACGTCAGCACTACGGGGTTATATACACAATCAGCATCAAGGTCATTGGAAGCCTCTAGGAAAAAATGGTTCCCGAAGGTCATCCTTAGCAGTCAGGCCTCATGCACACAAGGGTATTTTTTACTCTATCCAATCAGTGCAGCCATTTTCAGACTGTGCAGGGACACACCCCCAACTGGTCACCTCCCCTCTGTACCCTTACTGAAGGCTAATAGCAATTTATTCATAACTTCTAGTAGAAATAATAAAGGAATGACACAACATAGAGCCATAAGAATAGATGTTCCAGAATCCTTATTACATGGAGAATGCATGAAACTACGGTCCTCTATTACAATTAGTTTGAAAACCACAACATTTTGCTCTCTGGCCACTAAGGGAGCTTTCACACACAGGAGACTTTGTTGCAGAAAATTTATGCGACTGACAATCAGTTCCATTCACCTGAATGGGGTTTGCAGAAATCCATGCAATTCCCACCAAAATATTCCATTTTTCGGTCTGCCACGTGTGACGGCCCCCTAACTTTGCCCATGTCCGGAGACATATCTGAATGTTGGGGGAACGCAGATGTTTTAATCCCCGCAGTATTCTAGTATTTTTGCGCTGGTGAGCCAAGGCAACTAGGGCTTGGTATGTGTGTACTGTGAAATGAGACACCTAAGGCCCCTTTCACACGAGCGAGTTTTCCGCGCGGGTGCAATGCGTGATGTGAACGCATTGCACCCGCACTGAATCCTGACCCATTCATTTCAATAGGTCTTTTCAGATGAGCGTTTTTTTTCACGCATCACTTCTGCGTTGCGTGAAAATCGCAGCATGTTCTATATTCTGCGTTTTTCACGCAGCCCTGGCCCCATAGAAGTGAATGGGGCTGCGTTAAAAACGCATTGCATCCGCAAGCAAGTGCGGATGCAATGCGTTTTTCACTGATGGTTGCTTAGAAATGTTGTTTGTAAACCTTCAGTTTTTTTTCACGCGCGTGAAAAACGCATCAAAACGCATTGCACCCGCGCGGAAAAAACGGAACAACTAAACGCAATCGCAGACAAAACTGACTGAACTTGCTTGCAGAATGGTGCGAGTTTTCCTGAACGCATCCTGAACGCATCCGGACCGAATCCGCGACGCTCGTGTGAAAGAGGCCTAAAGCTATTAAAGGGGTTTTCTGAGGTATAGATATTGATGACTCCTCCTCAGGATCCTCAGGACAGGTCATCAATATCAAATGGTGGGGGGTCCGACACCCCTAAGGATCAGCTGTTTTGGGCGGCATCTGGCACCTGTGTAGTTTCCAGCACTGATCTGCTGTAGCTCAGCTTCCATTCACTTGAATGGCGGCCGAGCTGCAGTACCACGGCACAGCCGCCACATAGTGGATGGAACTGTCTGCTTCTGGCTTTGTCCACTGTAAAGTTTTTGGCACCAGCAGCTGCCCGAAACAGCTGAACCTTAGGGGTGCTGTGAATTGAACCCCCAGGATGTGATATTCATGATCTATTGGGAGAAAAGGTCATCAATATCCAAGTCCTGGAAAATCCCTTTAAGATCAAGTGAGTTTAAAGGGGTTCTCCGTGAATTAAGAAAATGAAAATACTTAAATATTACTTTATAATAAATATATTCTCAAATACCTTTCATTATTTATAACGGCTCGTTTTGTCTGGGGAGCAATCATCAGGGGAAACAAAATGGCCGCTGTCCTATTAGTTCACACAAAACCTGTCCTGATCACACATGAGGACAAGTTACTTTACAACACTGAGGTAAAGAGCTGCCTCTTCCTCCTCTCTGCTCTACTTGTCAGGGATTATGATCCTGAATACATTTTAATATGATCTTCAGCTGAATCTCTGGGGAATTTAGTTTATAAAGAGACATGAAGTACAGAGAGGACGGACGGGACAGGCTGTGGTAATGGAGACTGTAAACAAGTACTGCTGCTTATTAGCCACACTTCACCCTCCTCTCATGTCTCTGCATCTTCTCCATTCCCACAGAGATTCACTTGTATTCAGGATCATGATTTCTGACAAGTAAAGCAGAGAGGAGGATGAGGCAGAACTCTGGCTGATTGTGGTGAAGTAACTTGTCCTCCTGTGTGATTAGGACAGGTTTTGTGTGTACTGATAGGACGGCGGCCATTTTGTTTCTTCTAATGATTGCTCCCCAGACAAAATAAGCCATTATAACTAATGAAGGGTATTTGTGAATATATTTATTATAAAATAATATTTAAGTATTTAAATTTTTTAAATTCCTGGATAACCCCTTTAAGTACTCATAGCATTGGAGGAGACTGAGAACAGGCGGGCACTGGGGCAACTGACACTTTTTCCCTGCCTATAAGTAGGCACAGTACTCATTGTGCTGTACATGGGTGACGAGGTATGAGCAGTATTGATGTGGACGCCATCAGCCAAGAATCTATTCCCTTCCCTTCGTCCCTGGAATCAGAAGGAACACACTAGTTCCAGCAGATAGAGGGACCTGTCCTTAGTCTCTGTTCCAACACTTCAGTAAGGTCTGAGGGCATCTTCACATCTGCGTTGGAGGCTTCATTCAGGCTCTCCATTGCAGAGTCCACCAAAAAGACCACACAAAAAACTTTGGCAAGCAGGCTAAAAAAAGGAGGCCGCTGAACGGAAACCAAAGGCACCCCATTATAGTCAATGGGACCTTTTTGGCTCTGTTGGTTTCAGTTGTGTGTCGGCACTTTTCGTTTTTCTGCTCCTATAATGGGGACATGCCCTGACAACTTATGTTCCTAGTCAATTTTCTGATAAGAATATAGTATAAATAACCTTTAAAGGGATTTTCCATTAAAAATTATTTACGGCCCCTGAAACGGAAGATTTATAATTACCTGCTCCCCGCCGCTCCGATAATGTGATCTGCCTCTGTTCTCTCCATCAGTTCTGGCACTGTTTACATCCGGCTGACCATGGTCATGGTCACATGTACTGCTCCAGCCAATGACGCTTCAGAGGTGATGTGGCCACAAGAAGAAAGTCACTGCTGAAGCCAGTCATTGGCTGGAGCGGTGCAAGTGACCATGACCATGGTCAGCCGGATGTAAACAGTACTGGGACCAAAAGATGAAGAAAGTGGGCGCAGCACAGACCACCAGAGCACGTGGAGCAGGTAAGTAGGAATCTGTTTCAGGGGTCATGCTGCAGGAACTTGTTAAAAAATCATTTTTTAATGGAAAACCCCTTTAAAGGGAACCTATCAGTATGAAAATGCAGTGTGATCTGCAAGATCCAAAATATAGATAAGGAGGAGCTGAGCAGATTCATATATAGTTTTATGGGAAAATATTCAATAAAACATATTTTATTCATTGAAATCCCTGCTTTCAATGCTTAGGAGTCACACAGGCGGTCTGATATCTATCAGTCAGTAATTAGGACCGCCCACATGACTCTTAGGCAGAGATTTAAATGAATACAAGCTATACAGAATCTTTTACCAATAAACCTATACATCAATCTGCTCTGCTCCTCCTGCTCTATAACCTGCTACAGATCCCAGTGGAATTTCAAGGTTCCCTTTAAGACATTTATTCATTTCAATCTCAATTCCAAAAAAACCAACCCCTGATGTTCAGTATAAACAGGATATATGTCGCAGTCAGGTGTCATCCTGAAGGCTGCTCCTCCAGTTCTGTAGGTTTGCAGTACAGTGGAGGGGATCGCGGATGACATACACATGAATCAGGCTATTATCCATGGCATGAAGTGACATGATCGGGCAAGATCACTTCCTCAGATGGGAAAGTCGACTTGGCAGGAGCTGCTCGGCTTTCATCTCCACCTGTGACATGCATCCACAGAGCGGTATATAATCACTCCAGTGCGGATGGCAGATTAAACTCCTGGAGCCTTACGGATTATGGATGCAGAAGTCAAGCAGTCGTTGACGTTTTAACTTATGAATAAACTATATTTTATTAAATCTACCTTTTTATATCAATTCATCATTCTTTGAGGCTGCCTGGTCAATTATAAGCTGTAATGGATGAATGACCTCACTGGCTATGAGAGTGCACGTATATGGCAGTATTACAGATCCATGTCATATGGATCCGAAATTCACAGCCCCCAGAACACCATGCGTCCACACCTCATATTTCTATGCATATCTTCTTGTCCCCTAGAATACTGTGTCTCATGGGGGCACCATACTGTGGTACATACCGCCTGTAGGTTCCTAATTACAGATCCATAGGAAGGTTATGCGGGGTTCACGCCTATGACGTTAAGGTCAGCAGAGCTTTTTTTTTTTTAAAATCTCCTGTTTCTAGTTTGTACGTTTTTGTTAAGTTTTTACACTGACCGTCCCTGCCTGGCATCAAATACCGCCATATACTGAAAACTGTCAAATATCTGATGCCATCGTCCAGTACAGTGATTTCTACTGCAGTTGGAGTTCCTTCTCCTTATCTGTGAAGTTGTTGGAAGCTCAATTCAGCTAGATCTATTAAATCTGTCCTGGCGAAGCTGGGTGACATCCAATATGGCGAGGGCTCCTGCATGGCATATCTATATCATGGCATGACTGGGCAGATTTGCCATTCAGGAATTTGGGAAATACTGCTATAGCAATGATTACCCAGCTTTCCTAGAAGCAGATAAACAGCGCTGCCCGGTGTTTGGTCTATGTCGTCACAACCACTCAGGCTGGCACGCGGGTATGAGGCATCTGACGTGACTTCCCATTCAAGTGGCACAATTTTAATTCACTTCTATGAGCATGACTGCGGCGTGGCACAGGTGGCACCATTATCTACAACTTTTGGTGCACAGCACAGCCTGATTATACCAGGGGTAGGCACAAGTCACCATCTAGCTGGTGCCATATGGCTGCCATTATACCACTGCTATAGTACAGGTAACATACAGATGTCAGAAGTTAGAGGACAGGAAGAAACTGCATTAGACTAACCTGGCGGAGGATGACTGTCAGCTCTGCGGCAGAGGAGAACGTGTGAATAGGGCTCTACACACAAAGCTGCCAGTCACTGCCCACAGTCATGGCACAGACATGCCCAGCACACCTTCTTACCTGCCAGGCTGCCTCCTGTATCAGTGCCCGCTACGATCGTCCTGTGCCCGGTGTAGACTTGCCGAGACTGGAACCGGCAGAATGGAGTGTCCTCTCCCCAGAGACATTCATAAGAAGCAAGTCTCAAGTAGCGATCCCAAGGCGCATGCGCGTCTCCCCTGTACCTCCCCCATTACTTACAGGCTGCTCTCACCCTGGGCAAGACGAGGACAATAACAGGCAGGAGGCCGGGAGGGGGCACACTCTGCCCGGGGCTTCCGTCACGTGGTGGGGCTATTGTCTGCCTGCAAACACCGGAGACCAGGTTCTCCTCAAATCTGTGGCCACTGGGGTCTACCGGGGGCGAGTGACTGTTCGTGGTGATGTAGGGTCGCCGCACACAATGACACACGCTGGATGTTACCCACAACAGCCATGGTGTACTGTAGTCCATTTCACTGTCTCCTGCCCAGATTAAGAGTAACTCCCCTCCCACCCCACCTTGAGTTGCTTTACAGATTATACTGTCTTCTATACCGCTCCATAATATGTCATCATAACTAACCTGTAATAGAATGGTATGCTGCAGGGTAAGATATATTACTGACCTCCCAAGTGTCCCTCTTTTTGAGGGACAGTCCCTACTTTTGATCCATGTCCCTTTGGGCCTTAAATGTACCTGTCTTTGATCTGATGTATAGAATTGAATTATTACATTTACAATATTGATCCAGAAAGTGTTTGGTTCCTCTCTGTGCATAAGAGTTTAGCATGTATATTATTTCATTATTTGATGCTATTTGCGTTTTAGAAATGTCAATTTTGCAGATAATTTTTGCACTATTAAAAGAAAATTATTGAAGTATATAGATATTAAGGAAAAGGGAAGAATGGGATTACATTAGATAGATTATATAAAATTACATTAGATTAGATTATATTAGGATAGATTATATTAGATTAGAATAGATAGACTACATTAGATAGATTACATAAAATTTGATATATTAGATAGATTACATTAGACAGATTACTTTAGATTAGAACGATAGATTACATTAGAATAGATAAATAGATAATGGTTAGATAGATAGATAGATAGATAGATAGATAGATAGATAGATAGATTAAAAGAAGAAAAACAGACAGCACTCCAAGTCCGGTGATGAGTGATGGTTTCACTTTTAATCACCACAACTGCAACGTTTCAGCCCAACATATTAAGGCTTCTCTCAATCCTGAGAAAGACCTCATTGTGTTGGGCTGAAACGATGCAGTTGTGATCAAAAGCGAGTCCATCACCCTTTACCAGACTTGGAGTGCTACCTGTTTTTTGATACTCGAAGACCCAGACCCAACAGTCTTAGAGGAATACACCCACACACCCACTTCACCTGTTTTTTAAAAAAAATATTTATTATAAAATTGTCTTGGATTTTTTTTTTGTCTCTCTCCCTTTAAAGTGTAACTGCCGTTTCATTTTTTTATCCCCTAATTGTATAGTACACCCTGCTGTATAAATGCTTTTGTGCTTTAAAATTTGATCACTCTCAGTTTTACCTGCTAATAACCCCCACAGATGCATGCTACTTTCCTATTCTGCTACTCCCTTCTCAAGCTGTAACCATGTGCAGGACGTCTCCTCTATCTCATAACAAGAGACGGGTTAGCGTCGGGGGGGGGGGGGGTACAGAATGGGACACAATTGTGTCCTTGAAGTACCCCGGAGCAGGGGGTATCTGCAAGTGGTTTGTTCTTTAATATTATGGCATGTATTGCACCCAGCATAGCCATGTATAGATGGCACAACCAAGGGCTAATAATCCTCCCTTAGCCCTGGTGGGGTGTGGATCCAGTATCAGTTCCAGCTCAGTTTGGGAGAGCTTAGTGAGAGTTTAGAGGAAGGAAACTATGTCTTATGACCCTCTTCTCAGGCCCAAGAAAGCTAGTGAGACTAAGGACTGTATTACACCAACAGATTATCTGACCAATTTCTGTCCAATCAGACCAATAGTTGATGTGTATAACAAAAGATCTCTGTGTATAAATGGCCATCTGACCAATGGTTGGTCAGAAAATCTGTCAGATAATAGCCCTAAGAGATTTGTGCAAGATCCAGAGAAAGAGAGAAAAACAGAGAGAAAAGGAGAACTTAGAATCTGCATGGCCAGCACAGGTATCAACCAGGTAATCTGCAACTACAGCCATTCAGACTTTTCTGCAGTGAGGGACACTGTTAAGACCCTTCACACCGTGACACACCCCGACCAGACATGTCATAAAAACCTTGTATCCTGCAGTGGAACTTACAGCCATTACTGTGAAGATACTGTTGCCAGAGAGACTTTAGTAAGATGGTGTACAAAGAAGGTCATAACTCCCATCCTTCCATAAATCCATACACTGCTATCTGAGAGAGTGCGGGAAATTTTTTTTACAGTAAAAATTAATGTATGAAGTTATTACGCGAAGTCTTGCGAGACTTCGCAAAGTAATAGCTTTGGCTCATCGAGCCCATACATTCTAATACTGTATGGATCTCCTGCTCTGTACAGTATTAGAGCGAAGTTTTATATGAATTGACTTCTGATGTTTCAACCGAAGTCAATTCGCTCATCCCTAGTTCTCTCCATTCACTTAAGAGCCTGTCCCAGAGGTGGAACCCACAGAATATCCTATCAGTATACCATAAATGTCCCAGATGGCAATATACTTTTAATAAATTTTCTCTCTGGAGTTCATTGGTTACTCATCCTTTATGGGTTCAGCCCTGCATCTGTTCAGTACACCCCTAGGATACCTATAGAAAACAGGGCCACAGGAGAAATGGCACAACTTAATAATTAAGAAAAAAACACAACACGAAAAATTGTATTTATTATAAAATGGCCTGGGATTTTTGTGGCTCTGTCCCTTTAAGGGAGATGGAGGCTCCTTATTCACTTTCACTCTTGTCTTATTGTAGCTGGGTCATGTGACCAACTCCCTGACCTCCAACTTACCCAGGACAGCAAGCCAGTCACTGCTCTATTCATTCCTATGAGACTGAAAGTGAGGCTCCCATAGGAATGCATAGAGAAATAGACTTCCTGTCCACACATAAGATGCTGTGTGAGTTGGTGGGTCTAATTCCTAGTCACATGACACAGATAAGAAACTTCAGGATGATATAAATCAAAAATTCAGCTACTGGTAAGAAAATGACGTTCACTACAGATTGCATCATGTACATTTCTAGCAGGACATGGAATAAAAATTTTTGCGGGAGTTCTTCTTTAAGTAAGGGAACAGTCTGCCAGGATTCTAATGATGACATCACAGGCAGGATTTCACCATGAGAGTGGCCATATTGAATGTAATAAGGTACAGACTACAGATACCGTATTTTTCGCTTTATAAGACGCACCTGAAGATAAGACGCACCCCAGATTTTAGAGTAGGAAAATAAGAAAAACATATTTTTCATCAGACCACATATCTGACCCCCCATAAATTTCAGGACATCACATCAGGCCCCCATCAGACCTCAGATGAGCCCAGCGTTCCCCCATCAGACCTCAGATCAGCCCAGCGTTCCCCCATCAGACCTCAGATCAGCCCAGCGTTCCCCCATCAGACCTCAGATCAGCCCAGCGTTCCCCCATCAGACCTCAGATCAGCCCAGCGTAACCCATCAGACCTCAGACCAGCCCAGCGTAACCCATCAGACCTCAGACCAGCCCACAGTGCCCCCATGAGACCACTCTGTGCCCCCATCAGACCTCAGACCAGCCCACAGTGCCCCCATTAGACCACTCTGTGCCCCCATCAGACCTCAGACCAGCTCACAGTGCCCCCATTAGACCACTCTGTGCACCCATCAGACCTCAGACCAGCTCAGTGCTCCATTAGACCACTCTGTGCCCCCATCAGACCTCAGACCAGCTCACAGCGCCCCCATTAGACCAATCTGTGCCCCCATCAGACCTCAGACCAGCTCACAGTGCCCCCATTAGACCACTTTGTGCCCCATCAGACCTCAGAACAGCTCACAGTGCCCCCATTAGACCAATCTGTGCCCCCATCAGACCTCAGACCAGCTCACAGTGCCCCCATTAGACCACTTTGTGCCCCATCAGACCTCAGAACAGCTCACAGTGCCCCCATTAGACCAATCTGTGCCCCCATCAGACCTCAGACCAGCTCACAGTGCCCCCATTAGACCACTTTGTGCCCCATCAGACCTCAGAACAGCTCACAGTGCCCCCATTAGACCAATCTGTGCCCCCATCAGACCTCAGACCAGCTCACAGTGCCCCCATTAGACCACTCTGTGCCCCCATCAGACCTCAGACCAGCTCACAGTGCCCCCAGTAGACCACTCTGTGCCCCCATCAGACCTCAGATCAGCCCAGCGTGCCCCATAACAATAAAATAAAAAACTTCACTTACCTGTCCAGCGCCCCGGCTCCGCTCCGGCGCTCCTTAGGCTTTCCGGCCCGACGCTGCACTGTCACCTGACTGCGTGCAGCGTCAGGTCATAGTGCGCGCACTACGTCCTGACGCTGTACGCGTTCAGGACAGTGCAGCGCCGGGCCGGGAAGCCTGAGGAGCCGTGGCAGGACAAGTAAGTGAAGTTTTTTATTTTATTGCTATGGTGCACGCTGGTCTGATCTGAGGTCTGATGGGGGGGGGGTCCCGGCAGCTAAAACATACAAGTGAGCGCTTCCATAATGGAAGCGCTCACTTGTATTCGTTTTATAAGACGCACTGCAATTTTCCCCCTACTTTTGGGGGAAAAAAAGTGCGTCTTATAAAGCGAAAAATACGGTAAGTGGTTAGCACTTTGTTATCTGGGCCGGTTGCTTGATAAAATCACTGAGAATTCCCAAATGCGCTGATTTCCAGAAACTTTGAAAATTTTGGACAGCGGCAATAAAGCATGAAATACAATATTTACATATGTGGTCAGATAATATTAGTAAATCTACCTGGCCACATCCCCTTACTGTACACAGCAGTGTGCATTTCTAGAATTCTTGATAAATATGATGTACTGTATGTGCACCAGAACATTTTGCCTTTATAGTAAATCTCGCTGATCAGTGGTGCTTCGGCGAGTGTTGCAACCTCCTCGCAGCTTACCAAGCACAGCGCCGCTCATTGTATAGTGGCTGTGCTTGATATTGCAGCCCAGGCCATTCACTTGAATGGGAGTGAGCTGCAACTTGGCCATGTTGCATCGCAACACTGTCCTGAGCCACTTCAGAATATAAGAAATATATGCAGGCAGCATCGCACAATGCACACCTCTCAACCTTCCCGATTCAGGCTGGACAGTCCTGGATTTGTGTCTTAAGGATTCAGAGATAGATGAATGCTACAGTGAAGCAGGGAAGTGACATCATCAAGCCTGCTGGGATGAGTAAGAGACTTCACAGGCCAGGAAATGATAATCATTCTCCAGCCTGTGCACTCTTGTGCTCAGCTCATCCGGAGTGATGATGTCACTTTATCGTTCCTCCTGGGGATAGCGTGATGCAGGGTTGCCAACCGTTTTTTCCCCCTTTGTACTGGAGAAGTTATCGAACAATCATGGACAGACAAAAAAATTTTACGGACAAACTGGAAAATAATAAGGAATAATAAAGATTATATGTAATACAGGCTCATAGATCAATATACTAATAAGAAATCATTACCAGTATTAACTGGAAACTGTGAAATAATAATAATTACCACAAAAAGAACCTGCCCAAGCACCACCAGACTAAAAAAAAATAAAAAATTTTTTTTTATGGACTGTCTAGGAATTTATGGACGGTTGGCAACCCTGGCAGGATATGTTTCACAGGCTTCACTGTTTGAAAGCGGGGCACTAACGAAGAGGACTTTACTGTTGTAAGGTGGGCTCTAAGGGGGCATTGTATTGTGTGTGGGGACACTAAGGCATACCTCCTAACTTTTAAAAAGCCCAAGGAGGGAGAATATTGGTGCATGCTTAGCATCTCTAACTTTGTGCAATGTCTATATTTATACCCACACAGTATAATGCCCCCTTAGTGCCCGCACATAGTAGTTATGCTTCCTTAGTGCCCCCGCAGAGTAGATTGCCCCTTTACTGCCCCCACATAGTAGAATGCCTTAGTACCCTCATATAGTACAATATAGGCCCTTTTAGTGCCCCCACACAATAGAATGCCCCCTATCATGCCCCCTTAAAGTAGAATGCCCCTTTTAGTGTCTTCTTACAGTAGAATGTCCCCTTTAGTGCCCCCTCTTTTAGTGTGCCTTTCAAATAGTATTGATCTATAGACATGTATTACTTATAAAATATTTATGGTTTTCCAATTTGTCTGTAAAAAATGTTGGCTGTCCGTGATTTTGTGGTAAATTGTCCAAAAAAAAAAAGTTCTGGTTGGGAACTCTGGAATGAGTAGTTGAGGACAGGCCAGGGACGATCCTCGGCCCATACACTCTTCTACTCAGTCCTGCATGCAATATCACTGCATCACTCCTGCTGGAGAGAGCATGGCTGGGGAATGAGGCTCAGGCCATAATGAATGACAGAGGACAGAACTACAACCCACAACATGACCAGACTGTTATTATGCGATATTAGAGGACATTACAGGGGAGAGAGAACTGCAACTCTCAGCATATCCTGGCTGTTATCATTTGATATCAGAGGACACTACAGGAGGAGGAAGAGGTATAAGGGGAGGGAACTACAATTCCCAGCATGTCTAGGCCATTATTATGTGATATCAAAGGACATTACATGGAGGAGGTATAAGAGGAGACAACTACAATTCCCAGCATTTCCCTGGCTCTTACATTGAATCCATGCTTCTTCAGCAAGCTTCCCTGAGGTCCCCTCATGTTAGATGAGGTCATCATAGGTCCTTCACCACTTCTTTGCCTCTCCTCCGCTCTGCCCCTCTGGCACTGATCACATGATGGTGATGTCATCAGAGGTCCTCCATCACCACTTATATTCTCCACTGTTAAACTCCGCTCATCCTGCACTGATCACATGACAGTGATGTTTATAGGTCCTTCAGCTCTGTGCTAATGGCTGTTATCAGTCATAAGCAGAACACTCTTACTAAGGGCAGGGTGGGCACAGTGGGACATGATGGCAACTGCCGTGGATGAGCGCACAGTGGTGGAAAAATGGGACTGTCCCGCTAGGACCTATGTCAAAGGGGAGATAACTACTGTGTGTGTGGCCACTAAGGGGGCATAACTACTGTGTTGGGGTGCTATGTATAGAGGCGTCGCTTAGTGTAAAAAACATTAGCCTTATAGTGTCCCTCCTCGGGCTTAAAAAAGGTATGGAGGTGGAATCTCACCTCTACCATGTTTCTCAATGTTATATTAAGAAGGTGTTATCCAGGAGGACAATGCCATGTTAGCACATGTTGAAAGATGCACATCGTCCATTGTCCCTTAGGACTGGAACAAGTGATGTAAAGCCATTGTACAGGTGACCCGATCACTCTGAATAAGGTTGGCTTAAGGTCCTTTTACACGGGCCGATTATCGGCCGAAAATTCGTTCCTAGGAACGCTAGTGCCGATAATCGGCCCGTGTAAAAGTGGCCCTAATCAGCCGACGAACGAGCAAAACGCTCGTTCGTCGGCTGATTGGATCTTTTGTAAAAACCAAAAGATCCGATCTGTCGGGCGCACATCGCCCTGTGTAAACAGGCGATGTGCGCCTGACAGCATGGAGCTTCCAGGCCGCACGAGCGATACAGCGATCACTCGTGCGGCCCGGCGCTCGATTCATCGGGCCGTGTAAAGGCTCCCTGAACGAGCGCCGATGTCGCTGATCGGCGCTCGTTCAGGGAGACTTATCGGCCCGTCTAAAAGGGCCTTAAGTAGTATCTTGTTGGGTTTCTATCTGACTATGATGAGGAATGACCACTACTGTCCTTTCTCGTCTCTGCTTTAATCTTTACAAAATGGGGGATGAAACCCAGTTCTCATGATCAGCGACACTTTCAGCAGTCAGCCCCCCACGAACAAACATTTTTGGCTTATTTATCAAATATCCATTTCTCAAGAACCCTTTTAAAGAGAACCTTTCACCACTCCTGACATGCCTGTTTTAATAGCTTCATGCTTTCCCCATGTAATAACAAGTCTGGAACATCTATTCTTATGGCTCTATGTTGTGCCATTCCTTTATTATTTGCACTAGAAGTTATAAATGAATTGCTATTTGTCTTCAGTAAGGGAACAGAGGGGAGGTGGCCAGTTGGGGGTGTGTACCTGCACAGACTGACTCTAGCCAATCAGTGCTGTCATGTTCAGACTGTGCAGGTACACACCCCCAACTGGCCACCTCCCCTCTGTTCCCTTACTGAAGACAAATAGCAATGAATTTATAACTTCTAGTAGAAATAATAAAGGAATGGCACAACATACAGACATAAGAATAGATGTTCCAGACTTGTTATTACATGGGGAATGCATGAAGCTATTAAAACAGGCATGTCAGGAGCGGTGAAAGGTCCTCTTTAAAGTGTACCTTCAGTGAGAAATTAAAACTTTATCCACAAATAAAGTACCTTTCTGAAGTCTTTGCTGAAAAATCTTAGCAGTCGGTCCTTCAGACCTACCCTTCCTTCTAATTCAATAATAGGAGGTCAGTCTGCCATGTTACAATCTGCCAGGATATTTGCCACCTTACAGATATAGTGGGGCTGCACTCTGGTCACATATTACATTTTCCTGTCTTCTCCCTCTCCACACATTTACCAGTTCTAGAGGGAAGCAGTCGATATCAGATCACTTCATTATGTTCATGCTAGAAACAGTTTTAAAATGATTGAACATATATTTGTACAAGTAAATCAATGCCTTTAAACATGGAAGTAGCTAAAGACTCATAGGCCCTGGTGTAAGAGTTTAACTTGGGCCTCCTTCCCTCAGTGTTTGTGGCCAGGGGCAGGGAAGCATATTGCCTTCATGCTGCCTGAAACAAAAATTTAAATCGCTACCCCCCATGCCAAATTGTTTACCTAACCCCTTCCCTCCAACCAGAGGTGTAACTTGACCAGCATGCACTTTGTATAATACTGATGTCTTCTTATGCAGCACAAGGGTCTTTGGGCCTCTTCAGGCTCCTGGGCCCAGTAGCGACTGCTACCTCTGCACCCCCTATAGCTATGCCCCTGCCTTTAAACCTGTATTTGCCGGTTGGGCCTATACATACTACTTGAAACCCTATACATACTACTTGAAACAAACAGCATGTACAGGTGCTGCCCAGAAAAAGCTAGTGCGGTCTGGCAATTAGCAGTGATCAACATGCAGATCCTGCTGCTCTACTGCACTGTGCATGGGCCGCCTAATGCTAGCTATATAGGAGGTACCTTAGGTAGATATTTTAAGGGTTCTGCTCAGCATCCGGCTGGCCCCCCAGAGTATCAGAGGATCCTGTGGTGGGCCCAGGCTCTGATCCCATAGTGGGCCCCAAAGGTCCAGAAAAAGATACTTTTGGAACTGCCTTTAGAAACAATAAATTGCCAATAGGGCCTACTTATTTGAATCAAAACCTGACTTTATTGATGATATGTGGTTTGGGCCCTGGATCATCAGGCACTCGGGTATCTTGATCTTGAGAAATCAGATAATCGGGGCAGCACGGTGGCTCAGAGGTTAGCTCCAACATCTGCATGGAGTTTGTATGTTCTCCCCATGTTTCCTCCAGGTACTCCAGTTTCCTCCCACACTCCAAAGCCATACTGATGGCGAACTTAGATTGTGGGCTCCATTTGGGACAGAGTGATGCTAATGTCTGTAAAGCGCTGTATATGTCATATAACTGCATAAAATAAATACATAATCTTTCTGCTTCAGTGTGCTTTCACACATACAGTAGGTTTTTGCAGGCGTATTTTTACAGTTTTTGGTGTGTTTTTTGCTGTCAAGTCACCAGCTCCAGACGTTAGCTGAAGGTTTATGGCAAATATGAAACACAGGACTGTGAGAGATAGGTTTTCTTACTTTTATATCTATATATATTGTATTATTCACACTTGACCACTGGAGGGCAGCTAATTAACTATGTTAGGCTACTTTCACACTACTGTGTTTTTGCTGGATCCAGTAGGGCTAAGGGCCATTTCACATGCCCGTATGCCCTCCGAGACATAAGTCCGTGAGTGGGCCATATGTCCCGAAGCGGCATCGATCGTGCACTCGGGAGCGCACAGCATCATTGATTACAATGATGCTGTGCATGTCGGGCCGCCCACGGGGCTATTGTCCCGCACTCATTATAATCTATGATGCTGTGCGCTCCCGTGTGCACGATCGATGCCGCTTCGGGACATATGGCCCACTCACGGACCTTATGTCTCGGAGGGCATACGGGCGTGTGAAATGGCCCTAAGGCACATGGTCTTTCTCTTTTTTCCAAAGTCACTGATACCAGCTTGTCTTTGCCTCATTGTGAAAGCTGTATGAGCTCATACCTATAATCCTAATTGATTCTGTACCACACAAAGAAGACGAAAATACAGTGGTGATACCAGGGTACACACACATTTTTTGCTACAGGCTTTTTTTTGTCAATTAGGTGTTTTTGTCTTTTTGGCTTCTTTTCAAAAAAGCATTCTCTAGTGTTTTTTTTTTTTTTTTTTTCAGGCATTTTCACATCACCTTTTCTATATGGTGGAAAAATGCCATGAAGAAAACACTTGTGTGTTTAGGGCCCCTAAAAGTGAAATTATCAGGGGATGGTTTTCTTTTTCTTGTTTAGAGGAAAAATATTGGGGCAGATTTATCAGTGGACTTACAGCAACTCCGCTACTGTTCAGACAAGACTTGACCTGATTATTGTTTATACCATATTCCTCAAGAGGATGGGTATCCCAGTTTATGCAAAATGGTGCCTGCTGCACTGAGGGAGGGGGCACTGGTGGACTGTTTGAATGGTCTACCAGTATTAACCCTTTATACCCCAGAGGTTTTTTTGACTTTGTGTTTACATTTTGTAGGAAACAGCAGGCACCCGGTTGCTATGGTGCCCGCTTCACTTGGTACACCACATGTATGTCACATGTCGGGAAGGGGTTAATAAATCTCCCCCGGTTGCCCAATAAAGGGGTTATCCTATTAGTAATACAAAAAATGAGAATCATACATAATTGACTACATGACAACCTCTTTCTAACAAAGCTAGAACCAGTCCTGTACCTCACATGGATCCAGAGATCTCAAGTGTTGTGCAATATTTCAAGCTGGCAGCTCAGGGGGGCATGTCCTTTCCCAGAGGTGTGTGTCCTTTCTCCTGTCTACTGCAGCTAGTGGCAGTTAAAGGATGGAACTGAGCATGTGCTTCCATCACAGTGAGCAGGACAGAGAAATTAGAATAAGAGCAAACAGCAGGTGGCACTGTACAGATAGATTTCTTTGAATAACTCAGAAGCTATAATAATTTTTTAATTACATGTAATTGCAAAAGTATTCAGGACCAAGTGCTGGTTTGAAAACTGTAGAATATTATTTGTGGGACAACCCCTTTAATGGTTTCAGCTAAATTACATTGTTTTTTTTAATCAGAAACTCTGTGCAGTATTTGCTAAATCTTTATCGCCCCATGTATGTTACTGCAATGTTATTATCGCAATATTGAATACATGATCGATGAACGCCATAGCATAGGACACATCCACTGACAGGATGAATATGTCTCTCTAAAATTTATTGCACTATTTACATACACTGCATATTTATTTATAAATGTATATAATTTTATAGATAGATTTTTCTAAGAAAAGAAACACATGATATCAGCACACAAGGTAACTAGACATTTTGGTTTTCCATTTTACTTTACATCCTATAACAGGTATCAAAATGTAATTATTATTTCTTGTGCCTTTTACCACAATGTAAATTCATTACTATCAGTTTACACAGTTTATGACCGTTCAGTTCAGTCTTTAAATCACTTTTATTGTTTCATTGTCAGTCACCCATAGGCAAATCTTTAATATAAACTAGGCATCACTGTTTTCTCTGCGTGGTTGAGGAGTAAAATATACAAAATAAGCAATACAAGGCTGTACTAATTCAAGGTGCAGTCCTACCTATATATTCTAAATAGGACTCATGTAAAAACGTGGCCGTGGTGTAACCATAGTAACCAATCAGACATGGGGTGATTTATCACACTGGTGTAAAGTAGAACTGGCTTAGTTGCCCATAGTAACCAATCAGATTCCACCTTTTATTTTTCTGAGCTCCTTTGGAAAATGAAAGGTGGAATCTGATTGGTTGCTATGGGCAACTAAGCCAGTTTTCCTTTACATCAGTTTTGATAAATCTCCCCCTATGTTTCTGGGATATATAACTTGCATACATAGGAATGATTGAAGAAACAGACTTTTAATAGCAACCAATCAGATTGCAGTTAATATATATATATATTTATATGGGTTACAAAATGAAAGCAAATAACTGATTGGCTGTGTGTCAAATCATCTCTTTAAACTAGTCCCAGTTATCTTTACCAGGTACAAAATAGCTACTTTGGTTCACAACAGCAACATAATTTGGGCCTGATTACGGTTCTGTTCACACTAGCATTATGGGCAGGGGTGCACCACCAATGAGGCCAGGTTAGGTTATTGCCTCACGCAGCACCAGGTAGGGGCAAGAGGGGACACAGCCGAAGGGCTATGAACTGAAAGGAAGGGGTTAGGTTAAGGAATTGGCATTGGGGAGGGGGTGCTGTTTCAATTATCGCCTCAGGCAGGTGCAACCCTGGTTATGAGGGATACAAACAGTGACCCGCAGGCCTTATTGGGGTTCTGTCCAGGTTTCCATCATATTGACAACTTTTCCTTCCTGTCAAAAGTGACAGAAGCCCCGAGGAAGGCTCTAATGTCCACAAAACCATAACACTTAGTAAACACAAGAGTGAAGGTGATGACGCAAAGCAATCAGGTCAAAGCTCTTTGGAAAAATGAAAGCTGGCATCCATTGGTTGCTATGGTAACACCTTGCCATTAAGTCTGTGCCTGTTTTTATAATTGAGGCCTATTGTAGCTTTCGGTCGTTTGGTGGATTCATGTATTGCCACGTGTAGTGACATGTGCCAGGAGTACTGATTGTAGAGATATACTGATACTTATCAAAAAAGTGCAAAGCAATGGTTTAGGAATACTCAGCAACCAGGAACCAGCTTTGATTCCAAAATGTACCATCACAACAGGATCAATCCTACATTTCTAGACTCTCATAAAAAAAACGCATTACATATTTCATATTCTATGTCACTTTACTCAGCACCATACATGTCATTCACAGCACAAATCTTATGAAGGGTGAAAAACAATCTTTTTTTTGAAGAGCGAGTAAATTCATATTGAGGATATGAACCTAAGCAGGACGGGACCTTTATGATACAGGAGGCATTCTGATTATGGATGCTGTAAGTAGAAATTAGTGAGGGTTGCTTAACTGGGACCACTGTAAGACTACCAGTGCTGATTTAAAGGGGTTGTCTCATTTCAGACAATGGGGGCATATTGCTAGGATATGCCCCCATTGTGTGATAGGTGTGGGTCCCACCGCTGAGACCTGCACCTATATCAAGAAAGAAGCCCCAAAAGTGGTGGAGGGTGCATTGCGCATGCTCTTGGGTATTTCCATTGGTCCCATTGAAGTGAATGGGAGTGGTGGCCAGCCATGTGTGGTACGCTCCCATTCACTTCTATGGGGAAAGTGCTTGGTGGTGGCCGGACCGGAGTCCATATCTTAGCGATATGCCCCCATTGTCTGAGATGAGACAACCCCTTTAAGGAATCAATAACCAACTGTCTAGTGAGACTAGAGTAAAGCCTTATGTGTCGAGCAGATCCATGTTCTTTGCATCCACAATATGGCATCCACAGACTTCCATGGGCGCATATTGGACCTATATCTGCCTCGCACACAGAATCCATGTTTAGGGATCTCATGGTTTCCTATGGAATATGTGAGAAACAAATGCAACATGCTCAATCACATCAATATTCTCCCATAGGCCTCTTTCACAAGTCTGGAATATGCACGGATTCTGAATGATATACCGTCAAGATTGTCATCAATATTGCTTCAGTAATTCATGCGAATTTACAGTACATGCATATTCCTTCTTTCCTGCATTTTTAGCAGCGGATTCCAGTACACAAACTACGTGCCATAATAAAAGAGTCCATAGAAGGAGACTTATTGCAAACCTGTAGAGAATCCATGTTGTGAGGCACAGATCCATGCCTAGCAGGCTTTCTTAGCTCCCACCAGCATACTCAATTCTGACAATTGGTGAAGGACCCCGCTGAGGCACCCCCCCGACAGTAGGTTACCCTTCTGCAATTGACATGTTATAAAAGATCTATCATTCGAATACCTCCTTAGGTTTATTGTAAACGCACAAATTGATTGCTGCAGGCTCCATTGAAGCCTATTTCTTAGGTCAGTCATCTTCAGCATCCCTCATCCCGCAAACCGCTAAAGCTGTCCTCCACTGGAGCATAAACTTTAGTTTCTCTGCTGCCGGCTTCCATGGATCCCCCCCTGCAGTGTTATTGCACCCAGACCTATTAGGCTGGGTTCACACCAGCACTATCAATTTATGTTCTCTTGCTCTCATCCGTTAAAAGAGCAGAACAAGAAAAATGAAGGAAGTGCCGGATCGGACACATAACTAAATTGAATAACGCCAAACAGACCCCACTCACTACAATGAGCTCCATTTGGTTTCCATTTGGGAGTCCACTCTTTTAGTGTCTGCAATGGAAGCCCCTAACAAAGCCTCCAATGCAGATGTGAACTTAGCCTAAATAAGGCCTCGTTCACACTTCTGTTTTTCACTGACATAAGAAATCAACGATCTGTTCACATTTCCTTAAAATTTTATGTTCTGCGCATCCGGATAAAAACAGCGGAAGCATGTCCAACTTAAATCCGTGTCCCGGACCAAACGCTCCCATGTAAGTCTATTGTTTTTCACTGATGACTAATAGGAGATTCTTTGGAAATTAATTTTCAGCTGAGCAACATCAGTGAATTACGGATGACACACGGATGGTAAAAATGGACACACGGACCAACCACGGATCCTTCACGGACAGCTGCACGGAGGAAACACGTACACTTTTTTTTTTTATGGACGTGACACTGACACGGAAATGTAAACGAGGCCTAAAGGTTACTAATTTTTAATGGGGCCAGCTTTATCTAGTTTTTTTTATTGTAGGAAAAACACCTATATGGTGATGTCACAAGCAGCCTTTTGTGGCAGTT
The DNA here is from genome assembly GCA_900303285.1 of Rhinella marina. NCBI lineage: Eukaryota > Metazoa > Chordata > Amphibia > Anura > Bufonidae > Rhinella > Rhinella marina. Next base: position 407,190 of record ONZH01025655.1, on the reverse strand, counting down.
TTTAATGCGTTTTTTTGAGCTGCAGCAAAAAGTGGATCCAGCTTTTCATTCCAACCAACTTCTGGCTTTGACTCAAAAACCTGCATCAAAAACTGCCACAAAAAGCCAGGTGTGACATTGCCCTTAGGGTGCTACCCCACTAGATTCTTTGTTTTGTTTTTGCTAGTAAAAACGCCATGAAACTGATTCTTACAAACCTTTTTTTTGGTGTCGTGATTTTAGGCATACCTTTTTTTCTTATAGTGAAGTATATAGGAAACAGCTGAAAAAATGCTATACCTAGAGCATGTTGCAATTTACAGTGAGTTCAGAAAGTCTTCAAACTTTTTCACATTTTATGTTATGGCCTTGTGCTAAAATAAAAAAAAAGGAGTTTTCCCTCATGAATCTGGGCACAATAACACATAATGAGAAACTTAAGAATTGTTTGCAAAATTATTAAAAAGGAAAAACCTAAATTTTGCATGGACATAAGTGTTCAGACCCTTTACTATGACACTTGAAATTTAGATATGTGGGCCAAATATCAGCTTTGAGATGTTTCTACACCTTGACTGGAGTCCACCCGTAGTAAATTCAGTTGATTGTGATTTGGAAAGACACAATATCTATATAAAGTCTCATAGCTGACAATGCATATCAGAACAAAAACCAAGCCATGAGGAGGAAAGAGCTGCCTGTAGAGCTCAAAGACAGGATTGTGTAGAGGCACAGATCTAGATAAGGGTGCACCAAATGTTCTGCTGCACTGAAAGTACCCAAGAGCACATTGGCCTCCATAATTCTTAAATCTGCAGAGATTTGGAACTACCAGGACTCTTCCTAGAGCTGGCCTCCCCAACAAACTTAACAACACCAAAGTTATTTGGGGGAGAAGGTCCTTGGTAAGAGAGGTGACCAAGAGCCTAATGATCACTCTGGCTGAGCTCCAAATATAATATCCTGTGTGCATCTGGAACAAACTTCCAGAAGGTCAAACATCACTGCAACATTTCATCAATCTGGGCTTTATGGCAGAGTGGCAAGAAAGAAGCCACTTCTCAGTAAAAGACACATGGAAGCCCAACTGGGCTGAAGATTCTTAGGTCTAATGACCAAGATTGAACTTTATGGCCTCAATTCTAAGTGTCATGTCTGGACGAAACTGCTCATCACATGCCCAGTACCATTCCTACAGCGAAGCATGGTGGTGGCATCGTCATGCTGTGGGAGTATTTTTCAGGGACAGGGAGACAAGTCAGAGTTGAGGGAAAGCTGAATAGAGCAAAGTACAAAGCTCTTCTTAATAAAATTCTGAGTCAGAGTGCTCTGAACCTTACACTAGGCCAATGTTTGCCTTTCATCAAGACAATGACCCTAAGCACACAGACAAGAAAACATAGGAGTGGTTTATGGACAACTCTGTGAATGCCTTTGAGTGGCCCAGAGAAAGTACTGGCTTAGGCTACTTTCACATTAGCGGCAGTCCAGATCCGGCAGGTGAAGGGTGCCGCCGGATCTGGACTGCCGCAGGGACATGTGTGGGGTCAGAACCGCGTTTCGGCCCCACACATGTCACACAGTACCATATACAGACATACATACATACATACACACACACAAACACATACATACTTACATACTCCAGGCAGGCAGGCCACACGTCTTCACGCCCAGGAGGCGCGCAACTATGACGATTCCCTACAGCGCCCTCTGCTACCGGAATTATAAAACGCTAGTGTGAAAGTAGCCTTAAACCAAGTCAAACATCTCTGGAGAGACCTAAAAATAGCTGTTCAACAACAGTCCCCATCCAACCTGACAGAGATTGAGACGATCTGCAGAGAAGAATGGCAGAAAATCCCCAAATCCAGGTGTGCAAACCTTGTAGCATCATGCAAAAGAAGACTGGACGCTGTAATCACTGCCAAGTACTGAGTAAAGGGTCTGAATACTTATGTCAATGCAATATTTTAGTTTTTCCTTTTCAATAAATTTAGTTTTTATGATTTCATTATGGGGTACTCAGTGCAGACCAATAGGGAAAAACTTGATTTTTTTTTTTTATTTTACCATAAGGCCACAGCATATCAAAAAGTGAAAAAAGTGAAAGGGTCTGCAGACTTTCCAAACACACTGTTAAAAAAACAAGGAAGCAAAAAACGCAAGGAAACTGGCCAGCATGTATCACCTTTACAAAAAACAGTATTTTGAAAAAAAAAAATGGAAAAGGCGTAGGGGGCTGCCACATGTTGCAGCAGTGCTGTGTTTGGATGCAGAAAAAAAAAATACATGCAGTTTTTGCAACAACAAGTCTGCGTTTATGCTGCATTTCCTTCCAGCCAAGGGAAACACACAGCAAAGTTGAATTACATTAATGTAACTCAATTTTCAGATTCAAAATGCACCACTACTGCGATGTGTGGCAACAACTGTAGTGTAAAGCCTCAGTAGACACGTTTTGTAATAGCAATGACTATGCAGGCTATGAGTTCAATGGAGAACAGGGCCTCAGGACTACTATCCATGAAGCACTTAAAGAGGTATTCGGTTTTAATTATTACATTTATTTATGTAGAGAATAGGAACAACTTTTTAAATTTAAATTTTTCCTTGCAGACCTTTATTCAATCCATACAGTAGCCTCTCCCTAAAGAAAAAAAAATGTACTGCCTATTTTAGTCCTGTAAAATGTATCCATAGGAGAGCTGGATAGGACTAAACATGGCATCCGTCATGTGACCCTCACAAGTATTATGTGACCTGGCTTTCTGTTAGCTGCCCAGCAGAACATATACAATATATACAGTATTACTACCTGCAGCAGTGTCTCATCATGTCTGGCAGTGTGTTTTGTGTTTGTCTTTTTTACACTAAACTTTATTAACAACATGACAACATCACCTAGAGACAGGCAGCCATTTTAAAACATCACCTAGAGACAGGCCGCCATGTAAATACACTCAGTAAAGTTATACTAATTACTGTAATAACCACAGTAACATAATAACCATTATTGTAATAACCACAGTAACATAATAACCATTATTGTAATAACCACAGTAACACGTTAACTGTAGTTACTGTTACAACCACAATAAAATCATGATTCCACCTCTAGTCCTATTTACTTATCACATGAATGTGTCCAGCACATGTATGTCATGTAACAATGCTGCTTACTGAATGTCAGGGATTAAATGATGTGAAGATTGTCACAGGGCTGATGCCATGTTTCAATTAGGAAATGGATACATTACACAGGACTGATGTATGGGCTGTACCATTCTACTGCATATAGGGTTCCATGCCTGATTTAAGAATGGAATGTATGCAGAATTTTAAATACTGTATAGAAAAAAATTACAAAATAAAAACTGGAATACCCCCTTAAGTAAGGCTACTTTCACACTAGCGTTTTAAAATTCCGGTATTGAGTTCCGTCATAGGGGCTCAATACCGGAATAAAACGCTTCAGTTTTGTCCCCATTCATTGTCAATGGGGACAAAACTGAACTGAAGACAACGGAATGCTCCTGAAAGCATTCCGTTCCGTCTTCAGACCGGAGAACAAACAGCAGCATGCTGCGGTTTGCTCTCCGGTCCAGGCATCCGCACCAAGACGGATCCGGAATGACCCCCAATGCAAGTCAATGGGGGTGGATCCGTCTGGTGTGACCATAATGGTAACCGGATCCGCCCTCCATTGACTTTCAATGGAGTCCATTACGGATCCGGGTACACATAGACACATACAGACATAAACATACACACACATAAAGACATACAAACACACATACATACTTACATGCTCCCCGGCAGGTCTTCGGAGCGTCAGGACGGCTCACACAGGTCACGATTCCCCACAGCGCCCTCTGCTGGGCGCCTGGTGGAATCGTCAGATGACGATTCCACCAGGCGCCCAGCAGAGGGCGCTGTGGGGAATCGTGACCTGTGTGAGCCGTCCTGACGCTCCGAAGACCTGCCGGGGAGCATGTAAGTATGTATGTGTGTTTGTATGTCTATATGTGTGTGTATGTTTATGTGTATGTATATGTATGTACTGTGTGACATGTGTGGGGCCGGAGCGCGGTTCCGGCTCCACACATGTCACTGCGGCAGGCCTGATCCGGCAGCACCCTTCACCTGCCGGATCAGGCCTGCCGCCAGTGTGAAAGTAGCCTAATGTAGTTGCTTCCCAGTTAACTCATAGACTACCTTCTTCTTGCTATTGACAATAGCATGCTTCTTTGACACAAAGGCCAGTCAAGTGAGATATGGGTGCTTTTTTCCATTATTGCATCAATGGTTCATTATAATGTTCTCCCATACACTGCAACAGTACACTAAACATAAGTTGCCTGAACATAGACACACAGCTCGCAGATCGCAGTGCAACCACATTCATTTTCATTATTTTGAGATGTAGCATTGCGATACTGCAATCTTTGGTTATGTCGTAGCCTTAGCCTAAGGTCTCATGCACACAAATGTGTTTTTTGTCTATGTTTGTTCCGTTTCTTGCGACCAAATGTGGAATCATTCACTTCAATGACGCCAGACAAAAACTGAAATGACTGTGTGCATTCCGTGCCCGCATGACCACTTCACAAAAAAAAAAATTAGTATTACAGACAAGGATAGGACTGTTCTATTATGGGCAGGCCATTCTGCAAAATGCGGTATTCGTGTTTTGTGGATCGCAAAACAACAAAGGTCATGTGCATGAGCCCTTATGGAAACACAACAACTAATAACATTGCAGATTTATAAATGTCCTAACTAGAGATGAGCGAACGTGCTCATAACGAGCACTGTAGCACTCGGCTCCCCTGTGCTCGCATGGGCGCAGGCATCTGCTTCCGTCGGGTGAGGAGGACGGAAGCGGATGCCTGCGCCCATGCGAGCACAGGGGAGCCGAGCGCTACAGTGTTCGTTACGAGCACATTCGCTCATCTCTATTCCTAACCCATTCTTTAAAGCAAATCAAAAGTAGAGTGCTCCTTTAAATAAAGCATAACTCCCAATATTGTCATTTCTCCTAATCCTTGCAGCCACACCCTCTTCAGGTATGTAAAATGAGGCTGCCCTGTGGAAAATCAGGATGGTTGGGAGATCTAGTTAATGTATTTCAATCTTGATACCAAATATGAACAACAAAATGACAGATGATTTGCACATATATATATATATCAACAATTTCACATCACACAAGATAATGAAGACAAATAAAAATAACTCAAACCCAAGAAAATCAAACAAATATTGTGCAATATCAATACAAGGTTTCATTACATCCCTTTTTCCTCCATATCAGAAATGATTTACATAAATCTATAATAGTTTAAATTATAATGTTGATCCATAAATTAAGTGAACAAAACCCATAATAACAATTAAAATCCTACCAAAAAAAAAAAAAACTGTGAAAAAAGGTTTAAATAGCAGTCTGGTTAAATCCAGTGATGCTCACTGTGAGTTAAAGCAGCTGTATTTTCCCATTTTCCCTTACGTGCAATCTGAAGAAAAGTAATACCATGCTAATTTAGATTTTTTTAATGAAGCTCTTGACTAAGCAAGACTTAAAGGGAACCTGTCATCTCCGAAACACCCCCTGAACTAGAGTAAGTGTTGTATAGTGTAAGTGATGCTGAATCCGAATATGTAAGTTTTATCTTCATACTCACTTCCATTCTGACGCTGTGCTCCCACAAACTTGCAGTAGAATGCACTCACTGGACTCTTCTTTGAGTCCTCTCCATTATATGAGTGAGCACTGGAGTCCAGTGAGTGCATTTTACTGCCGGTTTGTGGGAGCACAGAGTCAGAATGGAAGCGAGTACGAAGATAAAAATTACATATTCGGATTCAGCATCACTTACACTATACACCGCTTACTCTAGTTTAGGGGGTGTTTCGGAGATGACAGGTTCCCTTTAAATACTGATGATTTATCTTCTGGATAGGTTATCAGTATCTGATGGGTGGGGATCTGACACCAGGGATCCCTACCGATCAGCTGTTTGAGAAGGCATTGGTGGTCCTGTGAGCTCCGCTGCCTTCTCCCTGCTCACCAAGCACAGTGCCATATATAGTATAGTGGCTGTGCTTGGTATCACAACTCAGCCCATTTCACTTCTATGGGGCTAACCTGCACCTAGGCCATGTGATTGATGAACATGTGGTCACTTGGCCAAGGGAAAGATGGGGAAGGCCGTGGCGCTTGTGTAACACTGATACCTTCTCAAACGGCTGATAAATGGGAGTCCCAGGTGTTGGACACTCGACAATCAGATACTGATGACCTGTCCAGAGGTTAGGTCATCAGTATTTAAGTCTCAGAAAAGCCCTTTAAATATAGCAAAAAAATGTAAAAATATATATATTTGATCACCTGGAGTTCCTTTAAAGCTGGCCACACACATTCAATAGCTGTCGGCCGAACGATCGGCATTCTTTCCAGACTCCTACATACACATTCAGTTTGGCCAAGCTTGTATGTGTTGTCAGTCGGGAGAGAATAGAAAGCCGTTGCCAGTCATTTCTGGTGGCCTTATCTGTCAGGGGAGAGTCACTGTTCTCCAGGGGCGGATTGGCCATAGACCTTACAGGGAATTCTCCCGGTGAGCCGATGCCCAGGGGGCCACCTGAGCTCTCCTCACGGCCGGCCAGTGGAAATTTTTGGGGATGTATTTTGTGCTGCTGGGGGCAGTATTTTGTTATGGACTGTGGTATTTGGCTCTGTGGGGGTGGTATAATGTGCCCCAATATGGTATTGCTGGCCCTGCCTTCCAATAATTTGGATCTGGCTACAAAACGGGGCCACTATAAGTTCCCAGTCCGGCCCTGCTGCAGGTACAGATGACAATACACTAGTGTGTATCGGAGCCTTAAGACTACGTTCACACAGCGGTATTCTGGTCAGTATTTTGCATCAATATTTGTACGTGAAACCAGAAATAAGTTGAAAACATGAAAAGACAGAAGAGGTGCAAATCTTTCCATTATACATTTGTCTATAGGGTCCACTCCTGATTCTAGCTTACAGATACTGATGCAAAATGCAGAATATTGTAGTGTTGAACAGGTATTACAGGAAGAAAACATCTATTAATGGGAGCCTGCAGTTTTAACCAGTAGAATACACAGTAAATGGCAATAAATACCCATTCAACATTCAGCCTGTCATTGTCTGGGGCAGGTCACTGATGTGCTATTTTCTGTGTGTCATGCCGGGAACAGAAAGTAGAGACCAATTGGTGCATGGTAAGTGTCGGAATGGCAGCAGTGGGGGATCAGTGAAATTAGTAATGCTTATTTTTTTACCGTTCTGCCCCTTTTCTAAAATATCGTATTTGCTCTGGACGACCAGTTTTATGCTACAGAAATAACCTACTTCACTGCAACTGAAAATAATCAAAATAAAAACTGTTAACCCTTAGGATACCTTAGGTTTTTTCTTTTTTTTTAGTTTTTTGCGTTTTAATTTTTCTTTCCTATCTTCCTCGAGCCATAACTTTTTTTTATATTTCCGTTCAAATAGCTGTATGAGGGCTTATTTTTTGAGTGACAAGTTGTACTTTCTAATGCCACCATTAATTATGGCATACAATGTAGTGGCAAGCTAAAAAAAAAATTCCAAATGGGGTAGAATTGGGAAAAAAAACGCAATTCCTCTACTGTTTTACGGGTTTTGTTCACACGGTGTTCGTTTGCGGCAAAACTGACCCATTCCATTTATTCTCTGGGTCAGTACGATTACAACAATACCACATATGTATAGGATTTTTATGTCTAAATAGTGTAAAAATACATTTAATCTTTGAAAAAAAACAAAAACATTTTTTTTACATCACTATATTCTGACCCCAATAACTTTTTATAGTTTTATCTAAGGAGCTGTGTGGGGGCTCATTTTTTGCGGGACAATCTGTAGTTCTTATTGATACAATTTTGGAGTGTGTGTGACTTTTTGATCACATTTTATTACATTTTTTTGATAAGAGAAGCAATGAAAAAATGACAAATTGGCCATTTTAACCCTTTTTTCCGTTATGCTATTCACCGTAGTAGAAAAATATTTTGATATTTTAATAGTACAGGCGTGTTCGGTCTCAGTGATACCCATTATGTTTATATTTTTTATTAAGGTATTTATTTTTTATTAAACAGTTTTTATAATTTGTTGTCATTATTTTGAAGTTCATATTTGAGCCTACAAAACCATTTTTTAAATTTTTTTATTTCGAACAATAATGTATTTTTAAACTTATTACTGAGAATTGCTCATTTCTTATGTTGGCCTGCCATCTGGTGGCCAAAATAAGAAATGCCAGGCTGAGAGCAAAATAAGAAATGCCAGGCTGAGAGCATTTAAACCAATTACCGGCATCCCTATTGGCCGCAGGGGACGCCGGTACCGCTCCCGGAAGCATGAGCTTCCGGGTGTTTGCGCATGTAGATGCTGTGATCTCATATTATTGCAGTTTGAAACAGCAGAGACCTGCCGGCCATGCACGTGCGAGCGGGTGCCATGTTTGAGTATCGCTCCAGCGCTGGTAGCAAAAGGGTTAACTATATGCACTAAGAGAAAGAAAACACTAAAAATAACTAATAAAACTAAAAATAACTGTACTTTTATCTTTTTGAGTGTACTTTTACCTAAAAAAGAAGCAATATTGTCCTATTTCAAATGAATATTTAAAGGGAATGTGTTATGATCTGCTGTTTAAATAACTTTTTTATGTTTAACATTTTTTAAAAAATTTTTGATGATGTTATTTTTTTACTTTTTTCCATGTCACTCTTTATATTTAAACTAAAATTAAATATCCTGCAGTTTTTGAACTGGCCTCTAAGCCTAATAATTGGTGCCACTTCTTGGTTTGTACAGATAACTTTACTGCAGTAACTCTTTCTAATGCTTTCTAAATGCTGTTAAGAGCAGCTTAGGCAAGATAGCCACCCCCATAATCATGTTCAGTAAATAAAATTTAAAAAAAAAATCTAGAATCAGATTAGAAAAAAAAGAGATGTGTTATTATCTGGTTTTAACTTGCAGTTAAATTTTTGGTGACATATTTCCTTTAAAATTTTACAAATTAAAGTATCCTGTTGAAATTAGGATCCTTAAAGAAGAACTCTTGCAAAAATTTTTATTCCATGTCCTGCTAGGAATGTACATGATGTAATCTGTAGTGAATGTCATTTTCTTACCAGTAGCTGAATTTTTGAGTTATATCATCCTGAAGTTTCTTATCTGTGTCATGTGACTAGGAATTAGACCCACCAACTCACACATAGACTTATGTGTGGACAGGAAGTCTAATTTTCCATGCATTCCTATGGGAGCCTCACTTTCAGTCTCATAGGAATGAATAGAGCAGTTACTGGCTTGCTGTCCTGGGTCAGTTGGAGGTCAGGGAGTTGGTCACATGACCCAGCTACAAAAAGAAGAGAGTGGAAACTCTCAATTTCAGCCTCTGATAAGAAAATGACATTCACTACAGATTATATCATGCACCTTTCTAACAGGTGAGAGAATAAAATTTTTTGTGGGAGTTCTTCTTTAATAAACATCTTGGAACTGTGGTTGAAGAGACTGGTTTAGTATATATTTAAATGGTTTGTATTTCGCTGGGATTTTCATAATCACTACAAAGCAGGCAACAAAAATGACTCAAGTATATACACCTTTACATACATTTTTACACTTCGGACACACCCATAAGGAATAAAACTGAGTTGACTTGAGCTCCAAGTTTCAAAAGTGTACTAGTAGTTATTAAAGGGGTTCTCTGAGACTGGAAACCCCTTTTGAAATTAGCAGGCAGGGTGCAGGGACTCATCTGTCACCAGCACTTCTAGTTCCAATCCTCCTTCTTCTCTGCTTCCAGTCCCAATGGACCGGAAATGTTATGTACCATCTTCATGTATTTCACTGCTGCCCGCCAGTTAATGGCCTCAGCGGTGATGTGTGCCAATGATGACTCCATTGACTGGCTAGCAGTTGACATGCATGTAGATAGCATGTCACACATCAAGTCCAGGAGGGACCAGAAGTGGAGAAGAAGGGAGGTTGGCACTGGAACCAGATCACCGGTGACAGAGGAGCGTTTTTTTTAATCCCTGCTTGGCAATATTAAAAGGAGTTCCTGGTCTAAGAAAAGCCATTTAAAAATGGTATATATATATATACCCTATAAACCCATTTAGGAAATAGAATTGGAGTTTTTTTTATTTCAAATTAAAATTTAAAAAAATAGCATTGTTGGCTAGAACTGCACAGCAATCCAATATGTGAAAGTTGGGGTTATCTTGCTCACAGCTGAATCAAAAGTAATTTTTTTAGGGAAGTTGTGAAATATGCATCAGTCCATTGATGCCACAGCATTTGAAACACATAAAAATATCATTGTGGTTTTAAAAAAATACAGTTCTAGAAGCATTTCCAGACTTCTGTTCACTATCTCAATGCTAAATACGACAACTAGTTTTTAGATAATATTCATTGTCATTCTTTACTCCAATCACACAAACCAATGAATGCACTGAGTAGATCTGCAGGGGGCTTTGGCCGTCCTGATTATTACTAATTGGATAATTGACTAAAGGTCTTTTTGCATTGGCTGAGGACTGTCCATAAAAAAGGACGTGCTGTAAGGAAACTGTATTAACAATTGTTCAGCCCCATACAGCCCTAATGAGTGCTGCATGTAAATGTCCCTAATGAACGTGCAATGATTGGGAATGAACGCTCACCAGATCTCCCCCTCTGACCCCAAAAATATGTGACATGTACTCTGAGGAATTAGGTGATTTTCAGCATTAAAATCTCCAGGTGAAACTGTGTTTTTAATTTTTGACTGAAGATTGAATTGACATAGTATTCTTCATGGAGATACTTTAATTTTTGTTAAATGGTACAAACACTTAGTGGTAAATTTATGAAAACTGGTAGAAAGTAGAACTGGCTTTGTTGCCCATAGAAACCAATCAGATTCCATCTTTCATTTTTCAGAGCTCCTTTGGAAAATGAAAGGTGGAATCTGAGTGGTTACTATAGTCAACTAAGCCAGTTCTACTTAACACCAGTTTGATAAATCTCCCCCTTAGGTTTTTAGGCTTTTGCCATGGAAACATAAGGAAAGGCTTCCAGGATCATCTGTAGTAAAATTTACTTTTTATAATACAGCTAATGCTCCAGTCATATTCCTAATAGTTTCTAATACTGCTGCTTTAACTCATAGTTCTCTAAATGTAAAAAATTGTGGAGAAAATAATGTGTAGAGCCTGACAGACAAAAACAGATGTTTAACATTTTCAGTTAATATTAACCAGAGGCCTACCTGGAACAAAGATAGACCGTACCAATGTCACTTGTTCCATGGAGAGGAATGGGTCATATCCTTATCAAATTACTACAGGCAGTACCTGGGATCAGGTGCCACTTACATCCTGGCCTTTTCTTCTTCTGTCTCTGGATTGGTAACACTGCTGTGCAAATGTGGCTATACATACATAACGTTTGTTGAACCTAGCGATCTAGCTGGGACCGGCCTACCATCTACCGTAATGTGTATTAGATGTTCGGCTGGCGTTTGTTCGCTAGATGTCCAGGGAAATAATAAGACTGGGTATGTTGTGGGCATGCTTATTCCTCTCTTCCCATTGAGAGCACATGCATGGCTGTGTATTGGGATGTTGGGAGGAATAGCCGTCAGTTGTACAACACAAATTGAAGGTGTATGGTATGCCCACCTTAACATTGAACCAACATTGAGCACCTGGTTCCCAGTGTTTGTCCTGTGTAAAAGGTTTCATCCACAGTAGTAAAAAAATGAGGTGAGTCAGAAGAAAACATCTTAGCTTATTGACTTCAAATAATGGTTGTATACCACACAAAACAGCATGAGTAGATGGTGTCACTGGTGGAAGATAAATGAGGGACTTGCAATTCACAATTGCCAGACCCACAACCAGCGATCAAGATAAACCAAAATGTACCTTGACTAAATACCAGTCAGCGATTTTAATATTTGGTGCCAATACTGATAAGTGTAATAACTTTTGGTAGTAAAATACCATGGTCTACCAAGTGATATAAAAAGCCAACGGGTGAATTTATAAAGTTATTGGAAATAAAGAGTGTGGGTCCTCAATTCCAACCAATCCAAGTACAACAATTGAAGACAAGTTCAAAAGCAAGAAGCTGTAACCAGGTCTCTCTGACAAAACTCCTCCATTTTTACTTAAAAATCTTACTTTTCAATGCAACAAGAAACCAATCCCTCATAGTTAAAAGATAAAGCTCTCATTTAGCTCTCGCACATTATTTTACAACCTTTCATCCTATGGATGATTTTTAGTCATGTAAATTAGGTCTGCCAAATATTTTACAATGACCTAATTAATGGGCACTGACTCAGACGATTAAAGGTTTTGCCTGAGAGTATTTAAAGAAGATGATTTTTTTTCCCCTCCAGAAATAGCTCCATGCTTGTCCATGGGCTGTGTATGATATTGAAGCTCCACCCAACTCAAGTGAATCGGACTGAGCAATATCAGACACAACCCGTAGACAAGGGTGTTTCTGGGGGAAAACAGCTTGTTAGACAACTTTATAGCTCCATTCTTGTCCATGGGATGTGTATGGTACTGAAGCTCCAACTCTCTCAAGTAAATCGGACTAAGCTGCAATATCAGACACGACCCATGGACAAGGGTGTTTCTGGGGGAAAACAGCTTGTTAGACAACTTTATAGCTCCATTCTTGTCCATGGGATGTGTATGGTACTGAAGCTCCAACTCTCTCAAGTAAATCGGACTAAGCTGCAATATCAGACACAACCCATGGACAAGGGTGTTTCTGGAGGAAAAAGCTTGTTAGACAACCCCATAGCTCCGTTCTTGTCCATGGGATGTGTATGGTACTGAAGCTCCAACTCTCTCAAGTAAATTGGACTAAACTGCAATATCAGACACAACCCATTGACAAGGGTGTTTCTGGAGGAAAAAGCTTGTTAGACAACTTTATAGCTCCATTCTTGTCCATGGGATGTGTATGGTACTGAAGCTTCAACTCTCTCAAGTAAATCGGACTAAGCTGCAATATCAGACACAACCCATGGACAAGGGTGTTTCTGGAGGGAAAAGCTTGTTAGACAACCCCATAGCTCCATTCTTGTCCATGGGATGTGTATGGTACTGAAGCTCCAACTCTCTCAAGTGAATCGGACTGAGCTGCAATATCAGATACAACCCATGGACAAGGGTGTTTCTGGGGGAAAAGCCTGTGAGACAACCCCATAGCTCCATTTGTGTCCATGGGCTGTGTATGATATTGAAGTTCCACCCTACTCAAGTGAATTGGACTGAGCTGCAATATCAGACACAACCCATGGACAAGGGTATTTTTTTGGGGAAAAAAGCTTGTTAGACAACTCCTTGAACATCACATTCGTGTTGAAGCCTTAAATTTCATACCAAACATTTTCTTTCTAAAGGAAGAACATTAATATATATTTTAGAGTGCACAGTGACATTAAGATTTGCTAGTATGTACAATAAAACATTCATTTTAGCTGGTTGGAAGGAACGATAAAGGGTTCTGGAAGAATATCATCAAATGATGCTTTAAGAAAACTGCATGGTTCTCGATCAATAAACTGTGTTTCACTTGCTATATTAAATATACAGGACAATGCACCACAATGAAATAGCTGTATATATATATATATCTTATGTTTACAAAAATAAGCATTGCAGTGCGTATGTCCTCCACTAAAATCCCTGAATTAACGGCAGCTTTCATGACTTATAGAAACTACTTCTAGTATTCTTCAAATAATTTTCCTCTCTGTACATGCATAATAAATTAAACTTTTATACTGCAAAAAATGGCTGGTCTGTGAAAACTAGAATCGGTTTTGGATGCATATTCTCTGCCTTGGTTGATCCCCTATTATTAGATCCTTTGCTTAAACTGTAAATACAATATGGCCACATCCAGTGTACACTTCAAAAAACCGTCTTATGTTGTATCATCATCAAAAAGCATTTGTGCAAAATATGCCTTTTATAAGAAACCAGTGTCCATAACTGAAAGAGCAAATTATTTATGACTTCTGTACATAGTAGCTGATACCTACTATGTAGCTATGTATAGAAAAATACTGTACCAGGCAGACTAGCTAGAGCAGATAGCAGACCTTCAGGTGCCACCATGGACTAGGAAAGAACCGTTAATAGTACTGAACAATTACCATATTGCATGACTTCCATTGTTCAGCAAACCCAGCACTAGAAACACACAACTAAGGAGCAACCAATGACTTTTCAGCTGACTATGTTGCCGGTTGCAGTAATTACGAGAACAGACTGATACTGTCTCTACAAATCTACTGTTTTCTACTGTCTTAAGAAAGAAATTTGTTCATTGTATAAAAAGTTCTTTTCCTCGGTCCTTCTTTAGCAAAAATGTGAACACACTGAGTTTTCTTGAAAAGTTCATATGTCAGCCCGTGACCTTGCTTCAGATGTGCACTGTTGTCCACTGGGTTCATCAAAGCTTGTTCCAACTCGATATGGGAAAGGGTTTCAGCCATTTGATCCCTTGATATTCCTCAAAATGAATCCCTGGTAATGAATCGTTTCCATTCTTCTGCAACTTGTCAACAATCTCTAGTTATAAATTACATTAAGTTCTTCACCAAATAAATAAGAAGGATTTGTAGCAGACTTGATTGGGGCTGGCTCTGGGCCAGTTAGCAGCCTTTTATCTAAAACCCTGGTCACTGTTAAAAAGGACAACATTTTAGCAAATATTGGAATCTCAGACAATTAAAAAAAAAAAGACAAAAAAAGACTATGAAGAATTGTCCCCATTGGGCAGAATGGGGAGCAATAGGAAGAAGTAATTCCCCTGAACAGTGACCGAGACAGACTTGACGACCTCCAGGTGCATCACCATTTTTATGGCGAGGGTCGAGTCTTTGTATTGCACCAAACAGTAAAATAAAGTCTCTGTGACACGTCTGCCTGCCAGATCAGATTCCTCCTCTGCACATGGGCAAGTTCACAAAGGTGAAAACATTGAACTCCGTGAGGATGGAGATACACAGGAAGATGCTATACAGAAAGAGACATGTCAATCCTAACTTCTTGTCCAGTTTCCACTTGTTCAGATGAACACCACAGACCTATAATAAAGGCAGACAGAGTCAGCATGTCTGTATGGGGAGAATCATACATTTAATTAATTCAGCAAACAATTCTGGTGGTCTGGTTAAAGGGAACCTGTTACCAGGAAAATACAGTGCAATCTACAAGCAGCATGTTATAGAGCAGGAGGAGCTGAGCAGATTGATATATAGTTTAGTGTGAAAAGATTTATATGTAATTCATTCATCGAAATTCCTGCTCATTCTGGGCTTTGAGGTCCAGGAGGCGGTCCTATCAGTGATTGACAGCTATCTCTGTATACACAGTCATAGAGGAAGGCTGTCAATCACTGGGGTCCTTGCAGAGGGAACACCTGTGATGAGCTTATTGTCAGGGGCTAAAAGGGAGTTTCCAAAGGAGACACCTTCTTTAAGGAGAGTCAGATGGTCTTCTTTTCCACATGTATAAAATACAACAAAAGAATATGACTTAATTCTCCATAACAAATAAGAACGATTTACTATTCATTACCCATCCACAATAAGTAATCCAAAGAATAAAATTGGAGCCATGCAGAAGGTTCTACATACCGTAACAAACAAGGAAGCCAGGAGCAAAGCCACAGAGTATATGAGGCCCCTACTGTTAAGATGTATCTGTAATAGAAGAATAGTCATTATTACACGCTGATAGTACATGGCTTCTAAATAGGTATAACTTAGAGCAGGTGTGGTACATAACACAAAGATTCAAAGACCTCCTCAGATTCTTCAATAGGCAAACACAGTAGATCCGCTTTGCCGTGGTTGTTCTTTTAACACACTAACCTTTTATCTATAACTATGTATATGCATAAGATACAAATCCTCCGGGGTGGGTAGTGTTTGGTGTATCCAAATATGGTGAAAAAGATCACACCTATGAGGACCAAATCCTTCTGATATCTCTCAGGTTTAACTGCTTCCCGCAAAATGCCATAAATGTATGGCATTCAGGAGAAGTATGGAGCAGGCTCATGAGTTGAGCATATTCCATACACAGTCGGTACAGCTGTGTAATACAAAATGACCCCCATCCACTATCACCGGGGTCAGGACATTTAACCTGTCAGATGCGACTGCGGCACAAAAAAGGTTAATAAAAATATTAAAATATACATAAAACAATGAAAAAAAATAAAGATCATCAGTATCATCTAAAATTGTCAGAGCGGTGAATACAACAAAAAATAAAAATGTGTGATGCGCTATTTTTTATCACCTTGCCCAGCAAAAAATTGAATAAAAAGTGATCAAAAATTCATATATACCCCAGAATGGTACCAAAAGATCTACATTTCAACCTGTAAAAAACAAGCCTCATCCAATTCTGTAGATGGAAACATGAAGAAATAAGTTATAGGTGTCAAAATATGAGCAAAAACCTGTAAAACGATATAAATTTGGTATCACCAATCATACTGACCTACAGAGTGAAGTAGTCATGTCATTTTTAGCAAACGCTGTGAAAACAACACCCCCCAAAAAAAATAATTGTGGAATTGTGTTTTTAATTCTATTTCACCCAACAAAGAATTTTATTTCTCATTTTCCAATACATGATATGGTAAATGAAATGGTACCATTAAAAATACAACTTGTTCCTCCACAGAAATAAGCCCCCATATTGCTATGTGAAAGAAAAATTAGAAAGGTTATTGCACATGGAAGGTGGGGAGGAAAAGATGAAAACTGAAAGATGAAACTTGACATGGTCCTTAAGGGGTTAATTAAAGAGTGAGATTTATGTAGTGTCTTTCTAAGCTGATTATCACTTCATTCCACATGAAACTAATTAACCTTCAAGTATCCTGCAAAATACTAATTAAATCAATATCACATCAATAATTCCTATTATTTCTTCATACAATTCCAAGAACTTAAACTGTGATCTCCATCTGATGATGACATGAAATGCATTTTCTGCAGCAAAACAAATCAAGAGGTAACGTTGTGTTCTAGGGATTATAGAAACTGAGCCGTAAGGTCTAGTTGTGAGGAATTATGAGACAACAGCCAAAGAGAAGTATTTTCCATTGTATACAATGCATCACTAATGGAATGAGTCAGGTTTTCCACATGGAGGTCATGCCAATGTTTATTAGCATATCTTGGGCAGTGTTTCGGGGTTAATGCAGCAGATTTTTTAGATATTTACTATAATGAATACATGACTAGTTATTGTTTATATACCAGGCTATTGTTTAGTGTGGGCTCATATGGAATAGAAAGCATTTTTTTTTAACATATAATGGGTTTTCCGGGCCGTCAAAGTTTGAACAGTGGAGGACTGACCTCCAGGCCCACACCAATCAGCAGACTGAAGATCCATGGTGTTTACCGCTTCATTGCTTACATAGCACAGTATCTTATTCATATTGTATGTGTCTGGTACTGCTGTTCTCCCCATTCAGTCCGTTCAAATAGATGGGGCGAACTGCGGTACCCTGCATAGTCACACTTAAAGAGGACCTGTCACTGCTCCCTACATGCCTGTTTTATTAGCTTCATGCATTCCTGTGTGGTAACAATTCTGGAGCATCTATTCTTATGGCTCTATGTTGTACCATTACTTTATTATTTCCACTAGAAGTTATGAATGAATTGCTAGCAGTCTGCAGTAAGGGTACAGAGGTGTGGTAACCAGTTGGGGGTGTGTACCTGCACAGAACCACTCTAGCCAATCTGTGCTGCCATTTTCAGACTGTGCAGGTACACACCCCCAACTGGTTACCACCCCTCTGTACCCTTACTGCAGACTGCAATTCATTCATAACTTCTAGTAGAAATAATAAAGGAATAGCAGAACATAGAGACATAAGAATAGCTACTCCAGAATTTTTAATACACGGGGAATAAATGAAGCTATTAAAAGCTATTTAATGAGCTGCTGTGCATGTGTAAACAATATGGTGAGGTTGGACCACCAGAAATCAAATACTGATGGCCTATCTTACGTATAAGCCATGGTCTGCATATCCCTACTCTGTGTCCATGTCTGTCTGTTTTGTTCATGGTACTCCAATAGACAAGTCTCTGTCCATCCAGAGAATACATCTGTACCAACATGGATTAGTTTACAAGGAGCAGGCTAGGCTAGGCTGTGACAGAAAAGCCAATGTGAAAGTCCACATGTAGTCTGAGATTTAGTGATCAATAGCCTTCCTAAAGGGGTTGTTCAGGGATATTTTTATTTTCATGACCAGTCATGTTAGGTGGATGTCCAATTAACGTAAATGATGGGAACAGCCTTGTGACTACACTCATATTTTACTGAAGTTCCATTACTATTGAAGCTTCCATTTGAATGGTTAATCAGCACTTATACCGCTCTGAACTGGGCCTCTGTAAAAGGACCCTTACTATCTAATCAGATTCTTTGCCTCATTAGTCTTTGGTAATGTTAGGTTTGTAGTCCATGCTAGCCGCCCTCTTGTTATTTCCTGTGGGCACAGACACTGTGCCATTCACCATGCCATCCTGGTCGCTGGTGTCCTCTTCATGCTGTTGCTGATCATCCCTTAGGCCAGTGCGCATGCTCCAAAATCCTTCCCCAGCCAATGGCTGAAGGTCCCTGGGTATTTAAGGCACCCTCTCCAGGTAGAGGCGTCTGAGCTTTAGGTTCCCTGCTGACCAGGAAAGTTGTTTGATCTGGTGCTAGTGCGATTTACCTGTGTTTATTCTGCGTTATTTCCTCCCTGTGTACTTGTCGTGTCCCATGTTCTGTTTCCATCCTGCCTGTGTGATCCTACAATTTCAAGTCCAAGTTCAGTTCTGTTTGTGTTTAAGTTAACCCAGTCTGTTTTCTCTGTCTGTTAAGTTTCCAGACTGCCATCAAGTGGCCATGCTGTACTTGGGAGTACCACGCGAGCGGCCATTAACAATGAAAACAGAAGAAACAATGCGGTTGTATTTAGTTAATAGGATGTAGCGGTGACTCATACATCAGAGTGATACTTAGCTGCAGGTGGTTGTATGGCACCTGACAGCAGACAGCTGCATTTGAAACACAGCACGGCTGTTCTGTGAGGTTGTACCCTAAGGGTGTTTGTGCTTGTTTCTAGCAATGTATATGGATGTGCAGCGCCCATAATAAATTCTATGTATGCAATCAGTTTGTAAACTGGGCTGTATACTATTCTGAATTGCATTTAAATTAGAAAGTCAATGGGTGTCAATGTAATACAACATCACTTTGAGAGACAGCGAGAGCTACACGTTACTAATTAATAGGAAGCATAACCACCACTCCATTGAACGCTATAGGAATCTCAGCTGCCATGAATCAGTAAACTGTGGTTCTTCATGAGGTGGATATGTCATGTCATATCCCATTATCCCAAATCTGCAGGGATACTGGCATTAACGTCTTCATTACCTTATTCGCTAGGAATGCTGGCATTAAACTCTTCACTTTATTACACTACCCATTCATTAAAGGGGTTTTCCGGGAGTTAACTACTCTGGATAGGTCATCAGTATCTGACCGGTGGGGGTCCGACACCCAGGACCCCGCCAATCAGCTGTTTTAGAAGGGACCGGCGCTCTTGTGAGTGCCGAGGTCTTCTCTAAGCTTTTCCTAGGCCAGTGACGTCACGTTCATCGGTCATGTGGCATAGGAGCGGCTCAGCCCCATTCAAGTGAATGGGGCTGAGCGTGGTACCAGGCACAGCCGCTGTACAATGTGAGCTGAAAGAAGGACTCGGCGCTTACGGGAACACCGGTGCCTTCTCAAACAGCTGATAGGCGGGGGTCCCGGGTGATGGACCCCCACCGATCAGATACTGATGACCTATCCAGAGGAATCCTGAAAAAGCCCTTTAAAGGGGTTGGTCAATTTGTAAAAATATTTGGCAATAGCCCCTAACTTGGTGGCCACAGATGGCATCTTAGTGGCCATAAAGAACTTCCAGTGTGCTTGACACTACAGGTTAGACTAATGAAAGTGCCATACACCAAAAGAGGTGGAAAACTTTGTTGTGTCAAGAAGTCGAGAAAATCTGGAGACTGATGAGATTGATAGTGATCTTAAAACATTCCAGTCTGAAGCATTATTATCTATTGGATAGGGCCCTGCAAGACTTCAGCTACAAGTTTTAATGGAGTGGCCTTTCAAGCACGTGCCTTGCCCCTGAAATAAGTCTATAGAACTGATGAAAACAGACGAGCATAGAGATTGATGGGGGTCCCAGTAATAAGACCCCCAAGGATCTGACATTTATCAACCATTCAGTGTATAGGTGATAAGCTGGAATGACCCTTTCATTGAAATTACATTGATATTGCCCCGTATATAAAAATCCTTTCTGTTTTTGTATAACTAAAAGGTCAGAACTGTATGAAACAGCTGGAAACGTCCATGGCTCAAGTTTATATTCCTATCTAATTGGCAATTCCCATTAAAAGTTTTGTGCGCTGAAGTAATTCACACAGGAAATAATATCATTCGCCTTAGTAATGGCATGTGGTTTTGGGCTTTGATTGAACTACAGCTGTTTTTAAAGTCACTGAATATAAAAAAAATCTTCACTTTTATCAGAAAATAAATAAGCAGCATCCACAGTATGTGTCCAGTAAAGAGAATACACTTCCACATTAGACGGTTCGTTCTTTAGTATACTAATATGATTCGGGTTTTTGGGTCCCTACACACACACATATTGTGCCCCCAGCCCATTATGAGGGTGATTTATGGGCCCAAACAAGTTGATGCCCATTGGTGATCACTACCCCATGATTATTACCTCTGCTTTTAACCCTCCAGGTCCAGGATCCTTTTGCCTGATAAAATGTTGGGGTCCCTGAAAGAAACTTGATGGACCCCTTCAGGTAATGTTGGCTTCCATCATGCAACAGACAAGGTGCCTCCAATAAAGAAGCAGAACAATGGAAACCAAAGTACAGATGTTAAAAGAACCCTAATTTGTTTCATTCCTGCTCAGCTGCATCCATACATCTCGAACCCTTTCATTACTGGCAGCTAACCACTAGTACACAGTTTCCTCTCCTGTGTAGACAGGATGTCAGTCTCTCTTGTGAGGCTGACTTCCTGTGAACTAGATTACATCAGCGTCTACTTTATGAAATCCTTCCTGGCAGCTCTCAGACATATTCTACCCTCACCAAATAATGTATTTCTTGTTCCTTCATGGGTCCAACATACATAGAGGATTGGCTCTATGTCCCACCCTATGACAAGCAGGAGGCAGGAACACAGGCTGAAGCCGCATCACATTGATTGCACTAAGTCTCTGCAGTATGAGTTGGGGGCACATATATTATGCCAATGATCTATCACTTGATGCCCATGGACAGGACTCAAAATCAGTGGGTGTGGAACCACTGTGTCAGCCAACCAGTTTAACTTTGGGCTAAACCTAACGGCATAATCCTGGCAGTGCCATGGTGTTCACCGTTAACCACACCAGGCTGCTAACTCTTGGAGTAGTCCTGGTGAGGATGGCAGCTAAACCAGGGAAGTCAGTGACACTGATATGGGGCACCGAGGGATCAGTCAAAACTGGTAGTCAGAAACAGGCCGAGGTCAGGGCAGGCAGAAGTTGTGCAGATTCCTGACACAAATTTGAAGGTCAGGGCAGCTCAAAGTCATGGGTTGGGTCAGACAGCAGAGGGTCAGAGGTTCAGACAAGCAGATTTTAGCACCTTGGTAGGATCTAGCAAGCTAGTAAACCTATTAGTCAGGCTGTGAGTGAGACAAACAGCACAGCATATATAGCAGAGCTGATTAATACAGAAGCAGCTACACATCGAACCAAAGGAGTGTTAACCCTTGCAATACTGCATAATAAGGTGAGGTTCAATGCCGAACATCTCCAATGGACACACAGGACACAGGCTCCTGGGTAGGCTGCCAAAGCGCTGGAACTGCGACAGTGGCATGGGCCACTGATGCAACACAGAGGCAAAGAACCTCTACATTATTCATTAATAATAGCCTATGGTGCACTGTATAATTCTCTCTTTATAATTCTCTCTTACCTTGAAATTTGTTGTGTGGGGCAACAGAAGTGCTGTCTGCTCTGAGCACACATCCAGCTTAACGGAGTTGTCCAGCTTAGGAGCTGGTAACAAAAGTAGTCGGAAGTTTTGCCCCATTTAAAAATAAAACAACCTAAATTATAATTTCTGGACAGCAGATGGTTCTGTCTAAACAGCACTTTGCTGCCCAAAAACAATGTAAGTGTATGATCTGCATGTGGATGAGCAATAGTGGCAACCATCGCTCCATCTCATACTGTGGAGGTGATCACCTCCAATGAACTGCAGCCAAGCGGCTGCTCGTCAGAGTGTGTACATCCAGCATAAGGGTATAGGAGCCAACCTAAGGGAATATAGTTACCTTAGAACAGATACAATAAATATGTGGCTAATATAGATACTCTCCTAGAGGGAATTAGAGACTCAATGGAGGTATTGATGAGTGCGAACACCAAACTGTGCACAGTTTCCAGCTTACGGTATATTTTGTCACCATGGTGCACACCTTCTGAACATTGGAATTGTTAGTTTCTAGGCCAGACAACCCCTTTAAAGAAGCAGTGGTCAACTGAAAACCCCATGGTTACTGATATTGAGCATATTCCACCTCATGGTTCAGTATGAAAATAATTAATTTTAAATAAATTTGGAGGGATAACACAAAACCCATGGGAGAGATCGCCTGGACAGAGGATCATTGACATCAACAAGTCAAGCAGTCAACTTAGAAGATGCTGACTCAAATGGTTTTGGTAATTATCCAATCCACCTAATGGCTTAATCATTTCCTGGCTGCAAGTCTTAATGAAGACCTCTCCATAAGATTTCTATAAAATCTGGCCCTAGATTAATATTTTAGCATAACATGCCCAGTTGAGTCAATATCTTCATGTCTTCACTTCTTTAATGTACAGAACACATTTTACTTAAAAGGTAGCTGTTGTGCACCATAGAGATCTTCTCTGGAATGAATAGTGCGTGTGTGCCCTGGGGAAATAACGCTGGCCAAGGAATTCGCTCTGCCAGGAAACAAAACTGAGTGTAATAGATCTCACAGCTGGTCTCTGCTGGAACATTATCTAATGCACTAGGCAGACACCATGCTGGCCAAACTTGCTTATTTTCATTCTGTGGATTCCGATGAATGTGGTCACTTTATAGTTCAGGAGACATTTAAGGTTCCACTGCACTGCACTCAATAGAAGCCTCAACAATGAACCAAAAGTGATTCTGTAATGATATACTCCTTTCTAGAGTAACTTAAAGGAACAAAACTGATGCACTATGTTTATACCAAGTGCAGGGGCTGAGGGGAGGTGTATGACTCAAGCAGGGGCGGACTGGGAACTTAAAGTGGCCTCATTTTGTAGGCAGGTCCAAATTAACTGAAGGCGGGGCAACACAAGTAGGTGGGATCAACACAAGTAGGCGGGATCAAGAATACCATGGGGCAAAAAACCATCCCAGCAAAACCAAATAACATACTAGAATAACATATATCATAGTAGAATAACATACTACCCCAAAAGCTGGCCCTCTGTGGTGGCCATCAATAGTTACCATCTTCTGTCCTCCTCCTCCAGTTGTCTTTGATTAAGATATGGAGCTGGGGGCTTAGGTGTGGGCCAGAGTACTGGAATTCAAGAGGGCATGTGCGGTCTCTGGTGGGGTACATTAGTACCTGATTCTCACAGCGTTAATTACTGTTGAGAGCTCATTATGTACCTGGGCAGTGTCAGAGAGGAGATCTTGGGTGGCCCCCTGGGGCATCAGCCCACCAGGAAATTTCTCTGTAGGGTCTATTACCAATCTGTCCCTGGACTCAAGGAATCGAAGAACAAGAGAATCCCTGTGTCATACATTGCTATTGGTTTTTTTTTCTTCACCGGTAACTAGGGTGGCCAGACGTCCGGTTTTATGCCAGACAGTCTGTTTTTCTCCAGAGCCTGACTGGAGGCAGGGATGTCCTCCTTTTCAGTAACTCATACTCAGACAATGGCATTGTGATGTATAAGCATGAGCTGCTGGCACAAACTGACCCTCCCTCTCACCTAGCGGAATTGGAGGCATGGCCTAGCAGATCGGGAGCGTGGTCAGTGTTCAGCTTTTGTGGGTGAACCAAATGGCCCCCGTATCTGTAACTGAATCTGGTGATGAAAGCTTTGAACAGTCTCTGACCCAGATGCAAACTCTGCAGATCTGTCTGATGCTACCTTTTCAGTTGAAAACAACAAAAACTTATCATATCCTTGCAGGATCATTCTACCTCATGCCCCAGTCCTTAAAGGGGCTGTCCATGATTTTTTTTTTATTCCTCCTCTAATTGATGTACTGGTAAAGAGATCAATACTTACCTGCTCCCTATGACTCCACTCTGGCGCTCCTGGGCTGTCATCATCATCATCATCATCATCATCCAAACAGACAGGATCACGTGTGCCACTGCAGCCAATGACTAGCCTTAGTGGTGATGTGTCCCCAAATGGCACGTGACCTCTAACCATCTGCATTAGATGTATGTTGGTCAAACAAGCCAGTTTTGGCAGGATTGACTGACATCTAATTTTGTGGGAGAGATGGTCAAAAATATTGGATTTCATAATACCAGATCCTTTCAGTCATGTGATACGGGTCGTGTCGTCACATCACAGAAAGAAGCAATGCAACTTTTGCTATCACATGGCCTCAGTGGGCTCAATGTGTAGTGGCAGAATGAGGGATCCTGGCTGATAACATTCTAGGAGTAAGTTTTATACCTCAACATTTTACGGAAGAGGATTTTAGGCTCCCCAAATAACCCATTTAAGGCAATAAATCAGGCAGTCCGTTTTTCCCCTCTCCCATTCACAATACACGCATGTCTATGGAGTATCTGGAGACATAACTGTCGTAGTGTTTGGCCGAAAGTTCTCTCAAGTGTATGGCCAGCTTTACTCTACACTCATCTTCTACAACCATTGATGCACTGTTTGTGCCCTCTGTTTTCTCAGGGGGTCTTTGCTCCCCATCTGGGTCCCTTCTACCACCTCCATGGCTTTTTTTATCTTCTATCTACCTATCTTTCTATCCCTGCCTTTTGTATTGCCAGTAGAGGTCCTTATGATGCTATTCTTTCCTGCTGATCAAAAAAGATGTCCCACTGGTTCAGCCTACAAAAGCTCTCTTTACTCTGATGTCTTGTGTATGGTATTAATGCACTTTTCTTATTTTTAATTAACTCTGCTAAAAAAAAAAAACCCATCATGACCCAACAGAAAATTGTTATGTTTCATGATCTCAAAGATAATACTAGTTTTCCATTTATCAATGTTACATATAGTTACATGCAATGGCCCCTACTATCCCCAAAAGAAGAAGAATCTCTAAATATGATTGCACTTAAAACAAGTGCTCTATTACGCTGATCTCCCTAAATCGAGGATGATCCCTTCAGGATTTGTAGTCTTACAGGAGGGGCTACAGTCTAATGAGTCAGGGTTGAACACAGTACAGCTCCTCAATCTCTGGGATTTACTGGCATCACATTTAGCATCATGTTAATCTCTCGAAACATAAATACATGACATTTCCCATCTAATAAATGCTATGCTGACTTCATATTTGGATAGATCTAACTTTTTAAACTGTTTTACAAGATGATAAGGACAAACAACTTACATATGAACCATAGTCCACAGCGAGAGTCTGTAGAGCCCAAGGGAGTCCCAGGCCAATAAGGATATCAAATACATTGCTTCCGATGGAGTTTGATACAGCCATATCTCCCATACCTGCGAGGAGAAAAATATTCAGCTGAGATACATAGACATTTATATTCAGGTTAACACGTGATAAGGTGTATAAGGCACCTACACACATGGGCATACATACATCTGCCTTGTACAATTGAGATTTAATGGTTTACATTATTAAAGTGGCAGCAGTGGAGAAACTCTACTTCCACTGATAATCCAATAGATCTAGGATTTTAGTAAAGTGAACATGAAGTTAGGAACTGTTGAAGGATAAGGAGAGAAGAGGGATATTGTAGTTCACCCTATACACAAACCTTGTCTTGCAACTATGAGGCTGGCCATACAGTCCGGGACACTTGTTCCAGCAGCCAGGAAGGTGATGCCCATAATTACATCTGGTATTCCCAAGGTGAACCCGATTATAGTGACCTAAAAATCAAGCATGCTATCAGCTTTTGTTCAAAACTAGTGTATAATAACTTTTGTCTGATTTCTTTTTTGCATAATACAACATTATTTCCACAATGGTTAGGCTTAATACTGTGTGCAATACTTTTGATTTTGCTTCTCAGCAACAATCAGAAGTTGCTATCGATTCAAAATGTTGACAGATGGCTAGTTTTCCTATCATCACTTTAGAAGAAAAAAAACATTATAACAAAACAGGAAAAAGCCAATATCTCTTCAGGTAAAAGAAACATAATTACTAAAGTACTATTATGGGATTGTGCTAAGTTTATGTTATCCCCTATCCACAGGATAGGCGATAACTAGCTAATCACTGAGGGTCACCGATGCCTGTTCCACCATTCAGATGGAGCAGCAGGTCTTGCACGTGCACCGCCGCTCCGTTTATTCTCTGTGGGAAGACTGGAGATAGCAGAGTACAGCACTGAGCTATTTCCAGCGCTCCCATAGAGAATGAATGGAGTATTATTAGTAGTAGCTCCATTCATTCTCTATGGGAGCACCATTTTTATGTTTTGGGGACTGAAATTTTGCCTGTGGATGATTTATAGGGGTTGTCCACCTTTTAGATATTGATGCCAGAACCATAACAGGAGATGGAGAATGAGGCAAAAGGCCCTACGGCAGGAGGGTCTTGCCATTTTTTTTCAGGCCTGGACAAGCCCCTTTTCCTGACACTCTACCCCTCCTGCGTAGGTTCCACCTGTTCATAGAACATCACTCCCCTTTTCATGATGCGTTATGCCCTTTAAGAGGAAGTATGGGCAACAGGGATGATGCAACATACTGGCTTCACATATCGTTAGGCCTAGTTTACACTTCAGTGATTTGGTCAGTTACTTCCATTAGTGATTGTGAGTCAAAATCATGTGTGGGTCAAAAACACAGAACAGCTGCAGACCATTCCCTTATACCTTATGTCTGTGGAAGCTCCAGTCCACACCAGGTTTTGGCTCACAATCTCTGATGGAAATCACTGACCAATTCACTGAAGTGTGAAGTAGGAGTTAGTGGCAGAAAGAAGCTCTACATGTGCTGCGTTGAAGATTTACCAACACCTCCAGGAGTCCAGGAGGTCTCCTCCTTTTCCGATGCTTCCCACACAATTCAGGAGAGTTGGCAAGTATAGGTTAAAGGGAATGTTTTCACTTTATTGGAAGTACATTTACATTTTTACTTTTGCATATTTTCTATTTTTTTTACATTAACATTATTAACAAAGAATTTTTCCCACTTTCCCCATGGGGTTTTTAATTATTTTCCACTTTCCCCAGGGGTTTTAATTATTTGGATACCTTTATATTCCAGTACATTATTGTCTGTTAGAGGATGCCTATGGCTGGCCAGGCATGTTAGATAGCTATTGCCCAAACAAGTTGGCCGACAGCTATCACTTCCGACTTTCCCATACACATATATGTTCAGCTTGGTCAAGGTGGATAGGCCACAAACCCTAATGGGATGAATCCCAATGGACCAATGACCAGTGGGCTGCATGACCCCCCCCCCCTCATGGCCGCTAACCGGCTACATGACATTCTGACTCTCCCAGTGTTAATGGTGGGAGTGTCAGGTACTTATGTACCCGACTGGCAGACACAGATGTGTTCCTGGATTTAACTGTATTACAGTCCTCATAATGGCATGCGGTCCTGTGGTGGGGCATGGGAGCCAATGGCTTCCTGCCCCACTGTTCAATTTCATAGGTCTCAGGCTACAAGACTACTAAGACGCAGGCAGTCACGGAGTGATGACGTCATTGCAACTGGTTGCTCCAGGTCTTAGGAGGAGTGATAACACCATGCTAACCTCCTGCACCAGAACACAGGCCTCTCAGGCCACAGGTCAGAAGAGGCCTTTTACTTGCTCCACAGATGGTGTTGGGGACGTGGGCCTAGGTAAGTATTAGATTTTTTGAATACCTGTGGACCATAGGGGACATTATTGGCAGCACTATGGTGGCATGTGTAATACTGGGGGCTTTATAGGGACATTAGGGAATTACTAGGGGCACTAAAGGAGGCAGTACTGGGTTCACTATAGGAGGCATTACAGGTTTCTCTATGGGGATATGTTTAATACTGGACGTATTATAGGACATTACTGTAAAAGCTACCATAACTGGAGGCACTATATGGGGTATTTTTATTAGTGGAGGCACTATAGAGGGCATTACCATTGCTGGGGGCATAATAGGTGGGCATAATTATTGGTGGAGGAACTATACGGGGCATTATTATTACTGAGCGCAAAATAAGAGAGCGTTATTATTGCTGAAGACACTATACGGGTGCATTTTTATACTGGGGCATTATTACGAGGGGGAACAATATGAGGAAATTATTATTGCTGGAGGCTAATCGTGCAACTGCATTAGTGGGGAGTTTGCTGTCGTGGACAGCAGGGCTCCCATAGTTAAGGTAGGGATGATTTTTCTGAGTTCCCCATCGATCTTTACACATGGGGATCTGACACCACAAAACCCCACCAATCAGCTGTTCTGGATTAGCTCCACCATCAGAAGTAGGCACTGGAACTACATAGCTCCATCCATTGTGTAGGGGACGCAGCTGGTTACTGTAGCGCTGCTCACATTTACCTCAATGGGAGCAATGATGCGGTAACTAGCTACGTCCCATAAACAATAGATGGAGCTATGTAGTTTCAGCACCAGAGCTACTCCCAAAAAGGCAATCAGAACAGGTGCCGGTTGTTGAACCTCTGCTTAACAGATATTGATGGCCTATCCAGAGGTCATCAATATAAAATGACTGCACGACCACTATATGCCCTAACAGGTATTCTGACTGGACAGTCCTGGGGGATTTCAGTCCCTGGAATATCTGTATAAAAATAACTGCCCCAGGATTGCAGTTGGTTTACATCCCATAAGTGCTGCACTCAGTACTGATTGTGTCCTTCTTCTTTATTTACTTACCATCCAGACCATCACATAAGAAAAAGCTGCGATCCAGATAGAAGATGCGATGAAAGTAACCATAAACCATTTCTCCCATCGAGGTTTAGCACAGTTGGGTACAGTGAAGTACATAAGGAAACTCAATGGCCAGGTGATCACCCATTTTAGTTTCGTAACCTTCCCAGCTGTTAAGAGACAGAACAAATATTATTATGGTAAATGGGTGTATCACCACAGAGCCAGCACTAGGCATTAGGGCTATGGCTACACGGCAACATGTGTCACAAGACAATAAGTCGCACAACATTTTTTGTAATGGTGTTGCACTGCCACATGTCGCAGTGTGACACCATTCACTATAATTATGAAAAATTTTGTGTGACTTTTCTGCAACTAGAAGTTGTGCAACACATGTCGGTCAGAGTATCTATGTGCTGTGTATCTGCAATGTCCTGCAGACCGGTGTGGAACAAAAGTTCAGGAAACTGCTGGGGAAGTTGTTTCAGCCTTGATAGGAAAAGGCCTGGCAGAGACATGTGTAAGTCCTGGACACAGAAACGGCAGCAGGACGGCCTAAAGGGTGTTCATTGACACAGCATAATGCGGATTTCTTGCTGAAAAACTATGTGGAATTGTTTTTAATGATTATTAATTATTATTTCCAGACTGAACCAAGAAAGGACATGTCCTTTCTTGGAGAAGTTTCCGCACAGACACTAAACACTAAAGCTGCTGGAAGATTTGGCTAAAGCCATGGTGGACCTGCTGCATTCCAAATGCAAAACCACAGTAGAAGGGTTTCTGCCGCGTGAAATTTGCTGTGTGAACAGGAGAGATCCAGCAACCAAGCGTGTCCTGTTCATCCAGTGAGCAAGACCAGTGCATAGGGACAATAGAGAGTCACAGCAAGCCGTTGTCGCATTAGCCGGACTACATCCTGGGTACTATAACGTATTTTATCAGTACAAGCACTGGATTAAAACCCACAGTGAGTCCGAGTCAGCCAACTAAAAGGGCACCTTGTAAAAGAGCTGCTTACAGTGGTGCTTAAAAGTTTGTAAACCCTTCAGAATTATTTTCTGTATTTCTGCATAAATTTGACCTAAAATTACATCAGATTTTTACAGTCCTAAAAGCAGACAACCAATTCAAACAAGTGACTTAGGCTAGGGCTACACGGCGACAGTTGTCGCGCGTCACCCGTCGCAGCCAGGATGCCTGAGTAGCGGGGATCCCATAGAGATGAATGGGATCGCCGCGGCAGTCGCAAGAAATCCAACACGGTTGGATTTCTTGCGACTGCCGCGGCGATCCCATTCATCTCTATGGGATCCCCGCTACTCAGGCATCCTGGCTGCGACGGGTGACGCGCGACAACTGTCGCCGTGTAGCCCTAGCCTTAGACTTCGGCAGTTATTTATTGAGGAAACTGATCCAATATCACTTGTCTTTGAGTGGTAAAAGTATCTGAACCTTTGCTTTCAGTACCTGGTGCAGAAATAACTGCAATTAAATGTTTCTGTTTAATTGCTGATTAGCCCACCATACAAAACAGCTTCTACCCTGTTAGGGCTCCGTTCTTTTTGGACAGCAGCGGCTTTTTCCTTGCAACCCTGCCATGCACACCACTGCTGTTTAGTGTGCTCCTGATGGTGGACTCAACATTAGCTAATATGAAAAAGGCCATTACTTCCTTAGAGGTTACCTTGGGTTCCTTTGTGACCTATAGAGATGAGCGAACAGCTCAGGAGGACGGAAGCTCAGGAGGACGGAAGCGGCTGCCTGCGCCCATGCGAGCGCAGGGGAGCCGAGCGGTACAGTGCTCGCTTCGAGCACGTTCGCTCATCTCTATTACATGCCTTGCTCTTGGCATGATCTTTGTTACTCACTGCTGGGGATGGTAATAATGGTCTTGAATTTCCTGCATTTGTACACAATCTGTCTGACTGTGGATTGGTGGAATTCAAACTTTTTATAAATGGTTTTATAAGCAACAACTCTTCTTCTGAGGTCCTCAAAAATCTCTTTTGTTCATGCCATGATACACTTCCACGAGCATGTGTTGTGAAGATCAGACATTGATAGATCACTGTTCTTTAAATAAAACAGATCGTCCACTCAAACCTGATTGTCATCACATTGATTGAAATAGTGACTGTGACTCTGATTTTACCAAATTTACTGCTAATCCTGAAGGTTCACATACTTTTGCCACGTACAGACATGTGATATTGGATCATTTTTCTAATTAAATGAATTACCAGGTCTAATATTTTGGACTCATTTGTTTGATTTGGTTGTCTTTATCTACTTTAACGCCTTGTGTGAAAATCTAATGTAGTTTTAGGTCCAAGGGCTTGTTCACACATCAGTTATTGTGAGCCAAAACCAGGAGTGGAGGCTACATAGAGATCAGGTGTAATGAAAAGATCTGCACCTCTTCAGTGTTTTTGACCCGCTCCTGGTTTTGGCTCACAATAACTGATGGAAATAACTGATCAAATAACTGAAGTGTGAACAAGCCCTAACTTATGCAGAAATATAGAAAATTCTAAAGGGTCCACAGACTTTCAAGTACTACTTTAACTATAACTTATAGGAGTACACTCTTACATTTCTGTGGTTATCTCTGGCGACTGAATATCATTTCTAGAGACTGTTCAGATATATATATATATATATATGTTTAGATTAAGAGACATCCAGTTTTGTGTAGTTTGCACTCACGTTTGTTTGTTGTTTTATATGGATCCTCAGTAAAGAACTGTACTTTATACTGTATTGTCGCCATCTACCTGCATCATTACATTAACAGTAACCTGCACTTGTATTCTTTACACTGTAAGGCCTCATGCACACGACCGTATGTATTTTGCAGTCTGCAAAAACGGATCCACAAAAAATACGGATGTTGTCCGTGTGCATTCCGTATTTTGCAGAACAGAACAGCCGGCCCCTAATAGAACACTGCTATCCTTGTCTGTAGAGTGAACAATAATAGGACATGTTCTATTCTTTTGGTGGAACGGACATACGGAAACAGAATGCACACGGAATATCTTCTGTTTTTTGCTGACCCATTGAAATAAATGGTTGCGCACAAAAAACAAACAAACTGGAATGGACATGGAAAGAAAATACGTTCGTGTGCATGAGCCCTTACAGAGAGTATCTGCTCCAATTGTTTACTACCACTTATAAAGGGTATTGCTCCAGTAATAGACACATTTGAAAGCACATGCTTTTTATTTCGGCACAGAACTCTGAGATGGTACTGTTAAATACATGCTTTTACACTATGATCTAGAGCCACCCTCTGGTATTCATTATGAATTACATGCTGTAGGAAAATAGAACTCTTTAACGTCTACAAAGTAATTTTCCTTCTAATCCTGTGGTTGTAATCTGCTTATATTTATCATATCATATTTCTTAGCCATTTAGATGTAGGCTCCATCTTGAATATCATATTCATTTCTGCAAAATACTGACAACAATCCAAAGTTTGTCAAGACACACATCTCTAGCAGCTGAGCCCATATAATGAAATGCTCTCGGCTGCATTGTATTCATGGAAAGTTATGCGTTCCTTTCTAAAATTACTATACAGGCTCTGGAACAAATATGACAAGAAAGCAAATCACCAGATCAAGCTCTGTGCCCGGCTGGGTCACTTTAGGACATGCTGTAGGTAATCGACAACAGATACGTAACATGATGCATTTACACAGTGGATGGACCATGTATAATATCTATTCGTACTCCGTAGAATGGTGCTCTAAGTTGAACATTTCACACTCTACTTATATTTGTTTATAACATATAAAGTTGATCAATAGGTGGATTTAAAGGCTATGGACACCTTTAAGTAGTAGCGTAGTGTGGAGGGAAGAGTGGCACTTCAGGGGGGCATTATAACTACTGGTTACACTACAGGGGACATTATAGCTACTGGGGGCACTACAGGTGGGTGTTATAATTAGTGGTGGCACAGGGGCATTATAAATACTGGGGGCACTACAGGGGGCATAAAAAATACTGGGGTCACTACATAAGGCATTATGAATACTGGAGGCACTAGAGGAGGGCATTATAACTACTGGGGCTAAAATGAAAATTACTACTGAGTGGGACTTGAGGATGATTACTCAGTGGGGACAAAATGAGGCATTAATAATATATAGGTGTGTTCAGTGTCTCAAATTATGAGAAGTTACAGTCAAGAGAAGTCATCATAGTGATCTGTGCAGGATTGAGAAAAAAAGGAAAGAGAATGACTCCAGTCAAAGGAAACTTCACCTGTAAGTCACTTCTCAAAGCCATAATTTTTTATGTTTCTATTCACATAGCCATATGAGGGCTTGTTTTTTTGCAGGACAAGTTGTACCATTGGCACCTACCTAATTGCACAATTTAATATCACATACAATGTAGTGGGAAGTCCGAAATTGGGTGAAATTGGGGAAAAAAAACAATTCTGCCATAGTTACATGGGTTTAGTTTTTATGGCATTCCTTATACGGTAAAACTGTCCTGTTACCTTCATTCTCCGGGTCAGTACGGCTACAGTGATACCCCATTTATTTCATCATTCTCGTGTTGTAATACATAAAAAAAACTTTGGATCCTGATATTCTGACCCCCCATAACTTTTATGTAATTACGTCTATGGAGCTAAGTGAGGGTTACATTTTTGCGGGACAATCTGTAGTTTTTAGTGATACCAGTGTGTATGACTTTTTTATCACTTCATTTTTTGTGGGGAGGTGAAGTGAAATAATGGTAAATCAGCCATTTTATTTTTTCTATTATGGCGTTCAACAAATGGAATTATTATGTTTATATTTTAATAGTATGGGAATTTTGGGAACACTGTGGTGCAAATTATCTTTTTTATTGTTTATTTTTACTTTTTATGGGAAAAGGGGGATGATTTGAATTATTATTTAATTTTTTATTTTTTTATATTTTGAAATTTTTTTTTTTTTTTTTACCTTTTTTCACTCTTATATTAAGTCCCTTTAGGGGACTTAAACATGAGCTTGTTAGATTGCTCTTGTCCCGTAGCCTGCAGTAAATTACTAGGCATTACTAGGCCACTAGGCAGGCCTCCATAGGAACTACTGCTCTGAGAGCTTTAGATCCTTCAGAGGGACTGAGGCTATCGCAAGAAATGAACGGCTCTCCTGAGGCTCTCCGCCTTATATATAATGCCACTTCGGAGCAGGTGCCATCTTTAATGACCCAATGAGCACTGTACATGTATTGTACAAAATTGTAATGAAGACCAATTGGAAAAATTATTGTAGCCCAAGATATGTATAATGCAATAATAAAAAAATGCCCCCAAAGGCATTCATAGCCCTCAATTATAGGGTGCAACATAAGGATCAGTTTTCCTTCAGTATTGCATGGATAGGTAGCCAATTTGACATTTGCTATTCAATACAGACAGAAACTTACTGGGAACATAAAATGGTGTGAAAGGTCCATCGTTATCATCATCCTCTTCTTCATCTTCATCATTTTCATTATTCTCATTGTCTTCATTTTCATTCTCAGTTTCATTGCCAGCTTCAGCAACATCTTCATCTTTTCGTGTGCCGTTTGCATTTCTTTCTGTAGATATTCCAGGACCTGTTCCATTCTCAACAGCATGTTTAATAGGAATTTTAATCGAAACCTCCGATTCTCCATTTGCGTAGGCTCGGCTGTTTATTAATCTCTGTCTCTGTAATGAAAAATGCAGACATTCGATATGGAATTAAAGGTATCTTTAGCATCCTTAGGATAAGCTATTAATATTAGATTGGTGGGGTCCGACTCTTGCCATCTCCGCTGATCAACAGTTTGAAGTGGCCAAGTGCTGTGCTACCTTCAAACTGCTGATTGGCAAGGACGCCGATCACTGCACCCCTACCTAACTGATATGCAACAAAAATACTAAATCTATTGTACACATGTTGACATGAAGACTAGAGATCTGACCTAGTTTATATTTTGGATTTTCATGCATTTTTTTTTTTTTACCGAATTGCAGTTTTGCCAGCAGCCAAATTTCCTCCACAAAAAAGGCTAAAATATAGATCCTTATTTCACCATTTTTACCTCATGAAGTTGATATGGATCTGTAATATGAAATTCACCCATCAGTTTCTAGCAAAGCTAATTGTCATAGATAAGATTATTTTTATCATTAAGGGTAACACAGTGGCTGGCTTTTATGGAGGCACTGTAACTGGCACTGTGGCCAGGTGCCAGGGTGCACACACACATACAGGGTCCATTTATGTTACTGTATTTGCCTTATGTATTCTCTCTGTATATATGGCTTGTAAAAAAAAACAAAAAAACGCATATCTTGGAAAAAAGAATAAAGTGGGTCAATTATGAAATCAGATGTGTCCGTTTTGTGGCGTAAAAAAATCGAAAGTCATGGCAGTTGAAACATTTCCATGGCAACTGCAACATTTTCGCAGCATTTTGTAACCCTTGCCACTTTTCACAGTGGTCTAGGTTTAAGAGCTAAAGGTGAGATTAGACCTGGATTACGGCTCATTTACTATGTGCGACTTTTGCAAAAGTCGCCAACCTACGCCAGGCAACCCCCTGGTCTACTTTTACACCTAAGGTGTAAACCACATTGCACTCACGCCAGATATATTATTAAGGTTCACCAGTTCATAAATTTGGTGCAGGCGCACAAACTAAAGCCAGACCTAAAACTGACATAAAAGCAACCATAAATGATAAATTACCCCTAAAATATTTTCTATGCAAATGTTTTTTCTCCTTAAATACAGCCATATACATGAGTCATACAATATTTGTCTATGTGCACAGGGTATGTCCACCCCTTCTCCAGGCCCTGGTGGAACATTATGCACACCTGTACACAGTTTTATAATATTACCTACCTGCTATTATCTTTTAGTATCTGCTGGTAGCTTTAGCACAGTAAGGGCTCATGCACACTAACAAATTTTCTTTCTGTGTCCGTTCTGTTTTTGTTGTGGACCGTATGCGGAACCGTTCATTTCAATGGGTCCGCAAAAAAAAAACGGAAGTTACTCCGTGTGCATTCTGTTTCCGTATGTCCGCTTGTCCGTTCTGCAAAAAAATAGAACATGTCCTATTATTGTCGCATTACGGACAACAATAGTACTGTTCTATAAGGTTCCAGCTGTTCTGTTCCACAAAATCCAGAATGCACACGGACATCATGCGTATTTTTTGCGGATCCGTGTTAATCTGCAAAATACATATGGTCGTGTGCATGAGCCCTAAGGCCAAGTTCACACTTCAGTTATTTAATCAGTTATTTCCATCAGTTATTGTCAGCCAAAACCAGTAGGGAAGTCTACTCAGAGATCAGGTGTAATTGAAGATTTGCACCTATTCTATGTTTTTGACCCAGTCCGGTTTTGGACTCCCAATAACTGACGGAAATAACTGAGGTGTGAACTTGGCCTAACTTGCGTTTGCCTCTCACTACATAATAAATATTTGGTACTCCAAACACCTATCTGTTCACATAACAAGAATGTCCCACACTATTTGTTCAGGGTCAAGTGCTATCATCAATGGTGATGCAGTGACCAGCTGCTAGCAAGTCCCAGTGTTCACTATACTGACCTCATTTATCAACATGCGACTAGCCATGGAGAGACGAGTTTTTGGTGGAAAGTGGCTAGTAATCATGATCCTCAATCCGGCCTCGGAGAATGAAAGCTGGTGTGGATATGCAGAAAGTATCTCATCCACCATTATCACTGAGGTTTTACGGTGAAAATTTCCTATAAATTAAAAGAAAAAAAATGTGATGATTCTTGGGAATATTAAGATGTGGTTCAAAATAACACTTAGGAAGAACCTAAAAGCATTAATGTATAATATGTGCTGTGAACAGATTATAATCCCTGTATTGTGATATCAGTATACACATTATCTTTTAGCCCTATTACCATGTCTATTAATTTAGTACAATGACATCACTGCATCATTTATCTCTATAATGGGAAATCATTATGTTATTCTTTATCTCTGTACTGTGAGATGACTGCATTAATTATCCCTTTACTATGACAACACTGTGCCTGTTGCCTTTGCACTATAGTATCACTGTGTGCATTATCCATGTATCATGGTGATTTTTTATTATTCCTGTGCAGTGACAACATACTTACCATTTAGTTGTGACCTCACTATATTTACCACCCATTTTCTCTAATATTAAACTTACTGTGTGACATCACTGTGCATATTATTTTCATTCTTTGACATCACTGTGGCATATAAGCCTGTGCCTATTATACCAATAGTGTCACATCACCATATTTATTACCTCTGTACTGTGACATCACTGTGTTTATTATCCCTGTACTGTGACATCACATTCTTTATTATCACCGTATTGTGACATCACTGTTTATTATCCTTGTATTGTCACATGGTATTTATTATCTCTGTACTGTGACATCACTGTCATACCTGTACTGTCATATCACAGTGGATTGTGATATCACTATTTATTATGCCCATGGTGAAATGTCATTGTGTACATTATCCAAGTTCTGCGACATAACTGGAAGAATTATCCATGTGCAGTGACATCACTCTGTCAGTTTTCAGTGCCCCCTTAACAGTGGCCTCCACAGAGCCCATCCACTTCTATTGGCTAATAAGGGTCGTGTGTTCGTGTGTATGGCGGTTACGATATGAGTGAAGGACCTGTGAGCTTCTATTGGCTAATAAGGCTCATGTGACCCTGTGTATGGCAGTTAGGATATGAGTGAAGAACCCGCAAGCTCCTATTGGCTAATATATTTTTTGGGAATATCTCAGTACGTCCTAGAACGCTGAGACCTTCACGAAAACCTTCCCAGACACCAGATGTATCTATATGCCAAATATGGTGTCCAATGGTTCAGGCATCTCAATGCCTATAGAGTACAGACGGACGGACAGACAATGATTATTATAATATAGATTAGGATCTGTCGGTATATTACCTGTACCTTTTTTGAGTAGCACCACAGTTGCATCACAGTTGATGTTGTCATCTATTTCTGCATTACTTGCCAGTCCATTTGCCAGGTTTCCTGCTCCTTTTTTACTCTTTTCAAAGCACCGGTGTATAGATGAGTTGAATCTAAATAAAAGAATACAGTCTGGATTACTCATTGTAGAGCACACAGCCTTAATCTCTTAAAATGCAGCATAATTTATCTGGAGCTCTGAGTCTTTTGAAGTTCAGCTGTGGACCGAATATTGTGCCTGATGACATGCATCCTTTGGCATCCTATGCCCTGTCTCTACCAATGATAGATATTTCTAGCATTGATTTTTGTAGCCCTGTCAAGTTTTGCAGTTTAGGGGACAACTGCATTGCTATAAACAATAGTTTGTCCTTACAGATATAATCTGTAAACTAAGAAAGGTAATTTACTAGCTATTAGAGATATACTAACCATTTGTGCTGGTTTTATGTGCATGGCAGCAATGTGAGGGACATGCAGTGTTCCCTGTAGGTTGTGTGGCACTGTGGATCAGAAGCTACCCTGCTCAGACACTGAGTCCCTTACCTCCCTCCTAATAATCAGGCAGAGCGCTTCTGAAGTGCTCTGTCTTATCCAAGAGAAAACTGTGCTGCTGTATAGTTTCAGCTTTCCCATCTTCTCTATCCCCTCCCTGCACTTAACCATTTGACCAGGGTATGGGAGAGAATAGAAAGCTGAAAGAACACTTTTCAGCCTCCAGCTACTGCCCAGGCAACAATGGAGCTTGAAAAGTTGAGTAACCACTGGACTTTAGGTTATGAAAAAATTAAACCCATCACTGATCTCCTCCAGGGATCCTAAAATGAACCCTATTTACTACCTTAGACTTCCAAAGATCATAAGTTAACAGATATCCTGACATGAACCCCTTGACTGCTTTAGAGCACAATGCATATTGGCATTAACCCCACCAGTGATGCAGATGCCAACCCCTTCATTGCCCTAGACCACCAGGGATACATATATTAATCCCTTCCCTACCACAGACCACTAGGGATACATATATTAATCCCTTCCCTACCACAGACCACTAGGGATACATATATTAATCCCTTCACTACCACAGACCACCAGGGATGCAGACATTAACAGCTTTACTGCCATAGACCTGGATGCTGTATGGAACAGTTTTCCTGGACGCTATGTTACCCTGTGACTTTGGCTGCTGTATGACTAATTATTAGACAGGGAAATAATTTTCACATTGATTGCACAGTTAACATAAACTGTTTCCTGTAATTAGTTGCTATAAAACACTGTGACACAGTTTTAACAAATGAGAACCTAAAAATATTTGTATCCCTTATTATATTTTACCAAAATACAGACAGTGATGGAATAAATCAGGCCATCAGAGTGTCAGTAACTTAACATTTGTTTAAATTGTCTGTAAAAGCTTTATTTTTTATAAGTCTTTTTCAAAGTCTGATTCCCACAATGAACAAATGTAATGTTGTACAATAGTCTAAAAAAAAAAAAAAAAAAAAGAGAACAGAGTTGCAAATGTTTTAATATGACAGCCCCCCAAAGTGTCTTACCTATTCAGTCCCCCTCCAATCCACAGCAGATGTTCCAGTGATACCCTACTGGTCTTTGTTTATAGGCTGCCAACAAAGACACGGGGAACTTACTATTGGGTGATGTCAGTAAACCTGGCATGATTAGTTTTAGTGGTCACAGGCTGGTATAGCACATCATTGCTGCAGCCTATTAACAAAGACTGGCGATGGACTGCTAGGACATCTGTGCTGTATCGATGGGGGACAAGAGAGGTTAGTACTGTTCATTTTATTACATTATAGATTATACAATTACAATTGGACCACCTTTTTAAATCACTTACTTCATTATAAGAATGTAAATAGCATACATCGTGACCAGAATGACGGACTCCCACCTTGAAAGAGAAATAACAACAGATTTTAAAGTGCTGTGGGTAAAGTCAGAATAAAAGCTCACATATACTGTAACAAAACATTCTTACAAACCTGATCCAGTCCAACCTCCCACAGAACATTGCTATTATTACTGGTTATATGGCTATTATATTTTCTTTTCCCAATGTGAGAGATTCTTGTTTAATCAATCACGACTACAATATTACATTTTACCCCGGAAGCTTGATGGGTTATCAAGAGTCAGATGTCGTGTTTTACTTACCAGGCAACTTTTTCATCATATATAAACTGTAAAGAAAATATCAGAAAAAAAATGATGAAATCAGTGCAAAAAAGGACAAAAGTCATTACAATCATAATTTACATATTAAGATATCACTCCTGTCCATATTTGTAGGTACAATTCTTTATGCACCCATATTATATAAATTGTAAAGAGGCCGTCCCACTAAAAATATTCTACATTTTAAAAAGCACCTGGGTCTGAATACTTTTGTAATAGCATGTAATTAAAATGTATTATACCTACTGAGTTATTCAATTAAATATATCTGAATAGCGTCACCTGTAATTTTTATGTCCACCTCAGTGAGGTGGACGCACATGCTCAGTTCCATCCTTCAACTGCCACCAGCTGCGGCAGACAGGACATTCCCCTGAGAAAAGACATGCCCCCTGAGCTGCTACTTACAGGGCTGGATCTAGCTTTGTTAGAAATCTATTGTCATGTTCTATATGATGTTTATTTTTTGCATTAATTATGGGATAACCCTTCAAAAATGAAATCAGTGCTATTTACATGCTGTTAAAAAAAACACACACACACACTCTACTGATGACAATGTGCATGTCCACCTAATGAGTGCTGGTGACACACATGCTAAGTCACTGTCCCCACGAAGTTATCTGCATAGTGATCCTACACTCACTGCAGAACAGCTAATAGAAATAGTTTTCTTCCATACTTGTTAGAGAAGAACCCCATGGGTGGACTGGCAACAGACTGTACAGGAAAATTTTCTGGTAGGCAGATGCTGAGCCCTCCTCACAGCCACAGGAATGGTACATAATGATCTGATACTCTCAGTATTATAGGGATTGTCACACTTAGGACCTTTCACCACTCCTGACATGCCTGTTTTATTTGCTTCATGCATTCCCTATGTAATAACAATTCTGGAACATCTATTCTTATGGCTCTATGTTGTGCCACACCTTTATTATTTCTACTAGAAGTTATGAATGAATTTCTAGCAGTCTGCAGTAAGGGTACAGAGGGGTGGTAACCAGTTTTGGGTGTCTCTGCACAGTATCACTCTATCCAATCAGTGTTGTAATTGTCAGACTGTGCAGGTACACACCCCCAACTGGTCACCTCCCCTCTGTACCCTTACTGCAGACTGCTAGCAATTCCTTCATAACTTCTAGTGCAAATAATAAAGCAATGACACAACATAGAGCCATAAGAATAGATGTTCCAGAATTGTTATTACATGGGGAACACATGAAGCTATTAAAACAGGCATGTCAGGAATTTATCATGTTGAGAGTTAATACAAGGCACATACTAATGTATTGTGACTGTCCATATTGTCTCCTTTGCTGGCTTGAATTTTCACATTATACATTGCCTGATACAAGGGTTATGGCCACTGCTGCAAACCAGCAGCAGCGACCACGCTTGCACTCCCATGGTGCCAGCCACTAGAGAGGCCAGTGCCTTCTTCTACAGTGTGATAGCACGGCCACCTCTGCTGGATTGCAGGATGGTCATAACCCCTGGAAGCAAGCAGAGGAGGCAATATGTAATAATTGTTCTGCACTGTGGTATTTGGAGCTGTTGGGTATTTGGTATTGTTGGCCCTGCCTTTTCTCAATTTGGACCCACCTACAACATGGGGACACTTTAAGTTTCCAGTCCAACCCTGGAAGAACCAGAGCCTCTGCCATACATCACAGTACACCTGAGTGTAACTATAGGTGTAGTATCTATACCAGCTGCTATGGGGCCAAGATGTTGAAAGAGTCAATTCAGGTGTTAGAACTTTGTATCTATTTTTAGGAAACAGCACGTTTGTGGCTTTCTGCTATGACTACTATGTGGGCTCTCTGACATATGGAAGTATCATCCATACCTTAATTATTGCTACTTATGCAGCTTCAGGTTCCTGTCATTTGGTGGTGGGGGTCCATCTCATTTTGCTTGGGGGATCTATGAAGTCTAGCTATATCCCTGACAGTACAGCTGAAAAGATTTCTTCTGCAGGGGAGTAAGAATGGACTATATTGTCAGTTGCCAGAGGGGGAAGGAGGCTGATTCTGTCCTGAGCTCACTCCCAACAGCAAAGATCAGTATGCAGCACCAAGGTGGACACAAAAAAGAAAAAATGTTATGAAAAGGGTATTTTTCATGCAACAGACTTTGTAAGTTGCTATAAAGTAAGTATTAACAGACTTTTAAAAGGTTTTTTTTTTACTTTTTTGTACTGATGATCCTCATAACAGGTCATCAATATCTGATCGGCGGGGGTATGACACCTGGAACCCCCACCAATCCCCTGTTTGGGGAGACTATGGCGCTCTGGTGAGCACTGCTGTCTCTTCATAGCTTACCAAGCCCAGCGCCATACATAGCATAGCAGCTATGCTTGGTATTACAGCTCAGCCCCATATACTGGAATGTGACTGATGAGCGTAATGCCACTGGCCTAGGGTAAGCTGTGAGAACATCGGGTGTCGGACTCGCACTAACTACTGATGACCTATAGTATATAAAAAAGTATTAAATGGTCAGAAAGACTGACATGAAAATGGCATAGCTCATTTAAAAGTAAAAGTACATTATTTTAATGATAATATTCATACCCCCTGGTACAACTAAGTGGCATCTAAAAAAAATTCCTCTTAACCTATAGAAGTCAAAGGAGAAGCAGAGACCCAGCTAGGCTAGGAACAGCTGAGATAGACTTCCGGTTTATATATGTATATGTGAATTAAACATAATGCTACATTCAAGGACATATATACCATAGAGGAACACCATGTGGCTGCACTGATTAGATCCATCTCCTTGTTACAATGCAGCAGGAATCTGCATAGGATTCTCCTCCAGAAACAACATTGTGGCCCACGGTAAGGGGGTAAAGGAGGAAATACACACCAGGCTCTTCTGTCCTGGGTGTCAAAAACCCAATGCCATATTTAGTAGGTCATTCTCATAGCCTGTTCAGGCTCCATAGACTTGTGTTCATAAAACATAAGCCCAAGATGTAAAGTATATACAGTGATCCCTCAGGATACAATGGCCTCATGATACAATATTTTCAACATACAATGTTCTTTTCTGACCCATCATATGTTGAAACCAGACTCAACATACTGT
This sequence comes from Rhinella marina, assembly GCA_900303285.1. Taxonomy (NCBI): domain Eukaryota; kingdom Metazoa; phylum Chordata; class Amphibia; order Anura; family Bufonidae; genus Rhinella; species Rhinella marina. Next base: position 363,551 of record ONZH01025655.1, on the reverse strand, counting down.
CACAGACCAATCTAGGCCACTTCTCTGGTAAAATAGCTGTATTAGTTACTAGTTAGCAGCTAGTCCTGGATGTTATATGTAAGGACTTGTTTTATCTTTTGTCTTAGTTATCTGGTTATTTTTCTTCAATCTTCATTTTCTCTGATCTTTGATGACATTTGGGGGCTTTGGAACAGATTACTCAAGTTACAATGGTTTCAACATACAATGGTCTTCCTAGAGCCAATTAATATTGTAACTTGAGGAACCACTGTACAGTAAATAGAACATGTGACATGTGAAATATGCATGGGAAAAATACAGTGATGAGATTTCCTGCAATGACTTATAATGACTCACTGGACTTTCCAAATAAACTTCAATATACTAATGAGGACAGATGGCATCTAACATCTCAGGGGAGGGTTTTAATGGTAAAGAAGCAATGGGAGTGACAGATGCAAACGAATCAGAAGACTCATTTTGCTGTGAATAAGAAAATAATAATAAAATACCAGCATTTATTTAGGAAAAGGTTTTCCTTTTCTTTTTATTCCCTCCATTTGCTTTAGATTTCAAAGTTAGATTACACGTTCACTATCCCCTCAATGAATCACCTGTGTAAGAATGTTCATGATACAAATGTTCTGCTAAATAAATAAATATCCCCTCTGACCACTAGATGGCGCCTCATTACTATGTCTATATCCACTGTTCCCCCCAGGATTTCCTCATTCACTGTGGGTTATCAAAACATGATCACAATGCAAACAACTGTACTTTTTGTAGAATGTATAATACAAAAAATACAAAGTAATGTATTGTCATAAATTAGTCACTCTAAAAAAGGCCTTCTCAGATGAGAGATGCCCCCTACCTAGTTTTCAAATATGTTAATTCCTATCATAGCTGTTGGAAAATTTGACCCACTTTGAACAGGTGACCCACTCACGTGGGATAGCTTTCTTGAACTCCATCCATCGGCTGGAGATGATCCATTGATCCATCGGCTGCTAAACAGCTATTAGCAATGGACAGCCATGGTTTATGGCCAAAATGCAGCACTTTAGGGAAGCACAACTGTCATAGCTACAAGTGTTCTTCATTTAAGGGGAGATTTACAGGAAACTGCAGTCAGATGAAATGCGATAGAAATTACAGCTGAATGTAAGCTATGAACACAACTGAACACCCTGAAGGGGCAATAAAGCAGGTTTAGTCTCACAAATCATTCCTTTGGCTTTCGCGATCATCAATAAGTCTCCCTTGTGTGAAATGTAGCATCTGTTCACAATTTACTGTATAAAATGTATGGACACATGTTCAGTGTTATTATGGCAATATATATTTATTGCAATATATATTTGTTAGATTCATTAAAATACATATTCTAGGGTGAGATGTTAGAATATACATAATGCAAATGTGTCGGTGATGTATGCTGGAACATGCTGCACTCTACATGTATGCTCTCCTGGGGGATCTACAAAAGGATTGGAAAATCTAACCATACGCATTTAACAATAATCCGGTCAACAGTTATCTCTCCCAGCTCCCCCATACACATATATGTTTGTTTGAGCATGTATGCATTGTCAATGGGGAGAGAGGAGAAAGTTGCACCACTGACAGCAACTTATCTCCTGCGAGAACAAAAGGATCAGGCAAAAATATTCACTTTTTCTGATGCCTCTCTCCCACACATCATCTGTCTGTCCCCATACACTTCAGGATGTCAGCCGAATCATCCGTTCCCTATGCGTTCAGCAGACAATACATAAATACATAAACGTTTCTGTTCTTCAGATGTATGGCAAATGTTACCATCAGGCTACAGCTCTATGGCGACATCTGCAACATTACTGCAATATGTTGCTGACCTCACGTTCATACGTTTTTATACCCTAATGGTGTAGTACACCCTGCTATATAAGTGCTTTAGGGCTTTATAATTTAATCATTTTTAATCATTTTACCTGCTAATAACTCCCACAAATGTGTGCTACTTTCCTATTCTGCAACGTCTTCTCAGAGTATTACCATGGGCAGGTCGTCTTCTCTGTACGATAAACAAGAGGCGGGGAGAGCACTGGGAGGAGGAGCACAGCCCCGAGTGCATGGGCTTGGGCAGGGCTGCTTTAGATGCTGCTATCTCCTGAATGGTAGCAGCTAGAAACATGCAACTGGATGTCAGCTAAAGTCCAAGCAACAGAGGAGAAATCATTGTTAGAAATTGAGTCAGGAATAATCGCGGGTACAATCCGCTTTTATTTTCACTTTCAGCTTCATTCAGTGATCATCAGAGATATCTTCCCCTGTACTGAACATATTTCTGTCATTCTGGTATTGTCTGAAAGCTTTCAAACAATACAAAGCCCATATCTCTAGCTGGTACCAAACCAGAGATATGAACACATAAAGCAGCCCCCCCTCTCTGTCAGTGTGGAGGAGAATGAGGGAGCAACTGCAGAGCTGACAGGTGACTATTAAGAGGCTAAAACAAAGGGTTACTGATTTCATGTAATCGCAGGGCTTGTTTTTTGTTAGCTGTATGTGAGAGGATACACACTGCTTTTGGGCAGTGGGGGGGTTATCTGCATTCTGATTGGTCGTGTCTGTCACTGGTTAGCTATATGTGAGAGGATACACACTGCTCTGGAGTAGTGTGGGAGGTTATCTGCATTCTGATTCGTCCTGCTAGTTGATGTGAGGAGAGCAAGTGGTTATGGAAAGTGAGGGAAATACAGGATGGCCTGAAGGACAGGGCAAAGATCACCACAGGAAGTGCAGCAGAGGCCCTCTTAGGAAGATGCTGAAATACAGGCACAGAGAAATAGGGTTGCTAAGGGCTGAATACAGACATCAGAAAGGTAAAATTAACTGAAAAATAAAGCTTCAAGAATATCTTCCATTAAGCATCACATATGTTAGGAATTTCATTTTTGGTAGTGAAACAGTGAAATGGCAGTTACACTTTCAGTTTATGCATATGAAAAGTTGAAAGGGACATGGCACTGACTGGTCTTTACAAGGTTGCATGGAACTTTCTTTTCCAGTTGTTCACTCAGGAAATGTACTATTGCCTTGATTTTACCACAAACGTGTTATTTTATTTACGTTTCTTTTCAGTTAAGGGATCAAGAGCATGGTCGTAGCCGTTTTTGCGGTTCGTAAATTGCGGATCTGCAAAACACAGATACTGGCCGTGTGCTTCAGCATTTTGCAGAACGGTACATCCTGTCCTCTGTTAAAACTGTCTATTCTTGTCCGCAAAACAGACAAGAATAGGACATAATCTATTTTTTTGGCGGGGCCGAGGAACAGACGTACAGATGCAGAGAGTACACGATGTGCTGTCTGCATCTTTTGCGGCCCCCCTGAAATGAATGAGTCCATAACCGGATGTGGACCAAAACCACAATCATCTGCATGAGCCCTCATACAGTACTAGGGTGTATAAAAGGGCCATGAATGACATCACCCTCCCCCCTTCCCCATTTATATCTTGGATAGCCGGCGTCCACCAAAAACCAAGACTGTAAACAGATGGCTCTAATACAAGCTCCCAATCTGCTGGAATAAAGCCTTATAAATATGTAAAAGCTCTAACAAAACAGTAGGGATGGAACGGTCAAGCCTGAATTCACATGGCTGTTCCGGCAGTAATAGTTTTTTTCGATTTACTCTTGCAAATGTTAAAAGGATATGTCTGGTTTATAGTGGCAATTTAGGAGATGGGAACATGTGCCCAAACACATAAAAAGTTTATATTTAAATAAACGTGGAACACATTTGTTTTATTGTGATACTGGGATTTTTTTTTATCTCGACAAGGAACTTTAACAAGTTTTGGTCAACAGCTGACCATACACTTTAGACCACTATCTTCCCCATAAATATGGGAACTCAGATTGCCAAGCTTGTGCCTATTTTCATTTACATGTACACTTAAAAGATGGTTATCTGTCTGTATGCAGTGACCACCACAGATACTGCATACTGTGTATGCATAAAGCTCAATAATAACACAGTATGCAATAAGCTCATAATCTCCCTCTAGTGGTGACTGCAGGTAACAATAATGTAAGGTTTTAATCAGTGTCTATGCAGGGATCAGAATAAATGCTGTAAATGTAAGTTAAGAAATTAATTTGCACAATATTTTGTACCTTCATATAACAGTTCTAAAAGGTGAAGAGTAACTTTAAGACTCGCTTGTTCTTCTCATTGTGTTAGTAAGACTAAACTTCAGAATAGACCATTTGCCATAATAACTAAGCAGATAAGTGCAAAGCAATAGCAATATTTATTGCCATATTAAACTGTAGTAGAAGGCTATGGACATAGAAACACAGAATACAGTCATTTTTCATACAGGGTGATTCAAAAAGAATAGTATAAAATTATAGCCTTGCTATTCAAAAACTGAGAAAACATAACATGACAAGACAAACTATATATCCAAGTTTTATCTGTATACTACAAATGTTCTATGCAAGCTCCACTGGTGACATGGCAGATATCTAGGTGGTGGTCCAGTTCTGTCCAGATGCTCAGATATGGACGCCACTTTTTTCAGTGATGTGTCATCTCAGATCATTCAAATCATGTGGCTGGGGTGAGAGATACACTGAGTTCTTGATGTAGCCCCACAGAAAGAAGTCACAGGGTGTTAGTGTCAAGGTTGGGGTACACAGAAAAGGGAGATGTGATCCCTGAGCTCTCCCCAACCCCTGTCCCTGCCTTATTGCCTCCGTGTCCTAGGCGACACGGCAACAACCACGAGGACTGCAATTACTCTTGACTAAGGTGCAGGGAAAAGGGAAGACAAACAGAGACGAACAAAACACAGAAGAATCGTCAGCTAGCCGTGTCAGAAAACCAGAGATAACGTCAGTACAAAATCAGAAGACGGAAGAGTAGTCAGGTACGAGCCAAGGGTCAAATAAGCAGTAGAATACACACGATACAACGCACAAGCAGGAATAGCAAGGATTTGCAAAAACCGGCAAGGAGCAGAGAGGAAGGTAGGTATTTATGCAGGAAGATATCCCACCCCCAGGTTCTGAATGGACCAGATTCAGAGAAGCCACACAGCCCAGCACCTGAGTATTAACCCTAAGTAGACAAACCAAACATGAAGATGGGCGTTGGCTCAAAAACAACCCACAGTGTGAACATGGTTAAAGGCAAGGCGTAGGCACTAAACAGACACACAAAAACTCAGAATACCAAGCAAAACATAGAAACCTATGTTCTCGGGTGACCAGACCTGACAGTTAGATCTGGTTGGGGAAGCCGTGGAACAATTGGTGAATCGTTCATTCCAGCGGTCCGGTAGGGTTGCATTCAGGTATTGGCAAACATTCAAGTGGAAATAAGGAGAAGCACAATCCTGCTGATAGAAAATGTCAGATCTTCCTCTATCGGTAGCATAAGCCCCTCCCTCAACTTTCCAAGTAGGAGAGGTCAGTGACAGTATCCTCTACAAAAATGAAACAACTGTAGAGATTTCTCCTGCCCATTGCTCGATAATAGCCCATGGGTTTTCTGAGCCCAGATTGTAAAGTTTTTGTGATTGACCTTCCCACTGAAGTTAAAGGTAGCCTCATGGCTGAACACCAGCCTGTCAGAGAATTCATCCTCTTCCAATCAGCCCCACAAGTCATTGCAGAAGTTACAACCTTTCGGTTTGTGGTCTGGTCTTAGCTCCTGTAGACAATGTAATCTTATGGCTGATAATGCAGATGTTTTTGTAAAAAAAGGTCATACCATGTTTGTAGCACTTGTAGTTCCATACTAGACAGCCTGGTCGAATTCTAGGACTATGCTCGTACAGTGGTCAAATCCTGTTTGTTGTCTCTTCTGAAGTCTTTGGGTGGCCAGGACTTTTCCCATTACATAAACATCCAGTGGTTTTGTATTTCTTTACCCAACACGAAATGCAGTCTCACATTTACAAATTTTTCAGAAAATTTCCCTATACTGTCACAACAGACCCAGTTCTTGCAAATTCCAATATGCAAAAAGCTTTTTCTTGCAGCGATGTTGCCATCTTAAATCTGCCACTTTGTGTACAGGATTAAACTAAGCTAAGGGGCAGATTCATGAAAACTGACTTTGTTGCCCATCGCAACCGATCACAGCACAACTTTCATTTTTCAAGAGCACAACTGGTTTACTTTAATTACAGGCCTTTACTTTTGAACATCCTTATTGAATCATCCTGTATGTTAGTACTGTAGTTAGCTTGAGTAAAAAAATGCATACCCTCTCCCCAATATTAATTTAAGAACCTTCTCCTAGGTTCAGATTTTTCTTGTGTGGACATGTCTCTCATTGTATACAGGCTAGATAGGTCTGTCCGTTGTGCAGTCTTCTGCCTGCAAACTGCTTTGTGTGTGCTTTTCTCCTTATCTACAGCCTATGTGAGCTTACCTCCTTGGATCTCCTGCCCCTCTCCACACACATCTGCTATGTACAACCTCCTATCCCTCCCTGCTGCTATCTGTGAAGTGGGAGCACAGAGTTATGAGCGAAATGCTAGGAAATGTTTAAATAGGTTGACTGAGATTTTGATATTGATGGCATATTCTCAGGATAGGTCATCAATATCTGATCGGCAGGGGGTCTGACTCCCGGGATCCCCTCCAATCAACTGTTTGGCCAGTGACTCCACAATCATTGGTCACATGGCCTAGGTGCAGCTCAGTACCATTAAAGTGAATGGGCCTGAGCTGCAATACTAATCACAGCCGCAATACAATGTACGGCACTGTGCTTGGTAAGCTGCAAAGAGACTGCAGTGCTCACAGGAGCGCCACAGCCTCTTCAGACAGCTGATCAAAAGGGGCCCCAGTAGTCTGACCAATCAGATATTGATGACCTATCCCAAGGATGGACCATCAATATCAAAATGCTGGACAATCCCTTTAATGAAGACTATTAGGAAGTTTCCTTGCTTTTGCATTTAGGATGCAAATGAATAATACGAAAATTAAGTGCAAAGGTGTCGATAGCTTTTAAAGTGTAACTGTCATTTTTTAAAAATTTTTGTAATGTATCGGGGCAGTGACACTGACCATTTTTGTAATATACTTTAATTACTGAAATCGTACATTTCTATTAGAAAAATAGCCATAAAGTGGACCATTTTGAGCCTTAGCAACGCTCTTCTGTTTACATAACACAGTCAGTGTTGAGCAAGTCTCCACAGTTATGTAAACAGAAGACAAAGGAGCATTGCTAAGGCTCAAAATGGGCCACTTTAGAGCTATTTTTCTAATAGAAATGTACAATTTCAGTAATTAGTGTATATTACAAAAATGGCCAGTATCACTGCCCCTATACATTACACAAATAAAAAAATAATGATAGTTACACTTTAATTGCATAGAATATTCTTGAAAAATATTTTTCATGTATATTGCTTTGCACTTTACATACAGTATTGGTTTGCTTATTCTGTTGAATGATAATACACATTGATGCATTCATATTTCTGCAGTTAGGCTTCATGAGGGATTTATGATTAATGAAGTTTTGCACTCGCTTCATTAAATTATTATTTTGTGATGGAAAATGGTTTAGAGGAGGTCTATGTAGGACCTTAGCGAGTGCAGGCAGCAGTAGACAAACACTTGACTCATCTGGTGTTTGCTTTTGTCTCTTTGTGTATTAGTTAATCCAGGTCACTGTGTAGGAAAGATAATATAAAATGTGTTATATAAATTGCACACTTTCTCCGATTAAGAGGAAAGATGGCGCACAAGTGTGGAGGTGTCACATTGAGAGATGCCGAATAATCCATATAATCCATTATTACAAAGAGAAATTGGAAGCCAGCTAAAAGCCGCTGTCCTTCCCTCATCTGTAACAAAAGGATTTGACTCAATTATGTATCTGTATTGTTTACAATCAATTATCTCTACATCATTTCCCATATGTAATGCAAAGCCATTATGTATCATTCATACAGAATCTCCTCCAAATCCCGTTCATATAAACTTATTGGTCGCTTGCCAAATCATTTCAGCTGCAACTGCTCGATAAGAATATTTTGCAGTCAACAATTTCCTTATCTAGCAGACAGACTAAAAAAGAAAATATGCCGCTTTTCTATGCAGCTGTTGGACTGACTGTATAATGAGCCCGAGATGATGTTAATTATGGTAATGCAAACGGCACTTAAGATTCAATCAGCTAAGCAGGTTAAGGTGGCAATGTGTCAGAAAGTGTCCTGCCATGAAGAGGACACAGGACAGGCGAGAGTCAGTTTATCATTACATACGTTCCTGAGAGACCCTGCTATTTGGAGGCCATTGCATTGCTAATTATTTATACAAGCAGCTAGTTCTCAGGGAAGCATGATGCTCGACGGGCCCCAACATGAGCAGCATCAATGATTCCAATGCCTGAGGTTAACAATGGCTGGCACCATGCTATGCCCAGGACACAAGAATTGTGCAGCTCACGTTAACTTTTCTGTGATTCGAGTTCCATGGCTTTTTCGTTCTTCCACTAAATGTCAATGAAAATATCATGGCCTTTGACTTCTATAGAGTGCAAATATCACATACTGTACTATGTGAGACAAGGCAAAAGCACAGTCGTTACGGTCGCAGCGTTCTGAGGTTTGTTGGCTGCCTTTTAGAAGAACAGGGTTGTGCATTTTGTGGAACTTGGTGCATTCTTAAAGGTATACAAGACACATGGTAGACCTAGCAGTTGCCTACTAGCCTAAGGACTCATGCATGAGGTTGTTGTTTGGGATGGCAACCGATCCGTATTTTTGTGGATCAGACACAGACCCATTCGTTTCTATGGGTCTGTAAAAACCGTGTCATCCATGTGCTTTCCGCATCCTAGCGACCGTTCCGCAAATTATAGAACACATATTCTTATCCATTCTTGTCCATTCTCCACAGCTCTATTAGGAAATGCGGCATGCACATGGCCAGCATCATCTGTACTTTGCAGATCAACGGTTTGCAGACCGTAAAATGGATGCGATCGCGAGCATGAGGCCTTATAGTTTTACAATGCTGATTATACAATAGATCACAGAGCTCAGGACTCCAATTTCTAATTGTGTACATACATAATAATGAAAGTCCCACTGAATGAACTGATTGTCAGCTCTAGATGGGGGAAGTTATTAGCCAGTTGAGCTCACAATACTTTTGTGTTTTTAATAGTTTCCCTTAAAACTTTGAGCCCTTGGCAGATTCTGTACTGGGGTACTGGATTTGTTCAGAAAAATATGCTGTACTCCATAATATGTTAGTTGTGTATTGCTACATCTGTACTAAACTGATAAATGGAAGCGAAGTGAAGAAGAAAACAGCAGGATTCAGGCTTACTAAGTCAGTGGTAGCTCTGGCTCAAAACTACTGCTTCTTTGCATAACGGATTCAGCAATCAATTAACCATATTAATATTTAAGAAGATTTGCTTCAGGCTCAGAAATCAATGAGATGATTCAGATAGCTAAGAATATTTAACTTTCCATGGTTGTCATCATGTAGTGTGCACTGAGCACAACCTCAGTGCTCAAGTAAATTTCCTATCTGCTCAGTCCAGTTCTGGGACTATCCTCCAACTTCTGAGACCCCCACCAACTAGTACAATGAAGGACATTCAGTCCTTGCAGAATCTGAAACTGGCACAATCACTCATACGGACTAGCCAATCTTTCTATATAAACAATGAAGGGGGCACAACAATTACCGGAGCAGGACAGCTCCCTCATTGTGCTGACCAGTGGGGGTCTCAGAGATCAGTCAATGATATAGTCCCTGAAAACCCTGTTACATTACTTGCCTATATTCTGGTGTTTGGCCTTGTTTAGGCAAGAAATATGACCCACTAGTCAGGCAGAAGGTATAAAACATGCTCACATTAGTCCCCTGTGTTTTTTTAAAAAAAAGAAGTTCCATCATTTTCAAGATTGATGGTATATTTCTAGGATATGCCAATATGGAAATACCAGATGCAGTGTATGGAAGACAGCGACACTATGTATCAGAAAGCTATGAAGGTGCATTTCTTCTTGTGAATGGTGGAAGTACCAATGCCAAAGCAGAAGTGCCTAGGATTATGATATCAAAATTAAAGGGGTTGTTCAGCTTTCAAATACTTTGGGCAGCCTCAACCTCTATGCCAGACCTGTGGAGGGAGATATACCTTCCTGCATCCTATCGCTCTTTCCATGCTCCTTCAGTCAACCGCTGCTTTCACCATGTTCCAGTCTCAGCTTGTAATCTTCCAGCACAGATTGAGGTCACAAGTTTACAAGCTGGGACCAGAACATGGAGAATGGAGCGGTGGACCGAGGGAGTATACTTTGCTCCACAGGTCCGGCGGGATGGCTGACCAAAAGTGTTTGAAAGCTTGACAACCCCTTTAAAAAGTACACAACCCCTTTAATTATATCCAGCACCTGTATTACAGTCACAGAATGAGAATAAAGAGGGTGCTTTGCATACAGCGCACAAAAGAAACAAATTAACATTCCTTTGTCCATAAAGAATGGCTGATAAATAATTTTGGAGACAGCTGATAAATACCTTCAAATGGAAATATGAACCAGCACAGGTGCCGGGAAGAAAGCCCAAAGCAAAAATGAATTATTTAGAAGGAAATATTCTGAGATTTACAATTACAAAATGTAAGCAATGAATTCTGCCATAATATACAAATACAATATAAAATAACGTAATGCTGCATAATAATCCTACACATGCAATCCCGGCTGATCTCTTGCCAGGCCAAAGTGGTGGTACAGGTCAAATAAGCTGTATGGATATCAGTAGAGGTGCACATGGCACAGAGATACTGAGGTCCGACAAGTAACAATCAACACGTCAGATGAGGCTGGGTTCACATCTGCGGTTTTGTCTCCGGTAGTCTGTTTCGGCGGAGGAACAGATTGGGAGAGTTTACAGTATCCGGCACATGTGGATGCCACCGCGCAACACTGGAACCCCATTCTCTGTAATAGGATCTGGTGGCGGGTGGACAAAAAAATGCTGCATGTAGCAATTTTTGTCCGGCAAAGGGGGCAAAGGGCCGGCATGTACGCCGAATACAGTGAATTCCGACAGTCCACTCACCCCCCGCCCCGAACTGCCGGAATTAAGGTCGCAGATGTGAACCCAGCCTTAATAAGCAACCAGTTGAAGGACAGTAGTCTAGTCAATGATAGGAAAACAAAGGGGGACATTTACTAAAGCTTACTAAAGCCACTATTGGGGCATTAAAAAGTCACAAATTTTTGCACACGCCCTCTTTGCGCTATAATTTGTGACTTTTACAGCTTCTCAACACTTTTTTGAACTTCTGCCAGAAACTGTGCCTAAGTTACCATTCCTCTTAATAAATTAGGCACATCTCACTCCAGTGCACCGGAGATCAAAAGTGACATAGGAATTGCCAGTCTTGATAAATCTCCCTAGTAATGTCACTCTCAGCTCTCTAAGTCTTCTGAGTACAACTTTTACCAGGTAACCTGCCATGTGCCACACATGGTTAGTGTTCACTTCTTGTCTAAGGTGGGAATGACACACTCTTTTATATTCTGAGCCACTAGGCCCATGTGGCATCTCTGCATCTAACCATAATCCTTTTTTGTAATCTGGATTTTTTTTGTTACATAGTTAATATGGTTAAAAAAAGGCATAAATCCATCAAGTTCAACCAAGGGATAGGTGGGGATGCGAAATTGTACAATTTCTTTATTTTATTTTTTTATTCTGTTTTCTGTACAAGATTCTGATCCTGAGCTGCTCTTAGTAGCATATAGAGATAACATATGCTTTACAGTAGCCTCATGGGTGATAAGCCATAATGGGATGCAATGTGCACAGTTTTCTAGACATTCTGTGTGACCCATGCAGAAGTTATTTTCTGTGATGATAATGAGATGACTACTGAAAAGTGATCTCTACAGAAAAGGAAGTGTCAGCTTAGCATTAGCCTTAGTGGCCTAGTGTGAAAACTGCAGGTTTTTTAGGCATTTACCGCTGTGAACATGGTGATTGAGAGGGCAGGGACAGTAAAAAAACATCTCTGCTTTCCCATGGAGAGCCTGACTATTGCTGACAACCGGCTCCTTTCTCCTGCAGCTGCTAAATCTGCAAGGACATTCAGAAATGTCCTTGCAGAGTTAAATGAACACTGCCAAGACATATACTGTATATAGTCAACGGGCAGTTGCATTTAACTCTGCAAGGACGTTTCTGAATGTTCTTGCCTATTTAGAAGCTGCACCAAGATCATGAAGCTGTAGGAACACAGTGGCAGCTGTTAGCGATAGCCGGGCTCCCAATAGGGACGGCAGAGATCTTTTTTACCATCCATACTTTCTCTGGTTGTATACAGGGTACTCAGTGTGCGCTGTGTATAAAGAGCAGACAGAGGCTGCTCTGGACCTACTGATCCTGTGATCATCAGAGGTCAGGTAACTGCATAAGCTGCTGGGCCTAGGCCAGCTCTTTAGTGAGGCTCAATGGCTTTGTAAAACCTTTGGGCGCTGAATACCCCTTCTACAGTTAAGCAAGCAATAATTCCATTCCACAACCATGTGGGTGAAAACACCTTCGATCTTTTTATAAGTAAAAAATTTTCATCCAACAATTCACAGCATGAACTAGCAACATCTTAGCCTGCTCCTCCACCATGCAATGTTTTGAGAAACACCACCCCCTTTCTCATGGGTTTGGGGAGACACTGCCCTTTTACTTATGCATGGCGAAGATTTCTGAGGACACCAGAAGAAGAGTTGTTGATGCTCATAAGGCTGAAAAATGTTACAAAACCATCTCTAAAGAATTTGGACTCCACAAACCCACGGTCAGACAGATTGTGTACAAATATAGGAAATTCAAGATCATTATTACCCTCCCCAGGAGTGGAGCCAACAAAGATCACACCTAGAGCAAGTCGTGTAATAGAGTGTGAGATCACAAAGAAAGCCAAGGTAACATCTAAGCACTTAAAGGCCTTTCTCATATTAGCTAATGTTAATATTCATGAGTCCATTAGGAGGACACTGAACAACGAAAATGTACATGGCAGTTGTGGAGGGCGCACTGTGCATGCTTGGCTATTTTAGTCAACCTCACAGAAATCAAAGGGAGCAGTGGCCACGCAAGCACTGTGTGCTTCCATTCAGTACTATGGGTAGAGTGCTTGGTGGTGGCTGGACCTGGGTCCTCCGGCCACCACATTCCCCGCTCCTTTCTCGGTGTAGATGCGGGTCCCAGAGGTGGGACCCACACCTATCACACATTGTCTCAGATGGGAATAAGCCTTTAAGCTTAAGAGTCTGGAGGGCAGTCTCACTCAGTGATTGACAGGCATCATTGTATGCGCATACAAACAGGGAAGATCGTAAATCATTAAGACTGCCCACCAGATTCTTAAAACTAGAGGAAATAATGATTAAATACATTTTACCTCATTACAAAGATAAAAATGGGTCCCCATTAGGGTGCTGGGTTTTGTCACCCAGAGTACACCCTTTCTACCACCCTTTGGCCAATTCCTCACCTCAGTAATACAGTTTCTCTGTGTAGGGGGTCCTAAAAAGGTTAATACAACAAACAGGCAAAGTGCCTTCTAACAGCTGCATGGTCTTCGCTATATACTACATACACCTTTGGGGGTTTCTACACATATCATATTTAGTCCAGAGTCACTAAACGTTTACCTAAGCAGAATTCTATCACTTATGGTCGCTGATTCCCACTAAACTCTACAAAGTCCCTCAGTTAGGCCTCATGCACACAGCCACGTCCGTACTTCGGACAGATGGGCAAAATTCAAGTATCTCACGTCCGCATTCCTTTTTTTCCCTCACTCCTATCAACAGAATGGACTATTCTACAATAGGGCCTGCTCTATAATCTGCACAATGGCCACAGAGATCCGCAAAAAAAAATGTTGTGTGCATGGCCCCATAGAAATGAATGGGTCAGTGTGCTATCTGCAAAAAATGGATAACACACTGAAGAATAATGCAGGTGAGTGTATGAGGCCTAAACCTATGCACCACATGATGATCAAAGTCATAGCGACGTCATTATTCACAGTTATAAATGTACTTACTATAATTAGTGCAATAACAGACAAGGTGTAGTAGGTAGCATCTCGTAATAAACACCAAGACGACAGGACGACCACCTGAAAAAACAAAGAAACAGGCAAGTGAGTAACATTGCAAATATATGTCCTTATTTATTGTGCAGTGACCCTCAGTATCCACCTGAGATATATTCCAGAGCTGCTATCACAATTCAGCTGGTTACTGTTGGAAACAGTTGACCCCCTGCAGCTTCGCTGGTGGCTATATAGTAACATGGTGGAATGTTTGCTTGTTTCAACTGAGATGTACAATGTGTGACGGATTACAGGTGGCATCATTTTTGTTTAATATGGTGTTTTTCACTGCATTTTTTAAAGTAAAGAAACACTGTGAAGTTACTTTAAAAGTGCTTTTGGGGATTACTATAGTTTTTTTTTATCAGATATGCTCATGTAGTTGCTTATCTCTTGTACATCATCCCCATGCTTTTTTTTTTATTTTGGCATGGACACAGTCATGTGACCACAGCTCAGAACAGAATATAACAATAAAGATAAAAGAAATGCAATATTTACAGTCACCTTCATAAAAGACTATTTCAAAGAATGTTGATGCAATCTGGAAAACGCCTTTAAAGTCTAAAGTCGAAAAGTCTATATACCAATTATTTTGTTTTGAATTTTTTTCTTGAACCAGAAAGTCGCTTTAAATAAAAGTTGTGTTTTTCCTCTCTATTGTAGATGTGACTTACAGCTTGAAAATGTTTACCTACAGCACTTATGGTAAATGGTTCCAGTCCCAAGGGTAGTACTTGTAGAGGTGGATAACTGACAATTTCACATAATAACCAAAGAAAAGGGTCCAAAAAATAACGGTGTGCAGCTACTGCTGGTAAAGACTCAGATAATAATTCTTTTCACCTAATGTTTGACAAATGAGCCCAAACAGTGGGCTCTGCTGTACTTAATTTGTTATCGCAGTGGGTAAATGTTCCCTATGAAAAGTGTGGGAGGTTAAACATTCAGCTCTCTGTTTGTTAACAATTTTTCTAGTGTAACACAAAAGAAAACGTAACGCACAGGAACAGAAGGACTATTAAACTGGCTCACGGGAGCGCAAAAGGGCCTTTCTTGGATGTACTGTAGGCATATTAAAAATGAGAATATCACATGATGCAATACTTAAAATATAGACCAAATTCCCCTGAATAGCTATATATACACACACATATATATTTATTTATATTTACACACACAGTCAAGTCACATTATTATGACCACTTCCTACTTTCGAAGTCGGCAGCACATAGCTCATGAAGGACATCACATGTGGTCAGCTGGCTTAGTGGGTATATAAGGTGTGCAATATCCCTAGTTATCCCATGGGTAAAAGGAGAGAGTTGTCAAAAGAGATGATTGCTGTCTTTAAGGCCAAGGGTGTCAGGATTCTGAACTGGTGATAGTGTATCATAAGTGGATAAATGGCACCATTGCGAATAAGCAATGTGGAAACTGCGGAGCACCATGTGCCATTGATGGGAGGTGAACTGCAGCTACAAAGGTGTGGAGGACAGACCGACACACTACAGTGGAACAGCTCGTTGCCAAAATGAACCAGGAAACTACCAGGTGTATGTCTAAGACAATAGTTCAGTGAACTGAATGCAATCTACGCCAGGGCGGGAAAGGGGACGGGACGGCAGGCCTGTCTCATTCACCATTTTCTACCCCTGTTTCAGGCATAGAAAACGATCTAAATGTAAGCCAGCAAGGAAGCTGTCTTACATTTAGACTGGTACTGAATACACCGAAGTTATGTATGGTAGAGGTAGGGGTGGGATTCAAATTTTTAACAACAGGTTCCCTACTCAACGGCGGACACACGGCGTCATGACACGTGTTTACATATACATACACCATATATATGGTACACATACATAAATACACCATATATACACATACCACAAAACCTTTAAAAAGCCTAAGGAGCTAAACTACCAGCGCTGCAAGTTTTTGTAAAGCGCTGACCCACACCTCTAACTCCACCCAATGTCTATCTGTACATGTTCCAACCCTGCCTACTCTCTATTGTGCCCCCCACACAGTAGTTATGCCAGATTTTGGATGGTTGGGAGGTATGCATCCATAAACAGACTATATAGACACTACACTCACATAATCACATACACAATATACACAATACAGTATTACACCTAGGCTACACTTTAGATTTACCTGCTTCATATACATTTTATACACATTTGTACCTAGCACTAAAGACATATTTGCATCCGCATTATATTCAGTGCTATCCAGCATACAGCGCCACATACCTCTTACATCCAGTGACTTCTCCTCTGATGCAGACGTTCTCTTTTCTCATCTTCTCCTTTCAGACCAGGCGCCATGATGATTTTTCACCCATCTCTCGTCTCTGCAGCTTGATGAAAAGACATCTTAGGTTCCTACTTTTCCATCATCCTGCCACCTTCTGAACAACTTATCCTGCCACCTTCAATACTTAAAATGAGCACCTGTACAAAAAATGTCCCTTATAATGTGTGCCAGTACAAAAAAATCCCCCTCTGAGTGCCCCCAGTTGAGCTAATGTCCCCATAGTGCCCCCATAATGTGTGCAAGTATAAAATACCCCTCTATAATGCCCCTAGTAAATGCCCACATAGTGCTCCTCTCTTCTTCCCGATAGTGCCCCCATAATGTGCCAGTATAAGATTCCCCCCTAGTGTCCCCCGGAATGCGCCAGTATAAATGTCCCTTCTTAGTGCCCCCATAATGTGCCTATATAATATGCCCCCATAGTGTTCTTCCCCCCTCCAACACCATAGTGTCCCCATAATGTGTCAGTTTATGATGCCCCCATAGTGTCCCCTACGATGTGCCAGTGGAAATGCCCCATAGTGTTCCCCATAATTCGACAGTAATGCCCCCATGATGTGCCAGAAATACCCCCAGTAGATGCCCCCCATGGTGTTCCCCATGATGTGCCAGTAGTGCCACCAGTAGATGTCTCCCATAGTGTCCCCCATGATGCACCAGTAATGACCCCAGCATGTGCCAGCAATGCCCCCATAGTATCCTCAATGATGCACCAGCAATGCCCCCAGTATATGCCCACCATATGCCAGCAATGCCCCCAGTGGATTCCCCCCATAGTGTCCCCAAAGATGTGCCATTAGATGCCCCCATAGTGTCCCCCATGTGCCAGAAATGCCCCCATATGCCAGCAATGCCCCCTATAGTGTCCCCAAGGATGTGCCAGTAGATGCCCCAATATTGTCCTCCATGTGCCAGCAATGCCCCCAGTTGATGCCCATATAGTGCCCCCTATGTGCCAGCAATGCCCCCAGCACGCCATAGAAAAGAAAAAAAAACAATTATACTTACCTCCATGCTGTCAGCGATGTGATGCAGACCTCTTGCGGCCTGTGTCCCGCGCAGCATCAAGCCCGGCTCAGGCAGACGCGATGATGTCATCGCGCCACCTGCGCCGGCCTCTGATAGGCTGCAGGCCTATGCTTGGAGCCTTTCAGAGGAACAGGAGAGGGAGACGCCTCTCCCTGCTGCAGTGTTCATCTGTATCGCCGTCCTGACGACGGCGATACACATGAATGTAAGATGAGCGCTTCCACAATGGATCGGGATTTAGCCGGTATCCCAGTTCTCTGATCCGGCTGTAATTTTAACAACCGGATCTGGAGAACCGGAGGGAACCAGCTGAATCCCATGCCTGGGTAGAGGCCTGCGCCTCTTCATAACTTTGGTGGGTTCACCGCCAGATATAGGGGTTATTAAGACCGGCATCTAAAATGCTGGTCTTAATAAATCACCCCATAAATGTCTTACCCTGGTGCGCTAAGTAGGCATAGTAAGCACTTGGCATGACTACATGACGTCCATACACATACAAATATGGAAAGCAATGCGATAGGAGCCCTAAGATTTATCTGTTTATACTTTTAAGAAGTTGGTATATTTAGTTAAAAGACGATTCAGCTCCATAACTGTAAAAATGCAGACAACGGTTGCACTGCTCTTGGTTACAATACAAAAAGCCATGCACACCGCTGTGCAGAATCAGAGCTGGAACATCCATGAGAATAGGCAGGATTATTTGCATGCAGATGCATTTTACTATTAAAGAAATGTGTTACAAGAAAACAGAAATCTCAGTGGATAACCATTTACTGCAGATGATTACTATATAAATCCCTAAGAGACTGTAGCCCTTTGTGGATATGACTTTAGATGCAGCTGAGACCTGACCTGATGAAGTCAGAAGACCTAAATGTGATGAAAAAGGTCAAGTAGATATCAATATTTAGTTATATATAGTTGTGACTTTCAGTTTTACAGTGCACATTGCACAAATGTTTACATTTTCCCAAGATTTCTTTGAAGGCACATTACCTTTTTTACTTTTCTTTTACACAATCAGGGTTGAAATGACAAATATGTAACCCGTCCTACCGTACAGGGAATTAGGTGGAGGGGGCTGGCCCACTGCCACCTAAACATACCGTAGGCAATTATATCCTCTGCTGGATCTCAATACCGGAATTAACAACGCAAGTGTGAAAGCAACCTTAGTCTGATGTTGGGGACCACCCTGTGGTTGCATAGTGAAAGAGAATTGCTGCAACCCTATTTCTGGATGCTTATGCTAGAGTCAGCTAGAGAAGTGCAGTGCAAGGAAAACTGCTTTAAAGAAACATCTTGGACTATTAACTACCTTTGCAGCCGTGTACCTGTAAGAACTGCCAGTCCATGCATGCAGAGATCTGTGCCTAATGTACCTAAACTTCATTCTTCAGTAAAGAACTGTTCTGCTGTTAACTACATCTCATTACTGCCTGCACCATCACACTGCATTGCCATACCATCATCAGCTGCCAAGGAATCACTATCAAGGGCACCCCAAACCACCATCAGGCAGGAGAAACCCCAAAACCAGGGTGTGCCCTGAAGGGAAGAAAAGTATGCTCACCTTTCCCATCACTGCACGGCCAGGGGAGTGTCAGAGTGAGCAACAACTACAATCACAATTCTTGCCACTATCTCCCTCTCTCCTGGGCTTGCTGCAATTGTTCCTCTGATTACTCCATAGACTAATAATGCTTATTTCCTGGTGGAGCCCCACACTTGAAGCTGTTATTTTTAGTTTTATCATGTACTGTAAATTGCTGTCTCCGTAACTAAGGCAGATAATTTGATGTCAACTCTTTAGTCAGAGACGGAACTAGTTGGTCAATTGGGATTCATTAAAGGTGATGTTGAATTCCCTTGTCATACCCATTGAAGTTTCCTGTATGGAAAAAAATTGTAACAGCTGGAAATAGCATGTGTGAGTGCTGCTTAGTAAGGGCACTTAAGTATTAATCTTTCTTCCTATCTGTCTATCTATCTATCTATCTATCTATCTATCTATCTATCGAAGTACAAGTTGTGTTCCCATATTTTGGAGGTTTGGGGGGGGGGGATTTAGTGAAAGCATAAAGCTCACTACTTCAACCACCCTTACACTGCCGATGCGGGCGCATGGCGCCTGCTCGCAAGTGCGGTGGGCGTCATGGCTGACAAGTCTCTGCTGTTTCTAACAGCAGAGACTTGCCGCTACTTACCCGATCGGCGGCGTCTTGCTGGGCCTTTAGATGCCGTGATCACACGTGATCACGGCATCTAGCTGCGTCTGAGTGGCCAATCGGGGTGTCTGTACACCATATGAAAACTGTAATCCTCGCTGGTGAGGATTACAGTTTTCAAAGTGCAATTCTTATTCTGGCCACTAGATGGCAGGCCAGGATAAGAAATGAGCAATTCTTGGATTTATCTCAGTCTAGTAAATCCCTGATTGCTCATAAAGAAAAAAAACAACACAATATATTAGCTCATATTTGAGCTTTAAAATAGTCAAAAAAAAATGTTAAAAAATATATAAAAAATATATAAAAGTTCAAATCACCCCCCTTTCCGTATAATTAAAAAAGAAATACCTAAATAACAATAAATATAGACATCATGGGTATCATTGTGACCGAAAACACCCGTACTTTTAATATATATATATAAAAAAAAATTCCAATACGGCGAATTGTGTGGCGGAAAAAAGCGTCCAAATGGCGATTTGCCATTTTTTGTCGCTTTTTTTTTCTAAAAAAAATTAAATAAAAAGTGATCAAAAAGTCATACACACCACAGAATGGTATCAATAAAAACTTCAGATCTCCCCACAAAAAATGAGCCCCCATACAGCTCTGTACACATAAATACCAAAAAGTTACAGGGGTCAAGATATGACAAGGAAAAAAAAAAGGGCAACTTTCTAATTATTTTATCACTATCAAAATGCAGGAAAAACTATACATATTAGGTATTGCCGGATTCGTACTGACCAGTAGAATAAAAGTAACTGGTCAGTTTTAATGCACATCGAATGCTGTAAATAAGAAACCCGTAGAACTGTAGTGGAATAGGGTTTTTTTTGCAATTTCACCCGATTTGGAATTTGTTTCCCGCTTCCCACCACACCATATCAAATATTAAATGGTGGCGTTGGAAAGTACAACTTGTCCCGCAAAAAACAAGCCCTCATACAGCTATGTGAACAGAAAAAGAAAACAGTTATGGCTGTTTGAAGGCAGGGAGCGCAAAACGAAAATGCATAACCGAAAAAACCTGTGGGACTGAAAGGGTTAAACAGCATCTTCAGCAAGATCAAACCTATCTAACCAGGCATACTACATATCATGCAGAGTACAACAAACACTTTGGCACTGTTTTAGAGAAATCTGAAAATCTGTTTAATCCAATACTGCAGATTTCTGCAAGACTGTTCCATGAATTTCAACCATGGATGGGTCATTTCACCCATCATGATCAACCCTGACAGGCAGTATGCTTGGTTTAATAGGGTTGATCAGGCTGACAGATGCTATTTAATTTATACTCTCATTGAGAATGTTATCTTTTATAAAAATTTTTACCAGGGCAGCCAAAACAATGGTCCTTTTTAAACTTCCATACAGTGCGAAGTGGTGCCCAACCTAAAATAGTGCCACCACAGGGCACAACCAGCACTGTCATACAGTAACCAGATAACAGTGCTGTACAGTCTTGGCCCTAACCCTCTCTATGGGTGGTGAAATCAGAAGTGGTGGAAGCTCTGAGGCATTAGTGCTCTTTTGTGCTTGATATAATCCAGTCCTGATTTTTATATTAAAAGAGAACTGTGTCGTCAACAATCCCCTAATATACAGAACATATATTACTAGAATAACTTTATAATTACTTTTTAATATCTTTTATGTACATAAATGGAAATTATGCAAAGAGAAATCCTCTAATAAAATCAGAGGCAGAAGGTTAATTATGGACGGGTTAAATCTGCTATAACTATCTGAGACACAGCAGGTTTCTATTAAATTACCCCTGTCTGCTTTAACCAATACAGATTTTCAGGACAGGGATGAGAAATTTTAAAGGGGTTTTCTGGGAGTTTGAAAATGATTACTTATCTAAAGGATAGGTCATCCATATCAAATCACAGGGGTCCGACTCCCAGAACCCCCTCCGATCAGCTGTTTAAAGAGGCTAGGCCAGTGATGTCATCCTCATTGGTCACATAGTCCAGGCGCAGCTCAGTCCTATTCAAATGAATGGGCTCGAGCTACAACACCAAGCATAGCCACTCTACAATATATGGCGCTGTGTTTGGTAAGCTGCAAGGAGGCTGTGGCGTTCTGGAGAGCTCTGCAGCTGAGAATGGGTAATCAATATCAAACTCCCAGAATACCCAACATTCCTCATCACTGTCCTGAAAATCTGTTTTAATGAGATAGCAGACACGAGTTATTTAATAACTAATGCTGTGTCTATTAGTTATAGCAGATTTATCTCATCCATGATAAACCTTCTGCCTCTAATTTTATTAGGGGACTGCTCTTCACATAATTCTCAGTTATACATGTAAATGATACATATGATACAGATGAAACAGCTTATGTAGTTTATAGGTGGATTTAGACGCACCAATAATCGTCCAGATTATCGGGAACGGACCGTTCCTGCCAATGGTTGTTCCCGATCATCTGGCCGTCAAAATTTGCCATCGATCACCCATTGAACAAGTGAAACGCTCATTCATCGATTGATCCTGTCCTTCATGCAGGCACCATTGACAGGGTTGCCAACCAGAATTTTTCTTTTTTCTGGACATCCAACATTTTTTACGGACAAATTAGAAAACTATAATGAATGATAAAGATTATAAGTTATACATGTCTATAGCTCAATATACTGATAGCACTCAAGCACCACCTGACTAAAAAAAAAATCACGGACTAGGGTTGGGCGATATCAAAAATATTCCCACGATAATGATATTAATAAATTTATCGCGTTAACGATATATATTGCAATAAATACCCATTTAAAAGAAAAAAAACACTTAGGGCCACAAGAAGACATTATACTGTATGGGGGCCACAAAGAGACATTATACTGTATGGAGGCAGCCACAAGGAGACATTATACTGTATGGGGGGACACAAGGAGACATTATAGTGTATGGGGGCAGATACAAGGAGATGTTATACTGTATGGGGGGCCACAAGGAGACGTTATACTGTATGGAGGCCACAAGGAGACATTATACTGTATGGGGGCAGCCACAAGGGGAAGTTATACTGTATGGGGGCAGATACAAGGAGACGTTATACTGTATGGGGGCAGCCACAAGGGGAAGTTATACTGTATGGGGGCAGTCACAAGGAGATGTTATACTGTATGGGGGGCCACAAGGAGACATTATACTGTATGGGGGCAGCCACAAGGAGACATTATACTGTATGGGGTCCACAAGGAGACATTATACTATATGGGGACAGGCACAAGGAGACATTATACTGTATGGGGGCAGCCACAAGGAGACGTTATACTGTATGGGGGCAGCCACAAGGAGACATTATACTGTATGGGGGCAGCCACAAGGAGACATTATACTGTATGGGGTCCACAAGGAGACATTATACTGTATGGGGGCAGGCACAAGGAGACATTATACTGTATGGGGGAAGCCACAAGGAGACATTATACTATATGGGGGCAGGCACAAGGAGACATTATACTGTATGGGGGCAGCCACAAGGAGACATTATACTGTATGGGGGCAGCCACAAGGAGACATTATACTGTATGGGGGCAGCCACAAGGAGACATTATACTGTAAGGGGGCCACAAGGAGACGTTATACTGTAAGGGGGCCACAAGCAGACATTATACTTTATGGGGGCAGCCACAAGGAGACATTATACTGTATGGGGCAGCCACAAGGAGACGTTATACTTTATGGGGAAGCTACAAGGAGACGTTATACTGTATGGGGGCGGCCACAAGGAGACATTATACTGTATGGGGGCAGCAACAAGGAGACATTATACTATATGGGGGCCACAAGGAGACGTTATACTATATGGGGGCCCCAAGGAGACGTTATACTATATGGGGGCCCCAAGGAGACGTTATACTATATGGGGGCCACAAGGAGACGTTATACTATATGGGGGCCACAAGGTGACATTATACTGTACGGGGGCAGCCACAAGGAGACGTTATACTGTACGGGGGCAGCCACAAGGAGACATTATACTGTATGGGGGCAGCCACAAGGAGACGTTATACTGTATGGGGGCAGCCACAAGGAGACGTTATACTGTACGGGGGCAGCCACAAGGAGACGTTATACTGTACGGGGGCAGCCACAAGGAGACATTATACTGTATGGGGCAGCCACAAGGTGACATTATACTGTATGGGGGCCACAGGGAGATGTTATACTGTATGGGGGCAGCCACAAGGAGACGTTATACTGTATGGGGGCAGCAACAAGGAGACGTTATACTGTATGGGGGCAGCCACAAGGAGATGTTATACTGTATGGGGGCAGCTACAAGGAGATGTTATATACTGTATGGGCTTCACAAGGAAACGTTATATACTGTATGGGCTGGTCAGGCAATGGGCCACAAGAGTCACTATACTGCATGGGGCCACCAGGAGACATTTTACTGTCTGGACTCAAGAACTATACTGTAAGGGGGCAACATGGTGACATTATACTGTATGGGACAACAATTTGCAACCCCACCTCCATCAGTATAATAATGCCTTGTGGCCCCCATTCAGTGATGTCTTCTTGTTGCTCCTGTATGGGGGCAACAGGGAGACATTATACTGTATGAGGCTATTATACTGATGGGACTCATGATGACCTGTATATTAATCCCTAATGCCTAAAATAAGAGTTCAAATGCCATTACCATGTGCAATGCAGCTTGCAGGCAGAGACAGGCAGCAGAAGACTTACACAGACGGTATAACCTTTATTTATGACACCCGGCCGTTAGGGTCTCTCTCTCCTCTTTCCCTCCTCCTCATGGACTGCTGACTGTCGGTGCCCGTCTCGCTCGTGTGCTCAGCCGGTGGGCGGAGACTTGAATATGGGAGTGAGGAGGAGCCGGGGGCGGGTGTTGCAGGGACCAATATGTTATGTACACTACTCATATGCAGGGGCGAGCTGACAGGTTTAGGAGCGGTCAGCGCGCATATGACTGCTCCTATGACGTCACAAAATTACGCGGTTATTTCGAAACAGCGATATCGACATATCGCTGTTTCTTAATACTGCGGTATATCGTTAACACCGGTTTACCACTCAACCCCATCACGGACAGATCTATTTTTTTCATGGACACAGGAAAAAAGTGGCCCTTTTTTACGGACTGTCCAGAAAATTCTGGACAGTTGTCAACCCTGACCACTGATCATGGCTTCTGAGCAGCAGATCGTGTGGTATAAACAGCTTTCTGCTGCTCAGAAGCCATGATTCTGTATGGTCACAAGGGATCGCAATAGCCATCCTTCGTCCTCATACAGTGAAGGAGATCACTACATGTAAATGCGTGGCCTCCTTCATTGAACGAGCAGCCGACTGTAGGGAAGTAACGCTCAGTCGGCCCATCTAAATCAACCTTTAGCCACCAGAGATGTACAACAAAAGGAAACAGCAAGACATGAACTAGTCAGCCATTTAACTTGTGCTCATGTGATGAACGCTTTTATCTATTATCACTTCTTATTACTATATGTCATCACTTTCCTTGTTCTGTCTAGACGTATTAACACCATACAGAAATCCCAGACAAGCAGCGCTATGGGGGAGAGTAATCAAGGAGAAATGACATAAGTACTTAAGGACAGCATTAAGGACACACTGATATCCTCTGCCCTTTAATATGACTCATTTTGTTTTGTCATTATTTGCATTTTGCCAAAAGGGTTTAAAGCAATTAAGGAAAGACGAATTGATCTTAAGCTGCTTGATAGTCTATTCCAAGAGGGTCGTTTTACAGAACCACAAGCAGTGATATAACATTATGAAAGCAAGGGTAATCAGTTACATAGCTCGTGCCCTCCATCCATGGCACCATTAGCAAACTGCTTATTAATTCATATGCACGGCAACATAGGGATTTAGGCCTTTTTCTGTACACTGCATACCCCTCTATAAGGCAGTATCAGATCAATTACCATCTTTGATATCCCTATGATTTTCCTCCTTCACCACTCCTCTTCTCCCCTTGAGTGACAAGGCCAAGCATCTTCACTGTCTTCTTTCCTGGCCCTGTAATCCTTCAACACTCCTTTTCTCTCCCTTGATTTGGGTGGTTTGTTCAGCCTCAAAATACAACCCTGAGCACTGCTGCGTGTGAATGAAGCTAATGAGCGGGTAACGATCGGCAATGAACACTCATAGGAACCCATTTAAAGGGGCTTTAAAGGGAATCTGTTACCAGCGACCTCCCTATCAAACTGCATAAAATGCCCTGATTAAAATGCTGTTTTTCTTTTGTTGATACGCGGCTCTGTTCCCGAGTTATGATACTTTTTCTTAGCATTTCCCAGTTTAGAAAACAATGGGGGTGACCATGAACAACTCTCATGCCAGGAATGGTAAAATAATTGTGAATAACATTTTTTCAGACCACAGCGAAACAAATCAGAATTGCCCAGCGGCTCTCAGGATCCAAATTCATGGAGAAAAACATGAAAATGCACAAAAATGTCTAATGTTTCTAAAAACATTAATCAAGAACAGGCTCAGAAACATGAAAGTATTTGTGTACCAAAGAGCTGAGTACCAAAACTTCAGAGGAGCATCAGCTGCTGTCAGCTTTTCTCCAGCAGAGCGTGTGGCTCTGAGCCATGCCAGGCTGAACGGCAATAAATCTGGATCTTCACTGTTAGCTCTTCACCTGGAAATATTTCTTCAACAACAATCTTTACCGCCTCCATTCCTTCTTTGTATGAAACAAGTATTTTTCTTAGCGTTTTTATTGGCGCTTTTCATTTTGTTACATTTCTAATAGAGATGAGCCAATCAAGTCTAACAAAACGATACTTCCCATCAGCAGAACTTCTTCAGCAGGGACAACCCCCCTCCCACATGTGAACAAGCACCCACCTTCTGCTAGATCAACAGGGCTGAAGCCTAATTTTTCAGTTTGTTTAAATGGAAAACCTCCCTATCCATTTGCATAGACACATAACTATAGCTGTGGCTTACCTTACCTGATTCAAATGTTGTCATGACCACAGAAAGGAGCAGTGCTTGTATGCAACATGAGCAATGGTGACACCCTTATTGCACCAAAGGCCTAATTTGCATATTAAGAAATAAAAAGTATCAAAACTCGGGAACGAAGCCTCGGATCAGCAAAAGAAAAACAGCATTTTAGTCAGGTGAAATACAGCTATGTGTTAGTGCAAGAAGATTGCTGGTGACAGGTTCCCTTTAAAGGGGTTGTCCCATGGAAAATATTCTACAGTTTTCAAACCAGCACCTGTATCTGAATACTTTTATAACTGAATGTAATTAAAAATTTAGCATAATCACGGAGTTATTCAATAAAATATATCTGTATTGCGCCACCTGCTGTTTTTTTTCTAATTTCTTTTCTAATTTCTAATTTTTTTCAAATTTCTTTGACCTGCTCACTGAGAAGGCTGCACATGCTCCGTTTCATCCTTCAACTGCCTCCTGAGCTGTGATAGGGAGAGCTGAGACATGTTCCCTTAGCTGCAGCAGAAAAGACACTCCTCTGAGCTGCCATCTTGATATAAATCTAGCAGAGCAATGAATGTGGAGATCTCTGGATCCATGTGAGGTACAGGGCTGGTTCTAGCTTTGTTAGAAAGATATTGTCATGTGCTATATAATGTCTGATTTTCATTTTTTTACATTAGTCATGGGATAACCCCTTTAAATGTAATTCCAGAAGAGAGACTGAGTGTCAGGGTCTGCGCCTATGTTTAATATTTAAGATTTAAAAGGAATGCTCTTATAATGAGGAATGCTGCAGAAGGAATT
The DNA here is from genome assembly GCA_900303285.1 of Rhinella marina. Taxonomy (NCBI): domain Eukaryota; kingdom Metazoa; phylum Chordata; class Amphibia; order Anura; family Bufonidae; genus Rhinella; species Rhinella marina. The sequence goes on along the minus strand of ONZH01025655.1, from coordinate 336,043 downwards.
TGGGGTGTCTTGCACCTCTGTCAGGGAGTCAGTGGTACAAGTTAGGGATAGGAGTACATCAGCTACATAAGGTCCACATTTATGGAAAGATGAGCCCATCGAGATGGCATTTCTGAGTAAACACTGTTTTAGAACAATGAGCCGAGAAAGAAGAGCCACCTTGGCGGCACACCATCTCCCTGCCTTGCTAGGCTTGATTGACAGATCTTTCCTAATTTGAGCACAGGGGGAAACCCTTTAATGAAGCCAGGCCAGATGGGGAGAAGCCAGTGAGGATCCACCTACATGCCATTTTCTACCATCTCACTTTTTAAAGAGAACCAGTCACCTCGCCAGACATGTCTGTTGTGTTCCCCATGTAATAACAGTTCTGGAGCATCTATTCTTATGATTCTATGCTGTACCATTATTTTGTTATTTCTACTAGAATTATGAATGGTCAGCAGCTTGCAGTAAAGGTATAGATGGGTGTTACCATTTGAGGGTGTGTCCCTGCACAGTCTGACACCAGCAGCACTAATTGGACTACCTGTAACACTCAACAGTACCTTTACTGTAGACTGATGGACTTGCCAGAATAATACAGGAATTGGACAAAATAGAGCCATAAGAATAGTTTTCCAGAATTGTTATTACATAGGGAATGCAAGTAGTTACTAACACTGACAAGTGACAGGTCCTCTTTAAACTATGTTTTCTCTGAGACCAAGGGCAGCCTGAACACCCTGACAGTAAGACCCTAGTATCCCTTTAGTATTGGCTGCAGGCAGCTAGAGGGTCAGTTTTTAAATCACTTCATATACAGGGGATTTGGAGTTCTCTGAGACAGTATGTATTAAGAAAGTAATCAGCCCAATGTTTTTTATCTAAAACGTGCATCATGATAAAAGGTGGAGTTTTACTTTAAAGTTGTTTTTCTACAGAAAATATACATTTTTCAAACCAGAATCAGAAAACTTTTGTAATTGCCTGTAACTTAAATTGAGTAATGGAATAAAATGCACCTATAGCACCACATGCTGTTTGCTCTTTTCCTTATTTCTCCATCTATCTCAATAACAGTATCTGAAGTGGATACACATGCTCATTTCCATCCTTCAACTGCCACCACCTAGATCTTTTTTACAAGCCGTAATGGTTACTGGAAGAGAGCTGCTGCAAAAAGAACACACCCCTGAGCTGTAACAGAGAGAGAGAGAGAGCTGCTGCAGAAAGAACACACCCTGAGTTGAGATAGGGAGAGAGCTGTTGCAAAAAGAACACACCCCTGAGCTGTAACAGAGAGAGAGAGAGAGAGAGAGAGCTGCTGCAGAAAGCACACACCATTTGAACTGTAATATAGAGACAGCTGCTGCAGAAAGAATACTCCCTCTGAGCTGTGATAGGGAGATCATGGCAGTAGAAAGGACTTGCCCTCTGAGTTGCCAGCCTGAATTAAATTTAGCAGATCAATGAATGGGTAAATCTCTGTATCCATGTGAGGTACAGGGCTGGTTTTTAGCTTTGTTAGAATATGATTGTCATGTAGTATGTGATGTCAGATTTTTATTTCTTACATTCATCATGGGATAATATATTTTCAAAAAATGCATTGCACTCAAGCTAGTACCCCAGATAACAAGACATGCAGCACAGTCACCTTGTCTACATGAGAACATGGCTCTCATCAAACTGTCTCCGACAATAAACTGTCCAGTCATGAAAAATAGCAATTTATTCATTAGCCTCCTGCACAGAAGCAGCAGGGAAAGACTTGGTTTCTTTTGTGCCTCACTCATCCTTGGTTTGATTATGGACACTATTTATTTTACACTGTTGAGCAGAGCCAAGAAAATCCTTCTTATGTTCCTGCGGTGTCATTGGTTTCAGCAGGGAGGAAACAATAATAAGACATATTTTTGTATGAAGAGTAAAGCATGCATATTAAGACTCTGTTAGGATTAACGGCTGGGGAGCGTGTGGTGGGAGTCCCAGAACAGCCATTAATAAAGGTAAATGAAAGAATGGAAATAACTTGTTATGGAGTTCCTCTTTGATGGCACACAGCTCTTGTCTTTTTATTTCTCAATAGACTGGATGCTATGGGCTTACTTTATTGTAACCTTTAAAGGACATCTGTCAGCAGAATTGTGCCTATGAAACTGGCTGACCTGTTCTTGGCAGCTGAAGGCATCTGTGTTGGTCCCATGTTCATATGTGCCCGCATTGCTGAAGAGAATGATGTTTTAATATATGCAAATGAGCCTCTAGGAGCAACAGAGGTGCGTTGCCTTTACACCCAGAGGCTCTGCTCTCTATGAAATTGCCGCGTCCTCTCTATTTTGATATACTCTCCACTTTGATTGATAGGGCCAGGCAGTGTAAACATGATCATGCCTGGCCCTATCAATCAAAGTGGAGAGTGTATACCTTACAGTAAATGTTTTGTCAACATGCCAGCCTAAGTGTATGCCATGGTATGTAATACAGTGAATGAATTTTCACAGGAAAAAAAACTATTTGGGCCCTATTCCCACTTGCATCATGTCTTCCATTTATACATAATCCATAACGTCATCCACATTAATTTATAATAGATAATAACCTAATTCATACAGCAGTGACTTCCACCTGTGTCCTATCAGGACTGCACAATTCTTGTCCATTTTCCACCCAAGACTCCTATATTCAGCTTAATGGGTCCAGAAAAAAAGGATGCACCTGGATGCCATACAGACTGCGAAAAACATCCGTGTTTGTAGCACAGAGGATCTCTCAAATAGTTCATAACTAATCTATCATATATATCACGGGTCCTGTAAGAAACTTGAACCTTCAGGTCCTTTCACACGGAAGCGTTCCTTCCCAACAATCTGCTGATCGCTAGCGGAGGAGGATGCTGCATTTACATGCAGCGATCTCCTCCAGCTCCTTCAGAGTATGGGGAGGAGTGATCGCTAATGTAATCGCTCTTCCACAAACTTTCTCTTTGTTTCCCGGCAGGAGATCATGTTTATACAGCATGATATGATGTCGGGAAACAAGGATTTTTGTGCTGCACTAACGATCCAATTACCAAATGAACAAGTGAAATGCTCGTTCATCCAGTAATCGGCGGTACATTTACACCACCAGATCATCACTAACAACATTACTATGAACGGTAGTTGGCAGTGATCTATAAAATTCTGGGCCAGTGTAAATGGCCCTTAAATTATATATCGTTAGGTATTTTTTTGACTGCAAATGTCACCTCAAGACATTTTTTGAGAAAAGATGTGGTAGGGAGATGGCCACAAGGAAGCCAGATACTATCTGGACATTCTTATCTGCAACTTCTCACATACTCAGGTTGAGTTCACCCTTTTACAGTTATCCATCTTTTTAGAACCAGAGCTAAAATAACAATAGCAATAATAGCTGTAGTAATAATCTAGTTGTGTAAACCGTCTGCAGCTGGTGACGGAAGGAATGGATCCCCAAGAGTCCGTCCTTGGGCTAATATTTAAATAACATGTAAAATGAACCAGCTGGAAAAAAAAGCCAACATGTTCACTTTGGGAGTGTCACCAATATGATTTATTAGTAGAAATTAAGCACTTGGAACATTTATCCTCAATAGCAATTGAATTGATGAGAAACTCTTGTTTTGTTCACTAACATATGGCCTTAAAGGGTGTCTGTCACTTGATCTGAGCGTTTTAGACCGCTCAGATCAGGTTATAGACTGCTTTGCCTACATTCCAAAAGGACCTTTATTACTGTTGTCCCTCACCTAGATCTTCCAAAAAAGACTTTTTAAACTTATGATAATGAGGTCTGGCAAGTGCTCAGGGGCGGCGTTACTGCATCAAGAGCCCAGGCCTCTGGGCGCTGTGCCCAGAAAAACACACCTCTTTCACCCCTCTGGCCCACCCTCGTACCCTTGTACTCCTCCTCTGCCTTTCAGATCTTGGCACGAGATCTGAGAGGCAGAGGAGGAGTACCAGGGTAATAATAGAATAGGAGGGCGGGCCAGAGGGGTGAAAGAGGTGTGTTTTTCTGGGCACATCGCCAAGGGGCCTGGGCTCTTGCTGCAGTAACGCCACCCCTGGGCATTTGCCGGACTTCATTATCATAAGTTTAAAAAGTCTTTTTTGGAAGATCTCGGCGAGGGACAGCAGTAATAAAGGTACTTTTGGAATGTGGGCAAAGCAGTTTATAACCTGTTCTGAGTGGTCTAAAACGCTCAGATCAGGTGACAGACTCCCTTTAAATGCAAATAATGAAACTACAATATTGATTGTTTATCCTTATATAAGCTATCAATAACAGATCGGCAGGGGTCTGACTCTTGGCACCATGCCGATGAGCTGATTGAAAGGGCCATGGTGTTCTGTGAAAAGTTGGAACCCACCAATCTAGCATTGATGGCCTATCATAAGAAAAGGCCGTCAATATATCATAGCTCAATACTAATAGATCAAAGGCTTCTTTTAACCCCTTTGTCACTAAGGCTTTTGATATTATCTATTCAAAACAATATATTCTAAGGGTACGTTTTTTTAAAAAATTTTTGCTACATAGATTGGGGTATTGTACAGGTCTAGTATCTTTTTAAACAGTTAGTTTAATACAGATAAAAAGTAAAAAGGTCAGAAATAGTATAATATTCTAATTTAATTTTTCTGTGTATATATATATATATATATATATATATATATATATACACACAGTACCGTTCAAAAGTTTAGGGTCACTTAGAAATTTCCTTATTTTTGAAAGAAAAGCACCATTTTTTTCAATGCAGATAACATTAAAGTAATCAGAAATACACTCTATACATTGTTAATGTGGTAAATGACTATTCTAGCTGCAAATGTCTGGTTTTTAATGCAATATCTACATAGGTGTATAGAGGCCCATTTCCAGCAACCATCACTCCAGTGTTCTAATGGTACATTGTGTTTGCTAACTGTGTAAGAAGGCTAATGGATGTTTAGAAAACCCTTGAACACCCTTGTGCAAGTATGTTAGCACAGCTGAAAACAGTTTTGCTGGTTAGAGAAGCTATAAAACAGACTTTTCTTTGAGCTAGTTGAGATTCTGGAGCATTACATTTGTGGGTTCGATTAAACTCTCAAAATGGCCAGGAAAAGAGAACTTTCATGTGAAACTCGACAGTCGATTCTTGTTCTTAGAAATGAAGGCTATTCCATGCAAGAAATTGCCAAGAAACTGAAGATTTCCTACAACGGTGTGTACTACTCCCTTCAGACAGCACAAACAGGCTCTAACCAGAGTAGAAAGAGAAGTGGGAGGCCTCGCTGCACAACTGAGCAACAAGACAAGTACATTAGAGTCTCTAGTTTGAGAAATAGATGCCTCACAGGTCCTAAACTGGCAGCTTCAAATAGTACCCGTAAAACGCCATTGTCAACGTCTACAGTGAAGAGGCGACTACGGGATGCTGGCCTTCAGGGCAGAGTGGCAAAGAAAAAGCAATATCTGAGACTGACTAATAAAAGAAAAAGATTAATATGGTCAAAAGAATGCAGACATTGGACAGAGGAAGATTGGAAAAAAGTGTTATGGACGAATCGAAGTTTGAGGTGTTTGGATCACACAGAAGAACATTTGTGAGACGCAGAACAACTGAAAAGATGCTAGAAGAGTGCCTGACGCCATCTGTCAAGCATGGTGGAGGTAATGTGATGGTCTGGGGTTGCTTTGGTGCTGGTAAAGTGGGAGATTTGTACAAGGTAAAAAGGATTTTGAATAAGGAAGGCTATCACTCCATTTTGCAACGCTATGCCATACCCTGTGGACAGCGCTTGATTGGAGCCAATTTCCTCCTACAACAGGACAATGACCGAAAGCATACATCCAAATTATACAAGAACTCTTTAGGGACGAAGCAGGCAGCTGGTATTCTATCTGTAATGTAGTGGCCAGCGCAGTCACCAGATCTCAACCCCATTGAGCTGTTGTGGGAGCAGCTTGACCGTATGGTACGCAAAAAGTGCCCATCAAGCCAATCCAACTTGTGGGAGGGGCTTCTGAAAGCATGGGGTGAAATTTCTCCAGATTGCCTAAGCAAATTAACAGCTAGAATGCCAAAGGTCTGCAAATACGGTAATTGCTGCAAATGGAGCATTCTTTGACGAAAGCAAAGCTTGAAGGAGAAAATTATTATTTCAAATAAAAATCATTATTTCTAACCTTGTCAATGTCTCAACTATATTTTCTATTGATTTTGCTACTCATTTGAGTGAAAATACAAAATTGTCTGGGTGACCCCAAACTTTTGAACGGTAGTGTATATATATATATATAATAAAGTTTATATATGCCAATAATAATCTTCTCACACTTCTGTGTATGCTAATACCATACACCAGTGGTCCCCAACCTTTTTCCGCACCAAGGACCGGTTTCTCGCAAGACTATTTCCGCAGGGACCAGGGAGGGGGTTCGGTTGTCGGGCGGTTCGCTGGTCGACACTGGCTGATTCACGCAAGGTGCATATTAAAATATATAAATATAACATAAAATGCCTCTATACAGTGCCCCCCCATATCAAATACCCTTTCTTTGTGGCCTCAGTGGAAGCCTCCATATTGCCACCCAATAATGTGCCAGTAAAAAGTGCCCCCATAGTGCCCCCCAATAATGTGCTAGTACGAAGTGCCCCCATAGATGCTCCCACAGTGCCCCCCAATAATGTGCCAGTACCAAGTGCCCCCATAGATGCCCCCACAGTGCCACCAATAATGTGCCAGTACCAAGTGCCCCCATAGATGCCCCCACAGTGCCCCCCAATAATGTGCCAGTATCAAATGCCCCCATAGATGCCCCCACAATGCCCCCCAATAATGTACCAGTAAGAAGTGCCCCCATAGATGCCCCCACAGTGCCCCCCAATAATGTGCCAGTACTAAGTGCCCCCATAGATGCCCCCAGTGCCTCCAAAAATGTGCCAGTACCAAGTGCCCCCATAGATGCCCCCACAATGCCCCCCAATAATGTGCCAGTACCAAGTGCCCCCATAGATGCCCCCACAGTGCCCCCCAGCGCTCCTCTCCTCTATTTTGCAAAAAAAAAAACAAAAAACACTTATACTTACCTCCATGCCTCTTTAAGCGATGCAATGCAGGCCTCTTCTGGCCTGTGTCCTGCTCTGTACGGCTTAGGTGGCGTGATGACATCATGGCACCGCCTGAGCCAACCTCTGATAGGCTACATTTTTCAATATTTGGTTGGCACTCCTGAGAATACAGTTCACAGTGATTGGGTGATCCCAAAATTCAATAGGTATAGATCACGGCACTCGATACACTTAGTACTTTGACAAGACGCTTCTTTATTAGTATCCACATTTGTCACATGTATTAACAAACAAGGCCAACGTTTCGGTTCATCCCGGACCTTGATCACGGCCTAAAATAACGTATACAACATACAATTAGTATACAGGAATCTGAAAGTTAGATGACATACAAAATGAGATACAGATAACAAAAACACAAATATATAAGCTATAAGATTATTGATATGGTCCAAGATATAATGCAATATAGAAACCGATCGCTGGACAGCAGTATTTCTTGGCAGGAAATTGCGATCCAAAGATGCTCAAATGTAATAATAATATAGCACAGTGATAATCAAAGTTAGGGAATTATCATATAATACTTCACAAATAATATAGTAGATACATGTAAAAATATTGTAGATACATGTGTCTATAATATTTTTACATGTATCTACTATATTATTTGTGAAGTATTATATGATAATTCCCTAACTTTGATTATCACTGTGCTATATTATCATTACATTTGAGCATCTTTGGATTGCAATTTCCTGCCAAGAAATACTGCTGTCCAGCGATCGGTTTCTATATTCCATTATATCTTGGACCATATCAATAATCTTATAGCTTATATATTTGTGTTTTTGTTATCTGTATGTCATTTTGTATGTCATCTAACTTTGAGAGTCCTGTATACTAATTGTATGTTGTATACGTTATTTTAGGCCGTGATCAAGGTCCAGGATGGACTGAAACTTTGGCCTTGTTTGTTAATACATGTGACAAATGTGGATACTAATAAAGAAGCGTCTTGTCAAAGTACTAAGTGTATTGAGTGCCGTGATCTAAACCATCTGATAGGCTGCAGGCACTAGGCCTGTAGCCTATCAGAGGAACGGGCAGGGGAGACGCCTCTCCCTCCCCTGCCCCGCAGCACAGGCATCTGTATCGCTGTCCTGAGAATGGCGATACACTATGGAGATAGTCAATGGACACAATGGAAGCGCTCATCTCCCTGTCCACTGCCACCACCACCGCCACCCTCCACTGGTGACCAGGGCCCTGATTGCCGAGGCCTGGCAAACATCCATTCAGGGCCCGGTCCTGGGCCGCGGACCGGTGGTTGGGGACCACTGCCATACACAATTCCTTAAGGTACAATGGCCTCAGGATACAATATTTTGAACTTACAATAGTCTTTCCTGGTCCATCGTAACTTGAAACTAAACTCAAAATACAATGTCCCAGACTCAGTTCCAACCAATCAGCCGTTTCTCTGGTAAAACACCTATATTGGTTGTCTACTAGCTCCTTGAAGTACTTTGTGATATTCCATGTCCTGTACTGCCTTTCTGTGGCAGGATGAGCTGCTCCTTTGGATGTCAGGTGAGGGCATTTTATTTTAATTCCCTTTTCTGGTACACTGTGTGCTATACAGGACCTTGAAGAAGCTCCTGTCCTCATCATAGAAAGTGATTTACAGCTTCCAGTATCTATTCCTGACTGTTAGATATATATTTTATCTGTCTTAGTTATCTGCTTATTTTTTTCCATGGATACATGAAACCTGCATGTTTGGTGGTACCCTAACAGCTAAAGCTGATTGTGACATGGTTCTTCACTAATAAAAGTGGGGGCCATGTCATACATTCTTTGGAAAAAGCTACGTTTTCTCTGCTTGTAAGATCTTCACAAATGTTAATAAGCCTCCTCAGACAAAAAAAAAAAGTTTAGACAGAATTAGTAAATACTAGACAGGAAGGAGGGATGAGAAGGGAAATGCTGCAACAGTAAGTTCTCTTCATTGTCCGTGAGCTGTGAGAGGGGAGGAGGGAGGAGATCATGGTGTTCTTTCTACCTCAGCCTGTATGTTTGATAGGGAGAGAGAAAGGGAGTGGCTGGGGAGGAAGCTGATTGGTCAACTCACACGGTACAGCTCCGACCTCATAGCAGGGAAACAGCAAGAAGAAAGAAATTCTCTGCAGCTATCAAAGGAGGTGCTTTAAATAGTAATACAATTTACAGTGGATTGTCTATAAAACTGAATCTGCATAGAGTGACTTATCAAAATGCATTATGGTACGCTAAAATATGATGCTTTCACCACTTATGTGGAATCTGATAGTGTTACCCATTTATTTCAATGTGTTCTGTTTTACAAATTAAGCAGGTTATGGCCTGAATAAAATTTTAAAAAAATCTCTAAATTGTAATCACACAACCAGTGGACAGTGACGGTACAAGTCTGATTTACTTTCTGTCAGTGAAATTAAAGCTTAAAAGATTAGGCCTCATGCAAGATAGCCTTATGGAAGCACTAAACAGTGAAGGAAATAAATAAATAAGTCTTAATCTCTCCAATAAACAATTCAAGAGGGATATTAAATTCATTTTTCATGAAATTCACATAAAGATTGCTAAACGATACATGAAATTATTTCCCATTATTGTGAACAAAATTAACACTTTTTCTAATTTAATATCCACTACTTTTATTTTATCCAATACTTTTTTATTTACTTTTATTATTTAAATTGTGTGATTTTTTTTTATCAGGAAATGAGTTAAAAATGAAAGAGTATATCAGGCAGGTTTATATTGATAAGAAAAAACATTTTGCGTGCTCCTTTAACTTTTCCTATGTAGGCTATAGACACATTCTTGGGCATTTTTTTATTATTGCATTTTACTCATTTTGGGCTAAAAATCATTTTTTCAATTGGTCTTTATTAAAAATGTTCAGCCATTTCTGACATACAAAGGTGAACAATCAGTCTGTTTGCAAGCTGTCACAGTCTGTTTTGGGACCCCATCATCTGGCGGTTCATGTCTAGCTCTTATCTCTGATCTCCTGACCTCATAAACAGTTATTTATGTCATATTTTTATCAGTTTGATAAGAACTGAGATATAATGAGCGTTTATTCATCACCATAGGCTCGCATGTTAAAGATGTATAATAGATGCAATCTGTCGGCCACAAACTCCCAAGTTACAAAGCATATACATTTTTTGACTGATGATCCAAGACTTCAAAAATGTTGTATCTAAGGTCTTCAACAAAATTCAAGAAAAGTTAAAGATGGACAAATCTGTACATTCAGACATTTAATATTTTACCTTGTTTTATGATGTTTTCTACTGTACACGGGAGGGCATTAAGTAAAAACATATAGCACCAAATTAAATTCACCCCTTCTAATTTGTTCTATTAGGACATGTGAAGTACCCAAGAGCAGGATGGTATTGGCAAATGGTTTGTTATTTAATGTTAATGTAAAGTTATACTATCTATTGTTATGTTGTGTAATGCAACCAGCATTGCTGTGTATGGATGGCACAACCAGGGTTAATAACCATGGCTCTCCCTTTGTAGGAAGCTAGGTGGTGGATGGCTCCACTCCTAGCTCTAGGGAGTCTTTGGGGAGAGTCCAGTAAGAGAGGAAGCTGTTGCCTCATGCTCCTTCTCTTTAGGCCCAGAATGTTTCAAAAACTAACAGATCTCTGCAAGATCTACTGATTAAGAGAACGAGCAGAGGAGAAGGAGAGGAAGATAAAGGAGAACTTAGAAATTGCATGACCAAGCATTGGAGTCGACAAGGTAACCCGTGACTACTGCCATTCCGACTTTGCTGAAGTGAGGGACACCGTTAAGACACAGTTCACAGTCCTGGACAAATGCTTTCAAAACCCTGTATACCTTAGTGGACACTGACTACAGCCATTGCTTCCAAGGTACTATTGCCAGCCATAGATATTACTGACAGAGACTTTAGCGAGTACAAAGAATGCCATACCTCCCAGCTCTGCCAGCCTCCATACCTCGCTATCTGGGGAAAGAACTGCGCTTCTTTGTTGTTGGATGTACTCCCATCTTGCACTTAAGTAAAACAGACATTTGTTCTGCTACATCTAGCCTCATTTTCTGACTTCTACATAGGCGATAACTAGGGGATAACTACATATATTAGATCCCTGTACCCATGTGGTGTCCGCCGCTGCATTCAACCCTATGGCGCTGCCAGACATAGCAAATCAATTGTACTCAGCTATCTCAAAGGGGTCTTTTCTAATGAATGGAAGGGTCTCAGCAGTTGCACCCCCACTGAATAGACACAGTTATTCTCTATCTGGTGGATAGGGGTTAAGTCGTTCTCATGGGGCAACCCCTTTAATCGCCACAAAAATGCCACAATTTGTAAAAAAGGCTGTAATTTTGCTGTGATTATGGAAAATGTAGGAAAAAATGAATCAAAAATAAAGTTCTGGCAATATATCCCCCCCCCAAAAAAAAATGGATTTGAGACTCTCAAGTGAACACTTGCTTAACAGATGGACACCACATAATCACCTTGCAAACGTGACGTAATAATCAAAGTTAATTGAAAGAAGTTCTTGCGTGTTGTGATTTTAAGGAGCAATAAATCTTGTTTTTCATACAATAACAGAAAAGGTCAGAAAATATATAGGTCAAAATTGCAGAAGATGAGACACTGGCACGGCTTAGATGATTTTTGATAAAAATGCTTCACAGCTTTCAAAGAATTGAGGCCTTAGATGTGAAATATGAAAATGGAATAGAAAGCAATTGTAGATTAAAGGACATGAAAAGCCAGAGAATAAAAAAGAAGCACAACAATGAAGGAAAAAACATGAAAGCCACAACCCATCCAGTCTATTTAAAAGTAAGTGACACTTATGGATGGGTGCAAGTTATAAAAAACAAAAGAGATCCCAGTTCATCTTCAGAAGCCATTGGGTACTATGTATTTTACCACTTAAAAGTTTCCAAACTTCACATAAGTCACTGTCAACCTCATCTGTATTTTAGAAACATAATATTTTAGTATTCCTTACACTTTACAGCGTCTCATGTACTCTGCATTAGGAATCCAAGTAGTACAGGTTCTTAATATTGTGTCGCAACACGCGGAGGCACATAGAGGTCTTCATGCTGATTTTATGAGAACGGGATTGCAGCATTCATTATGGCAAGCTGTACAGTAGGTATTCTCTCCTGGCACCATTTTAGTTTTGCCAGCTGTGGAACATAAAGTCTACATGCACACATCTTCTGGGAAATCTAGGAGAATTCGCAACCCAATAGCCTACCCCATGTGCAGACATCCAGACAGAGAAAAGCAGAATGAAAAGATCTGAACCTACTTCTGGTTTTGGCTTACAAATATTGATGCAAAATACTCATCAAAATACACTTTTTGGAATTGGCGGTATTTTGCTATATATGGGTCCCATTCCAATCTAGAGAACAGCGCTCCCGAAATGAACGAGAGGACATGGCACATACGCCTAATTTTTAAGAGAGTTCTGAAAATGGCTGAGTGAGAGTGTTCAGCAATTTTTGAAAATCCCATAGAAATTAATGGAGAGGGGTGGGCACAGCTCAAGCACTGCCACTGCTCCATTTACCTCTACAGAACTGGTGGAAATAGCAAAGGAAGTGCTCAGCTATTTTTGTAACTCCAATAGAAATGAATGGTGGGTGGTCGTGCATGCGCGGTTGCTCTTTGTTCACTTTGGGAGATAAGAGCAGGTCCCAGAGGTGCAATATCCTAACGATATGCTACCAATGTCTGAGGTGAGGCAACCCACCCACTGATCAGCACAAGCAGAAAAGGACAATACTGGATCCAGAGGAAGGGCGACACACATTCTTGGTCTTTTACAAAGCCAAAAACCTCACATTCTACCTTGAATTATAGCAGGTCAAAGTGAGAGCTACATATACATGCAGCTCTTCAATTAATTCAACCTGTGTGGAGGAGAAGAGGGAGTGCTGAAGGTGGACAAGCAGGAAGCATGGAGGGAGAGGAGGAGGCTCACAGACCTTCCTGCTGCTCCTGTTTGGGTTTGGACATTAACCCTTCATGTTATTAATAAATTCCAAAAAACTGTGTTGAAATAGTCTTTACATCCCCAAATAAAAGAGTTATATAATACATTATGTGTCCCCAAGTTGTGCACCAACTTAAAGGGGTTGTCCCATGGAAAATATTCTACAGTTTTCAAACCAGCACCTGGATCTGAATACTTTAGTAATTGCATCTAATAAAAAATTCAGCATAGCCACTTAGTTATTTAGTGTATCTGTATAACGCTACCTGCTTTTTGTTTTTTTCTTATTTTTTTGTCCTGCTCACTGAGAAGGCCGCATATGCTCAGTTTCATCCTTCAACTGCTTCTTGAGCTGTGATAGGGAGAGCTGAGACACGCCCCCTTAGCTGTAGCAGAAAAGACACTCACCTTGAGCTGTCAGCTTGATATAAATCTAGCAGAGCAATGAATGGGGAGATCTCTGGATCCATGATCATATGATCTCTGATTTTCATTTTTTACATTAGTCATAGCATAACCCCTTTAATTTATTTGATACATCAATTCAATTCAATAAAATGGGGCTGACCCGCAATACCAAGCACAGCCACTATCCAATCAGCTGTGGCCTCCTCAAACAGCTGATCAGTGATTCATATCAGAATCTTGGAAAACCCTTTTTAGGTATACAGAAAAGACAACGTCATTCCCATGTATAATAAATTGCCCCATGGTATGCAAATTAACAAATATCCTAGTAGTAATACATGGTCACCATGCTCCGGGGTGGGCAGAAAGAAATAACAGCTCACATAGTATTTGTAACTTTTTGGACCGCTCTACATTTCACTGATCTCCTTTTTAGCTAAATCAGAAGGGAATCAGTTTAGAAGGGACTGGATCCAATCTCCAACCGATCAGATATCTGTGTTCAGTAACAGAATTTAAGAGTGGAACTTCATTGGTTACAATTTTTCATACACCAGCTTTCATAAATGCTAATCATCACAGAATCAAACCAGAGAAAAATAAAAGAAGTACCTGCAATAAAAATTACAGTGACACGTGTAGTGCACAATACATTGAATTCACTTAATTATTTAAAGTGCAAACATCCAAAGTCGTTTCACACAATACTTTGTTTGAATACTGTACGGAGAGAGTGCTCCGTACAGTATTAGAATGTATTGGCTGCTATGAGCTGAAGTTATTACTTTGAGAAGTCTCGTGTGACTTTGCATAATAACGTCATAAATCAATTACTACTGTAAAAAAACATTTCCAGAACTCAGGTTTAGTTCCAAGGTATCTCTTGGAACCGAACCCGAGTTCGGGAAATGTTTTTTTACATTAGAAATTGATTAATGAAGTTATTATGCAAAGTCTCACGAGACTTCGTGAGGTAATAACTTTGGCTCATAGAAGCCAATACATTCTAATACTGTATGGAGCACTCACCGTTAAAAATGGTCCCATCGATTTCAATGGGGTCCGCCAGGCAGCGAACAATGACCAAAAATACGATGTCCTATTTTTTGACAGCCATTATTCAATGACTATGAAAATGGCCATGTGATATACCTTAACCGGTTCTGGAAAACTGAATTACAAAAACAGGTGTCACATGTTGGTTTTTCATGTTCCTGTGAATGTAGCCTAAAGAATATTTTTAAATTAAAGATTAATATATTTGTCCTTGTCAATGATATCGAGGTCTTACCTGTCCAGCAAACAAGCCACAGACTCCAATTATACATAGGATATTGAATACAGCCGAACCAACGATGGTTCCAACTCCCACATCTCCCTTTGTGATGAACACTCCTGCAAGAAGGATTCTTTATTAGTTTTGAGGACCACAAATCCCTGTTAGTGACATTGTGAAAGATGAGCCATTTGTTCCTGTAAGAGACATTGGTCTTGATTATAGCGACTTTACAATGCATCTCATGCATGTCAAGATGTCCTCAGAAGTTCTTAGAAAAAAACTAATTACAAATGCAGTTACAAGGGTTGAGTCATGAAGACAACTGCTATCGATATGCAACATTAGGCTATATGGATATCATAGGAACAAAAAGACCAGCTTCTATTTGGCAAACCTAGTCTATCCATGTATTTATTACTGATATGTAATACTGCCATGTCCCTGATCATCAGGGGTTCCAGAAGATAGACCTAGTAAATAGGAAGACAAGTGCTGTGGACAGTAACTTATTTCACACTTCTATACAGATATAAGTCTACTTTCATACTGGCGACAGCAGGATCTGGCAGGCTGTTCCGGATCCGTGCTAACACTATCCCTATAATGGGGGCGGGCCGGAGGTGCGGCCGCAGCATAGCAAAAACAGCAGCAAGTTGTAGTTTTTGTCTAGCCGCCTCTTGGCATGTTTTATAGAGTATGTGGCAGGAGCGGACCTCCGTGGGCTAGCGTTAGCATGGATCCGGCAGGCTGTTCCCCCGCCGGAACAGCCTGCTGCCGCCAGTGTGAAAGTAGCCTTAAAGACCATGGTTTTCTATACAATAGAAATGAGAAGCGCACATAGGGAGGACCATCGGGACCTTTAAAATTTACCAGAAGAGGGGGTGCTCACCTGAAAGGGTTGTGCTGGAGGCACAACACTCTGCAGAACATTCCAATATAACCACAGGGGGGTGGCTATAGGGGGTGCAGAGGTAGCAGTCGCTACGGGGCCCAGGAGCCTCAGGGGGCCCAAAGAACCTTGTGCCGCATAAGAAGAACACAAAGCACTGAGAGAAGGGGGGCCCAAGCTGAACTCTTGCACCAGGGCCCATGAGCCTGTAGCTACGCCCCTGATAACCACCATGGCTGCTGCTCACGCTGTCATGGTCAGGAAGCTGACCGAGTGGTAAATCAAGGAAAAAGAAAGGTAGTGCTGCCCATATTGGGGGAAGGAAGGACCAAGGTGATTAGTATAATTATGAACAATCTTTATAGACAGGAATTACGCGTTTCAGGGATGTTCTGGCCCCTTCGTCAGATTCAAAACCAACATTGGTTTTGAATCTGACGAAGGGGCCAGTACCGTCCTGAAACGCGTAATTCCCGGCAATAAACATCATTCATAATTATACTACTCACCTTGGTCCTTCCACCCGCCGACATGGGCAGCACTACCTTTTTTGTTGTTCCTTGATTTACCATGGTTTTCTAGGCATGTAAGAGACAAAAAGCAGCATTTCGAACCCGGTTCCAGCAATGACATCATTTAGAAGAGGAGGGAGGGTTATGCCAACCACTTGTCAGTCTGCGCCTTTTACAAACACTTTAAAAAATAACACTTGGCGCCTGCCAATACTGCCAGCTCCCCTCTTCACAGATCCTGAGAAAATATTTGTTGGAAACACTTTCGACTTGTCTGGAGTAGTAAATAATACTGAAGAGGAGATCAAAGTAAGGTCAGTAAGGCTATGGAAAATCCAGTTAACATGATTTTAAATTGGACTGAAAGGCAACAAAAGGCACCAAAATGTCATTTCGTTTTGCTCTGAGTGATTTAAGTGGCCGGGTTAGTATTCAAAACTTGTGTTATAATTCAGCTAGACAAGTGGCTATTATGGAGGCAAAACACTGAGGATAAGAATGCCATATCTTTACTTAAAGAAGAACTCCCACAACATTTTTTATATCATGTCCTGCTAGAAATGTACATGATGTAATCTGTAGTGAATGTCATTTTCTTACCAGTAGCTGAATTTTTGAGTTATATCATCCTGAAGTTTCTTATCTGTGTCATGTGACTAGGAATTAGACCCACCAACTCACACAGCACCTTATGTGTGGACAGGAAGTCTAATTTTCTATGCATTCTTATGGGAGCCTCACTTTCAGTCTCATAGGAATGAATAGAGAAGTGACTGGCTTGCTGTTCTGGGTCAGTTGGAGGTCAGGGAGTTGGTCACATGACCCAGCTACAATAAGAAGAGAGTGGAAACTCTCAATTTCAGCCTCTGATAAGAAAATTACATTCACTACAGATTTTATCATGAACCTTTCTAACAGGTCAGAGAATAAATTTTTTGCAGGAGTTCTTCTTTAAATTTATATCTATCTAATCTATCTATCTATCTATCTATCTATCTATCTATCTATCTTCTATATAGTATCTATCTATCTATCATCTATATATTATCTATCTATCTATCATCTATTTAATATCTATCTATCTATCTATCTATCTATCTATCTATCTATCTATCTATTATCTATCTATTATAGATCTATCTATCTATTATCTAATCTATCTATTATCTAATCTATCTATTATCTATCTATCTATCTATCTATCTATCTAGGAGAGAATAGCTGTGCATTATGGCCTGGGATGGAAATTTTATTTGGTTCTCTACAAAGAAAAAAACCTCCCTATGTTCCTGGAAGAAATCAAAGGCCTATAGATTTTGAAAGGCCAAATACACCTCTATGGATGCTAGGTCAAAGATTGAAACATGGCTACTGCATGCATAAGGTCATACAATGCTCTACAATGCTGCATTGCTTTTGCTCTTAGATGGTAGAAATCATTAAAAGAGGTGATGTTGCCGTTGCTCAAAATAAATCATAATCTTGGTATAAATGTTCTTTATGAACTACTTGGGTATATGGACATTATAGAGAACCATATACCCCTCTCTGAGCAAGAATGGGGAACTGCGCTCCCATTCGGGCGGATTTGAGCTGTCATTGTAGTAATTGTAGTAGTGGTTGTTCATCTACCCGGTGTCCGCACTTTGAAAGGAGGTGTCTCTGATTAGACAAAATCTCTGAATATTTAAGACACAAAATAAACCTGGGATATGCTTGGGGTAATTTGCATTTTAATAGACTCTGATTTTTGGTTAAAATACTGTTGTCTGCTCTCCTATTCGTTAACATCCTAGGTATAAAATGGCATAGTAGCAATCTATAAATAATGCTTAACTCTCCATTTAACAAGTCTGGTTTTAATCATGTTCCCAAAGAAAGTTCCCAGACAAAAGAAACATCCCATATACAATAGAGGTTCCAAAAGGCAAAATGTGTTTATTTTCTATTGTGTTTTTAATGATATTTTGGAACATTTTTGCAGGCTCTCATTCAACCGGCTCCATCTCTTCAGAAAGATTTTTATGGGACTGAATTAAAAGAATTTGTTCCAATTAGACAGAGAATGGTATATATTGACATTGTGGTTATGTGTTCTCTGTATTGTTTTATCGCTTGGAGTGATGTAAGTGATGTATGTGTTGTAAGGCTTACAACACATATATATATATATATATATATATATATATATATATATATACACTAAACAACTATCTGGGCTAGAATGGATGCTTTGTACGGTGCATTGGGTCCTAGATGATTTTGATGCTATTTAAAGATACTGCTGGCCAAGTATGACCAAGCAGTGGACATGCACACCTTTGTTATGGACATATCTTCTCTTTATTCTTATGTCTGTTGAATCATATGATCAACCACCACATGGCAACCTTCTCCTTCCTTTAAGTAAGTAGCTTTGACATGAATGGGATATACCTCTGTTTCCGCTTGATCCCTCTAAGCTAGAGACTCCCAACTGTAGGGAACCCCTAAACAATGATGCTACTCGTGAAGAACTAGGTCTACCACAAAAATCTTGGTGTTCACTAGGTGGTAACATATTCAATGATGTTATATTCTGCTTCACAAGAAGCATCTAGAAGGCTATGTTCACACATTGTAGTGGGAAACCTTCAGACACCAAGAGTATCCATAGAGCCTCATAGTCCCGATGGATGCCAAAAGAGCTTTCTTTTGACATCTGCCTGACCGGTTTGTGTTGACATACCTTTTTTTCACAATATTGAAATGCACAGTACACTACATTATTCCATAGCGGCAGACAGTAAAAAATACCAATTTTACTGTAGGATCGTGTAGGTGACATAAGCCACTATATGTCTGAATAGTGGCAAACATTAGAGCCTTTGGTCAAAATTAAAGGTTAGGAGAAGACTCTGATGTTGGAAGAAGACTCTGATATGATGAACATGCCTCCATAAGATTGTCATCCACAGTAAAAGTGACAAATCATGCTGCTGTTGTGCTCTGGGAAACCCCAGGCCAGGTCAATTTTGAGTCTAATCACATAAAAAGGACAAAATAGTGTTTAATCGTAAACATTCCCTCCGAGACCAGGAACTCCTTTTGATATTGTCAGGCAGGGTGCAGAAATAAAAAAAAGAAGACAAAAAGACTCACCTGGCCACTAGTTCTCCAGTTCCATCAGCAAGTTTCCTTCTCCACCACTTCTAGTTCCTGCTGGACCAGAACTTCTATGTGCTGTCTACACGCAAGCCACCACTGCCAGCTAATCAATGGCCTCAGTGATCATGTGTACAGGCATGGCCCATGACCATTGCCACCGTTGAGCCCATTAATTGGCCAACAGCAATGACGTGTATGACCTGCCTGGCAATATTCCAAGGGGATCTAGTCTCAAAGAAACTCTAAGTTTGTCGACAAGCACATACCTATCACAGATGTAAACAATTCTGGAGCTGAGCTGCCAGCGGCCATAAATGTAGCCCCAGCCACATCTTCACTGAGCTGCAATCTCTGTAGAGAGAGGAGAGACATGACATTAAACAGGAACTCAATAGTACTCAATACATGTACATTTGGTTGAACATTTCTTTACATAACCATTTTTTAACTGATTACATAGTCAATATGGTATCACTGAAAAGTGCTCCACAAAAAATGAGCCCTCACCCACAGCTCCATAGATGTAAATATAAAAAAGTTATGGGGGTCAGAAAATGGCGATTTTTATGTATTAAAACACAAGAAAAACTATGCAAATGTGGTATTACTGTAATCATACTGAAGCAGAGAATATGGGGAATAGGTCAGTTTTACAGCATAGGTAACACTGTAAAAATGAAACCTATAAAATTATAGTGGAATTGCGTTTTTCCATTCCACCCCATTTGGAATCTTTTTACGGATTTCCACTACAACGTATGCAATATTAAATGGTACAATTAATTAGTGCAACTTAGCCCACATAAACAAGCCATCATATGGCTATGTGAATGGAAAAATAAAAAAAGTTATGGCTCTGAGAAGGCAGGGAGTGAGAACAAAAACTGAAATCGCTCTGTCCTTAAGGACAGAGTACTTTTACTGTTTAGGAATCAATATACATGTATAATAACAGTTCAATGTACTAGCATGGTCTAACTGGATTCTCCAGGCTTTTTACAAAACCGGGTAAGCATTAACCAAACTATCTTCCACAGGGCAGAAGAAAGGACAGGTTTTGTAAAAGCCCAGAGAACCCCTTTAACAGTTTATCTGAAAATATCTGGGGCTGTGCTGCACAACATCTGGGCAAACCAATCTGCAAGGTTAAGACACTTCTCTGGCATTGCTTAGTTTTTCAAAGTCAATTTAATTACAGCATAACATTGCAACACTAACATCCATGAAAGAAAGTACAATACATAAGTAACCACATCACCCTTGAGACACTTCTATGTCAAAATTGGAAGACATGTAAGCATAATGCATTAATACAGTAAATTATAAAATACCATCACTTCCAAAGGATTTTTTTAAAATATATTTTACATGTACTTTATTTGCTTTTTTACTAACAAATAGTGGACAAAACCATCACATATCTAAAAGCTGGCAAAGGCAAGAATTCTCCAACAATCAGAATACAGTGATCCCTCAACATACAATGACCTCAGGATACAATATTTTCAAGATACAATTTTCTTTTCTGACCCATCGTAAGTTGAAACCAGACTCAACATACAATGTCTCAAACTCAGATCCAACCAATCAAGGCCACTTTTCTAGTAAAATATGTGTATTAGTTGCCAGTTATCAGCTATTCCTGACTATTATATTTAAGAATTTATTTTATCTCTTAGTTATCTGCTTATTTTTCTTAAATCTTCATTTTCTCTTATCGTCGATGACATTTTGGGGCTTTAGAACCGATTACTCAAGTTACAATGGTTTCAACATACACTGGTCATCCTAGAACCAATTAACATTGTAATTTGATGGACCACTGTATTCATTCATATTAGATACACCTATTTTCAGATCTAACACCAGACCTGAGAGGATGCTAGATGCAAAATGACCACTCCATGGCCTCTTGTCATTGTTATCTGATGTTGGCAGACAATGTGAGCCTTAGATCATCATCTCCTGCTTTGAGAGTGGTCTTCAAAAGTAACAAAGGCATTCATGGCCCTCCATAATAGTAAAAGTAAGGGCCCATTCAGATGGCCGTTATGCTTTGCAGATCTGCATAAGACAGATACCGGCCGTGTGCAATACGCAATTTGCTGACCGCACATGGCCGCAACCTTAGAAGAAAAATGCCTATTAATGCCTCTATAACAATGATAGGAGTCATAGCTAATGCCCTCCATAACAATGACTGTACCACCTTAACACCACCTTAACACCATAACAATCAGGGTTACCTACATCACAATTGTAGACACACACTATCTAACTAAAGTAATAACACACAAACAGTCACATTGTTCATCTCTTTTACTGAGCACATTGTATAAATATCCACATTTTAGGGGGAAAAGGTAACTGAACCCTCAAATTCAACAACCTATAGATGCCCTATTAACAGCAGTTACCTCCACTGCAATGTTTCCTGGAGCCCTGATTGGGATTTGCACAAAGTTGATGGGAATTTAGGATTATTCCTCCCTAGAAATATATATTCAGTTCATCAATATTTGTGGAATGCTTTGCATGCACAGTCATCTTCAGGTCAAGTCACAGCCTCTTGATAGGTTAAGATCAGAAGTCGGACTTGGCCCTTCCTAAACACAAATTGTCTTCCTTCTCAACCACTGTTTAGTTAATTTACTTGTAATCTTTGGGTCATTGTCATGTTGATTTACCCAGCATCTCTTCCAGGATTGCTCTTTGGGCTCTTGAAGTGCTGTTAACAGGATGTCCATTCGTAGGAAGAGTAGCAGTTTTGAATTTTCTGTTTTAAGATAATTTTGCTAACTGTGGTGTGGTGAACACCCGGGTGTTTAGCAATGTTCTTGTAGCCTTTTCCAACTTCATGTTTTTCTATAACATATCTTCTTATGTAGTTCTTAGAGACTGGTTCACACTGGCCAACCTTTCTTAAACAGGTGTCAGTAACTATGCTTTGTGTGCCTTTATTTCATGGTCATCTTATCTCCTGACCACTATATGTTTATTGCTGAATATGTGCTGAGTACATCTCATAAAGGCAGCTAGTGAATAGCTTGTATTAATCAATGATGTCTGATGGTTTAATATGCTTTTGTTTATTAGCATTGTCTCATTCCTGCAGCCCGGCACTGTGGTCTCACAATGGCCTATGATGCAGGCTAAAGTGACCATTCTTGTCCATCAGTGTCCTCCACTCACTTACACAGTGGACAGTTTAGTTAGACTGTATCTATAATTGTGACTTTGATAACAATTAGACAACATATTATTATGCAGAAATCCAGGTACTGTACTTCCAAAATGTTCACTTAACTTTTTCTTGCAACGGTAAACTGACAATCATCACTAACAGAACACTTCTTCTACAGCTCTGATCTCTGTGACTGACCACTCCAGCGCAACAGACTCATGACTAGACGGGACACTTATCTGATATGCTGGGAGACAAACTGGCAGAATAGGCAAGTATAGTACAGTATATGCATCAAAACAAAAAACTGGCTTAATATAACTAACAGACTATTTGAAACATAGACAGCTCTGTAGGAAGTCCTCCCAAAAATCTTTAAACTATCTTGTCCTAAAATCTATTGTTTGCTGGTCTGCAGAAGTAGAACAACATGCTTTTCAGTGAACAAGAAGCTCCAGCCTCATCAGAACATAAATTCTAGTTGTCTTTTATAAAATGAAGGCCAGTTTTAAACTATTATTATTTTTTATGTGACGTTTTTGTGATAATGTAAAATTCGGACACAAAATAGACAAAGAAGAACTAAAAGAAGAATCAGTACTAAAGTAGAAATTTCATTGTGATGCATTTGCTATGTACCGGTATTTTGTTTCACATGGTGCTTAAAGGAGTTGTCTCATTTCACCGTTACTAAGGCGAGATGCACAGCCCTGACCATCAGCCGACCGGGAAACAGTAGAGTGCGTCAGTGCTCCATTTTTCAGTAGTTCCCATTGTGGTGCAGGGGAACTATGGAAACAGCGAAGCACAGCAAGCTATGCTGTCTTTGAGGTAGTACCATAATGGGAGCTAAGGAAACGGCAATCACCGGCACGCTCCATTGTCTCTTGGCCGGCTGGTGTTCAGGATTGTGTATCATCTCACCACCATACATTACTGGCCCATACTTTTAAGACATTTTCAGATGGCATAAAGGAAATATTTTATTTATGATACACTCTCCAGTTAGTAACAATTCATACTTACTTCACAAATTTTCTCCAACGAAGGGACAAAGAAATCATCACAGATAATTGCAAGAGCATAAAACATGTACATCGCCTGTGGGAATAATAAAATAAAAACAGATATAAATTCACACATAGTGGACATGTTAATACATAGTCATTCTAAATCTGCCAATACTTACACAGTTCATGTCATACAGAATTTATTGGTTTGACAGAAGGGATTTATCATCAATCTATAAACAATTACTGTAGATTGTACTGTAGATACAGTAAGCCTGCATTTTAGCCCTCTGGAGAATTTTCCTTTGAGGGTGTACATCAGAATATGACAGGTACATTGACTTTGATTGGTTAAATGGAGTCCAATGGAGTCCATTGGATTCATCTTTGAATCGTATGGTGGGCTTTCAATCCCTCTGTAGCATTTTTGACAGATAGAATTAGCACAGTCTACCACAGTCTATCATTTTTTACATTAGTCATGGGATAACCCCTTTAAGTTCACTTTAGTAACACTGACGAAGTATAAAAAAAAGAAAGAAGCTTTTTCTTGTTAAGTTTTTGCAGTGAAAACAACCAATTGTCCATGCATGAAAGGTTCCCAACAGTCTTTATACTCTAAGACCATTGTGTTCAGAATCTCCAGAAAATATGAAAGATTTATACTCTTTTCACTTGGCATTGTGAGCATGAAGAGGATAAATTCCGCATGTGCTGGGAACTGTTTAATGTTCCTATGTCCTTAGGTGTCATGAAAATGATCAGAGTGAAAGAATGCACAATGAAAATAGCCAATCTCTGATGATCCAGTGCTGCCGTTTGGCCTTTTTTTTCTTTGTCTTTTTATAGTACAGTATGCTGCTGGGACCTTTGTGTGCTCTCTAACCCACCACTGATAGAGAGAAAGGAACAGATCATCCATTCATGCACTTGTCACCTTAGAACTCTGTACTTCTTGCCTCTGGGAAGACTGTGAAGTAGAGATTGTTTTCCTCTGTCACTGAAAATGATTTTTTCCTCTGTCTGTTGTCCGAATGACCTGGCTATATCATAGGTGATAGCTTTAAACTGTAGAGCTTCTAGCAACAGAAAAATGTAATACTGCAGTGCAGTGAATGTCCATAGCCGTCAAAATGGAAATTTGTCTTAAAAAAAGTGAGCTTCATATTTGTCAACTAGTTGCCAGGACTATCCCTGATTTTTAGAGACAATCTCGGCAAATCTGCGATGTCCCGGGGCAAAAATGGGTGGAGCTAATCTAAACACTGCCCATAAGTGGGTGTTCCCAGGTGGCAGTGGGGCATTCCCAGGGGTTGGGCTTATACTCTCCGATTTTATCAACAGAAACTTTAGTAAGTATAATTTTGCCAGAGAAAATCAAATGTATAGAACATGAATATACAGATCTAGCATGAGCCAACATCAATGGGTTATGGTTGTAACTCAGTTAACCAAACAGTGTAACAAGCTTTTCACATTTTTAAATTAAGCCAGTGAGACAAGCTTGTGTGTTAAAGAGTTTTCCGGCATAGGTCATTAGTATCAGATCAGTGGGGACCCGACATCCAGGACCCACGCCGATCAGCTGCTTGAGAAGGCACTGCCACTCCTGTGTGCGCCATGGCCTTCTCCGTGAGGATAGGTCGTCAGTAGTAAAATCCCAGAAAACCCCTTTAACCACCGAACTACTTTGCCTGAATCCGGCTCGGGCAGTGTGAAAAGTAGCTACATGAAGGGGAGAGGGCTACTTTAGATGCTGCTATCTCCTGAATGGTAGCAGCTAGAAACATGCAACTGGTCTTGTTTGAAAGCTGACAGTCCAGGCTTTCATAAAAGAAGACAGCTAAAGTCCAAGCAACTGAGCAGACATCACTGTTAGAAATAAAGTCGGGAGTAAAACTTATTTTTACTTTCACTTTCAACTGTATTTACAGCATCCTGTTTTCTATCAGTGATATTCTCTTCTGTCCTGAACATATTGCTGTCATTGGAATGTATACTTTCAAACAAGACCAGTTGCACTGTGGTATTTGTGACCTGTAGGTGCCCATATTACATAAAGTATGCCACATGGTAATGTATTTTACTAGATGTCTGTGTATAGCAGGGGTGCACAACCTTTTTTTGGTCTGAGGGCCGCATTGTCACATTGATGTAGTTCAAGGGGCTGCACAAAAACCCAAAATGTTGATTGGCGCTCCTTCCCTCATTATCGGTAGCCCATTCCTGATTACAAATCAGCCGACCAAATGAGTGATTGCTCATATATCTGCCAATCAGCGGCCTGATTATACAGGACAGATATCAGGAATGAGCGCTCCTATAAACACATATTCCCAGTAATTGGCCCAAATATTGTGCAATGTAATAGTGGCTTAAAGGGATTTTCCAGTAAAAAGTATTTTTTTTTAAAGTTTCTGCAGTATAGCCCCTGAAACTTTAAAAGATTTACATTTACTTGTTCCTCGCCGCTCTAGTCCCCTGTGCTGCCCCCCTGTCTCCATCTTCTGGTACATGTGGCTGGAAGATATGAATGTTCTGTATCAGGGGCCATGTTGCAGGAAATTGTTAACAAATCATTTTTACTAGAAAACCTGGACATTTCATTCCATTCTTCCTCATATTCATAAATTAGCACTTTTCTACATTGCAGAGGATGGTGCGCACAGGTTATGACCTCCTGCCCACCCAGTTATAGGTGCCCTATAGTAACCAGTAAGCACTTTCCCTTATTACTGGGGAGAGACAGAGAGACAGAGAGTCTATTAGTTAACCCCTTAATGATCAGGCCTGAAAAGGCCTTACTGACCAGACAGTTTTTTGTTATTTAGTGCAAATGGTTTCAACAGTTTTAAGAGCTTTAAAACAGGAACGTTTTTATTTGTTGCAACATTTTTTATGTGACACATAGGGCTTTATAATATATTTTTTAGTTTTATTTGGGGAAAACTATACAAAACATTTTTAAAAAGTAATTAAAAAAACTATAGCTCTATATTCTTCCAATAATATGTAAATTATTATAATTAGTTCCCTATGTTGGTCAATTTGTTATATAATATGTATAGTTTCATGTGAATGGGGCAATAATAGCAACTGTTCTGGGTGTTTTTTTCTCTTATGTATTTTTTTTTTAACTTACCTATTTTTTTAAATATATTTTTGCTTCAAGTAGACCTTTGGGGGACACTGACAATTTTCTTTATTTTCCACTATTTGCTTTTTATTTTGTCTTTTATTTGTCTTTTATTAATTTTTAATTTTATTATTTTAAATGTTTTTGTTATAATTGCTTTATTACTTATTTCTTTTAAATATATTTTTGCCACATAATATGTACCCCCAAGAGGTCATGAAAAGATCGCTAGGGGACAGTGGACAATGTTTTTCTTTTATTTGTATTTTATTTTTATTTGAAATTATTTTTTTTTATTACCGTATTTTTTGCCCCATAAGACGCACCAAAAAAATGGGGGGAAAATGCCCCTGCATCTTATGGGGCGAATGCTAATGAGCGCTTCTATTATGGAAGCGCTCATTAGCACCGGAGGACCAGGAAACGATGAAGGATCTGTACTCACCGCTTCCTGATCCTCCGTTCGGCTGTGCAGCGTGAGGGAGCTCTGTGACCTCATGCTGTGCACGCCTGGTCACAGCACAGCCGACGGAGGAGGAAGAAGATGAGCGCAGGCGGCGAGGAGCGGAGTCGTCCAGGACCAGGAGAGGTAAGAGGCTTTTTTTTTTTAACTGTGGCATGCTGGGGGCTAATGGGGTCTAATAAGAGGCATAGAGGCTAATAAGAGGCATGGAGGCAAGTGAGGAATATGAAGTCATATGGGCCGAAATAGAGGAATATGAAGTCATATGGGGGCTGAATAGAGGAATAAGACATCATATGGGGACTCATATGGGGGCTGAAGTGAGGCATGGGGGCTGATATGGGGGCTAATTACAGGCATGGGGGGCTAATGAGAGGCATGGGGCTCTTATCTGAGGTCTGATTGGGTGTCATTCACATTGGGGTCTGAGCAGAGGTCTGATTGGGGGTCTGATCTGAGGTCTTATTAACATTGTAGGTCTAATTGGGGCTGTGAGCTGAAGTCTGGTTAACATTGGGGGTCTGATTGGTGGTCTTACCTGAGATCTAATGAAAAATATTTTTTTCTTATTGTCCTCCTCTAAAACCTAGGTGCATCTTATGGGCGAAAAATACGGTATTTTTAAATATATATATATATATATATATATATATATATATATATAATCAAAAAAAGGGCAGCACTCTCACAATACAGTAGAAAAAACTTTAATTACCCCAGTGGGATGCGACGTTTCGGCTCACATCTAGAGCCTTTCTCAAGCTCTAGATGTGAGCCGAAACGTCGCATCCCACTGGGGTAATTAAAGTTTTTTCTACTGTATTGTGAGAGTGCTGCCCTTTTTTTGATGTTATGTACTTAGGTCTTGGTCGGACCTAGGGCTTTGCACCTCCACTGATTGTTGTCAAGTGCTGCCTCGTTTTTTTGGATATATATATATATATATATATATATATATATATATATATATATTTGCCACATAATATGTCCCCCAAGAGTTCTTTTTTGTAAAATTTGGAAACCCCAACAGATACTCATTTGGCCTCTGATGGTATAATGAGGGCCTAGGGGTCTGTTCAACATATGAAGTGGGAGCTTTTCCAGTGGGTACGGTATCATACCCTGCAGACACACTATGGCAGATTTACTAATATTGTCTAAAAGTAAGACAATGTAAATGTAAGACTAAACTTTGTCAGCTTTACCATGGTGAGCAATAAATCTTTTGCATCATTAGACTGTCGAGTATAAGTTTATGCCACCTATAAGTTGGCTTAGTTCTACTCCAAAACGCTTCAAAATTTTCCACACAGAGGCACTTTTAAGCCACACCCCTTTCTGATAGGCCACTCCCCATGTTGGACAAGGCACAAACTGCTCCAAAAATATGTATGGAGCGTTTTTAATGGTAACTCTGCCCCAGCGTGACAATGAATTATCCTCTAAAAACAACACCCCACATTACAAACTTCAGCATTATTCACAGGCGATAAGTGTCTGATCCCATTGGTCAAACCCCTACTAATCAAATACTTATCCCTTATCAATAAACTTGTATTGCGGGAAAACCCTTTTAAAATGACGTACTGCGTAATGGGTTCAGGGGCAACACTGATGAATGTCAAATACAGATGTTTTCATTGTGAATGGGATTCTCCATGAAACCAAATACAATAAACTCATAAGAAAATAAGAAAACAATAAGTAATCCGTCCAAAACCCCATCCGGCTAAACTAATCTGATGTGAAAATGCCCAAACTCAGGGGAATTTCAATATAAAACAATGACATGTTTGATGTGCCAGCAAAAAAATTCTCTTGTTTACGCTCAACGTTGCAACAGGAATTGAAAAGCTCTCCACAGAATTATCGCCAGCAAGACACGGCATTGAAAATACACAAATATGAGCAGCTCAGGGATGCCGTCCGCTTTGATAATTTGAGTCACCAGCTGTAGCTGAAGAGCAGATGTCTACACATTGCTAACCTTACTGTTTCCACGTCTGAATCTTCAGTCCCTTGCTGATTTTCGCTCTTTAGCATGACAGAGTGCGGCATTTTTCCATCATTCAGTCTTCTGCACTCTGCTCCTGTCATTAACTTTGTCAGTCTTATTTTTTGAATTATATATCTACTTTTCAGCTGCCAAAATGAAAGATGAACCTGCACTTAGTAATAAAGATTTTATGCTATCAGCACTGAGCAGATAGCAGATGGATCCTTGCTGTACTAGAGATACCGATCATTAGTTCTGACCAAAAATAGCCATTTTTATGACTGAGAAACTGTCAGATTGGACCTTATTTCATATAGTTCAGGGGGAGAGGAAAGGCAGTCTTAACTGACACCGCATATATTCAAGAGCACATCATTAAAGAATGTTGTTACATGCCCCCACAGCTCTGCAACTGCATGCAAACAAAGGGGCCAGAGCAGTAATTGGTATGTGTGGAAATAAAAGTTTTCTTTTGCTAGACCTCACTTATCTAATGTATATATTCCTGACCATCAGGTTTGCAGAGTGTCATTTCTGTTCTGTAACTGGGACAACCCTTTAATGTGCTGGAAAAATATTTGAATAACTATCTATATATTATATCTTAATAAAGGTCGGGGGCATTTATTTATGATTGCATTCTACTCATTTTGGGCTACAAATAATTTTTTTCAATTGGCGTGAGATACAAGATTTAAAAATCAGTCTGTTTGCAAGCTGCCACTTTCTGATTTTTTTTAAAATCCCGTCTGACGGCTCTTGTGTCGAATTCATAAGAATATGGCTTAAATAGGTCTTCTTCAGTCTTCTGCACTCAGCTCCTGTCATTAACTTTGCCAATCTTTCTTTTCAAATTATATATCTACTTTTTAGCTGCCAAAATGAAAGATGAACCTGCAGTTAGTAATAAAGATTTTGTGCTATCAGCACCGAGCAGATAGCAGATGGATCCTTGCTATACTACTGATCAGTAACTCTGACGAAAATAGTAATTTTTTATGACAGAGAAACTGTCAGATTGGATCTAATTTCATGCATTATGCTCTTTACTATTCATGATTTATGATTTACCAGTTAGTGAACTGAAGCTTTGACCATAGTCATCTGCATTATGGATGGTTTAACCAAGGGACACCATCAAGGACGACATACAAATTATATACCTGTAAAAAGATTAGCTGACTATATGGCCTCTGAAAAAACCAATGGAGCCAACAGGAGTGGAAGCAACACTCTTTATTAATTTAAAGGGCTTGTCCTGACAAAAAAATGTCCTCGCAGACATCTGTACTTGTGGAGAAACCAATACTCACCTGTTCCTCGCCGATCTGTTCCAGCTCCCTGACTCTCATCACTTCACTCTACTGGTTGCTGTCTTTTGATCTTCCACATGGTCATGGTCAATGACTGGTCTCAGTGGTGATGTGCCCCCAAGAAGTGCATGACCCAGCAGTCAAATGGCCGGTTATTGGCTGCAGTGGAACATGTAACCCCCATCTGTGTGGAAGTTGACAGATGGGGGCTAGAAGACCAGTGAAGAGAACCAAGGAGCTGGAACGCAGTGGTGGGATGAAGGTGAGTATGGATTTCTTCATAGGTACAACTGGCTGGGGAACAAATTTGAAAAAAAGAACAAAAGAAACTGGACAACTGCTTTAAGGAATCCTGAGTTATCAAAGCTCATCTTCCTTTTAAGAAAAGTCAACTATTAGCCAAAATATGGAGCAGCTAAAAAGGTCTCTTGCTCTAGTTGACCTGTCTTATCCATACATTACAAGGAAAGCTCATTGAATTTAAAGAAAGCTACAAGGTCTTTCATTTCTCCTATGGTAGTGCTACAGGACAACTGAACACATCCTGCCAGATTCCCTAACAGATTATAGCTGATTGCTGGAGAATTCAGAAGAAATCCCATCTTTGAACTCTTTTAACAAAAAGGAATTTTGAAAGCAGGCAAACCGTGTAAAGTCACTACCCTTTAACTGCATGTCATTTTTAGGTCTGAGTTTTGGTGCTTATTTATTTTATAATATGTCAGAGTTTAGCTTTTTTAATACAAAGCTTCAAATCTAAAACAAGGAAAAGCAATGCTAAAATTCTACCTGCCTCTAGCTGACACTAGGGGAGCTAGTGATACAGCTGAATACTGTGATGAGGGCAGAAGTTTTTTGTGTTGCACTGTGATATTTGGTTCTGCTGGGGCAGTGTTTTGTGTTGCACAATGGTACTGAAGGCCCTTCCTACTTCTGTTGTTCCTGCCTACTTGTGTTGCCCCATCTTCTGCCAATTTAGACCAGCCTATGGGGCTACTTTTAGGTTTTTTTCAAGGCTCATTTTAAGTTCTTAGTCTGCCTCTGGATTCGCTCATCTCTAATGAACAGTCTGTCATTCTATGTGAAGATAAATTCAGGTGGAGTTCCCCCGATTGGATATTTATAAAAGTTGCTGCCTTCTTTTTCCAGAGCACATCTGAAAAAAATAAAATGCAGTTGCTGTAACCAACTGCTCGACTTTTCCCTTATGGCAGTTTGAAAAATTTCTCCTTCTGGTTTTTGACGTGTGCCAAATATTTACATCAATTTCGAGCAGAGTTTATTATGTTTTTATTTTTAGCTTTAACGCTAAAAGGCTTCCTTTTTGGCTGTGCTTTAATGTTATGTCATTTATGTCTCCAGCTTAGTTTGACAGTAGGCAATCTTGAAGATATTTATCCATTACAGTTGTTTTTACTGACAACAAAAATGGCTTGATGTATGTGTATACACAAGGGAAAATAATATTTTCCTTTGATACATATTTTTCATCAGTTTTAAAGCACAGACTTTGATCCAGAATCCTTGATGGTTCATTTGCAGGATGGCATTACAATATGTTTTATCCATGGGGCTTCATTCTCCGTGGACAGATAGAAAATAGCTTAATCAGCATACTTAATAAAATCTGATGTATGTTTAACATCTTTCATTCTGCCTCATCTCCCTGGGACATTGTTTGATGAGTGCAAACAGGCCTTGCATCAAAGGATTTGTAAAATTGTCTTCGGACGTGAAAAGGGATGATGGTGGTAGCCCTGGGCAGTAATAGCCCACACAGTATAAAGTCCTTCCTTTTCTTGCAATAATACCAGGATGGACACTTTTTTGTATGACAATAAAGTGAAGAAAACAAAACATATAAGCAACGTGAAAACTATGTAAACTATTACTGGAAAAATCCATTAAGACTACAGGACGCTAATTAAACAGGTTGTCACTACCCAAATGATTTATTAGGACATCAGTTTAGACCTGGCTTGAGAGGAGAAAAGTCGCAGATTGTGGCACAAATAACCTTTGCACTGCAATCAGTGGCCTATACCTGTTAGTAAATGACCCCCTAAGAGTCTATTATATGGCAAATGAAGGGGAATCCTGTATTACTACTAGAATCCTTCAACATTGCATTTATTTCTTTATACTGAACGTTACGGCAATCACTGCGGTTAATGTGAATATTATGGAAAAATCTTTCTTACGCTTTCCTTCCTTTTATCTACATTTTGTTATGAAACGGCTTAATGAGTCTTTGATTCCTATCTGAAGGACACATACAACACAATATAAAGGAGTCAGAATATGGCTATTTGCATACGGTACCATTTCAAGTGACTAAAGGAAGATAACATGAAAAAAACAGCATTCATTTTGTATATGATCAGCTGAGCTTTGGAGGACGCAAATGGCAAATTCATGGATCTGTGACTACTTTAAGGGCACCTTGTAAATGGACACCATTGATTGATTTATTTGTCAAAATACTGCTGAGGAGGGCACGAGTGCTCATATAATGGCTTATGCAGAAATAGATTTGCTATATTTAGGTCACATTCAAGGAAGGTTAGCAACTTCTGAAGCATAAGTGAAACAAAACGCTTTGTATCCCACTACCAACTTTCCAGCATCATCCAGGTATGTAATGAATAGCAAGTGGTACATAGTTTCATGATATACGAGGCTTGGAAACTGTCTTTGCACATTTTTGAGAATAAAACTGATACAAACACACAACTAGACCTTCAAAGGGTCCTAGTTATTCTTTTATTCTTTGTATGTTTCTATCTAAACAAAATTAATGAGATTTCAATTGATTTTCTTCTTCTATAGTGGCCCCTGTGACACTAGCTCCTTTGCCTGCTCTGAAGATGTTCCGTGCACACCAGCCTAGGGCTTCGGGAGGAGTGGTCCTGTCTTGTACACAGAAGGTCCCTAAAGTCTGATCTGTGGGCTCTGCTTGCTGGGGGGACCTTACAACTGTTGTCTGCAGGCCTAGCTGTCTCACCAATCCTCATCCAACCAGAAGAAAGAATTTCTATGTGAGGTCAGTGTGTACTGGGAAGAGCTGCAGCATGAGAAAATGGATCTGTCACCAAAGAGAACCAAGACAGTTCAGGATAGCTGGACACTCCAAGACAGTTCATAATAGGCCTAATCTGTTGTATTAAGAAACACTCACATCATAGCACTCCCTGGTAGGTAAGATTTTTGAGAAAACTCAAAAACTAGATTTTTTTTTAACTTTTTACTTACAGCCATAAGGTGTACAAAAATGTATTAGGTCCATAGCAAAACTTAGTATACCCCTCAATGAGTTCTATGACAAATTACAATTTGTCTTATTAAGTAGAGTGGATTCTTTTTTAATTATATTTTTAAAAAATAGTGCTCCGCTTCACCCACCTGAACCAACTTTGTCGGAAGACGTGGAGCAGGTGCTTGATAAATATGGCACTGTTTCTGAATACCATATTGTTCAATATATTTAAATCAGACAAATAGGATAAATCTCCATAGAGCTTTTATCACATGATAAAAGTGGCTGCCCAGAGCCACCACTAGAGGGAGCTCATTGCCTAACAATTTATATAGTTGCCATGGAACTTCATGGCTGTAGTAATCACCAAGCACCAAGCTATCCCTAGGGTGGCTACTGGAAAAGTAGCGTCCTCCAGCAGTTGCGTGATACGCCTCCATGGTAGGTATACCACTGCACATAACTACACTTTATTTTTCTTATGTTTTAATCTCATAAATGAAGTTCTACCTTGGTATAATAGAATAATGAATGAGCATTCCTGGGGTATAGGTACGCGTGATTCAAATTTTTTGTTTCTGGACAGCAAATCGCACAAATCTGCTGCCTAGAAACAATAATTTTGGTGACCGCTCTCCCGAAGAATTCCTCTAGTGAATGAGCTTTTGCTGGTTTATTGGGTGATCGGCAGCACCTTTATACAGGGCAATTATCAGGAAGGACTATTCCTAGGAATGATCTTTCCCTACAACTGTCCCCAATTGTTGGATCGTGTAAAGGGGCCTTTATTGTACACAGCCTTTATATGCACCAAGAAATGCATTTCTTTCTTTTACATAGTATTGGATAGGAAAGAGCCTCATCTCAAATTTTTTTGCCTGTATTGGTTAGTGAAGGCCAGATGGAAGCCAGAGAAACAGCATACCTTATCATAGCAGAGAAGTGATTACTTGTGACATAGACCTGTTCTGACAACCCAGAAAAGGTGCAGACATACAGTTCACTCTGTTCTAAAACACTATTTATATAAAGCCTAAGTGATAGCTACAATGTCGTATGAAATTGCTTTGATCACGTCTCTAGTTTTAATTGTCCCTCTCCATTGTTAATCACACATCTTGGCCTTTAGTACGTCCGTCTGTTTGATTTTCACATTTTCAACACTTCAGCAGGTCTAAGTATTGAATGTTCTCTATAAATGTTTATATTGTAGAAATCCCCACTATTATTCAGAGGATTGATATATCCATGCTTGTACGTGCCAGATATGTCATCCCTTCTCCACAAATTTCATCAGAAAGTCATAGTTATTTCGAGTTTCTGTATTCCCTATGTTTATCTTAGTTTATTATGCCCCCGTCAATGTCATACCACCATCACCAACCTCCAAAAAACATACAGATTGGGTAATTGTCTCCCTATTTAAATAGACCTAGTGTCTTGGCACACCAACTATATTTTTCACCTATTCACATGATATGTGATAAATGCACATTCGGTGGGGGTCCAACCAATCCAACCCCTACCTGTCATGAGAATGGATGTCCTCTGTGTCACTCACCGCTCCATTTACTTTATATAATGATCCCCATTCTTGAATTTAGTGGAGGTCCCAGTGGCAGAGGTGTAGCTAGGCTTTCTAGCACCTGGGGCAAGGATTCAGCATGGCGCCCCCTCCTTCCCCCACACTTGCCACTCAAATTTAAATAAAGAGGGAAAAGATCAGTGGCATGCATAGCCCTCAACGGCAAATCTTTTTTACACTAAGGCACGCCTCTAACTCCACCCAGTGCATAACTACACTCATCCAGTCCCACTTACTGATAAAATCTATGATATGATATAGGGTATATGGCAGTACCAATACACCTTGCAATAAATAGAAGAACCAACTGGTCCTACCTCATCCAGGGTTTTGCTGGCGGAACAAGGTTGCTGTTAGAATAATCACATAAGGAAGGGATGGTAACTGCTCCTGTGAAATCCCCAGCTGTGCTCATCCTGGAAGATAGAGCCATCCCAACAGAGCAATCTAGCGCATTGCTTTCCCCTTAGTGCTACCAAACAGTACTAATGCCCACATTGTGCCCCTCACAGTAGTAATATCCACATGGTGCCTCCTTCACACTAGTTATGCCCACATTGTACCTCCTTCACAGTAGTTATGTCAATATTGTGCCTCATTCACAGTAGTTATGCCCACATTGTGCCTCCTTCACTGTATTAAGTCCACATTTGCCTCCTTTACAGTAATGCCCACATTGTGCCTTGCTTTACAGCAAAAATGCAGATATTGTACCCCTCACTGCAGTTTTGCCAACATTATGCCCCCTCACAGTAGTTATGTCTTCCTTGTGCCCCCACAGTAGGTATGCCCACTTTTGTGCCCCCTCACAGTAGTAATGCCCACCTTTGTGCCCCCTCACAGTAGTTATACCCACCTTTATGCCCCTCACAGTAGTTATCCTGACCTTTATGCACACTCACAGTATTTATGTCCTCCTTGTACCCCCCTTTGGCACCTAGTGCGGTCTCTAGCTCTAAAAAAACAAAAAGAACACAAATACTCACCTGTTTCCCTGATGATCAGCACATCCGGCGTTCCCAGCAATAGCAGACAGGATCAGACATATAGGGCTGCTGGAAGCTTTAAAGGGGTTATTCCACGAATAATGTAAAAAATGAAAATCAGACATCATATAGTACATGACAACCTCTTTTTAACAAAGCTAGAACCAGCACTGTACCTCACATGGATCCAGAGATCGTCCCATTCATTGCTCTACTAGATTTATATCAAGCTGGCAGCTGAAGGGGAGTGTCTTTTCTGCTGCAGCTCAGGAGACGTGTCTCAGCTCTCCCTATCACAGCTCAGGAGGCAGTTCAAATTTGAAACTGAGCATGTGCGGCCTGGTCAGTGAATAGGTCAAAGAAATAAGAAATTAAGAGGCGCTATACAGATACATTTTATTGAATAACTCAGTAGCTATACAAAATTTTTAATGACCTGCAATTACAAAAGTATTCAGATCCAGGTGCTGGTTTGAAAACTGTAGAATATTTTTCGTGGGACAACCCCTTTAACTGCTCCTCCCACACTGCCAGCAGTGCAATGTGTGGCCTGCTGGGGAGTGCTGGAGCTCAGCAGTACGGTGAAGCAGAGAGCGGACAGCTCACTATGTAAGTGAACTGCCTAGCGGGTACATCCCCCAGCTTCTGCGTCTGGGGCACATGCCCTAGCTGCCCCCCCAATGCCTCTGTCCAGTTGTCAAGCTCCCCCTCAACCATACAATTATCACCTACCTGTTGTTTGTGTGCCAAACTGTTTAACCATGATTTCTCTTTGGGACACCTTTGCCTTATCTGTTTAGATCCAATAATGGTCCATGGATTATAAAGATTTCAATTCAAGTATAGAGATAATATCAGTAATAATGGTTACACAGTTAATGTAACTGTATGTAAATGCTCTGTTTCTTTGCTCTTTTTTGGTCACCTCTCATGGGCAATAAAATGGGATGACAATTAGGGCATGACTTGGTAGACCAGGCCTATCCATCTATTATATGGCTGGCCATTCATTTAACTGCCTGGCCTGTATACTACATGTGCTTTGTAAAGTATAGACGTGAATGGGCGTCATATGGAGCCATAATACGGAGGTTTACATGAGGTTTACTCTTCGTTTCCTTCTATAAAACCCAAAAACCAGCTATATGCTTTCATTTCTGATCACGGTCTTCCAAATTTTCCGATAGATTATTTTAACTATGTCTTGAAAGTGTCAGTCTGATATATACCTAAAAGCGAGATGACATTCGGAGGAGAACTTTCTCCTGCTGAAATAAAAGCATGATTCATCTACAATCAAATACAGCAAGTTTACAGTGACTCACATCTTTTGTCCATTGCTTTTAAATAGATTTCCTGGTGAGAAATCACAACACAACGTTTTTTGAGAGCTCCTGTGGTGATGGTATTTTGGAAGAAAGGCTTGTTATAATTGATAGCAAACGCCATCAAAACCCCGTAGCTATTACATCAATAAATCCATTAACTCCTGCTTTCAAACGTAGAAAAATAATACTAAAATAAAGATACACTAAAAGGCTTTTCTACCCAAAAACTGTTACTCTGTAGGGAAACTCATACAAAATGTGGTCAGTTCTTTTTTTTTCTCTCATTCCCTGCGTTATTTTAAGATATTTCTCCAGCTAAAATTGTACAAAGTCTAGAGTAGGCCAAACACAACAATACTAGCTCTACGGATACATAAAACTTTATACTCCCCGTTTCAGCTATTTTATTCCCCATTTATCTGTGTCCTTTCCAGTATAAACAGGTTTTAATTTTTTACCACTATTTACTTAGGTTTGTGAAACCTGCTGAGTAGATGAAATAGCACATAAAGGCTTACAAGATGAAGAGGTGATGATATGGGAAAAGGGCAATAGTAGGAGGAAAATAAAACCGAGCATGTGAAAAACCAAAGGTATATATGGAAATCTTGTCTAAACTCTTTGTGGAAATGGCACCTGCGCACAAGTTACAGGATCATATGGGATCCTATTGGTAGTCATAATATTTTCAGTTGGGGTAAGAAGTGGTAATTTTGAAAAAAATTCTCAGCATAGCGCATAACTAGCTGATTGCTGGGGGTCCGAACACTGGGACCTCCACAGATCTTGAGAACGGGGGTCCCATTCCCCTGATCTGATGGAGCAGCAGATCAGACATGTGCCCTTCCGTTCCATTCATTCTCTATGAGACTGCTGAAGATAGCCGTCTACAGTGCTCAACTATTTCCATCAATCCTATAGAGAATTAATGGAACATCACAGTACATGCTCTACCTGCCACCCCATCAGATCGGGGTAAACGGTACCTCCCCCAGCAGTTGGACCCCCAGTGATCAGGGATAGGGGACAACTTGCAAACTTGGCACAATCCCTTTAAGTGGTATCTCTAAGTAGGGAATGTGCTGTCAGAGAATTACAATTAACAATTGATGAGAGATACAGCATACAGCTCTGAAGACTGACCTTGGACACAAAGCATGCCCACTACAGTCCCCCACAGCATTAATCAAGTCATCCTGGAAAGCAAATCTCTGGACCAGAATAGCAAGAAAGGGGACAACATGTGAAGCTTAAGGCATAACAGCAATATATAACCAGGGGTGCACCCAGCCTTTCTGCTGCCTGAGGCAAAAACTGACCCCCCGCATGCCAATTTCTTAACCTAAGCCCTTGCCTCCAGCTCTACTGTTAAAGACATACTTGGAAAACATTACATACAGAGCTACAAAACATACAGTTTAATACAACATCACATACTGAGCCCACTGTGCTTCCCAATACTATACTTTTCCCCCTGAAAATACTATTACCACACAGATAGTTCCCCTTCAATAATTATTGGCAAGCAATGCCCTAAAAAATAACTGTGCCCAGCAAATAGTGTCCCTGAAACTTATAGTTCCATAAACATAGTGTCCTCCAAAAATTATTGTGCTAAGCTGATACTATGCCAGGGTGCCTCCCAATGTAACAGTCCTCCCAAAAGTTCCACCAATAGTAATAATTCTCTGTCAGAGTGTACTATGTGGTAACACTGCACCCAATAGTAACAATGTCCCTCTATAATGTGTGCCTGTTCAAAAAAAAAATCCCCCTTATAATGTTTGCCAGTAAAATAATTCTCCCCTTATGCATGCCAATACAAAAAATGCTCCCTTATAATATAACAGTAGAAAAAAAACATTTTAGTGCCCCCCTGTGGAACAAATGTCTCTATAGTGGCCACCTTAGAATGTGTGCCAGTACAAAAATGCAAAAATGTGTGCTAAGGACAAAAATGCTCCCTTATAATGTGCGTCAGTACAAAAACTAACCTTTTAGTGCCCCCAGTAGAACAGATGTCCCCATAGTGGCCCCATTGTAATGTGTGCCAGTACGAAATTGCTCCTTTTCACAGCTGCTATGTCCCCACAGTGCTTTCTCCTGTTACAAAATAATGACCCCCACCCTGTTGTGGCCCAGCACCATGCTGTCAAATAAAAATAATAAACTCAAATACTTACCTCCATTCTGCTGTCAGCGATGCAGTGCGAGACACAGACCTCTTCTGGTCTTTGCCCTGAGCTCTATGCAGCCCGGCTCAGGCAACACGATAATGATGACACCGGCCTCTGAAAGGCTACAAGAACTAGGACTAAAGTCTATTAGAGGAAACGGTGGGCCAGGGAGACATTGCTCCCGTGCCCTTTCGCGACATACAACTGTATTGCTGTCCTGAGTACAGTGATGCTGTTGAATATGTAGAGATGAGCATTTTCACAATGGAAGTGTTCATTTCCCATGGTCCTTCTGCTGTCCCCCTCTTGCCCCTACCTGGTGCTGCGTGAGGCAATCACCTCACCTCATTGGTGGTGCACCCCTGTATATAGACTTACTTTACTTGGATCAATTTAACTAAAAGGATTCTAAAAGTCACAATAAGACACTAGAGGG
Organism: Rhinella marina; assembly: GCA_900303285.1. Taxonomy (NCBI): domain Eukaryota; kingdom Metazoa; phylum Chordata; class Amphibia; order Anura; family Bufonidae; genus Rhinella; species Rhinella marina. The sequence continues at coordinate 295,810 of ONZH01025655.1, read as the reverse complement.
ATGGAAGTAGATCAATTGCACTGAATATCTAAATGTAAATGTTGTTTTAGTTACATTATTTCACTTGACTTATTATATATGTTAAAGCTGAATGATAAGACTATGGGAGCTAAATCTTTTTGACATTATTAAAGGCTTTTTGGCAATAATCTATTGTAAGCAGATTGTTGACCAAAGCAAGTCTAACGTTGAACCGTAAAACAGTAACTGTCAGAATTAAACTCACTTTTTTTTGGCTTTGACCCTTGACATTTGCCTACATTTAAGGTGGATGCCAGGGTTTAAAATATGGCAGTCACTTGGGAGCTGACTGGGCATTGTAGCCACAATTCCCTGCTGAGACGACTCTGATTATAGACATTTGACTACTCAGATGCCACAATCAATTGCAACCATGGTATCTGTGCAATCATTTAGCCTGCTAAGTCCTCTAGGGGACTCCTTCGGAGGGGCAGTGATTTTACTGCAATACTATTTGATTGTAGTCTATGGCCAATGATTGCATGTTCAAGTCCCCTAGGGGGACTAAACATAAAGTGAAAAAATAAGAAAAGTTTTTGTTTAAAATATGGAAATAGGAATTAAAAATTCTAATCACCCCTTTTCCCCATTTTACTGATGAAAATACACAAAAATAAATATCACTGGTATCGCCACATCCAAAATGTCAGAACTATTGCAATATACAATTATTTAATCTGTACAGTGAATGTTATAATGGAAAAAAATAATATGCCTGAACTGCCATTTTGCCATTTTCTTTGCATGTTCTGCAAAAAACAACCCCTCATATAGCTATGTGAACAGAAAAGTAACATGTTGTGGCTATGAAAAATGGTCAGTGACCAGCGACATTATGGATGGAATGGATGGACTGTATAACAGAAATCATGACACTCCCATTGTGAAGATCTACAAATAAGACAATGTTTTGGAGATACTATATAGTCATTACCACTTTAAAGTTGACAATATGTCATACAAGGTGTTACCACTATACAAAAATTCCTCTACAAATGTAATATTCCATCTTTACAGGATATATCTAATCACGTAAAAAACAGATATAATTATAATACGATGCAAAATACACAGTGTATACTTCTAATATGGCTACCACAGGAATGTTTTAAAAATTAAAAAAAATATTAGTAAATCTGAGCCACTGTGCCAGATGATGGAGGTTAAGGAATAAAACTTATCCTCAACTTATACTATTAGATCGGTAGAGACCCTACCACTCGGACCCAAACTGGTCATAAGAATGGGTACCCCGCTACCCCTCAGAGCCCACCAAAATGAACAGAGTGGCACATCAGGCATGTGAAATGCCATTCCATTCATCTCTGAGGAAGTTCGAGAAAAAGCCGATCACACTCCTTGCCTGTCTTTGAAAATCCCATAGAGATTAACGGAGCACTAAGAGCAGCAGTGTGCATGCTCAACTTATAGCTGTTCATTTCTAGGGGCTCTGAGGAAAAGAGCTATCCATTCTCGTGATCGGTGGGTTTCACAGCGGTAAGACCCCCACAGATCTAATAGTTATCCTCAATCCTTTCAATAGTGATAACTTTTTACAACTGGAACAACCCTTTAAGCATGAAAAATGTTTTTCTCCCCCCCCCCCACACTTCTATTCACCCACATTTAATTACACACACTATATACAGTACAGACCAAAAGTTTGGACACACCTTCTCATTCAAAGAGTTTTCTGTATTTTCATGACTATGAAAATTGTAGATTCACACTGAAGGCATCAAAACTATGAATTAACACATGTGGAATTATATACTTAACAAAAAAGTGTGAAACAACTGAAAATATGTCTTATATTCTAGGTTCTTCAAAGTAGCCACCTTTTGCTTTGATTACTGCTTTGCACACTCTTGGCATTCTCTTGATGAGCTTCAAGAGGTAGTCACCTGAAATGGTATTCCAACAGTCTTGAAGGAGTTCCCAGAGATGCTTAGCCCTTGTTGGCCCTTTTGCCTTCACTCTGCGGTCCAGCTCACCCCAAACCATCTCGATTGGGTTCAGGTCTGGTGACTGTGGAGGCCATCTGGCGTAGCACCCCATCACTCTCCTTCTTGGTCAAATAGCCCTAACACAGCCTGGAGGTGTGTTTGGGGTCATTGTCCTGTTGATAAATAAATGATGGTCCAACTAAACGCAAACTGGATGGAATAGCATGCTGCTGCAAGATGCTGTGGTAGCCATGCTGGTTCAGTATGCCTTCAATTTTGAATAAGTCCCCAACAGTGTCACCAGCAAAGCACCCCCACACCATCACGCCTCCTCCTCCATACTTCATGGTGGGAACCAGGCATGCAGAGTCCATCCGTTCACCTTTTCTGCGTCGCACAAAGACACGGTGGTTGGAACCAAAGATCTCAAAGATTTCCACTGGTCTAATGTCCATTCCTTGTGTTCTTTAGCCCAAACAAGTCTCTTCTGCTTGTTGCCTGTCCTTAGCAGTGGTTTCCTAGCAGCTATTTTACCATGAAGGCCTGCTGCACACAGTCTCCTCTTAACAGTTGTTGTAGAGATGTGTCTGCTGCTAGAACTCTGTGTGGCATTGATCTGGTCTCTAATCTGAGCTGCTGTTAACCTGCGATTTCTGAGGCTGGTGACTCGGATGAACTTATCCTCCGCAGCAGAGGTGACTCTTGGTCTTCCTTACCTGGGGCGGTCCTCATGTCAGCCAGTTTCTTTGTAGCGCTTGATGGTTTTTGCGACTGCACTTGGGGACACTTTCAAAGTTTTCCCAATTTTTCGGACTGACTGACCTTCATTTCTTAAAGTAATGATGGCCACTCGTTTTTCTTTACTTAGCTGCTTTTTTCTTGCCATAATACAAATTCTAACAGTCTATTCAGTAGGACTATCAGCTGTGTATCCACCTGACTTCTGCCCAATACAACTCATGGTCCCAACCCCTTGAGAAAGCAACAGCGAAACGTACGTCGGGGTGGAGGTGGCATTGGTCTGTAGTATACTATATTTATTTCATCTTACCTTATTATGTATTTTGAACTTATTATTCTACGTATAGTGTCTTATATTATAGCATGAATTGCACTTGCACTTTATCATGACTTGTGGTGATACTTTTAAAAAAAAATGTTTTTGGCAATCTGCCATGACTGTGTCCAATGTGCCCCTCCTTTTGTGTGTATAGTTACCACCATTGATTTTATTATTCTTTATTCATTTTCTTGATGAATTAATAAAATGTATATTTTCTATATACTGGTGTGCTGTTAGTGTTTTTTCAGATGAGGCTTTTTGTCACACCTTGCGATATCTTTATACTTTATATTTTTAATGCCTCTCATTTTTGTATTGGTGTTATTAAGAAATCACACTTATTAAACCTGACAGGGCACACCTGTGAAGTGAAAACCATTTCAGGTGACTACCTCTTGAAGCTCATCAAGAGAATGCCAAGAGTGTGCAAAGCAGTAATCAAAGCAAAGGTGGCTACTTTGAAGAACCTAGAATATAAGAGATATTTTCAGTTGTTTCACACTTTTTTGTTAAGTATATAATTCCACATGTGTTAATTCATAGTTTTGATGCCTTCAGTGTGAATCTACAATTTTCATAGTCATGAAAATACAGAAAACTCTTTGAATGAGAAGGTGTGTCCAAATGTTTGGTCTGTACTATATATATATATATATATATATATATATATATATATATATATACACTCACAAAAAATTAGGAATATTTGGCTTATGGCTAAAATTTCAGGATGTACCTAAAATGTACTCTAAGCTTTACTTAATGTAATGTGATGTTCAATAAACTTTTGAATGCACATGTTCAACTGTTCAGTGTTTCAGTACCTTTTGCCCAACTTGATTTTCTCTAACAAGGAGCTTAACGGCAAAAGTCAAAGCGGGTGTTTGAGCCATGAATCGCCCAATAAATTTCCTGGTTCAATTAGAATTGGTATTTAAACAGTCCTCCTCATCATGCTCTTCACATTTTGACATCATGAGACCAAGATGACACCTAACAATTGATCAACAGTATCTCACCGAGGCGAGGCTGCAAGCAGGATATTCTCAGACGAAGTGGCCACTAAGCTTATAGTGTCACAGAGTGTCATCAGCAGGTTGCAACAGAGATACAGAGATACTGGAAGAGTTACAGAAAGGCATAGAAGTGGACGTCCTTTGGCCACATCCTACACTGATGACCGCTTCATTGTCAACAACGCCCAGCGGATTCGGATGATGAATACCACACAACTCCAGGCACATTTAAAGGAGATGAGAGGCATCCAAGTGTCATGTCAGACCATTAAAACCATTTACATCAGCGTGGTCTGTGTGCTAGACGATCTGCAGGGGTAACTGACCACAGGTGTCATTGTCGTGCATGGGTCAGGTAGCACGTACGCTGAACGAGGACCAGTGGGCCTCAGTGCCGTTCACTGATGAAAGACGATTCACGCTGAACAGAAATGATGGCCCCTAATGATGTTGGAGACATCAAGGAGAGCGCTATGCATCAGCCACTGTTTGGATTTGGTGGTGATGGTGTTACAGAGTGGGCAGATGTGTCTAGTCAATACAGAACTGCCCTACACTTTGTGAATGGTACAGTGACAAGCCCATACTACTTGAATAACATCATTTATCCAGTCATCGAGCCTCTGCATGAACAACACAGGCCTAATTACATCTTCATGAACAACAATGCGCCAGCTCATCAATGTCGCATCATTAGGGAACGGCTGCGGGAGACTGGGGTACCTTAAATGGAGTGGCCTGTACTTTCTCCAGACCTGAATCCTGTTGAAAACCTATGGGATTGGAAGAGTCGCCTTGTAGAGGCTTGTAAATCTGTACCCCTGAACCTCAATGACCTGAGGGCTGCCCTGCAAGAAGAGTGGGATGCCATGCCACAGCAGACAATAAGTCAACTTGTGAACAGCATGAGACGTCATTGTAAAGCTGTAATTTTGTGGGGGTATACCCATCACACTTTTGTTTCAATAAATTGTTTGAGATGAGGAAATCACCATTGCATGCTTCTACTTAAATACCCTACTTTCATGATATAATATCACTGTAGCGTAAACTTTACATTTTCCATACATTTAACCCAAAGGCCAAATATCCCTAACATTTTGTGAGTAGTGTACTTACAACTTGAAATGATTTAAGCTATAGTTAATTTATAATAGTTCCACTACTTGTATAGATTCTACAGGCTTTGTTGTGTAATTTTCCAGAACCATATTGTAGGTAATCATTTAGACGTGGACCACCACTTAAAAGCCTCGTACAGCTGAGCAGCTATTTGAAATGCTAACAATTATTTGAAGCAGCATTGGCTGTAAAATCAATAACATTCAGGATGAAGAAACAGACTGAGGAATTCTTATTTGGTTCTCAGATGGAGCAAGAGAAACTCAAGCACCCTAATATATACTACTTCAATCCGTCCACATGAAAGTGTGTCAGTCATATATAGCATAGGTAATGTTATGTGAATTAATCAAATATGGTACAGAAGTACAAAATCCCTGTATCCCTTAAAGGGAATATCTTCTCAATTTATTTCCAGTTTGATTAGATAGATATAAGCCTTTGTAATCTTTGTATTAATATTGTAGATAATTATTTAAAAACATTCCTTGGCTGGCCACATCAGAAATACACACTTTTGAGCTCTGTCCTCAGAGGACTGCTTTTGTCCTCTGTATAGACAGTGCACAGGGGATGTCTGCTTCATGGCAGCCTAAATAAATGGTATTCAATTGACAGAAAAATGACGTATGTTGCTATGGTCTCTAGAAAGTGAATAAATACACCAGCAAAAAAGTTATGCTTTTAGTAAAAAATTATTTAAATAGCATAATTTTTGATGATACATTCTAATTAACTCAATGCCTTTGTACTTTGTTAGGCACAATTAACTGTGAGTTATAGGAGCCAAATTCAATCAGAAATGAAAGAAAGACACATTCAATGTGGAAAGACAAGAATCAATGAAATCGCAAACATTTTTAGACAAATCTTTTAGAGTAATCATCAGTAATGCAAGTCAACCGGGACGGATCCGTATGGTGTGACCACAATGGTAAACGGATCCGCCCTACATTGACTTTCAATGGAGTTCAGGACGGATCCGTCACCACATAGAGACAGACAGACATACATACATACACACACATACACACAAACACATACATACTTACATACCCAAGGCAGGCAGGCAGGCCGCACGTCTTCACGCCCAGGAGGCGCGCCGCTATGACGATTCCCTACAGCGCCCAGCAGAGGGCGCTGTGGGGAATCGTCATAGCAGCGCGCCTCTTGGGCGTGAAGACGTGCGGCCTGCCTGCCTGCCTGGAGTATGTAAGTATGTATGTGTTTGTGTGTATGTGTATGTATGTATGTCTGTATATGGTACTGTGTGACATGTGTGGGGCCCGAACGCGGTTCCGGCCCCACACATGTCCCTGCGGCAGTCCGGATCCGGCAGCACCCTTCACCTGCCGCTAGTGTGAAAGTAGCCTTACCTGGTATTCCACTAAATACAATATTGTTTTAACCAAAAAATGCATTGTCTTCTGCAGTTGCTATACTTCAACCATGAGAGTATTCATGCCATTCTCATCCATTTAGTTTAAGCTGAAGGCACGGACAAATTAGGTCAATTCTATGTAAATGTCAGTGCCTGCGTTATTTGATTCTGACTCCTAGCATTATTTGATGTTTAGTCTTCCACAAATGTAATCTCTGTTGTCTAAGGACAGCATATACTGCATAAGGCCGGGTTCACATCTGCATTGTGAGCTCCTGCACTCTGATCCAGTCACTGTGTCCGGCATATGTAGCTGGACAAAAAATGTAGCACGTTTTTTGTGGCCGAAAGCCAGCATATATGCCGGACGACTGGATCCCTGCCAAATCCCACTACAGTAAATGGTGATCCAGCAGTGCAGTTGGTATCCGGCTATGTCAGGTACGGTTAACTCCGGCAATCTGTTCCTACGGAGGAACAGACTGCCAGAGTTCACAGCGCAGATCTGAACATGGCCTTAGCATGTATCTTGTGGCAAACACATCACTATACATTGTCAGAAGAAATTTGTTTAGGCCTCATACACACGACCCTGTTTTGTATCTGTGCCGATCCGCATTTTTGCAGATTGCACACTGACTGACTCATTTCTATGGATCCGCAAAAGAAATGGACAGCACATGGATGTCATGTGGATTTCACACAGAAGGTGTCTGTATATTGCAGATCCGTAATACAGACATGGTCATGTGCATAAGGCCTTAGGCGCAAAACGCGGATCCGCAAAATACAGATGACGTCCATGTGACGTCTGTTTTGCATTAATTTTTTTTTTTTGCAGACTCATTGACTTCAATGGGTCTATGTTCGTCATTTTCCGGCCTGCAGTTTTCACTCTGTCCTGTTCAGTAGAGCTCATTTAAAGAGGATCTTTCACCACTCCTGACATGTCTGTTTTAATAGCTTCATGCATTCTCTATGTAATAACAATTCTGGAACATCTATTCTTATGTCTGTATGTTGTGCCATTCCTTTATTATTTCTACTAGAAGTTATGAATTAATTGCTATTTGTCTTCAGTAAGGGAACAGAGGGAGGTAACTGGTTGGGGGTATGTATCTGCACAGTCTGAACATGGCAGCACTGATTGGCTAGAGTCAGTCTGTGCAGGTACACACCCCCAACTGGTCACCTCCCCTCTGTTCCTTTACTAAAGGTAAATAGCAATTCATTCATAACTTCTAGTGCAAATAATAAAGGAATGGCGCAACATAGAGCCATAAGAATAGATGTTCCAGAATTGTTATTACATGGGGAATGCATGAAGGTATTAAAACAGGCATGTCAGGAGTGGTGAAAGATCCTCTTTAACATCATCTCATTATCATCACAGGAGGGATTACAATGAAAGATAACATATCTGTACTCATAACACAGCATCCACCACTGGCAATAAGAGATGGTCACAGCTCATCTACTGCCCGTCCCTGCACAGGTCATACAGCATACAGCAACACTCTTGAAAATCTAAAAACTAATCAGCGAATGGGAGCAACACTAAACAAACCAGACACCGCCACTCACAGTGTACGTAGCTGTGTCCTTCTGAGGCCTGCTTCTGGCTTCACAGCTAGCAAAAACAGCTGTGGTCCCCCAATGATCTGATATTGATGACCTATCCTAAGGAGAGATCATCAATAAGTAAGTCCTGGAAAACCTTCTTCGATTGTACTCCCAGCAGGACTACACCTGGCCAATAATACACTATTATTAACCTATCACAAAATGAAGATGCAGTCTGTATACATCAATAAAAGCAATTCAGTGCATTTGATTTATACACCAAGCATACATATATATTTTTAATTAATTTATTTACTTATTTATTTATAGTTTACAAAAATCTAATTTCTTGCAATATACTGTAATCAAATTTTTGATAGTCGGTAATAGATTTGCTTAAATCTTTGAATAGGAGACAATTTAAGTAAGTTAAAGGGAACCTGTCATCTCCGAAACACCCCCTGAACTAGAGTAAGCGTTGTATAGTGTAAGTGGTGCTGAATCCGAATATGTAAGTTTTATCTTCATACTCACTTCCATTCCGTCGCTGTGCTCCTGCAGTAAAATGCACTCACTGGACTCCAGTGCTCACTCACATAATGGAGAGGACTCAAAGAAGTGTCCTCTAAATGCATTTTACTGCTGGTTTGTGGGAGCACAGCGTCGGAATGGAAGTGAGTATGAAGATAAAACTTACATATTCGGATTCAGCATCACTTACACTATACAACAATTACTCTAGTTCAGGGGGTGTTTTGAGAGATGACAGGTTTCCTTTAAGCACAAGAATAAAACTGAGAAAACTTGGAAAAAAAGATCATTAATAGAGATGAGCGAGCATGCTCGGCAGAGCATGCTCGAGTGCCATTTTTGCGTATTTGCATACGCATTTTAAAATTCCTACGCTATTCATACTCATATTTTAATCTATACGCAAATGCGTACGAATTGCGTACAAATTGAATTAAAATATGTGTATGAATAGCGTAGGAATTTTAAAATGCGTACGCAAATACGTAAAAATGGCACTCGAGCATGCTCTGCCGAGCATGCTCGCTCATCTCTAATCATTAACTTACACATAGTACATGTAGAATGATGGCTCCATGCCGCCGATCCTCATTTGAGAAGATATCACTGGGGAATTCATGAAGAGCTGCAAAAACAAACAAAAACAAATCAGTCAAGAAAAAAAAAGAAACTGATAAGATATATCACAACCACATATAAAACCATACACATAAAGTTACACAATGTTATGCAGAAACCTGTATACAAGATACTATTGTGGTCTCCAGTCCTTAAAAGGTAAGTAACTAAATATCCTAACATACGTATGTCTGTGTGTTATCAGTACAATGCCTTTGATAAGTACAAATTCAAGGGCTGGGTAGGAATAAAGGCTTGCTTTCATCTATAATCACCCTTCTCCATGGGTTGTGTCTGGTGTTTCAGTTCAGCTCCACTACAATACCAGACACCACTGACCATTTGATGCCTGTACATAAAGCATCAAAAACCAGATTCAATTTTAATTTACATTTTTTTTATTTTTGACATGTTACATAACATATTTATGCTTACATGGAAAGAAAATGAAGGTGACCATCAAAAATAAGGATAGATCAAATTACAGGAGGGGTTGTCCCATTTAAGTGACTAAAACAAGGCTCAGAGCAAAAATACGGCACTCACAGTATCGACATTGTACAGGGTGATGCATATATTGGTGAGGCTGCGGCAGTTGGTCGGTAGGAGTTCACAGGGTCGGACCCCCAATCATCTAATATTGATGACCTGTCCTGAGGATAGGTTATCAATAGTAGAATGCTGGATAACTCTTTTAAAAAGTGACAACTGCACCCCAACATAGAAGGAGAGAGGAAACCCACATGCAGGATCAGGCTCAGACTGGGTCACAGGGTACAGGTGAAACCCCCGGTGGGCCCCTAAGCAAGGTGGGCACCTTGTCTTCCACCTACTGCACATAACACAGTAGACTTAGTGCACTACATATACATACAGTAGGCAGTGCACAGCTCCTCAACCAGCCTAAGTTCATATAAAATTTTGGGGAGAATCTTTAAGAAACTCCACAGTTTATTATAGACACGTTCCTGTGGCTGAGATGACCTGTAGGTACAGAGGCAGAACAGCCAGTATCCTCTTTCCCAGAGACCTGCCTTCTCAAAATTTCTGCAGGGACGTCATAATCAATCATCTTGTAGTGTCTTTGTGCTGTCTGCTGCCGTGTGAGCAAGTAATATTTGGATGTATCTGCATGTTGGGGACCCCAAAATAAATTTTACTGGTGGGCCCTAGATAGCCCAGTCTGACACTGTGTAGGATAGATGTTCTTTGAATTCATTTTTGTTGTATTGAATTCCATTCCAAAAATGGCACCTATTTTGAGAAAAAGAATAGAGGACATTTTCTTACTAACCCATCAGGTTGCACGCCCTGCTATGGGCATCCACAAAACCTACGAGTGGCTACAACTTTATACAGAATCCATGATAAAAATAGCTGACTGAAGGAGCAATGAAACCCATAGAAGCATTTCTTCTAGTGATCAATATGATACTTCAAGGTGGCACCAAACAGAAGAACCCAGACTGCCTATAATACTCCATACAGAGTCCATCTACATGACATGTGCCCCTGACCATTTTTTAGGTGGATCCTGATCACAAAAAAAAAAAACAATTCGTGAAATTAGTCCTTGGGTAACATATATAATAGTATATGTAACAAAACAGGCAGTAAAAGGAGATGGTAGAGTTCAGAACATTTTTTGGCTGAACTGAACATTTTAAGAAGCTTCAAACATATCCTGCGTAGCTGTTTTTAAAGATTCCTGCTGCACTGACTCATCCGAGGGACATTAAAGACAGCTGTTTCAGAAAGGCTAAAACCCCAGTTCCAGTAGTAATGGTTGTTGAGGCAGGTTGAAAGCTGGAGAGCAATGACTGAGATGTCTTGGCAGGGGGCCACATGTGCCAGCAATCAAATGATTAAGTGTGTTCGTTTTGTAGTTCAAAGAAGCTTGCCTGGGTTAAATCTTTTCCATTTACCTGATCCAAAAATATGTTTTTACAAATTGCCTGTACCTTTACAAAACACAAATGTCCATGCTTGCGGAATCCCTATTTTTCGCTACTTTGTTAAAAAAAAAGAGAAGGGGGTATGGCTCTCCGAAACCTCAGGAGCTGGATGTTCTCTATTAGGCCCCAGGGACACAACCATATTTTGTATCTGCATAAGATGCGTATTTTTTGTAATGAGATGCGGACCCATTCATCTCAATGTGGCTACAAAAAAACGCGGACAGCACAACATGGCATTCGTTTGTCCGTTCAGCCGTTCCACAAAAAAGATAGAACATGTCCCATTCTTGTCTATTTTGCAAAAAAGAATAGGCATTTTTAACATAAGGCGAGATGTGTTTAACAGGAATCACACTCCAGCGGTATCCATGTTTTGTGCATCTACAATTTGTGGACTCCAAAACAAATATGGCCATGTGCATGAGGCCTAAAAGAGACGGCTCCTCGTTCTCAGTTTGCAATGTGATGGCGAACAGAAGTAAGGATGGATTGATATCCATAAGAAGAGCGCTAAGCGGGTGGTAGTTGATATTGCCTTTTAGTGCCACCCAGCTTGCACTCTGGTGTCTAGCCACAGTATGCTACTAGTGCCCATCACAGTACTGGGATTTTTATTATTCTTCCTCATCTGTTACATGTGGACAACCCATCTGTAGTCACTGCCATGCAGCGCACGTATGTTGGGAGGCAGGCAGTGGAATGAGTAAGAGTCCATCTGCCCAGTTAACTGTTTATTTATGTATCTGACCTATTGGAGCACCAGGCCACCGGTCCAATCAGGTTCTGGTCCAGGTACCTGGCACTCTTTTTAAATTCCCCCTGCCTATACACCAGTGACAGTCTTTTGACTCACTAGCGTGTTCCTGGTTCCCTGGTCAACTGATTTAAACTCTGTGCTTCTGACCCCGGCTTGTTTTCTGACCATTCTTTGTCTCTCAGTTTTGGTATTACGTTACCCTTTTGGTTTGGACTAGTGATGAGCGAAGTCATGAAAAATTCGATTCGGCTGCATCACCGAATATCACAACGATATTCGATTTGTTATGAGTTACTTTTTCAAGAATCACATTGCTTTCTAAGTAGCGGGTGCAATGACGGGGAACAGCAGTCAAGCTGTTCCCCATCACTGAACGCTTCAGATGATGTGTTCATAGATTATGGCAGCATCTGATGTTAAAATGGAGGCATGTCAGAGGTTAATCAGGATAAAAAAAAAATAATACATCCTTTTTCTCGCGGAGAGGCCATCTTGATTGAAGAAACTACACAAAATCTTGCACAGTGATGGGATGATATGCAGTAGGGACAGTCGCCCAGTTGCGGTTCTGCCGCATTCCCCATATTAATAATAAAACTAAACAATAATAAATTAATATCACTGTCATTGTTGCACACAAAATGCCCGTACTATTAAAATATAAATGAATTTATTCTGTACGGTAAACTCCATAATGGAAAAAAAAATCGAAACTGCAGATTCGCCATTTTTGTTTTTGTTTCATCTCCCAAAAAATAAAAACAGAATAAAAAATTATCAAAAAGGCATATACCAAAAGGGTATCAATAAAAAAGACAGATTACCATAAAATAATCTAATCAAGTACTGCCAGCCTAAAACAAATCATGGACACATCTATTGTTTTTGCACAGACACAGGAAAAAAGTCCCCTATTTTTCGGACTGTCCAGAAATTTCTGGACGGTTGGCAACCCAGGCTCAATGACATGGGTATGCTTGGTCATAGTATTTTATAGTCGTGTATTAGCCCATTATACAATATGGTTCCCTATTTTATACATTAATAAATAAAATAAATGATACCTTTAAATGTCAAACAGCTGTATACAGAGTTATTACTAGGCAGACCTTTTTTAGTGGTGTCCTTTGTTCTGCCGCTGATGTTGCCATGGAAACAGTGATGTCATTGTCATCCTAGGCAAGTTCGTCATAGAGTACAACATGAAGACTGTATGGAATAACATGCACAGAAATCTAGTAGATGATATTGTAGTCTGGCTGATATCCAGAAGCCATGCAATGCCCTTTACAGGAGCATCTGTGTTACCAGATCAGCTTGGTACATCACCTGCAGTCTAGGAGTTAATTGAAATACAGCATAGGTCACACTTCGAGTGTAATTGCTTTAACACAATATTTCTCTAGACATTTTTAAAAGAGTATTTTAAGCCACTAACCTTAGAATATAAATGACCTCGTGATTTATTAATAGAAGAAAGTGTAAAGCAAAATGCTTGGTAACGTGCGCTTACTATACTGTATAAAAATGTAATGAGTGGAATCACCTCGGTCAGACTTAAAGGGGAATACAATAAAGTTTATTCATTGTGTTATAATAAAGCATTTACCAATATATTTTCTGTATCGGTTCTCGAGATCTCTGCTTGCATTGTTTACCTCCAATGGATGGAAATCCGTCCTGGTCTTAGGATGGACACACAGGAGAACGGGTCGTTAGGGTGCGACGGAAAATCCCTTTCATTCATTTGAATGGGGCTGTTCAGGCAGCAAGCACATGGATATCTGACGTTCTGATCAGATGAATGGAAACTGATTTTCAGTCATAGAAATTTCTGCTTCTGCGTGTGAAGGCACTCTTAGAGTTGAGTTTTCATAGCTGTGTCGAGTAACGACCTGTGTCCATCATATGACCAGGACTTTTATACACTGGATGTAAACAATAAAAGTTGCTAGCGTAAATGTTAGGGTAGGATCACACACAGGGGCGTAGCTATAGGGGGTGCAGAGGTAGCAGTTACTACCAGGCCCGGGAGCCTGAGGGGGCCCAAAGACCCTTGTGCCACATAAGAAGACACCTGTATTATAGAAAGTGCATGCTGGTTAAGTTACACCTATGGCTGGAGAGAAGGGGTTTGGTTAAGATTTTGGCATGGGGGGTTGCCGTTTCAATTTTTGCCTCAGTCAGCACGAAGACTATGTGCTTCCCTGCCCCTGGCCACAAAGCACTGAGGGAAGGGGGGCCCAAGATGAATTCTTGCACCAGGGCCTATGAGCCTATAGCTATGCCCCTGGCCACACGGTCAGATATTCTGCTGCAGTTTTGGAAGCCAAAACCAGGAGTGCTTTAAAAAAAAAAAGAATCTGTCCGTTGTATCTGTCCTTTATACTTTCTCTCCTTTCATGATCCACTCCTGATTTTGACTTTCAAAGCTGCTTCAGGAAACCTGACTGCAAGGCAACTCAAAGTGTCCCTGGAAAAAAATCATAAAAGTGGCTCTATGTTGTAGGCGGTGCCAAACTGGCAGAGTGTGTGACCACATCAAGTAGGTATGTTTTTTTTTGCGGGGCAATCTGTAGTTTTTATTGATACCATTTTGGAATATGCTCACAGTACATGCTGGTAATGAGTTCTTAGCAGTATATTGAGCTACAAACCTGTATTACTTATAATCATTCATTATGTTTTTGCAATTTGTCTGTAAAAAAGTTGGCTGTCCATGATTTTGGGATACGTTGTCCAAAAAAACAAAAATCCTGGTTGGCAACCCTGCATTAAGCCCTGTTGCTAACTTTGTCCGAGGTTGTCCGAGATTTTGATATTGATGGCCTAGGATCAAGACAGGTCGTCAATAGCTGATCAGTGGAGGTTTGACTCCCAGCACCCAGCCGATCTGCATTTGAGTCTACAGCATTCCGGTGAGCACTGAAACTTCTTCCTAGGCCAGTGACGTCATGTTCATCGGTCACATTACCTAGTTACAGCTCAGCCCCATTCAAGCGAATGGGCCTGAGCTGCAATACCAAGTGCAACCACTATACAAAAGTACACTTAGTATGCTATGAGGAGGCTGTAGTACTCACCACAGCATGGGTCATCAATATCAAAATCCTGGAAATCCCTTAAAAGATTTTTGTGGGGAGTTAAATTATCCCATAATTCCTGCCAATGAGCTGTTGGAAGGGAATGTGACGTCATATCAAAAATGCAAAAACAGACCCCTTACACAGCACCATAGAAAGAAATATAAAAAAGTTATGGGAGTCAGAATGTGGCAGTGCTAATACATTTTTTCAAGGTTTTTTTGGCATCACAGTAGTCATAGTAATCCACAGGTTAAAAGTAAGTATCATGTTTACCACATAGTAAACACCAAAAAAAACAAAGCCTGTAAACCAATGGCGCAGTTGCATTTTTTTCCAATTCCACCCCATTTTTCCCACTTCAATGTATAGAGTACTAAATGGTGCCATTAGAAAGTACAACTTGTCCTGCAAAAAACAAGCTATCATACGGCTATGTGAATGGAAAAATAAAAAAAAAGTTATGGATATAGCTTTTGGAAGGCAGGGAGTAAAAAATTAAAAGAAGAAAAAAACTGAAAATAGGTTATAACAGGAAGGGGTTAATCTCATGCTTTCCTATTCTGCCTTGTATTGCAATAAAAACAGAAAAATATATACAGTTCTCTGTGTCCCAGGAGATCAGCCAAGTGCCTCCTGCTCCTTTTAACAATCCTATGTCTGGCCGTAAGATAGCTGGTTGTAGTAATAGCCTCACCCGCTGCTCTGTCTACTATGCACACCCTCTTAGCTCTGTTCTACCCCACATCTGCTTATCAGCCTAAAGGCTCATACACGTGGCTGTTGTTTGGCTGTGCCCGTATTGCGTCTCGCAAACAGCGGGTATGCAATATGCGGGCACCGGCCAAGGATGCGGACCCTTTACTTGAATGGGTCCGCAATCCAGAAGGTCGGTGCGGAACGGAGACACAGAACCCCACGGAAGCACTACAGAGTTCTATTTATTTGAGGAGCGAACGGATCACAGACCCAATCAAGTTGAATGGGTCTGGATCCGTCGCCACAGCTGCATGGATGGTGCCCGTGCGTTGGGGACCACAAATTGCTCATTCACACGGCCGAACAACACTTTGTTGGAGTTGTATTATACTGCTGTTTTTCCGCACAAGAACATCATCTGCTACATATGTGTGCAGGTAGCCTTAGCGTTCCTTTAAGAAAGCATTTAAAGCCAGTGAATGCTGTAGTAGGGCATAAAATAACCTGCCATATAAATGCTCCGAATGCACTACATGAAGAAATTTGTTTTGGTGAAGCAGAATTTGCTTGAGCTAAATATAAAAGGTCTGGAAACAGATGTTTTCATTTTCTCCCCCTTAATCTGTAAAATGAGTCACTGAGTGTTTGATTCCTTACATTCAACTCGGAGGGATAAGTGATAGCAAATGAAGCAAGAGCGGCCATGCTTTGGTGCACATGGAGCGATTCAAATAGGAAGCAAATGATGCTTCAAAAGTTTTCAGACTATGACATTTAAATTGCATTAATTGGCTGAGCTATAAATCCAGGAGCGGGACTCTAGGTATGGTATTTACTTCATTTTCTAGCGAGCTGACTTATGTAATAGGATGGCAAATGAAGTAAGATTGTTAAATGAATCTTCTTAACACTTTTATTCATTAAAGGGGATGCCTTTCAATCTGTTCAATAATAACACAAGCAACCCCTGTAAAAAGGCTAAAATAACAAAATAAGCCATTCTCACCCCTCTTCTCCATTGCCCCTTCCAGCAATGATCTCGGATCCCCCCCCACTGCTGTTATCCTGGCTGCAGCAGTGGCGTTCTGTACACACAGGTCACCACTGCAGCCAGTTACTGGCCTCAGGTGTGACGTCCCGTGTACTGCTGAGGCTGGTGATTGGCTGTAAAGTGACCTGTGTGGATGGAACGCCGCTGCAGCAGCCAGGAACATGGCGCCAGCAGCAGGAAGACCCGAAAGCAGAACAGGAAGCAGCATTGGAGAAATGGGGGGAGTATGGCTTCCTTTATTTTAGTACATTCAAAGGAGACGCTCAAATTTTTTAGAGGAATTGAAAGGAATTCCCACTTTTAAGAGAATCTCTCCATAAAACAGATCAAATATCACATTTAAGTTAAGGAGACCTAGTTCGCCTGAAATTCCTACTTTAGAAAACACATGTATTCTACAGGAAATAACTGGTGCATCTGAGATCTTTGTTGTGACCCTTCCTCCATTATTCCTTATAGACATTTATGAATAAATTGACAACTGGGTGTGACCCTACACAGCCTGTCACAGCCCAATTAGCGCTGCCAGGGCTACAGTATATAGGGACACAGTGCTTTGACACAGAGGAACGGTTAGAACCAGGGGTGCGCCACCAATAAGGCCAGGTGAGGCGATTGCCTCAGGCAGCACCAGGTAGGGGCAAGAGGGGGGCAGCGGAAGGACCGTGGGCAATGAGCGCTTTTATTGTGGCAAAGGGGTGAGGTTAAGAAATTTGCATTGGTGGTGGTGTGAGGCGCCATTTCAGTTTTTGCCTCAGGCAGCAGAAAGGCTAAGTGCACCCCTGGTAACAACCAGTTGTCAATAGGAGGGATAACAGAGAAACAGAAAAGAAAGCAGTTAATTCATGGAAAATAAAAAAATTCTAAAGCAGGCATGTCAGCAGAGGTGACAAGTCCTTTTTAATAGAGCTGTATTAGATAATAAAAAATAGCTGCTTTCATCATGGAACATCACTACTTTTGTATATTTGTCGGGTACGGTATTGCAAGTGTATGAAGCTGAACAAGAGTGGCCCTGTTCCTAGATGAGAGCAATCTTGTTTTATAATCTTATACAACCAGAGTCCTGGCATAGAAGCTAAGCGGAGGCCATTAATGTGATCTGAACAGTGCCAACACACACGACCTCTGTCAGAGCTTCTAATTTCATCAACTAGTTTTAATAGGCTTCTTAGGGAACGACCACACAGATCGGCTGTGCTGCACTTGGGATCTGGCCACCTGCAGGCCCGAGTCCCACACGGCCAGATGAGCTGCAGTTGAATCCTACTAACTAATTATAACCTCGCTGGTAGTGGCTGTGTGGTTTGAGGGTTACCACATGGCCATTGCCAATGAAGATAGAAGACACAATGCAGTTGTAGTAGGATGCAGCTGTGGATTGTACAGCCCCGCAATACTTGGCTGCAGGTGGCCACACCCCAATTGCAGCAAGGCCTCTCCGTGTGGTCACACCCTAACACATGTCCTAAAATATGCATCAATATATTGCCTATCAAAAATATTGTGGCATGCCATGTGAGAAGATAAGATTATTTGGGGGGAGGGTGGTATGTGATCTCAGACCTCCACCTAGGCCCAGAACAAAGGGCTTATGGTACATCTAATTTTTTCAAATAACTTTGGAACTAGCTGGAGATTACAGTAGCTTGCTCAGTACTAGGTTCAAAATGTCTACTGTAAATATAGGCAATCAAGTACATTAAGTACATTACATAGGGGTAATAAGGGGTAGATAGACAGACAGAGATAGATAGATAGATAGATAGATAGATAGATAGATAGGAGGTAGATAGAGATATAGATGGGGATATGAGATAGATAGAGATAGATATATAGATAGACGTTATCTATAGAGATGTATAGAACGATATGCGACAGATAACAGATAGATAGATAGGTAGGGGATGGATCTATCTGGGACGGAGGATGGGAGTGGTAGTGGCTCTAAAAATATGACGTGTTACAGTGGTCTCCCTCGGGCTGTTGCTCCCTAGGGCCAATACAGTAAATGAAGGGCAAACCCTTTCATTCCTTGGGGCACTCCCTGTTGCTGTGGTTCCTGTCTGAGGGTAGTTTGGAGGGTTGGTGGTTGCATAGGTGCCTAGCAGGCCATGTAGTAGTGCAATGGCCAGCATGTGGTGTAGTAGGAGTCAGGAAACCAGGCCAGAAGCAGAATAAATGTCTCTTTTCTTGAATGCAAAATAGGAGATATAGTACATGCAACAATAATCTGGACACGGTGCAAATCCTTTTCTCAGATGGCGAGGTATGGAGGCTGGCAAAGTGGCAAATAATGGCCCTTTTGGAATGCTATCTTGCTAACGTCTCTCTCTCTAGATTCTCTGGTTACTGAATGGATACAGGTCTTTAGAGGCATGTCTTACAGTACATGGTTAAGAGTTATGGGTGTCTTAACTGTAATCTTTCATAAGTAGCAGTCTGGGTATAAGTGTGGTCACAGTTTACTTTGCTCACTTCTACTCTTTAGCCATGCAGATTTCAAGTTCTTGTTGATCTTTGTTTCTTCTCTTTCTGAAGCAGAAGCAGTAAATGTCCACAGAGATCTGTTAGTCTGTGGGCCATGAGGCCTAAGAAAGGAACACATGCACTTGCTTCCGTCCCCCTCACTCACTAGACTAGTACTCCTCCTCTAGACAGGAAATATGACTATTCCACTCCAACCAAGAGGGGAAGAACAGGGTGAGTGTACATTACATAACATGTCAATAGGAACAAACCATTTCCACGTCGCCCCCTGTACTGGGGCACTGCAGATAGATATGAGATTAAGAACAACATGAAAATAAGGGGATAATAAGAAACAAGATATAGTTGCTGCCTATCAACTGTGTACTCATTACACCCCGGTAACAGATTTGTTCCGCCTCATTATTGTTGCATGGTATTTTACACTATCATTCACAGCTCACTTGTTAAGCTTTAAAGCTTCTTTCTTAATTATCAGTTGTTAGAGATAAAAAAAAATAAGTTAATGACTATTTCACGGCATCAAACCTGACAATTTACCCTCAGTTACCTTCCCATTATAATATATTTCTTGAGGAATATTCGGTTATTTAAAAAAAATTATATTTGATAAACTGGTTTCTGGTACTTAGAAACGAATGGCCTATTATCTGGATAGGTCATCAATATCAGGTTGGTTGAGGGTCCAATCTGGAAACCCCCACTGATTAGCTATTTCAGAGGCAGCCGCCGGCCCTCCAGTGCTGGCATGCTACAACCTGAATGGGAGTTGAGGCGACGTACCCAACCACCGCCACTACACAGTCGATGGAACCTTGCACTTTTGACTCAGCTAGCAGCTGCTTGAAGAAACCAATTGGTGGAGGTGCGGGGATCAGAGTATAGGCCATCAATATCTAAGTACCTTAAAACAGTTCTAACCAATATAAAACACATTTGTGCTTTATTTTCTCACTAATTTTAAGACCCCTATTATTATAGTACTGCTATCAGTCACAGCTTCTTATATTTAGAGGCTAAAAACATGTCCTGATATAACATATCCAAAAAAAAGAGAGAACTGTGAGGGAACCTAGGGAGGTCACCTCAGAAGGCACTTCTCCTTCAGCCCAGCACATAACATGATAGCTAATCTTTCAATGTAACTTACATCTAAAAGACTTGTAGTTGGCATCATTCTGTATGCTATGATATCATATAAAAAATGTGAGAAGAAAAGCAAATCTTTAGAGAGGAGCACTGTTGCTGTATTGATTTATGAGTTCCTTACTGTGAATGTCATGGCTTTTTGGAGCTGAAATGGTTCCTTACTCAAATCTATTACATATAGGTCACCTATTATATCATATGTTCTGTAATATAATATCTGCATTATGGCAAAATTCATTATGGTCACCATCTTTTATACATAGTTGTACATAGTACTTTAGGTAAAACTTACAATTTTATCTGTAGTCAGGGAGTTAAACACATGAAGATGTAATGACAAGTTAGGAAAGCCACAAGACATTAAAAGGGTTGTCCTAGCTGGACACAGGATAGACCATAAATGTCTGACACATGCGGGTTCCACCTCTTGCGCCCATCCCTATTTTGAGAACGAGCCTCGTCTTGTACCACCATAAATGGAGAGGTGGCCATGTCTTCATGGTTCTCTCAATTTACTTCTGAATACACCTTAATTTAGCTGAACACACTTTCCTGGTGATTTTCATAACCACCACAAGTGAATGGAGAGAGCGGTGCACCATGAATGGCCACCTCTCCACTGGGAGAGGACAAAGCCTGTTTTTGGAACAGGAGTAGATTCCCAGAGTTTGGACCCACAACAATTTTGGACTTTAATGCCATATCCTGTCTATATGCCATAAAAAAAGAACCAGAAGTGTAGTTCTGAAACCCAACCAAGGGCTCAAAGTGTAAAACAAATTTGAAACAATAAATCAGCATTTATAATTTCTGAGGTATGAATTGGTTCTCTATGCCTACCCTCAAGACACAGAAGACTTGTAAGTGTTAGGTATCTTGTTATTTTCTCCCTTTTATTTTATAACTATTTTGCCATTTGCATGTAATTTTGTTCTGTCCTTTTATATTTTTGTAGGCACTATACCTTTTTGTATTATTAAAACTATAAAACGTTAATGTTTAGACCTTGTAGGTCTAATAACCCATAGGCCTTCAAAGAGTGTTCGATGTCTGAAAGCAGTGTGTGTTGGTGTGTACTTGTGTATTAAAGGATCAGCATCTTGCTGACTGGAATGATAGGTGTAATTCACAGAAAAGGGATATTGATACTGTAGGTGTCACTATATAAATAACCAATCACTGAACTAGTGAACACTAAAAAATATTTTATTCGCAACTTATTGCCTATGTACTAACATCTAAAACAAACATGGGGAAAGGGGTCTAGTGAATGGATGTACGTGAAATAAAATTGTACTCCACAGTCCCAGAAGTAGCTGATCTTGCTACCACATGGAATATGGGAGTGTAAAGAGCAAACAAGGGCGTAAGCACATTGGCTCACTGAAGGTATATATGAGCCAGCAAAATGCCCAAGCGCTGTTGTACAGTGGTGAGGAAATAGAGGAAATAAATCCTTACTTTACTGCATACGTTTAATCAGTGGTGGTGGAGAAGAGTGTATTTCCCAACCATCACCCACGTATCAGAATACTGCCTCACGTATCAGAGGAGCTGTATAGGAATAGAGCCCAACACTGTGTGTTTGAACCTGTAATGCTCAGTGTGGGAACGGTGGAAACACAGCTGTGTCTGACAGCGTGCACAGAGGTCAACACATCCCTGGAAACCTCCTGTCAAGCTGCCGCGGCAATGCTGTGAAAACCTATCAGATACACTCATCTATTAGTAGCGCTGATCATGTAGGCTAGAGGCTACCTAACACTGCGTCTGGGCTCGATGCGTTTCGTACACCGTACTCATCAGGAGCATCTAAACAGTGCAAAGTATGAATGTTAGCCTAAATCACGCTGCCACACTGGTGGTGTGTGACGGCGCCTCCGGCACTATGACGGCCGTAGCGCGGCGGCCGCCAGTGCTGGTTTAAATGAAGGAGACCACGCCCCCATTCAAGGAGGGGGGAGGCACTGCACAGCCAATCACCGCGTCAGGGGAGGAGGCAATTACTTGACTTCTTCCCCACCCCCGTACACGGAGCTGTGAACAGGTAAGTGTCATAAACCCCCAATAAACAATGAAAAGGGAATATACTAGGCAAGGTAATCGCAAATGTGGGACAATTCATCACGGAAAAATATGGACAGGAAGGCTGAAAACCGGTGCTATCAAAGTAACATTTGTAATGTTTGTAATGATCAAGGATATAGGTAAAATAAATACAATAATGCCCATACCCCCCAATGTATTGTGTAAAGAAGAAAGTTGCTATAGATTAGATATATGTTTAAAACCTTTAATCATAGCAACATATAAAAACACATCAATAGAAAATCTGCTTATGAAATAAAGGTGTGACATCAAACACCTGACCTTAATCAATAAAGCAGGCAAATGAAATATGCTCATTCAAACCATGAGGGCGAACTGTACCAAGTCTGAATGTCCATTGGGCTTCCTTACGTAAAAGAAGCTGGTCAAAATCACCACCTCTAGGTGATGGACGCACAATTTCTATACACTGAAACTTTATGCAGCAAACTTCACCTGGATGGTGACTCATGACGTGACGAGCGATCGACGTATCTGCTTCATTTTTTATGTCGTTAAGATGTTCACCAATACGACGGCGAAATTGTCGAATAGTCTTACCGACGTATTGCAGACCACATAAACAGGTGGCAAGATATACCAAACCAGTGGATTTGCAGTTAGCAAAACATCTAATCTCGTACGTCCTATCAGTAGTGGTGCATCTGAAAGTACGCCCGGTCTGAATGGCAGCACATGCAACACATCCCCCACACCTAAAAGTGCCCTTCGGACTCCGTTCCAACCATGTTCTGGGCTGTGTGGATTGGAAGAAACTATGGACAAGGCGGTCTTTGAGGTTACGACCTTTACGGTATGTCACCGTCGGAGACTGTCCTACCAAATGCCCGATGTCAGGGTCCATGAGTAGGATGTTCCAATGCTTCGCTAGAACACTCTTAACGTGTTTATTAGCAGTATCAAATGTTGCTATTAAGTGAACCACATCCGAATTAGAATCCCTCTGCCGTGGATTCAATAACGATTCACGGGTTTTACACAAAGAGTGTTGATAAGCTGAGGCCAATACCTTACGGGGGTAACCACGCCGCAAGAGTCTGTCTTCCAAATTCCTCGCCTGAAGGCGAAAGTCTGAAAAGGAAGAGCAATTGCGGCGGACCCGGAGGTATTGGCCTTTGGGAATCCCTCTTTTTAGTGGCAGGGGGTGACAACTGCCCCAGTGTAGTAGACTGTTGGTTGCAGTACTTTTGCGGAAACTTGACTGATTTACTAGCTGAAAGTGAGAGGAATATTGGTGAAGGTCCCTTTACTAGTATGCGAGCACGGTCACGTCTGAATCCACCTGTGAGTGACGTTACTCCATTTGACGTTTTTTACAACATGGTGGTGGCCGAACTCGCATCTGATGTTCTGATTTTCTGGACTGGTTCGGAGGTGGTTTTTACCTCTGAGATCAGCCCCTGCCAAATGACATTTCTGTACTTGACCATTGCAAAGACGCCTGATGGCAAGATTCATACTTGCCTTTTCCGCAAAAGTACTGCAACCAACAGTCTACTACACTGGGGCAGTTGTCACCCCCTGCCACTAAAAAGAGGGATTCCCAAAGGCCAATACCTCCGGGTCCGCCGCAATTGCTCTTCCTTTTCAGACTTTCGCCTTCAGGCGAGGAATTTGGAAGACAGATTCTTGCGGCGTGGTTACCCCCGTAAGGTATTGGCCTCAGCTTATCAACACTCTTTGTGTAAAACCCGTGAATCGTTATTGAATCCACGGCAGAGGGATTCTAATTCGGATGTGGTTCACTTAATAGCAACATTTGATACTGCTAATAAACACGTTAAGAGTGTTCTAGCGAAGCATTGGAACATCCTACTCATGGACCCTGACATCGGGCATTTGGTAGGACAGTCTCCGACGGTGACATACCGTAGAGGTCGTAACCTCAAAGACCGTCTTGTCCATAGTTTCTTCCAATTCACACAGCCCAGAACATGGTTGCAACGGAGTCCGAAGGGCACTTTTAGGTGTGGGGGATGTGTTGCATGTGCTGCCATTCAGACCGGGCGTACTTTCAGATGCACCACTACTGATAGGACGTACGAGATTAGATGTTTTGCTAACTGCAAATCCACTGGTTTGGTATATCTTGCCACCCGTTTATGTGGTCTGCAATACGTCGGTAAGACTATTCGACAATTTTGCCGTCGTATTGGTGAACATCTTAACGACATAAAAAATGAGGCAGATACGTCGATCGCTCGTCACGTCATGAGTCACCATCCAGGTGAAATTTGCTGCATAAAGTTTCAGTGTATAGAAATTGTGCGTCCATCACCTAGAAGTGGTGATTTTGACCAGCTTCTTTTACGTAAGGAAGCCCAATGGACATTCAGACTTGGTACAGTTCGCCCTCATGGTTTGAATGAGCATATTTCATTTGCCTGCTTTATTGATTAAGGTCAGGTGTTTGATGTCACACCTTTATTTCATAAGCAGATTTTCTATTGATGTGTTTTTATATGTTGCTATGATTAAAGGTTTTAAACATATATCTAATCTATAGCAACTTTCTTCTTTACACAATACATTGGGGGGTATGGGCATTATTGTATTTATTTTACCTATATCCTTGATCATTACAAATGTTACTTTGATAGCACCGGTTTTCAGCCTTCCTGTCCATATTTTTCCGTGATGAATTGTCCCATATTTGCGATTACCTTGTCTAGTATATTCCCTTTTCATTGTTTATTGGGGGTTTATGACACTTACCTGTTCACAGCTCCGTGTACGGCGGTGGGGAAGAAGTCAAGTAATTGCCTCCTCCCCCGACGCGGTGATTGGCTGTGCAGTGCCTCCCCCTCCTTGAATGGGGGCGTGGTCTCCTTCATTTAAACCAGCACTGGCGGCCGCCGCGCTACGGCCGTCATAGTGCCGGAGGCGCCGTCACACACCACCAGTGTGGCAGCGTGATTTAGGCTAACATTCATACTTTGCACTGTTTAGATGCTCCTGATGAGTACGGTGTACGAAACGCGTCGAGCCCAGACGCAGTGTTAGGTAGCCTCTAGCCTACATGATCAGCGCTACTAATAGATGAGTGTATCTGATAGGTTTTCACAGTATTGCCGCGGCAGCTTGACAGGAGGTTTCCAGGGATGTGTTGACCTCTGTGCACGCTGTCAGACACAGCTGTGTTTCCACCGTTCCCACACTGAGCATTACAGGTTCAAACACACAGTGTTGGGCTCTATTCCTATACAGCTCCTCTGATACGTGAGGCAGTATTCTGATACGTGGGTGATGGTTGGGAAATACACTCTTCTCCACCACCACTGATTAAACGTATGCAGTAAAGTAAGGATTTATTTCCTCTATTTCCTCACCACTGTACAACAGCGCTTGGGCATTTTGCTGGCTCATATATACCTTCAGTGAGCCAATGTGCTTACGCCCTTGTTTGCTCTTTACACTCCCATATTCCATGTGGTAGCAAGATCAGCTACTTCTGGGACTGTGGAGTACAATTTTATTTCACGTACATCCATTCACTAGACCCCTTTCCCCATGTTTGTTTTAGATGTTGTTAGTACATAGGCAATAAGTTGCGAATAAAATATTTTTTAGTGTTCACTAGTTCAGTGAATGGAATGATAGGTGGTGTCAGCCTGTATCTGGGGTGTGTGGACTGCGTTTGATGTGTGATTTATGGTCTATTTGCATCCATGGTAGAAGGTGTATTCAAGATTGAGGGAAATGAGATTTATCAACCTCTTCCATTTGTGCCCATCTCATGTGCTGGGACTTGCGCATATGACATTGTGGTTTCTCAGGTCACTAAAATCCCATTGAGAAGTCATCCTAGAGCGTTGTCCTCTACGCATGCTGTAATATCAGACTCATCAGTATATATGCATAGTAAATGTAATGCTCTCAAAGCTTTCCAGAATTTCAAAGGCTTAAGGCTATTAAAAAACCTCTTTGTTATTTTACATTACAGATTCTGTTAACAACATTAACCTGATTTAATCAGCATTTTGTAAACCAACCATCTTTTATGTTATTGAAGGATTAATTTTAAGCGTTGCTTTAGATTTCAGAACAAACTGTCTGGTATGCAGAGAGTCTGCCTGATCACTTGCTGAAACGGCTCTGCCTACTCAGATTATTCATTCCAGGCAGTAAAGCATGCTGAACGTTCTCGGCAGCTGTTCCTTATTTTCTGACATCTCTGATTTGCAAGACGATTTGCTCAGCAGAGCTTGCTGCAATCAAAATTGGGTATGTCAAAGTAGATCTCCATTCATGAAGTACACAGTGGAGTGAAAAAACTGTAATAAAAAGTGAAAATAGGTGGAAATTCTATCATTATATGAACTTGGGAAATAACTGAACAATCCAATAAAAGAAAACTATATCATCTAGTATCAATGTGAGGGCGGTGTTCCACATATACTGGTGCTGACAGTTAAAGGCTACATGGTTTAGGCACAGGAACTGCACTTTCATTAACCATCAGCAACAAGTGAACAGTTTATTCATTGGACTGTTGGCTGCACGTTGACCAAGCGACTGGCGCTACAATGGATCAGGGGTGGACCTAGCATTTCTGCTGCCTGAGGTGAAAATTGAAACGGCACCCCCACCCAATGCTAATTTCTTAACCAAACCCCTTTGCCACAATGAAAGCGTTCATTACCCATGGCCCTTCTGCTGCCCTCCTCTTGCCCCTACCTGGTGCTTTCTGAAGCGATTGCCTCACCTGGCCTCATTGGTTGTGCACCCCTGCATTAAACACGACCCTAACAACTAGAGGGATATTTTTATGTAAATAAAGCTGAATAATAGAAATTGTCCTGCCCCTTCCAAATCTACATTGTGTGTTAACTGGTTTAGAACCAGGTAATTCTCACTTGAGTCAGTTAAACGGTTAT
The DNA here is from genome assembly GCA_900303285.1 of Rhinella marina. NCBI lineage: Eukaryota > Metazoa > Chordata > Amphibia > Anura > Bufonidae > Rhinella > Rhinella marina. Next base: position 268,376 of record ONZH01025655.1, on the reverse strand, counting down.
AACTTTTTTTATTTCTTGGGCTAGCAATTTGAATTTGACAGGAATTTTTCTTTTCAAACTAATGCAGGTTTCCTTGCATTTGCGTAATTTTTATACACATAGGGGGAGATTTATCAAACTGGTGTAAAGTAGAACTGGCTTAGTTGCCCTCAGCAACCAATCGGATTCTACCTTTTATTTTTTACAGCTCCTTGGGAAAATGAAAAGTGGAATCTGAATGGTTGCTATGGGCAACTAAGCCACTTCTACATTACACCAGTTTGATAAATCTCCCCCATAATTTATGCTTTTTTAAGAACATTTAAGCTTATAGTTTGAAAAAAATAGTAAAACGAGATGAGGATCCCGAACAGATCCCCTTCTCCCCTCTATTAACTCATAATTGCCTAATCCTATATATGAAAATGTGTTTCTAAACTAGACAACCTCAAGTTGATGGTGCTACATTAACAATACTATTACTACTACTACTACTAATAATAATTGCTGCTGTTATTGAAGTGCTCTCTTTGCCTTCAGGATATTGTAACTCTTAAAGTGGCCAAAGTTATAGTTACCTAGGGGGTCATTTGTCAAACGGGTGTAAAGTAGAACTGGCTTAGTTGCCCATAGCAACCAATCAGATTCCACCTTTCATTTTAGACAGCTCCTTTGGAAAATGAAAGGAGGAATCTGATTGGTTGCTATGGGAAACTAAGCCAACTCTACTTTACACTAGTTTGATACATGACCCCCCTAGTTCCTGCCGTTCTGGATATCTATGGGGGTGTTCATGAGGGTAGTTCCTGTACAGGAAAAAAACTTTCCATAGACCTCTGGAACAGAGGGGAGCATGCAAACATCATTTTGAGGGTGGGTACCTTTGCTACATTTACCCTTTTTAACTTAAAGGCCACTTTTTAAGTATTGTTTCCTAATTTTATGGACTGAACTTTCTAAAGGATATAATCATGTAATATGCTGTAAATTTTCTTTTTAGTTCCCATAGGTCGGCTTCACACACAATGTTTTAAGCACTGTCTCCCTTTTCTGGGAGAAACAACTGTAAAGTGAGAAGCCCAAAAATTATGTCAGTAACTGGAAGCAACTTTTCATTAGATCTTTCTGCCTGACTGCTTTATAACTCAACTGCATTCAAGCAGAGCTGCGAGTATACCAAAAATGGCTAAAGGCAGTTTGTGGTAGCCCAAGACACACCTCCTGCCTCATCGTTGTTTCAGGCTGCAGGAATCTCCCTCCCCTGCAGTTCTGCTCCTCAGATTGGCTGCATTGTATATAAGTCTATCCCAGGCTCACCAGGACATTAGTGCACGGAAGATCTGATTTCTATTTTTAGCAAGTGCAGAATTACTACAGACTACTATAGTACAGATTACTAAAGCCCTTTTCACACTCCACCAGTGAGTGATTATCAGGAAATTACTGAACACATGCTGAAGGGAATGAGCCTTAGTAAGGGGAAGCCTGGAAGCTCATTTTAAAATACTTTATTCTTTCATATTTTAACATTCACTGTTAGAGACAAGTAAATTGATTCTAAACTAATCGGATTTTACCCTAATTTTTAAAAATTTGGGTTACATCCGAATTTTTTGATAATTCGAGTTGAGAAAATTTTGGGAGATAGAATGAGAGAGAGAGAGAGAGAGAGAGAGAGAGAAATTTGTAAAAAAAATAAAATAAAAGGTGAATAACTAGAGTGAAAATAGGAGAGTTCCAGGGGCGGACTGGAAACTTAAAAGTGGCCCTGGAAAAAAAACTAAAAGTGGCCCCATGTTATAGGTAAATCCAAAGTGACATAAGGCAGGGGAACACAAGTAGGAGGGGGCTGTCAATACCTTAGTGTAGCACAAAATACTGTCTCAGCAGAACTAAATACCAGAGTGCAGCACCAAATACTGCCACCTTCACCACAGTATTCAACTATATCACCTTCCTGAGAACAATAATACAGTTGAATTCAGATGGGAATCTGCAAGCCACAGGCCAGGTACATGTACCTGATGCTCCTAGCATCAATTAATGCTGAGAGCATCAGATTATGTGATTGTATGTATGAGGAAAGCTCAGATGACCCAATGGGTATCGTCTCACTGGGAAATAATTTTCCTGCATGGTCAATCTGCCCCTAGAGACCTCAGAATGTCATCCACAAATTTTCAGGCAAATTGGCACACTTTTGATTTGGGTAGAATTGATTCAGACCTAAATCAAATGGGTCAACTTATTCAACCAAATTGAACCCAAATCAAATTATGAGCAATTCACTCATCTCTATTCACTATATAAGCAGTTGAAACTTTATTGTAACTTGGACACTGTTAATAGATGGAACAACTAATTTGGAAAATACAGGTTTTGCAGCAAACAGGCTGTTTTCCAGACAAGTAATGGACCAGGGAATTTCTTAAGATTCAGTCACCTCCATTTGTTAGAGTCAGATAAAGTATTAAAGTCATATCAAGAAATCGTTTCCTTGATAATCAGTGATGATGCATCTTGATACCTCACGCTGCTGTTATTTGCCAACTTTACAAAAACTCCAGTATTTAGGATGTATAAAATTATATTTTGTATCCTCTATTATATTAAAGTGTTGTCAAGTTGTCAACACTTTTCTGAGCGCTTTTGTTTCTTTTCTTTATGGTGCTCTGCTGATATAGCATTTTACTTGTGGCAACACCGCTATTCCTAGTTCAGTGATAACAAAACAACATGATGCTGAGATCGACAGAAAAAAACTTACTGGAAAAGATGAAAAGATACAATCAGCTGACTCAATGGATAATGTTAGAACTATTTGAATGTCTTTTTAGCTCAGCTCCATATACAAGGTCATAAGCATGCAGAGGGAATGCATAGTTAGTGCATAACATGGGGATGATGGTCTTATTTGGTTTGTAAAAGCTTCATTAGATATTGTCCTAACATTCAAGGGAATATTTCATTAAAAAAATATTTTATATTCTAAACATATTTTTAATTAATTTTTGTGACCTTTTTAAAAAATGTTCCATGTCATCTAAATTAAAAACAACTAAAATCTTTTTAGGTTTTTCATTTTGCACTCTGCTCACTTAACCTCACAATACACTGTCACTTCCTGTTCTGTAGAGATCACATCTCAGTCATCATATCATAATCATCACCAACCCACAAAGAATCCACCACTGGCAACAGGAGATTGTCACTGATCACCCCTCCCCCTTCCTGTACAATGAACTCTTCAAAGGTCACAGAGAATATCTAGAAAACTCTCCCATAGAAGTCAATGAGGGGCATTCATCAAGACTGGTGTACCCATGCATGTATGATTTTATTGGCTTTGGCTGCAGTTGCCTGACAATTGTTGCTACAGCTAAATGGATCTTCAACTTTTTGTTTTTATTTTTTTTTATTTATGTTTTTATATAATAGGAAATCAGACATTTTTCTAATATACACGTATTTAAAATTCTGCACACATACCTTTCTTATATCAGATGGTTAACCCCTATATGCAGCAGAATGCTATAGCCCATGTGTCAGTCCTGTGTAATGTACATATACAGGGCCTAATTGAAGCATGGCATCAGTCATGTGACACTCCACATTATAAAATACCTGACATTCAGTAAGAAGCAGTGTTACCTAACATACATGTTCTGTGTCTGCATACATGACATATTCATGTGATAAGTAAATAGGGATAGTAGTGGAATTATGACTTTTATTGTAGTTATTACAGTAACTGCATACCTGTGTGCATTTACATGGCTGTCTGTCTGTAGGTGATTTGTAAAATGGCCATCTGTCTCTAGGTAATGTTGTAAAATGGCTGCCTGTCTCTAAGTGATGTCATATTGCTAATAAAGCGTAGTGTAAAAAAACCAAATACAATACGCAGATCTGTTTTCACACATACACTGACAGACATGATGAGATACTACTGCAGGTAGTTGTAATACTATATATACTGTATATGTTCTGATCTTCAATACACTACTATTCACCTGTTAAATACATGGGCAGTTAATGGAGTTATCTGACTATAACTGCTTACTTATCCTCTGGATAGGTCATCAGTATCTCATTGGTGAGGGTCTCACACCCGGGACCCCCACGGATCAGCTGTTTGTGAAGGCACCAGAGCTACTGTGAGTCCCCCAAGTGAATGGGGCTGAGCTGTGCCTAAGCCACATGACTGATGGTCATTACATCACTGGTCTAGGGTAAGCAGCGAGAAAGCCACAGCACACAAAATTACGCTGGGGCTTTTTCAAACAGCTGATCCCACAATCCTGGGTCTTGGACCCCAACTGATCACATGTTGATGACCTATTGAAAGGGAGACTCATCCCCGTCACCTCCTGCCATTGGCTGCTCCCCCCAACACTGGATGTTTTCATCTGTGCACCTGGAGAAGCAGCTGCGGCCATGCAGGGACCAGGAGCAGCGCAGGGAGCGGGGAGCCAGGTAAGTAGAATCAGTGTGAGTGACCTGGGCATATGAGGGGATATTTCCAGCCTCGGATAACCCCTTTAATTATTTTGCACAATTTAGTATCATCAGCAGTTCTAGGAAAATGTTCTTAAAACCTATTTTTAAGAAAAACCTCAGCGCAGTTCTTAAAATAAAAAAAATTGTGGTTTCATGTGATTTTGCAGTTTTCCCCTACTGAAGTCCAAGTGGAAACTTGTAGCAACCCATGAAAAAAAATATAGCATACCTATAACCAATAGACCCAGTCCTGAAAGAAGACCATTGTCAATCAAATTGAATGAATGGAATTTCATAAAATCCCATTTACTACAATGCAACATCAGGCTGCTGTGAATTAAAATAGTGTCAAAAACACTGAAAATCTGACAAACGCAAAACTGCCATCATTAAAGCTATGTGATCACACAATTTAACACATAATTTCAGATTAAATAAACAGTATTAAGAGACTAAAGTGATAATGTTACATAAAATCAGTGCATTTACATCACTGGCATAAAAACTGACCAGCTTAACAAAGTTTACATAAAATATTAAGACATGTAATAAAGACACAACAGAAAATCTGAGGTTTCTTTGAAGACCAGGAAAAAAATATGTTTCATGCAAATCTTGCTTTTGAGCCAGTAATAATTATCATGGTAATCTGCCATTTCTAAAGCTTTCATCTGCATTTCATTACTCGATTTTAGTGACGTACACCATTGAATTTGTAGTTCAGGATATGCTTCATTAAATTTCATTGTTTTGCAGTTGATGCCTATTGGATGGATGTCTATTCTATTCAGAAAGAAGAATCTTGCTGACAGTTTATGTCGGCATAAATCCATACTCTCATAGTTCTCAGTCAGCAATATCAGAAGGCTTTTACAAATGACCAAATAAAATGGCTTCTGAATCATTCAGAATTTTCTATAATTCTGCATAAATTTGATCTAAAACTACATGAGATTTTCACCTAAAAGTAGATAAAGATAACCAAATCAAACAGATCAGTCAAAATATTATACTTTGTCATTTATTTATTGAGGAAAGTGCTCCAACATCTCATGTCTGTCAGTGGCAAAAGTATGTGAACCTTCAGGATTAGCAGATGATTTGAAGGTGAAATCTGAGTTAGGCGTATTCAATCAATGGGAAGATAATCAGGTATGAGAGGGCGATCTATTTGATTTAAAGAATGGGGATCTATAAAAATCTGATTTTCACAACACATTTGGAGAAGTGTATCATGGCACGAACAAAGGAGATTTCTGAGGACCTCAGAAGAAAAGTTGTTGATGCTCATCAGGCTGGAAAAGTTTACAAAACCATCTCTAAAGATTTTGGACTCCACCAATACACACTCAGAAAGACTGAATAGAAATGGAGTCAATTCAAAATCATTATTACCTCGCCAGTAATACACTGTATTCCAGCATAAAAACCATATCTCATCTGTGAAACATGGTGGTAGTATCATGGTTTAGGCCTGTTTTACTAAAATCTGGGTCAGAACGACTTGCCATCATCGATGGAACAATGAATTCTGAATCATACCAGCAAATTCTAAAGGAATTTTAGAGCTGAATCTCAGGAGAATGTGGATCATGCAGCAAGGCAACGACTCTAAGCACACAAGTGGTTCTACCAAAGAATGGTTAAAGAAGAATAAGTTAAAGTTTTGAAATGGCCATGTCAAAGCCCTCCAATAGAAATGTTTTGGAAGGATCTGAAGCGAGCAGTTCATGGGTGGAAACCCACCAACATGACTGAGTTAAAGCTGTTTTGTATAGAGAAATGGACCAAAATTCCACGAAGCCGATGTGCAGGACTAATCAACCATTACCAGAAACATTTAGTTGCAGCACAAGGGGATCACACCACATACTGAAAGACATGTGATACTGGATCACTTTCTTCAATAAATAAATAATCAATGAACTTATTTGATTTGGTTATATTTATCTCCTTTTAGGACTTGTGTGAAAATCTGATGTTGTTTTAGGTCAAGTGTATACAGAAATATAGAGAATTCTATAAAGTTCACAAACTTTTAAGCACCACTGTTTATATGTGTATCGTGATAAAATGTTACAGTAATGAATTTTTATATAATTGGAACCTAATGTACATGACATACTCCTCTCCAATGTGATCTCACCTTGTATATAATATTGCATGTGGTTTAACAGGGACTAGCACAACTGAATATATCTGTCATTCACTACCATCACAATTCTGTATGGTATATTAGTGGTCATGTGAAAAAGGCCTAATAATAAATATAATCATGGAAATTATGATCAATGTATTTAAAGGGAGTCTTGACCCTGCAAAGCTGCTGGCAGCGTGAGATAGGGTCCAAGGAGAGAAGGACAAACTTAACCTAAACAAGTGGGAATATGAACGTATTGCCATGCACTGCTCCTCCAGGTGCTCAAGAGCAGTGACTGGCAAAATAAAAGAAGGCGGTTCATCACTGTGCTCTCTGCTTCACAACCCCTCCCTTATGCTCTGAATGGCATCCAACTATTAGACCACTACAGCAGTCACTATAGGCAATGTCAGAGAGTAGGCAATTTGAAGCAGCTCACTGCAGAGAGCACTTTATAGTAAAGCATCGACTGCTGGGCAATTGCAGGAGCAGGGTCTGGCATAATAAAAGTTACTATTCACACTACTCCTGATTATAAAAGCTTCACAAAAAGGTATGTTTGTCATGATCCCCCTGGCCCATGCCTAGTGCGGTCAGCAGTTTACGCCAGTAAATGAATAGAAATTGCTGACAGACTGATCATGGTATGCCTTTTCTTTTCCAGAAAAAAAAATTCCTTCATCCATTTTGCATATCCCCCTTTTCTGGTTGCATGTTTTCCAGAGCAAAGTTGAAACTGTGGTCCTGCTAGTTGAACCCATGTTTGGCTATAATCACAATGGGAACTATAATGCAATTTTTGGGTAATAAAGCATAACATACTGTGCATAGAGTGAATCCAATGGACATTACCAGCTGTGCAGATCATTGCCGTGCTTGAAATTGCTCGTCTTTAATTACGATACCCTTACTACATACACATATTAAAAGGGCAAATATTAACTTATAAATCATGTATTACCGTATTTTTTGCCCTGTAAGACACACCTGCACATAAGATGCACTTAGGTTTGGGAGGAGGAAAAAATTAATATTTTTAATCAGGCCTCAGATCACATTCCCACTCAGCCCCCCACTTTTAATGAGACCTCAGACAAGACCCCCAATGTTTTTTAGACCTCAGTTTAGACCCCTAATGTTAATCAGATTTCAGTTCAGAACCTCAATCAGACCCCCAGTGTTAATCAGACCACAGATCAGACTCCCAATGTTAATTAGACTTCAGCTCAGACCCGCAAAAAGACCTTAGATCAGAACCCCAATGTTAATCAGACTCCAAATAGACCTCAGATCAGACCCCCAATGTTAATAAGACCCCAGCTCAGACCCCTAATCAGACCTCAGATCAGACTCCCAATGTTAATCAGACTTCAGATCAAACAAAAAAAAATATAAATCAACTCACCTCTCCTGTTCTAAATGCCATCACTGCCCCTGAGATTCAGCTCTGTTCCTGCTGCGCTGTGACCCAACATCACACAGCGTGAGGTCCAAGTGTGAGCCTACAACCTCACGCTATACACAGGTTACAGCAGAGCATGCAAAGTGTCAGAAGAAGACCAGGGAGTGGTGAGTGCAGCGATCTGTATTCACTGTTCACTGTTTGCCCTATAAAAAGGACTGACATTTTCCCCCTTTTGCTTTAAAAGGTGAAAAATGCGGTATATATTTTTTAAAACATTTTTAAAGATTGTGCATAATAGGCCAAGCAAATAGGATTTATAGACATACCTTGTGATAAAAAAAGAACCAATTCATGGAAAAAACTTTTATATTTAGGCAATCCCTAAACCAGTTATCAAAAGGTCCCTAAGTCACACGTGAGCCACATGAGTCAGCTAGTCACTATTAATATACAGAGATTAGTCGGCATTAGTAAGGAATGAGAAGCAAGGTAATGACGATATATTACATAGGTACCAGGGTTTACAATTGTAGACTACCTGTCAGAGATGGAGCTTCACTTTCAAAAGTCATGGTATTTTAAAATACGAAATCTTGACATTTTGGCAATTTTTTTACCTGCATGATAAACCCTATGAAATAATACATTCCTGAAAAAGAATCCTCTGTTTTTCAGAAATTCACCATCCTCTAATAGCGCCACTTTGTTGGGTAGGTATGATGAAAAAAATTACAGTTGTGCCTACCAGTGAAAATTCACATTTCCTCTCATTATGAGCACTGTTTAACACACAGATAGCCCGTGGCCTAATGTTTTGCTTTGTGTTGGACACTGCGTGTTCCAGGTCTGCTCCTCTGGGCGGCCAAATAAACCCAGCTGTACTTTCTCTTCTTTGGCATCACTGTGTAATCGCTGGGGACATCAAGGAAATGTTATGCATTAATAGAGACTCTGGTTGCAGAATCTGTATTTTCCTAGAGTCGTTGAACTATTACAGCTGCTCATGATTATAAAGCCAAACAACAGCAAAGATTATTATGAGCAGAAGAAGAAACACAGCTCATGACTGGGCACGTGCTTCAATGATAGATCCCATCCAAAGCTCTCAATATGCTATGTAGGAACTCCTCTTTCTATTAAGGTACATATGAATTCTGTACATAAAACGGCAGATCCCACTTCAGGGTATTTATTTTTGAGGGATTGGTGGAGTTGGCTTGGTTACCATGCTCAATTTACTGCTGAATGCATGCCTCCTTATGGCCACTTGAAAGGGAGTCTGGTTAGATGTTTTGTGGAAACCTGATACCCTAATATATATAGAGGTATCGACAGCAGACTGAGTGATATCCATGCTAACTGTTGTACAAATTACCTAAAAAGAAGAATGTGCAAGAGATAGATTGTTCTAATACTATCTGTTCATATGGACATACAATCTGTAATGGTGACCAGTCAGGATGTAATGTGGTTGCCAGAGCATATAAACTAAAAAGTCCCTCAGTATACTATGAAGGACATTGGCTACAAGAAGATGATCAATTTAGGTTCTGCAAGGTTTTATAAAACATCCTGAACAGGCCCACAGGAGTACAAGAGGATCATCCAGAGGGCCCAGGCTCTGATACCAAAATGGGCTCCAAAGATCCAGGAGAAGAAAAAAAAGCATTTGGCTGCCTTCGGAGCCAATGACTTGCCACTAGGGTCTATTTCTTTGATTCAAAACCTATTAAACTTTAATGATGATACGAGGGTCGGGCCTCAACAATAATTTCCTCTGAAGGTCCCATGGAACCCCAGTCTGATACAGCATGCCTATAGTTAATGTCATGCAGTTGGGGCTTCAGTGACTATAAATGGTATTATGTAAATGATAATGGAGTTGACGCCCCGTTGATCCTAGAGGTTCATTTTAATATATTAATACATCATTTTTCTCAGCAATGCAGGCACATATGAACATGGGACCAACACTGATGCCTTCAGCTGTCTAGCACACCTGCAACAGGTCAGCCAGGTTCATAGGTACAAATCTGCTGACAGATGCCCTTTAAGGGTCATGTAGGTGGTTCTACTTACGGATTGGCAGCTAGCTCTCTATGCTTAGTCATGCAGAGTTAGCTATCAGTCACTCAGTAGGACCACCCACATAACTCTTAAGTATAGAAAAAACTCAGCTTTAAACATAGTAAAGTATAGTCTAGGATCTGCTCCTACTATATCTAAAAAATGAGGCCCTATCATAAATGGAGAGTATGCAATGGGAGCACTGGCTCAGCTATTTTTGTAATTCCCATAGCGGTGAATGTAGAGGTGGCCACGCAAGTTGATGGGTGCGTGAGTGCGACATGACGTAGGAGGTCGAGGGTCGTGCCGTCCCCTCCCCTCCCCATCCGCTAGCCGCCTGCGGCATCTTGGAACTAGCCTAACTGCTGGGTATGTGAGGTCCGCCACTCAGCCGAATGCAACTTAGTGTGGAAGCCTGTGATCCATTCTACCGCAGCAGCAGAGGAGAAGTCCAGTTTTTCGGCCGCTAATCTCCAGTACTCTGGGGTTCACTGTATCCGAGCGGCAAGGAGCTGCGCAGAAGTGTGCTATAGGCTTAAGGCCTGCACCTCCTGGTGTGTCAGCTCTCCAGTACTGCTATCCTGTCCTGCGGTGTCCGGGTAAGAAGACCTGCTCCTGGATTCACGTGCAACAGTGAAAACAATTCCTCCCCTCCAGATCAATCTGGGATCCTGAGGAGAGAAAATCCCCCTCTAATATTAATTGACAGCTATTGCTGCACCCTGCTGGTCTCAGATAAGTCTTACTACACTTCTCGTTTTTTGGTTTTGCTTTTTCTCTCCTCTTAATACCAAAGGTGTTACTGCAGATAACTGATGCAAATATAACACGCTTTTAAGGAGTACCAACTACTGTTTAATGTGTAAAGGAGAGTTAAGTGTATAAAGGGTATAAAGGCTGTAAGTCAAAAGCAGGGTGGCAAAAGCTTTAAATGTGAAGAGAAAGGGTGGAAACTCTCTCCAAGTCTTAATAGGGAGGAGGAAGAAAGTGCTAATAAAAAGAAGGGATCCGTTTGTTTGGCCCAGCTGATAAAGGGAAGGAAAAAAATCGTTAAAAAATGCCCCCTAAACAACAACAGCAGCGCAGGTCTATAGGGCAATCCTCACCCAAGGCGGGTAAGAGTGACACAGCCAATAAAATGGACAAATTTTTAAAATCACCTATAACGAAAACACGTATGGCTAATAAAACCATGCAGGCAGAAACACCAAATGATGATCACCCCTCAGGAAATACAGACACACTTAATGATGAGGGAAACCCTATACTATCACAAATCCTGCTCACAGTACAGCTAACAAACAAGTCTGTGATGGACCTCACTCAACAACTGGGGGAAACCCGAGAAGATATTGCTAAAGTAAGGGAAGATATTAATAAGATGAGAGACAAAATATCAAATATTTCCGCCCAAGTAAAAGTTCTGGACACAGAGGTTAAGCCACTCAAAAAGGGCATGGATGAGATTAAAAGGGAAAACCAAATGTTAAGGGACAAACTAATGGATTTGGAGGATCGTTCACGGCGGGCAAATGTCCGCATAATTGGAATATTGAGGCTTGGCTGGAAAAGTCTCTAGGTAAAGATGGTCTCACATCACAATTCCTTGTGGAAAGGGCCCATCGGGTCCCCAACAAAAATCCTCCACCTGGCAGCCATCCGAGAGCAATTCTGGTCAAGCTTTTATCCTCCAGGGACAGAGACACTATCTTGAGACTGGCCAGGATGAATTCAGAAATAATGTATAATGATGGAAAGGTGGCTATTTTTCCGGACTATTCAAGGGCGACACAGTTGAAGCGGGCCAGCTATAAGGAGGTCAAGCACCGCCTGAAAACGGCCAACATGCAATTTTCCCTGATTTATCCGTCAAAATTGAGGGTGGTATTTAAGGACCGTGCCATCTTTTTCTCTGAGCCAGCAGAGGTGTCAAGCTGGTTGGAGAGAGGGGTACTGAATTAGGGGTTCCAGTGGAAATAATACTGTAAAAATGTTTTATTTTTGAGATGTCGGGGGTGGTGAGGGGAGGGAGAGGGATAGGGAGGAGCCACGCAGAAGGTGGAGATCTGTTAACCAGAATGGTAGGCAGGTCAAAAGAAGGGGTGGAGGGAAGGGGAGAGGGTGGGTTATGTCCCTGGCAGGACGGGGAAGGGTATGTGTTTCATGTTTTTTGCTTTTATGTATATGTGTCTTCAAATGATGTCAGTGTGCACACTAACTTGGAATGTAAGAGGTCTAAGTGATCACACTAAAGGCGTATGGTCCTGGACCTGATAGGCAGACACCTACCTGCAGTGATATGTCTTATAGAAACCCATTTGGTAGCAGAGACGTGCCACCTCTCATTTGGTGGTATTTACTCCAGGGGGGTATCTGTATTGATCCACAAGTCGGTTGATTCTAGGACTGTTAAATCAGAAATTGACAAGGACAGAAAATATGTATTCCTACGTGGCTTTTTAAAAGGCCACAACTGCATTTTTGCATTTGTATACATTCCTCCCCCGTTCTCCTACCAGGTACTCAATAGGCTAATTAATTTTTATGAGTGAAGGGATTGAATGCCCTGTGCTGATTATGGGGGACTTTAACATGATCATGGACCAATTCTTAGATAGAATGGGGTCAACTGAAGGGAGGAGCGGCCCAACAGGGTTAGCTAGATTTTGTGAGGAATGGGGACTGAAAGACATATGGAGAAGTAAATATGGAGATAAAAAAGCCTTCTCATGCTCCAGTAGTAGGATCAATATGGGATTGGCAAGCCCCCCCTCCCTGAGGTATATTTCTAAAATGACATACGAACCCATTGCTATCTTGGACCATTCTCCAGTGCTGTTAACAATTGAGGTGGACCCCCCACATTATAGGTACGATAGATCGACAATGACTCTGAGGTTGCAAGAAGGGTCGTAGAGTTCTGGGAGAATAACCTAGATTCGGCAGATCTCTTGATAGTCTGGGACACGTTAAAGGCATACATTAGGGGCATCTATATAAACGATATTCAATATAAAAAAGATGCGTGAAAGCGCAGGAAAGTCAGTTAAAACAAGTCCTTGTTAGTAAACAATGTAAATATTCTAAAGAACCCTCCGAGGTGACCCGCTTGGAGTTGGTTCATTCCCAGGTGGCTTATGAGAAACATTTAAAAGAGAAAGCTCAGCATAAAATCTTCTTCACAGGGCAAAAGCAGTAAACGGAAAGAGGCAAGCCGGGTAAATTGTTGGCAGCAATGGTCAATAGGGGGAAACAGAGTATAACAACAGAGGAAATAAGAGATAAACAGGGACATCTAGTTAAGGATAAAAAAGGGATACTGGAACAATTTAAAATCTTTTATTCAGAACTCTATACAACTGAAGTGGCCTATATCGAAGAAGAGTTAGATACTTATCTCGATAAAATTAATTTTCCAAAACTTTGCGATCAAGATCGAGAGACCCTGGAGGCGTCAATTTCGGAACAGGAACTCAGGGAAGCCTTACATTTCTTTCAGGGCGATTCCTCCCCAGGATCTGATGGTCTCCCCTTTAGTCTGTATAAAAAACATGGTGAGGTGCTTATCCCTATGTTATTAAGCGTACTTAATGAATCGTTGAGAAGAGGACAGGTTCCTAATTCTATGGTGGAGGCTGTCATTGTTTTGATCCCAAAGATAGATAAGGATCTGAGAGATCCAGGGTCCTATAGACCTATATCTCTTTTGAACACAGACGTTAAAGTCTTGGAAAAAGTGCTAGCCATTCGGTTAAAAAGGGTAATAACCAAACTGATACACGTAGATCAAAATGGGTTTATACCGGGGAGGGGAACAAGTTTCAATATTCATCGTTTATTTTCTGATATACAACTTAGTGAAAAGGGAAATCGTGCAATTCTTTCTTTGGACGCAATAAAAGCGTTTGATCGAGTAGAGAGGGGTTATTTATGGAAGGTACTGACTAAGTTTGAGATAGGTCCAAACTTTATAAAGTGGATCGGGACAATGTACAGCTCTCCGGTAGCTAGAATTAATGTTAACAGGTCAATTTTGGATCCCTTTGGGCTTAGTAGAGGGACGCGGCAGGGATGTCCCTTCTCCCCGTTACTGTTTGCCCTCTTCTTGGAGCCATTGGCTGCAATGATAAGATCTCTTGGTGGGGTCCGGGGCTTTAGCAGTGGCGGGGAATGGGACAAGATATCTCTGTATGCAGATGATGTCTTAATCTGCATACAGGACCCCGAGATAGCAATCCCAGAGATTATACAATTAACTGATAAATTTGGTGAATTCTCGGGATTGTGGATCAACTGGGATAAGACCATTCTACTCCCCTTGGATAGGGATGTGAAGGTGGAAAAAATGAAGGTTCTAAAATGGGAGGACAACTTTAAATATTTGGGTATCAGGGTGTCGGTAGATCCGAAAGAGTATCTGGAATTAAATATTGAGCCGATGATTAAAAGAGTAAGACAAAGGGCTTTAAGTTGGAGGAAAATGCCCTATTCACGAGCAGATAGAGTGGGATTGATTAAGATGATTATTTTACCTCAACTAACATGTCGTATATCTGGACTTCTCCAAAGCATTTGACACTGTACCACATAAAAGGTTAGTATATAAAATGAGAATGCTTGGCCTGGGAGAAAATGTCTGTATGTGGGTAAGTAACTGGCTCAGTGATAGAAAACAGAGGGTGGTTATTAATGGTATATACTCAGATTGGGTCACTGTAACTAGTGGGGTACCACAGGGGTCAGTATTGGGCCCTATTCTCTTCAATATATTTATTAATGATCTTGTAGAAGGCTTGCACAGTAAAATATAAATTTTTGCAGATGACACTAAACTGTGTAAAGTAATTAACACAGAAGAGGACAGTACACTGCTACAGATGGATCTGGATAGACTAGAGGCTTGGGCAGAGAAGTGGCAGATGAGGTTTAACACTGACAAATGTAAAGTTATGCATATGGGAAGGAATAATGCAAGTCACCAGTACATACTAAATGGTAAAATATTGGGTAACTCTGACATGGAAAAGGACCTAGGAATTTTAGTGAACAGCAAACTAAGCTGCAGAAACCAGTGTCAGACAGCTGCTGCCAAGGCCAATAAGATAATGGGTTGCATCAAAAGAGGCATAGATGCCCGTGATGAGAACATAGTCCTGCCACTTTACAAATCACTAGTCAGACCACACATGGAGTACTGTGTACAGTTCTGGGCTCCTGTGAACAAGGCAGACATAGCAGAGCTGGAGAGGGTTCAGAGGAGGGCAACTAAATGGGTGGACTACAGTACCCAGAAAGATTATCAAAATTAGGGTTATTCACTTTAGAAAAAAGACGACTGAGGGGAGATCTAATAACTATGTATAAATATATCAGAGGTCAGTACAGAGATCTCTCCCATGATCTATTTATCCCCAGGACTGTGACTGCGACAAGGGGACATCCTCTGCGTCTGGAGGAAAGAAGGTTTGTACACAAACATAGAAGAGTATTCTTTACGGTAAGAGCAGTGAGACTATGGAACTCTCTGCCTGAGGAGGTGGCGATGGTAAGTTCACTAAAAGAGTTCAAGAAAGGCCTGGATGTATTTCTGGAGTGTAATAATATTACAGGTTACAGTTACTAGAGAGGGGTCGTTGATCCAGGGAGTAATTCTGATTGCCTGATTGGAGTCGGGAAGGAATTTTTTCCCCTAGAGTGGGGAAAATTGGCTTCTACCTCACAGGGCTTTTTTTGCCTTCCTCTGGATCAACTTATAGGAAAACAGGCCGAACTGGATGGACAGATGTCTTTTTTCGGCCTTATAAACTATGTTACTATGTTAAGATATGTGCTTGGCGTCTCTCCGGTTTGGATCCCCCAAAAAATATTTAAGGTAATAGAGGGGGTACTCAGAGATCTAATATGGGGTGGGAGAAAACCAAGAATGAAATTGTCTTTCCTATACCGACCTGTAGATGAAGGCGGACTAGCCATCCCAAACTTTCAAGCATATTATATTTCCTCACAGTTAGCCTATCTGAGGTCAAGAGCGGATTGTAGTGCATATAGGAAATTATTAGAACTTAGCAAGGGGAACCCACAATCTATGCTAGAACTATTAGAGAGTGGTGAACTCAGGCAGGGTGCTTTCAAAAGGTTTCAAATTAGTAAACTTTTGCATAAATGTTGGAGTATGGCCAAGAGGTTTCTGAGGTTGGAAGGTTTTTTTTCTTTTTCACATATTTGGAATAATTATAATTTTCCAGAGTTCCTATCTATCCCCAATATAATATTCTGGGAATGATCGGAATTCGTTTATATGTCACAGTTATTTGAGCATGGTCAGTTAATTTCATTGGATTTAATAACAAAAAAATTAGGGATAAGTAATAGTGTCTTTTTCAGATATCACCAATTCGGGAAAAAAATAGATTAAAGATGGAAAACAGTGATTTTATAGAGACTATTTTAAAGCACTCACAACATAAGAGTATATCACGGATTTATAGATATTTAGTTAAAGAGATAGGTAAATGGGAAAGTCCCCCTGCACGTATTCAGTGGGAAAAAGAGGTGGGAGCATTTAGTGACACAGAATGGATAAGGATCTTACAGGATTATAAACGGGTTTCTAGAAACTGGAATCATAGAATGGTGCAGTTTAACGTCATTCATAGATTATACCACACTCCCAAGAATTTATATAAAATGGGTTTGAGAGACAACACACAATGTCTGAAATGTTTAGCCCCAGATGCAGATTTCCTGCATTTAATATGGTCCTGTCCAAAGATCTCTGACTTTTGAGGGTCTTACTCTTTAACCACATAGAAATAAAGCTAAAAATAAAGTTGTTGTATTCTCCTCGGATAGCGATCCTGGGCTTGTTGAATACACCACGTATCACACGATATAGAGCTGATTTAATACACAAAGTGCTCTTTTTAGCGAGATTGATTATCACCCGTGTTTGGGGTAATAATGTATATCCGGCCATTCAAAATTGGTTAGCTACATCAAACCAGGTTAAAAAATATGAAGAAATCATGTATAGAAAGGAAGGAAAGTCTTTAGAAGGGAAAAAAAATTGGGAGGGGTGGTAATTATTAATTACAAATACAATACATGGTGCTGCCTGGTGATAATCGACATACATTAAGAGCTTAAAAGTAATTTTTCTCTCCCTTCATAGGTAGTTCTGCCAGTGGGTATAGGGGAGGGGGTGGGAATAGTTAAGAAAGAAAAAGAAAAGGGTAAAATAATGTGTAATGCAAGCCAATTTTATATGTGGTTACTTTTATTATTGTCTTCGTTTCTTCTTTTTTTGTGTAAGGTGTAATCAAAAATAAATAAATTTAAAACATCAAAAAAAAAAAAAGAAAAAAGAGGTGGCCACGCATGTGTAGCATCCTGTCCATTCACTGCCATGAGACTTCTGATCTGCACCTATTTATGACATGTCCTACTGAAATACCATACATTTTCCATATAGAATAACACCTTTAAGCAATTCAGCTACTCCCCCGACTCAAAAGATTCTTGAATCTATCCTTTATCCGAATAAATTATTGTACTCAACCAATTTCTACAAACTCACCAAACTTGTCTCACAACCAACAAAACTCAGAAAATGTGTTCTGGCTTTCACTAAGTGTGAGTGAAGATGCTCCATTTTTTCAATATCTCTGTGAAACATGTCTCTGTAGGTGGGGCTACAGAGCCCTTCAAAGATAAATTATGGTACTGTAAGTTCAACTACTGTACAATTAACAATATATGAACTACATTCTTCTTTGGTGGGGGTTAGGACTGGGACAAGATAATAAGACGGTGCTCAAATCATTACAGAGAGCAGTGGCGTAACTACCATAGTGGCAGACCATGTGACTGCTATGGGGCCCAGGGAAAGAGGGGGCCCAGTCTTAGTTGGGATTATCTCCTCTTCTACTGGAGTTGAAAACGTGGTCAGGACTCTACCCTCTAAAGTAACAACTTTCAGCAAATGAAGCAGTGGAAAAATGGCCCAAGGGTTATTGAAAAGGGTTTAGGCAGAAACCCTTGTGTCCTGTGTGGGGGGCCTGGTTTGATCCTTGCTATGGGGCCCTTACTTCTCTATGTACGCCACTGACAGAGAGTCAAATTTGTTACTGTTCTCCAATGTCGTAAAGAAGGTAGACTAACCACTAAAGGACATTTACCAGTTTCACATCTCCCATATGCTTCTGGATGAATCTTCATTGAGACTACTGGTACAAAATGCTTTCACCATTGCTCTGTGTGATCATGTTGCTTCTCTTGCCTTTCCTGCTTTGCTCCAAAACCACTTAATATATTTGAGGAACTCATACTGTATATCTATTATTGCATGTTCCATGAATACGGATATCCAGATACAAGCATGAAAACCCAGCATTGGACTGGCCCACCAGAGTACCAGAGGATCCTCTGGTTGAGTCGAGGTTCTGATATCATAGTGGGCCCCAAAGATCCAGAGAAAAAAAAACATTTGGAGCCAATAACTAGGAGCCACTAGGATGTATATATCTTTGAATTAAAAACTAATAGACTTTACTGTTGGTTTGGGGTTTGGAGCTTGAGAATAAATTCCTCTATAGGCCCAAGGTACCCCAATCTGACCCTGTGAAAACCCATAAAGCACTGTTCAAAGAATCACTACAATATATGCCAGTATTCTGTATACTACCACGTCTTATATCCAAAGATTTTACACCGCCACAGTCAGACATATAGTGATGCTTTAATTCTTCTCTTGCACTGAGAACATTTTAAGGATGTTTTGTTTCTTGTTGACCCATGCACGTAAAACCAGAGAGAAGAAAGATGCAATTTTCTGCATGAATCCGCAAGAACACTGTGCTTTGCCCCGCTGTTCATTAGAAGGTGCTTAGGAGGGATCCAGCCGGCCACAAGTGCTGACAGCCACATCCAATGTTTCAAAGTGCTTTGGGAGCACACATGAGATGACAGCTCCATCCATTCCAATTATTTTTGCACCCTATTGAGCTCAAGAGAGTGCGATGTGTAGAGATTCGCAAGCTATTCTACACATGGATTCCCGGAACAAAAAAAACTTCCACAGACGCATTAATCATTCACTATTTGTTGAATGGGAAATGGAGTCTTCCCGGAGATATTGAAAACCTGCCTTAAAGCACAAGAGACGCCAATTACACCTAAAACCACACATTAACTGAATATAGCAACCACACTCCTAAATATAAAACTCTTGAGTACACATAATCGATCCACTGCTGTAATAGAAGCTGCTTTGTAGCTTCCGAGCTGTTTTATTTTTATGAATCATAAGAACTTTGCTGCGTTGTCTAGTTTTACTGTCAAGATCACATTAAAAGTGGGGTAATTAGGACAACTTTAACACTTGAGATTATCCTGCGCCTGGTTTCACCACCCCACCACCAGTGACATCATATATATATGACATCACATCTTATGGGGGCTATATATAAGGACACCTCATAAAACCTAAACTATAGCAATCTATTAGGCCTCTAAACAAGTGGTCTTCACCATGAGGCTCTTGAGGTGCTACTTTAGTACACCTCCCACCAGTCTCAACCACAAAACATCTCACAGAAAAGAAACTGGTGGGAACACATTCAATTGTTGATAACAATACAATGGTCACTCAAGTTACAATATTAATTGGTTCCGGGACGACCATTGTATGTTAAAACCATTGTAAGTTGAGTAATTGGTTCCAAAGCCTCAAAATGTCATCCGAGATAAGGGAAAAAAGGAGATTTAAGAAAAATAAGCAGATAACTAAGACAGATAAAACAACTCCTTGCATATAACAGTCAGAAATAGCTGCTAACTAGCAACTAATACAGATATTTTACCAGAGAAGTGGCCCGGATTGGTTGGATCTGAGTCTGAGATATTGTATGTTGAGTCTAGTTTCAACTTATGATGGATCAGAAAAGACCATTGTATGTTGAAAATATTGTATTCTGAGGCTATTGTATCTTGAGGGATCACTGTATTTGGAAGAAAATCTTATTAGCATGAATTACATGCTATGACCAGAATGTATGATTTGTAGCCTAATATAAAGTTGACATCACTGATCATCAGAAATACCAGATGTATAGCTAGTAGATGAAAAGATCAAGTGCACATGTACTGTAGTTCAGCCCTAAGAGCTAAAAAAAGGTTCTTAAAAGGCTTATCCCTTCTGGCCTTTCATGGTTCTTACCGCAGTAAGTGCCAGCAAGCAGGGGCGGATTGGCCATAGACCTTACAGGGAAATTTCCCGGTGGGCCGATGCCCAGGGGGCCTCCAGGGCCCTCCTCACAGCCGGCCAGTGTAAGTTTTTGGGGATGTATTTTGTGCTGCTGGCAGTATTTTGTGATGGACTGTGGTATTTGGCACTGTTGGGGGTAGTGTAATGGGCCACAATATGGTATTGCTGTTCCTGCCTTCCATCAATTTGAAACAAACTTCAAAATTGGGCCACTTTTAGTATTTTTTCCAGGGCCACTTTAAGTTCCCAGTCCGCCCCTGCCGGCAAGGGGTGGACGGAAACATCCCAGCCACCAGAGCTCCATTGTTCTCCCGTAGCACTGAATGGGAGCTAGGCAAATAGCAATGAACAACAAGCTTGGCTATTTCCGTAACTTCAACTCCACTGTCTGCCGTTTACTGTGGTTATTCCCATCTCGGCCATGAAAGGGCCAGATGGGACAAACTCCCTTTACAGGGGTATTCCAATCTGGGAAACTGAACGAGTAACACTGGTAAGCGATGATGTTGCGGTGTAAATGTACCTGCGATTTCCCGATGAACGAGCAAAACACTGGTGACTCTCCTCAAGGTCTGGTCTGTTACACAGCAACTTCTCGGTAGCCACTGAGTGTTAGCTCATGAGTGACAGACCACTGAAATCAGGGTGTTGCCCTTAATGAGGTTTCCTTTAAAAAGGACCAGTCAGCTCTCCTGACATGTAGGGATGGGACAGGCCATTCATGTAGGGATGGGACAGGCCATGTAGGCAAAAGCTGGGACAGGCCAAAACACGTCCTGTACATTGTATGCTATATTACATGAAATAAAGGAGGACTATAAACTAATGGGTGAGTTCCGGGGATTTTCTTCATACCTAAGTTTGGGTTCACCTGCCCATGTGCATGATGCATCTAAGGACCATACGCCAACTATACTCTACACTTGAAGCTCTCCTGATTTGTCTCCTTGAGCAAATACTTATAAAGTAACAACATAGGAGAATCTTTTTTTTTAGAACTCTGTAATATGCCATTCCTCTTTTATGCCTCCTGGAAATTTATGAATAAATTGAACTGAATTTCTCTTGTGAAAAACATGTGCGCTTACGCTGTCTTACACAGTATGCACCGATTGGAGTATATAGGGATGCACCCCTTTGCCAAGGGGAATGGTTTGTCAAGTTGTTCATATGTTTCCAAGAAAATGACTTTAATAAAAAATTCTAAAAAAATTTTATTTTATGGGGAATGATGCAGAAAAACATAAAGTAGAAAGGATAATGCTAATGTAATGAAAGTAATCTATAAAAAATACTCTTAACAAGGTGAATAAGTGACGCTGCACATTTGCTCTGAACAACTACAGGAAATTAAAAGGATGCAAACCAATATTTGTCTTCTTTTTGAAATGGGAGAATGTGCTCTATGTTTGACATACTATATCTTTGTATAATAACTAATGAGGAAATTACTGGACTTATTAACAAGTAAGTCTCATATCTAATCAAGAATTGAATTACAACCCTTGTCCCCTGGCTCCATTACTAATTATTATGCAGAGGTTTAAATGAAGGGGGGGGGAAAAAAAAAGAAAATCATTAAATCAAGTTTATGATTATGCATGTGTGCCTTGAGTGTGCCACAGGAAGACTCTACATAGTGATTTCATTTGCATACATTATTTAAAATGAACACTCTTAACACAAGTATTTTGCTTGAAGCCTGTAAAAAAATGAATATTTATTGGTAGACAGATGATGATTTCTTCCTCCTGATACAACGTAATATGTTTTACCTGTCTTTACTGTCCAATTAGAGACAGATGAGCAATATAATTATATGAAATTCACCACCCACTGCCTGCTATTTTTAGAGTCTCTTTGATTATACGTCCTACAGATGTGATCTTCCCCAGTCTAATTCACAGAAAACTTCTTCATCTATACCAAATTCTGTATATGGATATATTCCACATGAAAGCATACTGCAGTCACAGCAGTAAATCACTGAAAAGCTAAAAATACAACCTTTGAAGCGGTTCATAATTTACCCACTAATCACAGGTCGCTGGAGTCCAAATAATGGGACCCCCACGGATCACAAGAATGGGGTTCCCCAAGTCTCCTGTGTGAATTAAGTGGAAGTGCGCCACCGTTCCATTGACTTCTGTAGGACTGAGGGGAGTATAACTGAGAACATTGCTTGGCAGTCCCATAAATAGTTGCATTAAAGGGGTTCTGCAGTTTTTTAAAACTGATGATCTATCCTCTGGATAGATCAACAGCATCTGATCGGCGGTGGTCCAACACCCGGGACCCCTGCCGATCAGCTGTTTGAGAAGGCAGCCGCACTCCAGGAGCGCCGCGGCCTTCTCTGTGTGTTCCTCAGGCCCAGTGGCTTCACGACTAGTATCACTGGCCTGGGCGGGGCTAAGCTCTGTTCACATGAATGGAGCTTAGCCCCGCCCAGTCCAGTGATACTAGTCGTGACGTCACTGTGCCTGCGGTAAACACAGAGAAGGCCGCGGCGCTCCTGGAATGCCGCTGCCTTCTCAAACAGCTGATCGGTGGGGGCCCCGGGTGTCGGACCCCCGCCGATCAGATGCTGATGATCTATCCAGACTACTACTAACTGTAGAAACCCTTTAAAGGGAACCTGTCATCTCCAAAACACCCCCTGAACTAGAGTAAGCATTGTATAGTGTAAGTGATGCTGAATCCGAATATGTAAGTTTTATCTTCATACTCACTTCCATTCCGACGCTGTGCTCTGACAAACCTGCAGTAAAATGCACTCAGTGGACTCCAGTGCTCACTCACATAATGGGGAGGACTCAAAGATGAGTCCTCTCAATGCATTTTACTTCAGGTTTGTGGGAGCACAGCGTCGGAATGGAAGTGAGTATGAAGATAAAACTTACATAGTCGGATTCAGCATCACTTACACTATACACCGCTTACTCTAGTTCAGGGGGTGTTTCGGAGATGACAGGTTCCCTTTAAGTTCCATTCACCCCATCCTTGTGATCGGTAAGGACCCCAATGGTTGGACCACCAGTGATCATACATTTTTTACCTATCCTGTGGATACATGCAGTTTATGGTCCAACCCTTTTAACTGCAGTATCTAATTTGATACTTGCCAATAATTTGGTTTGTTGCAAAATTTAAAGGCTATGTACACCTTTGGGGCATTTTTTTATTATTGCATTGTATTCATTTTGAGCTCAAATATATTTTTTAAATTGGTCTTTATTAAAAATATGGAGTCCTCTAGTAGCACCCTTTGGATTTTCTGTCTTTTCCGTCAGATCCGGAGCAGACGGAGTCCTTATCTCTGCTCTCTGACCACCTAAACACTTATTATAGCTCAGTTTGTATCTTACTGATAAGAATGTAGTATAAAAAAGTGTTTATGACCTTTGAGTAATTTAGAGATAAGATTTATTAGATGACTGGCACAAAGTGAAAGTGAATGTACCAGTCAAACAGCTAGAAAAACAGTTAACCCTTTGTGACAGAACGGCTCAATATTTTGAAAAATGACTAATGGAAAAAATAATTTTTAGCCAAAAATGAGCAAAAATGCAATCATAAAAAAATTGCCTCTGAAGGTGTACATAGCCTTTAAACGTGTTAAAGTCCATCAAGACTGGTCCTCTTTAGATGGTATCTCAGTCGTGTGGATCCAGAACAAGACAAACTAAAGTCATTAACTGAATGAATGATCCTTTTTAAAATAAAGCTGGCTTCTCTATCCCACGATGATAAGATGTTAGCACGGGAAGGAAGGCACACTGCAAGGGATATGTAAAATTACATGATAGACATTCAAATGGTCATTCATGTAAGGTCTGCAGCCAAGAATGGGCTAGGTCTGCCACGCTCTTACAGAATGGCTTTCTGTGCTGGCTCCTAGAAGAGCGGTATGGAGTGAGGGCTCAACGACATCCACAAGCCCTTATACGGTAAATGGGCAGCAGTTATCTTTATGAGAACACCCCTTTAATGTCTATACTGTATGTCCATTATGTGTCATGTAGTGCCAGACCCTGCTGGGTTCCTGGTTATTTCTCTTCAGTCATTATAATGTGGTCTTAAAATTTCAGAATGATATCATAATAAATATAATTAGGACTCATTTCTCTTTCATTGGTAGAACAGCCTCTCTACTGTAGGTCTCTGGGATGACAGCTAATACTTTGGTGGGCTTCATTTCATTCTTATTAACAACTCACAATTACCCCCAGGATCCTTACCTGCAACCAGGCATATGTATTTAGTTTTAGCCCTCATAATTATTTTGCTGTCAGATCAAAAATTTCCAAACTCTCTATAAACACTAACCCATCCACGATGTGCCACCACTGTGTGCTAATTAATTACTCATATCTAAATAGTTTATAGCGTCTAGAGCTCCTGCACCCCGGCCGATGAGCTGCTCTGAAGTAGCACCAGAGGTTCACACCAGAACTACATGGCTCTGTCCATTGTTTAGTGGATGGAGCTGGTGACTGCAATGCTGCTCCAATTGAAATTAAAGGGAGACTTTCACCTAATCTGAGTGTTATAGACCGCTCAGATTAGGCTATAGACTCCTTTCTCTATATAACAATTGTAACTTTCGTACAGCTGTCCCTCGCCGATATCTTTGTAAAAACACTTTTATAACCTATGGTAATTAGCTTGTGCAAGTGCCCGGGGGCAGTGTTACTGTGGCTGGTGCCCAGGCCCCTTGGCGCTTTGCACATAAAACCACTTCTATTTCACCCTTCTGGCCCGCCCTTGTTAAGTATAATTACCTCCTTCTCAAACCTCGTGCCGGCGCCGCTCCACACTTGCCCCGCATTCGCTGGTCCGTTCTTCCAAATCCAGCCGGCGGAAGTAAGACGCCGCATCAGAGGGCTGTAGTGAAGGCAAAGAAGGGGCAGGTCGGTGGGAAGGAGAGGAGGAGGTAATTATACTAAAGAAGGGCGGGCCCGAGGGGTGAAATAGGAGTGGTTTTATTTAACCAGAATTTAAAGCAGAATTTAAAGCAGAATTACTCTGCAATGATCCCAAAGATTTGGGAATAATATTAACCATTTCCTTCTACCCTGATTATGGTAAAAGATTTAGGGTAGATTCTATTAGATGAAGAATTAACCAAAATGAAAGATTGCCTAGGCATACACATGAGCTAGCTATCAGATGAATGACTCCCCCATACACATGCATGCTGGGCTGAGGGGACATTCATTCTCAATAGTGACAGGGTAATAAGTCACTGCCTGACTCCTCTGGTAGCCGGTTATCTACCTTGAAAACAAAAGGATCAGGCATGTTGAAATTTAATATGCTCTTCTACACACACCCCCATACGTATTTATGCCAAAATCAGTCTAATGTGTATGGACTCCTTAAGACCCTGTAAGTGGAAGATAAAATGACAATACTGCACACAAATTTGGATATATCCATTATACAGTATAATGTATTTACAAAGGCTGCAAATAGAAGCGGATACTTGCTTTCTAGGATATGGCACCAACGCTGTAATAGATGTGAGGTTTATAAGCATTTAATGTAGCTGCAGAAAATTTATTGCTCCTGTGGGCACCGCTAACATTGATCTTTATTTCATTCATTTGTACAGAGGTTTGGAACCAAATCAAGAGAGAATGTTGGAAATGATTTGGATGCTGCACTGGGAAGAACTGCAGGCTTCAGTTGAATGGTCTGTGATGTTAGCCGCCCTGCAGTGCAAGCAAAATTCTACTACTGTCAATCCAATATCCTAAAGACTTGATATGTGTATGTACCCAAGAGCATAAACAAGTGACGGCACGGGAACCAGTTTACGGATATGTGTAACTTTAAAGAGGAGCTGTCACCTCTCCTGACATGTCTGTTTTAGTAACTACTTGCATTCCCCATGTAATACCAATTTTGAAGCATCTATTTTTTATGACTGATGATGTGCCATTTCATTTAGGTCCATATGGGTGTTACCCATCTACAGTCTAACACTATCCAATCAGGTCTACTAGTGTCAGACTGTGCAAGGACTCCCCCCCCCCCCCAAACTGGTAACATCCATCTGGACCTTTACTGCAGACTAATGGTAATTCATCCATAACTTCTAGCAGGAATAATAAATGAGTGGCACAGAATTATAAGAATAGATTCTACAGAAGTTATTACATGGGGGATGCAAGTCATTACTAAAACTGACATGTCAGGACAGGTCCTCTTTAAAGGGATTTCATAGTTTCCAACATTTACGCCTATATAATCATAATACATAAAGTTATTTTATTACTATTTTGGGCCCTATTTACAACGTAGGTCACACTCTGATTTTATTGGCTGTTATCTAACACTGACCAGGTCTCTTGCCCTCTAGAGGACACATCACTACTGTATGAAGAATGCACAGTTCAGTCTGTCCATATATGACATTACACATGTCCCAGAATATCAACAACCCCTTTGTTCACAGCGCACAAGTATATGCCTGTAACTGCAAATCCGTGATTCCTACTGATCTGAAAATGTTAATTTAACTGACAAACATGCACTTTTATATGCCCCATTCACAAACTGCCTAACCCTTTTTTACTTTCACACAACCAGAGACAAATATTAAAATGCTGGCAGCCTGAAGAATCCACTAGGGGGAGCTGAGCTTTTAGCAAATATACAGGTATATTACTGTATTGTGTTCACTGAAAACCTTATGACTCCATCTTCATTAAACTCCCCCTAGTGGTGACAGCAGGAAGCTAGAACTCGATGGGGGAGAGTTATCATTCAGTTTGCATCAGAAAAACGGCATTAAAAAGTTGCAAAAAAAATTTTGCAAAGGGCACTTGGGAATGGGCGTAGCTAACCACAGCAATAAATCTTCATATAACTTCATTTACGGCAGTTTCCTGGCACAAATGAAGCCAGAAATGTACAGCAGCTCAAAGCTGCCATAGATTTCTGTTTAGGCGCACGGATTTCTGGAGGATGAGCCTAATTTATGCTGAGGCCTGCAGAAAGCACCATTCTTGATAATTTTGAAGCTCTGACCACTATAAAGATATATTATGATGGTAACCAGTAGGATCGGAACACAAATTTAGACCTATTTTGAAGAGAAATCCCCCAAAGAACAAAATAATAACTAAGCTCTATCCCTAACAAGTCACTTATGAGCTACGGAAATTCCCCCTTGAATTTCTTCTCTTCTCATTCTCTGCTAATCATCGGATTATGCGTCACCTTTAACACTTGTCATGAGTCTCCTCGCTCCAATGATTTGAGATTAGTTTATCAACTGTCAAGCATGTGCTCACACCAATTCAGATATTGTTAGCAAATTAAGCATTGTGATCGGGAACAGATGGCCCACCAAAGTCATACAAAGATCTTCAGTGTGAACTGCACATCACAGCCTCCTCCTTCTCTCGTTTCAGTGCAATTTTTATGATATAAGCAAGGGCAGAGCACTTTCCGAATAAATTCAGCCAGAATCGAATTGGATGGTCAATCTGGATGAATCCGATCAGAAGAAATTCACTCATCTCTATTTCTAACAGCAATCACATACAGCAAATATGAAAATCCTGGAGAACCCCTTTAAATCCATAGAATGATTTGCACATTTTTTGCCCATCACATTTAGCTATATAGCAGCACTAGACAAATAGTTTGATATTTTCTAGTTTCAGGAAAATCCATATGGCACTGTGTACGGTAAGGCCTTCTTCACACATCAGTTATTTGATCAGTTATTTCCATCAGTTTTTGTGAGCCAAAACCAGGAGTGGAGGCTACAGAGAGATAAAGTATAATGAAAAGATCTGCAACTTATGTGTTTTTGACCTACACCTGGTTTTGGCTCACAATAACTGATGGAAATAACTGATCAAAAAACTGATGTGTGAACAAGGCCTTACTGATAAATGGTTTGATGTTTCTGTATTAAGCAGTACACAAGTAGGAGATCAGCAGGCCGTCTGTGCCCATATTGCGGACTGTAAACGGTGGTAAAACGGTGGTAGCACTTCCATGGCCTTTTTGGTCTATCCTTTGTCCTCTCTTTTGCCATATATCGAGGACTAGGGACCTATTCAAGTGAAGTGGTCCGCGCCGCAATATGGGATTCACAAGACCGATGCCTGAGCATTGTGGACTGCTAACGTTCCTGTGAATGTACCCTAACCAAGAAAAAACAGACATTATACTACAGAAACACTTCTCATCTTAATAGTAATATTTGAAAGAGTAGTAACATAATGTGCAGCAGAGCAGACAGTGTAGTGTACAGACACAGGGAAATCCACTATAATTCTGGTAAAGCCCTGCTCACTGATTAGATCCAATTCACTTCCTAACCTCCTTCAAGTTATGTAATGCTTCAAATCCAAATGCCCTGAGGGGCTTAAGTTATAAATCAGCTGTGATGTCATACCAGCGAGCAGTTGCTAGGGAAACCGTTTCCACTCGTGCCATATGTCAACGGCAGAGAATGTGAGCATCCCGTCTCATCCCCACCAGGGGACAATACTCACTGGAGAGGTGCAGTAGGCATGCAATAGCTAAGGCTACAACAGAAGGAACTGCACGAATGTCACTGCCCAATATCAACAGTCCCTGGAGTTGAGATTTATTCCTGGAAGGTTTGCATGATGGGTAATATCTGCATAGTCTTACACTGTTTTGCTATACGGTATGTTGTGTTAGATAAAGTGGATTGAAGTGTATGACATGCAATGGGAATGACTGTGTACTTATACTGAAGATACTGAAGACCTGTGGCCTTTAGAGTCTAGTGTCCTCTATATACATACAGTATATATATATATATTTATTTATATATATATATACATATATAAAAAAATTATACAAAAATACAGTGGCTATTAAAAACTAATACCAACAGCTAACGTTACACAAATAGATGTGCTACAATTTACATTAGGTAAAGGTAATTTAAAGGGAATCTGTCAGCAGTTTTGAGCCCTCAAAACTGTTGACAACACTCTATAGGTAACAGGAAGAGAGGCGCAGACCTGCCTAAAGAGATGGTCATGTAGGCTGCAAGACAGAAATCAAGTAGCAGATATAGAAACCAGAGGCGCCCTGCGCAAGAACAGTATAAGGGTGCTTTGCTTACCAATAAATTATCATAGAACTTCAAGAGGTTCTGCCACCAGGATCAACCCTATTAAACCAGACATACTAGCTGGTAGGGATCATCATGCTGATTAAAACTATACCTTTCTTTTGTCTGTATGGTAAACAGCTGCAGAGAAATCTGTGTTTTTATTCATATGCAAATGAGAAGTTTAAGCAACAGGAGGCGGGGCTGAATCGTTGGAGCACTGCTGTGTAACACTCCTTGTGCTCTGCACACTCCCCCATCCCCTTGATTGACAAGGCTAGACATGTTGAGGGCAGAGCTGTGTCGTAGAGCTGTGTGCTAGCATGTAAATATCATACACACTATGTACTATAGCTCATTTGCTGCAAAAAGGAAGGCTAGAGTGGCATTTTGAACTACACTTAATTGTCTTTCTCACACAAGAGCACTTCATAGTTTGGCACTTGTTCTTAACGTGGCAATGTCCTCACTTGTTGCAATGAATGGCATTTTGAATTGGAATAAACAAAATAAAATCAGCAATTCTTTGTGCTAAGACTGATTGACCTTTATGCAGTCATGGGGTAGATTTTATGGCACTGTTGCTGTATGGAGGTGATTTTAAGGCGCTGTCGCTCTGCGACAACCTCTGGAAGGGTGTATTTTATACTTTGCTGGTTTGCCTGACAACCTCTGGATGGAAGTATTTTATATTTTGCCAGTTTGCCCCATGACGATCTCTGGAAGGGAATACCTAATACTTTGCCTCTAGGTATTATATGCCTAGGAAATGTGTGAAATATTAAGCGTTTTATAGTGAATACCTATATCTATTATCTATTATAATATCTATCTATAGACGTGCAGAACCATATTGTCTTCGATTAGGGTGGAGAATACAGCACACGCAGGAAGTAAATATTGTAATATAATCTTACATATACTTTGCGTATCCATTCATTGAGACACTAATGGCCTGTAGAGGCATTAAAACAAGCTCACATGGTAATGAATGGGCCGGTGAAATGACAGGTAGCTAAACAGAGACCTATATACCGTATTCAGGTTATCAGTAATGGCTTTCTATAAATAAAGACTCCTCTGAGATTACGTTCTGGGATTCTACTGCTGAAGGGTAAACATCTCTGATTTCTTGTAATAATTCTACTACAGGCAAAAATGTCTTCTTGGGTCTTTTTCAGTGTACAGATAATAGACCCTGACCCCTCTGTACAGTCCATGTATATCTTTTATCGGACATGATATATTTGCTTCAGTACTGGGACATATCATGAATAAAAGAGACAGCGGCGTTGTTCCCTTAGAGGGTAGAGTCCTAACCAAGTTTTCACCCCCAGTAGAAGAGGAGATGATCCCAACTAAGGCTACTTTCACATTAGTGGCAGGGGTGTCCGACAGGCTGTTTTGGCGGGTGAACAGCCTGCCGGATCCGTGCTGAAGCTAGTGCACGTCTGCGGCCGGAATTAGGCTCCCTCCCCATTCACTATAATGGGGGCGGGTCTGAGTTCTGGCCGCAGCACAGCAAACATGCAGAGAGGCGGCCGGACTAAAAATTGCGACATTACAGTGAATGGGGCTGGAGCATAGTTCCGGCCACAGATGTGCACTAGCGGCAGCACAGATCCGGCAGGCTGTTCACGCGCCGGAAGAGCCTGCCAGACACCCCTGCCGCTAATGTGAAAGTAGCCTAAGACTGAGACCCCTCTTGCCCTGTGCCCCATAGAAGTCGCATAGTTTACCCCTATGGTAGTTACGCCCCTGAAAAGAGACCATGCATAGATGCCTAATGAACACACTTTTTGACAACGTAAAGGTAGCCATACACATATGAGCCTGCAGATTTTCCGCGGACTACCCTATGTGTACGATGATGTGCTGACTGTCCCCAGCATCATCTGGGCATGTTGAATTTCATCATCATGCATTGCTGATGTCAAACTGTATGGCCTGAAGAAGGTGTGCTGACCGAAAACATTTGCCTATAATCTAGTTGTCCCTAAAAAGACGAGAAACCAATAAAACATACACAAGTTTGGAGTGTGCAAAAGTTTCAGTTATCAATTGTGTTGCCACTTCCTCTCCACTCTACACTACAGCTGCCCATAAATAATTGTACAGACAACAACCCTTTGTCAACTATTTGTTTCATACAGTGAAAGCAGGAATTATTTTCAATGTCATATGCTGTGTCATAAATATCAGGTTCAGCAGGAAGATTCTCTTCTTACCATAACAAGTTTTTTAGCTGCACTTGGTACACAATTTTTTTTTATCCAACCTTCCCTGAGGAAACTAGGATAACTAAAGAAATGATATGGACAAAAAAGGTTATAGTTTTCTCTCTGTCACCTCACACTGACCTTTAAAACTTGGGGAAATGTCACTGCTATTAGATGTTTTCATTTAAAGGAGAACTAGAGATGGGTAAGCATAAAAGCAGCAAAAAGACAACAGTCTTTCATAACGTAAGTTTCTCTGTAATCTACTGTTTTCAAAAGTTTGATGTTAAAAAATGTACATATCGTAAACAATACAGTATATACAGTAATTGTTTCCAACAGACGGTAATCGGTAACAGAAGTGTTCGAAAATGTATCAGGTGTGTTGCAATATTTTGTTGGTAGGTAAAGTTTACCACTACAATCCTGGCACAACGTTTAAATATTTAACCCGTTCTACCCCGGAGGTTTTTTCGGTTATGCATTTTCGTTTTGCGCTCCCTGCCTTCAAACAGCTATAACTGTTTTATTTTTCTGTTCACATAGCTGTATGAGGGCTTGTTTTTTGCGGGACAAGTTGTACTTTCCAACGCCACCATTTAATATTGCATATGGTGTAGTGGGAAGCGGGAAAAAATTCCAAATCGGGTGAAATTGCAAAAAAAATGCTATTCCGCTACAGTTATACGGGTTTCTTATTTACAATGTTCGATGTTCATTAAACTGACCAGTTACTTTCATTCTACTGGTCAGTACGAATCCGGCGATACCTAATATGTATAGTTTTTCCTGCGTTTTGATAATAATTATAAAGTTGGCCTTTTTTTTTTTGGTTGTCATATCTTGACCCCTATAACTTTTTGGTATTTATGTGTACGGAGCTGTATGGGGCTCATTTTTTGCGGGGCAATCTGAAGTTTTTATTGATACCATTCTGGGGTGTGTATGACTTTTTGATCACTTTTTATTAAATTTTTTTTTAGAAAAAAAAGCGACAAAAAACGTCAAATCGCCATTTGGACGCTTTTTTCCGCCACACAATTCGTCGTATTGGAATTTTTTTTTTATAAAAAGTACGGGCGTTTTTGGTCATGGTGATACCCATGATGTCTATATTTATTGTTATTTAGGTATTTATTTTTTAATTATATGGAAAGGGGGGTAATTTGAACTTTTATATATTTTTTATATATTTTTTTAACATTTTTTTAAAAAATTTTTGTGATTATTTTAAAGCTCAAATATGAGCTAATATATTGTGTTTTCTTCTTTTCTTTATGAGCAATCAGGGATTTACTAGATGGAGTTAAATCCAAAAATTGCTCATTTCTTATCCTGGCCTGCCATCTAGTGGCCAGAATAAGAATTGCAGTTTGAAAACTATAATCCTCACCAGCGAGGATTACAGTTTTCATATGGTGTACAGACACCCCGATTGGCCACTCGGGGCGTCTGTACACCACCCGGAAGCGCACGCTTCCGGGTTCAGACGCATCCTGATGCCGTGATCACGTGTGATCACAGCATCAGAAGGCCAAGGAAGACGCCGCTGATGGCGGTAAGTAGTGGCAGCAGAGAAACAGCAGAGACTTGCCGGCCATGACGCCCGCCGCACCCGCGAGCGGGCGTCATGTCCCCGCACCGCACCAGCGCCATACATGTACGGCGCTGGTCGGGAAAGGGTTAAAGTGAATCTGCACAATTACATTTCATTCAGTCTTTTTTATATCTAAATACAGTAATTTGAAAAATCTATGCCATATAATTTCTTTATAATATAACGTCTCCCCAGGGCAGAGATCAGGAAGGCGTTCCATGTAAGTAATGAGCCAGAGCCTGTAGGTCTCTAGGCTCATAACTTGTATGTTACAATTCAGTTTTTACTTTTTATTTCAGTATTAAAGGGGTATTCTGGTAACGTAACTTAATTTTTGATAAACTGCATTAAGGCTGCAAGCTGTGACCCAACCAGAATCCATACCTATACATATAACCAGAGCATCATTTTACCTTGCAATCCATTTGTCTATTTCCTGTGTGAGCCTGCAACACACAGAGTATCATGGCTCCTGATCTTCTCTCACAAAACTACAATTTCCACAATGCCTAGCTTTCCTGCTGTGAGTTTCTGCTTGTTCATGAGTGTTGATGATTACTGATTGGCTGCCTGATATTACAGTCCAGACATGCCCCTTCTACTCAGTAAGCTGCAGCACACTAACATTTAGTTAGATAACTGATAGCAGCACACTGAGCATGCCTGACCTGACAAATGCTCAGAACTACAGGTCGGTGCCATGGTAACTTATGAGGAACACAGTGGGTAGCAGGGGAAGAAAAGTACTTTATAACTACTGAACAGTAAATATGTGAAATAGACATTATATTAGGTAATGTTTGATGAAGAATTAGTCTAAAACATAAGTTACATTTATGGTAACCGGAACACCCCTTTAAAGGAAATCTGCTACATGATTTTAGTGTATTAAACTATAAGTATGGCCATGTTCAATAAGTATAGTTAGTAAGTAAGTATAGTTTATTGAACATGGCCATACTTATAGTTTAATACACCAAAATCATGTGACAGATTTCCTTTAAAACACAAAAAAACCATACAAGTGCGATATCACCGTCATTGTAATGACCTGGACAATGAAGAGCACAATTCAGTTTTACCGCATAGTGAACGCCGTAAAAACAAAACCAATAAAACCGGCATAATTACATTTTTTTCCAATTAAACCCCATTTGGAATTTTTCCAGCTTTCCATTACATCCTATGCAATATTAAATGGTGCCATTAGAAAGTAAAGATTGTTCCGCAAAAAACAAGTCTTCATATGGCTATGTGAATGGAAAAATAAAAAAATTATGACTCCAGGAATGCAGGGAGTGAAAAATGAAAATGCAAAAACACGTTAGAAGGTTGCCATTCACATTTGGATGTTTAAATGTTAGAGCTTCTGTGAAAAATTCAATCCAGTTATAATCCATTTCTGAGAAAGTTAGGTGGCACTAGCTGCATTAACTTTAAAGACTCAGAAATCTCAAATCTGTAATAATTTTTGCAAAAGGCCTGGAATGCCTGAAAATAATCCTTACTCACCTGTTCAATCCCCCACCATTGGTTAGTGATGGTAAGCAGTGATCACATAGCATTGCTGAAAACAAAGATAGCTAGGATCACTAGAAAACAATGAGGGACCACCTAAGTGCCAGCCCTGGACTGGTAGAGGATTGGATATTCCAATCAATTTTTATTTAAGCCATGACTAAGGATGAGCAATAAATATACAAAGTGGTCAGACAAGTTTTACCACCAGGACTTCTTATGAATCTTATAAGGGCTCTCTCGCTTGAGAAAGGGGGCAGGGTTCCCCCAAAACGTAGCTTTGTGCACGCTTCTGCATGCTAATCACCTCCAGACGCTGTGTCTCTAAATCTCACCATCTGGGACTTTTCAAGTACTTTTATGGACATTGCGCACTGTATGGACTCATCATGGATATGTGATGTAAGTCATCAGTATATTGTTTTCTATGAAGATTAAAGTGAACACTCCCAAGTTTATGGCTGCAGTACGAGATGATTTGAAATAATCTTTAATACAGGATATGTTTTACGGAAGTGCTAGAGAAAATTTTTTTTAGTGTATGGCTACACTGTATCTACTTGAATTACGGTACTTAAAGGGGTTGAAAAATATTCTACAGTTTTCAAACCAGCACCTGGATCTTAATGCTTTTGTAATTGCATGTAACTAAAGATTTAATATAGCTACTGAGTTATTCAATAAAATGTATCTGTATAGCGCCACCTGCAGTTTTTTTTTCTTATTTATTTGATCTGCTCACTGAGGTGGCCGCACATGGTCAGTTTCATCCTTCAACTGCCTCCTGAACTGTGATAGGGAGAGCTGAGACACGCCCCCTGAACTGCAGCAGAAAAGACAGTCCCCTTGAGCTGTCAGCTTGATATAAATCTAGCAGAGCAATAAATGGGTAGATCTCTGGACCTATGTGAGGTACAGGGCTGGTTCTAGCTTTGTTAGAAAGAGGTTGTCATGTGCTATAAGATGTCTGATTTCATTTTTTACATTAGTCATGGGACAACCCCTTTAAATATGCCTTAAAAAGTATATTTATAATACTAAATGACTGAATAAAACACATCAAATATTTACCTGCATCACAAAATGTATATGAAGATGTATAGAAGAAAAGGGAATGTGTACCGCACTGAGCATTGATACATGTATAGTACTCCATGCTGTATAAACAGTGCCCCCTCCCCTACATTGTAACATCTTAAATCAATGCAGGTGGTGGAACATTCCACCCGAATGTCCAAATATTTACCTGCCTATACACACTGGTGAAATGTGTAATACGGGTTGCTACAAACACTCTGGACTTTTTCCAGTAGCTCACAGAAAACACAGTCTAACAAGACCCCCGATTAGCGTTCGGTCCAGAGATGTGTATTTCTGGCCCCCTTCTGTAAATATTTGCTTAAGATATATTAACTTCCCCAATCATTCTATACTTCATTAAAAGCTTAAGAATTTGAGTCCTGGCTGAAACCTGGAGAGTGATTTACAACTTAGCGCTTGAATAATATATAAGAAGAGAGAACAAACTCTTTTCTTCTTTCCATTAAAAGTCCTGTTTAATTTCAAAACACCATCATGGTTGCCCTGCTTATCTTTGATGTCATCTGCTTTAATGATTAAGCGGGCGAGACTCACATTCAAAGCCTGTTCTATCAGACCTAATCTTGCAGTGTATATCATTTTCCTAGATCTCATCCCAAAATATTTAATAAGCTCGTACTTATGTGAATAGCCCGCTAGTGCGGATTGGTCTCTTGACAGAAGGGTAAATTAACCATATAGATAATTGGAGGATAAGCTGAGGAAGACATGTCAACTCCAATTATGTCCTTACTTCAGTGGTATTTAATTGGATATATTGTTTTTGGGAAGAGAAAGACCACACACAGAATAATCAGAATGTCCAAGATTTTTATATTGATTGTCTACCCTCAGGATAGGTCATCACTAAATGATCGTTGAGGGTTGACTTCTGGCACCACTGCTGATCAGCTGTTTACGGTGCTCCGGTAAGCGCTGCTGCCTCCTTACTGCATACCAAGCACTGCACCATACATGGTATAGCGGCTGTGTTTGGTATTGCAGCTCAAGCCCATTCTCTTGAATGGGACTGATCTGCACCTAGACCATGAGTGATGTACAGTGATGTCCTGGGCTAGAAAGAGGACACTGCGCTCACCGAGTACCATGGTCTCTTCAATTGGCTGATCAGCCAGGGTGCCAGGAGTTGGACCCACATTAATCTGACACTGATAACCTATCCTGAGGATAGGCCATCGATAAAAAAAATTCCGGACAACCCGTGTAAGGGGCCTGTACAGTTTAGAAATTAATTATCATATACCCTGTTCAGGACCCCCATCGCTTCATCAAAATGCAAAGTGGCAACAAAGAGCATCTCTTGTTCTGGAGGACCTGTACTATATTATACAGACAACCCATTGATTTGAATGGACATTACTTACTTCACAGGAAAGCATTCTAAAATCCTACCTATATGGTATTACAAACATCTGGGACATACTTAGTCCTTGCATTAAGGAGCATTAAGATCTGTCGAGTTACTCCAGCAGAGGGTACATTAGTTATTCACTATGGAGTGAATAATTACACTTTTTTGAGGCACTAGCATATTATGCCCTTGGAAGAAGCAGGATGGTAGTCCCTAAGATCATTACAACCTAACAGCCGGGAGAGTTGGAGAGGTGGGAGACTGGTCCTAAGGTTGGTTTCACACTAGTGTTAAAGCAATCTGGCAGGCTGTTCCGGCAGAAAAACAGCCTGACAGAGTTCTCCAGATCTGGCATAGCCAGATACTGCTTTGTGCCCACCAGACCACATTATTATTACGAATCCGGCAGGAACCCAGCCATGCCCCAGCATCTATGCTGGGATTTGGATGGACAAATATTTCTGCGCACAACGTTTTTTCTCTGGCAGAATCCTGACATAAATGCTGGGATGCAGACATTTCCCCGCCAGTTTCCATTATAGTCAATGGGCCCCCAATGGCAGTATCTGGCTAGGCTGGATCGAGATAATCTGGCAGCCTGCCTTATTGCTTTAAGGCTAGCGCACAACACTCCGAAGTGTTAACTGCTTTCAGTTGTGACCTTAAATGTGCTGTTAATAAATATAATAATAACTGATCCCCACTTTCATTCTGGTGCTGCCCCCTTCCCCACTGTTCTCTACTTCCTGCCACAATAATAATGTCCCAAAACAGGGACATGTGGTTCCAGCAGCCAATCCCTGGCTGTAGTGTGTCACCACTGTGGCCAGTGATTGGCTGTAGTGGTCACATGTTGCTGTGTTCAGTTGTCATTGCTGAAGAAATATGTGTAGAATGGTGGGAGACAAAACAACATTGGAAATTGAGTGGTGGGGGATTGGTGAAGTGAGTATAGCTTTTTTTTTTAAAGTTATATACACTATGTTGACCTTTTTTTAAGAAATGTTTTTAGTTGGAAAATCCCTTTAAAAAAGATAATTGTGATGACACATATGGACCTCTAGGGCAGGGCTGGCCAACCTGTGGCTCTCCAGCTGTTGCAAAACTACAACTCCCAGCATGCCCAGTCTGCCTACAGCTATCATCCTACAGCAGGGCATGGTGGGAGTTGTAGTTTTACAACAGCTGGAGAGCCTCAGGTTGGCCAGCCCTGCTCTAGGGCATTTGCCTATTTGACTATATTTTCAAGTCCAATTATGTTCTTACTTTTCACAGGATCCTACTGGAAACTTTGGTAGTTTTGAAGCCATCCTGAACCGTTATACTATTTCTTACAAGACATAATAATGTAACACCATTTTTAATCTAATTTTGTAATCACAATTTCTTATACAAAGTTTTATTGCCAAAATAGTAGACTGTGATGCAGCCAATTGGAAGAACATATTGTAGGCATTATACCATATAAGAAGTTGACTAATGTATTCAAAACCTACTGAGTTTATTAATTTCTCCCAATTTTGAAAATATAATGCTTCATTGTTATATAAAATAGCAGACTGAGGCCAATTTACACTGTGGCCAAAATGCGGTGTAATGTTTACTATTTAGTGTAATAAATAATGGACTAAATATTTCAAGGTTCTGTCGGCATTTCATTGAATTTTTTTTCAATCTGGACTTTCCTGACCCACACTCACCATGTAAAAAAATCACTATGGTTTGTTTACATCCTGTATGCAGCACTTCCTGTTGTTGTATCCAAGTTGAGATGAGCGAATCATTCAAAAAATTATTCGCCGAACATTCGCCGAACTTTTCCTAAAATTCGTATATTCGATGAATAGATTTGTTGTATTTGCGAACAAAGTATACGTTATTATGTGCTATTAGCGAACATTCGCTCACTAATAACAAACGTTCATTTACAAAATGTACGCAACTTCTTAGAAGACGTATGCATGAGCGTACAAATAGCTTACGAATCTCAGCGTACTATTGTCTAAGCGATTACGTAATACGCAGGCATGTACGAGGAGAGGCCGCGGCATGCACTCCTCAGAGGCAGAGCGAATATTCGAGACATATATATGGTAAAGTGCAAATACATTATTATAGGTATAGTATAAAAATTTTAAATATCACCTACCTAGTATGCTCACGGACACGTTTAAGTCTCTTTTCTTCTGACGCTTGTCATAGAACTGGAGCAGAGTCCCAAACTCAGTCGCAATTTGTAATCCACATAGGTAAAATTGTAATCCAAATGGGTAAAAAAAAAGCAGCAAAGGTTCCTTAAAAAACCCTCCTTCAAGGGGCTCCCCAAATACCTGAAAAGGGAGAAAAAGGGATGAGGCGCACGAATGCGCAACTTAATTTCCTGAGTTGCCTCGTCATCCTCCCGCGCTGGAGAAAGGGGCGGAACTACCAGGGAGGAGTCTGCATCGCTGAATTGAATTCGTACGTAACAGCGTATATAGAGTAACTACCAGGGAGGAGTCTGCATCGCTGAATTGAATTCGTACGTAACAGCGTATATAGAGTAACTACCAGGGAGGAGTCTGCATCGCTGAATTGAATTCGTACGTAACAGCGTATATAGAGTAACTACCAGGGAGGAGTCTGCATCGCTGAATTGAATTCGTACGTAACAGCGTATATAGAGTAACTACCAGGAAAAAGTCTGCATCGCTGAATTGAATTCGTACGTAACAGCGTATAGAGTAACTACCAGGGAAAAGTCTGCATCGCTGAATTGAATTCGTGCGCGACAGCGTATAGAGTAACTAAATTATACGTAGAATAGCGTATAATTTATAGGACACACTACGTAGCGAATGCGTACAAAAGCAAAGCGAATCACCTAATATTCGGATTCGCTTCACAGCTGAAAAATCCCAAGATTTGATACGAATCTACGAAGCGGCGAATAGATTCGCTCATCTCTATATCCAACCAAACCCATGATGCACTTTTCTCTGCTATGATCACAGGAAACAGGAAAGAGCTGCATGGACATGGTCCAGAACGGAAGATCGGAGCAATAAAGTTAAAAGAAATATTCAACAAAATTACAGCAACGCCCATAAAATATTGTTTTAAAGAGTGTTGATGCAGACTTGAAAATCCCTTTAACCAATACATAAGCTATTGTTTGATGTGATTTAACAATATATTAGTTTGATTAGATGTTAACCCTTTCAGCCGCAACAGTTTTATGGGTTTTGATTTTAGCTTATTCCCTATATGGTAAAACTGACCTACTACTTTCATTCTGCATGTTAGTACGATTACAGCAATACCACATACGTATAGTTTTCTTGCATTTTAATACTGTAAAAAAATAACTTCGAAATTTTTTAAAAATTTTCATTGACATATTCTTTCTGACCTTTATAATTTTTTACTAGTTATGTGTACGGAGCTTTTTTGAAGGCTCGTTTTTTGTGGGGCATTTGTACTATTAATTGAAACCATTCTGGGGTATGTAAGACTTTTTGATCACTTTTTATTAGTTTTTTTGAGGGAGGTGAAGCGACCAAAAACCAGCGAATAGTCCATTTAGACTTTTATTTTTTTCCATTTTGCTGCCGCAGTACCCATGATGTGTATTTTTTATTGTTTACATTCTTTTATTTACATTTTGGCAAAAGGGAGGTAATTAGAATTTTTAGATTTAAATTTTTTTTTAATTTTTAAAAACATTTTTTTAACACTATTTATAGTTTCCTTAGGAAACTATAACAAACAATCATGAGATTGCTTCTCTCATACACTCCAATGCATTATTTACAATGTATTCCTATGGAGCCCTACCACAGCGAGGGAATCCATAGGAACTAATGCTTCAGTTCATTCCGGAGGACTGAAGCTGCTGCACAATGCATCCGGCACCCCTGATCCCTGCCAGGGGGAGTCGGAGCACACCCTCTGATGCTGTGCTGGTCACATTTGACCACAGTATCTGAAGGGTTAAAAGTCTGCGGCAAGCATTATCTCCAGTCACTAACTTTAGCCATGGGTGTCTTCTGTATGAAGTGGCAGGCATCCAGTGGCTATGGTGGCCGCTGCACGCATGAGGGGGCGCCATGTTTAAAGTCCCAGCCAGCGCCGTACATGTATGGCGCAGGTGAGGAAGGGGTTAAATGTACATTGCCTTTAACACAGAAATGATCAACATGTTTCAATACACTGGAACTTTCTTTTTTTAACAGATTATTTTTACTGATTTTTTCTACTTAATCAAAAGTTTGCAACAATACATTAGGCGGTATTTTATATACTATTATATTATACTATATTCTGGCTCTATTGAATTTTTTACTCTTATATTATGTAACTATTCGTCTCTATAGACAAAACACAATTGAATTGTCAGATAAAGTGCTCCATATCTACTCTGCTTTAGAATTCATTTCATTCACAACAGTAATTCTTCCCTTGTGCTACAGTAACTGAGCTCAGTATTTGGCATACTCATCCATATCATCAAAAGTCTCATCCATATTTGTCAAACAGCCCTGGAAAATTCCCTTAAGCCTATTACTTGACCAATCCTTTCCAAACTCATTTATTCTATCCTATACCTCCAAGCCATCTGGTATCTAAGGAACAATATGTTCAGTTTAGAGTTTAATGATAGCATATAATCCCCCTATAACATTGTCCTGATCCACGACCACCATAAGGCCAAGTCAAGGGCTTCATTCAGGATAGCTTGAATAGAGTGCAAGCTATGCATTAAAGAACAAGACAGGGGTGGGATGAAATTAGTCTTCAAGACTAAAGAACAGTTAGTTGACTGTTGCACAAGTCAAGCCACCAATCTATCACCACAGGCAAGCAGCAAATCGGCTGTCGAAAAAACGTATGTACTTGTGAATGGTAACGTAATCCTGATAATTTACTGTGACGTTCAGCTGGGGAGGAGTGACTCATTAAACTTACGACCCCCATCATCACCTTTCTTTCAGAGAAAAGACTCGTTACCTAAATAAATTTCAAAATAAGACAAGCATTGAGGATTCAACACAATGTCTGTCTTTTTGCATGAATAGGAGAGAAAGGTCTTGTCTCTCTGATTTTCATCAGCTCATCTCTCCCACAAACCTGATAGTGGCACACTAACAATAGGAGCTAATCTTCATTTTCCAATGTTACAAAGGCTTTCTTTTGTTGAGGACAGAGGAAATTCTAGAGCCATCATCTATGGTTTGTAACTTGTAGCAATGCAGGTATTACTTCACTAGACACGCCAAATCGGACTGAGCTCATTAAATTAAAGGGCTTGTCCAGCCTTTCTTAAGTGATGGCTATCCTCAGGATAGGTAACCCCGAACCCTGTCGCCAATACCAGAACTTCACTGTACCATCAAGAATGTAGTGGACAGCATACGTCTCTACAGCAGAGCAGCACTGCAGTAACAAGCACTGTCCACAATAATGATGACACTGCAGTGTAGTTCCGGCACTGGCAACAGAGCTGCACAGAACAACTGATCAGTGGAGGGTGTGTGGTGTTGGACCCTCGTTGATCAGCTATTGATGGCCTATCCTGAGGATAAGTCATCACTTAAAAAGGGATGATCAACCCCTTTAAGGATTCTATCCTAATATCAGCCCCAGCCAAGTGAAGGCCTCTTGAAATCACAATGACCTTTTACAGTCAGTCATGTGGTCAAAGCTGTCAGATGGGTGATCCTTTATAGCCCAGGGATTAAGGAGGCTCCAGGAATATGGAGGATTGTCTGCACTTATCCTGCACTATATCTCACCAGATATAGTGGATGTGTCCCTGTACAGTCTGACTCTGGCAGCATTGATTGGATAGGGTCAAACTGTGCAGGAACACCCCCCCCCCCCAACTTGTAACACCCACCAGGACCTTCACTGCAAACTGCTGGTAATTTGTTCATAACTTCTAGAAGGAATACCAAAGGAATGGTACAACATAGAGTCATAAGAATAGATGCTCCAGAATAATTATTACATGGGGGATGCAAGTTGTTACTAAAACAGACATGTCAGGAGAGGTGACAAGTCCTCTTTAACTACATAAGATCTCTGCAAAACCATCAAGGAGACTTCCTGAAAGTGGATTCTTGAATTCAGAGACTTTTTTGTCCTAAAATACAGACAATGTCCTATGATGATTATGAAGGCATTCAAACCTAGGGGTCTTCTTTTGAAGATGCTTGCCCATCACAAACCCTCTATTTACTTTCCAATAATTGTTTCCTTTTAGCATTAAACGTATGGGCAGCACAGGGTATATATCATTTTGATGTTATATTTTGGCCTAGAAAAATCAAAGTATGTTAAGGCCAAATCAGTATATCTATAGGGTGCTTA
This sequence comes from Rhinella marina, assembly GCA_900303285.1. Taxonomy (NCBI): domain Eukaryota; kingdom Metazoa; phylum Chordata; class Amphibia; order Anura; family Bufonidae; genus Rhinella; species Rhinella marina. The sequence goes on along the minus strand of ONZH01025655.1, from coordinate 224,772 downwards.
AACAGATTTTCTATTGCCCTGTGCGTGATATCAGCTACCGTATTTGAACTACTTCCACCCACCATGCAGGAGGTAAAATGGAGATGACCATAACATGATAATACTGTATAACCCAACTGCAAGAAATTGTCAATACAACAATATAGTCTCAGTTCCTCATAGGACTCCATTGTCAAAAGTTCTGACTTGTAAAATTTGTTAAGTACAAAATGATTAAACTTTCCCATAAGGCTTACATGACCAAGGATTCATAAACACTAAATGAGAGCAGTTCTATAATTTTCAATAACTATTTCTGGAATTACAGACAATTCCTTTGAAACTATTGTAAAGGGACCTAGAGACATTTCTCAGCAATTCTTTAATTACGACTTTCTGGAAAGTACTCAGGTTCATTTGTAATTACTATGCAGAAACCATCATTAATTCTTATTATATGTTAAGTTCGTTGGCTGGTGTTAATTGCTACAAGCCCAAGTTGTCAAAATATGAATTGAACACGGCCGTAATTAACTTCTAGTGCCCATACTTACAGATCAGGAGACTTATAAATGGGCTAAAAACCTCCAACATAATATTGCTTGCATTATTGTTTGGGCAAGTTAATGTGTAGGCTATAAAATACTGTAAATGAACAAGAAGACTAATCAAAAAAATTAAAGGGTTTGTACATCGTATATACTTTATTTGAAATGTAACGTTTTAAAGCGGCCATAGCTAAGAAATAGCGCCCATCCGATTGACTGCTATTTCTCCCGACTCCCCACAGTCAAAAAAGGATTGGGCATGTTGCATGTGCATTCTAACATGCCAAAGCCTTTCCTTCCCAACACGTTATTTATTATTAAGATGACTGAATATTATTTAGGCTGAGTTCACATCACCGTTTAGCTTTCCGTTCTTCTGATCCATCAGAAGGGGAGGAAAAAAAGAAAAAAAACTAGATCCTGTAAAAAAATAGATACTGTTACGTCAATTGGCATCCATTTGGGCCATTTCCGTCTAGACGGAAAGTAAAAGTGCTGCGTGCAAATTTAATTTTTTTTCTTCTCTTCTGATGGATGAGAAGAACGGAAAGCTAAACGGTGATGTGAACTCAGCCTAAGAGTATTAGGCCTGATGTGCACTGCAAATACAGTATGTGTGCATGGAGCCTGTATAGCAGCACATGAAGTCCTAAGGGTTCGGTACTGCAGAGCTGTAGAAAGTACCATATTTTTCGTTTTATAAGGCACACTTTCCGCCCGAAAGTGAGAGGAAAATGGCCATGCGTCTTATAAAGCGAATACTAGTGAGCACTTCTCACCCCCCCTTCCTGGGGCTGCAGGTGCACTATGACCCGACGCTACACGGAGTCAGGTGACCATGTAACGCCGGCCAGAGAAGATGGGAGCTCGACTTCTAAAGAGACCGCTGAAATGGAGGGCTAATATGAGGTCTAAAGAAGGTCTGATGTGCATCTGATGAGGGTCTAATATGAAGGTCTCATGTAATGTCCTGATATCGGGGTCTCATGTAATGTCCTGATATGGGGGTCTGATGTGATATCCTCTTATGGGGATGTGATATAATGTCTTGGTGGTCAGATCTTAGGATTTGATACAGGGGTCTGATCTCAGGTGTGATGAAAAATCTTATGCGTCTTATCAACAGGTGCGTCTTATAAAGCGAAAAATACGGTATATACAGTATTCTTCCATATGGTGCTTCCACACAGCACTGTATGTGTCCATAATATGGCATCTGATTTCACAGGCTGCACACTAGTTTCTGTCAAATAGCTTTCTGCAATAGCAGTTCACACCAACTGTCCACCTTGAAAAGCGGAAAATACTTTGATTACAATCAAAGATCACAGGCCACCAGCAGATTAGTTGTAATGACAAGTCAGATATGACTAAATGTGAAAAACCCATGCATGATTCTCCTTATGACTAAAAGTCACTTGGCACGTAGACTATAATAAAATCAATAGAATAATTTAGTTTTTCAATCAAATCATAAAATCTCATGTACTGTTACCTAAATGTTATAATAAAAGCTGCACATTAAAATACTAATGCACAATATAATATAATAAACCCTAGCTATTAATATATGAATGCACAATGGCATAACCTTTTTGCAGAATGCACATTTATAATTACCCCTGGCTGTAAAGCCAAATTGTTATAAAAGTCTACTTTAACAAACTACCCACATAATTACCTGCTGGAGTTCCATGTTGCTAGAGGGATTGAGCACTTTCTTTAATCCATTTGTCTTGTACTTGCTGAGGAAATCTGATTTATTACTCACACAATGTATGGAATTATATTTTTATTAAACTGATCCCCTTGGGAAGTATGTGTGGGTTTGAGCAATAGACTATGAAAGTGAACAACTAAGCAAGCTACTCGGTATGATGGAACAGTGGCCAATACTTGTCTGTAGGTAGAAGAAGGTACTTTACGTAACACTTTAATCACAGGGGCCCAAAAACTCATTAAATTGTCTTTGCCGTACATCATTTATACAGTGGGAGACTCAGAAACTCATCTAGCAGGGATTGTACGATATAAGAATAGTTCATACTTTATCAGTGATACTGAGGAACAGGTAAGTCAACTAGTTTCTTAAATGTTTTTTTTTCTCACCAATCCTTATCTTTACTGACTAGTGCTGGTCTGATTGTTGGGACCCCATGGTCCCTAATAAAATACACCAGTGCCTTCATATTTGGTCCCCCTCATGCAGCAAAGAACAAAATGTCAAACAAAAAAAAAGTCCTAATGAATGTTCTTTTTCTTATGTCCTCAAGACGAATAACAACTTGTTCATGTTACACGTGTTAATCGTTACCAAAGCATTTACTTTGTGTACTTGCGTCCGTAACTAACATTTAATCAGTACTGTACTAAAACACCTGCTGTGCCCTAAGGTACAATAGAAAAACTACTTTATGTGCAATTGTTGCAATATGAAGATTTAGAACTATCATGTTTCCAAGGAATGAACATTTAGTTCTATATTTCCATATGGCAAAGAGTCACATTAATTGAAAACAGACACAATTTCTTTCACTACAAGTTTATAACTCAGTGTGTTATTAATACTTTTCTTATCTATCTATCTCATAGTTATCTGTCCCACACAGACACCTCATGGGTAAACTGAGGTCTACTGGTTTAGAAAATATAATTTATAATTGGATTGAAAATTGGCTTCAAGATCGTATCCAAAGAGTTGTGGACAATGATTCCTACTCTGAATGGTCCCCAGTTATACGGTAAGTGGTGTGCCCTAAGGTTCTGTGCTGGGTCCGCTAATATTTAACTTATTCATTAAGGGGGTTATCCACAACTATAAAATGCCTCCCCATATGCCGATATACCTGGCTCTCCATGCTCCCTGTGTCGGGGGAGGAGGGGAGGGAGCAGCCAATGGCAGGCGGGGATGGGGACGAACCTTCCAAGCATCGCTAGTGACTCTAGGGAGGCTCGTTCCCATCTTCGCCTGCCATTGGTTGCTCGTCCCTGACTCTGCATGTTTTCATCCATGCACGGGGAGAAGCAGCGGTGGTGTGGGGAACAGGAGCGGCTCAGGGAGCCAGATAAGTATATTCATTGTGAGGGGCCCGGCATATGGGGGAGCATTTTATAGTCTTGGATAACCCCTTTAATGACAGAGAATGGGATTAATAGTGCTGTTTCTATTTTTGCAGATGACACCAAACTTTGTAATATGGTACAGTCTATGGAAGATGTTAATAAGTTACAAACTGACTTGGACAAACTTACTGTTAGGGCCTCCACTTGGCAAATGAGGTTCAATATAGATAAATATAGTTATGCACTTGGGGGCTAATAATCTGCATGCAGCATATGTCCAAGGGGAGTAAAACTGGGAGAGTCATTTGTTGAGAAGGATCTGGGTGTATTAGTAGATCATAGACTAAATAACAGCATGCAGTGCCAGTCAGCTGCCTCTAAGGCAAACTGAATTTTGTCTTGTATTAAAAGAGGTATGGACTCGCGGGACAGGGATGTAATATTGCCACTATACAAAGCGTTGGTGCAGCCTCAACCAGAATATGCAGTTCAGTTCTGGGCACCAGTCCATAAAAAGGATGCCCTGGAGTTAGAAAAGGTACAGAGGAGAGCACTAAACGGGAAAACTACAGGACGGTCTCTATAGACTTATCTTGAGCCACCAGTGCAGGGCTGCTGGCTCATTTCCCTACACTCTAGGGAATTATAATACTGGCTGCCACTGGCTAAACTCATACGGAGCTGCCCAATAGCTCCACACTGGTGGCTCAGTGCAGAGCAAGGGACCACTGCTGGCCAAAGGTTCGGGGCCAAATACTTGTAATCCGGGGCATAGGCCCCGGATCTAGGTGCCTAGCGACGCCCCTGGAGCAAAGATTAAATGAACTGAACTTATTTAGCCTTGAAAAAAAATGTCTATGGGGGACATGATTAATCTGTACAAATATATAAAAAATATCGAGGAAAGCTAAGGCACTCCCTACGACTGGTAAGGTCTGTGAATTTCTGGAATAGCCTGCCGCAGGAGCTGGTCACAGCAAGTACAGTAGATGGCTTCAAAAAAGGTTTAGATGACTTTTCATTTCAAAATAACATTGAGGCGTATGACAATGTATAGAAATCTTGTTCTACACACCTTTTCCCATTGGCTCAACCCTTCCTTAAAAGGAACATGGACATTGATCCAGCAATTTGTTCTGATTGCCACAAGGGAAGGCAAAGTTTTTTTTTTTTTGTCTTCCCTTGGATTAATATTAGAGATAAGCAAATTGTCGTTGGCTGCTACATCCGAAGTCGATTCGCAAAAAAAACGTTGTTGTAATACTGTAGGGAGTTCCCGCTCTATACAGTATTAGAATGTATTGGCTCAGATGAGCCAAAGTTATTACTTTGAGAAGTTGCGCTAGACTTTGTGTAATAACTTCGGGAATTAACTATTACCGTAAAAAACCTTGGTACCGAACTGGGGTTAGGTTACAAGGTAGGTGGATCTGGTGTAAAGAACACATACTGCAGCACCTGTTGCTAAAACAATTTTTTTATTGCATGTACGGTATCCCTAGTAAATAAATGCAAAAAGATTTGTATCAGAATAGAAAAACATGGCTGTTTTTTTCCCAGAAACAGCTCCACTCTTGTTCTTAGGGCTCATTCACATGACTGTATAAATGGGTCTGCATCCGTTCCGCAATTTTTCGGAACAGGTGCGCACCCATTCGTTTCAAAGGGGCCGCAAAAGATGTGGACAGCACACCGTGTGGCGTCCACATCCATTGCTCTATTCTGTGGCCTCACAAAAAAAGATAGAACATGTCCTTTTCTTGTCCGTTTTGCGGACAAGAATAGATATTTCTTTAATGGGCCGCCCGTTCCATAAATTGCGGCATCCGTGTTTTGTGGATCCGCAATTTGCAGACCGCAAAACACTGCACGGTCGTCTGAATGAGCCCTTAGACAGTGTTTGGTATTGCAACTCAGGCCAATTCACTTGCATGGGGATAAGATGCAATAGCATATAGAGCCCATAGTCAATAGTGAAGCTGTTATTCTGGAAAAAAGCACACCTCTTTGCAGTGTGCATGAGACCTAAGACAACAAAAAAATTAAAACATCTGTCATTTTAGAACACAGTATTTTTCAAAGTTTTGATAAAATATGGAACAATATATCCTTCTTTTACTTTTTCCATTCCCTGCTGTAATTATATATTACTTTTACCATACAGTAAAATGTGCTCAAATGTAGAGCTAATTATTTAAATGTTAATGCGGGAACGGCTAATGAATATTATGTGCCTGTTGAAAGCCATTAGTGTGATGTCTAGTGGCCTCCAGATTTGCAATACTCTTCATTTTAAATACACATTTAGTGATGAGCTGCTCTGTTGCATCATTACATTAAATTGCTGCAAGGGCCTTGATTAAAGCAATTATTTGTCCTTTAATGGTTGTGCATCCATGTTCCTGGCAGATAAAATAATGATTTAGTATTCAACAGAAAAATACCATGATGTCTTATGAAATGACACATCTACAAGGATGTGCATTCTACTTGCAGTAGAGGAGCTCATCCTTTCTATTGTTTCCATAAACGGGTTGTCTAGTTTTCTGTAAGGTACACTTGGTTTACTCTATGGTTTATATGGCAATCTTAATTTAAAAAAAAATGTACAAATATAGTAAAATTCATCAAATGTAGTAAGAGGCGCAGGGCTCTTCATAAATTCGGTGCGTCATCTGGCAGACTGTGTGCCAAAAAAACCTAACCATGCCAGCAATGGTATGTCGAAAAACATGCTACTTTTTTACACCAGAAAACTGGCCTACTGGCTTTGATAAATTCATCCCTTTGTGTTTTAATTCCTTGTAATCCAGATCTCTGCTTGCTGAAAATCTATGTTGAGGAACTGAACAGAAAGCATTTTAGAAAGCTTCGAAATATTTTGAGAGAGCATTAGAAAATTGCTTTACTATCGAACAATTACAATTAAAACCTTTATAGGGTACGGCCACACAGTCTGGTTTCCTGATGTAGCTTTGAAAGCCATAAACAGGAGTGGATCATAAAAGAAAGAAAGTATGAAGGACAGATAGGACTTCTCCATTTTTTTTTAAATCACTCCTGGCTTTGACTTCCATAAGTGCATCAAGAAACCTGACCTTGTGGCCATGGTCTTAAAGTGAAAGTCCACCTTTGGCAAACAGGAAAGAGCAGCTTAGGCTACTTTCACACTTGCAGTAGCCTTTTCCGGCAGGCTGTTCTGGTGAGAGAACCACATGCCGGATCCGTGCTACTGTAAGTCCACCATGCTGCGGAAGTCCGCTCCTGCACCAGTCACTATAATAGGGGGTGGGTCAGAGGTCCAGCCGCAGCACGGCAAACAGAGGAGGCCGGACAAAAAGCGCAGCATGCTGTACTTTTATTCCACCTGCCTCTCGGCATGTTTGCCGTGTTACAGCTGGACCTCCGACCTGGCCACATTATAATGAATGGGGCCAGAAAAGACTTCCGCTAGCACAGTGGACTTATGGTAGCACGGATCTTGCAGGCTGATTCCCCGTCGGAACAGCCTGCCGGAAAAGGCTACTGCAAATGTGAAAGTAGCCTAAGGCTATGTATACAATTCATTTCCAGATTTCCATTGGAGGTATACAGCCAGGACATCCGTCAGAAGAAAACTGTTATAGATGTCGTACAGATGTTTTCTTCCAATAAAGAACGTCATTCAATTAATCATGCAAACGTAAATGTATTCCAGCCTCGAAGTTGATGAGACCATAAATGGCTGCAACGTTTTGAGCTACTGTATACTTTGGAGCTGTTGTGGTGTACTGGACTGCCACTCAACATTGATGCAATAATGTAAGATCCATTGTCCATTGCACTGTATATGTTCTTACGATGGCCCTCTGTATAAGAAAGTATATATATATATAATGGAAGATCACAGGTGATTTCTGCTGCCCTATCTGAAAGAAGTATATGATAGAGGAAGATAAGTTGATTTCTGTGATATATAGGTTTATATCGGTTGGAGCAGGATTTCTGGTTAAAATAAAATAAATCCTGACAGGACTCCTAGGGGAGACAATGGGAGTCCTAATTACCCAGCCCAAACTCAATTATTGACAACCTTATACACTGATCCAGGAAGAGCTGTCAATCACTGTATGTTGGCAAGTTAATCAGGACTCTCACTGTCTCTCCTAGGAGTCCTGTCAGGATGTACTCTGCTTTTTGCTCAGAAATCCTGCTAAAAATCACATAAACCTATATATCACAGAGACAGAGCTCAACTTTTCTCCCACATCATATTCTGCCCCAAGGAGGGCAGCAGAAATCTCCTAAAGGGTTCACTTTAAATTTCCACAGCAATATGAACATAATACAGGTGCAGTTTACAACACATAACTGTGGACACTAAATACATTATTGTGTAATTTACCTTTAATGAGATCTAAATGTCAACTTTGTATTCATTATTACGGGTAAAGCATTTGCTCCCAGCTTATAAATGCTGAATAGCATATTGCTCAGCATGGAATACTATGAATATGAAGCATCAAGAAGGAAACAGTTTAAAACACAGAAATAGAATTGCTAATTTTACTTTTAGAAACTTTGAATGATGTGTGTAGGTGGGGGAAAAAGACTTTAAATTCTGCTTTTATGTTCCCAGATGTCGACTTCCAGATCGGTATCTAACGATAAAGACAGTATTATATTGCCTGATAATAAATTTGAGTGATTACGCCATAAAAAAAGGTATTAAAGTCCCAAATGCTGCAGACGTCATCCCATCTTCCTTCCATATATAAATTGATACAGCTCCTGAAAAGCGTTCTAATTAAAACTGCAACCTAGTTACATCTTGACATAAAACATTCCTAAATTCATAAGCTGAGTTTCTAGGAAATTTACAGAATACAGAAGTGTTTACATCACATTTCTGCCCTATGTCAAGTGTGGATATACAATATATATTGTGTATATCAAGTGTGGATATACAATATATATTTCTTTTCGTTATAAAAATAAAAAAAGAGGATGCCTACGACAAATTTTTGCAGCAGATCAGAATATCTGCAGCGGAAATCCTGCCACGGATTGGCCAGTGGGTCCATATCTGATTTAATGTGATTGTAACACAGTGGAGGCAATCTGCAATTTTTCTGTGCAAAACTGCAATAATGAACATTTTACAATCTGTAACATGCTCATCAATCCATGAAGAATCTTTCCGCATGTGAATGGCAGAATGTCAGCAGATTCGGTCAGAATGACCAACCCTATTAAACCAGGCATATTGCCTGGTCAGGTTGATCATGCTGAGTAAAAAAAAATATTTTTTTCTCTATAGGGTTAATAGCTGAAAAGATATATTAATGTTTATATTTATGTAAATTACCTATTTGGAGCCCCAAAGGGCTGGTCATAGCACTAGGAGCACCACTAGCTTAACACCTCCACAATCTCTGTACTCCCCCTCCCCTTTGAGTGACAAGGCTAGACATCTTGTTCTCATGCCATTGCCAAGGCTCAGTGACTCTGCACTTGCGCAGAGAATCAGATGCTGTTTCCTGAGCTTGGGAAGCTGCAGAAGATCCGTTGTGCAAGCACCGAGCTGGCTCAGTAACTTAGCACTGTGCATCTGATGAGTGATGTGTCAGATCCACTGGACAGATGCCAAGTCACCGAGCCTCAGCGCTGGCACGAGTACAGTAGAAAGGAATCTTTAATATTTTTCTGACAGATGGAAAAATACATTTTTGTTCATTGACTTGCGCCCATATTATGAATGCACGCCGGACCTCCCAGGTTCATCAGACTCAGTTACGGAGCTCTAATTCATTTTCTGATGAACTACAAGAGGTTCAGGTGTTGGGTCCATAATACGGAAGCAATAAAGCACCCATATTATAACCGCCAGAAAGTTTCAGTGTTTTAGTATAAGCTCTTGGTGATTATAATATATATATATATATATCTAAAAATAGAAAGACCGCAGCACCACCAATCTTGTGCAAATTAAAGGTGTTTTATTTTACCAGAGCAGCGACGTTTCGGTCCACGCTATGGAACCTTTCTCAAGCAGCATTGCTGCTTGAGAAAGGTTCCATAGCGTGGACCGAAATGTCGCTGCTCTGGTAAAATAAAACACCTTTAATTTGCACAAGATTGGTGGTGCTGCGGTCTTTCTATTTTTATGAATAAGGACTGTGACCAGGTTTAAATACCGCTGGCACACCATTACGTTTCTTGTGGAATTATATACTTAACAAAAAAGTGTGAAACAGCTGTAAATATGTCTTATATTCTAGGTTCTTCAAAGTAGCCATCTTTTGCTTTAATTACTGCTTTGCACACTCTTGGCATTCTCTTGATGAGCTTCAAGAGGTAGTCACCTGAAATGGTTTTCACTTCACAGGTGTGCTCTGTCAGGTTTAATAAGTGGGATTTCTTGCCTTATAAATGGGGTTGGGACCATGAGCTGTGTTGGGCAGAAGTCAGGTGGATACACAGCTGATAGTCCTACTGAATAGACTGTTAGAATTTGTATTATGGCAAGAAAAAAGCAGCTAAGTAAAGAAAAACAAGTAGCAATCATTACTTTAAGAAATGAAGGTGTCACGCTCTGGTGTGGAGGGAATAGCCACACCGAGCGTACGAGGGAAGGGAACAGACCAAAACCAGGGAAACGGTCACCTCCTGCAGGGAACCCTGAAACTAGGCCCTGACTGACTACCAGTATGAACAAACCTTAGTTGTAAGAGAGTTCATACACAGGAACCTAATAATAAATTCACCCTAAAGAGCCCTGCAGCTAGTGACACAAGAAAGAGTAAACTCGTTCCTCCAAAAGTAAGGACAAACAGGAGACTCCAGAAGGAAACCACAAAAGGGAAAAAGTCACTTATCTTAAAGCAGATATCGCAGCAACCGGATCTCAGCCGAGATCCACACCACACACTACTAAGTAGGCAGAAAGTATAAACCGCAAGGAATACTGGGAGAGGAAGGGGTAAATAGGAGAAAGATAATAACCACAGCCGCAACAGCTGAGGGGAAGGGGTGTGGTAAACAGAAACCAAACCAAGGGAAAAGCATGTCAATTTATGTCACTTTTGAAAGCCGCGCAGAACGTCTGATACCAGACGCAAGCCCACTCGTGACAGAAGGTCAGTCAGTCCGAAAAATTGGGAAAACTTTAAAAGTGTCCCCAAGTGCAGTCGCAAAAACCATCAAGCGCTACAAAGAAACTGGCTCACATGAGGACCGCCCCAGGAAAGGAAGACCAAGAGTCACCTCTGCTGCGGAGGATAAGTTCATCCGAGTCACCAGCCTCAGAAATCGCAGGTTAACAGCAGCTCAGATTAGAGACCAGGTCAATGCCACACAGAGTTCTAGCAGCAGACACATCTCTACAACAACTGTTAAGAGAAGACTGTGTGCAGCAGGCCTTCATGGTAAAATAGCTGCTAGGAAACCACTGCTAAGGACAGGCAACAAGCAGAAGAGACTTGTTTGGGCTAAAGAACACAAGGAATGGACATTAGACCAGTGGAAATCTGTGCTTTGGTCTGATGAGTCCAAATTTGAGATCTTTGGTTCCAACCACCGTGTCTTTGTGCGATGCAGAAAAGGTGAACGGATGGACTCTACATGCCTGGTTCTTACCATGAAGCATGGAGGAGGAGGTGTGATGGTGTGGGGGTACTTTGCTGGTGACACTGTTGGGGATTTATTCAAAATTGAAGGCATACTGAACCAGCATGGCTACCACAGCATCTTGCAGCGGCATGCTATTCCATCCGGTTTGCGTTTAGCTGCACCATCATTTATTTATCAACAGGATAATGACCCCAAACACACCTCCAGGCTGTGTATGGGCTATCTGACCAAGAAGGAGAGTGATGGGGTGCTACGCCAGATGACCTGGCCTCCACAGGCCCAATCGAGATGGTTTGGGGTGAGCTGGACCGCAGAGTGAAGGCATAAGGGCCAACAAGTGCTAAGCATCTTTGGGAACTCCTTCAAGAGTGTTGGAATACAATTTCAGGTGACTACCTCTTGAAGCTCATCAAAAGAATGCCAAGAGTGTGCAAAGCAGTAATCAAAGCAAAAGGTGGCTACTTTGAAGAACCTAGAATATAAGACATATTTTCAGTTGTTTCACACTTTTTGTTAAGTATATAATTCCACGTGTGTTAATTCATAGTTTTGATGCCTTCAGTGTGAATCTACAATTTTCATAGTCATGAAAATACAGAAAACTCTTTGAATGAGAAGGTGTGTCCAAACTTTTGGTCTGTACTGTATATATATACACTTGTGGTATATATAAGTGTTGCACACCTCAATATATTATTTTTTTAAATGTTAAAATTCTATTTTTTTTTCCATGTTTAGAAGTGTGTTTTAGGTTCAAATTTTTGTTTTGAAGTATTTTTTTTAAATAATTGCTATTTGTCACAAAGTTACATGAAGGTGGAAATGGTTATCAATAGTCCAGCAAGACATCTGGAATCATCAAGTTGTCTACCTTTAGGAAATATATGGGTTTTCACTTACTTAGATTGTAATCCCTATATTTTAAGTTGTTGTCCAGGTCCATGCCTCCGGGCCTAAAACTGGATTCTTGGTCTTTCCATTTCTGATGATTTTATGAAGATACATGCATGTACCTTTAGGTCTAAGTGGTATGTATACGCTCTATAAGCTTTATTGTATTTTTAGGAAGTGTTGTCAATGTAACTTTCAGCTTGAGTCACACTTTTACCCACTAATATAAACTTGTATGCAGTTTTTATGAAAAAATTACACTTTGATGCAAAGTTGCATGAAGGTGTCTACATGTATAAAGTTCTGAATGGAATCCTGACAATGTGCCGGGTTTCAGAAAAAATATGGATATAGGAGGGGTAGTGTTTTTTTATTCCATAATTTTAGGTTTTATTTGTGCAATTGTTATTTGTGAAAATTGCCCTGACTGCTGGAGGTGCAAAATGTCAAAACACCCTTGGCAGCAAAAGAGTTAAACATCATGAAAAAAAATCCAGAGACTAAATCGACCTGTGCTTAAGACAGGAAATTTGCAGCGTGTCAATTTATTATGCAGATTTTCACTGGAGTTTTTAACATTTGCAATGTGTAGGGTGAAAGCTGTGGCAAATTGAAAATCTTTACACAATACAAACCAGACAATCCACAGCATTTTCTGGCCACTGTCACTAGGTGAAGCTCAGTGCATACAGATTTTTTTTTACAGCTTCCGTTAAGTTTAATGGTAACTGTATGCATTCTTGTGCCCTGAGATTCCCCTATTGGTGGCTGCAGGCAGTTTTATCAGATTTATCATATGCAGTATGAAAAGAAGTAGAAAATTTAGAACTGCATGGCAGAGATTTATCAATGCATTTAAAGGGAACCTGTCACCTAACAAGCACCTCCCAAGCTGCCAGCATTATCTTAAAGTAGCCAGCAGTAGGTTTCTAACGATCCTTTTCTTCCTCCTGTCAGCTGTGCAAAAATCTTGAAAAAAAACTTTAATCCTATGAACGCGCTATATCACTGCAGAGTTTGAAGTCAAGGGGGCAGCGGCCTCCTCGCTTCAAGTCAGGATAACCGCGCCCCCTTTCCCTGCTCCTTCGCCTCTGATGGACAGCCAGTTGTTCTGCAAAGCTGGCTGAAGGCTCGCACATACGCTCGAAGCCTCTATCCCCTCGATGTGAGCTTGTGCCCGGGAGCCTGAGCATTGAGCCGCCGACCAGCGTATAGCAATGCGCAGGCACGGGAATAGGAATAGAGATGCACAAGCCTTCAGCCAGCTTTGCAGAACGAATGTCCATCAGAGGCGAAGGGGCAGGGAAAGGGGGCGTGGTTATCCTGACTTGAAGCGAGGAGGCTGTTGCCCCCTTGACTTCAAACTCTGCAGTGACATAGCGCGTTCAGTGGATTAAAGGTTTTTTTTCAAGATTTTTGCACAGCTGACAGGAGGAAGAAAAGGATCGTTAGAAACCTACTGCTGGCTACTTTAAGGTAATGCTGGCAGCTTGGTAGGTGTTTTTAAGGTGACAGGTTCCCTTTAAGCCAGTTGTCAAAGTATATACTTTACTTAAAGAAAGAGCGTCATATTTATGAACACCTGGTCTACTTTTTTTTACATAGACATGAACAACAAGACATTTTAGCAAGACAGTTCTCATACATGAGACTTACTTTTTTAGATCTTATGACAAGTTGTAATGTTTGCATTTGTAAACAGCAATCACATTTTGGACTAGAGACTGAAGAACATTACAGAAAGAAAAGTGATCATGAAAAATAATTAATAAAAAACACACAATACTCAGTTATCACTTTTGCTGTTTTCTTTTTATATACCTTGTTATATTTTTTTTAACCTTATATATGGAGGTACAGTAAATTAATATCTAACTGTTACATTTCCACATATGCTAAAAATAAAAATTAAAGAGTTATCGTATTTAATTGATATCTAGACGACTTTTTTTCCTTTCTTAGAATTATTGGAACAGAGAGTAGATCGATTGCCAGTAACATAGTTAATGCTTACAGTCTCATGTGGTGTTTTCCATGAAAGTAGACTTACTACAGAATATTGTTACAGCCAAACATCAAACTATTCACGGGAATAAACTGAACTGCACTTAGGTGTCTAGAAAATATAGATGTAGTGTTAAATAAGTTAAATGTTTACCCGAATCTAATATATAAAGCTGAGTGTATCTGTGTATGTCCCCTAAAGGAATCTGCACCGTTGCAGCTACAATCATGAAATTTGGCACACAGGTACATCAGGTGTCCGGGAAGGTTTTAGAATGGGTCTCAGCTCTCCAGGAAGTACCGTTCCTGAGATATTCCCAAAAAATGCATTAGCCAATAGAAGCTTGGTCACATGACCCTTATCAGCCAATAGAAGCTCACAGGCAGTTAGTCTCCACACACCAGGTTTCCATAACAACCCAGCCAGTTCACTGCTGTAAGCCTGCTTTAAAGGGGCAGAGCGCTGTGGATGACACTGTTGAACGGGTATTCCGGTTACCATAACTATAACTTATGTTTTAGACTAATTCATCATAAATCATTACCTCATATAATGTAAATTTCACATATTTACCATTCAGTAGCAATAAAAGATGTTTTCTTCCACTGCTACCCACTGTGTTTCCTCCTAAAGTACTATGGCATCGACCTGTAATTTGGGCCACCATCAAAAGAAGGACTTAAAAGCCCACAGGTCTCCCAGGTCCCACTAAGTCATGCCCCTGACTCAGTCAGGCCACACCCCTTCCACTCCGCAGCTGACGGGGATTGAAAAAATGAAGGTAAAAATCAACTTCTGTCACCTGTAGGGGTGGGAGGAGGGTGACTTTCTCCCTGCAGCTCATGCTCAGACTGCACAGTGCTGCTATCTGAGAGTGAGCTGTTCAAAAGGACATCCCTGTGTCCATCCAGGCCCTGCGCCGGACGGAGAACAGGGAGTCTAAAAGCCGGACTGACCGGCCTAAAACTGGACCTCTGGTCACCCTAGGGGCAGGCTGATTTTAGGGTGGCCAGACGTCTGGTTTTAGGCTGGACAGTCTAGTTTTCTTGCTCCATGTCCTCCGTCCGGAGCAGTGCCTGGACGGACGCAGGGATGTCCACCCTTTCAGTAGTTCACGCTCAGAAAGCTTCTCCTCTGTGTCTTCACAGAGCCAGGGGGCATGGCCTCATGTTTAGGGGTGTGGCTTTATGGAGACCGGGGGCGTGGCTTCACGTTTGGGGGCATGGCCGGTGAGGTCCGGCTTTCTGGGGTGAACACAGTGGCCACCCTAGCTGCTTTGGAGGTCACAGTTAAAGGGGAGGGCGCTGTGGATGTTACTGTTAAGGGACAGGCTGCTGTGGAGGTCACTGTTAAATAACTGTTAACTGTCACTCTCGATATCTTTTAACGACACACACAAAAACATTAAATGAAATAGATGAAATATAACCGGCCGAAGCCGGGTCCTTCTGCTAGTATCATTATAATCCATACAAATAAATTTTCTGCTGATTGAGCCTGAGGGAGCTTATTCTGTATAGTTATACAGTGCCTCTGTGTGCACAAAAGTATTATGCTCCTTCTGGCTGCAAGTCAAAAGGTGCAAAAAATTTGTCTCCTTCGCCGAATTTTCCCAAAAAAGTTAGCTTCTTGAATTACTTCATCAAGAAGCGCATTTCTTTGTAAGTAGCGGGTGCAATGACAGGGAGAGGTGATTGCACAGTTCCCCATCATTGTACCCCTCAGATGCCACGTTCAGAGCTGATCGTGGCATCTGACAGTAATAACACAGTGTAAAATTAAAAAATAAATAAATTACATCTTACCTCATCCATTTGTTCACAACGGGACAGCCACCGGCTTCTTGAATGAAGACCTGGCGCAAAATCTCACACGACCCGTCATCACGTCGGCCGAAATTATGACGTCATACGTCACTGCGCACTGGATTTTGTGCAAGATCTTCAGTCAAGATGGCGTTGGCCAGCCCATCCCAAGCAAATGGATGAGGTAAGTATTATTATTATTTTTTTTTTGTTTTTTTACACCACTTCAGGGGAAATCGATTCGCTATCACGAAGCCTGAGAAAATTCGGCTTTGTGGCAAATCGAACTTTCCCTGAAATTTGTGTCGAAGTCCACTTTGTGGGCTTCAATTCACTCAACTCTAATTATAAGTAATACAACAGCCCGGACGACCGATGTGTTATTTTGTAAGAGATTCTGTAGCACTGAACAATTCAAATTTTTCATGTAGTCTTTTGAACTTTTAGAGCACAATCTAATGCATCAGATAATGAAAATGATGTCTACCCCAAAAACACTGAAAATGTAGTATGAACTGTTGAGCTAATGCTTCTGACAAATACTAGGTTTCATAATTGCACAATCTGCATCCAAGTATTAATGCAACCCATATTGTTTCAGGATCTGATTTCTTTTCAAGTTTCTATTCAAGTTAGAATGTGAGAATCCTTAAATGCCATTAAAGCAGAAATAAAAAGTCTTTCACTGAGGCTTCAGCAATATCTCCTACAGGGTAAGACTGGCCCACCAGAATTCCAAAGGATCCCCCAGTGGTCCCAGGCTCTGATTTCATAGTGGGCCCAAGGGCCCAGGAGAAAAAAAAACTATTTGGCTGCCTTTGGAGCTAATCACTAACCCCGTAGGGTCTATTTCTTTAATTCAGAACCAAGTTATTTTTTTGTTCTTTGTATGTTTCTAACTAGTCAAATATAACAGCTTTTCCATGCACTTTGTGCTTCTACAGCTGCCGGTTTCTCAGATTTCAGTCAGGGTCACATGACCTTTGATGTCAGCTTCTCTCCCTGCTCTGCTGATGTTTGGTGCACAAGCAGATAAGAGTCTGTACACGAGACGTCACTGTGCTGGCCATGCCCCCTGCACTGCTGGCTGCTGCTGCTCTCTCCCTGGATTCTTACATATAAAACATGAACCCCTTCAGCCAGCACAGGCTCAGGGCTCAAGGCTTTGCTGAGCAGATGCAGGCAGTGAAATGACTCATGATCTGCCCTCCTCATCCTGCAGACACAGAGCTGACACTGGAGGAGATCTGAGGAGATTTGCAGAGCATAGCACAAGAACAGATAGGAGGAAGATCCTGTGTGCATCAGCAGTGTCAATGTACAGCTGGGACTTGTAGTCCTACACATACAACATGCTGCTGAGTATCCTAACAGGCACACATGTTCTTTAGGGCAGCACTTGTATTCACTCCCTTTGCAGAGCAGGGGGAGGCACAGAGATTGTTGTTATTGCATGTAAACAAAGAGCCAGAAGAGAACCAGGGAAATGAGGAAATATATATTTTGTTGCCTAAAACTTTCTTAATTTAGTTATATATTGCTGACTATCAGATTTACAGTGCTATATATTTTTTTTCATAACTCAGGCAACCCCTTTAATTGATGGTATAGGGTTGGCCCTTAAGATTTGTTTCTTCTGGTGGGCCCAAGGAACCCCAGTCTGATACTGATCTTGTAATATGAACAACAATTCCCATGTTCTTCAGTCTAAGCACAAGTACTACAAGTAAAATACCAGCAAACCATCAGGTTAGACTGTAGTCTATAGCAAGTGTTCAGCAAAGTTCTAGTGGTATCTGCAACGGCTTGTATATAAGTGCTGGCACTAAGGTTTGGTTTTTCCATGACCTGTTTTTTTTTAATATAACTTATTACAGAAACATGTCTCTTTCTATTACTAATAACCAGTTGGAGAAATATATGACTGATGCAAAGTAAGATTGGTACAAAGGAAAACTGGCTTAGCTGCCCTCATAAACACTCTCATCACCCACAGCTTTTTCAGAGCTCCTTTGAAAAATTAAAGGATCAATCTGATTGGTTGTTATGTGCAACTAAGCCAATTTTCCTCTGTATCAATTTTCATAAATTTGTTTTCACTGTTTTATAACTAATTAGACTCTATAAAAGGGTCACCCTTATAGTACAGCTACAACTTCTACAGAAGAAACACATGCATTTCAGTTTTTTAGTGGGGGTGGGGGCTTCTCAAGGCTCTTACGCCAGTGTAAAAGAGATGTAAATTATGGTACATGCCATAATTGCAAGTTTTTGTACTTCTCAACACTTTGTGAAAAGGTGATGGGGCTTAGAGGGAGGGGCAGAGCCACCAGCGATCTACCAGATCTACTGAAGTCTATGCTAGCCCATACCTGGCGTAGATTTGAGTTTCTGGCTCACGGAGGGCCAGAGATGCGCCCTCACATGTGCTTCTTAAAGTGGTTTTGCAGTATTTGATATTGTTACCTCTCCTTAGGATAGGTTATCAATATCAGATCAGTGGGGGTCTGACATTTGGCAGCCGTTTGAAGAGGCTGCATCTCACACCAGTGCCCATAAGATTAAGACTGGCATAGAAACACAAGTCTTGCTAAATTTCCCCCTTTGTCCACAAAATACAGATTTCTGAAAATGAGAATACTTTCAGTAAGCATCAAACTAAATAATGTATTTACCTGAGTTTTCATTACGCCTCATGACCTGTGATAATGCAGTGCTCTATGGATGTATGTGATTCTCTTAATTGCATCAATAAACCAGTGACAGGATTCCACAGAAATTCTCCCATTATACAGACCACGCATGTTAATTACAAACCCTGTCATGAAGCTGGCCATGAGTCATTAGTCATCAGTCAATACTCCATTCATGCTAGATTACTAGTCAATGAGATGAGCCTATCAGACAAGCTCAAATCATGGGGATAGAAACTCAAAACGTTCTTGCAATTAACCTGGTAAAGAGACCAAAATCCATATTTCCAATGACTATTGAAGAATAGGCAACAGCATAAAGTCTTATTGACATGGTGGAGACTGGTGCACAGAGCCTGTATGGTGCTCACTAGCCTTTCTGACTCTTCAGTATAGAGATGTACAGCCTCCATGCACTGCCATAAAACACAGCTGGACTTTGTGTAATGACTTTTCTGTACATTAGAAGTCCAAAGGATCATGCCACAATATTTATATTTTTAGCGAATCTTCAGACAAGCCTACAATCTACATTAACTATACCACCATGACCAGCTTTACCCTCACCTACTGTATCCTTCTGCCATCCCTTGTGAGCAGGGTCCTCTCTCCTCCTGTACCAGTTTGTAACTCGACTTGTTCATGCTTATTGTACTTATATATTTTTTTATTATGTATGTATACCCTTTATCATATGTACAGCGCCATGGAATGAATGGCGCTTCAGTAATAAATAATAACATATAAAATTGTAGATATATAGAAGTGTAGTAAATTCCTCATGGATAGCCCTATTACCATGACAGTAGGAGATTTATCTTTTGTTGGTATGTACCCACTGCAGAAATTACTCTTATGTCTACTGTGTATGGGGGAGAGCTCTCCATACTCATAGTTACCTACAGTTCCAAAATAACCAGGATTGTATTGAAATTTTGGAGAAAACCTTGACAAATTTGGCTTGTCTTGGTCCAAAAATGGATGGACCTCATGCAATACTGTCCATAATTGGAGGTTTCTGGTTGGGGTTGGCCATGCTGAGCGTGGGATTTAAATGTTCTGAATTTATAAAATAAATGTTGTTAAGTATGCATAAATATCTTATCCATACAGAGCAAGAATATCCTACCTTATACAGGACATTTAAAGCACGGCCACCACTGATGGATTGCAGGGTGGTCTGTAACCATGGAAATGAGCAGTGTATAATGTGATGGAAAAATGAATCCAGTCAGCAAAGGAAGCAATATGGATAATCACAGTACATTAGTGGCTTGTATTAACTTTCTCTACATGATAGATGCAACTTACTGAAGTGAGACAACCCCTTTAAAGGGGTTTTCTCAGCACATTGATTCACTGGCTGACAGGCAGTTTGCACTCACTCTGTCTCCTCAGGCTATGGGTGGGTCTCCAGCAGTAATTAGCATATATTAACTTACTCTGACAGAGCAGGAGATTGTGATCTCTAACACAATTACAGGTAAAGCCATGCTTCTCAGTCCTCACAACACCTGTACCTTTTGCTTACTGCAGGTAATCACTCAGAGCTCAGTCCCATCCTTCTTCACTGCTCTCATCCAATCAGATAACAGTCTTTCTGGTCTGCAGGTTACCATAGAAACCTGTGTGCAGTGAGACACCTGCTGAACTGTCTATAGTTCATGACTCACCAATGTATTTAGAAAATGCCTTCTTTTAACTGCCCCTTTATGTTGAAAGCTAATCTTTGTAACTAGTGAGAAGTTCAGGTACTAATCCTGGGACCTTCACCTACCAGAAGAAAAAGATGATACATGGCTTCCGCAGTTTCCAATGATTTTAGGTAGCATGGTGGCTCAGTGGTTACTGCTGTTGCCTGGCAGCAAGTCTTGGGTTCTAAACTAATTGGGTTTGCATTGTATGTAAAGAGGTGGGCGTGCTTGCATCGTATGTAAAGAAGTGGGCGTGCTTGCATGCACTCCTCTCTACGCAATCAATGGGATTATACTTGTGTCATATCCTGAACTCATGTGAAGACTGCAGCAGCCACCAAACTGCAAACAGGGTTCCTAATAGGTGAAACATGCCATAAAATGGGAATAGCCCTTTATATCTTATTTAACCATACTGTGAAACTGTGCTCATTGTTAATTGTATTCCATACTTTTATGTATCTGTAGGACAGTGTTGTGTGAACCGGAATAACATAAAGCTGTCTCACATATAAGAGCAGTATGACATCTGAATTACAATTGCATATAAACACAAAGTGATTCATTTAGAATTGTGTTTTTCTATGGGAATTGGATTTCTTCTCCTTGCAGTCATGGTCATGTAGGGATGCAGTATCATGGAAATCCATAGACTGTGGTCACTATTGTTCTCTGCTGTCATTTGCAGAAAGATAAAAAGAATTACTGTCTCATCCTCACCGCATCTTTTTTTAGCTTTGCTTTCAAAGCGAGATCATTTATGCTCGCGCTCAGTCTCCTTCCTTTGTCATATGCAATTGATAGCAGATCTCTTCAGAACTGGACTACTTTAACAGCAACCATTCTCACAGAAAATAAAAAGAAGAATGTACTGTATACAGAAAAGGTTGAAAAAGATATACCTGTAAGTAATGAGTAATGAGAGGAGAAAAATGTTGAACTTGAAAATACATCTTTTACACAGAGTGCAGGTGCCCACTGCCAAAATTCACTGACTTGGGCATCTTGGTGCCACGGGGCATCCAGTCTATTAGTCTAATAGCTTGGCAGTTGTTCTAATGAACTGCCTAAAATACTGTATAGAGAAAAACTTACTGATGTTTCGGCAACCATGGGGAAATTTCAATTCCCGTACAATGTAGAACATTATCAGATCATCCCATGGCTAGAGTGATAAAGAATATAACATTATAATAAAGAATAATTTATGGAATTTGTAATGAAATTACTGAAACCCAGTGACAGTGATATAGCTTGCAAAACCTGACTTGCCCGCTGGTCAGACCCTTCTATGCACAGGTCTTCTTAGACATCCATATGAAATTAGAGACGCACTATCAAGAATCACTTGCAATTGTAAGATATTAAGAAAGCCACCGCAGGCAACATTTTGGCAGGTTTATGCCCTTCTTCAGGCATAAAAGTGGACATGGTGGTGAAAAATATATTGAATTGGATCCTAAAAATAGCAAATGCTACACAATGACCTCCTTATAAGAGGGCTGAGCCACCATTAAAGTTTAACTATCATTTTTTATTTTATTTGTTGCTTTATTAGAGCTAGGCATGTATACCTGAGTTAGTCTGTCAATGATTATCAAAAGATCTGTAATTACCTTATAATAACAGCTTTCATTAATGTCCCCTGTCCCTTTCCGCTGCCACTGTTGCTAGGGCTTGTCTGTCTACCCTTTAGTATACTAAACAGAAAATGGCAGCAGCACTAGATAAGCCATGAGACATAAAATGAGCATGAAATAAACAAGTAAAGAAGTAAAAAAGCATAACTGCTATGTAGTATATGAAGTATATAAAGTGGAAGCTCTTAGCGCATATAAATGATCATAAATATGTCGGGCTCATCCACCAACGATCAAGGTGGCTTCCAATCGGATGAGTCCTACACTAACACTGACCTGCATCCTACACAAACCGGCAGGCCCATATCAGGAGAACACCATACCTGGTCAGAAGCTGCACCAGTGTGAACAGGAGTGCTAAATTCCCAGAGGAAGCCAGTCCTCCTCTATATATACATAATTGCAAAAAACCCTTTAGTATAAACATAAAACAAGCAGGCATTGCATGCATTCATCAGGCTACAGAGTGAGGAGGCGTGTCTCTCAGTAGTCCAATCTGATTGGCTGGCAAGAAACTGCTGGCTACAGCAAGTGTGTATGTGAAGTGAGGGAAGGCAGTTTTGGCCTCAGAGAACTAGCAGAGGAGCCATCTTGAGAAGATCCTCATACTGTAGAGCTTAAAACTGCCGTAACTAAGGGAACACTAAAGGAAAACAGTGTGAAGAAACTAAAGATGGCTTTATGCATAATGCTGCAGAACATATGCTAAAATTCACTTTTTGATGAAAACATGACAGTTACACTTTAAATGTTATTTTTAATATCATTCAGCATGAAAATCTAGTTTCTTTTGCAACTTAATTTCTGTTACAAAAATGTTCCAATTGTGAGATATTCCCTTTACTTTATTATAATGGCCCCCCGTGTTTGATGTGTATAGTAATGTGCACATCCAAATCCTTAGTTCTATCCTTCAACTGTCACTAGCCATGTCTAGGGAGTTACAGGGAGACAGCTGCAGCAGAAAGGACACATCCCCTGAGCTGTGATAGAGAGAAAGCTGCAGCAAAAAGAATACACCAACTAAGCTGTGATAGGAAGAGAGCTGTAGGCGAAAAGATATGTGCCTTGAGCTGTGCCAGAGGGAGAGATGTAGCAAAAAGGACATGCTCCCTGAGCTGCCATCCTGAAATGAATCTAGCAGAGCAACTGGAGCAAAAAATGAGGGAGCTCTGGACCCAGGTGTGGTACAGGGCTGGTTCAAGTTTTTTTTTTAAAGAGATTGTCACATCTTATGTCAAGTATGATTTTCAATTTTTACATCAATCACGGCACAACCCCTTTAATATAGGGTCTATGTATACTTAAACTGAAGTGGATGATGTTTAATGAGATGAAGCACACTTATACTATTAACATGAAATTCTATTGCAACTCCACAATCTTTTTTTTTGATGTGGCAGAGGGTCCTTAACATTTGGCTAAAAGTCCTTCAATACAGACTGATGTTATGGGCAATTATCAGGAATAAACCAAATGTTCCTAATAATTGCCCGATCATCAGAGGAGATGAAGCTGCATTTACATGCACCAATCATCTATGCTGTATGAGTACTAGTGATCGCTTCAGCAATCACTTTTCCCCATGGTCAATCACGGTTTTGGGCATCCCTGATTATTCAGGATGATATATATACAGGATGATCTGCAGCCCAGAAACAATGATTGCTGGTGCTGGTTGAAATACACAATCACCTGATGAATAACCTTTTGCTCATTTATTGGTTGATCGCTGGCAAGTTTACAAGGGCCAATTATTGGAAACGAGCGATTTCAACAAAGGCTTATCCTAATTCTCTGGCCTGACAATCACTCTGTGTAAAAAGGACCATAAGTCTTCACTCCCTCTATCTATACCATTGTATATAAATCTGAAATAGCCACTTTATTAACCCCTGAACGGTGATATTCTTTGGTAAACAGGAAACCTTATTTGCCTATATAGTGAATAAAATTATTTACCAGAAATGTGTAGTGATAAAGAGTTCTGACAAATTAAATTAAAAAAGTCATCCATTTTTTGATTTATTATACATACAAAATTGAGCGTCAAGTGCAAGTGTACACGTGTGTAACCATATGGCAAGCTTGGCTCAACAATTTAATGAAGACTGCCAGGGTCAACAGTCAAAAACACGGCCCATATTTCATTGTCTTTTAGTAAAAATAAGAGGGGTTTATGAGCTTAATAAAACACAACTGCTTTTTTTCCAAAAACAGCGTCACTCTGGTCCATAGGCTATATCTGACATTGCAGCTCAGTTAAATGGGGTGTCACGGACAAGAGTGGGGCTGTTTCTGCAAGAAAGTAGGGATGATTTACAATTCCAATATGGATTCCGTTACCACGGGCCATAACAGAATGCACGTTTTGCATTCCGTCATAATAGAAGTCTATGGGTGCATAATGGATCCGGCAGGTTTCCGTTATGTAGGAGTCCTCTTATTCTGTTATGCGGCCCATAGACTTCAATTATGACGGCATACAAAACGGAATGCCCCTTAAAGGCATTCCGTTATTCATTCCGCCATAGAATTCCGGTATGGTCCGTGGTAACGGAATCCATATCGGAATTGTAATAAATCCTGAACTCCGAACTTGAACTTGTAAAACACAAGTTCTATCATCCCTACAAGAAAATAATGATTTTATTTATTTCATAAAGCCCATTTTAGGAATGAAACACCAACACGAAATGTTAGCAAGAAAGTGTAAAAATGATAGACTGCATACTTGAAAAACTTTTGAGAAACTTTTTTTTTCAATTTAAGAGGTTAGTAAAATAATGATACACTCTGGAGTAGTCATTTTATACCAATTTACAAGAAACCTTTGGTCACTGAACCAACCTCCTCTCAGAAATTACTGTATGCCTGAACTCCATCGAAGCTGAAAACGGCAGTCCTTCAATAAGTCATACCTCTGCTTGAAGAACTGCATTGTATGAAATTACATAAATGTCTTATGTAAGAATTATGTAGAGAGATGTAACCCAGATGGAGTATATCTTCTGTGTGACCTAGATAAGATCTTATTAATATACCTGTATGAAAGAACTGGGACAAGGTGCTGGGGGTATGTAGCAATGAAACATTTATCGTGGTGCCCCTGTTGTGTGAGGAGCATTAAAGCTATCGGTGAAGATGATGCTACCCAACATGTCATGACTCTATTTAAAGACATAGGGGGGGGGAATTTATCATGAGCGCAATACCTGAAGTCAGTTCTCCCTGTGTCTGTGTTGGTGTACTGTACACCAAACGTTTGTTAAATCTGGCTCATCTATAAACCTAACACTTTTGTCTAAAAATGCTACTCAAGTTTTTTGCACCACCCTGCTACTACAGTGGCTTTGGGACTTTTTTCAACTTTTTTAAATTAAAAACAAAAAGGTCCCAGTCTGGAATGGAACTCATTAACACAGCTAACAATTCCCTCTTTTCCACCTACTTTTCAAAACTGGAGTGAGTGGTATAAAAATGCAAAAAGTCACAAAAATTTTGCTCAAGTGGCCCTATTTTGCTATCTTTCGGAGACAGAATTCAGGAGTGCAGGGTGTGATAAATTGCCCCCCTAGAATATTACACGTATCCAATAATACATGATCACTAGTTATGATCATAATACTGCCACGCTCTGGTGTGGAGGGTATAGCCACACCAAGCGTAAGAGGGAAGGGAAAAGACCAAACAAGGGAAACGGTCACCTCCTGCAGGAAACCCTGAAACTAGGCCCTGGCTGACTACCAGTATGAACAGGCCTTAGTGGTAGGAGTGTTCATACACAGGAACCTAATAACAAACTGACCCTGTACAACCCTGCAGCTAGTGACAGGAGAAAGAGTAAACCCGTTTCTCCAAAAGGATGGATGAACAGGAATCTCCAGAAGAAAACCACAACAGGGAAAAGTAGGATAAACACAATAGTGAAAATGATACTTATCTTAATGCAGAAATTGCAGCAACCGAATCTCAACTGAGAACAACACCACACACAACAATGTCAGCAGAAAGTATAAACCGCAAGGAATACTGGGAGAGGAAGGGATAAATAGGGGAAAGATAATTACCACACCCACAACAGCTGAGGAGAAGGGGTGTGGTAAACAGCAACCAAACCAAGAGGAAAACATTTCAAATGATGTCACTTTTGAAAGTCTAGCTGAACGCCTGCAACCTGATGCAAGTTCGTTCGTGACAAATACTATGGCATGGTGCTTTCATCAGGGACATGCCACGGTTAGCAGACACATGCACATGACACACTGTCAGTTTTTCATGGCCATTTTTCAACCATTTGTGCATCCATTTGCTGCCTGTCTGTCCATTTTCAATGGCCGCTTTGCATCCGTTTTTCATGGTCGTTAAAAATGGCCATTAAAAATGGATGAATTTCATTGGCTTTTTTAAAATAAATTCCTACCCTCTACAGTGCCCTCAGTATACATAATGCCCCCCATAGTGACCTCAGCAGTAATAATGTCCCTGATAGTGGCCCATAATGCCCCCATAGTGGCCCTAGCAGTAATAATGCCCCCAGTAGTGGATCATAATATCCCCCATAGTGGCCCATAAGGTCCCCCCATAGTGTCCCCCAGCTATAATAATGTCCCCCATTATGACCCTCAATGTCCCCCATAGTGGTCCTCGGCTTTAATGTTTGTTTTAGCAACAAAAAAAAAAAAATCACTCACCTTATCCACTTGCATGTGCAGAGGCAGTCACTCCTCTCTGGATTGTGAAGGACCAGCATGATCGCATGGTGATATCATCACACTGAGAGCAGGTCCTTTGCCAGGTCCTTCACAATCAAGAGAGGAACTACTGCCTCTGTGCATGCAAGAGGCCATACTGCACTAGTGTACCCATTTTTAAATAGCTGTTAGATGGGTGTACTTCTGTCTAAGTAGCCATTAAAAACGGTCCCATTAATTTCAATGGGATCTGTCTGGTGGTGAAAACGGCCAAAAATAGAACATGTCATATTTTTAGATGGCCGCTATTCACTGGCCGTTAGAAAAACGGCCATATGAATAGCCCCACAGACTGCAATGGTTCTGAAAATGGCCATGTGACAGCCGTCTTTGACGTCTCCTAAGATAAGTTGTGTTTTCTGAAGGCCTTCCAAGGTTTTTGACTTAAATGGATATTTTGGCTTAATGGAGATAAACAGCATAGACCAATTTTTAGAAACCTTCTTGCCACTTTCATAATAGAATTCAATTTTTTAACTTTTTTTTACTATATTTATTACTCTTACAAGATGACACCTGCTGTTGATCACTTGCATAATACACTGCACCACTTATGTTTAATAGGATCCATACTTGGAAGACTCAAAAGCCATTGTTAGGCCTTCTGCTGCTATAGCATCCTCAAAACTGGTGTGACAGAGGAAACACCCTTATTTTATCTAACTGCTTAGGTTCTGCAATTGCTTTTGGCCATGGTATCTAAGGGGTTAAATGACCAGACTTGGAGATAGCTCAGATTTTCTGCTGTGTTTTACTGCTGGCCATGGTGCCATCTTAGCCATGTAAGGCCAAGTTCATACTTCAGTTATTTGGTCAGTTATTTCCATCAGTTATTGTGATCTAAAACCAGGTTTGGGTCAAAAACACAGAATAGGTGCAAACAAGTGATGACCGAATTGTCTTCGGATTAAACATCCAAAGTCAATTTGCATAAAACTTCATTTGAATACCGTACGGAGCTGGAGCTCTGTACAGTATTAGAATGTATTGGCTCAGATGAGCCGAAGTTATTACTTCTCGAAGTCTCGCGAGACTTCAGGTAATAACTTCAAAAATTAATTTCTACTGTAAAAAACTATTTCCCGAACACGGGTTCAGTTCCAAGTGGTAGTTTTTTTACATAAACTGTGCCAAACAGTTGGTGAATTTGCAATAATAAATCTGCCCATGTGAGTCTTTTTCAGTCTACAGTTTTCTATGATTCACGTGGGTGCTATAAAACATCTCTATAAATGCTGCTAACAAGTCAATAAAAATTGAGTTTGAAAATAATCTAGGCGATTATATATATACCGTATATATATACAATATAAATATATATATATATATATATATATATATGTATATATAGTAGGTGAAGCAGTACATGTTATATATCATGCAGCAGCCTCATAAAGCCTAAAATTTAACGATGACTGTGATATAACGAGGCAGCTACAAATGCTAATCATTTTGTAAGCTCTTCATAACGTATTTTCTATAGAACATAATTTGAATGACCCAGAAGGTATTTAAACATTAGCATCTGGGTGTGGACGCTTTCCTAGTCGGCATCTTTACCTTATTCTTCTGATTGGCGTTTTGTATGGAGTATTAATTTATAGTATCATCAGACAACGCATCGAAACCAAGAAAATGCTTATGTGTCATCTTCATTAACTGCAATAAAATTTGTGAAGCTCCATCAAAGAACAAAGAATTTCCTTTCAGAAAAGTTTCCATGTAGAACTGCTGCATCAGACATAGAGGAATGGCTCACTGTAGAATATTTGGCATATTTCGGAAAGTACACGACAACATATGACTGCTATCATCCTGTGCATATCTGACATTTGAAACAATGTAATAATAATGGTATTAATAACGTGTTAAATCTGTCTGCTCACTCACATATTCAATTCTCTTCCTGGCCACATTGACTAAATACTCTGGACATGGAGGTATGGCTAGTTGGCATCCATCCTGGCAACCAACATCTAGGACATATCTTTGGCACTTATGACATATCCACAGAATGTACTATAAATGCTAGCTAGGTGTAACCTTTGGGATCCTAACTATCAGAAGAACACTTTTTGTCTCTTAGCACCAATTGTGGAACAAAGTCCTTGAGAACCACTTTCATATATGATTACTAGGGTTGAGCCAATCAAAGTATCCAAATTCGACTTGCTGCAAAGACAAATGTCCTTGTACTTCGTGGTAATGAATACATTTTTCCCTGAAATGGGGGGAAAAAAATCATATTCACCTCATCCATTTGCACGCTTCAGGCCGCAGACGGCAGGCGTGATGACGTCATCATGTCACGGCAGGAGATTTCATTTGATGTCTTCAAACAAGATGGCCATGGCGGCCTCTACACGATCAAGTGGATAAGGCGAGTATTTTTCCCCCACCAAATTAACCTCTGAAAGCTCTCAGTGTTCGTCTCAGATGCCATGATCAGCGGTTAATCCGGATTCTGAGTGGTTCAATGAAGGTGGGGTGGTGTAATCGCCTATCTCTGTCATTGTGCCTGCAAATTTCTTTGTGAAACTCGGCAAAGCAGTCGAATCTAAGTTTTGATAACTTTACTCATAATCAATGATTACCTCCTCTCTAACTTGGCTGCGGCTGGATCTCCACAGGTCCCCATTATAGTTTAATGGGGGCGGACAGGAACGCAGCGGCTTCCGGCAATGTCAGATCACGAGGGACCTGGCAGGCTGTTCTGCTAGATCTCATGTGAAACTAGCCTTATAGGACTTAAGTCAACCTTTCTGAACAAGTGGTAAGACTTGTTATGGTGGCACGGTGATAATGTTACTTCATGGGCTAATGGGTTTGAAACCTACCAGTTCATTGGCATTAACTTTCTACGTCCCTACATACTCATGTTAATTTAGAGCTAAAAGATGGAGAATAACTGATTTGAATAGAAACACTGAAGGGAACCTGTCACCATGAAATTTGTGCAACCTGTAGGCCGCATGGCATTGATCAGAAGATGTTGAACAGATCGATATATAGTTTTGTGGGAAAACAGTCACTATAACTTGTATTTTATTAATCTTAATTTTTGCAACACAATGCCTCCATTGTTTGAAGAGGTTGCTGCGCTCCTGTAAACGTCATGGCCTCCTCGCACCATAAAGAGCACAGTGCCGTACACTGTATAGTGGATGTGCTTGGTATTGCAGCTCAGGCCCATTCAACCATTTTTTTTTTGCTTTAGGGTTCATGCACCTAAACAGATAACCTAGACAGATAAGTCCTTAAAGGGGTTGTCTCACTTCAGTAAGTGGCATTTATCATGTAGAGAAAGTTAATATAAGGCACTTACTAATGTATTGTGATTGTCCATATTGTCTCCTTTGCTGGCTGGATTAATTTTTCTATCACATTATACACTGCTCGTTTCCATGGTTACAGGCCACCCTGCAATCCATCATTGGTGGTCGTGCTTGCACAATATAGGAAAAAGCACCAGCCTATGTGAGCTCCCATGGTCCCGGCTACCAGAGAGGCTGATGCTTTTAGGTATAGTGTGCAAGCACGGCCACCGCTGATGGATTGCAGGGTGGTTGTAACCATGGAAAGAGCAGTATGTAACGTTATAAAAAAATAAAAAATAAATACGGTCAGCAGAGGAAGCAATATGCATAATAATATATTAGTAAGAGGCTTGTATTAACTTTCTCTACATGATAAATGCAACTTACTGAAGTGAGACAACCCCTTTAAGTAAGACATACAGGTATAGAGGTTGGAAGCTGTAAATGATTTTCTATTGTGACGAAAGGAGCTTCTTCAAGGTCTTGCAGCTCATCTAGTGTCCAAAGGAGCAACTCATTCTGGCACAGACAGGGGGCAGTACAGAACATGTAGTACCCCACAGGTGATTTACTACAAAAATGGACATGTTAGTTGGTTGGATCTGAGACATTGTATGTTCAGTCTGGTTTCAACTTACAATGGCCCAGAAAAGACCATTTTCTGCTGAAAATATTGTATCCTGAGGCCATTGTATGTTGATGGATCTCTTATTAGAAAATTGTAGAACTACCTATTCTCTAAATAAATAAAAATAATCATTAAAACCGGAATACTTTTATGGCAATATGTTGATATAGCATGGATTATATATAGTTTATAAAATGCTGAACATACAAGTCAAGCAAGAAAACCGACAATGTCATCATGCTACATGTATACAGTACAGGACTCTGCAATTCATTATTCCCACCCACTGTAAACTTGTGCTTGTACCTTCATCTTCTAAGGTTCAGATTTCAGGTCATTTACTTCAAGCATCAAGCTCATAATATAATTTTCCTCACAGTGGACAGTGTACTCAGATCACAGGAGAATAGATGTTCCTCAAAGTTAAATTGTAAATACAAGAAATGTAATATGGGTTTAATTGAACACATCTGCAAATGGTGTTCTCTCTGACTTATTTATGATGCACACCAGATGTCTGTCTTCGCATTTGGTACAGGACCAGGATGCTGTTGCCATGATGATCACATGACCTATTTCGGCATCAGAAACATGGGAATTTCCTGCAATTGGACAATTCATTCAGTTTTTAAGACTACAAATATATATTGTGACAAAACATGTATCCTAAATGTTAAAGGGAACCTGTCACCTTTAAAGTGCAGTGCAATCTATCAGCAACATTTTACAGAGCTGGAGGAGCTGAGCAGATTGATATATACTTTTACTGGAAAATATTCAGCATTACTTGTAATTTATTTATTTATATATCGTCTAATTTTGTACTATTCATTGATTCATAGCTATATCTGTGTAGTCACCTATGGGAAGTCTGTGAGTCACTGAGTAGGTCCACCTACTGGACTCCTAAGCCCAGAATAAACTGATATTTAAAGGGGTTGTCTGGGCTCCGAACCCCTCCAGCCCCTCTAACATGAGCATCGGAGCATTTCATTCTCGGATGCTCTCCCATGCCCTGCACGATCCAGCTTTTTTAGGCTTGTTTGGTTATAGTTTCACACTGCTAGGCTGCCCTAGCCGTTTTACAGGCCAGGGCAGTGCTAAAGCACGCCCATCAGTGCTGGTGACGTCACCAGGCTCACTGCTGGGTGGAAGCCTCCGCTAAGCAGTCCCTAAGGAGAGCCCGATATGTCACCAGATCTCCATAAAAAAGCCTTTGCCCTGCGGGATTCAGAGCAGGGCAAAAGAGACCGTTGGAGCATGTAATTATGAGTGCAGGGCCTTGTGTTCTCCTTTTTGCCACCCAATTCAACTCTACAGGACTGCCAGAGACAGCTAAGTACAGTGATCAGCGAGGTCCCTACTAATCAAACATTTATCCCCTATACTATGGATAGTGGATATATTTTTGTAATGTGATGACCTCATAAAAACAATCAAATATATTGTGTTTTTCCATCCATACAATAGATTGAGACAATAGCTTAGACACGGGACACAATTGCTAAAGAGATTTAGTCTGTTATTGTATTCTCAGACACCAAAACAGTGCAAAACTAGGGCCACTCAATGTCTTCTCAAGCCATATCAGTATATAGTATGTTGTTTTGACCTTCTTGGATCCACATGAGGGTTGGCAGGATGTCTTCTGGGTGCATGGGGTTATCATGCATAGTGCTAATGACTGTGATTATTTTCAGCTGATAACACAGCAATCAGCAAAGCAATTTGCTGTAGAGATAAGGAAAAAATTGTTAAAAATAACCCAATGGATTCCAAAACTAATAGGGTGTGAGGTAAGATGGATGAAATCACAACATTAGCTCTGGCATTACATGGACAATTCTCCCTTTAGACCCTTCATTAAGAACTCCTATGTTGTTTTCAAAGTCTGAGGCTTGCCATATATATGTGATAGGAAATTGTAATTAAAGTTCCAGAAATCAATGTGTAACTGATCTGACCACAGAGGTAACACATCATACATACTGACATGACCACTGTGGCCAGTGATCAGCTGGAGTGGTCACAAGCTGGTACAGCGCATCAGTTCTTCAAGGTAAACACAGACCATTAGGTGGATGACAGGACTAGAAGCAATGGAGCAACAGTGGATATCAGAGGTGAGGGGATGGCTTTTCTTTATATCATCACATATGAGGCTGCCATTTTTGTTTTTCTTTTAAGCTCTAGAAGCATCTGTATAGTGACACTGGTGGGTACAGTATTTTTCGCTTTATAAGATGCAATTTTTTTCCTCCAAAAATGCATCTTATAAAGTAAATACTACTGCAAAGAGCAAGGAGCATCAGGAAATTGTCTACACACTAGGACCATGGGCAACATGGGCCTGAAGAAGACAGGGAGCGGTGACTGCAGCACGCCGTCCGGAGAGATAAATCTACTTTAGTTATTTTTCGTCTGATCTGAGGTCTCATATGGAGATCTGATATGAGGTTTGACATGGGGGTCTGATCTGAGTTCTGATATGGGGTTTAATCTGAAGTCTGATGAAAATTGTGGGTCTTATTTGGGGGTCTGATGAAAAATATTTGTTTACTAATTTTTCTCCTCTAAAACTTGCATCACAATCTGGTGTGTCTTATAAAGCGAAAAATACGGTAATTATTTCACTCTGTGCTGGAATGCTAATTTCACTACTGCTCTGTACATTATAGGTACTTTAACCCAGAAATATAAATAACTGCATGTTACTGGGTTGTACAGAAGTTTCCAAAATATTCCTCTCTCATCATCCAATACTCTGCAGGCTTCCTGCTTGTTCACCTCCTGTATTCGCTCTAAGCATAATACAGGTAAGACTGGGAGCTCCATTTTACCTGCTTTCTCATGAGTTTGGACCATAAAGCAGACCTAAAGAGGAGCAGATAATGCTCAGCAGAGGTCGCGATACGTTTTTTTCAGAAGAGTAAAAATACTCCTCTGACCATTTTTGAGGAGTATTTTTACCCGAGGAGGAGTACGAAATCTGCGGTAATTAAAATACATAATACGCAGGCCTGCACTTGCTCACATCTGTGTTGGAGGCTGCATTTGGAGCCTCTGTTGCAGATTCTGTTGAAAGACCAGACAAAAAAGCCTTGTATGCAGGAGTTTTTTGCCTGGTAAAAAGACAGATCGCAAATGGAAACTGAACGGATCCCATTGTAGTCGGTGGAGTCTGTTCAGCTTCCCTGTGGGGTGACAGAAGGAGGGGGAGCAGGGACACTAGTGGGGCGACAGGGGGAGCAGGGTCACTAGTGGGGGGGGCAGGCACTAGGGGCGAGCAGGGGAGGGTCACTAGTGGGGCGACAGGGGGAGCAGGGTCACTAGTGGGGCGACAGGGGAGCAGGGTAACTAGAGGGCGACAGGGGGAGCAGGGTCACTAGTGGGGCGACAGGGGGAGCAGGGTCACTAGTGGGGCGACAGGGGAGCAGGGTCACTAGTGGGGCGACAGGGGGAGCAGGGTCACTAGTGGGGCGACAGGGGGAGCAGGGTCACTAGAGGGGGAGAGCTGGGTTATTAGTGGGGTGACAGGAGGAGGGGGAGCAGAGAACTGGGAGACTGGACAGAACCATGGTTGGGGGAGGGGGAAAATCACTCACTTGAAGGGAGGTCCCTTTACGGTATGGGATTTAGACATTACCATTCAGTCACACATATCGGCCCACCCCTCCTCCATACAATCACATGGCAGGCTAACTCAGTCTTACAGTCTAACTCAGAATCCCACCTCATAGAGTTGTCAGCCCCTCCATAGGATTCACGTCTACCTCTCAGGCAGACAGACCCTCTAGTCTCACTGCTACAGACTCTGCTGAGCAGCCATCCATGACTTTCCTTCTCTGATAGCAGAGCGCGCCGGCTGCCGACCCACGTGACCTAGTAAGGTCACGTGATAGTGTGACTTCAGGAGGTCCCTTTACGGTATGGGATTTGGACATTACTGTTATTTCAGGCACAGGCAGCATTGCTGTGCTGCTTGTGCCGTTCACAGCGCTGATGAAAAACTGGGAAAAGTCTAAGGCGTAGTGGTACGCCTTAGACTTTTTTCAGGGAGTAAAATTGCTTGAAAACGCGTCTATGACGCATTTTTATGCATTATTGCGACCTCTGATGCTTAGTATGACCAGTATTATGTGCAGGAGACGGGCATAGCAGGAAGTCAGTGATGGGCAGCATCAGCCAATAGCTGCGGAACAGGAAATGACATCAGAGAATTGAAAGTTGTTAGGGCAACTGTGAAAACAATCACTGGTCTTAGTGGCCTCTTGGCATATACCTCTAGCTTTGTAGAAGAACACCACAAGGACCAGAGCTTCGGTGCTGGAAATGGCGGGGGAGAAAAAGGTGAGAATAGGCTGATTATTTATTTTAAGACATCTTCGAAATTATAACTTGCTCAACCCTTTTAAGGATCTAAAGTAAACAGATCATCTTTGTAACTTTCATTGAAGGACCCGAGAAAAAGAATTAATATATGACCCTACTAGTTTATTTCACTAAGC
This sequence comes from Rhinella marina, assembly GCA_900303285.1. Taxonomy (NCBI): domain Eukaryota; kingdom Metazoa; phylum Chordata; class Amphibia; order Anura; family Bufonidae; genus Rhinella; species Rhinella marina. The sequence continues at coordinate 189,636 of ONZH01025655.1, read as the reverse complement.
AAAAAGACATTAAAAAAGAAAAGAAAGAATTATGTAGTCCCAATCACATAACACATGTAGGATGATAGAATGTGGTGTACTTGCAAATAGCACAAAGATGTCAAATTACACCATGATCTAAATAATTGCGAATGACCCACAATAAACCATTGCCAAAACTGCCATTAAAAATATATACAATGATTTCTTACTGTAGCTGGCAGTAAGTTACTTTAATCCACTAATCATTCACATGTCAAAATGGCTATCAACATCCTGGCACCATGTTAAAAGACTGAGGCTGGAAGATATCCATCACATATAATAAAGAATTCAGAAGTGTTTTGGCAAGAGGGCCAGAAATGGAAAGAGAACATATTATGATTTCAATAGATGTCCTGTTATACATATTGTTTTTTTGGAAACCTTCAGGGCACATGCTGGCCTTGAAACAATAGCTGTCAAATGCCAAAAACACCCAAAAAGAGACCTTGTCTGACAAAGTGCTGGTCTGTCTTCAGACATAGTTTTATCTGGATTCGGCTTGTGCAGTAAGATGAATGAACTTCTGTGCCCTACTTTGAGTATTTCATAAGTAAATTTATAGTGTACTTACCGCTAACTGGAAGCCATTAAGAAGACATTTAGTGTCTGCTGATTGATGATGGGGACAATTAAAGAATTTGTCGTAAAATTACTGTCATTAACTCCAAGCTCTGCATTTTCATATTTTTTTTATGTATGAATAATTGGTTTAAATTTATGTTTCATATGTCAAAAGAAACTGTAAATATAATATGGCCTATGGTTTTCTAATTCTAAAATGATAATGAACCTCTCCTACTTATATACGTATAGGAACCAGGGCTGTCCAGAAAAGAAAAAAAAATGTCATGTCATTTTGTGTAATATTGGTGCATATGATTTTCCAAATAGGGGCTGTGGTAAGTGTAAGGGATCGTACACGCTCAGGGGGTCACATCACACAATTTCTTCATAAATGTGAGGTTTTCCAGGTCCAACTCTATTTTATTGGTACCAGCACTCCACACAAAACAAATCATAAACCAAAATACCTGCCCGGCTAGGCTCTGGCTAGACATAGGTTTCCCTATCTCACCTTTAATAAGACGCTGTTCACAAGCAGCTTTTGTTGCGGCTTCCCTCAGCCGTCTGGGTCAGCCGCTTCCGGGCCGTGACCTCCACACAAATTCAGAGTCTCGGGAGAGATCCGGCTATACATAGCCTGTGGTCCCCTTCAGCCCACCTGGCTGAGACCACACCAAGCCTCACTGGCTTCACCCTCTCTCAGGGTCAGTTTCTCTCCCCAGACTGACACACTGGAGGATTACTTATCCCTCCTAGATTACACCAGCTGGCCTCACCTCGGATCTCCTCAGGCCAGAGAAAAGACATGCCCTGGAATTGGGTGGGTTGGAAAGGTCCCACTGCCGACCTACCTTCCCAACCCAAATAAAATCCAGCCCAGCTATTACTATCAAAATAGCTCCAGCAACTAAGTTTGCTGAAGCCAGCACCGTCTACCTGGATTTTATTCATCTCACCCAGTTGAGGAATCTGAGTGAGATACACACCCCTTCCAGCTTTCCAGTACACATCACCACATAAGTTATTGCATCATTCCTAGATGCAAAAAAAGTTACAGAAGTGAAGGTGTTGGTTGCAAACAAGTTTAGACGGGTTAATAGCAAATAAATCTATTTCACTATAAAAATAAACCTCTGAAAAATATGATGAAAAATTGAGAGGACAGGTGAATTTTAAATAAATCACAGAATAATCTGGTCAAAATCTCTCCAAGAGACCATGTCCTCGAGAAGCCCATCTCCCAACTAGACCAAAAGTTTCCGTGAAAGATTTTGCTTTTTGTGTATATTGGTCTCTTTAAGCTAATTCCTCTAGAAGACTATTTTCTCCACAATTTTGTGTTGTTGTCTTAAGGAGGTTTCACTGTATTTAACAACAGCAACTTTTATGTTGATAGACTTACTCTAGATACACCAGCTGAGCAGTAAACTGTCACTGGATATAACTTTATAATGGGGCCTCGAACCTACATTCATAGAAGACCTGACCGCAAATAATTTGCCCTGTCATAAAAACTAATCTATGTGAATGATATAAATCTTTAAATACAGTCATGTGGTTACCATTTATTACCACTATGTAATGGCCTAAGAATAGTGCCAGATCATGCCATCATATTACCATCACACAGTGTCTGAATAATACTGCCATACTGTTACTGAATAAAACACACTATAGAATTACCACCACACAATGAGCATACAGTATAGTGGTAGATATCAGTTCTACACAGGCATTCCGCAGACTAAATAATCCAGTGACTCACAGGTAAGGTCTTCTCTGACTGGAGTTGTTTACTTTCTCTTTTCTTCTCAATCCAACCACACCACCATGATGATCCTCCTGACCATGACCTGCCTCTGTACAGACAGCCTTCAGCATTTCCAGCCCCCTTCCCAACTATTCCCAAACCTCATCCTTTACTATGTCTGCTGTTGGCCAGCTGCTCACATTACTGTCCCTGCCATTCCGCAAATACTGTATAATAATGGAACCTCTAGAGGTAATGGCAATGCCCCGTTGCTCTCAGAGGCTTATTTGCATATATTAAAACTTCATTTTTCTCAGTAATACAGGCACATACGAACATTGGACCAACATAGATGTCTTCAGCTGCCAAGCGCACATACAACAGGTCAGCCAGTTTCATAGGTACAGATCTGCTGACAGATGACCTTTAATGCAAGCACATCAGCTTCTAATTATAACAGTGTCACCAATTAGTCTGCCAGTTCTAGCCGGGCCTCGCCTATACATGCTAATTGAAGCAAATAAGAAAGTACAGGTGTGGCCTGGCAATTGGCGGTAAGCTGCATGCAGAACATGCTGCCTAGTCACATTGTGTACTGGCAGCTTTATATACCATAATTACTTCCACCACCACAACAGTTGTGTCTCCTGGTTTTCACTTGACCAGAACTGCTTCATCATATATTCTGCCATCAACCTGACTACAACAGCGTTATCATGTCTCCTGCCACCCACTTAACCATCCCTGTTCAATCATGTCTCCTAATCAGGGGCGTAGCTATAGGGGAAGCAGGGGAAGCGACTGCTTTGGGGCCCAGACCCACAAGGGGCCCCCCTAAGCAGGAAGACTAAAAGATTTTGTCAGGGGCCCCTCAACAGTATTATACAATGACATTATATACAGTGACACTGTAAGAGTTTGAGTTAAATCTTGATTAGCCACAGGAGTGGGGGTTGCACGTGAGTTGGGGGTTGCAAAGAAGTTGCTGGGGGCCCGTTCAAAAATTTGCTGTGGGGCCCAGTCAGTTGTAGTTACGCCACTGCTCCTAATGTCCACCAGACCAGATCAGTTTCATCACGTCTCCGATAGCCCACCAGACCTGTTTATTCATGACCTCCGCCCATATGACTAGTTGTATTCTATCTCCACAGATATCTCCGTGGGTGTAGGTGAAGGTTTGTGAGATGGAACTGTACAGTATGTGTCTATAAATAATGATTGTAGGAGTATCAGACTACAATACATTTGGTTTTATTGATGTCTTTTATTATGTAATATCAGGAAGTAAGCCAATGCCGATTCTTCTACAATAAAGCCGTATTAAAGGGCAGGCATCCAAGGGTAGAATTTGCATTTATGCAAGAAAAAGCAGGAAGTTAAGCATATCCTTTACAGGGAAAAGGCTTCACTATGAAAATGAAAAGAACTCTGAAACCATAAAACAAGATAGGAAATGCAGAATTACATATGGAATCCATGAATATCATTATATTCTGCATATATATAATCCGTTGGAAATAAAATCCTTCAAGAACATTAAAGGGATATAGTAGCACACAGTGCATAGATTTCACATTGGCTCATTGGAACCCTATAAGGTTGAATATATGGTCTGTACACAAAGTCTTTGCATAAGCCCTTAGGTTGGAGCTACACACAGAATTTTGTGGTGTTACACTTCCAATATGGTCAGGGGCAGGTCATGTCTTTCTTATTGTTTTTTCCTTTATAAAAAAAAACATTCCAAAATATCTTGTATATTTTATCATTACTATTTGTAACTTTTATGTATAAATGTAAGAATTGCAGATCCAAGTTTAATGAATCAACAAGACTAAATGGCAATTTACTACACTGGCCAGGTCTGAATCAAAGCAAACATAACATTCAATGACCCAAAGTTTTTTTTTAAGGGACCATTGAGATCATGTCTAGCTTATGCTGAATACTCAAAAGAAGCATAAAAACATATCTCTCATAGGATCCATTAGTTTAAACCTGGTAAACCAAGTCCAACACATTAAACTTTAGAGCCAGGGGCGTAGCTAAAGGCTCATAGGCCTTGGTTCAAGAGTTCAGCTTGGGCCAGGTGCGGGGAAGTACATAGCCTTCCTGCTACCCGAGGCAGAAATGAAAACGATATCTCCCCCTATGCCAAATTCTTGATCTAATCCCTTCCCTAAAGCCAGAGGTGTAATTTAACCAGCATGCACTTTCTATAATACTGTTGGCACAAGGGTCTTCGGGCCCCCTCAGGCTCCTGGGCCCAGTAGCGACTGCTACCTCTGCACCCCCTAAAGCTACGCCCCTGTTTAGAGCCCCTTTGACCTGCTTTCTGTCTGTATACATGTACCTCTTTTAGTGGGACCCAAAGGTGTGGCAGACTAGCTGCAGAAATTTGTATTGCCAGTGATAATAGACGAATATTGTATTTAGAGTTGAGCAAATTTCTTGAAATTTGTTTCGGGTATGATTCTAACAAATTGGTCAGCAGATTTGATTTGGGTGAGAATACATTTTTTTCTCTGTCTTCTGATCTGTAAAATGGTGGCCACCATTTTGAAAGATTTGTCTGGGTAGAATCGCTTTAGATACTGTATGGATTCAGCTGGCATCCAGATTTTTGGGACATTCCAGATGAATTTGATTTGTTTAGAATGGATTTGCTCATCTCTAATTGTAATATATGCATTAGGTCTCATGCATACGATTACATCTGTTTTGCAGTCTGCAAATTGCAGATCCGCAAAACACAGATAGCAGCCGCGTGCGTTCCGCAATTTCCCATTCCGCACGTCCTGCCCTATGTTGAAAATGAATTTTTTTTTTGCAGGACGGTGGAATGGAAATATGGATGAGGACAGCACATGCTCCGCTGTCCAAGTTTTTTGCAGTCTCATTGAAATGAATGGGTCTGCATCCAATCAGCAAAAATGGAGCTCGGATGCAGACCAAAAATACTGTGTGCACATGATCCATTTAACGGTCCACAAATTGCAGATTCGCAAAATAAGGAAGTGGTCCGGGTTGCATCTTCATTTTTTGTGGACCTATTGACTTCATTGGGTCCATGGTCTATACTCTGCAGACAAGTCCAGGACATGGTCAATCTTGTAGTGGAAAGGACATAGAGAATCCAAAAGCACATGGATGATCCATGCGCTTTCTGTCTCCGTATGTTCGTTCCACAAAAATATAGACTATGTCAAATTTAATGTGGACAGCACACAGAACGCATTCATATTTTGAAATCTGCAGACCACAAAATGGATACAAAGGTAGCTTCTATGCATGATATAGAAAAAGCTTTAACTACAACGTAACTGTATAGTCAGAATAAGACATCTCATCAACAAATGCAGGATCCTTCAACTTCCATGTAGACAATGTGGTTTGTATAAAATAAATAGGAATTTTTGGTTAAAAAAAAAAATCTGGCAAAATGAATGAAGTAAAGGATGACATGTAAATGAACCGTCATACATATTAGTCAAGTCGAAGTTCATGCACATATATTTTGGCCAGTTTATCAATTCCAATGAAGTTTTACTGGCATTTGTTCTGTAGTTTGCAGCCAACCTTCAGGAAAGCTAAACCATCTACAACACATTCCATACAGTCTTACAGCCTATATTTGTCTTCTGCCCAGAACGTATTTTCACATCTTTATGCAAACCGGCCTTACTCAGCTGGTTCCTATTATTCTATATACTAGAATTTGCTCATATCCTGAGTTATGTCTTTTATATTTTGCAAGAGATCAGAAGATAGAACAACCAAAATCGAAGCCAAGCAGTTTCCAACATAGGACCATGTCGCTTTTGTGATCAATCATCACATTATTCTTTATTTATAACAAGTATGGAGAATTAGCCCACAAATAAGACTATAGAAAATGTAGTATAATTCATAGCTTGGACTGATGGCTGGAAAATATAAAACAGGTTTACAAAATCAAACTTTTTTCAAAATAAAAGGGGTAACACTTAAAAATGTAAGATTCAGTACTTGTTTGTTAAATCAAAAAGTTAGTCTTTAGTGTTACAATATTAATGGACACCAACAATTAATATTACAAAAAGGTGCCATCATATCCTCTTGTACCTACCCATAAAGTAAACACTAAATTTGAAAATAGCAAAATAATGAAAAACTAGCACAGTACCAGTACGCCAAGTTCTAAATGTTCTTTTTTTTGTCCATACTTGGGTAAATACCTTAAAAAAGTGAAGAAGCAGCCAATATCAATTATAACATAATGAAATGGTTACAAGTACAACCAGTGTGTAAATTTAGGAACATTGTACTTCACCAAAATGCGAGTTAAACACCTAAATAAAACAGTAAACAGCAGTGTTGACATCTTTCAAGAGTAACAAATTGGTCAAAAATATAAAAGGATAAAAGATTAAGAAACACAACCCAATTCAGAATCCTGGATTCTTCAGCAAAGGAAAAGTGGGGAAAACTACCTGGTTCAGTGCAGTTCTTGCGTCTGTGTTCACCTTGAATTTCGGTGAAATTTTCACCATCTGTCCAAAGCAGTCCTCGTCCATTACTGTTGGCATGAACATCTAATACATTTCTCTGGTTTCTATGTAATGAGTTGTCTTCTCCAACACCTAGAACATAAACACAATGTAGACTTAATCAAGAAATCCATGGAGATCACTCAATCTAAGAACTTTTGGAGTCATTTGTCAAACTGGTGTAAAGTAGAACTAGCTTAGTTGCCCATAGCAACAAATCAGATTCCACCTTTCATTTTCCAAAGGAGCTGTGAAAAATGAAAGGTGGAATCTTACTGGTTGCTATGGGCAACTAAGACAGTTCTAATTTACACCAGTTTGGAAAATAACACTGTTTATTGCTTATTGGTCTGTTATCTCAACTCTTATTCAGTGTGACCTTACTTCTGAACTGGTTAGGAACAAAACAGCCATATCATGGGTATATTATCGCTATATCATATTATGTATCATATCATATACAAACATATCAGATTACTGACGTAATTATAGACCAGTGGCTAACATAGAAAATGGTGGACTCAGCAATGAAAATAAAGTCCTATTCATGGTCAGGTTGACATCACATTTCTAAACACCTAGAACAGTAGGTCCTGGTGATCCCATGTCATTTTCATGACTCGCAGACATTTTCAATGTCATTGGTTTCTGTAAATGTATCCTTGTGTGGGTTATCATTACACTTTCTGGCTTAGTTGTCCATAGTAACCAGATTCCACTTTTCATTTTCCAAAGGAGCTCTGAAAAATGAACGGTACGATCTGATTGGTTCCTAATCTAGTTTTCCTTTACACCAGTTTTGATACATCTCCCCCAGTGTCTCTTAATTTACCACTTTAAAAATATCCTCCTCTTTGGCATTTTAATATTTTCATTATCTTTTATTTATGCATTTTGCCATAGTGAGTATAGTGGCAGAAGGTTGACATGACAAGAGACTCCAGGATAAAACACCCAGCTGATATTAAGAAGATGATTTCCCTATACATACAAAGGTCTCCTCACTAAGACATTGTAGACTAAACATCTGATTCACAAGCCTTGGGAAAAATGAAACATAGAAAACAATATTAAAATTGTGGAAAGAGTTCTGATGCCCTCAAGATAAAGCGTGATACGTTCACAAACCACAATGCCATTCACTGTCAACTATTACAAAATGCTGCATCAGCTGTTTTACATTTTATTACAATGGCTTGTGCAATGTCCACCACAATGATTGTGGAGTCTTTGAACAAAATTCAGGATTATTACCATGATGACTACTCCTACTGTCTGGGGACTGAGCTCATTCTAACTTCAAACAGGACAAGTGAGCTGTTCATGCAAATCTTACAGACCGTTCTACCTTGCAGTGCTTATGACTCATATTTGATCAGGACAAGTAGCATTCATGCCTAAGGCTCTTCTTCCACTAATGCTAGCCAGCATCTGCAGCTTTGAAACAATTACACAGAAACAACACAGTTGCATAGAAACAAGATGGATATTTATAACTATAAATTATTTTTTTTCTGGGTGGAAGTTGCTTACTTCATTTATTCTGCATATACATACTGTATTCATAAAGGAGAAGTGTCTACCGTAAATCATGTTTAAAGATTCTCATTCATACAGGCCATGGTATGTCAGAGCATCTGGACTAGAATTTTCTCTAGATCTTTCGCTAGTCATCTAACTAGTTTAAAGATATTATCATAAAGATTTTGATCATATGTTCCTTAAATAATCATGGTGGGGTCCCAGGATCCTCTCTATTTTATTCTCGAAGGAGGGGAACAGTGGCAGATAGACCTTAGAAGGAAATTTTCCGGTGGGCCGATGCCCAGATGGGTCGCTTGAGCCCTCCTCATGGCCGGCTAGTGGAAGTTTTTGGGGATGTACTTTCTTCTGCTGACTGTAGTGTTCTGTGATGAACTGTGGTATTTGGCTCTGTTGGGGTGGTATAATGTGCCAAAATATGGTATTGTTGGCCTCGCCTACTTGTGCTGGCCCTGCCTTCCATCAATTAAGACCCGACTACAAAATGGGGCCAATTTTAGTAATTTTTCCAGGGCCACTTTAAGTTCCCAGTCTGCCCCAGGAGAGGAATATCACACTGCAGTCATTCTTACTTGTAACAATTCTTACATAGTTATTTTTTTATATTTCTATTTTTCCTACTGGCGCTCAAAATCTAACTTCCCTTTGCATGCTTAGAATCGCCCACCAAAGTACCAGTAGACCCTCTGCAGGGTTTAAGCTCTAACACAGTATTGGACCATAAGGACAGCCACATTTGAGCTAGCTTTGGAGTCATTTAGCACTGAGAGCAATGATAACAACATAGTTTATGTATGATGCCAATAAAGGTGAATGTGCACAGTTTGCATAGATGGAGAAGTCTTAGAAACGTTTCCCCTGGTGGGCCCAAAAAACCCAACCAGTCCATATCTGTTCCTATGTAACACCTACTATGACTGATGAAGAGACCTAAGTTATCTTGAAAGATTGCTAAGTATCTTCAATAGTTTTGTTGGCCATTAAAAAAGTAACACTCTTATTTTGTCTCTCTTAACAAGAGCAATAAACCTATGTCACACAGGGTAAAAAACAAAAAAACAAACAAAAACAAAACAAAACGCATGGCTGCTTTATTTCAGAAACATCTCCAATCTCCACAGGAGATGTGTGATATTGCAAATCAGCCCTATATGCTTCAATGGAGCTGAGCTGCAAAACCAAACACAAACCATTGGCAGATGTGTGTTTTCTGAAAGAAAGCAGACATATTTTCCTAATTCTGTATAATCCCTTTAAGAAGAAGAGGAACCCTCTTCATCATGAAAAATGATGGCATTTAATACATTTTTTGGTTCTCCTTTTTGACTATGTCATAGTACTGAGGCCTACAGGTCTTGGTCATGAGACTGAATCTGACCAGTAAACTCTACTGGGAAACCTACTAGTATGGATGAATGTTCTCTGTAAAGACCTGTTTCCTTTATATAGACTATAACTCCTGCACTTCAACTTAAGTCTTCTATAGACACAGCACAAGTGGTTTGTGACCCTTGCTATGTGGCTCACCATAAAAGTACTGATTCATGATCATATGTACCGGAAGTTGACACTACTGCAGATATAATCTCCTAATCATGAAGCAGTGCCAATTTGGACGGTAAGATATTTGTTTCAGATTTTACACTGAAATATTTATTATCAAGTTTTTTGCAAATTCATGATTTTTTTCGTTTCTACACATTTATAATTTCTCTACTCCATTTCTAAGTTGAAGGTACCTCCTGAAGTTGAAGGTAGCTCCTGATCATCACTCAAAGTTGAATGTGGCTCACACTGATACCACCAGTTGTGAAATCTACGTCAGACAGAGGTAATATATGAATGACTGTACTAACCGGTGAAGAGTACTAATAGAAGAATTATTTACTGATACCCCATCCTTATTATTACAGTTTGTATGCTGTAGATCCAATACATTGCAACATATATATGGGATATGTGCCACCACAGCAAGAGCAGAACTTTTTAAGATAGACCTTGACACATTTCGAACAATTACACAATTCTTTTCATTGGATACTGAAACCAATGCACTTCATAGAAAACTTTCCATCTTCTCAGTAGTGTTATAGAACAGCTGCTCTTTCTGTCAATCCCAACAGAACAGACAATCTCTACAAAAACGCATCTTTTTATTATTAGTCTTCACATTTAGGGCCTTCAAGCAAGAATGCTTTGCTTTCCCAACAAGATTCCTTACAGCACAAAATACGATTGCTTCCACAGCATACAGAAATTATGTTGTACTTAGATGAATTCCCAAACGTAGGGGGCTAGGCTTGGCCTCCAGGACCAAAATAATAATTGTGCCCTCAAACATAAAAGCAAGTTGTAGAGCACAGCCTCATTCACGCTTCCGCTGTCTTTTGGGAAGATGTCTCATAAAGTCACTAATGTCATTTGAAGGATATTGAAACTCATGTGAAATGAATATTAATCACTGTCTGCACAATTACTATTCTGATATTCTTTTCAATCATGAAATATGGTCATCTACTTATAATGAATAATCATGATGAAAAGTGATCTAAAAGTGCATCATCAGAAAAGATTATCAGCTTAAAATGGGGAAACCTAATTTCCCAGCAATAAGTATATTCATTTCACATTGGAAGTACATATGCATCCTTGGATAAAGCTTAATCCAATTTTCTCAGATGTGAAAAAGTACTTAAAGAGGACCTTTCACCACTTCTGACATGCCTGTATTAATAGTTTCATGCATTCCCCATGTAGTAACAATTCTGGAACATCTATTCTTATGTCTGTATGTTGTGCCATTCCTTTATTATTTGCACTAGAAGTTATGAATGAATTGCTATTTGCCTTCAGTAAAGGAACAGAGGGGAGGTAACCAGTTGGGGGGGGTGTACCTGCACAGACTGACTCTAGCCAATCAGTGCTGTCATGTTCAGACTGTGCAGAGACACACCCCAAACTTGTTACCTCCCCTCTGTTCCCCTTACTGAAGACAAATAGCAATTCATTCATAACTTCTAGTGCAAATAATAAAGGAATGGCACACAATACAGACATAAGAATAGATGTTCCAGACTTGTTATTAAATGGGGAATGCCTGAAGCTATTAAAACAGGCATGTCAGGAGTGGTGAAAGGTCCTCTTAAATATGTGTTCAGTGTGCCACTGTACTATTTTTACATGGTAGATTCTCATAAAAATGCCTATTGCGGGGGTTTACTAATCAAAGTTCAGTGGAAAATTATTTGTAATCCAAAATAAAAAATAGTAATTTAATTTTCATTTAATTTTCTAGTTTTAAGTTCTAAAGAGATAGGAAATACAGTTCTTCCATTCTGAAACATCTTTTCTTAAAACTTTACATTGTAACCTTCCTCTTTTGTTCCTTGTAGAAGTTTATGAATAAATTGACAACTGGGAGTTCCCATTCTCCTTTCCAAAGGGGTATGTCCCTACACAGTCTGATATTGTCAGCACTGATTGGACGATTTCAGAATGTTTAGAGACAAACTCTCAACTGGTATCACGCAGTTATCATTTATTCATACATTTCAAAAGGAATAACAGATATCACAAAACACAGAGTTTCAAGAAAAGATGGTCTACAATTATATTATGGACATTTAAGTACTTATTTAAACAGGCAAGTCTCGGTCCTCTTTACCAATGTACTTAAGGGTGTATTAGACACCATGATGCCGCCGACAATTGTTGGGAAGTAAGTGTTCCCGCCAAGTTGTGCTTCCATTGTGCCTGTGTGTCCCTACACTTTCAAGTCCAAGTTCAGTTCAGTTTGTGTTTAAGTTAGAGGGGTTTTCTGGGAGTTTACTACTGATATCCTCACTATCCGATCGGTCGGGGTTCGACACCCGGGACCCCCGCCAATCAGCCATTTGACAAGGCACCCGCGCTCCCGTGAGCGCCGATGCTTTCTTTCCACTTTTTCTAGGCCAGTGATGTCACGTGGCCTAGGAGCAGCTCAGCCCCATTCAAGTGAATAGGGCTGAGAGCGATACCAAGCACAGCTGCTGTACAATGTATGGTGCTGTGCTTGGTGAGCTGCGAGAAGGTACTGGCCCTCACAGGAGCGCTGGTAACGTCTCAAACAGCTGATTGGCGGGGGTCCCGGGTTTCAGACCCCCACCGATCAGGTACTGATGACCTATCCAGAGGATAGGTCATCAGTAGTTAAATCCTGGAAAACCCCTTTAAGCCAGTCTCTCTTCTCTGCCTGTGCTCTAGTCAAGTTCCCAGCCTGCTGCCTTGTGTGTGCACACCACTAACCCACCCTGACGTCTTTCCTGTGTCTAAATTAACTGTGTGCTGCCTGGATCTCTAAAACAAGCGTTTACTCTTTGGTGCCTGTTCAGACTATACCTGCGGTTTTACTGCATTTTTGGTGTGTTTTCTATATCCAGAGCTCCATATGTTTGCACCAGAGTCTCTGACCCCAGTGAGTGAGCTACCAACTACACTAGGACTAATCCCAGGAAGTGACATTCTGTTTGCTAAGCCGCAGCGCAAGTCCAGATCTCTGTATAGGAGTTAAAGGGCGAATACCGGGGAAGTGCCAGAACAACACCCCTAGGGTAAGCCCTATGCCAAATGGTTAGCACAGTGGGTTCACATTCGCTGATCTGTGATCTGTAACACTACTGCACCAACTTTCAGTACATAAACATTAAAGCAGCCCTGACCAGGGGAACAAGTATTGTACCCTATTCTGCAGGGTTGCCAATAAAAAAATGTGCTTCTGGTCTCAATAAATTTGGGGTTGGAGATCTTTCCTAAATTGTTCACAAATGGAATGTTTCATTCTAGACTAGAGATTCACTATAACCCATCCAATGTGTATATGGTAATGCATGTGTATGTGTTTTCTATACAACTATACAAGCGCAAATCCCTAAGAGCCATATAGTTTCTTGATCTAGTTAGGAAGTTGTCAACCGTAATTTACAAGCAAGCAGGCAGAAGGAATAGCAGCTTTACAATAGGTAGGCAGGAGGCAATGTGCATTGAACATCTGATAATGCAACTGAATAAAGAATGTCAGAAAATAGATTCTACCTGCGATGTAATAACATATCACATCATAATCAATGTAATGATTTCAATGTGGCATGCAAAGGTTTGGACACCCAGGGTCAAAATTACTGTTACTGTGAACAGTTAAGCACAATGAAGGGGAAATGATCTCCAAAAGGCATAAAGTTATAGATGACACATGGGCCTTTCAATTCTTTTTTGAGGGATTTTCATCCATTCCTCCTTGCAAACGTCTTCCAGTTCTGTGAGATTCCTGGGCTGTCTTGCATACAGTGCTCTTTTGTGGTCTATCCACAGATTTTCAATGATGTTCAGATCAGGGGACTGTGAGGGCTACGGTAAAACCTTCAGCTTGCACCTTTTGAGGTAGACTATTGTGGATTTGAGGTGTGTTTACTATCATTATCCATTTGTAGAAGCCATCCTCTTTTCAACTTCACCTTTTTCTTTTACAGTTGGTGTTATGTTTGCTTCCAGAATTTGCTGGAATTTCTTTGAATCCATAATTCCCTCTACCCATGAAATGTTCCCCGTTCCATTTGCTGCAACTCAACCCTAAAGCATGATTGATCCACCCATCCAAACATACATTTGTTCATTGTGGCCAAAAAGTTCTATTTTAACCTCATCCATCCACCGGACTTGTTTCCAAAATGCATCAGACGTGTTTAGATGTTTTTTTGCAAACTTTTGATGCAGAATTTTGCGGTGAGGATGCAAGAGAGGTTTTCTTCTTGATGACTGTTTCATGAAGGCCATATTTGTGCTAAGACTCTGCTAAATCTTCCTGAAGGTCTTTTGCAGTCAAACAGGGGGGTTCTGATTTGCCTTTCTAGCAATCCTATGAGCAGCTGTCTCTGAAAATTTTCTTGGTCTTCTAGACCTTCCCTTGACCTTGACTGCTCCTGTTAATTACCATTTCTTAATTACATTTCAAAATGAGAAAATGACAACCTGAAAATGCTTTACTATCTTCTCATAGCCTTCTCCTGCTTTCTGGGCCTCATCTTTAACTATTTGCCTTTTGGAGATCATTTCATCTTGAACTTGCTTAACTGTTCACAGTAATAGTAATTTTGACATGGGGTGCCCAAACTTTTGCATGCCACTGTAAGGACTGCCCCTGCTGACTGCACACATTCACCTTTATAAACATACAGTCCAATTCCTCCGACAAAAGAATAAATGTCAGATTTGACAATTCCCAGTGATGCTCACGATGAAGACAACAGGTAATGCCTTCTGCTTCTTTTTTCTTTGCCTGCATGCTGTTTTGTTACTATTTTTGTTTGCTCCTAATTTCCATCTGATAAAAGATATTTATTATTCATTGTGAATCAGACAGCTACCTGCAGTCTTAATTGATGACCCAGAACATACTTGTACATTTTGCTTGTGATTTTCCATGAAACAAAATGTATATTTATAACATACTATGTATAAATGTCATATTTCAACATTTCCATACACCACAGGAAGATATCTTCTGTATATTCACAATATTGGAGGATTTATGATGTAATTTGCCATAGTGTACAAAGAAAACATACTCAGATGATGTCAGGAGGTTTCGGGATTAAATATAAGGACCTGATTTTTTTTTTTGCAAACTACAGCAATATTGTACATGGGCTGTGTCTGATATGGCAGTTCATCTTCATTCAGCTGCAATACCAGACACAGCCCATAGAGTGGAGCTGTTTTTAGAAAAATAAAATCTGATTTTTTTTTATAATACTGGACAACCTGTTTAAGACATTGTACAAATGATCAGTAGAATTAGGACAACATTGAGTAATTTACTCATATGTTAAAGGCGCTATCCAGGGAATAATATTGATGACCTATCTACAGTCGATCAACTGTACAACCAAGCAGAGCGCTGAACATTGTATAGTGGCTGTGCTTGCTCAGCCCATGGACTTGAATGGGGCTGAGCTGCAACTACGCCATGTGACTGATGTCAAGTGACATCATTGGCCTAGGAAGAGACCGCAGCACTCATGGAGTGCTCGGCCTCTTCTAACAGCTGATAACCGGGGGTCCCAGGTGTCGGACCCCGTCAATCTGGTACTGATGACCTATACTGATTCGGGAATCTGGCAGAAGTTGGTACAGCACCTTTGCAAAATCTAGCAAGCTAGTGAAACCTATTGCTCAGGCAAATGATGGGACAAACAGCGCAGCATATATAGCAAAGGTGATTAGCACATTAGTGAAGCAGCTGCACACACCGCAAAAAGAATTAACCCTTGTAGTACTGTAGCGTAAGGTTCAATGAATAGTATCCCTAACACACACACATGACACCTATGCCGAAGACTGCTGATGGAGGGCCGGAGCTGCGAGAGACACAGGGTGAGTGGAGTGGCGCCCGTGTCTGCCCAGAGCATGGGACATTGGTGGCCACCAATATTGTAACACGTAGCTTTGTATTTTAAGAAACTACATAACAATTATTCCTAGAATAATATTAATGTTGTGAAAAGCTGCCCATAAGTTTCTTTTAAAAAAGTTTTTCTTTCTCAAAATATGGTGCAACTGCCCCATAGATCATCTGAATTAATATTGATTGAACAGATACATGACAGGGCTCAGTTTGGCCATCCAGCTGATTATTCTGAATGGCAAACATGGAGAATAGGAAAGTCTCACAGCGTGTTTCGGGTACAGGAAGAATTTCCTAATAGTTTATAGTAGTCCCCAAAGGGGAGCTTCATTTTAAAAAGGGTGTCCAGGATTAAAAAATACAGATGCTTTCTTCCAAAAAGAGCACATTGCCTGTTCACAGGTTGTGTGTAGTATTGAAGCTCAACCCCATTCACTTCAATGAAGCTGAGCTGCAATACTAGATGCAGCCCATGGACAGGTGTAAGCATTGTTTTTCTAATCCTGCACAACGCCCTCCTTGAAGGACTTTTCCTTCCGTCTAAAATAACATATATCACACAGAAATGGCTAAAACGTATGAAAAATGAGTATAACAGATGCTCAAAATAAAGGATCCTTTTTTTTTCTGTTCTGACAGATCAGAAGGATGGAAAATGAAACGTGGATGTGAACCTACACTAACTTCCTTTTTTATTAATGTATTTATTTTTATTTTAACTTATTCAATATATTTAAACCAGCAGATGTAAACTGAGCCATATAGTAATAATGTATTGGTCATAAAGTATATTTTATTACTATTTTTACATATTCATGTATTAACATTAATAGAATATTGAAGCTCTGCAGTGAATATGAGTCTAATGAGGAAGAGAAGTAGTAATAAAAGACAAAGGAAACATGAAAGTCAGTGACACAGAGTCAATCTCATGACCTTCTGTATCTTCATAAAACCATGTGGCAGGCAGTGTAACGAAGAGCAATCATGGATGCTTACTCAGCTAGTCTTCGGATTTCACAGTGCTGTAATGCACGGTTCAAGATCCCACTTGTCTTTGTTGTACAGTATTTTGTAACATCTTAAGATCTTGGCAGATGCTAAAGGCTTGATGGAAAATAACAGCAGAAACCTATGACGGGCTATGTACATTAATATACACTGATTACACACCGTAATGCGTGTAATGTAAGTGTTTGAGAACTTTTTAATGAATCCTTGACTGATGTTTTTGTGTTCCCTCCGAATTGCCTAAGACGTCATCAGTTTTTAAAGTGAATCGCACCACCTTTAAGCCACCTGTATAAGATTAGACAAATCTCATGTACACTTTGCTTTTTTTTTTCACGTGGAGATTGACCTGTTGTACTGACTTTGAAATCCACAGCATGTCAATTCTTTACGCGTTTTTTGTGTGGATTTCACCCTTTTAAAAGCAAGGGTGAGATCTGTGGAAAATCCACATAACGTTTGCACCAAATACTGCAAGTAACACATGCGGTTTTTGGTGCAGATTTGGTGCTGAAACGAACCTGTTTTGAAACCTGCGCCTATGTGCACTCAGCCTTAGGGCTCATGCACAGGGCCATTGCCCGACTGTGTCCATATTGAGGCCCGCAAACAGCGGGTCCGCAATACACGTGCACTGGTCGTGTGCACCCCGCGTCACGGATGTGAACTCATTCACTTTAATGGGTCTGCAATCCCAAAGGTCCGGTGCAGAACGGAGGCACAAGCACTACAAATTGCTTCCGTGAGGTTTCGCTCCATGCCTCCGCACCGCAAAAAAAACCCAGAACATGTTCTATTTTTTTGCGGTGCGGATGGACCATGGACCCACTCAAATTGTCATCCCCTATGCACGGAATGGTCAACCAACGGCTGTGTGCATGAGCCCTTATGCTGCCCTCTGAGTGAGACACACTGATTTCACCACTGCACCTCATATGTGTGCATTTGATGTACTTGCCCTTATATTAGATTAGTTGAAGGAGTCCACAATTTATGAGCTGCAGAGATATCCCACCCTCGCACTGCTGATTGACAACTTTCTTATTATTACTGTGCATCGGGAGAATGCTGTCAATCAGCAATCATTAAGGACTCAAGTTCATTAATATTCATGGGCTGCAGAGCTAGTCCTGCCTGTCCGCTGCTGATTGACATCATTCTCCCTATGCACAGTAACAGGAAGAAACCTGTCAATTGGTGGCAGGAAGAGGGAGGGCAGGACTAGCCCCCCAATTCATGATCCTCGAGGACTCATTCCTCAACTAATAAAGTTCAAAGTTCATGAAAGTACAAAGGCACACATATCAGACACAACAATGAAATCAGCATGTCCATAAAGAGGGCAGCAAAAGATGGTGACAGACTCCCTTTAAAAGGGCATCCGTCAGCAGATTTGTACCTATGACACTGGCTGACCTGTTACATGTGCACTTGGCAGCTGAAGACATCTGTGTTGGTCCCATGTTCATATGTGTCCGCATTGCTGAGAAAAATGTTGTTTTAATATATGCTAATGAACCTCTAGGTGCAACAGGGGCATTGCCATTACACCTAGAGGCTCAGGTCTCTCTGCAATCCGCCCTCTGAACTTTGATTAACAGGACTAGGCAGTGAAGACCTGATCACGCCTGACCCTAACTTCCCTGAAAGTCAAAGTGGAGAGGGTGCATCAGTAAAAGGTATTTTTAAAAAATCGCCAAACTAGGAGGGTAGTGTAGGAAAACTGGACTATCTTTTCTAGACGAAAGTGTTAAGTTTAAGTACAGGACAAATTTATCAAACATAAAACATTTGATAAATGTGGCATAAAGTACGCCAATGCAGACTCAAGCAAAGTTTCCCCTCGTGATACATTCCCCCCTATGTCTTCATGACACTTGATTCCTTACAAGTTGATTTATATTGCGTTTATTATTAGTATGTTACAATTCTACAGTAATTTAGCTGCAGCGATGCTGTTACAGGTAGTAACTTTGCAAAGAAATCAAACTTTCTATAAATGAACATAATGTACGCATTGAAAAAGTGCATTTGTATTAATGCTTATCAGGTCTTAACTCTGCACTGAAAGGACCCACCAGGGTAAACAGAAATTTGGAGTCCATCCAGCTCTGGGAATTAAAGGCTGTGTGTGTAAGGATCTCCATCTGTTTTCAAATCAATAACGATTCTTTCTCCAAGAGTTTTATTCAGCTAACCCACTTCCCTCGTCTGGAGGGCTTTATTTGCACTATAAAAACGAATCGACTGATTGATTTTCATCATTATTTTTAAAAGCTTCCAAGATTTGCATCCACAGTTGTAAACTTGCCTGGACGGACATCTGATCTCCAAAACTTGCATTTATAATATTTATTTGGCAGCTCATTTGAGCATGTAATCACTACCAATTACATCATTTCACATCAACATTAAAAACATTATCTTGAATTGTTGCTTCTAACAGCCCTTGCAAAAAGCACCAGTCAGCCAGTTCATATTTCATTTGTGCCGTCATTGTTCTTTTACTTTTATACTTTGTGAGCTTAACTATCATGTTTCCAGCTGATCTGGATATTTCACCGGTTAGGGTGCCTTCACACGTGGCAGATTTTGTTGCAACGACTGAAAATCAGTTCCATTCACCTGAATGGGGCTTGCAGAAATCCATGTGGATGGAACTGATTTTCAATTGCGGAAATTACTGCAATAAAATCTGCAGCGTGTGAAGGCACCCTTAAACATCTACATTTAGGCTTGATACAGTGTTGGGCAAGAGTCACAGTAAAATGACAGGACTGATACACTGTGACCACAATAGGTAAATAAACATGTAAGTGACCTTTCCACCACCATGAAACATCTAACCATATTGGGTGCTCTGCAGGGGTTGCAAGGTTAAATGTATCACAACTTGATGGAGACTTTCAGGCTATTCCGTATAGCCCTACATGAAAGTTTTATAGACGTGTCTTTTTCAACCCTACTCTAAATTATGGGACAACGCATCTCTAATGCCACCCTAAGTGAGGTCAGCATAGAGTAGAGAGGAAGCCACAGAACTTGGTTCTCTATGATTTCATTCAGTATTTTCATGCAAAAAGCTGTTTAAATGTGGCCTATAAGAGATACTCTTATAGTTGCATAGGCTGATTTTCGGCTTTCCCTCACATACTGCTTTGTGGAGCAAATTCAGACCTAATGTTAAAGTCTAAGGGGGTCATTTATCAAACAGAAATAGGCCTAAATTAGGTGTATTTCTGTTGCAGATTGCGGCACAAAGATCCTTTAGGCCGCCATCTGTGACTTCTCCCCACTCAAGTCAGGTCTAAAAAAGTGGATGTGACTTGGACCTCTTTTAGGCGTAGAAAATGGTCTAAATGTAAGACAGCTACATATGAAGATGTCTAACATTTAGAAGCGGTGGTGGATCTGTCAAAGTTATAATGGTTATTAAATCCAGTGTCTAAAACGCCGGTCTTAATAAATGTGCTCCTAATAGTCTTGTAAAAATTTTGGACAAGCCTCTGAATGGTCTAAAATAAAAAATGATGCTATACTTACCTCTTTCTTCAGTGCTGTTCTCTGAGCCAGCAGTCCGGTTCTTCTGCTGCTGCTGCTAGTATTACGGACTGCAGCATTAATATGCAAGTATACAGCACATGACCACTGAAGTCAATCACTGTCTTCAGCTGTATACCACTGAGGACAGTGATTTGCTGCAGGAGTCATGTCTAAAATGTACACAGCATAAACTTAGGAGATAATGTATTAAATTAGCCTCTTTTGTCAGTGGAGTAGGAAGTTGATAGGGATATTTAGGGTGTTTCTAGGGACAGTTATACTCTATACACCTACTCTTACTCCCTTTCTTCTGGACTTTCATATAGCCTTCATTTGCACCTTTTGATTTATTTATTTTTTTTACCACTGTTTTGTGATTTATTGAATATCCATTGTCCAGCTGTTGTATTCCATTGCTTTTTTTATTGCAAATTATGAAAGGTTACATTTTACGATCCTCCAAATTTATCACAGTTGCTCATACTGGATAATACATTTTGGTGCATGGCTAGACATTTTAGTCTAATTTTATACCACCTATTAGTTGGTTTAGTTTGTCCCATAATTTGGGGGGAGATTTATCAAACTGGTTTAAAGTATAGCAACCAATCAGATTCCACCTTTCATTTTCCAAAGGAGTTTTGAAAAATGAAAGGTGGAATTTGATTGGTTGCTATGGGCAACTAAGCCAGTTCTACTTCCTTTATGCCAACATTTTGGTAAAATGGAGCGTCTTAAGCCATACCTCTTTCATGCAAAGCCCCCCCCTTCTTTTTCATTAAGTCATGCCCCTCAATGGGCAAGGCACAGTGAATTATTCTATTTGGCTTACTTGCTTCATAAATATGTCTAAAATGAGAAGTGCCTAATTATGGCAGAACTGAGGCACAGCCAATGACTCCACTGACTTCTATGGGGAGTTACAGACTTTTCCATCTCTTGTCAGGAAAATCAGTTTGATTTTTTCCCACTCTTCTCTATGAATAGGTCATCAATATCTGATCAATGGGGGTCCAAATCCTGCACTCCCACCAATGAGCTGTTTGAAGAGGCTGCATGGGGTCTTCCTAGGCCAGTGGTGTCACCTTCATCAGTCACATTCATGTGAAAGAGCCTGGGCTGCATCTCTCTCTCTTTATATATATATATATATATATATATATATATCTTTTTAACTGCCTCATCATCCTGTGTCTTTATAAGTAGCCACCGGTAAGGATCTGTGAACACCGCATTCAAGCCCTGGTTTACTTATAAGCTTGTGACCTAGGGAAAAATGAACGGCAAATGAGACACAATGGAATCTACATTTCCTTGCACTAACATCCATTGTGAGGAAAATTAGGTAAACATGTCACCTTTTCATGGTGACGGAACATAGAGCCATAGGGCAAATTTATGTTTATGGTGTCATTTTCTAACTTGCTGAGATTTCCTGCTTTTGTAAATTCCCAAACAACGATTTCAGCTTATATTTACAAAGCAGATGACAATGTATGTGTGTATTTCACACACAGGGCAAATTCCTCTTGTGATATTGGGGAAAAAATGTAAAATAAAAAATAAACATAATTGCCAGTTACTGATGAGTGCACATGCTTTTCTCACTGACACTGTTGATGTGCACTTGCTTATATAATGCAAATCAATGTCAAAGTATTATATACTATGTACTGTGATCCAGTGTGTAAGGAATGTAAGGCAGAAGAGCATAATGTGTAGCCTGCAACTGCCGAAAGGATCTGAGTCCTTGGGCTCTACATCACGTTAGATGAAAATAACAATGTAGGAGATAAAGAAATTATGTTAAAACATGAACAGCACTCAAGTCTACTGATCTATATAATATTCTTCAACTTCATTATGGTGATGCCTATATTAAAGGGCATCTGTCAGCAGATTTGTACCTATCACACTGGCTGACCTGTTACATGTGCACTTCGCAGCTGAAGACATCTGTGTTGGTCCCATGTTCATATGTGCCCACATTGCTGAGAACAATGAAGGTTTAATATATGCAAATGAGCCTCTAGGAGCAACGGGGGTGTGGCTGTTACACCTAGAGTATCCAAAAAATAGAAAAAAGGATGGCACTCACCAATCTGGTCCAACACTTACTTTATTGTAAAGTTAAAGCTTGGGCGGCAGGGGCGCAGGACGCCACACAGGCACCATCGAACGGCAACGGCCTCTTCACGTAGATACGCTTCCTCAGGCCTCTCAACGTCATGACGCAGTCGCGTCATTCTTATGCGCGACCTGGCTGACATGCGCAGATGCAGCCTGTCGCTAACATTTTACAAAATACAATAAAAACTACATAAAAACATTACCAACAATAAGTACTGTATGCTTACAGAAAGGTACTCAAATCGTTTTTCTCATTCAGGCCTAACGGGCCCATAGCATTTGCTTTAAAGGGGTTCTGCAGTTCTGTAAAACTGATGATCTATCCCCTGGATAGATCATCAACATCTGATCGGCGGCGGTCCGACACCGATCAGCTGTTTGAGAAGGTAGCGGCCCTGCAGGAGCGCCGCATCCTTCTCTGTGTTTTCCTCAGTCCCAGTGACGTCACGACTAGTTTCACTGGCCTGGGCGGGGCTAAGCTCTGTTCACTTCAATGGAGCTTAGCCCCGCCCAGACCAGTGATACTAGTCGTGACGTCACTGGGCCTGCGGTAAACACAGAGAATGCCACGGCGCTCCTGCAGCGCCGCTGCCTTCTCAAACAGCTGATCGGCGGGGTCCCGGGTGTCAGACAGCAGCCGATCAGATGCTGATGATCTATCCCCTTCTCACCTGCTGCTTCCAGCTTTACTCACCAGTCCAGTAGTGACTGACGTCACCTTCATGGCTGCAGTGGTGATGTCCCGTGCACACCAAGTCACCGTGCAGCAAATCACTGGACTCTACAGTACATGACATATGACTTCCGAGGCCAGTGAATGGCTGCAGCTGTTGACAAGATATGCATGAGACATCACTGCTACAACCATTAAAAATAAATACTAGTCCTTCAGAATGCGCGAGTTATAGACCCATCAGCCTTTTGAACTCTGACCTGAAGATTTTCACCAAATTATTGGCAAATAGACTCAATACCTGGCTACATCACTTAATACACAAGGACCAGGTGGGATTTGTCAAATTCCGTCAGGCAGGCGATAACACAAGACGAGCTGTTGACCTGGTGGAGGTGGCGAATAGGGGAGGAGTGGAGGCCTTATTGCTTAGTCTCGATGCCGAGAAAGCATTTGATCGGTTGAACTGGGATTTCATGTTTCGAACCTTGCATCATTTTGGCTTCCAGGGGCCCTTTTTGACTGCCCTGCGAGGTCTCTACTCCTCTCCTTCCGCGGTAGTTAGATTACCCCACGCTCACTCATCCTCGCTTCCAATTTACAATGGCACTCGGCAGGGATGCCCTCTATCTCCTCTTCTCTATGTGCTTAGTATAGAACCCCTTGCAGCACTCATACGGAATTCCCCGGATATTCAAGGGGTTATGGTTAGGGATAAATCGTTCTCCATTTCCCTCTTTGCTGATGATGTGTTACTTACCTTGACAAACCCCTTTATTTCTCTCCCTAATCTCCACGCGGTGTTGGATAGGTATAGTGGGGTCTCGGGCTATAAACTGAATACCTCAAAGTCGGAGGCCTTGCCTATTAATATTAGGCCAGACAGACTTCTTTTGCTGAAGGGGCAATTTCACTATATATGGCGTACTCATTCGATAAAATACCTGGGAATCTCCCTTACCCCACACTATTCTACCCTGTTTAAGGTCAATTTTCCCCCATTGATAGCTGAGGTCCACTCCCTGTTAGCAAAGTGGAAATCACTACCACTTTCGCTTCTGGGCAGAATCGCAGCTATTAAGATGTCAATCCTCCCAAAATTCCTATATCTGTTCGAGACTCTTCCGGTGAGGGTGCCGGCCTCAGTCCTCCATTCTATCCAGTCAAGCTTCTTCAGGTTTGTCTGGAATTATAAAAGACATCGGATCTCCTCTAAAGTATTGATGGCCCCTGTTATGAGTGGAGGCTTGGCTCTTTCAAATCTTTCTAGCTATTATCTAGCCGCCCACTTGCGACAGATTCCATCCTGGTCGACTTTTCACTCATACAGTC
The DNA here is from genome assembly GCA_900303285.1 of Rhinella marina. Lineage (NCBI taxonomy): Eukaryota > Metazoa > Chordata > Amphibia > Anura > Bufonidae > Rhinella > Rhinella marina. Next base: position 165,100 of record ONZH01025655.1, on the reverse strand, counting down.
GGTGGACTGAAATTGAGAGGCTGTGGTTGGCACCTACTCACTTGGGGACCTTGATTTGGGGCCCGCTCACTGACATTCCTCCTTCTAGTCTTCTTGGACCTATGAGGGTCACTAGAGACGTATGGCTAGGAGCACGAGTTAAGTATAATTTGGCTACACTTCGATCCCCTCTTACGCTATTCCTCTACACTCCACTACTACCTGGCAGCTCAGATGCTGCCATGGTGAGACCTTGGTCGGGAGCTGGTTTATATCGCCTTCTCGACTTGAAGGGCCAGTTCTCGGATGCTGTTCTATCATTTGAGGATTTGCAGACTAAATTCCTGATACCCGGGAATTCACGGTTTCAATATCAGAGGATACTCCACTACTGTAAAGGAGTATTGGGGTCCCAGAAGATCCCTACCCTCTCCCCGTTTGAACGTCTCTGCACGCAGAGTCCTTCCTCCAAGGGCTTGATTTCTGATATCTATCAGATATTGATGTCCTTCGAGTATCCAGCAGGATTTAAACACCCCTACATGTTGAAATGGGAGGACTGGTTACAGAGGGAGATCTCCCCGGAGATCTGGGGGACCATATGGAGGAGAGCTCACCTTAGCTCTTCCTCTGTGGGGTATAAAGAAAATCAGCTGAAGATTTTAATGTTTTGGTACCACACCCCGGCTGTTCTCCATGCAATGAATCCGGAGGTACCGGATCTCTGTTGGAGATGCTCCCATAACCAGGCTTCATTGTTCCATGTATTTTGGTCTTGCCCCACTTTGTCCCTGTTTTGGTCACAGGTTAGACATCTGATACAGGTGCTTTTGGAGGTTTCCCTTCCCCATGATCCGTCCTATTTTCTACTAAATGTTGTTCCGCCCACATTGCGGGGACGGGGTGATAGGCTGCTCCTCCATATTCTTACTGCTGCCAAGTGTCTACTTGCCTTATTTTGGAAAAGGCCTTCTCCCCCTACGATCCGTGATGTTATTGGTCGTTTGAGGGAGATTAGGTCTTTAGAATTCTCTGTCGCACTACAGCGAAACTCAGTGGATAAGTTTAATAAATGTTGGCATCCATGGGACACCCGAGAACATCTGGTTGTTTAATGAACACAGAGAGACATTTTGTACTGTTCATATTTTTATTTTATTGTCTAATTTTATTTCACTTTACTTCCTTTATTTTTGATAAACATACTGTAATTAATGGCAACTTGATTGCATTGATATGCTATTGTACTTGTGATATTATTGCTATGTTTTCACAACCTGCTTTGTATTGAAAATGAAAAACTTTAATAAAAATTTAAATGGGAAAAAAATAAATAAATAAATAAATACTAGCGGGGAGGGCTGGAGAGCATTGCTGGAAGCTGCAGGGGAGAGGAGTGGGAAGTTTCACTTTGTTATTTTATTACATTTACTGCCGCTGGGAAAATATTATTTTAATGTGGCTACATTTTCAAAGTGTTTGTTAAGTTTTCAATAAAAATCTAATTAAATTGAGAAAAGAAATTTGCAACCCTAGTAGGCCATGTTGGAGTCTTATGATCAGCCAGACGCAGCCAACATACAAATATACAGCGAACACAGTAGCATGTTCTCTTCTGTTTTCCATCTCCATATCTGTTAACCTTGTGTAGGTTGCTATCATACCCTTATGCCTTATGTACCTACTTGGCCCTCACACACCCTGGACATAAGCAATCAAAACTTTGTCTGTAAAAATACAACAGCTAATGGCATTGTCATTTTAGAGTCCTTAGTAGTCACAATATGTGGACCTTCTGTGGCTCTGCTGAAGAAAAGTGAAATCACTATGAGATCTCATATGGTAATGTACGTTTTGATCAGTAGAACTATAGGGCTCTAGGTGCTATAATATAGATGGCCATTATACAAACCATAAAATATGATTGATTTACAGTCATCCTAAATTCCCTATTGTTAAATTCAACACACCAAGTGAAAATCAGCAAACTCTATTTAAAACAAAAAAGAAAGCAAAAACATGGCATCAATCCATAACCAACAGCAGAATTTATGGCCACTTCAGGGCTCCATCTATAGAAACAATAGCTTATTGTTTTATCTCCTAAAGGAAATGATATGCAGAAATATAACCTGCATCTCAACACGCAATGATTATATTGAATCTTGTTTCCACGCAGTAGTTGCCTAGTATCTCCTACAGCACATTGTTGAAACAGGTGAGACAAACACAGGACAAAAATGGGAAATCGCCATGTGTCAATATGACAACCAACTGAATATGATTGCCAATGTATTCCACAACATTTCAGCTACCAGGCAGCAAAGGAATAAATTTAGCCATCTACTTTGGCTATTAGATGAGGATCCTAAACAGTGGGTCACTATCTATTCACTTAAAACTGCTTAAAGGTAATCAGTCACTGCTGCAAAGTCCTAAAAAGTGCAGAACTACATGAATAGTGCTGCTCTCAGTGACCTCCAATCACTATGCTCATACTTACTCCAGTTCCGACATTGTGTGCCAGCAAATCAAAACTGGAATACAATGAAAAGAATCATCCTCTCCATTATGAGGGCATATTCAAGAGTTCTTGAAGTATTCCAGTGCACAGACCCTATGCCAAAACACCAAAAGAGCAATATGGTGTATGTAGTCCAGTGTAGTGAGGAGTGTCGAGAATTGTACTTTGGGGAAACAGCAACTACAGCAATTTATGGCCTGTACCGAAGAGTCAACAGCTGCAGTTAGGACCCATCTGTGTACCTACATATTAAAGACAAAGGACACTTGTTGGATGAAAGCAATGTCTGCATCATAGACACAGAGGAGAACTGGTCCAAAAGAGGTGTGAAAGAAACTATTTATGTTAAATTGGAGAAACTAAGAGGTGGAGGAATGTAACATTTGTTGTCTGCCACTTACAATGCTGTTTTAACACCTCTCACAAGGCAGTTTAATCACACATAATAACTTTATCCATGTAAATGATCAATATCTAACCTCCACCACTGCCGTATGAGACACCTGTATTTATTGCTAGAAAATTCTTGTACAAGCCATTGTAACTGAAAGAGCCAGTCAGATCACCAGCCTAACATCTTCAAGAAAAAAGATACAAATTGCTCTGACTTATTATGCTCTGACTATATACCATGACCTAGATGAATAAGAACCTTCAGAGACTTTTAAGAGGGTATATGAAATCACACAACAATCCCTTTGAATGACACTATTTATGGCAGGTACAAATTGTCTATTTTATTTGGTGATTTGGATTAAAGGACTGTCTTCACAAACCAAGAATGTGCTTTAGACAGAAATCATAAGAAATGTTATCACTGTCATTATACTGTATGGGAGTCGTTCAAAAAGTTTGTATTTTCTGTGTTAGCCAGAAATGGTTCAGAAAATGAAGTTTTTAACAGCTCTCATACTTTGTACCTGCAACTTCAAGCAATTATATCACAACTTAGAAGATATGAAAGACTGTAGATGTGGAACCATATACATCCCTGCATTGTGAGACTTTGGAAATTTAGCGCTTTAGACAAAATTAAATTTTTTACATCTATTTTTACATTCCCTTGGCCAAAACTCAAGGGCAACAGCCTAAAAAATCCAGGGATAAAATGAATATTTGCTAAATATTGTTAAGTTCATGAGGGTTCATGTAGAAAGTTTCTGAAAGGTTGCATAGCTTGAGGGAGTCCAGATAAATGCAGTCATATTCAATGCTAGTCACTTTTAATCCCTTAGGCAATGTATATATATGTATATATAGTCTACAATGTTTTTGAGGTGTGTGTTTATTCTAGCCTCTTGTTGAAAGTATGTCAGTCGCAAGCTCCAGAACAACTGCTTATAAGGTCGTTTTCAGACAGGTGATGATACTGTCTGTGTGCTGTCCAAATTTAGAACAGATAGCACCTGGACTTAAAGAGGTTTTCCGGATGTTTTATACTGATGACTTTTCCCCTGGACACTTGGGGCCTCCAATGATCAGCTGTTTGAGAAGGCATCGGCGCTCCTTTGAACGCCGCTGCCTTCTCTCAGCTTTTCCTAGGCCAATAACGACACATTCATCGGTCATGTGGCCTAGGAGCAGCTCAGCCCCAAAGAAGTGAATGGGACTGAGCTGTGATACCAAGCACAGCCACTATACTATATATGGCGCTGTGCTTGGTAAGCACTAAGAAGGCCTCGGTGCTCATAGGAGCGCTGGTGCCTTCTCAAACAGCTGATCAGTTGGGGTCCCAAATGTCTGACCCCTGTTGATCAAATACTGATGACCTATCCAGAGAAGATGACGCTAGTGAGAAGGTCCCGGATATCAGACACCCACTGATTAGATACTGATGACCTATCCAGAGAATAGGTCATCAGTGTAAAAATCTTGGAAAACCTTTTTAGGTGACAGTGTTTTGCTTTTATTATATGCATAGTGCTTTACAAATGTACTTTAAAAAATGTCAGGAATTTAAAAAATTGTATTCCAATAAATATGGTTTAAGTTCCATCTAAGTAGCCTGATTACTTACATGATAGTAAGAAAAAGTCTGATGTTACCATTTTACCACAGTAAATTTGTTAATACTAAATTTTTGGAGTTGGACTGTGATAAAATACGGGAGTCAAAGTTGAAGTCAGGACTCCAAATCCCTGGTGTGGATTGCAAAATGCGATAAACACTGAACTTCAGGTTTCAGGTATTTCACACAGAAAACTTAAAAAATATATAATAAAGTATATTGAAGTATTCATTTTAGGACATTTTGAATAGGTTTTTAATAAAATTGATTCCAAAGTATACGGTAGGTAGACTTTAATTTTATTTTAACAATTCGGAATAGAGTGCAGATTCTTATTGTTTTATTTCGCTGACTCTGATTTAAAAGCTTAGGGGATTTAGGCCCGCTGATTCTGGAGTAGAACAATTCCACACATTTTTTTATCTAGAAGAATGCAGACTAAAATGAAACCCAGCTGCTATACATGGAAGTCGAATGTTTTATCCACTAAGCCATACAGCCTCTTCAAAGTTTAATTTGACGTTTGGTTCTCAAGCGAAAGGTCAATGATTAATTCTTTAAGCCTTTTAGTGGAGCTAGTGCAGGGTATTTTTACTCTCCTTACTGATTCACATCTCACATGCTTACTCAATGAGAAAGCAGTACACAGAAAGTACCCCAGTCATCACTGCACTGCATTAACATAGTAAGCATGATATACAGACGTCCTCATGCCAACATTATTGTCAGTCAATGACATTAACAAGTATAGAAGGAAATATTTCAGATAAAAAAATATCACATAAATTTTCTCATAGTTTCATAAGAGGTAATTGATAACACAAGACAATGACGTGTTTTGTTGGTCACATATGTTAGTGTTTTACTTACTACTTCGATTCATGACTGAATGTCATAAAGTAAGTGGATCAGTTGTTTTGTTACCGATATATGGACCAACATGGATAACTATACAGTTGCAAGTGATGAAAACAATGCTGGTGACATCCCTCCCATATCAGAAGAAAAGAAGGGACAGATCACTCAACTCCCTAGTTCTTGGATGGAAGAACATGAACCAGCAGAATAAGGGCTCATCCACAAGGCCGTAACAGTTAACAGTTTGTTCCGCATTTTGCACAATGGAACGTCCTGCCCTCTACAACCCCTGGCAAAAATTATGGAATCACCAGTCTCTGAGGATGTTCCTTTAGTTGTTTAATTTTGTTGACAAAAAACAGATCACAGACATGACAAAAAACTAAAGGTATTCAAATGGCATTTCAAATACTAAAATAAATCAAGAAAAATAATTGTGGTAGCCAGTAACAGTTACATTTTTAGAACAAGCACAGGGAATAAATTATGGAATCACTCAATTCTGGGGGAAAAAATATGGAATCACCCTGAAAATTGTCATTACAAACAATAACACCTGCATCAGATTAAATCTGCTTGTTAGTATCCAGGTAAAAATGAGTGATCACACCTTGGAGAGCTGTTGCAACAAGTGGACTGACATGAATCATGGCTCCAACACCAGAGATGTCAATTGAAAAAAAGGAGAGGATTATCAAACTCCTTAAAGAGGGTAAATCATCACGCAGTGTTGCACAAGATGTTGGTTGTTCACGGTCAACTGTGTCTAAAACCTGGACCAAGTACAAACAACATGGGAAGGTGGTTAAAGGCAAGCATACTGGTAGACCAAGGAAGACATCAAAGCGTCAAGACAGAAAACTTAAAGCAATATGCCTTGAAAACAGAAAATGTACAACAAAACAAATGGGAGGAAACTGGAGTCAACGTCTGTGACCGAACTGTAAGAAACCACCTAAAGGAAATGGCATTTACATACAAAAAAGCTAAAAGAAAGCCATCACTAACACCTAAACAGAAAAAAACAAGGTTACAATGGGCTAAGGAAAGGCAATCGTGGACTGTGGATGACTGGATGAAAGTCATATTCAGTGATGAATTGGGTAAGGGCATTGGGCAAGGTGATGAAGCTGGAACTTTTGTTTGGTGCCATTCCAAAGAGATTTATGCAGACGACTGTCTGAAGAAAACATGCAAATTTCCACAGTCATTGATGATATGGGGCTGCATGTCAGGTAAAAGCACTGGGGAGATGGCTGTCATTACATCTTCAATAAATGCACAGGTTTACATTGACATTTTGGACACTTTTCTTATCCCATCTATTGAAAGGATGTTTGGGGATGATGAAATAATTTTTCAAGATGATAATGCATCTTGCCATAGAGCAAAAACTAGGAAAACATTCTTTGAAGAAAGACACAGTCCGGATCTCAATCCAATTGAAAATCTGTGGTGGAAGTTAAAGAAAATGGTCCATGACAAGGCTCCAACCTGCAAAGCTGATCTGGCAACAGCAATCAGAGAAAGCTGGAGCCAGATTGATGAAGAGTACTGTTTGTCACTCATTAAGTCAATGCCTCAGAGACTGCAAGCAGTTATAAAAGCCAGAGGTGGTGCAACAAAGTACTAGTGATGTGTTGGAGTGTTATTTTGTTTGTTTGTTTTTCATGATTCCATATTTTTTTCCTCAGAATTGAGTGATTCCATAATTTATTCCCTGTGCTTGTTCTAAAAATGTAACTGTTACTGGCTACCACAATTATTTTTCTTGATTTCTTTTAGTATTTCTTAAAGCCAGAAAGTTGCCATTTGAAATGTCTTTAGTTTTTTGTCATGTCTGTGATCTGTTTTTTTAACAAAATTAAACAACTGAAGAAACATCCTCAGAGACTGGTGATTCCATAATTTTTGCCAGGGGTTGTATACAACTGTACTATCCTTGTCCATAACATGGACATGAATAAGATATGCTCTGTTTTTGTGCGGGTGCCACGGATAGACATACAGATGTGGACAACTTACGGTGCGCTGTCCATATCTTTTCCAGCCCCATTGAAGTGAATAGGTCCGCATTTGGTATGCAAAAAATTCAGATGAGATGTGGACAAAATCAAGGTTCGTGCACATGGGCCCTAAGGAGGACTAAAGTTGGATTAATGCTATGGGGCCTCCTCTCTGCTGGAGGGTGCACTGTGCATGCACATGCGTGGTTGATCTCCATTCATTTCTATTTGACTGACAAAAATAGTAGAGCAGCGTGCATGGCTATTTTCTGAATTCCCATTGAAATGAATAGGAAGTGCACCGCACATGAGCGGTCACTGCTCCATTCACTTCTATAGAGCTTATGGAAATAGATGAGCCAGCGCTCAGCTATTTTCGGCATTCCCAACAGAAATGAATGGAAAGTGGCCACACATGCGTAGTGGACCCTCCGGCACTTTGCGGGCTCTGTTCTAAGTATAAGTGCGGGTCCCAGAGGTGGGACCCGCACCTATCAGACATGTGGGTTATTTGGGGGGAATATGCCTTTAATATACTTTTTTTAATATTTTAAATTTTCCACAACTACCTTGCAGACATAGCAACAGGCTGCTGTTATCTCACCATGGTCAGTAAATATTTTCCAAGGTTAGAGATAATATCTTCAATAAAGGTCCATCTAGGTTAATGTGTACATGAACAGAACTCCAGCCAGTTGGGTTTTAATTGTTTTTTTTTTAACACTTCACATTGAATGGTTAACAGTGACCATGAACAGACTATGTCTGTGATGGCTAACCTCCGGCACTCCAGCTGTGGTAAGACTACAACTCCCAAGATGTACATTTACTTGCCTGTTCTCAGAACTCCATAGAAATGAATGGAGTATACTGGGAGTCATAGTATCACCATGGCTAGGGTGCCGGAGGTTAGCCATCACTGGTATGTTATGATATAAAAAAATGTGGAATGATGTTCAACTATCAATAGTCTTCACAGCAACCTCAGAAAATTTGAAGTTCCCTACACCCCTGCATGTAATTATCAGAATAGTCAGGGAATCACTATATATTGTTTCTGTACTAAATTATTAGAAAATTATGGTAAAAATGTACTTTTTTGGTTTCCTCAAAAACTTTTTTTCTTCCATGTAAAGATTCAACATAACATAAATGTAGCTGTCCAGTTAAAATAGCAAAAACACATCTGTGTGCTAAATGACTATATCTCTTCAATGTTACTGGTGTCTCTTGTAGGAATTGTATGTGACAGAAGAGTAATTCTCCACCTCAGCATCCAAATAGTGGGACTGGTCAGTGTATAGACCGCCAAATACTTGCAGATTGGATCATGGCAGTTTCACGGTTAGTAAGAGATCTGAGTCTGTGGTATAATAAAACAATTTCCCACATCACAGTCATCATGCTCTCCTAAGAAGATACAAGTAGACACGACCAGAGGAAAGAAATGCCCACTAACGTTCTGCCGGCAGGGCCTGTCAGTGAAAAAGCCACAAAATGACACATCCTGAACATAGATAACAATACACAAAAGGAACATTATTTGCTATGGAAAAAAATATTGGCTTTGTCATACGAAACAACTTATTTTTAGGAACTAACTAAAGTTCATATAAGGATTTCAAGCTCTGGTTGTAACACAAATGCCTTAGGTATACATACTGTATATTCATGAAAAACTTACACAGCAAAAAAGCAAAGTTAACCAGCACATCCATACAAATTGAACCAAATATGCTGTCTAAAGAGGACTTGTCACCATTTTTTTTTAAAAAAAGCATACTGTTGAGGTTCAGAAGATGCCATCCTACTATTTTTTCATGATCTGTTCCTCCATTCCACCACTATGACCCCTTGTTCTGTTTTGGCGCCTAATTACTAGCATTGATACAGGGATGAGAAAACCCTTGCTCTTATTGGTGGGTGTCTCCTTCTCCCTGGATTTGATGCTGTTAAGTCACTGCGGACCGCTTCGCAGTCAGGGAGAAGATGAGCTGTTTTTGTGAGATTTGGTAAATCAAGTGAGAACAGGCTATGTAAGCGAGCATAGTACTTGCTGTACTCGCTTACATAGTCCATTCTCGGGAAATTTACCAACTCTCATTTGAACAGCTACTGAACCTGGACTACAGTAGGAGGTATTGCTTTTATAAAAAAAAAAAAATATGGTGACAGGTCCTCTTTAACTTTACTTTTTGCATTATACATTTGGAGGTACGGCTGCCTCTAACTTGGCAGTGCGCTCTACCACCTGCCCAATGCTAAACAGACTATACCTGGATCCTTCAGTACCTGAGTTCATTTTAGAGGCCTAAAGAACTGAGTCTGTTTAGAGTAGGGTCCCATCTGAGTTTACCTTGTTAAGGGCTCATGCACATGACTGTGGTTTTTGTCCACATTCGATCAGATGCAGACCCATCCAACCTCAATTCTGCAAAAAATGTGGACAGCACACTGCGTTCCGCGGCCCAGCAACAAAATATTCTATTCTTGTCCATTTTACGGACATGGATAAGACAATTCTATTGAACGCAGGACGTTCAGTTCGCCAAAATGCAGAACAAACACACAAGCCGGTGTCCGTGTTTTGCAGATCCGCAAATACACCAACAGTCATGTGCATGAGCCCTAAGCAAGATGAGTTCATACAAGTTGAGCAAAATGAGTGCTGAGAATCTCAAATTTACAAGTACAGTGAATGCAGCAGTAATACAAATCTAAATAATCCATAAATTCAACATTTTTGCGTTTGCAGACTGCTGCTGTACTTTTTGTGTTTTTTTTCTCTTAAGAGGTTGTCCAGCAGTAGGACAATCTTTTTAATGTTCAGTTGAAAATTTAGTCGAAAGTTTTGAGTTGGTATACAGTGACAAATATTACACGTTATCTTTGATTGATACATTTTCAATGCTTTATAGTGTTTCCATCTGAAGAAACTGGTTTGTCAGCTTTGTTTTATCAAAATTTAGACTTCTGTTGGATGTGAGATTATAAAGGAGTGTTGTTGGGTGGTAGTGTATATGTGCTCATACAATAAGACCGTATGCATTGTACATAGTTATAGTTCTTTTAAGCACTATAATAAATAGTACCATATTATTTGCTTAAGATATTGAAGGACTAAAGAGAAATGCTCGGGCCCCTCACTCAGATTGTACTTACCTCGCTCCCTGGCACCTGCCTCGCTCCTGCTCCCCGCATGGCCACCACTGTATTACCCCATTGAGCAGATCAAAATATCCGGCAACGGGTGATGCTAGGGAGTCTTTTTCCTGTTGCGGCCTGCTATTGACTGCCCCATCCCCATCGCAGGATGTGAGAAGAAGCGGCGGCTGTGCCAGAATCAGAAGCAACGTGGGTGCTGGGGAGTCAGGTAAGTACAATCTGTGTGAGAGGCTCGGACATTTTTGGGGACATTTTTGGGGACATTTTTGGAGTTGAATAATCCCTTTGTCTGTACTACAGTGGACACCTAAATGCACAAGTGCCTGCTGGTGCCAGCCTATTGCCATCCAACCAGCCACCATACCTTCTCATCTAGTGCCAGAAACTGCACTTTGCACTTCATACTGCTGGATGTGGGTTTCCTCCGGGTATTCAGGTTTCCGCCCACACTTTATAATAAAGTAATATTTAAGTATTTTAATTTTCTTGATTCCTGGAGAACCCCTTTAAACTTCACTCACTTCCACAATGAGCTGGCACTAGCAGCTTCATGTTGAGGCATTAATATATGTCCCTGTGCGTTTATAATGCACTTATCACACAGTAGTACTGGTATTTAACACTGTTTGACAGCTTATTAACACCTTATACAGTATGACTGAGGAAAAAATATTCTGCCCGTGTCTTCAACGCTGGATCACAGAGGGTTTAAGAAGCTGATCCTCATTTCAGTCTTACATTAAAAATGGGGTTGCCTTTATGAGAGACCTCTCACCTGCTGGGAAACCGCATAAAGTAATAGAAGATCAAAATATAAAACTGTCAATTACAGATATAATTATGAAAATTGAAAAAAAATTTAGTGGTAAATGTTCTGGCCATTTAACCCATTAGTGACTGCCAAAACACCTTTTTACTGCAGTCACTAACAGGCCTTAGGCTTGGACACCATCTTTTTACAGTGACCTAGTCAAAGCATTGTACAAGTCTCTCTTGCAGCTATGAGCAGGAGCCCGGCTCTCATATAACAGCTGGGCTCCTGCTCTAACAGCCGGGGTCAGCAGAAGTGCCGATATGGGCCGTTTAACCCCTTAGATGATACTGACAGTGGCAACCATGGCTTCTAAGTACTTAAAAGGGAGTGGGCTCTCTCTCTCTCAGGCATCGGCACCGCCATAAATGACATTGTGGGGTACCTTGTCTTTGTATGACAGCTGGCGGCCAAATAATGCCTAATAGGCCGATAGGTCTGCCTGCAGTATATGCCTGGGATGCAAGGATGTGCAAGGGATGCAGCCTAATAGTGCCTGTCATTATTGTAATGACAGTATATAGTACATTGTATAGTAGTACAGTGTACTATGTGTGTACTCAAAGGATCGAATATCAAAGTCCACTTACGGGACTAATAAATTGTAAGAATATAAGTTAAATAAAGTTCTATTACGTAAAAAGTCTACAAGTTAAAAAATACACATTTTCCATTGAAAAACATGCTTTTCAATGGAAAAAAATTGTAAAAATAAAAACTCCTTCACATATTTGGTATCACCGCGTCTATAATGACCTGCACTACCTTACCGAAGTATGAGGTTTTTTTTCAGCCTTATAAACTATCTTACTATGTTAGGCCTTGTTCACATTTCCATGTCAGTGTCACATCTGTTAAAAAAGCGTACGTGTTTCATCCGTGAACAATTCACAGAAGTTGCTGAGCTGAAAATGAATTTCCAAAGCATCTCCTATTAGTCTTCAGTGAAAAATGGACGTAACACGGACACAACACGGATGTGTCAGTGATTTTCACTGACCCATAGACTTCAATGGGCGTGCTTGGTCCGCATCACGGATCAAAGTAGTGCATGTCTCCCTGATTTTTTTTAATGACCCATGGTCAGTAAAAAAAATACTGAAATGTGAACAGGCACATTGAAATCAATGGGTACGAGTGCTGTCTGCGGAAAATGCGGACAGCACACGTTAGTGAAAAACAGAAATGTGAACGAGGCCTTACTATGTATATTCCATATTAGAGCTAATCAAATTCATTGCCCCATTCAAAGCTCACCAACTTGCAAAATGGTTTGTGATTTGCCATTAGAATGCATTAGGTGAAAAAACTAGCCAGGTTTGAGATTAAAATCATGAATCCTATGAAGATCATATACTGTATAATACAATAATTCACAGAAAATGGTGCACTACAACGGTGAATGTAGTTGACAATATATGGCCAAACCCTCACACTGGTATTAAAATGAGACTTTCGCCAATATATTCTTATATCAAGAACATACCAGAGCCCGAGCACCCCGTCAAGGTATCTCAAGTGGCACGGGACCTAACTCTAACCATACTATGTTATAAGTAATTACAGATAGGGGCATGAAGTCCGACACACAGCAACCAGCTCCCAATTACCTCCAGCGTAAGGAGAGCAAATCCTGCACGTGTGGTCCGCTGCTGAACATGATCCCCAGCAAAATTGCATACAATGGAGGATGCCTGCAGCGGACCACATGTAAGACAAAGACATCCTACACAGGATAGCCACATGTGCAGGATTTGCTCCCCCTGTTAGTAATGTGCAACAGCATTTGGGGTTTTGAGCATTTTCTGCCACTTGAGACCACTTTTTTCTGTGATTTTGTTTATATATTTATACCTGGAGGTGTGGAAACTCCAGGTTGAATGTGCCTTGATTTCACTAATGGGTAACATTCAGGTGCACCTGTGCAGCCTGGGTCATATGGCGTCAGGGATAGGTGGGACTCACAGCCTCCGCCCCCCCTCCCACTGTATGTGTGATTTCACGCTGGAGGTAACTGGGAGCTGGTTGCTGTGTGTCGGACATCATGCCCCTATCTGTAATTACTTATACCATAGTAGGGTTAGCGTTAGGTCCCGTACCACTTGATATACCTTGATGGGGTGCTCGGGCTCCGGTATGTTCTTGATATAAGAATATATTGGCGAAAGTCTCATATTAATACCAGTGTGGGGGTTTAGCCATATATTGTCAACTACATTCACCGTTGTAGTGCACCATTTTCTGTGAATTGTTGTTTTATACAGTTTGTCACATCCGCACATTTGGTTATCCTGTGTAGGATGTCTTTGTGGTACATGTGGTCCGCTGCAGGCATCCTCCATTGTATGCAATTTTGCTGGGGATTACGTTCAGCAGCGGTCCACATGTGCAGGATTTGCTCCCCGTTAGTAAAGCTCAACAGCATTTTAGGTTTTGAGCATTTTCTGACATTTGAGACCACTTTTTTTCAGTGAGTTTGCATATACTGTATAATATAATATAATAATTATATACTGTATAATTAATCACTGTATATAAATGATAATACAACGTTTACTACTCGGCCACACACCATGAATTACATGTAAAACTTCTCCACACTGAAGAATGGAGTTATGGCAGCGATTCCAAATATATGTCTGTGCTAATTCTACCTGTCTCCTTCCCTCAGCACCCTTGTCTCCTCCAGAAGCTCTCTACTCCATTCCTATGATAAATGAGTTCACTGTGCGAGCGGTTTATCATCTTCACCTGCAACCTTTCCACTCTATCATGAGACTATTTTTGTCTTGACTGCATTTCTTTCTCGAGGATTATGGAGTGTGACCGTATCTACGGGAAAAATTATCGATGGCACAAAGCAATATGCAGGGATTTTAAATTAGTGTAATTTATAAAGGTAATACACATAATAAATTTCATAAATGATCATTACGATGTTATTCTAAGTCCTGGTGGAGATAAAACATATCATTATCCAATTACTTACGTGGGTATTGGACCACATCTCAGACTATGATGTGCAATGTCCTCTCTGAAGGCGATATAGAATTTTATAAGCACAAAACCAACATGGAATATAGATGCAGCAGCCCCATGACTGTCATTTCAAGTGATATTTCCAGGCTCATATACGTTTTCAGCATGAAATGCTGCATTATTCCAAAATTGGAACAGATCCTTAATAAATAGGGCGTTCATTTTGAACATCATGTTTCTCATGTATTTACAGCATTTGTCATATACAAATTGATAAGATCTTCTGATTCCCTTTATAAAGTATATTATAAAACTGTCTGTCTGAGGCTACCACTAGGGGGAAGCACAGTGCAAAGGAATTTATACAGTAACCGTTAATATTAATGGAAGCTGAAATAATTTAATTGCGCTGAGCTCCCCCTAGTGGACAGTTCAAATGGCATAGAAGCACAGCCTATCCAGTATATCTAATACAATCCATTTTATGTGTCCCTAGATTACTTTATTGGTGGCTGCCAGAAAATGCCATGAGTCTGTGTTGAGAAGAGTTCCACGCTGAAAGCGATCACTAGGGGGAGCACCCTGCAAAGCAGTTTATACAGCAACCATAAATATCAATGGAAGATGAAATAATTTGTTTGCAATGAGCTTCCCCTAGTGGTAGCTGATGGAAAATGCCATCTGTTTCTGGAATAGAAGAAAGAGCTCAACAGCATCCCCCTACCCCCCAAATCCTCAAACCCCATAGTAATTGTATGTTCTGCCTCTATGGCAAGTACACCACTGAATATAGTACATTACATGTCAATGGAACTCTTCTTCTAAGGTAGTCACTAGTAAGGGCCTATTCACATATAATCAATAACGAGGGATAACAGCACCAGAATGATGTGTTGGAGATACATTTAGGAAGTCACTAGCCTTGGGGAAATATGTAGCTAGCACTGTATGGGGGTACAATGTGACTGCCACTCAAACCTGTTGCTACAGAACCCCAATTTGCCCCTAATTTTCAATTCTGCACCAGCTGATGTGCGAATTTTAGAAATAATGGGGAATTTTATTATCTCCATGCACCAGTTTTTTGATAATAAAAGTAGCAAAACTTTTTAAATGCATTGTGACAACATATTGTCGTAAGTGGCATTTGTATGCCGCCCTTGCTGCTTTCCAAAAATGGGGTGTGGTGAAGGCAGGAAGGGGGGCGAGGCCAGCCGTCTCTCCACATTTATCTTCATTTATACCAGTCCTCTGTCCTAAATGAAGACAGCTTGGAACTGTTCTTAAAATAAGATGAGTCCTCTGCCTCACCATAAATTAGACACATCCTCAGAGGATATCAAGACTGGCATAGAAAAGGCCATGAAAAATCTCCCCCAAAGTCTTCTTTGCTAGAAACCATTCAATAAGCCTCTACAATAAGTTGAGCATGAGACCCCTCCCTTCCTCAACGAGGAACTCCACAATCAGCTGTTATTGCCAGCTAATCTCCTTTCAGCATTACACAATGCCCACCTTTCCACAACCCCAGAGCACCACTCTCACCTCTGCCCAATAGAGGTCCAGAGGTGGCCTCAACAGAAAAGTCAAGGAAAACTAAGAGTTCAAATAGTAAAGAAGCAGCTCACCCAGTATATCTGACACAATCCATTGTAAATGCCCCTTTATTTCACTAAATTTCTTATGTAAATACAAAATCAATCAAAGTTCTAAAAAAATTTTCACATCTTTCAAATTATGAATATTTTTGCACTAAGTTTAAAGCAAAGTATTAAAGAACACTACAAGATACGTATATAGAAATTGATTTTTTTTTTGTTTTATGTGATATTGGTGCCAAAATGAACTAAACCAGAATTGCGGATGAGGCCTAAGTCTGTTTTACATCCCACTCAGTTCCTCACATTCCTAAAAAATGACCTCACCGCTCATAGACCAGGTTGTTTTGTTTGACCTGCGATTAATATTTATTTGATTGACTTAAATGCTTCCAGATCAACAGAGCTCAAGTCGAAGGCTGGATGTGCACGTAAGCATTCACCTTCCCTGTTATATATCGCAGTGCTTTTTTTCATGCAGCTTATAAGCAAAACTCATTAAACCAGAAGATAACAGAAATGAATGTACAGTACTAAAAAAGAACATTTCTCATTTGCCTTGTGGGAGTTTTAAAATACTTGGTAATCTGCCTGTGTTATTTAAAGAACAACAGGAAAAGCCTGTACATGTCGGGCAGGGGAGGAAAAAAGCACAACGCATAATCGTGCATAAAACGGCTGGGGAATGTGTTTGCCAAAACCACCTGCTTATTAAACTGCCTGAAATGTAAATAGGTGAACATGAAAATAAAATGTATTTCTTGTATGGAAAAAAAAATTATAGATCATAAAAATATATTAGCAAAATAAAATTCTACCGAGCAGTAAAAACAGCATAGTTACTCTGTGTGAGGTCTCTGACCGGGAGCCATAAGGAGCACACTGTCTGATAATAGAACTGCAAACACATGGGGAACTGCTCCAGTTTTATCTTATTTTTGTTCCATAGAGGTAACATACTGGGAGAACTTCTACAATGCAGTTCTGGCTTGCAGACACTTTTGTTTTTCTAAAAGGGGTATGCTAGTTTCAGCAAATAAAGTTCACTCATGATATAATGAAAATATATACATTTTAAATGTACTTTCTATATCAGTTCCGCTCAGGTTTTAAGGGGTTGTCCGCTTTTTTATATTGATGACCTATCTCCAGCGAGGTTGATTCACAGCACCCCCAACGATCAAGGGCGGACTGGGAACTTAAAGTGGCCCTGGAAAAAATATTAAAAGTGGCCCTATTTTATAGTCAGATCTAAATTGATGGAAGGCAGGGCCAACATAAGTAGCCGGGGCCAGCAATACCATATCGTGGCACATTATACCACCCCAACAGAGCCAAATACAACAGTCCATCACAAAATACGTCCCCAAAAACCTCCACTGGCCTGCAATGAGGAGGGTTCAAGCAGCCCCCTGGGCATCAGCCCGCCGGGGAATTTCCCTGTAAGGTCTATGGCCAATCAGCCCCTGCCGACGATCAGCTGTATGAGCGCTGCCTTCTCTTCACTGTTTACCTGTTCGTACGAGTGCTGCTTCTTCTTCAAACGGCTGTTCGGTGGTGGTGCCGGGTGTCAGCCCCCCACGATCTGATATTGATGACCTATCCTTAGGATAAGTCGTCAATATAAAAAAAAAACGGACAACCCCTTTAAAGGTCTCTGCTTGCTGTCATTCCATAGGGACAGGATGCAATCTGTCATTGTCATGGGATTGGGGCTAGTTGACATGATAGATTTGCAGAATTCTTTCAATTTGAATTCTGTGTTCCACTCGTGGTTTCGCTCCAATAAATGTGGACACTGTATCAAGAGAGGACATGGCCTTTACTGGAGCAATCTAAGCTATAAAAATGGGGCTGTACAAAGTGTAGCGTGGCCTCCCATTGAAAAGCCAGTGGCTTTTTGATGTGGAATCCATGCTAAATTCAGTGGGAAACAAACTCTGTGTGCCCGGAGCATAACAATAAGGCTAGGTTTACACATTCAGGGTTGTTGATGCAGTTTTTGGAGGTAAAAGTAGCAATGGATTAAAAAAAGAAGATAAGACTCGGCATCTCCTTTTTTGTGTTCTCATATTATTATCTATTCCTGGCTTTGACGCCCTAAACTGCATAGAAAAAACCTGAATGTGTAAACTTAGCCTTGCATTACAGCTATCAGAGCCATACACTTGTGTGTCCATCACATGATTGGGATCGAGGCGGTCCTAAAGACTTTCTATTGAGCCTGTGGTCCTGTTACCTAGGGCTTGCCCTGCAAGTAGGTACGGAAAGCAGGTTGGGTTCTAGGTCAGGGCTCACTGTCCATGTCTGTCTGTACCTACGGACTCTACACCCTGATTTTCTGAGACAGCCCCGGAAAATTTAATATAATGTCCCCCAAAATGCCTGGGCACCTCATACAAGTTACACTTACCCCACTCCCCGGTATCCACGTTACTCTAGATGCCGCTGCATCTCGTCACCTGTGATGCTAGGAAGGCTCATCCCCGTCGCGGCCTTATGCCCCCCCCGTCAACCCCCACCACCTGAATGTTTTGATTCAGGCAATGGGGAGATGCAGCGGTGGCTGTGCAGGCATCAAGAGCGATGTGGGCACCGGGAGCAGGGTAAGTATAACCTGTATGAGGTGCCCAGGCATTTTGGGGGGCATTATAGGGGTTGGATAACCCCTTTAAGCTGTCCCGAGCTGTAAATGAGTGGGGCTAATGATAACCCTACATGTAAGTGGGCGTTCCCTGGCTTGGGTCAGGGCGTTCCGAGGGGTGGGATGCCTGATTTTATCAACCCAAATGTTGGTAAGTATGAAGCATATGGCTTTCTGCAAACCCCATTCAAATGAATAGGACAGTTGCAGAAAGTTATGAAACTAATCTGACACATGTGAATTAACCCCTGAGGATAAAAAAGAGACACCAAATGTTTTTGGAATAAACTAATTCAATAGGAACTAATGACATCATTGAGACATTAGTTTCAGAATTATCTAATTAAAAATTGCATGTTTTTTAGTTTAGGATTTGATGTATTTGCTTCTTAAGAGGCTTAACTTCATCCGAATTTCTTTTAACTTTAATGAAGTACCATTTAGCTCTGCTTAATACTTTATGCCGGAGGGTCTCTTTTGGAGAGGCCTAAATTCAGAAAGCCCACAGTGAATTCTAATGTGGAGTCAAACATATCAAATCCAGTCATTTTGATGGTGGTGCTCTGGGCTTTTTTAAAATGCTTTCTCATTCAGTAAAAATAGTTGCATATCAGAGCTGCTTATGTGTTTTGTCCTTAGGTGACCAAATCTTGAATAATTTTCCATCATTCTTAGGGTGACTTTAGGGCCAATGAAAATTAATCAACTCTTTCTCTAAGAGCGTCATCCTTGCATTTATGCAAATTATACTTATTTTATACATTTATTCAGTAACTTCTCATTTAAACAGATGAGAACCAGTCATCTGACAGTGGTTAGAAGTGATTTTGTCGCTCTCCATGTTCAGCTGCTAATGGAATATATTTATGAACAGGTATAACTGTGCAGTAATTCAGTGCAAATACTCTCAGGAGATGTCGCAAAACTACTTTTACTAAGGTCCTGTGATGACATTGCATTGCCCTTTGGGCTGAGATGGATGGGACAGGTAAATGAGTTCTGTTGATTGGATTATGCATATTGCCTGCTGGAATTACACTTATCTGTCTGTACACTATTAAAGGGAATGTGTCAGCAGAAAATGATCTGTTCTTTAAATTAAGTTTTTATATTAAAGGGGTATTCTGGTTCTTAAAAGTTATCAACTATGCATATGATAGGAAACAACGGTTAGACTGGTAGGACTCCCACCTATCATAAGAAATGGGACCCTGTACCCCTTGGATCCCTGAATTAAGCGGATGGTTGGGCATGCGAACTTTCACTCCATTCATCTCTATAGGAGTTCCAGAAACAGTCGAGTGCTGTACTCAGTTGTCTCTGGAACTCCTGTAGAGATGAATGGAGCAGCAGTGCACATGCTCAACCTGCCACTACGTTCATTTCAGGGGGCTTTGACGGTATGAGGTCCCATTCTCATGATTGGTGGGAGTCCCAGCGATAGGAACCCCGCCAATCTAATAGTTATCTTTTATAGTTTAAAGGGGTATTCAGGTTGTTAAAAGCTATCCACTATCCACAGGATTTATCCACTATCCCAAAAACTTTTTGGTGGTTATTTTGAATTCTTCATGTCACTATGTTTTTTAAAAAAAATCTTAAAATACAACAGTTTTTGCACTGACCACTAATATCTGATTGGCAGTACTCCTGCCAATTAGCACTAAAAAATAGCATAGAAACTGGAGGTTGATGTAGTTGGTTACTGCAGCTCTGTTACCACCAAAGTGAATGGGAGTAGCGCTGCATTTATTAAGTTCATCCACTGCACAATAGATGGCGCTGTGTAGTTCCGATGCCGACTTCCAGCATCTGAAATAGCTAATTGGTCGGTATGCAGGGTATCAAACCCCCCCTCTATCAGATATTGATAACCTATGATGAGGATAGGCGATCAATGGTAAAGGAGCAGACAACCACTTTAAAGTGTGAACTGTGGAAGAGCACTGACTCGTTAAGCTTTTTTGCAAAGGTTTTTGGGCCTTTAGAAGCTAGATGGAGGCATCCAACTCTTGCACAAACATTAATGTAATAAAGGAGACAAAATTGTAAATTGTTACATCTAAGCTTCCAATATCAATAAGAAGGAAAGACCTTTTTTCAATTGATCTGAAAAAACAAAGTCTTCTTACTAAAAATATTGTCGGGAATGTGTTTTCTGGCATACAAAAGTTTTAATTTTCCACATCCCTCATCACTTTTACAAAAAGTAAGCAAAATGAGGCAGGCTGTGGGCAGTGCCTCCAAGGCCTCCAAGCTTGACACATTTAAAGGGAGTTTGTCACCTCATTTTCACCTATATAACTAACAGCAGTGCCCCACAGAAGATACACATCCCAGACATACCTGTGTGCACTGTGTGTCTGTATTACATGTTCAGAAAAAACACTTTTATTCTGCAGGAAAACAGCTCCCAAGTGCCCAGCTGAAAATAAAACTACTGTAATTTTCGCCCTATAAGACGCACCGGCCCATAAGACGCACCTAGGTTTTAGGGGAGGACAATAAGAAAAGAATATTTTTCATTAGATCTCAGGTGAGACCACCAATCAGACCCCCAATGTTAATCAGACCTCAGCTCACAGCCCCAATTAGACCTCCAATGTTAATAAGACCTCAGATCAGACCCCCAATCAGACCTCAGCTCAGACCCCAATGTGAATGACACCCAATCAGACCTCAGATAAGAGCCCAGCCCCATGCCTCTCATCAGCCCCCATATGAGCCCCCATGCCTCTCATCAGCCCCATGCCTGTAATTAGACCCATATCAGCCCTCCATGCCTGTAATTAGCCCCCATATCAGCCCACATGCCTCACTTCAGCCCCCATATGACGTCTTATTCCTCTATTTATCCCCCATATGACTTCATATTCCTCTATTTAGCCCCCATATGACTTCATATTCCTCTATTTCGGCCCATATGACTTCATATTCCTCACTTGCCTCCGTGCCTCTTATTAGCCTCCATGCCTCTTATTAGCCCCCATTAGCCCCCAGCATGCCACAGTTAAAATAAAAAAGCTTCTTACCTCTCCTGCTCCTGGACACCTCCACTCCTCGCCGCCTGCGCTCTTCTTTTTCCTCCTCTGTCGGCTGTGCTGTGACCCGGCGCGCACAGCGTGGGGTCACAGAGCGCCCTCACGCTGTGCGCAGCACTGCACAGCCGAACGGAGGACCAGGAAGTGGTGAGTACAGATCCTTCATCGCTTCCTGGTCCTCCAGTGCTAATAAGCGCTTCCATAATGGAAGCACTTGTTAGCATTCGCCCCATAAGACGCAGGGGCATTTTCCCCCCATTTTTTGGGGAAAAAAAGTGCGCCTTATGGGACGGAAAATACGGTAAAAACAGCTGTCTCTCCCGACTCGATTTCTAACAGCTATATCTTCTGATATACTGGATATAATGCTTTGGTATTATTTTAAAGCGTGGAATGCCAGCTTTCAAAGAAGGTCAGAACCATTTTTTTATCTGCTATCAATCCCAAGATATGAGCAGCTAAAGCAGCCACTTCAGTCTGGTTTGCTTTGAGCACTAGCCATTTTCTGTGGGGCAGTGATGTTAGTTATATAGGTGAAAATGAGGTGAAAGACTCCCTTTAACAACTTGTGCACCATAAAACTGATAGACATTAGATTATCTAATCTATGCCAGCTTCTTTTTCTGGGGCAATATTTCAGTATTGCAGTACTGTAATACAGTATTCAGGCAATATTTTTCAAACCCACCTTTACTTCATTTTTAGCGACTCTCAAAATCCCACCCTGAATTTCAGAAAATAGTAGTGATCATGGTGGAAAGTCTGCACATCATGCCTATGAAGTACCTACTCAGAGGTGATGCAATGTAGATATGACCTTCTGCTGTGTCCATGAAGCGAAGTACACCAAATGTTGCCAGAACAGTTATGAACATGAAAAAAGACTTCCCTAGACTATGGTACCCAACAAACATATTTCCCAAATAACCATTTCAGCCATATAGCAATGTCCACAAAATAGTTGCGTAACATTAGTTGTAGGTACATCAATTCTGATTAAAAATGGCAATGAAAACATAGTAAAGCCCATATAAATTTCCCACCCAGAGTTGTCCTTGAAGACCACATGACAGTCTACAACACTGGTAGCAGTTTTTGGTAACACTACAGCCACACTGGTAGCAGTTTTTTTATAGGCATGGTTTTGCTGGGGGTTGGTCATGACTGGTGGCACTATTTTCTATTCTCAAAGGAAATGAATTGTCAGAAAATGACTGACTGGATTTCAGTTAAAAATATTATTTCAAAATTTCTGTTTCTGACTATGCGTATTGCTGATCCCTTGGTGCTTCTGTTTCTTACCCCCTGTGGGTCAGCTGACAACTACACTTTTCCAAGAGGAAGTGGCCTAGTGGGTTCCCTGCAGCAAAGACCAAATCCCTATATAGGGTTTAAAGGGTGAAAACCAGGGGATCATGAGTACAATTCCCTTAAGAATAGCTCAAAGCCAGTTTCCCAGCACGCCTGCATCAAACATTCCCTTGCAACACAAAGTACAACTCCTTATTTTTCTGACAAATATATGATTTATTATTATGTGGAAAATTTTAATTAAAAAAATTAACAAAAAATTAAAAATTAAACTTATGCCTCCCTTTCTTTATTGGACTTCTATGTCAAAAAAGTGGAACAGGTGCTTCACAAATATGACACTCCTTCAGAACACATATTTTTCTATGTAATCTATTTCACGTCACACAGCATATTCTAAAACTGGCTGCCAGCGGCCACCACTAGGGGTTGCCTGATGAATAGGAATTTATGCAGTAATTTTTAATGTCCACATATGCTGTAAATAATAATTTCGCACTGAGTGGTGGCTAATAGAAATTGAAGTAAATCTATGTCAGGAACAGAAGCAGTTCAGCATTGGACCCCACTTCTCTGGGTCCCTGCCCACTGCCCTCCTTAGAATTATTTACAGATGTCAGAATTTAAAAAAATCTATAATCAAAGAAAAAAACTAATTAGTAGAAAGGAATATTAACCAGTATCCGGTTTTAGTTTGCACAAATAATTATGGAAGAAGCATATCCATGAAATGCTTGCAGGTTTTCTGTAACATTTAACAAAAAGAAATAAAAAACATGCCCTAAAACTCACCTGATCTATTATGCACTGATTGAACAAGATTTGTGCAGTGATCAGAGCACAGCAAAGACTGTTTTATGTCCCAAACAACAAATATATAGCATTTCCAACAACATTTAACCCTATACAGCCTAGCAAAAATACTAATGCATAGCTAATAATTTGATATTTTAATAATTTTATTGTTTTTTTATTTATTCATCTTTAGTTTACAAACAATGAGACACTTTCTTAATTTATTCACAAAATAAGCCAGAATCCATACACACCGATACAACCCACCCTCTGGAAATGCAGAAAATCTGGTCTGGCTGGAAGCCAAAATCTCCAAAAGATTACAGCACGAGTATTTAATATTGCCTATATCTTACGATGAAGAAATCCTGTGGAAAATGTATAGTTTATATCTCCCTGTAGACATACTTACTATAAATAGAGCAGCTACGCTCACAAATGCATTCAAAGAACACAGCTTCTCATGACGTCTGCATGAATGAAATTATTGGACAGCATGTATGTACTGACATGATAAAAATCTATCATTGATAACTAATAACTATTATATTACGGATTCAAATCCCTAAAGCTGAGAATACAAGAATCAATAGGATGTGCCAACCAAAGGATTAGTGTGATGTCAGATAAGCAGATGTTATGATTATTGAATCTTTTTGAGCATGGACACTGAATGTTCTATAACTTGAAAGCTCCTGGGCCCTAATGCAAAATACATTGCACGACCCCCTGACTACCATTTTTAGAATACTGGTGTCAATTGTGGTGCAGGGGTCTTCTTCAGGGACCAAGGCCAAAGTGTGACAGCAACTGTACTACTACATCCCCCACAGCTATGTCCCTTGTATCGGCATGATGGGTAACAGACCAAATATATAAACCTATCATCAGGTTTATAATAATACAAACAAAAGGGAGGTAACTACAGTTTAGTATGATGGGTAAGCCATTGGTATAAAAATCCTACACATACACTATTATTATTTACTTTTAAAGGGGTTGTCCACTTTACAAGTACCTTTTAGTTTAAAGGGTCCCCTGATGAACCCAAATGATGACTGCTGACCCACATGATCAGTTAATTCATATGCAGCGACAATAACAATAAAAACAGAAATGAAGCATTACATACAGTGCACTAGTAAAGTCTTCAGACCCTTTGACTTTTTTCATATTTTATGTTGTGGTCTTGTGATAAAAAAAAAACAAAATCAAGCTTTCCCCATCTCTCTGCAATTAGTACCCCAAAATGAGAAAGTGAAAACAGAGTTTAATAAAAAGGAAAAAGTGTAAAAAAAAAAGTGAAAGGGGACTTTCTGAATTCTGCACTGCAGTTACCAAGGGGTTTTCTAGGACTTCAATATTGATCACCTATCCTTGTCAGATCGATGGAGTCCAACACGTGGCACCCTTACCGATCAGCTGCCAGAAGGAGCTGTTGCCGCCAGAACTAAAGGTGGACTTACACCTTGCAATAAATGCGGCAGATTATTTCTGGGAACACCTGTTCATGACAATTTGTATGTGAATGAGGGAAAAGCTAGTTCATCAGGTGATCCTGTCATTCGTGCAGGCACCTAAATTATCGTTTCTGGCCTGCAGATCGTGCGGTCTAAACAGCGATCTGCTACCCAGAAACAATGAAGATATATGAAAGCGAGTGATCCCAATAGCGATCCCTCATCCTCATACTGTGAAGGTGATAAAACTGTTCTATTCATCAACATATTATGACACCTATAACTTTTTGATATTTCCATCCACAGAGCTGTATGAGCTTTTTTTGCATGGCAAGCTGTAGTTTAAACTGGTATTATTTTGGGGTACATACAACTTTTTAATCACTTTTTCTTAAATTTTTTGCTGGGGTGAGGTAATAATTTCCGCTATGAGATTCACTGCGTATCATAAATATTTTTATTTTTTAATAGTTCGGATATTTTCGGATGCGGCGATACCAATTGCTATATACGTTATTATTGTTATGTAATTATTTTCTGTTTTTTAATATTTTTTTAAAACTTTTTTTACTGTACTTCTTAGCCCACTTAGGGAACTTTAACATACAATCCTCTAATTATTTTATATACTGCAATAGTATACTACTGCACTGTATGGGTTTATTGGTTTTCAATTAAATTGTCTCTAGGGTGTCATATAGTGCTCAGTATAATCTGTTCACCATGCTGCAGAATATGATGGTGCCAGGGACAAATTGGCCATAGACCCTACAGGGAAATTTCCGGGTGGACCACTGCCCCAGGGGGCCACTTAGGTCCTCCTCTCTACCGCTGACCAGGTACATAATGAGCTTTCAGCTGTAATTAATGCTGTGAGAATCATGCACTCATGCACCCAGCCAGCGACCATACATGCCCTCCTGAATTCAACTGCTGTGGCTGCATCTCACCTCCAAAGCCCACTGCTCCATAGACAACTGGAGGAGGAGGACAGAAGATGGTAACTATTGATGGTCGCCACAGAGGGCCAGCTTTTTGGGCAGTATATTGTGCTACACTGTGTTATTTGGTTCTGATGGGATGGTATTTTGCACTATGGTATTGCTGACCCCACCAACTTGTGTTGGCCCGCCTTCTGTTAATTTGGACCTGCCTACATAATGGGGCAACTTTTAGTATTTTTTTTTCCAGGACCACTTTAAGTTCCCAATGCGCCCCTTGATGGTGCTATATAAGTTAAAAGAAATACATGACATTAATAATTACAATAAAAGCTATGTAATGCAATCAGGGCAGACTTATGACACTATCTAAAATAAATATTCTGTGAATCCCATAGCAACCAATCAGAGAACGGCATTAATTTCATGTTATGTTCTTGAAAAATGAAAGCTGTGCTGTAATTGGTTGCTGTGGGCAACAAAGGCAGATTTCCCTTCAGATACCTTCATGCTGTAACTCTGCCCAATTTTTACTTGTGTCAAACATCATTCTGTGGAAGTCACTATGTCACATGGGCCCTAATTAACATATATGGAATATAAAATAGACTGGTGAAGGTGCCAGATAATTATTTTCATCAAATGCCCCCTGTATGTTAATCATTACAACTAGACATATCGTGGGATATTTATGAACCAGCTGAAATGAAAAACTGTCTTTATTACCCATAACAACCAATCACAGCACAGCTTTCATTTCTTATAGTACTTTTAAAAGATGAAAGACATGCTGTGATTGGTTGTTATGAGCAACAAAGACAGTTTTTCTCATACACAATTTTCATCAATCTGCCCCATCGTTTCCAATAAAGCATATGTTTCCGTTTCACATTCAGTAGAGACTATTGTTACGTTAGGAAGTCTTTGCCAAGTATAAAGCTCTTAAAGCCAAATTCCTGTGAACAATCTGAGAAGTGTGTTGGAATGGATACTGTACATCAAGACTTTTCAATCTTTTTACTGTCTGAACTCTGTTCTTCGGCATTGTCCAAAAATGATGAAAGAGGGTTCTTTTCTAGTGTGGTGCCAACCCTGAAGTAAATGAGGAGCTTACACATAAAGGACGGTGACTGCTTCACGCTAATAATATCAACTAAAAGTTCATTATTATTGTAGCAGTCACTATATGTTCCAAAATTAAGACTAAGGGCATATGGATCTTTGATCCCTATCCTGTGTACAACTTTATTATATGCAAGATTTTTTTCTCCTATGTTCATATCTGCCTTTCAAAAGCCATAACATTTTTTTATTTTTCATTGATATATCTGTATTTTTGTAGTATGTTGTATTTTGAGTTGTGAGTTGTATTTTTAATGCCACCATTTTGAGGTACGTCTAACTTGGTATAGACTAAAAAAAACTACTTTTATGCTTTACTAAATGTTAAAAAATATTATTTTTTTTAAACAAGCACGTCCACAAAAATTTACATCCATTGACCCGTTAGAAAGATACATGATATAAACTGTAATGAAGGTAATTTTCTTACCAGTGAGTTATAACCTCCCTTCTGATGTGTCATGTGACCAACAGTCTGACTTTCTAAATAACACAGCATCTTATGTGTGGACAGGAAGTCAGTTTTTCTATGTATTCCTATGGGAGCCTCAATGTCAGTCTCATAGGAATGAATAGAAGAGTAACTGACTTCCTGTCCTGTGTCATTAGGAGATCAGAGTACTGGTCACATGACACAGCTCAGGATTAGAAGGGGGGTTATAACTCACACATATAGATACTGGTAATAAGATTACCTTCACTACAGTTTACATCATCTACCATTCTAACAGGTTAGAGAATAAAAAACTTAGTGGGAGTGCTATTTGAAAGAGTGCTTTGTGTAACTATAATCTGACACTCATTACTTTTTTTATTTTTTTCTATGCAAGGGCTTGTTTTTCAGGGGCAAGCTATACTTTAATACCATTTTGAGATAAATGAAATCTTTTGATCATTTTCTATTACATTTTGGGGAGGCAAGGTGACCAAAAATGACAGTTCTGGCATAGTGGGCTTTTGGTTTTGTTGACCACACGACATATAACATGACATTTTAATGTTTCAGACATTTACAGATGCACCAATACCAATTATGTTCATCTTGGTGAGAAAAAGTGAGTTTGAATTTTTATTTTTTTATATCTTTAAAGAATTCAAACATTTTTTAAATCATTTTTTGTCCCCTTAGGGTATTTAAATTTTCAAACCATTGATTGCTTGTACTGTACATATTATACACTGTAATACTTCTGTATTACAATGCATAGGGGTTTTCACATGCACATTATTATATCCTGCCAGATGTAATAGAGGCCGTACCATGACATGAATGGGGACCCTCCATGACAACCACTTAGCATCCCGAGATTGCATTCACGGGGTGCCAACATGCAGATTGAGTCACTATTGGCCGTGGCAGCTAATGGGTGAACCTGCTGGGCTATCTCTGATCCTGGCAGTGAGAGCAGGGTATAATACAGCTGTCACCCACAAGCAATGGCATAGGCACAAGCAATGGCGTGGGCACTTTTTAAATTAAAACTACAGGCAAAGAATTCAGTGCAATGGTCACACTCTCACCTTAAGTATTAGTTGGCCACATGTAAGATACTGAGTGATGGGGAATAAATTCTAACTTTTTAAGTCTTAAGGGGAAATCCAGCCAAAATGATTTCCTGACAGATCATAGATAGATGTCATATACATTATGGGGTCATTTACTAATTGATATATGCCAGTTTTCCAGCATATATCGGTTTCAGATTGCGGCATAAAGGTTATTTCCATTGCAATCTGCCGATGCCTCTACATAACTTCGGCAGATCCACCGCCAGTGCAGGGGATACTAAGACGCTGGTGTTAATAAATGATCCACTATATCTATAGAAGACTTTGGAAGCTCTGATCAAGAGTGTTCTTCAAAATGAATTTACTACAGCTGGCTTCACATTGCTACTAAGCCCCAATGGTGAGCAATTTAGAATTTTGTGTCAGACGTTTCCATTGATGAAAATCTCTGATTAGTTCTGACATAATTTTGGAAATTACTAGGAGTCTAAGCATCTAGCGGGAAATTTTTAATTTCCCATTACGTCTCTTTTTGGAGGCCAGGGTAACACATACCAGCCTTAATAAATCAGGGCCAATGACTCCAAATGTGCAGAGTTTGGTTGTTTCTATCACTTTCATAGAGTTTGTAATGGAGCAGCACATCACATGTTCGACCACAGTTCCAGCCTAAAGCTGGCCATACAAATTAGACAGAAGTTGATTGATGGTTGAACAGCAGTTGACCAAACAAACATCTGATGGACGATCGTTTCACAGACATGGCCATACACATTTTAGTCCATACTGGCAGTTACAGTTATTCACACTGACTACATGTTCAACCAGGTGATGGCCAAAAGATCATTCTGGGAACGTCCTTTCAAAGAAAGATCTTTTGTTTATGAACAATGAGGGACATTTGCAGAGCTCTTTATACCATTATTGTGGCGTAAAAAGGTCACAAAATATGGCATATGTGCACTATAATTTGCGACTTTTTAAACTTCCAGGCACTTTTCTGAAGTGGTGAGAAAAGGGGGCGAGGCTTCATGAGGGGGAACTTAGCGCTGCCTGCCAGATTTACTATAACTTGCACTAGAAGCTATGTTATCTGAATAATTGTATTATATTAGAATTTATATTCTCCTTTGATTAGCTGATTATAATGGTATTCTGCTTGACACTGTAACAAATCAGACTGTAATGTACTTTCTTTAACTGTTTTAAATGAAAAACTCAATAAAAACGATTGAAACAGAAACTAGTGTAAGTTCTAGATTCAGTTTCCGGTCCATGGTAGGGCAGGTCATTTATTAAGAGACATATGCCTATTATGCCTATCTCACTCCAGCACAGAGAAATCAAGATGGGGATATTTGTACGCCAGTCTTGATAAAATATATAAATATATAAAATATCCATCAATCTTTCTTTGAATGAAAGATCTTCTGTCCAACCATCAGTCAAAAATATAAAATAGGGTCGACTTCAGACGATAACAGTCTGTCATCAGTCAGCTAAGATGATCATCCGTTGTTAAATTTCACCAAATGGGTCATCGTTTTGGTTGAAATTGTCTACTTTGATCAACTTTAGACTAATATCTATGAGCACCTTAACTCTTCCTTACCACCTTGGCAATCGTTCCAAAGATGTGTGGGTTAGCTACATAGCTATCCATCTATCTATTTGTCACAGAAATAAGCTGTATTGTAAGGATGACGCAAATAGAGATTGCTTCCTTTTTATAAGATTGACAGAGGCAAATGGGCACACAGGTTAGCAACATAGGTTATTATGGTAACATTTGCTGAGAGCAAAGTATTTTAATGCACCAACTATGACATTAGCTAAAACACTGGAGCGCAGGTTTGAAAGCATACACATGTCAGGGCCGTGGTGTGTCTCTATAACTCCTCTACATGATGTCTTCCAGATCAATGTCATGAGCGGCTTTCATTCTCCACCTGCGTAATATGGAGTCATCATCTCAGAGCAGACTTGACAGCTAAAATTCTTAGCCTGGAATCAAGACCTTTAAAGGGAATTGCAAAATCAAAGATTCTCGGTATGAATGTCGTAAACCTAACACTGACATGGTGTATGTCTCATACATAGTGCAGCTTTTACCTCACAAATGGCTCTCAGAATGTAAATCTTGGGGAGCTGTGTCACTTATATAATGTGGTATAGTTCTGGTGGAGCTTACTGACATATCAGTAAATCTTACTGTTAAATGGTATGTATAGAAGAAGGTATTGGATACATCTAAAAAATCACTACAGTAAATATAAAATATAGTACATGTACAGAATAGTTTATCACTGAAGATAATAATATATCATATTGTATAGATCACAACATATCTATTTTTAAAATTCTATTTTTACTGAGGTTTGTGGATTTTCCCCTAGAATTTTTGATAAAATTTGCATGTTTTACATGCGGATAAGGAGCAGATTTGCATCGGATTTTATTCTACACGTTGCAAGAGATAAAATCTGCTGTGAAAATCCACTATATGAATTGACATGCTGCAGACTGTAACTCTGCACTGCATGTCAACCTCTAAGTGGATATGTTCAAACTCCACCCACTTTGCTGCCACTGTAAGATGCTGTGGATTTTCAGCTTGCAGATTTTCAGCCTGCAAATTTGTATGGAAAATCCGTGGTGTATTTTCTATGTGTGAACATACCCAACAGCTCTATCAATTGTCGGTAAATTCTAGATTTGTAACTGCAAATACAAAATTATATGGGGTTACTACTAAGAGCAGCACTGGCAACCAAAAGTGGACCTCCAAATACAAGGATAAACCTTAAAAGGTGGCCTCTGTGAGGTACTAACCATTTTAAACTTTGGTACCCAGATAAGATATATCCCTGAAATGTCCTTGAGATATCAAGATAACAATAAATAATAACTACCAGCTTGGTAAAGAAATAGCAGGTATTCTGCCAGCTTTAAGAAATTCTAGAAGGTCTACTGAAGACCCTGGGGTCAGAGTTATACCAACTCAAGCAAAATTTATGGAACATGGGAGATAATGACAAGTCCCATAAGATCACATCTCTTAGGTTTGAGTCATTTGGATACAGTAGTAAACAACTTTAAGCTGGGACACTCTAACTGTCAGAACTAGGAAGTCTTCTGGGGACTACCTATCTACTCAAGGGACTACCTATCTACTACCTATCTACTAAGTCAAGGCCTTTGGTTTTCACTTGACATAACCTTGTCAAGACCTTTGTATATTTTTTATATAACATAACCATACGATATGTAAGATGATAGCAACCCTAGGGGACCATTAAAGGGGTTCTCCAGAATTAAGAAAATGAATATACTTAAATATTACTTCATTATAAATATATTCCTAAATACTTTGCATTAGTTATAATGGCTCGTTTTGCCTGGGGAGCAATCATTAGGAGAAACAAAATGGCCACTGTCCTATTAGTCCACACAAAACCTTTCCTAATCACACAGGAGGACAAGTTACTTCACAACACTGAGGTAAAGAGCTGCCTCATCTTCCTCTCTGCTCTGCTTGTCAGGGATTATGATCCTGAATACAGATGATAACTTTAGCTAAATCTCTGTCAGAATGAAGTATCATGAGGAGACATCAAGTACAGAGGGGAGGTGTAGATGTGGCTAGTGAGCAGCAGCATTTGTATGCAGTCTCCATTCCCACAGTCTGTCCTGTCCATCCTCTCTGTACTTCATGTCTCCGCATGAACTCCATTCCACAAAGATTCATCTAAATATCATATTAAACTGTATTTAGGATCATAATCCCTGACAAACAGAGCTGAGAGGAGGATGAGTCAGCTCTTTACCTCAGCGTTGTGAAGTAACTTGTCCTGCTGTGTGATTAGGACAGGTTTTGTGTGTATTAATAGGGCAGCGGCCATTTTGTTTTTCCTAATCATTGCTCCCCAGATTAAACAAGCCATTATAACTATTGAAAGGTATTTGGGAATATATTTATAATGAAGTAATATTTATGTATTTTCATTTTCTTAATTCCTGGAGAACCCCTTTAACAAGGACTCCCACCTTTGGTCCAAATGAAAGGCTTGGAGTTCACAGATTTTGGCACCTTTATCAAACAAGTAGCATAAAGTTTAAAGGAAGTTCATACTAGCAGATTCTGAAGCAGAGTACATATTAGCAAGCTGGTAGTACCCCCTATGTAACGCAGAACAGAAAAAGGTGTGTTTCTTTGCAATACATAACTACAATATTATAAATATAATTAAATACCTATCCAAGAAATTCTAATGGCAACTAGATATCTATATAGTTTCCTAGGTCTAGTTATTTCATGTATATTATTATATTAGTGTTTCAGTGAGATGTCTAACAGCATCAATTGTCAGGGATTCATAACTAGTTGTAAAGTCTAACAAGGTCTGAAGTCTAGAGGGTACAGTTTAAAGGGGTGTCTGGACTGAACCAATTACAATTGGTCAGCAGTGAACAAGAGGTCATCAACTATAAGGATGCTAGATTACATATTCAAACAGGGCTGGACAGAAGTGGAACCCCTAGTGAGCATTAATTTTGATTAAGACCAGGTTCACATCACCATTTATTTTTCCATTCTTCTGATCCATCATGCAGGACTTTTTTTCTGTCTACAATAATGGATCTCAATGTGCATAACTGATGCCTCAAATACAGAAACCATTTTTTTTTCTTTATTTTTCTGGTCTTCTGACAAATCAGAAGAGCAAACACATAAATGGTGCTGTGAACCCAGTCTAAGAACCAATGATGAAATTCAAGAGGATCAAAATGTAGGTTAGAGGGGTGTGTGTGACAAAGACAACATCTTCCCTAGAGACACTTGACCCAAAAGCCACCTGATGGAACTATAATATATTGGCTGTTATTGTTGGGAAATTCTGGAATTTGTCCCTTTCAGCGTCTACTGTAGGTGAATTGTGACCATGTAATACAGGGATAATCAGCCAGAACAAGATCCTACTTAGCTCTCCCATCCTCTACTCCATAAAATGGGGTCCCCAGTGAGAGACTCTGCTTTATGTTGTCTACAGAATGGAGGCAGACCACACCACTGCTATGGGGCTCGTGGTTAAATAAATATAAATAAAATCTTGATGACAAAAATCAAGATTTAAAAATATATATTCAATGAGAAATAGTCTAAACATATTGGATATATTGGAACCACGCTCCAGCCCCACACGTGTCAGACACAGTCTCACTATTGTTTGTAAACCATACTTACTGGCTCCTGGTGTCCTGGTGGTTTCTGGTTGTCAGAGGCCCCAGCAGCTCCGGACAGCACAGGAGGAGGAGGACGGCGAGCACAAAGGAAGGGAAGATTCCCCACAGCGCCCTCTGCTGGAGGGAACAGGGAGCTATGGGGAAAAGTGCAGGTGACGGATCCGTCATGAACTCCATTGAAAGTCAATGGATCCGTTTACTATTGTGTCACACCAAACGGATTCGTCCCAATTGACTTGCATTGGGGGTCATTCCGGATTCGTCTTGGTGCGGATGCCCAGACCGGAGAGCAAACCGCAGCATGTTGCGGTTTGCTCTCTGGTCTGTATACTGAAGAGAACTGAACAGAATGCATTTTGGAGCATTCCGTTCTCTTCAGTTCAGTTTTGTCCCCATTGACAATAAATGGGGACAAAACTGAAGCGTTTTATTCCGGTATTGATCCCCTATGATGGAGCTCAATACCGGAATTTGTAAACGCTAGTGTGAAAGTACCCTTAGTCCTAAAGGCAGCAGCCAGGGTCAGTGTTGTCCGGCAGGTTATTGCCGGTAGACAACCTTAATTAAAGGTCAGACATACTAATTGTCCAGTTTTCATCCATGTAATTACATCACTGAAATACTCAGGAAGAGGCATGGTTTAAGTGGTTGCTCCTCAGATGTACTGTATACACACCTCCGACCTCTCACGAGTACGCCAAGAATGGCTGGCAATGTTTAGTAAATAGTATTTCGGCATTCCTCGCGATCCTACTATCACCGACACAAGTACTGTATACAGGAGGCATACATTGTGTATACAGGAAACGTACAGGTGTTAAACCCCAGTTAAAGTGTATGATCACTTTTACACATTATAGGTTCCATTTAGACAGAATCTACATAAAAAGTAACTGCAAATATTTGTACTGCTTTGGTTACAAGCTTACTGGGTAGACCAAAGGATTGTATACTAACGTAGAAAATATTATATATTATAAATATTCTCTCCCAGAATGCAACGCAGCCGAGAGCATGGATTCTTCCATGCCGTTTTTGAGCCAAACACAGGTGCGGATATGAAAGAAAGGAGACGTAGAAATCTTTTTGTCCTGCTTTTCGTCCTGCTCATCCACTCAAAACTACACGTGTGGATTTGGCCTTATGTGTTAGAAGCTCAGTTTCCAAGGGGGTGTCTTTCAACAAACTGCTACTGTTCCAGGTGCAACCAGCAGCATTATTTCTCATGACTATAATACCACATAGATTACTTGCTGATTTAAAGGGGTTGATTTAAAGTTCTCTTTTTAAAAAAAATATACTATAATTATAAGTGCCAAAAACCACGTAAATAATAATAATAAAATTAAAAAAAACAAGCAACCTACCGTTCTTTCCTATGCACACTTCAACCCAGCATCACATCTTTGTCATCTTCCCCAGGGTATATTTGGCTGCAGTAGAGATGTTCCATATACCGCTGCATCCAATCACTGGCTTCTGCGGTCTTGCACCATGCACTGCTGAGACCTGTGTTCAGCTACAGCAGTATACAGAGCATCACTACTGCAGTGATTCATTTTTT
The DNA here is from genome assembly GCA_900303285.1 of Rhinella marina. Taxonomy (NCBI): domain Eukaryota; kingdom Metazoa; phylum Chordata; class Amphibia; order Anura; family Bufonidae; genus Rhinella; species Rhinella marina. Next base: position 129,541 of record ONZH01025655.1, on the reverse strand, counting down.
CATTGCATTATACACTACTTCTTACACAACCACCGCGTAATCCAGCAGAAGTGGCCATGCTTGCACACTATAGGCAAAAGTGCTGGTCTATGCGCACTCCAAGGGTGTAACTCTAGTGGCAGACCATGCAGCTGCTATGGGGCCCAGGGCAAGAGGGGGCCCAGTTGAGATCATCAGCTCTTTTATGGGGGGTGAAAATCTGACAGGACTCTACCCGCTAAAGAAACGTCTTTTAGCAAATGAGGCAGTGGAAAAATGGCCCAAGGGTCATTGAAAGGGGTTTAGGCAGAAGCCCTTCTGTCCTATGTGGGGGGCCTGGTATGATCCTTGCTATGGGCTCTTACTTCTCTATGTATACCACTGGCGCACTCCTGCGGTCTCGGCCATCACAAAGGCCGATAACTTTTTCTATAGTGTGCAAGCATGGCCAAAACTGCAGAATCCTAGGGTGGTTGTATTCCCTGGATACAAGCAGTGTATAATGTGATGGAAACATGAATCAAGCCAGCAAAGGAGGCAATATGGACAATCACAATACATTAGTAAGTGCCTTGTATTAACTTTCTCTACATGATAAATGCCACTTGCTGAAGTGACCCAACCCCTTTAATGAGACAACCCCTTTGGTCAATGTACATGTCGGAGACACAAAACAGAGAGAACATTTGCACACAAAATACAACAATATAGTAGAAAATTCCTATATTTCATATATGAAAAGTCTTCAGCAGTTTCCAAATAATACTGGTCCTTTTCAACACACTGCGGGCATGGTCCTTCCTTCTCATAGGTAAGATAAAAAAAGAAAAGAAAAAAACGCACTCCACTTTCATATGACTTCAACATCAAGGTCAATTGTCCCTTGTATCACAGAATACAACATGTATGGTCAGAATAATCCTTTGGGAGCAATTATAGTCAGCCAGCAGATATATTGCAATGTCTGAATGTGGGTAAAAGAAACAGATCTGCTGAGAAGATAATAAGAGGAAAAAATAGGTCAGTCGCTGCATTACAATTCTCAGTGTTACATGTCACTGACAGCCCGTCTCTCTGCAGCCGCAATTACCACCGTGGACCATTCTGCACTTTGTAATGACAGTCTATGGTCAGAAAAACAAGTAATTCCGCTGCAGCTTTACGTGATGCCGCTCTCACGTTGGGTGTCATCCTGTGTCCGAATGAGTTGTTTTCTTTTTTTTTTATCACATTTTATAGCGAGCTGAGTGAATATAGGTCAGCAGCAGGCAGCCTGTGGTTTGTTCAGCTGTCCACCCAGCACTTGTTTGATCCACTGCACAGTCCCTGGGAGCAGTGGACATCATGACAGCTGGAGGGTCAGTACTAACCCCCCACATTTCACCTGTATTCATGTGCACATTTGGTTCGCAGCTCATGGACACCTGTCATTCAGCCTATCAAGTGTCTCACTAGTAATTTAAACATTTTTACTATGGAGTCCGCAGACCACCAGGAAGACAGCTGCCAAATCCTTCTCCTCTGTGTCACCCTGTTCACCTGTTCACGGCACGCTTGTCTAGTCACTCAATGTCTCTCAGTCCTTATCCTCAGTTTCCCTCAGCCGTTCGTGTCAGCACGAGTCTCATCACCGGCAAAAAGAGTATTTCATTTTTTCCCCCCAGAGTCCTCACAGGACGTGGATTCATATGCCCGCCTGCAGTGATGGCAGAATGACTTTGCCAGATGTAACAGAGCTGAGATTGTCAGAGGCAATAGTGCTGAGTCTGCTACAGTAGTTACAGCCGTGCACAGTTGGTGAGACGTAGCAGAGCTCAGTTTGCCATTAAGCACTACTTATGGTCATGGCCCATTATCAGGATGTCCAACCAAATGCAGCTGCAAATTTACAAATTTGGCTGTGTTTCTGTTGTACATTAGAATGTATATCTAAAGTTGGAAACTATATACAATGTGTGAAATTTCACAAGACACCACTAATAATCGTAAACCATTACATCTGTGCCATTAAAACCAATGTAACACAATCAGGTAACAAAACATAAGTATCAGACGTGTTCCGATTCTGATTCCTCATTCATCAGAGTCATATGACATGGAACTGACGTGTCGGGAATGAGAATTTGCTGGGAGACGAGTTGAACACACTGGTTGTGGATCCTCAGGAGATTCTCCTGTGTGAATGAAACCACTCCTATTGTCACAGTTGTCAAATTTTTATGCTTTGTGGATAAAATCACTGATCAAAAACGACTTTGTCAATTGCCGATTTAAAAAAAAGCAAAAAAAATAACATCTACAACTATCTTTAATAAAAGCCATCATTGAGCTCTTCTTCAACTGCACAGACTGAATAGTGCACATATGTCTGCAACCTGTGTACAGTCAGGATGCACGGCGCAGCTGAGTCACACAAGAAATGGGAAATCTGAATTCACCTTTCGAGGAGATTGGTGTGAGGATGTGATCACCCAGTGACCCAAGAGCGGCTAAAGTCATGATACAGTTAATTCTGTAGTAAAATCCTCAACCAGTGTCCTTACCACATACTGCAAGAACTTAATGGCAATTTACATACTTGTGGTTTGTTTCAAATACTAACTTTCATGGTTCTCCTGCGATGACAATATGCCAGGAAATATTTAGTAATATCTGTCTCATATCTATCAGTTTCATATCTATCTGCCTATCTCCTATCGATCTAATGTCTCTATCTATCTATCATCTATCTATAATCTATCTATCTGCCTATCTCATATCTATCTATCTATCTATCTATCTATCTATCTATCTATCTATCATCAAACAAATAATAACAACAATGAAACATATAATAATAATAATAATAAATAGCAACATGCAATGCAATACAATAAATACAATTACTGTCCAATCATATTGTAACTTAGCCCCTCTTCTTGACAGCTGATACCCTACCTTGGCAGGCTTCAGATTTTTAAGGGCAGAGATATGTGTGGGTACTCTGATGCCTCAACCAGCACACCAGTTCATGGCCAAGCATGCTTTCTACAAGTGTCCTCTGCCACTTTACTCTGCCATGCCTTACACATGTAAACTGAACAAAAATTCTTTTAACTCTTTTGCCAGCTACTGTGTTGAATGCCCCCAATGCCACAGCACCCACGACTGTTTAGGGGAAGCTAATGAACACCCAAGTCTGCAAGTTCCCACCACACAGAAGAACTCACCCAGTATTCCAGCCCAGTGGGAGACAGCAGAGGCCAGCAGCATGAGGCTGCCCATGAGGCACATCTGCCCCAGCAGCAGCTCTTTCCTTTTCCTGCGGGTCCTGCTCTTCCTTTGCCTGGTCTCCAGCATCCCTGGCAGGGCACAGACCTGGCACTGCTCTCCCTGTGCCAGTGCAAGCATGTCCACATCCATACAGTGCACTCAGTGGATAAAATGGAAGTGATCCCCTCTAGGAAGGTAGGTGCAGAGAGTGCAGGGACTGTAGAAGGCAGTCAGTACGAGGACTTCCTCCAACTCCAGCTCCTTGTGCTGTGCTCCTAATCCATGTTACATGCGTCTGGGCAGATCACACACAAGAGGCAGCATGATGCAGGCAGGGGAAGGACACTAGGCTGTGTGCTGCTGCTGCCTGCTGCTGATCATGGGCACAGAGCTGCTGCTGCTGCTGCTTAGCACTGGATTCATTCACACTGTTCCCCTGGGAGGGCTTGTTACATAGACACACATGCAGCTCTTACAAACAAAAGCAACTACAAGAAGAGAGCTGACTGCTCAAACTTTACACTCATCAGCACAAAGGCTGCCAATTCCTCAGGCTGCTCCTCTCTCCGCCCTGCTCCTCATTCCCTCCCCCTCCAAGTTTCATTTTTTTTCTTATGCAGTTCATAGGCTCATTCACCTCTTCTGTGTGCCGGAGAATGCCTTTACATGTCAATGATCCTAGACCTGATGCAAGTCCCTCTGTCCCTCTTTGATCCTTAAGGCTAAATGCACACGATCAGGATTCTCTGTGCGGATTTGCATGTGGACAATTCGCACCGTAGATCATGTACATTGTATTCTATGAGAATTTGAAATTCTCATGCACACACTGCAGATTTTTTCTGTGCAGATTTTGACCTACAATGCGCATTTTAAAATCTGTAGTCTGTCAATTTATTTTATTTTTCTCTATTCACTTCAATGGGGACAGTAAAATCTGCATCAAATCTGCATGTAAATCCGCACCAATTGATGAGGACTGGCCTCAAGGATTTCCCCGCATTTCTAACAGAGGGTCACAGCACTCTTCCGTTTTACAGGCAATGGTGGGTGCTCGTCTAATTGTGGTCCAATCTCCACCAGGGCCACATAAGCATCACAGAATATAAAGAGACAGCACTCCGGTTTGTAAATGCAGGTGTATATATTTATTTTCAGCCGAGTATATGGTAGCAACGTTTCGGGCCAATAGTTTGCCCTTCCTCAGGCTAAATGTAGCGCTGGTGAGGCGTGTCGGCTGTGTAGTGTCACACACGTGCTGGTGAGACGCTGGGCTGTCTGATTTCCCCGCGAACACCTGCAGATTTCAGTGCGGATTGTCCCTTAGGGTAAATGCACATGTTCAGGATTTCTCTGTGGACAATACTATGATACTATGTGTCACCTTGAAGTGTACTAGGCTGTGTTCACACTTTCAAAGAATCTGCTGGAATATCAGACTTGGATTTGCAGATCTGCAGAGGCATCAGCCACATTGTATCCAACAGGATCTGATGCTTTTCTGTATAGAATCTGCAGCCATATTGACCACGCTGTGGATTTTGCATGGAATCCGCCTCCAATAGTTTCCAATGGGAATCTATAACATTTTTTTTTATAATTGTGTGTTTATTGAACGTATTGATTTTTTAAAAATTTGTACAGAATGTACAGACAATCAAGTTCAAAGGCATAAAGGTGGACCAATATCAGTGAAAAGCAAATAAAGACAACATAAGATTAACTTGCCTAACTGAATGAGAAACTATACTGCCGATCATATGGCTGTCGATTTTTGCCTCTCGGGTTTCAAAGCCACGTGTATATTATTTTATCATGGAACATTGCCCCTACAGTCTCCATACACAGCTAGTCTTCTTAAATGGGTTGTCTCATGAAAAATATTCTACATTTCAAGCCAGCACCTTTTGTAATTGCATGTGTAACACCCCGGAGTGGTGTTACCACCCCTACACCCTGCTATTATCTTTAATGGTCTAACCGAAATCTATCTTATGTATTTTTGTCCAGGTCCTCTACACTGTGTATTCCTAATCTTTTGTTATTCAACTGTTTATTACATGTAATATGTCTGGTTCACCAGCAGGTGGCAGCGTATATGGCAGAGTTATAGTTAGAGAGAATGGAACTCACGATTCCATTCTCCCCCCTTTGGGCAGAGGTGGGTCAGTCCTGCTTCCTGCCAGAAGGGTGGAGCAGAAGTTTCCAGTTAGTTCTTGTTCTAAGCTAGACAGGAGGTCTGTGAGCAAGGGCATGCTCAGGCGTGCCTACGCCAGTCAGAGCATCCTAAGCTCTGCTGGCCATGAAGAAAGATGTATGGAAGCCAGAGGGGCCAGGGGAATAGTTCTTCGGCCACCATAAGAGAAATCAGCAAGAGGAAGAGTTCTTTGGCTGAATATAAGTTTTGTGGATAGGTTCAGTGGCTCACTAATGTGGAAAAAGAATATGAGGTGCTCTCACCTCCGATTCAACCACAATCGTTAGTGAAATAGTATTAAAGAAGTTGTAGGTGGAGCACTCTCTATTTGGTGGTTCATGTGCACTAAAATAATATATTACCAAAGTATAGCAATGTGAACAATATTAATCAAGGTGAAAGATGTTGTAAAATAAAGTGGTATATATAATAATAAATTATGCAGTGACTCAGGTGATATATCCAATATTATGGGCTATACTCTTATACTCAGCTGTACAATCAAACAATATCATGGAGACAGATTTTGTAAATAGATGAAAAAATAAGCTGTTTATTATAGTTTTAAAAATATATATATATATATTATAATAAAAATTGCCCCAAAAATGTCGACAAAAAAATATCAAAAATAAAGAAAAAAATATAAAATAAAAATTAAAAATAAAATTGGATTGAATAGTCTATAAAATACAAAGGTAGTAAAACTGTATTGGAGAATAAGTCCTTAAGAGGTATAATGCCGTTTCATTTATCTTCTATAGTCAGGGGTTGTGTCCTGGTTTTTAGATATAGCAGCTGTTGTTTGTAACTAAAGTATTGACAGTATGGTGGTGACTTTTGTCTGATAGTACAAGTACAGTATTGTAGCTTCTCTGTAGTACTTTACTACTCTGGCAGCTTTAGTCTCTTTCCTCCGGTCTTTGTTCTGTACGGCGTTCCTCCGTCCGGCGCTGTGTAATCTCAGCGGTGTTCGGACTCAGCGTTGGCTTCTCCTGGTCTTGGCGCGCGTTCGGCGTCCCACGTGGCGTCCCACGTGGTTCCCGGCTGTTGCTTGTGCGCTTTAATGAGAATTAGGCAGGTTGATGATAGCTGTCTTTAGTTTTTGCGCTATTTAATCCACTAGAAGTTCCTCTAATATATATAATATATATGCAGGCTTTAACAGTTCCCAAACGCGTTTCGGGGGTCTGACTGCCCCCTTTCTCAATGGTTGACTGGCCTGCTTCCCTCCCTGGTCTATTTATATCGGAGGATTCATTAGGTGTAATGAAACAATTAAACAATTGGTGGGTTTAACTCATTCAATTCATTAGTTTGGGTCAAGTCCATGATATTGTGCCCAATCATTCATCAATTGTATCCAACTTATATGAATATTATCTCTTTTGTATAAAATATTTGAAAAATATATAAAAAATATATGTATATTTATGAAGAAGATACAATTGTGAAAAAAATCATCATCTGTGAGAATAAGACACAGTAATTATTTATAAAGATTTTTTAAAAATATTCTAAATATCAATGATTGTATTTCTAATTGTCCTCATTATTAATTTGTCCTTATTGTTTTTTTCTCTGTATTGTTTTTCCTTCTCTATTATTCTAAATGAAATATAACTTGTAATAACTTTTGATGGTATAATGATTTTATTTTATTATTTATTCTAGATATACTCCCTATGTACAGGTGCATTGGTAAGTATAATGACTTTTAGTTAGTATTTATTGTTTTTCATATTTTGTTCTTTGTTAGAGATTTTATGTGTTTAGCTATTTATTATTTATTTTTTGTTATTTTTTGTTGTATGTTTTTGGTATTTTTTATTTTGTTGTTTCTATAAATATATAACTATCCCTTATCTTCACAGGATATGTCTGATACTTCCCGATATTTATTTTGTGGCCGGCTCCGCCATTCACCGTCCCTGTCACTGTCCTTGCAGCTCGAAGCTGATTGGCCATCAGCTCGAGCTCTGATTGGCCGATCAGCCGCGACGTCACGGCCCTGCAGGCTCGCAGCTGATTGGCCAGCGTCCCCTGCAGCAGAAGGCTCCCACCGGCACCGGCAGAGGAGATCGTAAGGGTGTGTGTATGGGGCTGCGTGTGGGTGGTGGCAGCACATGGGCAGAGTGGGGGTGCACGGTGCAGTGGGATAATGCACACAGGGATGGGGGAGCTGCAGGGGATCATGCACACAGGGATGGGGGAGCTGCAGGGGATCATGCACACAGGGATGGGGGAGCTGCAGGGGATCATGCACACAGGGATTTTATTGTTAAAAAAAGTGTCATTTTTTTTTGTCTAATGTAAGGCCTCCCCGAAAGTAAGGCAGGGTGGGACTTTTGGGGGTAAATTTAATGTAAGACAGGGCCTTACTTTCGGGGAAACACGGTATTTCATGTGATCTTTTAATTCCTTATGTGGTTTGTATGAAGTGAAGGGGGGCGAGGGCCTGAATATAAGTTTTACTGAGTGTCAGGAGGGAAATAGGTCGACGGCACCCCATCCAAGGATACCAGAGGAGATTAGAAGTACAGTAACTAGAATTAAGCAGAATTTAGTGCAACACAGAGCAAGAAATTGAAGTACAGAGGAAGAGAAAACATAGTTGAGTTTGCATGCCAGTTTATACCGAAGCCTGCTGGAACCAAGACAAAGCCTGCCAAATCGTTTGGATGAACGTTTGTTCAAGAAAAGATGCCATTGAAGTTCACAACAAGGTCTGGACTCAAGTTATTTTTCCTTCATCCCTCAATTATCCCCCTTTTATTTTTGCTTCGGAGCCAAAGCCTGGGGTCCAGCAAAATCCAGGTAGGAGCACCATGACACAAAGAGACATTTAGGCCGCACTACACCACTTGGCATTCCTACTACACCTGGGAAGTGATAGGGGCCCTGAGGGACGACGCATTGCACATGTAATTACAAACTTAGTATAGAGTTATTCACTGGCATCCATCTGTATAGCGCCATCTGCTGTTTGCTCTGTTTCTAATTTCTCTGTCCTGCTCACTGAGATGAAAGCGTATGCTCAGTTCCATCCTTCCCCTGCCACCAGCTGCAGTAGAACAGCCACGCCACCTGAGAAAGTGCACACCCCTAAGCTGCAGTTGGAGCAAAGAATGGGGATATCTCTGGATCCATGTGCGGTACATGGCCAGCCTGAAGTTTGTTAGAAACTGTCATGTACAATATGATAACAGATTTTCATTTTTCATATTATTCATGGGATAACCCCTTTAAGGAGAGACAGTAACCCCCCCCCTCCAAGGTACACCCACTGCGTCTTACTCAGCCAGCCAGAAACCTGCTCTGTACTCTTGAGAGGCAGGCATCCCTGAGGATGGATATTTGGCTTGGCATGTAGCAAAAAAAGAAAAAATATATTGTACAATATATATGTAACAGCGGCTGCTGTGCGCCGCTGTTCCCCTGCTTACTGCCTCGGTCCTGGGTGCCATGTTCATCGGTGATCTGCTGCCTGTGTTTCTCGTTCAACACTTCAGTCCTGGGCTCTGTCTGTGTAGTGCTGTTTCAGGATCTGCTCCATAGTTTCCATTTAGCCCTGGCTGCAACATGCTTGCTGCTTGTAACCTGCATCTCTTCCTTAGGGCCATCGCATAAAGAATCATGTGATGTGGGTTGAATCATGTGACGTGGTTGACCAATCCTGGTCCTCCTGCACATTTATAAGTGGTTCAGCCCTCTTCCCAGATGCCTCAAGTGTCAAAGTCATTGTGTCTTGCCTTTGGCTGCTATTGTTCCTGTTGGTGTTTCTGTGTTCCTGACTCCTGCTCGTATTACCGGACTCTGCTACCCGCCTGATCCCTGCCTGCCTGCATTGACTCTCTTGTTGCCGACCCGCATTGCCTGACTTGTACCTGTGCCGCCTGCCTTGACCCATTGTCTGTCTGACTTGGCCTCTGTCTCATCCTTCAGTCCTGCATTGTTGCTCCTGGTAACGACTCTTCTGACTACTCTGTACCTCTGGTTCCTTGCTCAGGTACCTCCTGGTCCGCCTGGGCCAGCTGCCTTGTGTTCCAACCCTCCTCAGGAGGTAGCGCCCTGGTGTTCCCCTCGGAAAGTCTATCCCCACCATCAGGGGTATTGTGAAGATCGAGGGGTTCACTTAGACAACGCCCTTAAAGGAAGTAGGGCAGGAGGCACAGTGGGTTCACACCCGCTGGTTTGTGACAAAATATATATATTTAGTTTGGGGCCTAAAGGTGACAAATATCACTGTAGGCTGATATGTAAGCAACCGTATGTTGCATTTTTCAGGAAATTTTCCAGCAGTATTTGAACAATCCAGAATGCAGTGTGAAAGCAGATTTCTGCAGATTTCCAGCAGCCTGCCTCCTTTACTGAAAGGATCATCTGCTCCATGCCGCTCCGGTCCACTGCACTGGTGTCTCCATCTTCCGGTCCGGAGTTTTTTTTCCTTCCTCCATGACATGGGCATGCTCACCTGATCTTCTTCAGCCAAATGCCGGCTTCAGCAGTGATGTGTTCACAACACACGTCACCATTGAAGCTTGCGGTTGGCCACAGAGAATCAAGTGACCATGGCGACTGGGGATCACCACCAATGAGGCGAGGTGAGACGATTGCCTCAGGCAGCACCAGGTAGGGGCAAGAGGGGGGCAGCAGAAGGGGGATCATCTGTTTCTACAGTATAAGTATTGGGAAGCACAATGGGCACAGTATGTGCCGCTATATTACCCTGTATTTTTTGTAGCTCTGTATGTAATGTTTTCCAAATATGTCTATAACAGTAAGACTGGAGGGAAGAGCTTATGTCTAAGAAATTGGCATTGGGGGGTTGGGGCGCTGTTTCAGTTTTCGCCTCAGGCGACAGAAAGGCTAGGTGCACCCCTGCATGCCAGGAGGAAGAAAACAAATTCTGGAACGGACGATGGAGACAAGGGAGCCACTTATCAGAGGAGACAGGTTACCTGTTAGTAATTATGTATTCTCAGAAACCAGTTTAAGGGGAGATTTATTTAAGCTTTTTAACTTTTTGCTATTCTCTTTACTTTTCTAAAGTGCCAAGGAAAGGGCTGGGACTTGGCAGGAGGGGGTGGAACCGCTGTGGCCTCCCTATTTACTATTTATATACTGATATTAGAACTCATGGGGGGGATTTATCATTTGAAGTCAGTTTTGCTTGAGTCTGTGTTGTCTTACAAGATGCCACACTTATCAAATGCCACGTGTTGTTTAAAAAATTTGTCTTATCCTTTAAACCTAACACTTTTGTCTAGAAAAGCTCCTCCAGTTTTCCTTCTCCACCCTCCTCCTGGAGTGAGATTGACTTTTTTTTTCGACTTTTTAAAATAGTCTCAATGATAAATTTGGAGTGAAACACATTTGTAAAAATGCAAAAAGTCGCAAAATTTTGTGTAAGCAAAAGAAAAAAGTTGCAAAATTTTGCGCAATCATAATAATAATATATATTTTTTAATACTGTTTTTTTTATTTTTTGTGTAACTTATTATATGCGAACAGTGATTCCACCACTGTGACACACGAACGGACAAATGGGTGGCCATATGTGGATCCAGATTTACATGTTAAAACTGTTGTTATAACATGGTGGTGAAGGAATCATATATTAGTAATTTATTATATTGATTAAGAGCTACCTATTTGAGAAGGAAGACCGCTGTTATGTTATGTCTGGTGTACGCATTTGTACATACCAGGTTACAGTCTAGCTTTTTCAGTTGCAGTTGTGATACCTCTGGGCTGGAGGGCATAATTCACACTGAATTATGTACAGCACCATTAATTCATGGCGCTGTATATCAAGAGAGTGTTACACAAACATAATATAAAAATACAAAAATGATAAACATGAAACAAACGTTTCAAGGAGGAGAGGACCCTACCCGCGAGGGCTTACAATCTACAAGGGAAGGGGAAGGACACAGTAGATGAGGTTAAAAGCTAGAATGCAGGACAGAGATGTAAGGAGGGGACAGATTGTGGACGGCTTTAAATGTAGTTGTCAGTATTTTAAACTGAATTTACTGGCCAATGGGGAGTCAGTGAAAGGATTGGCAGAGGGGAGAGATGGATTATCCAGGCAGCAGAGCTGAGGATCGATTGAAGGGGGAACTGACAGACACATTGAATTCTGGATAGAAGCCAAGTGTGTAAGAAACTTACCTGTCCGGGCTCCAGTGGCGCAATCTTCACCCGGAAGAGATGCGATGCATAACAACACCCTCTGGTGACGCTACAGAACCCTTAGCAACAGGATGCAATTCTGTGTATCTCCCTGCAAGCGGGCGTGTGCTGGGGGAGGAGATTGGCAGTGGGCTGATTGCTCAGCTGCTCTATTACTGTGTACTAGTTATATTATAGGTATCATGAGATGAACTTGATATACGTGGATTTTCATTTAATGATTACTTAATAATCAATTAATGTTTGTAATTGGATCTTCATATACCGTATATTTACACTTGAGTATTGCTTGAGAAAAGTTCAACAAAGACCCCAACAAAAAGGACATCACTGTTGAACACATTCTGGGAGTTTGGTGGAGTTTTCTGATTAGATAGATAGATAGATAGATAGATAGATAGATAGATAGATAGATACGATAGATTAATTAAATAGATAGACAGACAGATAGATAGATACACTGGCCTGTCAGAGTACCAGAGGATCCTTTGGTGGGTCCAAGCTCTGACGCAATAATAGGCTCCTGAAGGTACCTTTAAATAAGCCAATTTAGCAGACGATTGTCGGGAAGGAAATGTTCCTTCCCGGCAAGTGCCTCCTTGTCAGTAAAGGAGACTGCTGCTATTACATGGAGAGATCTTCTCTACAATATGGGGAGAAGCGATTGTTAATCCCATTACTCGTCCCCATACATAATCATTACTTGCCTACAGCAGAGCGCGTTTAGACGGCACAATCTGCTGCAGGCAAACAATGACTGTGAATGAGTGTATGGACAAACAATCATATTACCCAAATTCATATTGATGACCTATCCTTTGGAAAGGTCATCAATATCAGATCGGCGAGGATCCGACACCCAAGACCCCCACCTTTTGGCTTTTAGAAGAGGCTGACGCTGAGCGCTGAAGCCTCTTGCTAAGCCATGTGATGTCACCGTATATCGGTCGCATGACTTGGTTGCAGCTCAGCCCTATTCAAGTGAACTGAGCTGAAATACCAATCACTATACGATTTATGGCGCTGTGATTGGAAGGCTGCCAGGAGCTTGAGCACGATGGCTCCCTGAAACAGCTGATCAGCAGGGGTGCCGGGACTCATACGCCCGGCAATGTGATAATGATGACCTATCTGTTGCCTAACATAAGATGATTTGGAGCTGACCTTGGAAACAATAAGCACCAGATATCCCACTAAACCTTACTGATGATAAGTCCTGAATGTGTAATGATAAAACAATTACTTAAAAGAGAACATGCATATATTCTTTATACACAGAGGGTGGGCCCCTAGAATAATTTCCTCAAGTTGGCCCAAAGAAATTTAATCCAACACTGCATAGATAGAGATAGATAGATAGATAGATAGATAGATAGATAGACAGAGCTTTATCATATTTGCAAACTTCTGGAGGTTGGCTTCTGGAACACGTGAGGTCTCTCCTTTTCTGGAGCCTCCCAGACATTCTGGGAGAGTTGGCAAGTATGAGCTAGATGTGAGAGAGATGTGAAATAGATATGAGACAGAAAAATTACTAAATAAGAGGTAAAGAGAGTTGGGTTGCATTTTCTTTCACATCTAACTCTTTTTCACACTATATAAAACCATAGGATTGCATGCCCAGAGCTCATTTGCCTCCATAGAACATCATGCAAGGGTTGGAGAGTCCAGGACTGGTCCAGGGCAGCAGCTTGTCGTGGCTGTGCATGAACCGGTCACACTTTCTGAAGCAAGAACTCTTATATTATACACTGAACCCCGCCATCTCCCAACAGTGATTCCTGTCAGAGGAGTAACCAAGAGCAGAGTAAGGAGTCAGCTGACAGTAGCTGCCAGGTCCCCGCACTCAGTGATGCTACTTTTATACCACCAGGGACCCAGTCAGCAGGGGCACATGTGATTTGTCTCACCCTGAGTCAAAACAGTTTCTTTTCAAACTAGCATTTCTCTTTAAATAAGGTTGAGACATTGTTTCCACAAAGAACATAGCAGTAAGCCTATCAAAAAAAGAGATGTGACCTACCTCATATTGGGAAAAGGACATTCACATTTCTTAAAGTGGTTTTCTGAGTGTTTTGTAATAACAATATCAATTTCTAATTTGTGAGGGTCTGACTCAGGGGCTGGTTGGCAAATTTTAGCCTGGGGGGCAAGCACACAGCACTGGCCCATGTGTAGCGGCCCACCCTTAACCTGTTTAACTCCGCCTACCATAAAGCCGGTATAGGTAAATGGGCTTTAAATGGTTAAAAGGCAGCAGCTGGTTGTGTTTTCATGTTGGATCCCAGATACAGAACATGGCTGAGTCCGTAGCAACAGCCTGATCATTAGAGGGACCAGATTTACCAACCCCTGAGCTTAAGAGACTCCATTGAGTACAATGGGGTATGCTCAGGATGCTGCTCTTTTACCGGACAAAAAGGTCTTGCATGCAGAACTTTTCTGCCCGGTCTTTTTAACAGAATCTGTGACCCAAACGCAAATGTGAATGGATAGTATTAGACGTATAGCATCAGATGTCTGTTTAACACAAATACAGAGCAAGAACCAAGATCACTACATACACACAGCACCAGAACCAAACCTAGAAGTCAAACACAGAACCAGAACCAAGTTCACTGCATGAATACAACACCAGAACCAGGCCCATAAGTCAAATACAGCAACAAAATCAACAAGAAATATAGCACCATAACTAAACCTATAAGTCAAATACAGAACCAGAACCAAGTTTACTACATAAATACAGCACCAGAACCAAACCCATAAGTCAAATACAGCACCAGAACCTAGTTCAATACATAAATACAGCACCAGAACCAATTTCTCTACATAAATACAGCACCAGAACCAAGTTCTCTACATAAATACATCACCAGAACCAAGCTCACTACATAAATACATTACCAGATTTTAAATGTTTAGTACAGATACCATCTGAGTAGTCAGGTCAGCCCTCGCCATATGAAACTACAGCTCCCAGTATGGCCTGAACAAGTGTAAAGGGATGCTGGGAGTTATTGCGCAAAACAGCATGCTACCACCCATCATCAGCTGTAGATCATCCAGGTGACTACAGCTCCCATCATACACAGTCAGTAGCAGAATAATCATTTCCATTTAGTGACTTACAGGTGACGTCTCCTCCTTCCCCATCTGGTTCAGACCACCATGACGACTCCTCCCATCCACAATGCAGCTTTGCAGATTTTGCCGAGAAGATGTCTTCAGCTTCACGCTTTACCAACACATTGGCACCCTGCATACTGACACAAACTCATCTTAGTGCCACATTCTGTGCCCTGAATATAACAGTAGCATTAGTGCCACATACTCTGTGCCCTCTGTATACAGTGCCATATGCCCTCTGTATATAGTGCCACATGCTCTGTGCCCTCTGTATATAGTGCCACATACTCTGTGCCCTCTGTATATAGTGCCACACACTCTGTGCCCTCTGTATATAGTGCCACATACTCTGTGCCCTCTGTATATAGTGCCACATATTCTGTGCCCTCTGTATACAATGTCATATGCCCTGTGCCCTCTATATATAGTACCACATACTCTGTGCCCTCTGTATACAGTGCCATATGCCCTTTACCCTCTGTATATAGTGCCACATGCTCTGTGTCCTCTGTTTATAGTGCCACATGCTTTGTGCCCTCTGTATATAGTGTCATATGCCCTGTGCCCTCTGTTTATAGTGCCACACACAGTGCCCCTAATGCTAGTGCCACATGCTTGGTGCCCCTTATAAAACGTGCCTCTTATATGTGCCCCTTTCTGTATAGTGCCCCTTCAGTGTGCCCCCTTTATGTATTGTGCCTCTTGCAGTATATGTGCCCATTTGTGTATAGTGCCTCTTCTGAGTGCCCCCTGAATACAGCATACACACACTGTATTATAATACTCGGTAAAAGCTAGAATGCAGTGGGTGAGACGTCACTGGCTACAAGTTGCTAACGGTCACATGACAAGCTAGATGCAGTGGGTATATAGAGTATATACAGCAGTTTATATAATATATATCTATACACACTGCATCTATTATACCTCGTACCTAACATATCAGTACACTGCTGTATATACTAAATATCTGTACACACTGTATCTATTATACCTCATATATCAGTACACTGCTGTATATACTATATATCTGTACACACTGCATCTATTATACCTCGTACCTAACATATCAGTACACTGCTGTATATACTATATATCTGTACACACTGTATCTATTATACCTCATATATCAGTACACTGCTGTATATACTATATATCTGTACACACTGCATCTATTATACCTCGTACCTCACATATCAGTACACTGCTGTATATACTATATATCTGTACACACTGCATCTATTATACCTCACATATCAGTACACTGCTGTATATACTATATATCTGTACACACTGCATCTATTATACATCATACCTCACATATCAGTACACTGCTGTATATATATCTGTACACACTGCATCTATTATACTTTTATAATACATGCAGTATATACAGATATATAGCATATACAGCAGTGTACTGATATGTGATGTATGACGTATATTAGATGCAGTGTGTACAGATATATAGTATATACAGCAGTGTACTGATATGTGAAGTATGACGTATATTAGATGCAGTGTGTACAGATATATAGTATATACAGCAGTGTACTGATATGTGAGGTATAATAGATGCAGTGTGTACAGATATATAGTATATACAGCAGTGTACTGATATGTGAGGTATGAAGTATAATAGATGCAGTGTGTACAGATATATAGTATATACAGCAGTGTACTGATATGTGAGGTACGAGGTATAATAGATGTAGTGTGTACAGATATATAGTATATACAGCAGTGTACTGATATGTGAGGTACGGGGTATAATAGATGTAGTGTGTACAGATATATAGTATATACAGCAGTGTACTGATATGTGAGGTATGAGGTATAATAGATGTAGTGTGTACAGATATATAGTATATACAGCAGTGTACTGATATGTGAGGTATGAGATATAATAGATGCAGTGTGTACAGATATATAGTATATACAGCAGTGTACTGATATGTGAGGTATGAGGTATAATAGATGCAGTGTGTACAGATATATAGTACATACAGCAGTGTACTGATATGTGAGGTATGAGGTATAATAGATGTAGTGTGTACAGATATATAGTATATACAGCAGTGTACTGATATGTGAGGTATGAGGTATAATAGATGCAGTGTGTACAGATATATAGTATATACAGCAGTGTACTGATATGTGAGGTGTGATGTACAGTATAAGTTACACCTTGTATCTCACATATCAGTACACTGCATTGTATACTATATACCTGTACACACTACATCTATTATACCTCACATATCAGTACACTGCTGTATATACTATATACGTTTACCCACTGCATCTATTATACCTTGTACCTGACGTATCAGTACTCTATGTGTATATGTCAGGTGTGAGGTATAAAAGATGCAGTGTGTACAGATATATGTGGACAGTCATATATTATGGTCACTGTGTTAGAGTTAAGGGCCAGTATTGGGGTTAGGGGTCAGTATTGGGGTTAGGGGTCAGTATTAGGGATAGGCGTAGTATTAGCATAAAGCTACATTCAGACGACCAAAAGTGTTTTGCAGTCCCCAAATTGTGGATCCGCAAAACACATATACTGGCCTTGTGCGTTCCACATTTTGCGGAACGCACAGTGCCAGCCCTATATAGAAATGCCTATTCTTGCGGACAAGAATAGGGCATATGCACTATATTTTTTGGGGGGGAACGGAACTACGTATGCGGACAGTACATGGTGTGGTGTCCGCATCTTTTGCGGCCCCATTGAAATGAATGGGTCCGCACCCGTTCGGCAAAATTGTGGAACGGATTCAGACTTAGAAATACGGTCGTCTGAATACGGTTGTCTGAATGCACCCTTAGGGCCAGTATTAGAATTAGGGTCAGTATCAGTTAGGAGCAGTACTGGGGTTAGAGGCAGCGTTAGGGTACATTCAAACAACCGTATTTCCATTCACTTAAAAGGGGCCGCAAATCCTAAGTTCCGTTCCGCAAGCCCTGCAAAAAAAGATAGAGTATGTCCTATCCTTGACCGCAATCGCAGACAAGAACAGGCATTTCTATTATAGGGCTGTGCATGTGTGTTCCACAAAATGTGGAATGCACACGGCCAGTATCCGTGTTTTGTGGATCCGCAATGTGTGGACCTCAAAACACATATGGTCATGTGAATGTAGCCTCAGGGTTAGGGGTCAGTAGTAGGGTTTGGGGTCTGTATGGCGTAGTATTAGAGTTAGGGAAAGTATTAGGGGTCAGTATTAGCAGTCAATATTAGGGTTAGAGACAGGATTAGGGTTAGGGGTCCAGGGTTAGAGGTCAGTACTAGGGTAGGGGTCAGGGGCCAGTATTAGAGGTCAGGGGCCAGTACTAGGGTTAGGCTACTTTCACACTTGCGTCAGCAGGATCCGTTTGTGAGATCAGTCCCAGGCTCTCACAAACGGCCCTGAACTGATCAGTTTTTCCTTAATGCATTCTGAATGGATAAGGATCCGTTCAAAATGCATCAGTTTGCCTCCGTTCCGTCTCCATTCCGCTCTGACAGCGTTTTGGTGTCCGCTTGACTGAGCAGAATGGAAACAGATCCGTCATGACTACAATGTAAGTCAATGGGAACGGATCCGTTTACTCATGCACAATAGTAAACGGATCCGTCCCCCACTGACTTTCAATGGAGTTCTGAACGGATCCGTCTCTGCTATGTAAAAGATAATACAAACGGATCCGTTCAGAACGGATGCAGACGGTTGTATTATCAGGACGGATCCGTTTATGAGAGCCTGGACGGATCTCACAAACGGATCCTGCTGACGCAAGTGTGAAAGTAGCCTTAGGGGTGCGACAGGGCCAGTATTAGGGGGTCAGGCAAGGCCAGTATTAGGGGTCAGTACTAGGGGGTAAGGGGCTAGTATCAGGGTTAGAGGTCCAAGGTTAGAGGTCAGTACTAGGGTAGGGGTCAGGGGCCAAAATAAGTGGTCAGCGGCCAGTACTAGAGGTCAGGGGCCAGTACTAGGATTAGGAGTCAGGCAGGGCCAGTATTAGGGGTCAGGGGCCTATATTAGGGTTATAAGTTAATGCAGGCCAGTATTAGGGGTCAGGGGCCTATATTAGGGTTATAAGTTAATGCAGGCCAGTATTAGGGGTCAGGGGCCTATATTAGGGTTATAAGTTAATGCAGGTCAGTATTAGAGGTCAGGGGCCAGTACTAGGGTTAGGGGTCAGCAGGGTCAGTATTAGGGGTCAGGCAGGGGCCAGTACTAGGGTTAGGGGTCAGGCAGGGTCAGTATTAGGGGTCTGGCAGGGGCCAGTACTAGGGTTAGGGGTCAGGCAGGGTCAGTATTAGGGGTCAGGCAGGGGCCAGTATTAGGGTCAGGGGTAAGGCAGGGTGGTCAGTACTAGGTGGGCAGGGGCCAGTATTAAGGTTAGGG
This sequence comes from Rhinella marina, assembly GCA_900303285.1. NCBI lineage: Eukaryota > Metazoa > Chordata > Amphibia > Anura > Bufonidae > Rhinella > Rhinella marina. The sequence continues at coordinate 110,389 of ONZH01025655.1, read as the reverse complement.
TAAGGCAGGGCCAGTATGGGGGGTCAGTATAGGGAGGCAGGGGGCAGTATTAGGTTTAGGGGTGCATGTAGGGAGAGGGCAGTTAATACTCACCTGTCCAGGCGCGGTCCCATGATGCAGACCCGGCCTCTTCTGGCGGGTCTGCTCCTGAGGAACGTCGCAGGCGGCGCGATGACGTCATCGCGCTGCCTACGTCACATCAGTGCGCCGGCCACCGGGAGTAGCGGAGCAGGGAACCAGAGGTTCCCTGCTCCGCCTGCGCTGGCTGTTACTGGCACAATTGTATCTGCATCTAGTGGATGCAGATACAATTGAGTTCAGGAGCCGCGGCGGCCCTGACATACACCGGCCCGGGGGCATCTGCCCTCCTGCCCCCTGGCCCAGCCCGCCCCTGGTCTGACTCCTGCTACCGTCGCTAGTCAGTGGCTTGAGGAGGTTGGGGCTCTCAAGTGACTGCTGCTGCTTCCTCTAAACTTACAATCGGTCACATGGCCTAGGCGCAGCTCAGTCCTATTAAACTGAATTTAGCTGAATAGCGATACCAGCACTCCTGCTATCCAATGGAAGGCGCTGTGTTTGGTAAGCTGTGAGAAGTTCACAGCACTCACCATAGGGCCATGGCCTCTTCAGACAGCTGATCACAGGGATCTTAGGTGTCAGATCCTCACCGAACAGATACTGATGACCTATAAAGGTCATCAATATAAAACACTCGGAAAACCCCTTTAAATCTGCAAACCAGAAGGCCCCACAAGGGTCAAAGACGAACGACTCTCCCTTACTGAAGCTAATGAGGGCCAATCTATGCCCTACCTAGGGTCTGCCCAGGCTCCTACCTAAATACCTCCAGGGTGCAAAAATCAGTGTAGCTCCTCCAGAAAAGGGAGCTGGGGGTTGCAGGGGGTTAAGGAGTCAGAGGGGCGTCCATAAGAACATACCAAAAATCCATGTGAAAAAGTGCACGCACAGGTGAAGAAAAATAAATCAATTAAGTGGTGAGAAGTAGGGAATATCTAAAACCATTCTGAAGGACTACATTTGGCACATGAGTATTTTCTGTTGGTTTGATGTAAATGTTTTACATGTAACCAATTAAAAATCTGAAAACTATAAATGCAAACGTCTCCTAACATCCAATACATTATTGACCCCCCAAATACCATATCTGTGATTAATCAGTATGAGACAAGATATATAACAACTGCAAAAATGGCTTTCACAGTCCTAGCCCATCCATATATTCATTTATATCGGCAGCCATTCATTTGAATATCTGAACATGTAAGCCTCTCTGGAGGTGTTTTCTTTGGGGGTGTCTGAAGATGGACACACAACCACCTGGCTTGACTATGGAAAAAAAAGATGAAAAAAAAATTGCTGCTTACAAAAATCTTTTATGCAAAATTAATATAATATAATATAATTTATGGCCAAGATTAAAGGGGTTCTCCAGGAATTAACAAAATGAAAATACACAAATGTTACTTTATTATAAATATATTCCCAAATACCTTTCATTAGTTATGACGGATCGTTTTGTCTGGGGAGCAATGATTAGGAGAAAAAAAATGGCCGCCGTCCAATTAGTACACAGAACCTGTCCTAATCACACAGGAAGACAAGTCACTTCACAACACTGAGGTAAAGAGCTGCCTCATCATCCTCTCTGCTCTGCTTGTCAGGGATTATGATCCTGAATACTGTTTAATATGATATTTAGCTGAATCTCTGAAGGAAAGAAGCTCATGAGGAGACAAGAAGTATAGAGAGGACGGACAAGACAGACTGTGGTAATGGAGACTACATACAAGAGCTGCTGCTCATCAGCCACATCTGCTCATGAACTCTATTCCTACAGAGATTCAGATAAAGATCTTATCATCTGTAATCATAATCCCTGACAAGCAGAGCAGAGAGGAGGATGAGGCAGCTCTCATAAAACGAGCCATTATAACTAATGGAAGGTATTTGGGAATATATTTATAATGAAGTAACATTTAAGTATTTTCATTTTCTTAATTCCCGGAGAACCCCTTTAAGTAAAAAAAATAAAAAATTAAAAAATTTGAATAGACATTTGAATTCCATGCCAAAATTCTGGTGACATAAACCTCCATGTGAACGAGGCCTTAAAGTAAGCATATGACCATATAAGATAGGTGCCCTGAAACATACCAATACCTTTCTTGTGGAAATTCAGTCCTCTAATCCTAAGAATATACAGTTTATTAGAGAAACAAAAAGTAATTTCTATTTCATAGGTGTGAATGAAGTCCCCTGATTTAACTCCGCTAGACCGTATTCTAATTGCAGATGATTTATGAATTAGTTTGCGAATCAACAAATCTCAAATCAGGCAAATAAATTTGCTCAGTCTTTAGATACAGTTTTACCCAGGGGTAAAAGAATTAATTTGTCAAGATATACTGTACATTCCAATAACAAAGGGACATCAGAAAGCTCCTGTATGAGTGTAAGTAAACATGTGAGTTTGCACCTGTATGTGCAAGTGGCAGATGCATTTATGCAGAAAATAAGCCGGAGTACAGTATAGGATGAGTGTCCTCATTTCCCAGCTCATAAATTACCTTGCTTCATGTATAAAGAGACCATTGTTTCATAAGTGGATTTTCAGAATTATGGAAAGTTTTACTGTAAAAGCCACAAAAAAAAAAACAAAAAAACAAAAAACATTTTGTACTATGTATGAAGCTTTCCAGGAACAGGTGTTACCTGTGAGATTTACTGTAAAATCTCAAAGTTACAAGACATGTGTAGGTATATTATACATGCTCCCATGTACGGTACTGTAGTTGTCTGTTCTATAATCATGTAGAGGGGTAAAAGGGATAGATGACTGGGCAGGTGATCAGACCAGTTATCTGGAAGAACATTCACATGAATATCCATTCCCCATAATTGCCCCAAGTAGTTGGCAATCAGCCAACAAACAGGCTAACTGATTGGCTGATTGGATCTTTTAGGCAAGCATAAAAGTGCCCACAGGTCGGCAAAACATCTTCTCATTTAAACTGGGGATGTGCTGCTGGGGGATTAATGATCATAGGTACGATCATTTGCCTCCATGGGCTTTCCATCAGCCTGTAAAAGGCATTTTAAGCAAGTGTTCATTGACTAGTTTTATCAGTGATTGATGTTCATTATAGCACGAGATCCGGCTGTGTAATCGGACCATAAGAAAGAGTAAACGGGCCATAGAATAGGCACCATGTAATACATCATTTCTCCTGTAGACACTGCTGATATACAGCAAATTATGTTGTCTTCCACAATTTTGCAATAAATCTATGACTGTTAGGCTCATAGAAGGACAAGATGATTTCTTAGTTCTTGTTATTTTTACTTCTACTTGTTAACACTATGTCTATATTAATCTAGGGGCTTATTATAATAAGCAATGTATCTCCTTTCCACTGACTACTACTGACTTGTCTGAGCACTAGTTGAACCTTGGATTAAACACTTATCCCTGTCTCTAATAAAGATTATGCTGGGGGGTTCCAACACACAAACCACAGGTATTTGTTAATTTTTATGGAGTTACACTTCAAAGGGAATCTGTCAACAGTTCTGACCATGCTAAACTGCTGGCAGCACAGGTAGAGCTGGAGAATACAGTACAAACTTACTTTTTGTGGAGCTTTTATTATCAGGAGAAGTGTGAATAACAGCCAGAATCTGCTCCCGAAAGTGCCCGGGAGGTGGTCATTTACTGTGAAGTGCTCTCTGCATCGAGTTGCTTCATAACTTCTCCCTTCTGCTCCTCCCGTATCCACACGATAGGTCATTAATATCAGATCAGCGGGGGTTTGAAGGGGTGCCTTGTCAGTATTTAACTGAACGCTCTCTAGCTTCTAGCAGTACTGCTCATCCCATTCATTCACCATGTGGCATCCCTTCAAACAGCTGATGAACAGGGATGCTGGGAGTCAGACCCTAGCCAATCTAATATCGATGGCCTATCCTTAGGATAGGTCATCAATGTCCTGACACTGCACAACCACTTTAATGTTTATGATTCCAAGAAGAGTAGGCACAAATATGGAAGTCCCAATGCCTGTAATCTCCTGCAGGTTATTTGACAGTAAACACAGACAGTTGTTGCATACCCACTTCTCCAACCCCAACACTCTCCTGCCCTACAGGTGGGAACCCTTCAGCCATCTGCTTTTCCTCCTTTTCCACATCATTTAATATTAATGAGAATATATCACCAGGAACATCTAGCTCCTCCTCCCTCTGTATCTTGCTGACTTTTCTAGGACATGGAGACCAAGAAGGAGGATTTGGAAGAAGTAGCAAAAGATGAGGATGGTCATCATTAAGACTTGGCCCCCCTAAGGGTGAAGACTTGATGGTATTGGTTGGCACGCTGGCTGTGGAATAATAAAAGCTTCCATCTTGTGTAATGTAAGAATAAATAAATAAAACTGATTCAGAGTAAGTCTCCCTGCACTGTCTCTGTACTCTTCCTGCACTCGTCCTCTCCAATATTCTATGAATCATTTTCAGCAATACTGTCCCTAGCGCATGAGCGCTTTCCTTGTCTCTCCCTATGGTCAGCTCACAGGACAACGGTGGAGACCGCACGGGATGAGGGTTTTATAGGGTTGTGAGATCACAGATTTGTAACATGTGCATCTGCCATTTTTGGAAAAACTGATTAGTTACGACGAAGCGCGAGGAAATTCGGATTTACTTAAAATGCTTTGTTTTGCTCAACACTACCAAGCACAAAGCCAAGCGTCGGACTGTGGAGAGATGGAAACTTGTTTTGTGGAGTGATAAATCATGCTTCTCAGGCAGTCTGATGGATGAGTCTCGGTTTAACAAATGTACTCAATAATGAAAATAATTATACTACAAGTCCGTTTTCTCCTAATATAATAATCTTGGTATGGACTCCCACAGAATCTATTTCAGACTTGACTTGGAAGTTCACCCAGTTATCCATTAAAAAGCTGAAGACTGATTTAGGTCAGGATCACACTTGGTCTTTTCTAGTATTGCTGACACCTTTTTTTTAGTATAAAACTTTAGCTGCTAGATGTTACGTAAATGCTATTGATATAAGTAAAAATACCCATTGCTACAGTTGTTTGACTTGTATAACAATTAACAAACCTCCACAAAAAAACTATGTAACCCCCTTTAACCCCTTAATGGGAATGTGTCATCCGAAAATCACGTTTTTATGATTAACATATTTTTAAAGAATTTAAAACAAAAAATCCTGCAGTTTTCACACTGCCAACTAAGCCTAATAATAGGCGCCACTTGGTCTGTACAGGCTTTACTGCAGTTACCTGCTTATCTGTCATTCTAATCCTGCCTGTAATGATATCACCTCTGTGTGTAGATAAGATAGGATCCACCATTCACAATAAGTGATTGTCAGAGCTTATCTACTCTTTCCTTGTACAATGCACAGGTCACCTAGAAACCTCTGCACAGGTCACCTAGAAAACTCTCTCATAGAAGTCAAAAGGGTCAGCTCCAAACCATTGTGTCTATGGCTCATGTGGCTGCCATAAAACAATTTTCTTAAAGGGTTTGTCTCACTTCAGTAAGTTGCATTTATCATATAGAGAAAGTTAATACATGGAACTTACTAATGTATTGTGATTGTCGATATTGCTTCCTTTGCTGGCTGGATTAATTTTTCTATCACATTATACACTGCTCGTTTCCATGGTTACAGACCACCCTGCAATCCATCAGTGGTCGTCGTGCTTGCACACTATAGGAAAAAGCATTAGCCTCTCTGGTTGCCCGGACCATGGGAGCTCACATAGACTGGTGCTTTTTCATATAGTGTGCAAGCACGACCACCACTGATGGATTGTAGGGTGGTCGTAACCATGGAAGCAAGCAGTGTATAATGTGATGGAAAAAGTGACTGGTTAGTAATGGAAAAAGTGAGATGGTTAGTAAGCGGCTTGTATTAACTATCTCTACATGATAAATGCCACTTACCGAAGTGAGACAACCCCTTTAATGCTTTTTAAAAGCTGTTAAGAAAAGCTCAAGATGGCTGCCTCCATAGTCAATCTGCAGTCAGAAAATAACACAGATTAGAAAAAAAGTATGTGTTGCTATCTGGTTGTAATTTGCCTATAAGATTTTTGATGACACATTTCCTATAATGATGTAAGTACTCTGAGATTTTTTTGGGATCAGGAGTGATAACTGGCGACCAAACAAGTAGTTGGCTGACAGTAGAGATGAGTGAGTTTCTTTAAATTTGATTTGGGTCAGAATTCTTTCAAACCCCAACTTGGATTAAATTCCCAAATTTTAGAATTTACTCACTCATATCTAGCTGACAGCTATCTTAAATAAGAACTCCCACAAAAAACGTTATTGTCTGACCTGTTAGAAAAGTACATGATGTAATCTGTAGTGAAGATAATCTTCTTACCAGTGACTGTATTTGTGAGTTATCGCCTCCCTTCTGCACCTCAGCTGTGTCATGTGACCAACAGTCTGACTTTCTAAATAACACAGCATCTTATGTGTGGACAAGAAACCAGTTTCTCTATGTGTTCCTTCAGAGCCTCAATATCAGTCTCATAGGAATGAACAGAGAAGTAACTGACTTCCTGTCCTGTGTAATTGGAAATCAGAGTGTTTGTCACATGACACAGCTGAGGAGCAGAAGGGAGGTTATAACTCACAAATACAGTCACTGGTAAGAAGATTACCTTCACTACAGTTTATATCATGTACCATTCTAACAGGTCAGAAAATAAAAATGTTTGTGGGAGTTCTACTTTAACTATATGGCTGTCCTTAGTGGTTTGCTCTTCCAATTTAGAGACTGCTTTTGTATTATAATTTATATGTACCATATTTTTAGCGCAATAAGATGTACCAAGGATAACACGGAGGAAAAAGAATTTCCATCAGACCTCAGATCAGACCCCTAATCAGATCCCTATCCTCCATCAGACCTCAAATCAGATTCCCATCTACCAGCTCCATTAGATCTTAGTATCACACCCCCATCAGACCCACATTCCTCTGCAGTCTAGACCCCAATGCCTTTTCATACCTCAGATCAGACCCCCAAGCTCTATCAGACCTCTTTAGCAAACCTAGTGGCGTAGCTATAGGGGTCGCAGCGGTCGCTGGGGGCATTTTTTTACTGGCACATGGGGGCACTGAGGGCATCTCTTATTGGCACATGGGGGCACTGGGGGCCTTTCTTACTGGCACATGGGGGCACTGGGGGCATTTTTTTTATTGGCACATGGGGCACTGGGGACATTTTTTTACTGGCATATGGGGGCATTGGGGGCAGTTCTTACTGGCACATGATTTGGGGGGCATCTATGGAGGTGGGACACCTTTTACTGGCACATTATTGGGGGGCACTATGGGGGCTCTTCTTACTGGCACATTATTGGGGGGGACTATGGGGGCTCTTCTTACTGGCACATTATTGGGGGGCACTATGGGGGCACTGAGGACACAAAGAAGGGGTATTTTATATGGGGGTCTTTGTATAGGGGCATTTTATACTGGGGCACATTATGGCGGGTACTATGGGGGCATCTACGGGGGGCACTAAGAAGGGGTATTTTATACTTGCAAATTATGGGGGACACTGAGGGCATCTACTGGGGCACTATTTAGGGGTATTTTATACTGACACATTATGGGAGCACTATGGGGACATTAGCTCAACTGGGGGCATTAAAAGGTTTTTTTTTTGCACTGGCACACATAAAGGGGCATTTTTGTTATTATTACTACTGGGGTTCTCTGGGGAACATGATTACTAGTATGGGCACTATGGAAGCATTATTACTTCTGGGGCACAGTGGGGACATTAGTACTGTTGGGGGCACTATTACTAACAAGTGCACACTGGCAGAGAATTATTAGTTGGGACTTTGGGAGCACTATTACTGTGGGGGTCACCCTGGCACAGTATCAGCTTAGCACAGTTATTTCTGGTGGGGGGGGCATTATGTTTACACTATTACTGTCAGGGACACTATTTGCTGGGCGCAGTTATTTTAGGACACTGTGTGCCAATAATTATTGAAGGGCATCTGTGTGGTACTAGTGGCACAGTACTGGGGGTGGTAGGATGATTTGTCCAGAAGACGGGAGGATGATGGAAAAGTAGTAAACTAAGATTTTTTTCTGTCAAACTGCAGAGATGAAAAATGGCTAAAAAATGGCGTCTACTCTGAAAGGAGAAGACGAGGAAAGAGAATGTCTACATCAGAGGAGACGTCACTGGATGTAAGAGGTATGGGGCGCTGTATTACACTGGATGTAAGAGGTATGGGGCGCTGTATTATACTGTCCGCATTTTTTGCTGACCCATTGAAGTGAATGGGTCTGCATCTGAGCCGCAAAATATGCGGATCGGAGGCCACAAAAGCAACTGTCGTGTGAATGTAGCCTTACCCTGTATGTTCTGTAGTGATATATGTAATGTTAGGAGGGAAAGGGTTAGGGTGAGAATTTGGCATGGGGGGGTTCAATTTTTGACTTGGCCAACAGTAAAGCTAGGTGCACCAGCACTGAGGGAAGGGGGGAGGGGAGGGGGCAAGCTGAACTCTTGCACCAGGGCCCATGAGCCTTTAGCTACGCCCCTGGGCAAACCCCTATTCCTTCTCAGACTTCAGATCAGACCTCCAAGCTCCATCAGACCCCTAAGCTCCATCAGACCTCTGTATCAGATCCCCATTCCTCCTCAGAGCTCAGAACAGACCCCTAAGCTCACCGCTCACTGGTCTTCTGCTCACCTTGTGCTATACAGTGACCTGATGTCGCGCAGCGTCAAGTTAAAGTGGGCACCTACGTGCACTATGTCCTGACGCTGTACGCAGTAAGGACATGTGCAATGCAGCGCTTAGAAAAAGACCAAGGAGTGGTGAATACAGCCAGTGCAGCACTACAATCACTACTACCTGCCCCTTCTGCATACTGATGACCACTTCCATAATGGAAGTGCTCATTAGTATTTGCTCCATAAGACACACTGCCATATTCTTGCAGTTTTTTTGGGGAAAAAGTGTGTCTTATGGAGCAAAAATATGATATCTATATGAAAAGTTAGGTTGTAGGCTATTGTTAGGCTACTTTCACATTGGCGGCACAGGTGTCCGGCAGGCTGTTCCGACTAAAATTACGACATGTAATTTTAGTCTGGCTGCCTCTCGGCATGTTTGCCGTGCTGCGGCCGAAACTCTGGTCCGCTCCTATTATTGTGAATGGGGACAGAGCGTAGTTCCGGCCGCAGGCGTGCAGTAGCGGCAGCACAGATCCGGCAGGCTGTTCACCCAATGTGAAAATAGCCTTAGTGACACTGTGCCTGCAATGTGTGGATATGCTTGGGTGTTGTTTTTAGCTTTGCTATACAAAGTTTGGCTGCTTTGATTTCTCATTTTTGCATTGGGTCCAAAATCTATGGACCTTGTGCTATTAATCTGGCTGAAACTTAGCTTTAATTACCAGAACCCAGACCCACAGAAGCAACAGTTTTGGAAACAAAGTATACAAATCAGTTTGCTTTCTCGTATTTCAATCCAAGATTTGTTTACTTTGCAACTTGTATAAATTATTGGCAGGTAGAATAGGACATGCTGAGGCGTGCATGGACAGGAATAATGCATTGGAAAATATAAGGAGTTATATAAAGTCAGAAATACTGTAAACAAACCCAGCACATGTATTCTTCAGAACTGTAACACAATACTGGAGTTTCATGGATACCATTTACTGCCACTTAAAAGGTATTAAAGAGGCTATCCAAGACCTATAATGCCCCCCATGCCCTGGACCCTCACACAGATTGTATGTGTGGGTGCATTATAGGTTTTGGATAACCCCTTTAAGCTGGCTATACACATTAGATCTCTGTCAGCAAACCCACCAATGTTTTCTATATTAAATGGAGGGGTTTTCTAGGCTCCTGATATTGATGACCTATCCTCAGGATAAGACATTAATATCAGATCAGTGAGAGTCTAACACCCTGCACCCCAGCTGTTTCCTGCAGCCTCCCTGGGCTGGAGCTAGGATTTTGAATGGAACAAGAATCTCAGCTCAATTCAAAATGTAGTGATCGTGCCAGGTTACTACAGCTCAGCTGATAAACCTATTAATATGCTGTCCCATACCCAGAAACAGCATACACTTAGTAGCAGCTTTTCTTGGTACTGAAGCTTTGTCCCATTTGCTTGACCTGAATGCCGAGCAAAGGAAGAATGCTGAATGACCTATAAAAGATGTCCAGGACAATTTATTGCACATTTCTGAAATGACATTTTACTTTCTATCATGAATATTTGGTAAATGCAAATCTGTATAAAATAATTGCCATATGCAAATAGGTACCTGACTAAGATTGCTAAACAGGAACTTCCCTAGTGAAAATGATATTCTTCCTGTAGGCAAACAATGCCACTTTCATAAGACATGATGAGATTTGTTTAAACCCATCCTCCAAAGCAAAGGTAACACCTGGAAATAATCCCAGACAGATGCTGCTTAGTTTCTTAGTTTTTCTGCTTAACATGTCCACCTAAATTCACCAATAGGTAGAAATCTTTACATTGTCGTGTGTCAAGATTATCTTAGGCTTTGTTCAGGATGCGGCTGTATTCCATTTCATCAGGGTTCAGGTATTTTTTAATGACAAGAATACTGTAGTCTGCTGCATTATTCATTTATGTTACATGCTAAAAAGCTGGTTGTACAGTATGGAGCAAGCAATAGAACAGTACAGAGAACATTTACAGCACTACCTTACACATTGTAATAGAGATGCATGCAGTAAGCTGTAAGTAGAGGCAATGCCTGTGAGAAGGAAGAAGAATCATGGGAACTGTAGTTATTTACATAGTTATTCCACCCATAGAAAGCCCTGGCAGAATCAAAACAACGGTATAGTACAGAGCTGGGTAGAATCATGGAACTGAAAAATAATTACTCCTCAGTACTGTAGCATAATCTGGTAAGCATTCACATACATACTGGTACTTTTCTATATTTTTATTAGCTCAAAAATAAAACCTTTACTATGCTAAAGAAAGGTTAAGCATGAGTGTCATATACACAATCAGGGAGATCAATGGGAATAGCAGTCATATATTAGGAGTAAGTCTAGTAACAACATCATAGGGAGATAATAAGAAGGGTCAGATGAACAAATTATAAAGGTGTTCAGTACAGGACTTACAGACTATAGATCTGTCTTTGTATTGTGGTGTAAAATATACTTTTTAAATAGTTTTTAATTAAACTTTTGCCACTTTGTCTTGTGAAGCTTGCATATATTCTCATACATTGCATGTTGCTCAGTCCTGTTCAGTGTGGTTTGTCAGATGAGCTACTGATGGCTGCAGCCCCTCTCTCTGCTCTCATGAATGCTCAAAAAGCTGACAACTTTTTTGATTAAAAGCGTCACTATTTCTGGCCATTATATCACTTGTATCTGGCATTTTTAGCAGTTTTCCGCTGTACATATTGAATGTCTAGTTCACAGTTCTTCCAGAGGTGGTGGGTGGAGACTAACTGCCATCCACTGCACACAGAAAGTAGAGAAGAATTTGCTTCCTAACCTTACTTATGCACTCAAAAGCAGCCCTAGGATCGTGGAATACATTACAGAGTAGTATTGACCTGTATAGTTGTGAATAAACAACTTATGCAGTTTATATCTCATCCCATGTAGCTTCAGCAGTCTGCTTGTCTGTGTATCAAATGGCTACAAAGATGAATCCTTCAAACTCTGTTGTCACAATCACCCTCGCTGGAGTTCACGTGATGTGTGGATGTGGCTGGGTAGCCAATATAAAAACAACTGATTTATCTAAATTATTAATATTCCCCCAGTAATACCTCAAGACTGCCACCACTAAAGTTTGTTTCAAGAGGTCACACTTACACACTTACAAGAAGCCCTCAGTTACTCCTTCCTATCTCTATATAATCCAAGTTTATGTTATTTACATATTAGAGTTTCTTCCTAAGCTATTATCTAAACAGGTAGTCTTATGTGCTTCGAGCTTAGCACATGGATTTGTCTTGGCAGCCTTACAGTACATAGAACACATAGCAAAAAGCAGGTGAATACCCACTGAGCTCAGTCATTCCAGCTACAATCATTGCTAATGGCTACATAAACTCAAGCATACAGCCATGCAATCTGTTTTTATGATGGGGACAGATATAAAACTAAGTCCCAAACATTGTTATGTCATTTTTAGTATCATAATACAGTTTTAGATTTCTGAATTTTCTGCATTTTTTACAACATCGGATATTACTGTTGATATCCAGTTTTCTGTTTTAGTGGTGAAGAAATAGGACCTACGTAATTTAACAAAAAGCTTCTATCTCCTACTTCCTTCTGCTATAATGTTTAACATAAAAAAATATAGGCTGGTGACCAAATGGAAAATGAAAAGCAAACACGTTCATTATCATTTACTAAAAGACAATGTCTTCAAGGATTTGCCTCAGGCTTTTTCCTCCTTACTGTTCGGTGAGATAATTAATTTCAACATAGGGTTCTGGCAGACTGTATGCATCAAGGCAAGTTTCATCTGGATTTCAACCAGTCACAATTTTAGTTCATTTATGATACAATTTTTTTAAATTAAATATAGTAGCATTTCACATTCCAGATTTTCATTTCATACTTTCTTATTACCTTAGTTTATTAAATGCTCTTTTTACAAGAAATGGTCTAAATTTTGCAACTATCATGGAACAGCTGTAGTGGAGTAGTTCCATTTCTGACACCCAGAACCACACACTGAATGGCGCATGGCATAGGCGTTTTTCATACATACGCAAGCTGTCCTTTATTTGGCGCCATAACAAAACCCTACCTCCAACCTCAGATTGCCACCTGAACCTGACTCAGTGCGTTAAATCTTGGTGGTGTACACTGGTGGCTACAACATCGTCCAAGCTAGCCAGTGCACAGGCCATTTTGATAAAGGTCATTAAATGTAGACACGAAAAGTTGCTTAGGTGCACTGTGTGCCAATTGCTGGTGGATGAATAAAAAATGACAAACCACCGCAGCCAGTTAAAGAGTAATGCTGGTTCCTTATGTTTCTGCAACTATCATCAAAGCCTTTTAAACTCTGGTCATACTTTCAATGAAGGTTGGGTTAACACGTAACAGATGGGCATTGATTATTACTGGCGCACAGTGTGAACGGTGGCATTATCTCTTCCATGTATAGCAGTTAGCGCATTCATCAGCAGGGGGCGTTGTCAAAATATGAATGTCCCAAAGATATCAGAATGGTGTACATTACATAATACTTTGTGCCCAATATGGCACAAATCCATAATAAAAAAAACTTGGTTCCTCCTTAGCTAAATTGCTTTGGGCCGGTATGTAATTAATGTAGTTTACCATTTACAGTGAAGGTAAGGAGTTCACTTTTTTTTTCATTATGGGAGCCTATGTGTATTTGCCTTTTTAGTGGCATACATCGAAGACAGTACATAGTTGACATGGTTGCAGAGCATGACAATTTGTAGAGTGGGCAGTATGATTACAGAGCGGGTAATGTGTACACAGTGTGATCATTGTGCACAGTATTTTATTTGGAATTATAATTGAGCTTAAACTTTATTCAACCAGCCATGTACTATTACAGGAGATATGTTAGCTTTTTATGGTTTTTGTTGGCATTGGATGAGGAAGGAACTAGAGATGAGTGAACCAGTTGAGATTGGTTTTGGGTTCGGTTCACCGAATTTTTGAAAAGGTTTTGTTCAGGCCGAACCAAAGTTGCTCGATTTGCCCTGAAAGTGGGTATATGACCCCTCTAGCCTCCTAGGACTCATAATTTTTAGGTGTTAACATACAGCATGTTTAAAAAACACCGCGCCGGCACATGTCTCATGCCTTTTCATATTCCAAAGCTTCCTAAAATTGTCCCCTATCGGGGGAAGGTGATGTTTAAACACATACAGTGTTATGAGATTAAAAAAAAAAAAATCAAAAAGTGGCTTGGGGGAATGTGATGGTTGGCAGGTGGCATAAGTGGAATGAAGCAGGCCACAGTATGCAGAAGTCGTACACAACATGATGGTAAGTAAGCAGACAGACAGCAACAATGGCAAGATGGGCCACTGGCAGCAAGGTGATGTGTATTCATCGCAATCAGCCTGATTTGCTGATTTGTGAGAAAATGTCAGGATTGATTCAGTAAGGATATATGTATGCTGTTTAATGAAACTGAACCCCCCCCCTTTAAAATTTCAACCATGCGGAAACTGTATACATGTGAATGGACGATTGAGGCATTAGTAGAACGACGCATGCGGTAGCAGCAGCCAAACAGAACGTGATGGTAGGCAGACAGACAGATAGCAACAGTGACAAGATGGGGCACTGCTGGCAAAACAAGGTCTATCCACCTGATGCAGTAATCACGTATATATGCTGCTAAAAGAAGAAATGTAACCTCCCATAAAATTTAAAAATTTCAACTGAGTAGAAAACTGAATACACGTAAACAGATGATTGAGAGGCATTTGTGGCATTATGCAGGCCGTATTATACAGCATGTACATTTATTCTACTTAAAGAAATTTAGCCCCCCCCAAAAAAAAATTAAAAATGTCAACCATGTGGAAACTAAATACACGTAAACTGACAATTGAGAGGCATTAGTGGCATAATGCAGGCCGCAGCATGCAGTGCCTACATAAATTTACTACCCACCAAAAAATGTTACGATTTCAACCGCATGGAAACTAAATATACCTAAACTGATGATTCAGAGCTATTAATACCATAATGCAGGCCGCAGCATGCAGCTGTACAGGATGTGATGATAGTTAGGAGGACAGATACCAGCAGTGGTCTATACATCGGAATAAGCTGGAGAGTGTGCTGTGCTAGTGCGGGCCACTGTTCCAGTCTGCTTGCCCAGAAATCCATGGGGTCAGGGAACTGGGTATGCGACAGAGACTGGCCATAGGTTAGGTAGGCCTGAACCTGGGCGTTGAGGTGGAGCTGTCGGCTTGCTGACTGGCCTTAGCCGGGGCGTGGCATGTGGAAAAACTGTCCATTAATGTTGTGGAGAGTGAAATGGCTGCTTCTGCTACTACTGCTACTGCGGCTTCTGCTGCTTGTGGTGGCAGGAAGGAGATGACGCAGTGGGGTGCGAAGGGGGCCTCCTTTTCAGACACTCTGGCGGCTGTAGGCTGCTGCAAGCAGACACTACCAGTGTTTTCTGGTAGTAATGTAATTTGTCCTCCCTTTCTGCCAGAGGAAAACATTGACTGCTTGATGTCAACAATACACACTGCATAAGCAAGCAGCAAGATGCATCCCTTGCTGCATGAGCATCAGCGTCTGTTCTAAAGGGGATGACGTCGTTCATGCCTCAGTTGTCATTTTTGACAAACTTCATGGCTTCGAAGGGCTTCAGCATCTGACAGTCATCTCGGATGAGCTGCCACTGTCTGACCTCGAAGCAACCCATGCTCCCTGCTGTTGAGGCTATCTTGTGCATGACAAAATTGTTCTGCTGCTCGTATGGAATAAGTGGTGTAGTAACAGGCTGTTCTGTCGCTGCAGGTCCTGGAGTGCATTCCTCGCCGCGTAAGAGTGGACAGGCTCCTGGACTTTGCCAGCACTTTGTGCAAGCCAGTGTACATGTGATAGGAAGGAGGGGTTGTGTGAATGACCCTGTGCCTTGCTGCAGATAAGTGTCTGCTGTGGGAGGTGGTCAAAAGGACCTGGCCACGTTGCAGGGGTACTGTCTCTTCTCTCCTCTGGAAAAAACAGGGAAACTCTCTTGACTATCTGCCATAGGGCGTGGTGGGGTTTTCTTGCCACTTCATAGGGAAAAGGAAGGCGTCCCTCTAGCAAGAGTCAGTGAAGAATGGGAGGACTTCACTGAAAGCCTTCTTTGGGGCTTCAAGGAGTAGGAGCAGCAGGAACCCCTGGCTCCACGGCACAGTGTTGGACTCTGAAGTCACCCATATGTCATCCTACTGCGACTAAGAGGAGGAGTGAGTCATCCAATACATAATGAAATTCAAGTCCTCCTCCAAAAAATACATGTAAACGGACAATTGAGGCCGGACTCTGAATTTCTCACCTCCCTACCTGCTGCAGCACTGATTGGCTCATACAGGCTGTCAGTCAGCCTGAATGCTAATCAGGGTAAGCCCCCCCACCCCATTTCCTCTCAGGGTCAGGGAGCTTCAGGACTGTGAGTACAACTACTGCACCCATCAGGCAACTTTCACTCACACACGCCCCTGCGACCCGGTTGCTGCACTACAATATAAAAAAACACTTCTAAGAAGTAACATGCCACTTCTGAAGTGCATTTAAAATTAGTGGTGGAAAACAAATACTACCATGTGCACATGGTGGCATTCTTTCAAATCTAAGTCAATGGGAGGCTGTTGATGGCGTTTTGATAGTGGATTCCATAGTGGAAAACAGACGTTTTCTGTGATGGAATCTATGACAGAGTTTAACTATGTAAACATCCCCTGAGGACTTCTTAAACCTGCACTTCCTCTGAGCTGAAATCTGCATTTTTGTAGATTTTCTTGTTATAAGCTATCACCTGGCCACCATGTGACTACGCGAATAAAAAAAAAAAAAACATTTCCAGTTTTCACACTGACCACTAGGGCAGACACAATAGGTTTTCTGTAGATTGTTTGTCAGGTCAGCTTTGCTGTATAGGTTGGGATACGTGATGATATAACATTTAAAATAAGCAGTTACTGTATTTCAGGATTTGGATGACTGGCTGGAGAAGGCCATCCATCTACGTAATGTATGGAGGCTTTTTCAAAATTTAACCACCTCTATAAAACCAATTATTTTTATTATTATTCACCTACCCCATGGCCTCTGTGTCTGTTTTACCCAGAGCCACTATTTGAAGAGAAACATCCCTATTTATATTTATTGTGATATATTCACACATTTCAAAATTATTATTATTAGAGATGAGAGTCAATTCGGTGCTAATCAAATTCAACCTGAAATTTCCAACCTGAATATTTGTTGATTACATTTGGGCGAATATCTCCATTTTTCAGATCAGAAGATGAGAAAGATGATAGAGGATCACATGACTCCAGGAGGTGTCTGTGTATACACACAAGCAGGCATTTAAAGGGGTTGTCCCATGAAAAATATTCTACAGTTTTCAAACCAGCACCTGTATCTGAATACTTTTGTAATTGGATGTAATTAAAAATTTAGCATCGCCACTGATTTATTCAATAAAATGTACCTGTATAGCGCCAACTGCTGTTTTTTCTTATTTCTTTGTCCTGCTCACTGAGAAGGCCGCACATGCTCATGAACACACCCCCTTAGCTGCATCAGAAAAGACACTCCCCTTGAGCTGCCAGCTTGATATAAATCTAGCAGAGCAATGAATGGGGAGATCTCTGGATCCATGTGAGGTACAGGGCTGGTTCTAGCTTTGTTAGAAAGAGGTTGTCATGTGCTATATAATGTCTGATTTTAATTACATTAGTCATAGGATAACTCCTTTAATGCCAACAAGCAAAATGTTTGAACTATTTAATCCCCTGTGTCCTGGAAGATCTCTCGTTTTGGCATTTTCATTTTTCTTCCCTGTCTTACCGGAGCCATAACTTTTTTTATTTTTCTGTTTTGCGGGACAAAGTTGTACTTTCTGAAGACATCTTTTTATGTTGCATACAATGTAGTTGGGTGGTAAAACTAGCAAATACCCTTCATTATCTGGGTTTGCACAATTACAAAGTTACAAATACATTTACAAATACCAAATTTATCTAGTTTTTCTTGTGTTTTAATGCTGAAAAAAAACTTGGGAAAAAATGCCATATTCTGATCCCCATTACTTTTTTTATAGTTATATCTACAGAGATGTTTGAGGACTTATTTTTTGCAGGAAGATATGTAGTTTTTATTGATACCATTGGACCACTTTTTGTTAAATTTTTTTGAGAGGTGAACAGAAAATGATGAATCGGCCATTTAGATTATTTTTCTGACTCTGTATTGGATAAATATATTTATAAAGTAATATAATAATTTGGACCTGAATCGAAACGGCTGACCAATTCTGCCGAATCAAATCCAAATCAAACTTCAGGAAATTCTCTCATCAGTAATTCTTATTTAGTGAACTATGCAGCTGTAGAGTATATAATGTGCATTGCTTCCCTTAAAGGGGTTTTCCGAGTTATATATATTGATGACCTACCCTCAGGATAGGTCATCAATATCAGATCGGCGGGGGTCCGACACCCGGCACCCCCGCCGATCAGCTGTTTGAAGAGGAGACACGTGCCGTATCAGCGCTGCCTCCTCTTCACTGTTTACATGCTGGCCGACACGGGGGTAGTGGTGAGTAGGTGTAATTACACCTCACCACCCCATTCATTTCTATGGGAAGAATCGCTTCCATAGACCTAGTTCAGGTGATGTGTTGACTTCAACGAGATCTAGCGCTGAAATCCCACGCCTGCGCATTAGAACTGTCCCTGGCGCATGCGCAATAGCGCTTGCAGTGCTGAACACTGCAAGCGCTTTCTTTCCTCTGCGCACACGCTGTCACTTCCAGGTTCAGCGAAGTGACGGCGCGTACGCAGAGGAAAGAAAGCGCTTGCAGTGTTCGGCACTGCAAGCGCTATTGCGCATGCACCAGGGACAGTTCTAATGCGCAGGCGTGGGATTTCAGAGCTAGACCGAACGGTCTAGCGCTGTCTATCATTTACTCCAGGGGCTTGATTACAGGCAGGAGGGCATGCCTCGGACCCGGGAGGGCGGTGAAGGTGCAGTGCTCAGAAGGGAAGAGCACGCCTCCCGGTGCTCCGAAGGCTAATTAGCATATTTTGAAAAGTTCACTTTCCTCAACAACCGCTGCAATGATCTCTGCTATAAAGGTATGTCTGGGATTGTGTGTAATGCACCTATATACCTATGTATTTTAATACATAGGTTAGAAACTAGTGACAGAGCCTCTTTAAAGAAGATTTCCACACAAAACTTCTAAGAAACTAACAATATCAAAAGTTATAAAAGTAGCCAAAGTTTGGTAACTAACTGGTGGCTATGGATTACCGTAACTTAATTTTGGGCCTTCATTCTTAAAAGGGATTGTCATGGTAGACCAAGACCAGTTAGTTCCTGATACAGAATTTTCTTCAGCTTCAACAGCCTTAAAGAACTCTTCACTGATGTAGAGCGCACCTTTCTCCCTCTTATAATTTTCCAATGTTCTAGTTTTTGGAAGACCTCAGCGTGAACATCTGTTCATGAGATTTTTTGTATGGACCCTTATGTATAGTTGATTTATCTCCACTTAAATATCTCTTCTCAGGACTATAATGAAATGTGTTATTTAGTCTCATGTCCTCTATGCCATCTATCAGTTTTGCTGCCCTTCTTTTAGTTTTTTCAACTCAAGAACTGGACTGCATATTCTAATGCAGGCATCCCCAACAGCTGCCCTCCAGCTGTTGCAAACTCCCAGTATGCCTGGACAGCCTACAGCTATCACGTCATGTTGGGAGTTCTAGTTTTGCAACAGCTGGGGGGCTGCATGTTGGGCATCCCTGTTCTAATGGGTTGTAAAGGAGTAGTTGGAGTCCTTGTTTTTGACTTGCTAATATGCATGCTGCAAATTTCACGTTAATGAACCTGAACTGCAATACAAACAACAACCCATATCAGGAAACCACCACTGTTTCTGGGAGACCTCTAACCCAGTTAAGCCATCACTGCTATGCACTGATGAGGGGCAATCACCCTGAAACAGCTGTCTGCAGAAGAGGTGCTGGCTTATTTAATATCAAAGTCATGTCTCAAGGCCTATTTAAACGATCAAACATTGACTTATAGGATAGCTGCCTTACATTTGGGGGCTTACGTAATGGAGACCACCCATAAATGACCCCATTTTAGAAACTACACCCCTCAAATTATTTAAAGGGGTATTCCTTGGGTATTCCTTAGGACATGCCTCCATTGTCCTATAGGTGCGGGTCCCACCGCTGGGACCCGCACCTATATCGAGAACGGGGCCCCGAAAGTGAAGGAGGGCGCACCGCGCATGCGCGGCCGCCCTCTGTTCATTTGTATGGGGCCGCCGAAAATAGCCGAGCGCTGGCTCGGCTATTTCCGTCGGCTCTATAGAAATGAATGGGAGCCGGGTCGTGCATGCGCAGTGCGCTCCCATTCACTTCTATGTAAGTGCTCGGCTATTTTCAGAGGCCCCATACAAATGAATGGTGGGTGGCCGCGCATGAGCGGTGCGCCCTCCTTCACTTTCGGGGTCCTGTTCTCGATATAGGTGCGGGTCCCAGCGGTGGGACCCGCACCTATAGGACAATGGGGGCATATCCCAGCGATATGTCCCCATTGTCCAAGATGGAAATAACCCTTTAAAACTGACGTTACAAACTTTGTTAACCCTTTAGGTGTTCTACAAATAGAAAGATGACAGCATCCTCTTCTTATGCTGAAAAATGTGCTTTTATTGCATCATAACCTCCAAAACACGTGCAGCGTTTAATTTGAAATGGAAGTAATGTAATTCTGTGGCCATTGGGATCCAAGCGATGTGGTCACGTGGTGTGATGTCATAGTCACGTGACCACAGGTCTCGCAGGTCCTGAAAGGTCCTATAACATGTGGTGAGTGCTGCATTTGAAATGGAAGTAATGTAATTCTGTGGCCATTGGGATCCAAGCGATGCGGTCACGTGGTGTGATGTCATAGTCACGTGACCGCAGGTCTCGCAGGTCCTGAAAGGTCCTATAACAGGTGGTGAGTGCTGCAGTTGAAATAATATATTGAAATACATTAATAATGGGACTGGATCTCACAGGCTTCCGTAGATGGCAGCCGGATGCCTAAGGAAGGCATCAGGCTGCCATCCAAGTCATCGGGTCCCCGTCACAGCAGCACAGGGACCTGATGGACTCCCCTGCACGCCGCACACATCGCATGTGCCGTGGTCAGCGCTGACCGCGGCACATGAAGGGTTAATGCGCCGGCATCGGTGTTTTCACCGATGCCGGCACATACAGCAGGGGTCGGGCTACTGGGCAAAGCCGGACCCCCGCCGTTGATCGGGGGGTGCAGGAGCTGGGCTGGTAGTACTACGGCACTGGGCATTAAGCCACTTCACCCAGTGCCGTACTATTATCGCGCTGGGCGTGAAGGGGTTAAAGGCAGAGCTTGTCAAAAGCTCATTTGCATCCCTTTCTTCCCAGAATTTCAGAGGAGCATGTAAAGTCTATAAGTCTCCTCACCCCGATTAAGGCATGCTCTCTCCCCAAGGAGAGATAGTACCCCCCCCAAATGGAAGAAAAGTAGATTCTCCTATCCGAGACAATCTCTTTAATATATAATTCCATCTACTTTTCTAAATGATAAAATATATTTCCGCTTTAATGAATCAATACTGACACCCATGGCTGCTAGAGATTCCTGTTTGTATTTTAGTCACGAGGTGCTTGATTTACACTAATTAATGCACAGAACCAACAATGAAAAGATAAGTATTACTAATCAAAAGTAACATTTTAGGAGTACGATAGTGCAGCCATGCTGTAATGAGCATACCTTGTAATTAGACGCAATTGGTTCCACTGTTACTACTCAGTATTTTGATTTAATTGATGTTATAATGAGATTTTTATACTGCATAGAATTAAAACTTACTGAAAGTCTGTATAACATTATCCACTCAATACTCTAATAACTGAAAACAGGTATGAGAAGATAACAATCAGCCTTTAGGTATCACTATGTCTGGCAAAAGTAAGATAGGCTTGCTTAAAGGGGGTGACTCAGGGGCGTAGCTAAAGGCTCATGGGCCCTGGTGCAACAGTTTAGCTTGGGCCCCCCTTCCTCACTCAGCGCTGGTGCACCTAGCTTTTCTGCTGCCCGAGGCAAATATTGACTCGCCCCCCCATGCCAAATTCTCAACCTAACCCCTTCCCTCCAGTCCCACTGTTAAAGGGGTTGTCCTCTTTTTACTAATGATGACCTATCCTCAGGAAAGGTCATCAATGTCAGATCGGCCAGGGTCTTCCAGCACCCCCGACGATCAGCTGTTTAAAGAGAGGGCAGTGCTCATCAGAGCCTCTTTCTCTGCTCTGTTCACCTGCTCACTGTAGCATTTGGAGCGATAAGCAGTAAACAGAGCAGAGAAGGCAGCGCTCGTGCAAAAAAAAGCAAACGGGAAACATTACATACAGCGCTACAGAACATACAGGGTCATACATCCCCACATATGTACCTCTTACATTCAGTGACTTCTCTTCTCTGATGTAGACGTTCTCTTTCCTATTCTTCTTCTGTCAGACCAGACTTCTTTCAGCCGCGCCTCGTCTCTGCAGAGTTTAACAAACAGTCATCTTACTTTCCTACTTTTCCATCATCCTCTCACCTTCTCAATACCCCATCCTGCCCCCCCCCAATACTATACTGCAGAAACAGTCCCCCTGAAAACACTGGTACCACACAGAAAAACAATACCCCCTTACGTTTCAGATCAGATCCCCATATCAAACCCCAGATGAGACCCCCCCATCTCCAGACCCCCATATCAAACCCCCCCTTCTGGCCCCCATATCAGACCCCCCCTTCTGGCCCCCAATATCAGACCCCCCCTTCTGGCCCCCAATATCAGAACCCCCTTCTGGCCCCAATATCAGACCCCCCCTTCTGGCCTCCAATATCAGACCTCCCTTTAGGCCCCCATATCAGACCTCAGATCAGACAAAACAAATAAATAAACTTACCTCTCCTGTGTCGCTCCTCTCCCAGTCCTGGCTGTTTCCCCGCTCTCACCTCTTCCCGGGCCCGTGCTGCAGTCACCTGACCTCCTGCAGCGTCAGCTCAGAGTGCGCTCTGTACGTCCTGACGCTGCAGCTGCTATTCTTTGGCCGTTAAAGAAACAGCCGTGTGACCAGCCTCATAGACTTTAATTGGTTATAAAAATGGGCTTCTGAAGACTGTTACTTAAACTGCCCTCACACCGCCATTTTTTGTGTCCATGTGCATATAGGTAATGCTGAGCGAACTTCTGTTTTCAAGTTTGGCATACAAGGTTCGAGTTATCTAAGAATTCCATTATGGATTCCTCTACCAAGGACCATACATTATATAGTCCGTCGTAACGGAATCCATAACGGAATTCTTAGATAACCCGAACCTTGTACGCCAAACTTGAAAACAGAAGTTCGCTCATCACTACCCTCCCTTCAGCCCCTCCACAGATATACACCCCATAAAGCCCCCCCCCGTGGCCCCAGAATACACCATATGCCCCCCTCACAGATTTACACCCCATAAAGCCCCCCCATGTCCCCCAGAATATACCACATGCCCCCCTTACAGATTTGCACCCAATAAAGCCCCCCCATGTCCCCCAGAATATACCACATGCCCCCCTTACAGATTTACACCCAATAAAGCCCCCCCATGTCCCCCAGAATACACCATATGCCCCCCTTACAGATTTACACCACATAAAGCCCCCCATGTCGCCCAGAATACACCACATGTCCCCCAGAATACATCACATGCCCCCTTACAGATTTACACCCCATAAAGCCCCCCCCATGGCCCCCAGAATACACTGAGATCTGTACTATAAACCCCTGTAATTGCCCCAGACTCCATTCCACTTGAACCCCACTGCCCCTGAGTGCTCCACCTGCCCCCTCATATCTCCATATGTTGCCCCTCACCTGCTCCCCATGAAGCTCTGTGTAGTCCTGGTCTGACATCCTTCCTCACTGGGCTGCTGGCCAGCACACACAGTGACGTCACAGACCTCCTTCTGGCCACTACGTTCTACCAACTACGGATGCTGAACCAAAGTCCTCCACAGCCCCCACCTCCATGAGGTTAGTAGAAAGTGGGCGCTACCAGCGCTTCACTCCCCCTCCTCCTGCATACTAGCGAGTGCTTCCATTATGTAAGCGTTCACTAATATTCCCTTTATAAGATGCACTGCCTCTTAAAAAGGGAAAAGTAGAGCACCACTGGCATGGGAGGCCCTCTGGGCCCCCCTGGCTTAGGGGCCCGGTCGCAAGTGCGACTGCTGCGACCCCTATAGTTACGCCAGTGGGGTGACTCATGTCACGGTTACTAAGGTGAGATGAGACTAAGTCCTTACCACGAAGTGGCTGTGAAAGCATGGAGCAGCCTAGTGCTTGCTGCTTCAGTAGCTCTTATTACAGTGCTTAAGAGATAAGGAAAGACCATAGCTCGCTGTACTATGCTCTTTCCGCAGCTCCCAAGCAATGTAATAGAAGCTGCTGAAATGGCGAGTGCTGGGCCGCTCAACTGTTCCCTGGCCTTATGGCCTTAGTAATGGTGAGATGAGACAACCCCTTTACATCTTATGGCAGATCTTCGATGTCTACCGTATAGTTTTGGCAGTGCATTTATGAGTCAGGTGATATGGGTTTCACTGACAGTGGTATAGCTACCATGGAAGAAGACTATGTGACTGCTCTAGGGGGCAGGGAGCGGGGTAGCCTGGCACTGGACTGCTTCTCCTGTTCCCAACATAGATTCACTGCATTTTCCAGTAGCTGCTACTAGGGGGAGCTCAGTGGAAATAGATTATTTACAGCTTCCATACATGTTGATGATAACTGTATGAATTCCTATGAACTAAGCTCCCCCCTAGTGGTGGTTGCAGGCAGCCTGTTTTATATACTATGTGAAGGGTAGGCAGATTCATCAGTCTATTTATGCTGATTATGTGAAATATGGTGTTCATGATGAGTCCCTTATTTATGAATCACCAATTCCTCTGTTTCGAAAATTGAAGTTGGATTAAGTGAGTGAGGTGGAGGGTAACTTTTTATTTGAAATTTTTTCCAAATTGTAAATTCATCAGAAATCTTGGGTGTCACACTTTGCACACTGTTTCTTTGGAGTGTCTGACTCACGCATACTGGGGAACTGGATGAGCCTGGGTGACCCATACTATGGTGTGCTATGGGGCCCTATTAAATCTGTGTATGCCTCTTATCACTGACGATGCTAAGATAAGCAAACATGAAACTTTGGGTCATTACATTGACAATCTCACCAGTGGATGACAAGAGCTAAATGTTGAGGGTCATGATAAGAGGAGATCAAGTAACAGAGTGGAATGGATGTAAGAGGTATGGTGGATGAATGACAGTGAATAAAAATGGAACAATACTGTACTGACCCCATCGGAATTGAAACAAGCAATAGTAAGAACCATGCAACAGCACAGCAACAAATACCAAACAAAGCAAAACAGAAAACTGAGATCCTATAATACACAGAAAACAACACTAGACTCCATTAAACTAAAAATACCAGAAAACACAGAATACGCAGTAAACTAGAAAAAAAGATCAGAGTAACAGAGTGTTTCCAGAAAAGTACATGGCAAACAGTATAAGTGGCCACCAGACTGAAGTGATGCTTGGATATAAATAGACTCACAATTAACTCTCCACCATACTCAACAAGCAAGGCTAGATAGATGAAAACCAAACCCATATTCAAACAAAAGGCAAATGCACAGTAACTGCCTAAAGTTAGAAACCCCAAGCAAAAAGATGACCCCTCTTGCAAGTAACACTAGCCTGCTGTTTGTTTGCCTTTTACCATCAAAGTATAGTAGGAGCACAAAGCAAATCGTAGACTGGATTTGTTTGGGAAAGTAGGCCCAATGTTTGATAAGATTAGATCAGAGGAGATTGGGTATAGTGGGAGAACTAATGGTAGAGAAGAAGTAGCCATTTTTCTGCCGGACCAGCCTGGTATTTTTGGCCTTTATTTGGTGGATAAGAAAGAACATTTTTCCTTCTTACTTTACTATCATGACAGCTTTTAGTAGGGAGATCTAGTGGGGCACTACTAAAACTGTGATTTTGGAAGCAGGGCACAGTCAGAGGTCTGTAACCCTGGGTTATGGTAACCACTGGCCTACATCATGGACTATTAAAGTGTGTACCGTAGCATGCTTTGACATACTGTACTTGTTACCTCCCAAGTCACAACTTTGTATCAGGGGATCATTATTGTCTAACTGGTGCCCTGCCAAACCTGGTGTTTGCTGATTTATGTTCATACATACATTACAAGGTTTATCTAATTTAACCCCTTAATGACTACTGTTTTGTGCTTTTATGGCAGCCATCAAGGGAACTTATTTTCATGTACTCTCTTTTCACAAAAGTGGTTCAGAAAAAGACTGAAAGACTATGCATTCTGCAGTTCTAAGGCTGAAACTGTTGATAAGAGCCTCAGACACCGGTCACTGATTGGAAACCAATAAAGTGAGCGTCCAATTGTGTTACCCTCAGAGATACCACAGTAAATAGAGCCTGTGCTGTCTAAGGCTAGTTTCACACCTGCGCCGGGGGATTCCGGCAGGCTGTTCTGGCAGGTCAACAGCCCGCCGGATCCGTGCTGCTGCAGGTGCACGTGTGGGGCCGGAGCGTAGGAGTCCCCTGACGCAGGTGTGAAAGTACCCTAAGGGCTCATGCACACGACAGTGAAAAATGGCCGTGTGACGGCCGTCTAAGTAGCGGCCGTCACACCGCCATTTTTTGTGCCAATGTCAGTCTATGGGGCTATTCACATGGCCGTTTTTTTAACGGCCAGTGAAAAGCGTCCGTCCAGAAATAGGACATGTCCTATTTCTGGCCCGTTTTCACGGCAAGACTGCCCCATTGAAATAAATGGGGCAGTTTTTAACGGCCGATTGACAGGAGTGCTCCCGGGTACCATATGGCCACTCACCCTACCCACTTGCTCGCGCAGTGCAGTCTCCAGTCTTCATTGAGCAGGCCCTGCCGATGGACCTGCGTTATGCGCGGTGACGTCATCACGTTGGCGTGTTCAGTGACGTCATCGCTCACATCGCAGGTCCTTCGGCAGGTCCTGTGCGTGAGAGAAGAGACTGCTGCAGCGCGAGCAAGTGGAGAAGGTGAGGTTTTTTTTTTAAAATTATCAAAAAGCAGCTGTGGGGGCATAAAGAGACCGTGCTACCAAGTTCTTTTACCAACAGACATCTGCAAAACAACTTGGTCCAAAAGGGAAACATCATAAGTATCTCTTGGACACAGATAAACAAAGGAGATACAATATAGCATAGAGCGCTCATTATCTGACATCAGCGTATATTGAAAGCAGGAACCCACGTGGGACGCTACCCGTATGCTGAAAAGCGCGCGCTTTCAGCTCCTTCGTGCTGCCGAACCGGACGGACAAAGGGAGGACCGACTACACACCAACATTGGAACTACCCACGCACCGCATCTAGAAAGGGTAATGTAACCCATGTCAAACAAGACAGTATTTATTTATATATCGGGTTAACCCTAACCAGAGGGAGCAGAAGTAATATAACAAGGAAAATTGCCCCTACTGTGAAAAACAGCGCGGCATATGGAGAAATATTTTAACTAACACTAACATTGAATAGACACCGGACATTAAAAGAATACTATATTGAATACTATATTGGATAAATTCCACAACTCGACTTTATAACTTATTTTATTACCTGATTTATATCCTATTTTAACTTTATTTTCCTACCATTTACTATTTTATCGATTTATTATACAAGACTGGGCCCAGCTAATTTTTATAAAGACTGTATAAATAAATAATTAGAATAAAGATTATAAAATTTGCCATCATATATGATTGTATGAATCCTACACACGTTCAGTCAACTGAATATATACATCCATTCTACAATTTCTGTACAACTAATTATATTAATAGTTAAAATCCCAATACCAAATGAAAGAGTTGCCCACCCATTTAGCAGTTTTATAGACACATTTTCAAGAGACTTTGGGTTAGGTCAAGGGTGAGAGCACCTTTGATTCATTATCTCTGATCTGGTGAGCCACTATATACAAATACCAGATTCCATACATAACCTCTGTATGGCTCCATATGAAAAATAGTACAGTCCAATGGGTATTAATATCTCCATGTCACATAATACATTAATATATTGCACACACACAATCCTTATCATACCTTCTTCTGGAATACTGGCAACAGTCCTATGCTAGAACTTACTGTTCCAATAGCCAATCACTACTAATGTGAAGGCTAGGTTCATATCTGCGGTAGAGGTTCCAGCAGGAACGTCTTCTAAAGATTCAGATGAAAAAGGACAAAACGTACAACTGCATATAGTATTTTGTGTAGCAAAATGCCAGAAACCCGTCAGACCACATTATAGCTAATGGGATCTGTTGGGCACTGGTGCTGTCTGGCTTATGCCAGATCCGGCAAACAGAAAAACACTGGAACAGGAATACGGAATTTGGCTACATATGAGAAGATGGCCCCAGGCAGAGACTGTGTTAATATTTTCTGAGCAGGATAGATTATCAGATATCATTTAAAATATTAATTAACATGTAAGTAGATTAATATAAAAATAACAAAAATTAGATTTTTTTCGATATGTCATGATACTTTGGTTGAATATAAATTTATAGATGATTTCTTATTTTCGTTCCTTAGCTGCACTGCAGGTGTTCTGACAGCAGAAATTGGGGCTCGGCGCAGTACATCGTGTTTTTACAGTGAAGCACTCAGGAGATCATCTCAAGAGACAGTTCCAAATTTAGTTAAAAATAACTCTTATAAACTTTGTCAGATGTTGTGTAGATTACATTTAATCACGCAAAACAATCTCAATTACGACAACTAATTCTCCATTTTTCAGACATACAGATGGGATTGTGAAAAGCGGCATGGGGACTGTTTTGATGAACATTTTCATTATCAGATTTTTAATTATTAGCTCTTTACCTGCAGCTGTCAGTAGCTAGTTTTATTATTTCAGACACTTTAATGAGTTTTTTTTAAAAAAGCTTTCTTACTTACCGACCAATCAACTCACTTGAGCCTTAAAAGAGTTATTCAAGAATGGGGCGGGGGGGGGGGGGGGGGTCGGCAAACCCCTCCACTTGGCCAGACCTATAAAGGAAAGCTTACTTACCTGTTTCCCGGTGCCGGCTCCCTGCTCTCTCTCTTCCAGGCCTGAGCTGCTCCGCTGGGCTCCCTAGCTGTAAACATCAAGTTTGACATAGGCGCAGCCAAGCGAGGATCCCCTTGTGTCATATGCCCATTTGTCATGGTGTAAGGGGAGCCAGTCACTGTCACGCCCAGTGATTGGCTGCAGACTATGTCAAATCGGATGTTTACAATGAGGGAGCCCAGCAGAGCATCGCAGAGCATCTGTTCTTCCCTGCATTACACAGACATTGCATATGTATAGCATAGGACACTTTGTCACGGAACTTATAACAAGTAAAAATGATCAAAAGCAGACCACCCCTTTAATGTATACTACACTGTCTGTAATTCTGTAATCTGGTGACAGATTAACAGAATCTGACTATAAGGATATTACTTACCTGTCCTAGATCCAGTGCCAAGCACTGCATCATCCCAATCTTCCAGTCGGCTCTGTCCTCTCTCTCTTGCATGTCAGGTTGCTACTTCCACCTAACAAGCTCTGATGACATCATACCCATGTTTTTAAACCTGGGCTGTAAAGGCAGAGCACCATCTGAGTATTCACGAAGTTTGGTGTCCCTGCTGCCAGTCTGTACACCTGCCACAACAGTAGGCTACATCCTACTCTTCTACTCTGGCCTTTCTACTAAATCAGCTTTGCTGCATCCAACTCTACTTCTTTGGCCTTGCCACTACACCAGCACTGTTGCTTGCAACTCTGCTAAATTGGCTTTGCAACTACATTATATATCCAATTTTGCTACGTTAGCTTTGTCACTATATCAACTTAGCTCCATCTGACTCTGCTACATTGGTCTGGCCGCTAAAACAACTATGCTGCTTCCAACTTTGGTACATTGGCCCTGCTACTGCATCAACTCTGCTGCATCCATCTTTGCTACACTAAACATGCGTCAACGCTACTTCTTTGCTGCACATTCAGCTCAGCATGTGTTCAGCACCACTAGAACTACTGCACTAGGTGTTCGAATCTGCTTCATTGCTGCACATCCATAGATCAACATTAGTACCAACACTTTACCTCTGCCCATCTGTGCTTTTGCTCTGATGCAACAGCTGCACCTCTTTGTGCTGCTCAAGACCTGCTTATCCGGACCAGAGGTTTAGTAGATCCACCTCAGCAACAGGTTAGACATAAAAGAAAGTATTAGTAGAAAGAAGATCCAAGTGCAGCCCACGTCAAATGCCTACATATAATGTAGACATAAAATTCTTTGTTCATAGCAGATATTGTAGTTGGCCTTACCTGCATGTGACTATTGTGATGGAGGAGGCAGCTGACATCATTTCCCAAAGGACATCAAGTCTCTTCTCCTAAATTGCTGAAAGCTGAATTTGTGACAATAGCTGCATAACTCACTGTTTGACAGTTTTTGTTTCCTCCTGTTGTTGCCAAGAGATAAATCACTTCTGCCCTAATAATTTAAAGCTTTCTTTGTCTTCTCGGTTTAAGCCAAGGTCACTGATTATAACCCATTGCACTGAACTGATTTTAATCATGTTTATTTAAAGGTACCAGGCTGCCAGCCCTTGACATTTGCAGGTTCATCATGATCTAGCACCATAGTTCTAATGCTTAAACCCCATGGAGGGAAGCTGAGTAAGATCTTGTAAGAAAACATCTTTCTAGGTTGGGTAAGATGTAGAAGACAAGGATCTTCAGATTCAAAGCAGGAGGCCTACCATGATCTTCAGTGCATTACATGCATCGGTAGTCTATCAGTAAGCTACTTCATAACTAGTTACCTATCAAAAAGGTTGACCTTAAACTTGAAACCCTGAGAATAAAAGGATCAGGCAGTTGAAATCCAATATGACCAATCCTCATCTCTCCCGATATCTTCCATCACTGGAGAGTCAAGAGGTCCTCACACACATTAGATGTTTAACCGGCCTGCTGAAATAGGTATGTTTGGAAAAAAAACTCATAAGTGAATGCCAAGTTAAGATGAACATTTTGGCCAATGTATTTACAATGATGACTGTGGATAGAACCAATTGATATACACATCTTTATAATCAATCAAGGAAAATTTTTGAATTACTACTTAAATTATTGTTGTAGACACAACCCTATGAACATCCATAGCTTACTAGGACAGGTGCAATGAGCTTTGCTTAATTGCCTATAAAAAATGCACAAGAAAGTGTGGGACCTGTCACTTATCCTAACACGACTATTTTATAGTAATTACTTGCATTTCCCATATAATAACAATTCGGGAGCATCTATTCTCATCACTCTGTTGTGCCATTCCTTTATTACTCCTGCTAGAAGCTATGAATTGCTAGCATTTTGCTTGAAGGTCCAGATGGGCATTACCAATTAGGGGTATGACCCTGTATAGTCTGCCACTGGCAGCCCTGATTGAATAATGTCATACTGTGCAGGGTCACACCCCTAACTAGTAACATCCATCGGGACCTTCACTGCAAAGATTTTTTTTTTTCAACCGAGTACGAAAAAAAGAAAGTGACTAATGAAAATTCACAAAAAGTCCATCTACTGCATGTCTAATACAGTAGGCAGAGGATCTCTGACATTTACTACTCCTCTAATTCTAAACCAGGGTAAAGGAAGCCCAAAACTTTGATGAATCCTAGGTTTCTGTCTGGCTGTGGTCAACTATCTTCCAGAACTTTTAGTTCTCCAATAGAAGAAGCGATGTGGTTGAATGGGAACCAGAACCTGATGGATTTATTTTCACTCACACCATAAAGGAGGTAGATGTGAACAAAGTCTAATGGTTCTTTTACACGGGCTGAAAATCAGGGCAATGATCTTGAAGGAATATTAGTATGACTGTTTCTTCCTGATAATTACCCTGTGAAAAGGTGTCACCGATCACTCAATGATCGAGCAAATGCTGATTGGTGCAGGTACCTAAATCATCATTTCTGGGCATCAGAATCAGATTGTGCTTCCTAAAGAGCTATTTTACCAAGAAACAATGATTCTGTATGGAGAAGTACGATTGCAGTAGCGATCATTGGTCCCCATACAGCGGTGTTAATTGTCGCATGTAAATGCTGCTCTCATCTCCTGTGATGAGCAGGTAATTATCATGAATGATACCTCTGTTTTGGAGAAAGGAGCAGTTTACTGAGAAGGATCTGCATCTATCATGCATTTATTTTATCATGGCTTATCCTTTGTTCTCAGGTGGTGTCTGGCAGTGGCTTACACCCCTCTCCTCAGTGTATTGATGCCCAGCATGTCTAGCTGTTGAATGTTAGTGTCTCTGGTTCTCTGTTGTCTTGCCTGCTCCAATCTTATGCTAGCGGCAATCCTAGACTTGACCTAACCTGATGCTGCTGAGCCTAGGGCTGGGTGGTCTGGCAAAGGAGAAGTTTCCAAACAGGACATAATCTGACTAAGTGTGCACTGTCTTATCATTCAAAATAATAGCACAGCTATTGCAAGTAGGACATTTTTCCAGCACTGGCCTTTGAAATGTTTATACTGGCTGGAGGCAACCCTATGTATTAGGGTTAATACATGAATAAAAGAACTAGATCCTAGTGGCAACTTATTGGCTCTAAAGGCAGGCAAATGTTTTTTTTTCTTTGATTTTGTCTCTTGGAGTCCATTATGGTATCAGGGCATGGGCCCATCACAGGATCCTCTGGTACCCTGGTGGGCCAGTCTGACCCTGTAATGTTCTTTCAGCAAAGTCAGGTCAGACAAGTCGACCGTCAGACAAGGTCAATAGCAGAGAAGTGGTAAGCTAGTAAAGTATCACAGAGAAACCACTAAAATATAACTTTTAATAATTCAATAAAAACGTATAAGACAGACACACAATGAGTGGCAATGTTGGGGGATAGTATATAGGTTAATGGATTTATGGGCCAGGTAAGAGCAAGGGGCAGAAAAAACTAACCATATCTGCTATCCTTAACCATCTGGTGACCCTGCCTGAATACGGAATAGCCGCCCTGATAGGGGCGATCCCGTGTCTCAAACCTCCTAGGGTCCCTCGGATGGCCCTGACACAGGATAGAACCCCAAACCACAATAACACCAAAACGTGGACAAATATACAAAGTCAGTCGGTCTGTTAGGTCAAAATTGTAGATAACTTGCTCAATTATACACAATAATAATAAGCTGGTACAATTGGGCTCAGATAGTATTAGTAATGTTCTTTGGCAGATGGTATTTTTGGACTTGTCAGCAGACAAATCACAGGTATATTATTTAATATTTCATTTCTATGAAGGCTTTGAGCAATTGGAATAGACATATTTCAGGCACATTATGGGTTAACCCTGTGTCTTTAGTGGAAAAAAAATGTTTTCTGCTTTCATTCTCCTGGAACAAGGCTGATATAGCATGAAGTTAATGCCTCGATTTATCTGATAAAAGCGTTGTAGAAGCCAATGAGAATTTTTGCTTTTTTTATATTCACTCCGCTTCTCACTGAATCTATTTTTGTACTCCATACAGAATTAAACTGGAGGTCACAGATCAGTTTTCTACACCTTACATAGATTGTATTCAGAAACATGCATTGCCCTAGGGAGAAAGTCACCAGGGTACATGTTCCAGTTTTTGTGCTTTATTCAGCTGTATTCATAAATAATTGTTTTAGCCCACTGAGCCTTACAGTTGTATAATACACTGACCTGCTCTTTTTAGCTATATCTGATCATTTTTGCATTCAGGATATAAAAAGACTCTATATAGGTACAACTTGTTCTGTAAATGCTTTAAGTGAATTAAAGGGAATGTACAGGATTAAGGCTCATGCACACGACAGTGGCTCGGCCGTGCCCGTATTGTGGCCCGCAGACAGTGGGTTTCCAATATATGGGCACTGGCTGTGAATGGCTCACTTGAATGGGTCCGCAATCTGGTAGATATGGTGAGTTGCAGAACAGAGGCACGGATTAGAAGCCTACGGAAGCACTACAGAGTGGGTTTTCTGTCCATGCCTCTGCACCGTAGTGGATGCACTACTTTTATGCAGTGCTGACCATCGGATGCGGATTGCGGACCCCATTCAAGTGAATGGGTTCGCGTCACAGACGGAGGCCACGCGGATGGTGCCCGTGCTATGCGGACCACATACCACGTACCATGTACATGAGCCCTTAGAAAAAGGGTTTAGTATGGTAGCTCAGCCTCATTGATCCTCATTGATCAATGGAGCTTAGCTGGAATATTCACAGAGCCAATAGACAAAAGTGGTGCTAGTCCTTTTCTAAAAAAAGAAAACAAACATGTAGCACACATCCACAAGCTCTGCGTTGATCTATTACTTCTCAGCATAATTAATAGTCATAAACGCCATAATTAATAAACTGTACATTTTCATATGTTTTGGTCAAAATGTATAAACTCATTCATCACATCAAGGTTGCTTCTTTTGAGTGGGTATCTACCCTAATATGGTGTAGCGCCATGTGGCGACCACTGCCTCCGCAGCCAACAGGCAGCATGACCCAACAGTCCAAGAGCACCCCTTATGTCAGACCAAGCACCCTGCACAAGTGTTTATAAAAATCCTACTTGGTCTTTGTGTAGTTCCTGAGACCATATGGAAAGGTGAGCTTTTGACATCTGTTCACATAGTGAACAGGGTTGCCAACTGTCCAGAAATTTCTGGACAGTCCGTAAAAATAGGTGACTTTTTTCTTGTGTCCATGAAAAAAACATAGATGTGTCCGTGATTTTTTTGAGGCTGCTGGTACTTCACTAGATTATTTTGTTGGTAATTATCATCATTTCACAGCACACAATAATTGCTGATAATGAGTTCTTATCAGTATATTGAGCTGTAGACATGGATTACTTATAATCTTCATCATTTATTATGCTTTTCCAATTTGTAAAAAATGTTGTCTGTCCGTGATTTTGGGATAAATTGTCCAGAAAAAAGAAAAATTCTGGTTGGCAACTCTAATAGTGAAGTACTGCGTGGTTGCTGTTGTGCTGTGTCTGTGGGTCGGTGAGACCTTGTCTGACAACAGGGTTGCTGTTGCATTGCTGGGTCATGCCACCTGCAGGCAAGGTGTTGTGGTTACGGAGGATGCCATGTGGTGCTGCGCCAAATTAGAATAGGTAACCACTCGAAAGAGCCAACGTTTATGGGGTGTGTGCACTTATGTATTTGGTCAAAATGTATACAAATGGCCTTGTGTATAGTTAGTAGATTATGGTGCTATAAACTATTAATTACGCTGAGAAACAAAAGATCAATGCATAGCATCTGGATGTGAGAGACACTTTTTTTTTACATTCTTTTTTAGTCCAGCACAAGCATTAAATCACACGCTGTACTCATTTTATCTAGCTCGAGAATATCATAAAAGAGAGACCTTTTCTGCATCAAAACCGCTATGCCAGTCATTTTGACATGTAAGGGGTTAAATGGCGCAGATTGGCGCTCCTGCCAGTACAGGATGTTAGAGCAGGAGCATGGCTCTCATGGGATAGCCAAGTCCCAGCCCTCCGCTGCATGGGAGACCCGTACAGCTCTTAGATGGCGGTGTTTTTAGATCTGTTTATCATATGTTTCTATGGTATACCGAAATACAATTATATGTATTTCATAAGTTTTTAAACTTTTCTTGACAAATACATTAATGGGGGAGATTTATCAAACTGGTGAAAAGTAGAACTGGCTTAGTCGCCCATAGCAACCAATCAGATTCCACCTTTCATTTTTCAAAGAAGCTGTCAAAAATACAAAGTGGAATCTGATTGGTTGCTATGGGCAACTATGCCAGTTCTACTTTACGGCAGTTTAATAAATGTCCCCATACGTTTTTGCAGATTCAATATTTCCAATGTTGACCCTTTTTTTTAAGACTTCTGCATTTCCCCCTGGTATGCTGGATATCAGCTTTTGGGCCAAATCCTGATTGATGGCAACTCATTTGTGCCTAATCAGTGCTTGGAGTTTATCACAATTTCTGTGTTTTTATTTGCCAACCTAGTGTTTGAGCATTGGCCACAGGTTCTCTATAGCATTGAGATCTGAGGAGTTTCCTGGTCATGGATGCAAAATTTCAATGTTTTGTTCACCAAACCACTTAGTTATCACATTGGTCTTGTGACATGGAACTCCATCATGCTGGAAAAAGCCTTGTTCATCACCAAATTGCTTCCGGGAGAAGTTGCTATTCCGTTGTGATATCAATCTTTATTCATGGCAGTGTTCTTATGCAAAATTGTGAGTGAGCCCACACCTTTGTTGGAGAAGCAACCCTGTACATGAATAGTCTCAGGATGCTTTACTGTTGGCATGTCACAGACTCATGGTAGTGCTCACCCTTTCTTCTTCATTTTTCCAGATGTCCAAAAAAGTCTGAAAGGGCCTCATGACGGAAAATAATTTTACCCCAGTTCTCTGCAGTCTAATCCTGTACTTCCTGCAGAAATGTCTGTCCTTGATGTTTTTCTGGGAGAGAAGTGGCTTCTATGCTGCCCTTTTTGACACCAGGCCATCCTCCAAAGGCTTTTGTATCACTGAAAACCTTAAAATGAGGACTATAATCACATAAATACACATGACTGTGGAGGTCAGCGATTGACTTCATCGATCAAATGAATTATAAACAGCATGTGACCACTGTGGTCTCCACGGGGATTGAAGCGACGGGGACCAGCGTGGCACTGCAGGAGTGCCAGGATATTTAAAGTGTGAGAACGTTTTTTTATGTAGTCACCTGCTGCCTATACATTTTTAAAAAATCTTGGAAAACACACTTTAAAGGCCATTTAAGTATGACCTGCAAATCTGTCATATGGTAACTGCATGAAAAGAAAAAAAATACAAGTCGCAGTTTTATTGTACAGCCTAAGACACAGAAAAGTTTTTTTTTCAAACCTCTAAAAAGCACTTTAATAAGTAGCCACTCCCTAAGCCAATCTCATGTAACACTTGGAATTTCAATGGGTTTTCCTGAGAGATTAATTTTACATATTTTTTTTATTTTTAAAAAGCAGCAAGATAGGTTATAAATAGAGATGGAAAATTTGATTCAACTGCTACGCCGAATTTCACAAAGAAATTTGATTTGTGATTAACTACTTTGTCACAAAGCGCATTTCTTTGTATGTAATGATGCAATGACCGGGAATGACGATCATGCCGCTCTCCATCATTGAAACCCTCAGATGCTGCGTTCATCGCTGATTGCGACATCTGAGATTAACATTGAGCGCTTTTAGGGGTTAATCCAGTAAAAAAAAAATTCTCACCTTATCCATTGGAACGCGTAGAGGCCGCTGCGGCCATCTTGATTGAAGACGCCATATGTCACCATGTGTGAGATTTAGTGTGGTATCTTCAACAAAGATGGCCACAGTTTCCTCTTCACGTGCAAATGGATGAGGTGAGTATGTATTTTTTTTTTTGTTGTTGTTTTATCGTCATTTCAGGGGAAATTGATTCGTTATCATGAAGCACAAGGAAATTCGGCTTCGGTGCAAATCAAATTTTCCCTGAAATTCAGATCGTAGTCCACTTTGGATACTTCAATTTGCTTAAAACTAGCTATAAATAAAAAATACTAATTACTTAGCTCACCAATTGCCTGCCGCTGCTGATCCGATGCTGCTCCTGTTCCCTCGTCTCTGTACTTCCTGTATCAGGCTCAACACACAGGAAATGACTATCCTTCTGTGTGTTGAGCCAGGAGTGGGAAATAGAGAGGAGGGGGGGGACCATAGCAGCGTTGGACAACAGCAGTTAGGGATCTTAGAGGTAATAATTATTGTTTTTTTTTTAATAGAATATGTTACTTAAAAATAAATTCTATTACTATAACTTCTAATGTTAAAAGTACAGTACTAAGGTAAAACATGCCAAATATTAATCAGGTCACTACTATAATGTACTGGTTCCACAGACTAGAATCAGGGTATTGCCCAAAGGATAATACATAATTTTAATCCTCATTGAGTTATTTGAATTCCAAATCTCTAACTTCAAGAAATATAAAAGAAAAAATTGGATATTGTCCTAATTCTGGTGCCCAGTCATCTCACATAAATCACTGCTTCCTTGGCAGGTAGTGATTATTTCATTACACCAGTGTAGGAATGCCACCTGTGATCCACAGCTACCATACAGGAGCACAGGAAGCAGGACAAGGACAGTAAATGAGCAGACTGTGCGGTAAAAAAAATCAATGTCAAAACGGTCATTCAGCAAAAGACTGATCTACTGTGATAAATGGTATCTCTCAGATAATAAAATTAGTAGTTGCAGGTTCTCTATAATCTTCGTAGCCTTGCGTTTGCTGAGTGATGTTCTTATGAGATACTGTGGTTTATGTTGACAAAAATATATTACTTCTTAGAGATTTTGTGCCGTTCACAGCAGCAATCTGTGTAATATATTTTATGAGACAGCATTGTGTGCACAGCTGGTCACCGCACATATTTTGTCAAGAAAAATATAAAATGTTAGAATACAGTACTGCTATAAATGAAACCTTACAACAAAATTAATTAGGACATCTTTGCACTAATACATACAGTAAAATTAAAACAGATTTGATGCTGCAACAAGGTGAGACAGTGTTCCATAATTACAGATAACATGACTTAAAATAGTTGATTAACTCTGGAGCACCCTCTACAAATATACATTAAAGGTGTTTTGCCATCACATACAATGGGGGCATAGGCTACTGTACTTTCACACCTGCGGCGCGGGTTGTTTTTTCGTTCCGGCCGCCTCTCAGCAGGGGTTGCCGTGCTGCGGCCGGATCCGTGACCCGCCCCCATTACAGTGAATGGGGCCGGAGCGCAGTTCCGGCCCTACACGTGCACCTGCGGCAGCATGGATCCGGCGGGCTGTTCACCCACCGGAACAGCCTGCCGGAACCCCGCGCCGCAGGTGTGAAAGGGGCCTTATCCTAGTCCCCTATATGTGTCTGATAGGTGCAGGTCTTAGAGGTGGGTGCGGGGAAATTAATGGAGGGCGCACTGCGCATGCGCAGCTGCCCTTCATTCATTTGAATGGGGCTGCCGAAAATAGCCGAGCAGCTCTGCTGCTGCAAGTGCTCAAAGCAAACCAGACTGAAGAGGGGAGGGCTGCTTTAGTTCTTTGAAAGCTGACATTCCAAGCTTTTAAATAATACCAAAATTACAGCATTATATCCAGTATATCATTAGATACAGCTGTTAGAAATCGAGTCAGGGGAGAAAACTGTTTTTAGTTTCACTTTCAGCTGGGCACTCGGGAGCTGTTTTCCAGCAGAATAAAAGTGCTTTTCCCGGACATGTAATACAGACACACAGTGCAGACAGGTATGTCTGGGATGTGTCTGCAATCTTCTGTGGGGCACTGCTGTTAGTTATATAGGTGAAAAACAGGTGAAAGACTCCCTTTAAACCGGTTGTTTGTTACCACCGGCTACCATCCGTTTACCCATAGCCATATATGTTGTTGACATTACTAATGCTGTCTTGTTGTAAGGCTAGGTTCACATGGCCATTTAATTTCCGTTCTTCTTATCCATCAGAAGAACCGAAAACAAAAAAAATAAAACAATGGATTCTTTATTTTGAGAATCTTTTGTGCTCATCTTGCATCCATTTTAACCATTTCTGTTTGAGATCCTTTATTTTAGATGGAAGAAAAGGTCCTTCCATCTAAAATAACGGATCTCAGGCGAAAATGGCTCAGACGGAAGCAAAATTAGCACAACGGATGCGCAAAATAAAAGATCCATTTTCTTTTTTATTCTGTTCTTCTGACAGATCAAAGGAACGGAAACAAAATGGTGATATGAACCTACCCATACAGACCTTGCAAGGGGTTGGATTCTGTCCTAGGAGACGTCAGAGTGTCATATACGACTTTTCAAGGCAACCCGAACACTTTTGATTCCGGCGAAATATTTGCACCTTAATCAAGTCTGCTTACCAATTCTTTTGCATCGGACCAGAAACTAATTTCAAGAAATGACATCATCTCTTAAGTCTGAAGACAAACAGGTGTAAAGTCTATAAGCCAGTAAAAAGTTTCACTCTGCTCCAGCACAGCACCTCTGGGTTTTTCTTTCTCCAGACCACCTTGGCATATGACTGCTAAGGCTGCGTTATTTATCTTTGTACTATACAAACTATTTATTCATGTACTGAATGGTACTATGGCTGTAAATGAATGTATACTGACATAAATGTAGGCATTCTAAGTCAAAAGATACCGTATTTCTTTTAAATATGAATAATAAAACTAATAATAATAAGATTATTATTATTCATTATTACTATAATGTAAATGGATCAAAGGTCCTGAGTTTGCATCCAACATCTACATACAATCTGTGCTCCCTTTGCTTACATTGTTTTTCTACTGATGCATAGGTTACTAAAAATTCACCTTAGAATTGCTTATATAGAAGAATGATGGAAAGATATTTACCCTTCCTTACAGCAGATATTTTTACAAAGGGAAATCTATGATATTATCTGTAATGAAAATGTGATATGACAGTATGTCACTGGCCACAAAATTTAAAATTTCTGGAGAAATGCAAGAACACGTTATGTGTGCCGGACTAAGTGGCCAAGTTGAGATGATTTGTCTCTTGGCCAATGCAAAACTGAGAGATATGATGCCTAAGCCTTGTTTTAAAGGATTCCAAAATGGACCTCTGCTAAAGTAAATTTCCCCAGCTTCTATAGTGGAGGAGTTACAGGAAATTAATTTTTCAATCTTCATGGTACCCTGTAATTTACTGTCCAGTCACATACAAGGGGTTTGGTTTGGATTATTAATCCCAATGGTGGGTCAAAGGGACAAGAACTCAAAGTATAAAGCAGGTTTCAAACAATAAACCAGTGTTCATGTTGATTGGGAATCGATTGCTCTGACTACCCTCAAAGCAACAGAAGGGATAACAACTTGGAATTGTTGGGTCTTCTATGGTTTTCTCTCCTTTTTAATAACTCTATTGCGTGTCATTTTTGGTCTTTTTATATACTGTAAGCACTGTACCTTTTAAAATAAAGCTTTTTGTCTTTTTATGTTCTGTAAGCACTGTAACTTTTATAATAAAGCTTCAACATGTAATGTTTAGTTCTTGTGTGCTGTAATAATCCATAGCCTTTCTAAAGTTTTGTGTTTGAAGCTGTGTACCTATGTGTACTTGTGTGCCAGCAGATTGTCATCTCATTTACTGTCATGATGGGTGGTGGGATGCATGGACTGTGCGTTGGGTGTGATACATGCTCAATTTGCAGCCTGAAGTGTAAGGTGAGTACAAAATTGAGTGAGTGGAGATAAACTGACCCTTGCAGTTGCATCCATGCTAAGTTAATGCACATGTGACATGATCATACAGTAATAGTCTTAAAAATGTCAGCAAACACAAAGTAAATGTTTATGCATATCCCCCATTTATAAATGTTTAGGTTTACCAACAATGACACTATAAAATGCACTAGAAATCTGTTTTCTGACATGTCAAAGCTCTATCTTAAAGTGGGTTTCCAAGATTTTTATACTGATCATTACTCATGAGCAAAGGACTTCGATCCGAATTTTAAGATAAATTCGATTTGCCGCAAAAGGTGAATTTCCTCATGCTTTGAGGTAGTGAATCGATTTAAACTGAAAATGTGTAAAAACTAAAGATATAATACTTACCTGATTAATTTGCTTGCAACAGGCCAGCCGCTGCCATCGTGATAATGTCATCTCAGGCCGCGCAAGATTTTGCGCCAGACCTTCAAGCAAGATGCTGGCGGCTGGACCATTGGGTCATCAGGTCAGTATTATTTATTTTTTTTATTTTTTATTTTACACTCTCTTATTTATATCAGATGCTGAGATTATGACCGCGGCATCTTAGGGATACAGTGAGGAGGAGCGGCGCAGGATAGGTCATCAGTATTTGATTGATGGGGTCCAACACCTGGCATTCCCTGCCGATCAGCTGTTTGAAAAGGCAGCAGTGTCATAGCAGCGCTGAGACCTTATCTCAGCTTTCCTTAGGCCAGTGACGACACGGTCATCAGTCACATGGCCCAGGTGCAGCTCAGCCTCATTGAAGTGAGTGGGGCTGAGCACGATACCAAGCACAGCCGATATACAGTGTACAGCGCTGGGCTTGGTGAGCTGTGAGAAAGCCGTGGCGCTCAAACAACTGATTGGTATGGGTCCCAGGTGTCCAGGGGCGGATTGGCCATAGACCTTACAGGGAAATTTCCCGGTAGGCCGATGCCCAGGGGGCCTCCTGAGCCCTCCTCACTGCTGGCCAGTGGAAGTTTTTGGGGCTGTATTTTGTGCTGCTGGCAGTATTTTGTGATGGTCTGTGGTATTTGGCTCTATTGGGGCGGTATAATGTGCCACAATATGGTATTTCTGGTCCTGCCTTCCATCAATCTGAACCCAACTACAAAACGAGGCCACTTTTAGTATTTTTTCCAGGGCCACTTTAAGTTCCCAGTCCGCCCCTGCGGGTGTCAGACCCCCACGGATCAGATACTGATGACTTATCCTGAGGATAGGTCATCAGTAGGGATGAGCAAACCCATGGAAGTTGGGTTTGCCGGGTTTGGCTGAACTTCAGGTCAAAGTTTGGGTTCGGGACCCAAACTTCACCCCGAACCCGGACCCCATTAAAGTCAATGGGGACCCTAATTTCATTTTTTTATTTTATAACATGGTTAGAACGGAAAATAATAGCATTCTTAAGACAGAATGCTAAATAAAATGGCCATTCAGGGGTTAAAAATAACTTTAAAAAACTCACTTCATCCACTTGATCGAGCAGCCGGTATCCTCTTGTTTCTTCTTTCTGCAGGACCTGCAATGATGTCACCACGCTCACCACGTGGTAAGCACGGTGACGTCATTGCAGGTCCTGCTGAATGAAGAAAGAAGGACCTTCCATATCCATGTTATAATGGAAAAAAATAATAAAATCACCCGAACACCGAACACGAACTTTAGTGAAAAAGTCCGGGTTTGGGTCCCCAAACTCGCAAAGTCCGGGTTCGCTCATCTCTAGTTATCAGTATTAAAATCTCAGAAAACCCTCTTAAATATAAGTAGCGCAGAGGTAGAACAACAGAGGAATGATCAGTCAAACGTTGAGGCAGCTTAAATAAGAGACAGTAAGAGCAATAAACTAAACTGATTGACATCTGGATGCCTGTGATGAAGAATTGTACCGCAACTGATGCATCGTGATAGTTTAATTTTAAACAATGAAGAATTCATGAAGGATGATTCTGACATACTGACAGCAGGATAAATATTACTATAAATAATAAGGTTATGAGTATTTCAAGAAAGCGTTGTATTCCCAAGTCTTTCCCCAGTATATGCCACTCACATTTTTCTTGAAGTGTTTTCACTTTTCCAAGAAATGGAATTAAAAAACGATTGAACACAAAGCATCTGCAGCAGCGGAGTGTGAATGACAGATGATATTTACTGTCAGCAGCTTTTCGATGCTTTCTAATACTAGTACTGTACATTGCTGCCTAAAAAATTATTAAGCAGAAAAATAACATTTGGAGACAGTTT
The DNA here is from genome assembly GCA_900303285.1 of Rhinella marina. Classification (NCBI taxonomy): domain Eukaryota; kingdom Metazoa; phylum Chordata; class Amphibia; order Anura; family Bufonidae; genus Rhinella; species Rhinella marina. The sequence goes on along the minus strand of ONZH01025655.1, from coordinate 66,802 downwards.
TATGTGATTGCCATCGGATATTTATCTGTAAATGTGAAATCTTTTATCTTTGTAGTATGTTTTCATCACCTTTCATAGTTTATTTCCTCTCTGTGCAATGTACTGTAGAAAATATTCTTCTGGTACTACCTGGAAACTGTCCACAAATAGGCTTTGTGCTGTCAACAGATCTTATTATGACTAGTCAGGACCTACTCATGTATTAATGCATGAATGGTTATTCATACTCACATTGATTATTTGTGATAATGGTATTTGAGATAGTTTTCTCTCTACACTGCCCCTATTGAAAACTATTGGCAGATTTGGCTTTCAGTACCATCTCTATGCTTATGACAGTCAACTATACACCTCATACCGTGACATCACCCTTGCACTACAAAACGCCAGTGATTGTCAGTCCGTTGTCTGTAACATCATGTGCTCTCTGTATCTGAAACTTATTTTTTCTAAAACTCCCATTTACATCTTGTTTACTGTAACTCATTACTATTTGGACTTCCTCTCACTAAACTCTCACCTCTATCTAATCTATCCTGAATACAGCAGCCTCCACTCTGTGCCTGCCATTGCACTGGTTGCCCAGTATGGGATTCAATTTAAACTTCTCATTCTCATCCACAGAACTCTTAAAATTGCTGTACCACCCCTATATCTCCACCTCCATCTATTCCTACCCCACTAGCCATGCTAGCCTACATCTACCATAATCTGAACCTCTTACTCCCGTCTCTAAGATTTCTCTTGAGCTGCTCCAGTTCTCTGGAATGCCCTACACCAAGCAATTAGGCTAATCCTCAACTCGCATAGTTTTAGGTGCTGCCTATAAACACATATTTTTAGGGTGGCCTATCACATCCCTTACTCTTCTCTGTTTACCCCCCTTCAACATCATTCTTGATCCATCATCCAACAATATCTATCACAGTCCATGCACTACAGATAATAACTAGGGGTTGGCTCATGCAGCTCTTTATGTACTTCTCTATTTTGTTAAAATGCCTGGACCATTGTACAACAAAAGCACTTTTTACCTTTTTTGCACCCAGGACCCTCACTCTTTGTATTAACTGTTGACTTGACTTGATACTTATATGCTTCCCACCATTGGGTTCCGGCTCCTTTGCCTCCCTTCCACCACTGCAGCTGTCAATGACCAGTTTGACAGCCACTGCAACCATTCACTGACGGCAGCTGTGACGCATCCCATTTGCATCACATGACCCATTAATGTGGAGCTGGAACACAGCAGTGGGGAGCAGGTAAATATGCTTCCCTCCACTGGTCAGGCCACATGGGGGAGTCTCCCCAAAAGACCCTGAAGAGGAAAACCCCTTTAAAGGGGTTATCTAAAGGAAAAAAATGACCAATGATTTGACAAATTGAAAATGGAACACTAATTTTTGTTCTTGCACCAATCTACCATTCCAGACCTCAGTCACATGGCACAGGATTTTTTTTTTTGTGCTATGATATAGCGACAAAGTGGAGTGGTGTTGGCCGATCTCCTTTGGGTTTGGGACTGTTAGAGGATCGAGTTCAGGCCAGAGGAGTTGGTGGGGAGAGGTATAGTCAGAGAGAAATCATTTTAGGAAGCTTGATAAGTCTGCCTTATGAATTTAACTTACCTAAATACATCTATGCGACACCCACAGGTTGAAACTGCACCGACGTGCAATTGTTAACGAATGGCAGACGATTTATTAGAAGTACAGATATCATACATAAACATTATCGCTTGATTCACTTGGTGAATTACAGCCTTAAAGGGAGTCTGTCACCTCATGCAGCGGACCGGTACCGCAGGGGGGAATCACGTGAGTTTAAGGGATATGTCACAGTGTGGTGTTGCCGATGGTTTTACTCACGGTTCTGCTGACTGCCCCTGGATCGGTGTGCACTTGCGTGGAGGGTGGACACGACTTCCCTCGGGGCACACTCCGTACGCAGGACTCCACCGGATGGTCAGATGAGGTGCCCTTGGTGGTAATTTTGACCGTGTCGGTCGGCTGGGTCCTGGTTATCCGTGACACCAGTGTCTTAAGGTAGACACACCCGTAATAGTAATAATGAGGAGTCAGTTTGGGATGAACAGGGAACTTTTACTGAATTGCTGAATCCTGCTTCATGGTACAGATAATGCACACAGAGATGGTTCACAAAAGGATTAAAATGGTAGGCTTTCCAAGTAGGCTGGATCTCTTACTTGCAATATATATATAGTCTCTAGAATGACAGCCAGGCTTTGGTACAATTTGAGCATTAAGTTCACACTCCTGATAGGTAATGTGTGATTCAGATTTAGGGATAATAGATCACTTTATCATCCGGCAGTTTCCTCAGGGGCTGTGGAGCTTTCCCTGGGAACTTTTAAATGATGGAGTCCAAAACAACTGAAATATGGATTACCTCCACATGGTGTACCACTAGGTAGCACTTTGTTCTGGCTGCAGTCTGAATGCTGACTTCACTGGCTTCTGGGTTTTCAAGTGGCATTTGTTAAGTGTGGAGAAGCTGGAACTTGCTTCCTTCTCTGTGCTTTGCTGACTCACACTCCTCTTACTGACCAACCCTTTACCATAGAGGGGTATATTTACTGGTCAACACCATCTAGTGGTGAGTATAACTACATCAGCCTAGATGGATAGCCTTACCAAATAGAATGTGCAATATGACATTACAGTTTAATGTGAACCACTGTTAGTGGGACGCTGCACTCATTTTCACCTATATAACTATTAGCACTGCCCCACAGAAGATTGCAGACACATCCCAGACATACCTGTGTGCACTTTGTGTCTGTATTACATGTCAAGAAAAAAGCACTTTTATTCTGCTGGAAAACAGCTCCCAAGTGCCCAGCTCTGCTGCTGCAAGTGCCCAAAGCAAACCAGACTGAAGAGGGAAGGGCTGCTTTAGCTGCTCATATCTTGGGATTGGTAGCACAGAGAAAAATGGTTCCGACCTTCTTTGAAAGCTGGCATTCCAAGCTTTAAATGATACCAACATTATATTCAGTATATCAAAATATATAGCTGTTAGAAATCAAGTCAGGAGAGAAAGCTGTTTTTAGTTTCACTTTTAGCCGGGCACTTGGGAGCTGTTTTACTGCAGAATAAGTGCTTTTCCTGGACATGTAATACAGACACACAGTGCACACAGGTATGTCTGGGATGTGTATGCAATCTTCTGTGGGGCACTGTTCTTAGTTATATAGGTGAAAATTAGGTGACAGACTCCTTTTAAGTCCCACATCACACCAGGGCATAAACCAGCAGAACCACCTGCAGATGATTGATTGGCATATAATGAAATATTCTACTTTTTCCCAATGATTATACATGCATAATGATTAGAGATGAACGAAATAGAATTCGATCTAAATTTTCAGGATAAATTTGATTCACCTGGAAGCCTAATTTCCTCGTCCTTTGTGGTAGCAAATCGATTTAACCTGAAATAGTGTAAAAACAAACAAAAAAAAATCATACTGTACTTACCTCATTTGCTCACGACGGGCCGACAGCTGCCATCTTAATTGACGATATCTGCTGAAATCCCGTGCGTTGTGACGTATGACGTTTGATTTCATTTTTTTTTTTTATTTTAATTTTACACTGTTTTTACACTCAGATTCCACGATCATGTAAGAACGCGGCATCTGAGGGGACAATGATGGGGGGGTGGCACAATCACCGCTCCCTGTCATTGTACCCGCTACTTACAAAGAAATGCGCTTCGTGACAAAGTAATTCGTCACAAAGCAATTTTTTTTGTAAAATTTGGTGAAGCAGCCGAATCGAACTTCTCAATAATTCGCTCATCTCTAATAATGATGTTTACTTTTGTCTAGGGCCTTTTTATGCTGTTTTAACCTTTTTAATTTATCCTTTATTAATGACTGTTCATTTTTCCATTTTTCACCAGTACAGTCTTTGAGACGACCTCCCAAAATTGCAATTGAAATGGTGTTTTAGAGGAGTGGTATGCTCAAAGAAAAGCTCAATATACACAGAATATCTGGCCTAGAAAAAGGCGGTCTTCTCAAAGAAGTGGAGAGTTTCACTGCATTTCTAGTCATACCCTTTTTGTATAGTAAAGAAGTAGATGAATACCCTTGGTGTAGTTGTCTAACGTTAAAATATTTTTATTTTCATCATTACAAATTCTAAGCAGAAAGAAGAAATTCTAAGCACTGTGCTTTTCTAACTTTTTTCCATTGGCACGTGCAGTGGAAAATCCCCAAGTGAGATTTGCTAAGTTAAGAAATTTTTGTTATGAAAGTGTTTAGCTAGTGATAATGAACCACCAGCACATTCTCCAAACAGTCTTGTGTCTTGTTTAGCAGAATTCTGTTTTCTTTAGTCTTCTGGGCAAACGAAAAAGAAAAAAAAAAGCTCCATGACTTTTGATTCTTTATATCTATTTTGTTCCAACATACGAAAAAATTGTAGCACAGATTAGCAGGCTTGTGTATTATCTTTACCCAGTTGGAAGGCTCCGGATGGCCTTTTACACAAATTTTTAACAAATAACATACACGGCTGAACGTGTTTGGATTAAATGTGATGTTTGGTGAATATGTTTTACTTTGCTGGAAAATGTAGACCTAAAAGTAAATCTGGAAAAATTAATGGGGGAGATTTATGAAAACTGGTGTGCAGTAGAACTGGCCTAGTTGCCCATAGCAACCAATCAGATTCCACCTTTCATTTTCCAAAGGAGCTCTGAAAAATGAAAGGCGGAATCTTATTGGTTGCTTTGGGCAACAAAGCCAGTTGTACTTTAAACCAATTTTGATAACTCTTTCCCAACATGATGTAGCTGAGCTAGCAGTGCTTGGTCAGTGATCACACTACCACTTTATTTTGTCTTCTCAGTTTTGGCATGTTTTTTGTGCGTTTTTTATGCGGCTTTTGGTGTGGATTTGATGCAGATTTTCTGCAGATTTCACCCTTCAATTGAAAGGGTGAAATCAGCTTGAGAAAAGCAGAATTGACATGGTGCAGACTTCAAAATCCGCACAACAGGTCAATTTCCGCACCTATGAAAAAAGCAAAGTGTACAAGAAATTTGTCTAATCTTATACAGTGCGCTGGTACTGTATTACACTGCTGTTTTTCCACATGAAGATCTGCATGGAAGAACCGCACGTAATCCGCATTGTGTGCAGGCACCCTTAAGGTCCATTCACGCGTCCGCATGTCATTGCGGATCCGCAGAACACGGATACCGGCCATGCACCTGTACAATAGAAATGCCTTATCTTGTCAGTGGCTGCGGACAAGAATAGGACATGTTCTATTTTTTTGCGGGACCGCGGAACGAAAATGAATGGGTCTGCACCAGTTCCGCAAATTTGTGGAATGGATGCAGAATCATTCATTCCGATGTGTGAATGGACCCTCAGGGTATGTTCATATGCCATATTTGAAAAATCTGCCTACAAAATTCAGTGCTGAATCCTTGCATGGTTTTTTTCAGCATGTTTTTTCATGTATTTTTTAATGTGTTTTTCATCCAAGTTTTTTCTAAACTAATGGATGTTTAGTTTAATACAAAACTGCATTTTCAGCCGGCAGCTTTTGGCATGGATTCACGCTAAAACTGCAAAGAAAACATACAGAAATCATGTGGACAAGTACGGAGCTGTTTTTTGATGTTTCCCATCTATTTAAGTGGAATATTCAGCATGGAAGATAGGACATGCTGCTTCTTTTTTCCACATGGAAAATAAAGAGACATTTCCCATTGAAATGATTGTTTGTGAGGTGTTTTGGGAGCTGATTTGGCTGTGTGAACTGGCCCATAGGCAGATTTTGGCACATATTGGGGTTATAAACAATGGTGGTGTAAAAAAAAAGTTACGTAAAATTCTATTAGTATAAAGTCCTTGTGGCACATTGTGGCGCAAATAGACATCTTGTGGTGCATTGTGTCACATCTTTCTTTCAGAATGCCTTACCCCCCTTCCAAAAAAAAAAAAAAAAACATTTTACAACAAAATCACAGCTTTGATATTAATTAAAAATAGCACAGGAATAATATGCTGGCACGATATAACCCTTTACTAAAAGAAACCTGTCACCATAAAAAAAGGTAGTGTAATCTGCAGGCAGCGTATTGCAGATCAGGAGGAGCTGAGCAGATTGATATATAGTTTTATGGAAAAAGATTCAGTGAAACTTGTATTTTATTCATTCACTCATAGGACCGCCTCCTCATAGAAGGAATGCTGTCAATCACTGTTAGGACCACCTCCTGGACTTCAAAGCTCAAAATGAGCAGGAATTTAATGGAATAAAATGAAAGATTTGCTGAATCTTTTCACACTAAACTATATATCTGTCTGCTCAGCTCCTCCTGTTCTCTAACATTCTGCCTGCAGCTCAGACACCATTCAACCTGACAGGTTCCCTTAAAGTGAGTGCAGCTTGACTTCAGTATCTAAACATGGTCTGTGGTAGTGTAAAATCTACTTTTTTTGCACTGTTCCTTAACCCCCCCCTTTACTTCCACCATACATGTACACAAATGTTGGATCTTTAAAGATGGTTCTCTCTCAGGAGCTGAGCAGGCACCTTAGCTGCCGAGTGCCTGCTGTTATACAAAGCAGACAATCTCTGATCATGGGCTTTTAACAGTATTAACCCCTTAGTGACTGATGACGTACTATGTACAGTACAGACCAAAAGTTTGGACACACCTTCTCATTCAAAGAGTTTTCTGTATTTTCATGACTATGAAAATTGTAGATTCACACTGAAGGCATCAAAACTATGAATTAACACATGTGGAGTTATATACTTAACAAAAAAGTGTGAAAAAACTGTAAATATGTCTTATATTCTAGGTTCTTCAAAGTAGCCACCTTTTGCTTTGATTACTGCTTTGCACACTCTTGGCATTCTCTTGATGAGCTTTAAGAGGTAGTCACCTGAAATGGTTTTCACTTCACAGGTATGCCCTGGCAGGTTTAATAAGTGGGATTTCTTGCCTTATAAATGGGGTTGGGACCATGAGTTGTGTTGGGCAGAAGTCAGGTGGATACACAGCTGATAGTCCTACTGAATAGACTGTTAGAATTTGTATTATGACAAGAAAAAAGCAGCTAAGTAAAGAAAAACGAGTGGCCATCATTACTTTAAAAAATGAAGGTCAGTCAGTCCGAAAAATTGGGAAAACTTTGAAAGTGTCCCGAAGTGCAGTCGCAAAAGCCATCAAGTGCTACAAAGAAACTGGCTCACATGAGGACTGCCCCAGGAAAGGAAGACCAAGAGTCACCTTTGTTGCGCAGGATAAGTTCATCCGAGTCACCAGCCTCAGAAATCGCAGGTTAACAGCAGCTCAGATCAGAGACCAGGTCAATGCCACACAGAGTTCTAGCAGCAGACACATCTCTACAACAACTGTTAAGAGGAGACTGTGTGCAGCAGGCCTTCGTGGTAAAATAGCTGCTAGGAAACCACTGCTAAGGACAGGCAACAAGCAGAAGAGACTTGTTTGGGCTAAAGAACACAAGGAATGGACATTAGACCAGTGGAAATCTGTGCTTTGGTCTGATGAGTCCAAATTTGAGATCTTTGGTTCCAACCACCGTGTCTTTGTGCGACGCAGAAAAGGTGAACGGATGGACTCTACATGCCTGGTTCCCACCGTGAAGTATGGAGGAAGAGGTGTGATGGTGTGGGGGTGCTTTGCTGGTGAACTGTTGGGGATTTATTCAAAATTGAAGGCATACTGAACCAGCATGGCTACCACAGCATCTTGCAGCAGCATGCTATTCCATCCGGTTTGCGTTTAGTTGGACCATCATTTATTTATCAACAGGACAATGACCCCAAACACACCTCCAGGCTGTGTAAGGGCTATTTGACCAAGAAGGAGAGTGATGGGGTGTTACGCCAGATGACCTGGCCTCCACAGTCACCAGACCTGAACCCAATCGAGATGGTTTGGGGTGAGCTGGACAGCAGAGTGAAGGCAAAAGGGCCAACAAGTGCTAAGCATCTCTGGGAACTCCTTCAAGATTGTTGGAATACCATTTCAGGTGACTACCTCTTGAAGCTCATCAAGAGAATGCCAAGAGTGTGCAAAGCAGTAATCAAAGCAAAAGGTGGCTACTTTGAAGAACCTAGAATATAAGACATATTTACAGTTGTTTCACACTTTTTTGTTAAGTATATAATTCCACATGTGTTAATTCATAGTTTTGATGCCTTCAGTGTGAATCTACAATTTTCATAGTCATGAAATGAGAAGGTGTGTCCAAACTTTTGGTCTGTACTGTACGTCATGATGTGGTGTTAGTTACTGCATCATGATGTGCACAGTACATCATGAGCTCCAAGTGTCACCGCAAGTACACTTGCGGTGACACTTGCTTGCAAACTGGTGTCACGGACAGCAGAGCTGTCCGGACACCCGGCAGGGGACCAAACACAGTGGTCCCTGCCTTAGAACCCCTGCGATTGGTCAGTTAGATTTGACTGACCAATCGCAGAGTTCAGCAGCGCAGCCCCGATGTCCTTGAGGACATCGGGGCTGCGCTGCTATGTTTTAATATTGCCACAAGCAACCGCCCACCCGCCACCCGCTGCCCTCCGCCGGTAAGTATTACCCCCCCAGTTCATTCCCCCCAAGTTTCAGGATGGCCGAGCGGTATTAGATTGTCAGCTGTAACATACAGCAGACAATCTAATGTAACGTCCGACATCGCTGCTGGCAGTGATGTTGGCTGTTTAACCCCTTCCATGCCGCGGTCCGTAGGGACCACGGCATGGAAGGGGTTAACAGGGTGGAAGCTCCCTCCCCCATCGGGCGCTGCGGTGCCCTTGCAGCGCACCATGGTGTGGCCAGAAGAGAGGGAGGGAGCTTCCTCCCCCCTCCCATCGGGACGCTGCTCTGCTGTGGCAGCTTCCCGATGGTTACCATGGCAACCGGACGCCATCCTACATAGTGTACTGCAGTGTATTATAGAGACATCAGATCCACTGGATCTTAAAGAACCAAGTGGGTCTGAGTCAAAAAAGTGTAAAAAAAATGAAAAATGTACACATTTATAACTGAGTAAAAATAAATAAAATATAATAATAAAATACCCTAGACATGTTAGGTATTGCCGCGTCCATAACAACTTACTCTACAAAAATCTCACATGGCCTAACCCCTCAGATGAACACAGTAAAAGAAATAAAATAAAAACTATGTCAAAAACGCCATTTTTTGTCACCTTACATCACAAAAAGTGTAATACCAAGCGATCAAAAAGGCGTATTCCCCCCAAAATAGTACCGATCTAACCGTCATCTCATCCCCCAAAAGTAGCCCCTACCTGAGACAATCCCCCAAAAAATAAAAAAAACTACAGCTCTCACACTATGGAGACACTAAAACATGATTTTTTTTGTTTCAAAAATGATATTATTGTATAAACCTTAAAAAAATAAAAAAAACTACACATGTTAGGTATCGCCACGTCCGTAACAACTTGCTCTACAAAAATCTAACATGACCTAACCCATCAGATGAACACAGTAAAAAATAAAATAAAAACTATGTAAAAAAAGCCATTTTTTGTCACCTTACATCACAAAAAGCGTAATACCAAATGATCAAAAATGCATATGCCCCCCAAAATAGTACCAGTCTAACCGTCATCTCATCCCACAAAAAATTAGCCCCTACCTGAGACAATCGCCCAAAAAATAAAAAAACTACAGCTCTCGGACTATGGAGATACTAAAACATGATTTTTTTTGTTTCAAAAATGATATTATTGTATAAACCTTAAATAAGTAAAAAAAAAGTACACATGTTCGGTAATTAGCACATCCGTAACAACCTGCTCTACAAAAATCTCACATGACCTAACCCCTCAGGTGAACGCAGTAAAAATGAATAAATAAAAGCTGTGCCAAAATTGCCAATTTTGGGGTCACCTTGCACCAAAAAGTGTAATAATGAATAATCAAAAAATCATATGTACCAAAAAATGGTAACAATAAAAATTTCAACTCTTCCTGCAAAAAATGAGCCCCTACACGTCTTGATCAGAAGAAAAATAAAAAAGATATGTCGTTCAGAAAAAGGAGACACAAAAACATATTTTTTCTCAAAAATGCTTTATTATGTAAAACTGAAACAAACAAACAAAGAAATACATATTTGATATCATCGCGTTCGTAACAACCTGCTCTATAAAAATACCACATGATCTAACCTGTCAGATGAACATTATAAAAAGCAAAAAATAAATACAGTACCAAAACATCCATTCTTCGGTTACCTTGCCTCCCAAAAAAAAAAAATATAGTGATTAAAAATCATATGTACCCCAAAATAGTACCAATAAAACTGTCATCTTATCACATAGTTTCCAACATGGGGTCACTTTTTGATTGTTTGTAGTATAGGATGCATCTGGGGGGCTTCAAATGGGACCATGTGTCTAACAACCAGCCCAGCAAAATCTGCCCTCCAAAAACCATACGGCACTCCTTTCCTTCTGCGCCCTGCCATGCGCCCATACAGCAGTTTACCACCACATGTGGGGTGTTTCTGTAAACCACAGAATCAGGGTAATAAATATTTGAGTTTTGTTTGGCTGTTAACCTTAGATGTGTTAAAGAAAAAATGGACTAAAATGGAAAATCTGCCAAAAAAGTGAAATTTAGAAATTTTATCTCCATTTTACGTTAATTCTTGTGGAATACCTAAAGGGTTAACAAAGTTTATAAAATCAGTGTTAAGTAACTTGAGGGGTGTAGTTTCCAAAATGGGATCATTTATGGGGGGTTCTACTATGTAAGCCCCACAAAGTGACTTCAGAACTGAACTGGTCCTTAAAAAGTGGGTTTTGGAAATTTTCTTAAAAATTTTAAGAATTGCCTCTAAAATTCTAACGTCCTTCTAATGTCCCAAAAAAATAAAATTATATTGTTAAAATGATGCAAACATAAAGTAGACATATGGGGAATGTTAAATAATAAATATTTTATGAGGTATCACTTTCAATTTTAAAAGCAGAGAAATTGAAAAATTGAAAATTGTGAATTTTTCAAAATTTTTAGTAAAGTTGGGATTTTTTCATAAATAAAGGTGACATATATTGACTCAAATTTATGACTGTCATGAAGCACAATGTGTCACGAGAAAACGATCTCAGAATGGCTTGGATAAGTAAAAGTGTTCCAAAGTTATTACCACATAGAGTGATACATGTCAGATTTTCAAAAATAAGCCTGGTAACGAAGGTGCAAAATGGCCCGGTCATTAAGGGGTTAATCCGAAGTTTTGAACTAAGCGAATTCGACTGAAGCATCCGAAGCTCGGATCGCTCAACTCTAGTTCTACACACAGAAATATCTTCAAGAAGGTGATACTGTTGACATGACTACAACATCTAACTGAATGTAAAAATAACGTCCTGTGTACTGATATTACATTTTGACATGCACAGCGGTCACTGAGGACAACACAGCAAGCATACATGCACCTAGGTTATTTACATAATTAGACAGAGAACGGATAAAGGACAATATGATGTATGACTAATCTAGAAGACTCATTGGAGAAACGGAAACAAATCAAACAAATGTCATATCTTGTTCAGATGTTAATTTGCAAACTTAAAACCATGTTTTCAGAAATTAATTGACATTTAATTAAAATACAGATTGTGCCTATGCTCAGCTCGAAGGAAGCATTTCTCTCCCTGGAAATATTTTTTTTTTAATTAAGATTAGCTAATACTGCTATATTACAGCATCTTGGATTGACAAAGATTTGACCTTCATTTGAAAGTTGTGGTAAAAAGTTTTCCATGTTCTATGTTTTTCTTCCTATGTCTCCCAGTTATGCCATTTAATCTTCTTTTTGTAGTTGGATCCAGGTAAGCTAAAATGTTGTCAAAAATTCTACATGAACATCTCTTGGTGTATCCTTTTGCTCCCTCCTCCTAATTTTTTCTGTGGTTCCACTGTATCAATTGCCAGTACACAGTAAAGAAAACCAGTGTTACCTTATGCCTCATTCACACATCAGAGTATAGTCAGTGATTTCCATCAGTGATTGTGAGCCAAAACCAGGATTGGAGCCTCCACAGACATAATGTATAAGGGAAAGTTCTGCTCCTGTTCTGTGTTTAGAGCCGCACCTGGTTTGGGCTCAAAATCACTGATGGAAATTTCTGACTGAACACTGACTGTGTGAATGAGGCATTGCAAAGGATTTGGGGGATACTATCTCTCTTTGGGGAGAGAGTGACTTCATCGGCGTGAGGAGACTTATAGACCATAAACGTTCCTCTGGAGTTCTCAGAAGAAAGGGATGTAAGTGAGCTCTTAACAAGCTCTGCCTTTAATGCCACCAGATGTAAGGCATATAAGTCAATATTCAACCCTTTAAATAGGCATTAAAACATGACTCTGATATTAAATAAGCCAGCATCGCATCTGCAGACAGCTGTTCAGTGTAGAGCAGAGAGTACAGGCTTAAACCAGCTTTCTGCAGATGAAATGCTGGCTTAGTTATTATCCAAGTCATGTCTCAAGATTTCTTACTTCTTTATTGAACTGTAAAGCGCTGCGGAATATGTTGGCGCTATATAAATAAAGATTATTTTTATAAAGATTATTATTAAAGGTTCGAACATTGACTTATAGGATAGCTGCCTTACATCTGGTGGCATTAGAGGCAGAGCTTGTTAAAGGGTTTCTGTCACCAGATTTGGGCATACTAAACAGGATGGCATTTGCAATGTGCAAATGCCACCTGATGCCCAATCTGGTTTTCTTACAGTAATCAGATGAGCCGTTTTCTTAAAAAAAGCACTTTTATAATATGTAAATTAGGCGTACTAGGTGCAAGAGGCGTTTACCTTGCACCTAGTAATCGCCGTGTTCCTACCTCTAGTGCCGCCTCCTTCTTCCTGATTGACAGGGCCAGGCAGCTTGCTCGATGAGCTGCCGGCCCTGACCTCGATCGAAATCCCGCGCCTGCGCCGTGTAGGCTAAATTCTGCGCAGGCGCAGATAGTTCACCCGGCCGCCCGGCTCCTGCCTCTCTCACTGCGCCTGCGCCGTGCGGAGTAAAAGCGGCGCAGGCGCAGTGAGACCCGGGAGCCGGCGGAACTCACTGCGCCTGCGCCGCTTTTACTCCGCACGGCGCAGGCGCAGTGAGAGAGGCAGGAGCCGGGCGGCCGGGTGAACTATCTGCGCCTGCGCAGAATTTAGCCTACACGGCGCAGGCGCGGGATTTCGATCGAGGTCAGGGCCGGCAGCTCATCGAGCAAGCTGCCTGGCCCTGTCAATCAGGAAGAAGGAGGCGGCACTAGAGGTAGGAACACGGCGATTACTAGGTGCAAGGTAAACGCCTCTTGCACCTAGTACGCCTAATTTACATATTATAAAAGTGCTTTTTTTAAGAAAACGGCTCATCTGATTACTGTAAGAAAACCAGATTGGGCATCAGGTGGCATTTGCACATTGCAAATGCCATCCTGTTTAGTATGCCCAAATCTGGTGACAGAAACCCTTTAAGAGCTCATTTGCATCCCTTTCTTACCTTACAAAGTAACAGTTGTTTCAATTTTCTCCATAAATAAACAACATAAGCAAATATAAGAAACTTTGTAATCATGGCTGTGGAGTCGGAGTTGGAGTCAAAGCTAGTTCTGAGCTTAAACAAAAATATTATCTGTTATTAATATTATGTCATTATTTTAATAACTTTCACAGGAATTTTGAAAAGTTTTGAAATTTTAATTATAAATGTATGTTATGTTCTATCAATCTAAAGGTGTATTTTCATCAATGCAGGTGTATTTTCATCTGCATTATATTTACATGGGCCTGTGAGAATATTCATTATTAGGTATGCCTGCAGCCATCTCAGAACTGGTAGACAGAACAGTAAGACAACATTAAAGAGATTGTCTGGGGATAAGTTACATTTTACAGGATTCCACAGACTCAGTTTTGTGCGATGGCTCTCCTGTGTCTGTCTTCTAGTAAAGCTTGCTTACTTTCTCCCCAGAATGGGCATGGTCACCTGTGCTGCATTGTTGATGTGTCTCTTGTGGACTCGTCACCACTGAATCCATACATTGGTTGCAGAAAATCAGATAATCATGCTCATTCTGGAGAGGAAGTAAACAAATTGCAGACCGGAAGATAGACAAATAGCGGGCCAGTGCACAGGACCAGAGCTGCGGATATAGGAAAGCATGAATCTTTTCATAGCAAAGGCAGGTTCTCTGCATTACCAGGACGTATACAGTGGCATGCAAAAGTTGGGTACCACTGGTCAAAATTACTGTTACAGTTACTGTGAATGGTTAAGCAAGTTGAAGATGAAATGATCTCCAAAAGGCATAAAGTTACAGGGTTTTTCCGAGATTTTAATACTGATTACCTATCTTCAAAATAGTTAATCAGTATCTGATAGGCGGGGGTCCGACACCCGAGATCCCTGCCAATCAGCTATTTAAGAAAGCAGCTTGCAGTAGCGCTGCGGCCTTCTTTCATCTTTCCCTAGGCCAGTGACGGCACCTTCATCTGTCATGTGGCCTAGAAGTAATTCAACCCCATTAAAGTTAATGGGACTGAGGTGCTCTACTAAGAAAAGCTGCTGTAATATGTACTGCGCTGGTTTTGTGCCATTTTAGAGTGAAAAAAAGGAAAGGATTACCATGCAAAAGTATGGGAACCCAAGGAGATTTGAGCACTCAGATAACTTTGACCGAGTTCTCAGACCTTAAATAGCCTGTAATGGGTTAAGGATTGTTTATCATTAGGGAAGGCATGATGATACAAATTTCAAAGCTTTATAAATGGTAAAATTAAAACACTGATGCAAAATGTACATAGTTTTAATAATTTTTGGAGCAAACATTTTTGTTTCATTTTGTTTAATTCTCTGCCCTGTGCGTATATATTTCAATATGATGATGAATGAATGAATGAATGAATGAATGAATTAAACCAAAAGCTGGTAGCACTATTCATCATAATTTGTAGGGCTCCTTTATCTTTAATAGTTTTGCCTGATTGTGGAACAATAGATTTTAGTCAAAGACTTTACATCAGTATTCAACGTGATGAGACAGAAGGCAGGTAACAAGTGCTATTGATTGTCCCATCATCAAAGACTTTAGAAAATCATGTTCAAACGCAGAACAATTTATGGTAAAAAGAAAATGACTTTTACTTGGCGGTGCAGAACATTTAAACTTCCAATTTTGAGGAAATATATTATTATTGATCCAGTGAACCTCAGATCCAGCTATTAAAATACTATTTTCTTACTTTGTGACTGGCAGTAAATGACTGCTGTTTATTATCTGTTAGAAAACACTGTAGAAGCCTGGCCAAAAACAAAATACGTTTAATATGATTCTGTATTATTTTCCTTGTATGAATTCTCCAATAAGTATCATCAGAAACATTTATGCTGTATACAGAAGTAGTCCTACAATTGATTTCAAATAACTGTGGTAAATAGCTTCCTTTTATTACCTGAGGATAGGTCATCAATATCTCCTGTCTGGAAAACCCATTTAAATATTGTTTAATTGAAGGTTTTATGCTAAACATTTTGTTAAAGACTTGTTTATGATGTTATCTCTAATTGTCCCTATATTTAAAAAAGTTTTAGCACTGGCTGCTAAACTTAACACTTGGTTTAGATCACTTTTTAGCAGTCATCTCATTATAATTTCTGGCAGGATAACAAAGGCAGATATTTAAAAAAAAAAAAAAAAAAAAAAAATATATATATATATATATATATATATATATATATATATATATATTTATTTGGATTGTTTCTTGTTTGTATCATTGTTCCTCGTGAAGAAGGCTGTCTGCTCTTGAAACGCGTTGACAAATTAAATCTAATTTATATTAACGTGCTTTCATGGGAACCGGTCATCAGCTTTGTGCTACCCATACCAATGGCAGCATAAAGTAGAGACAGGTGAGTTGATTGTCATTTATAAGTTAAAAGTAAGTGGTTGCCGAGAGCCAACATCACAATCATTGCGGACTAGACCTAGAAAAGAGTCACGGCCACCTGAGAAGAGTCCTGGTTATTCATGAATTCCTTCTCTCCCTGCCCACCTGCTGATGACTGACAGTCTTCTACCTAGTTTTCTCCCTTTCTTTCTTGGAGAGAACTGCCAATCATCAGCATATGGCTGAGGAGAGCAGGAGATTAGGAATAACCATGACTGTTCTCAGGTAGATTTGACTCTTTTCAAGGCCTGTGATGCAATAATTATGATGCTGGTTTTCAGCAACCGCTTACATATCTTATGAGTAACACACCACTGATATCAGCATTTCTGTCACTATTTTATAATGCCCTCAGTGAGGTCACCATAACGTTGATAACAGGTTCCTTTTCAAGTCTATTGTTCCAGAGACAGAGCCTGTACCAAGGTTAATCTTTTATTTTAGGAAATCGATCCAGTTATCCCCGACTAACTGTAACTGCAGTATAGCCAGCATATAACCGAGGCTGCAGTCCGGAGCACCCGCTTACAGAGTGGACCCCAAATATCACCCTAATAAGTTGTTGTGACTCTGACAACAAGAAGAAGGTGAGCACAATTCCTATCTTTTAACTATTTGCTGTAACCCCACACGACTGCACATGAGTTGCCACCTTTGTTCATATATATATATATATATATATATATATATATATATATATTACCCTTCTCTCTGGAAATGAATATAACAGAGGAAGATAATGAGTGTGCTATAGGGCCACATGAGAGAGGAGATCAGGACCAGGTTGGTTGCTAATTTTGATGGATGGTACAAACCTGTGTAGGAATCCCCTCTCTAATGGTCCTGCAAATGATCATAGAAATGAAGTGAGAGGCAAACTAGCACTATGTTATCCTCAGGGCAGGCCTTACATTGGATGATTCCCTGGGTAGGTGATGGTGCTCCAGATGTGTACTGTTATACAGTGTACAAATACAAATAGCCATACCAAATGGTGCCTAATTATTAGAGCCAAAGAGTATGGTGCCCAAATAACAGTGCCATACGTTGTCCAAATAACTTTCATAGAGTTGTGATAAAAACAGCGCTGTACTGTGCCACCACCATGCACTGCAAAAATAGTCTGTAGGGAACAGAGGTTTCACACAGTCCCTACAGTGCTGAAATGGTACAAACATACAGTAACCAAATCCAGCTCCATACATAATGGAATCTAATAATGCTTTACAGTGTTTATATAATTGCAGTATAAACTAATATTAACTTAGTTGCAAGCCACGTAAGTCTAGCCATCACAGCATCCTCCCTGCCCACCTCCCTGGTTTCTAATGTTCCCTGTGCAACTGCACAAGTCATACACCCCTAAGGATGGCACAAGTTGTAAGTGGTATTGCCGTGTTAGCCAGTATCCTAAGGGACCCCTTATTTCAATTGGGCTGTTGGACCTCTTACCTTTAAGTATGCCTATCACTGTAAAGGAGGTCTTTCCTCATGGCAAACTATTTTATATTTCTAAATGGATAGTATTTTTATTCCATGCATTTCTGAAAAAATGGCACCAAATATATATATATATATATATATATATATATATATATATATATATATATATATATACTTTTCACATTAATAAGAGAGTAAACTCATCCGAGAGATCATGGTTATTCAGATGATGTAATTAACAGCCAACATGTTCTTACCTGATGGACAATAACAAGGTTTCAGCAATCCACCATAGTAATATTTTCTGCAGAGGAAAAGAAAATAAGTGTTAGATTTTTATTACATGATGTTTTCTGCATATTGCTGCCAAATGTCTCTAGTGAAGTTAAATTGACATGTTCACATTCATTTTTATATCAAAATCTGTTTCTTATACTGAATTTCCGTTTCTAATATAATAGTAATCAGGAATAATTACCTTGATCGATCTATCTATTGATCGATCTATCTATCTCATATCTATCACTCAAGTTATCTAGTATCTATCTATCTGACAGCAAAAGCAAATAATGCCAGGGTGACAATGACATATATAACTTTGGATAAATGCATGATTGACGGCGTTAACAAACAGCATGTCTGCAATTGTTATGCTTTTTAGACCTCATGCACACAACTGTATATATATTTTTTGGTTCGAAAACCACAAATCCGAAAAATATGCATACCGATCGTGTTCTTCCTGTACTTTTCTTGGTCCCTCTTATAGAAATCCATATTCCTGTCCTCAAAACGGAAAACAATAGAACATGTGGTATAATTTTGTGAAATGGATGTGGACAGCGCGCAGATGACATCTATGAGATGTCTGCATTTTTTGCAGCCCCATAAAAATGAATTGGTCCGTGTCCATACTGCAAAAAATACAGTCAAGAGTATGAGGCCTTAAAATGAAAAATAAATGCCAAAAAGTTATCCTTATTGGGGTCAGAAGATGTCTAAGCACACAAGCTGTGATATGAAAAAACAGAGTCTTGTTCTCAACAAGCATTCTAGAAATTATGCCTTAATGGGAGTAGATGTTCGCCAGTGTTTATGCTCACACATGGTAGTTTCAGAAGAAGCAAGCACTTGTTTTGAACAAGCATCCAAAAATAAGGCCTTAACAGAGGCAGATGCCTGTCCCTGTTCATACACACAAGTGTTAATGTTAAAGAAACAGTAGTTTGTTCTTAACAAGCATGTTCACTTTTATTTGTGAGTACCAGCAATACAGTGTGGACATGGAAAATGTAATCAGGTCAGTGATAAAAAGCCAGCAATGGCAGATCTATTCATTTGCCTCAGCCAGAGGTGTGTGAAAATCCTAATTGATCCATGTCTCATTCATTTTCACAAAAGTGATGTTTTGTACAATGGCAGAGGATGTTTGCTTGGGTGTCATGATGCCACCTGCTGTGCTGAAAACCCTCTCTGAAATGACACTGTAGGTTGGACATGACAGTACAGATTGAGTAAACTGTGCCAGTTCAGGCCACTGTTCTAATCTACCTGCCCAGAAGTCTAAGGGATTGGGGAACACGGTATGTGTGGGGGAAAGGCCATGGTCCATGAAAGCCCTTTAGATTTCTGAGCAGGTTGATTGGTTGTTCAGGGGGTATGTCACAGTTTGCTGATTTGCATCAGCCTGGTGGAGCAAATGAAAAACTACTCCACCATGTTCATGAAATTGACTGTTCTGGTTTCTGTTACTTTGTAGCTGAGATGGTGGGAGATTGGTGACTCTGCAGGGGGTGGAGAGGGGCCTCCTGGTCAGACACAGGAGAAGCAGGCTTCTGAGTCAGGAAGGAATTTTTTTCCCTAAAGTGGGGAAAACTGGCTTCTACCTCACAGGGTTTTTTTTTGCCTTCCTCTGGATCAACTTGTAGGAAAACAGGCCGAACTGGATGGACAGATGTCTTTTTTCGGCCTTATAAACTATGTTACTATGTTAAAAGCTGTATAAAGCTGTATACACTGTGTATCCTGTTAATATAGAAATTTGGCATCCCTTTGAGCAATAGGAAAACATTCCTCAATTTTGCTTTGGTAGCGAGGTTTTAAAAGCATGGCTATCCAATAATCATCATATTACTTGATGCTAATGATATACCTGCCACTAAGCAAGCAACCATCCAGCATGCCCAAGTTATCTACCCTGTATCTACCCCCTCTTTAATGATTGGTCATTATGGCCAGTGTCAGAGGCGTACCTCCAATGGAGGTAGACTATGCAGCTGCTATTGAGCCTTTGGGGAAGCCAGCCATGGATGAAAGGCCCTATTTCCTAATTACACTTAATATAATACTCTGCCTTCCTGAGTTCCTGTCTAGGGCTCAAGCCCCACCTCACTACTTCCCCATCTCCTGTGATCCAATGGGCCAGAAAGTCTGTCCCTGACTTCTCTGTTTCTCTGCTGGGCACTGGGCTAGTCAATCAGCATAAACTGTATGAACAGAGCCTGCTGCTGATTGGCTAGCCTAGCACCCACCAGAGAAACTTTACTGAACTAGTAACATAGTAACATAGTTTATAAGGCCGAAAAAAGACATCTGTCCATCCAGTTCGGCCTGTTTTCCTACAAGTTGATCCAGAGGAAGGCAAAAAAACCCTGTGAGGTAGAAGCCAATTTTCCCCACTTTAGGGAAAAAAATTCCTTCCCGACTCCAATCAGGCAATCAGAATTACTCCCTGGATCAACGACCCCTCTCTAGTAACTATAACCTGTAATATTATTACACTCCAAAAATACATTCAGGCCTCTCTTGAACTCTTTTAGTGAACTTACCATCACCACCTCCTCAGGCAGAGAGTTCCATAGTCTCACTGCTCTTACCGTAAAGAACCCTCTTCTATGTTTGTGTACAAACCTTCTTTCCTCCAGACGCAGAGGATGTCCCCTCATCACAGTCACAGTCCTGGGGATAAACAGATCATGGGAGAGATCTCTGTACTGACCCCTGATATATTTATACATAGTTATTAGATCTCCCCTCAGTCGTCTTTTTTCTAAAGTGAATAACCCTAATTTTGATAATCTTTCTGGGTACTGTAGTCCACCCATTCCAGTTATTACTTTAGTTGCCCTCCTCTGAACCCTCTCCAGCTCTGCTATGTCTGCCTTGTTGACAGGAGCCCAGAACTGTACACAGTACTCCATGTGTGGTCTGACTAGTGATTTGTAAAGTGGCAGGACTATGTTCTCATCACGGGCATCTATGCCTCTTTTGATGCAACCCATTATCTTATTGGCCTTGGCATCAGCTGTCTGACACTTGTTTCTACAGCTTAGTTTGCTATTCACTAAAATTCCTAGGTCCTTTTCCATGTCAGAGTTACCCAATATTTTACCATTTAGTATGTACTGGTGACTTGCATTATTCCTTCCCATATGCATAACCTTACATTTGTCAGTGTGAAACCTCATCTGCCACTTCTCTGCCCAAGCCTCCAGTCTATCCAGATCCATCTGTAGCAGTGTACTGTCCTCTTCTGTGTTAATTACTTTACTCAGTTTAGTGTCATCTGCAAAAATTGATATTTTACTGTGCAAGCCTTCTACAAGATCATTAATAAATATATTGAAGAGAATAGGGCCCAATACTGACCCCTGTGGTACCCCACTAGTGACAGTGACCCAATCTGAATATGTGCCGTTAATAACCACCCTCTGTTTTCTATCACTGAGCCAGTTACTTACCCACATACAGACATTTTCTCCCAGGCCAAGCATTCTCATATTATATACTAACCTTTTATGTGGTACCATGTCAAATGCTTTGGAGAAGTTCAGATATACGACATCCATTAATTCGCCGCGGTCCAGTCTAGAGCTTACCTCCTCATAGAAACTGATTAAATTGGTTTGACATGACCGATCCCTCATGAAGCCATGCTGATATGGAGTAATTTGCTTATTTTCATTGAGGTACTCCAAGATAGCATCTCTTAGAAAACCTTCAAACAGTTTACCGGCGACAGATGTTAAACTTACCGGCCTATAGTTCCCGGGCTCTGTTTTTGGACCTTTTTTGAATATTGGCACCAATGGCAAACTGTGTCGCAGGACCGACCTCCTTCCTGCCAGTCGACCCTGCCAGCATGTGCTGCGACCCCCTAAAGATCTGGTATAGAGGATGGGAGTGGTAGTGGCCCTGATGAAGTGTTACATCATGGTGTACTCCCTCAGGCCACTGCTCCACAGGGACTGTGGAGATGAAATGCAGTACGGAAGAATGTGGCCAGGATCAAACTTAACAAACTTAACAAACTTAACAAAGTCTTTTTTATTAAGTTCAAAGTAGAACTTTAAATACATAAAGTAGCAGCAAATCTTCTCTCTGGCACCAGTAAGGATATGGAGGCAGGTTGGTTGATGATATTTCAGCACTTAGGTGATACCGTGGTTGCAATTTAGCACTTAGGCCTAGGTGTAGTCTGGGGCTAGGTGTTTTGGCTGTAATCCCCCACCTTGCATCAGTGTGTTCATGGTAGCAGTTCTCATTGCTATCTGGAGTCTCAAGGTTTTACTTGAAGACAATTGGAGTACTTCTCTCTGGAGAATCTTTAACAGGAGCTATACAATGTGCCTCCTCTACTTACATTGGTAACACAGGAACTCCCCCTCCTGGCTGGACTCAGGACCCACCCATGCCTACCAAGAAGGGAGGAACAGGGTGATTAGCCCAGTTCCTTGTTAATCTTTTGCCATCCATATCCATCATTCGGCCGGATAATACTAATATACATAACAATGCAAACTATATACACATTGTAGTGCCCCCAGGTCTGGGGTACTACACATGCACAGTATGTCAGCAGACATTTTAAAAAAAAAGTTCATGGGTTGGGGGCTGAAGGCATGGGGCTCAGGAGGAGGCTGTGTGATTGAGAGGGCACTGGAACACTACAGTATATAAAAACAGCAGCCATAACACTTGCCATAGCACTTGCAAGTATAGTTCACAGGGGGGCATACTATATAAAAAGCAGCAGCTGGTAACAGTAGCAGGCACAGTTCATGGAGATGGTATGGTAGTGGGCACTATACAGTATAATAAGTGGCAGCAGTACCAGGCACTGTTCAAGGGGAGGTATGGCAGTGACACACTTTATAATACGCAACAGGCAGCAGTAGCAGGCACAGTTCATGGGGAAGGAGGGGGGGCTATGGCACTAGCACACTATATATTAAGTGGCAGCAGAATCTTTTTACACAGTACATTATAGTACATTATTTTCTTTTTTTGCCAGTGAAAAGGGGTGGGTAATGGAGGAGCCTTGTCAGGTAATGGGATGGTTCATCATTAAGTAGTAAGAGGGGTAAAGAACATGTCATGGGGACCAAATTCAGATTCTTGCTATGGTGCCCCTGGCTACTGTAGCCATCATCATCATCCACATTTTCCTGCACAAGCAACTCCTCCTCCTGCTACTCCTCCTCCAGTGGTAGCTCCTCCTCCTTTACTTCCTCTACCATAGAACTTTGACCATGTGGGTCCCCAAGAGGGTGGCTAGCAAGATATGGAAGCTGTTCTTCCACCACCCCTTGTTGCATCAGCATGAGCATTTGCACTGATATAAATATTGGTGTTAACTTCGTTGATGCCATAGTGGTCCCTACTGACAAATCTGGTGGCCTCTTCGAATTGTCTGAGTACACAACTCACATGCCTGATTAGCTGCCCCTGTCTGACCTCAAAGCAACACATGCTCACTGTTGAGGTGGTCTAGTGCATGATGAAATAAGTGAGTTGGAAAGACACAGATCAAGTAGTTCAATGGCAGACTATAAATGTGTCTTATAGTGAGAAAAGTACGGTTAATGGGAAGCTCACCTAGGCCTTGCAATAGCCCACTGACCGACAATTCAATCAATCCTGGTACCTTCAGTCAAAAATTGCACTGTAAATTAGTAACACTAAAAGACACTAAAAGAATTGACTGTCTAGGTCTTGCGGTGAATAGGTAATACTTAATCAATATGCAGTATAAGTGTAGTTAAAATATAAAAATATAAAATATATACACCAAAACCACAAATTAAAAACAAAAAAGAATAGAAATCACATTACGATAAACTATAAAAACTAGGAATGAGAGAAGCGAGCATCTGATCCTAGATCCAAAGTTGCTTCGCTTAAAACTTTGGTTTAATGATGTACAAAGATCCGCCTCCATACAACATTAAAATGTATGGCCTCCCATGGGGCGAACTTTGGTATTTGAATTTTAAAATGAGAAAAAAAAAAAATTAAAACTTGGATAAGAACTCGACTTCCGAGGTACGGGTCGGAACCGAATCTGAGTTCAGATTCAAGTTTTAAAATGATTTTTCCGTTTAAAAATCAAATACCAAAGTTATTCACTGAAGTCTCATGACACTTTTGGAATAACTGACTTCGCCTCGTCAGAGGCCATACATTTTAATGCTGTATCGAGACCGATCTCCGTACAGTATTAAACCGAAGTTTTGAGCGAAGCGACTTTGGATCTAGGACTAAACTTTTGTTCCTCCCTAAAATCATAAAATTAATGTTATATTAGGAAGACTAATATTTAGCTGACTGCTGGGTCTTCGTGGTAGCTATAACAGCCTAAGACACTTGAAGTGCGGGCCTTCTCATACATTAGGCACATCCTCTGGCAGTCTGTGCACTTAAACAGAAATATACGACAGCTCAGAGTTTGCTGTACGTCTCTGCCTTCATTTGCACCAGAAAAGTGGTATAAATGAAGATAAATTTGTCTTGGCTGTCTGCCATGCCCTTTCCTGCCCTTGCCATTTTGAAATAGTGGCGGTGTAAAAAGAGGCTTTTTAACCCTTTCAAAACTGGGTGATTTTTATGTTTTCGCTTTTTTACTCCCAGCCCTCCCAAAGCCATAACTTTTTTATTTTTTCATTCACATAGTCGTATTATTTACAAGATGCACTTTCTAATGGCATTCCTGATTCACCATGGAATGAAAAAAATTCCAAATGGGGTGGAGTTATAAATAAAGCACCCTTCTGCCACAGTTTTATGTTTTTTTTTATATTTCCTACACACCCTTACTTTTTTTCCTCTGGGTCAGTACGATTAAAATGATACCACATATGTCTAGTTTTTCTTGCATTTTAATACTGAAAAAATAAAAACTAAATTTTTTTTTTCCATTGCCATATTCTTTTTTTATTTTTATGTGTACAGTGCTGTGTGAGAACTGATTTTTTTCCCCTGGACAATCTAGTTTTTATTGATACCATTCTGGAATGGGTATAACTTTTTGTTTACATTTTTTTTTATTTTTTTCAAATTTCTTGTGTGAGGTGAAGTTACCAGAAAATTGTGAATAAGCCATTTTGACTTTTTATTTCAGTTTCACTGTTTGCTGTATGGGATAAATATTCACATTAGAATAGTTTTTGTTTATTTTTTTCATTATTTATGTATTTTTATTTTCATTTTGGGGAAAGGAGGAATGATTTGAATTTTTACATTTATTAAAAAACTTTTTAAACACTTTTTATTAGTTCCCCTATGGTTCTCTCTTGGGGGGGGGGGATGGAGAGCCGGAGCACTGCCAAGAGCACGTGTTCCTGGTTTTTAATCTCCCAGGCGCCATGGTCACATTTGATTACAGCATCTAAGGGATAAAATGTATGCGATTGATGTTATTGCCGATCGCATATGCTAGTCTTGGGTGCCTGCTGTTTAAAATGCCTGACCACCCATGTAAATTAACGCAGTGCCCCCTCCTTATGCTGCACTGCCCTAGGGAAGAATATCACTACAACTTCCATCCTCTGTTCCAGCTCCTCACAAGCTAATGCATAATAACTAACAAAACAACAGGCTTATTTATAATATAGATGTCTTGCACAACCGTGGCACGAACTGGAAAGACATGTATATATAGACAATAAATAATCACATACAATAGCCCTGTCATTTATAAGATTAAAACGTAATCACAACAGCAGTACTAACTCCCACTGCGTCACAATATATGCAAGATAATGAAGATTTCCCCAAAAGATCATGAAGTGAAAAATAATAAATATAAAGTCCTAAAGAATGCACTTTATATGCTTAGGCATTATGTATAGCGAAATGATAATGGCGCAACACCTCTACGCATGTTTCAGCCTTTATGCTTTGTTAGGAGGTGACTATGAATAAAACCCAGGCAATAAATAGCTAAAGATAATTGTGGTGAAAGGTCTCACCTGCACCAGACAAATCACCACAAATCCTTCATGATGCGTTCCACATCCATCCCAATGTACGCCTTCTGAATAGTGGAACGCATAATAGAGGGTTTGAATCCATCTGTCCAGCGTAGATGAGACCTTTCCTCCACAATCTTCTAATCTTTTGCTATCTATTGTCTGAGTTTTAATCAGAGTTGTCTCCTGACAAAGCCTAAAGGTCCTTTTACACGGAAAGATAAATCGTATTAGCGATCGTAGATGAACGATCGAACGATGCAATGTAAATACCGTTTACACTGAAAGAGAAGTCGTTCACAATCTTCGTACTTTCGGTCGTTTTATAATCGTTATTACGATCGTTCCTTGCTCCTTGCCATAAGCATTACCATTACCATCTGCCAACGACTAAACGATTTTCGTTTAAACTGGAAGATTTTTTGAACGATGAACGATTAATTTATTGGCGGGACAAAAGATGCGATCAACGAGAAGCGAACGAAATCTCGTTCGTCTTTAAGGCCTGTTTCACACGAACGTTGTGTTTTGCGGTCCGCAAATTGCGGATCCGCAAAAAAAACGGATGGCGTCCGTATGGCATCCGTATTTTTTGCGGATCCACTGTAACATTGCCTATCCTTGTCCGCAAAACGGACAAGAATAGGACATGCTCTACTTTTTTTTGCGGGCCACGGAACGGAGCAACGGATGCGGACAGCACACGGTGTGCTGCCCGCATTTTTTGCGGGCCCATAGAAATGAATGGGTCCGCATTTTTCATGTGAAAAATGCGGATCGGAGCCCGCAAAAAATGCTGTCGTGTGAAAGAGGCCTAAATCGTTACCCGTGTTTATACGCAACAATAATCGTGCAAATCCGAACGTTTGAACGATTATTTGAACGATAATCGGCTTGTGTAAAAGGGCCTTAAGGGTGAAACGCAGATGATTATTTTTTGCTTATGTACAGTAAACATGTTGAACCAGTTTGTGCTATGATTGTGCAGGGAATCTATATGATAAACAAGGCTGTTTTTATACTAGTTATTACTTCTTATTTATGGGATCTATGCCTTGGTTATCTAAGTGAAATCACATTGGTGTTTTATATTTATGATGATTGCCCTATACTGATATACTTGCAGTACTGTGTGCATTTGTTATGGATGGTTCCAGGTACCGGGTAAAACTGGTATTTTCCGGGCACAACTTTTTATGGATGCTACATCGTTGTTGTGCCACATTGCGTCCAGACTATATTGGATTGCGTATAATTGGTTTTATATGTCTTTGATTATATAGGTTTTATTCCACCTTACCCCTCGTACTGCTAGCTCCTGTGTATATTATCTTAATTTTGGACGCAGTTTGAGATTGTTTAATAAAGATTTGTGATTTTCATATTATTTTATTATTGTTTATACACACAATCATTGTCATAGCCCTCAATCTCCCCACCACATCCTAATTTGTCATCGTGGGCTCCTTGACCCCCTCCTGATTCCCTCCTCAGTATTTGCCCCAAGTGCCACTGTTGCCATGTCTACCCTGCCCCATGTGTTTTTTCTGTCATTTATAGACAGTGGCACAGTTAAATGTCCCTCCCCTTCTACAAGCAAACTGCACACTGGTATTGGCAATTTACAATGGTAATACGATATGTTGAACAAAACTTCTATATTAATGCAGTACAATGCATTCACTAAAACTGCATGGCATATTGACATAATACAATGGGATGAATAACACTGGTATAATAACGCAGATATTGCAGTAGAATGCATTCACTAAAACAGCATGGTATATTGACCCAATACAATGTTTTAACTAAAATTTCAAGGTATATTGATACAATACAAATCCGTTAAATGAAACTCTAATATTGATGCACTGAAATGTGATGTAATGCCCAATTACAAACAGTAGATAAACTAAAACAGGTTGATCGGTAGGTAACAGATGATATGAACACACTGGTAAAATGTGATTAACTTAATTATAAGTTAAAAACTTAAAAGGATTCTGTCAGCAGGATATTGGGTACAGAGATAATTACATCTCTATACCGGCCTTACTGCTGTGATTGTAAATATGTAAGTGTAATTGTTATTAGGGCAGTAGTTTACATAAAAAAGCGTTTTTATTAACATGTGAAATACCTGGATAAGGAGCCCAAGGGGAGGTCCTGCGAGCCGTTGGGGCCCGGGCACGCTGCAGATTTCGGAGCCCAGCACCGCCCTCCAGCTAATTATGCATGCCCCTTCAGCGCTGTCTTCTCCCCCGGCTGCGGCACAGACTGTTGTATGTACGGCGCATGCGCGAGATGCGCCGCAGCCGGGGGAGAAGACAGCGCTGAAGGGGCATGCATAAGTAGCTGGAGGGCAGTGCTGGGCTCCGAAATCTGCGGCGTGCCAGGGCTTCAGCGGCTCGCAGGACCTCCCCTTGGGCTCCTTATCCAGGTATTTCACATGTTAATAAAAACGCTTTTTTATGTAAACTACTGCCCTAATAACAATTACACTTACATATTTACAATCACAGCAGTAAGGCCGGTATAGAGATGTAATTATCTCTATACCCAATATCCTGCTGACAGACTCCCTTTAATGAACTTAATGTGAGGCAGTGACAGGCCTCACGCTTCATAGAGGTCTGGAGGGGGTGGATATTGCAGTCCACATCCCTATTCCACCACAGGTGAGGCCACCTGGGTGTAATTACTGCTGTGATAAACCAGCCCTCAGTGTCAGTCTGGAGGAAGGAGAAAGGCTGAGGAGGCCTGAGAGGTTAGAGCCTGCGGAGGCTCTGTGTGTGTGGTCTCAGCCAGGAGGGCTGAGGGGCCACAAGGCTCTGTGTAGCTTGGAAGTTTGGGGGGCCCAGTGACCCTAGGAGAAGAGGGTCAGACGGTCATAGTCGGGAGGACTATTGGACATCTCCCCCCAAAGTATACGGTTGGAGTCACAGCCAGGAGGCTGCTGGACTGAGCGGCTGAGGAAGCCACACTTAAAAGCTGTGTGTGAACAGCGTACGTATTTAGGTGAGTTAGCTGAACTATGTTTAGTCAGAGCCCAGCCGGGCAGGTGTTGTTTTTATGATTTGTTTTGGTGTGCTGGTGCCAATAAAACTGAGTTGGACCTGAAAATCCCCGTGTTTTGAAGATATTGTGTGATGTCTACCCCCTGAGAGGATACAATCCCTTACATTAATTATTCATGGTAGCAAAATTGCAACTGTTTTTTGGTGATTAAAAGAGGAGCAATTATATGTCCCCTTCCACGAATACCCTGGTATTCACACACTGAAATGCACAAAAGTGCTTAACAAGAAAGGTTATCATAATTGAAACTGATTTTTAGAAAAAAGGGGCAATTGTGCAGCATTTGCAGCAAAATGTATGCCACTAGAGCTGGAAAAAAACCTATAAAAACTCATGAACTGTACAAACTTGAGTTTATTGTTTTTTTTTTTTAAATAAGGGCTGTTTGTTCATATACAAAAAAATGGTGCAGGATTTTGGCGACTGCAGAATGTGCAGTTCATACTTGAACTTTCCAATTGCTGCCAGCTCCTGCCCTCACTATGAAACACACACACCAGAACTCTGAGTGAACACCCGATTCTTTCCCTAATAAAACCTTGACTTTTCTACCTATTAATTCAATCTACCTACCTAGATATGCTTCTATACTGTCCCTACAACACCTAGATTGCTAGCTTGTGTCTGTAATAGTTTTTTTTTCTTTCCGTTCTCTTTTACTGGAGTACTGTGAAGCAGAGATAGCTTTATGTCTGTAAATTTATCAGAGTTAGTGATCCTTTGGGACGAAGGGATAGTTCTCTGAGGAGTGAGCACATACAGCTTCCTTTCACTTCCTCCACTAGAACTTGTCAACAGAGCTGGGTGGGGACCTTAGTCCAACACCTCATTTCCTACAGGATTATTAACCCTAACAAATCCATACAGAGATATGCACGTTTTACATGTGCTGCTAGATGTCCATTAGCATGTCCGTAATATGCACGCGCCATAGCTAGGGATGTTTTTGTTTAGTTAGAATTTTATTTTATAAATATGCTAATTAGGTCAATAAGGAGCCCAAGGGGCTATTACCAGAGCTTCAGGAGCCCAGCACCACCCTGCATCCTCCAACTCCCCTCCCTGCTCCCCTGACATCACACAGTTAAAGCGCTGCAATTTTGTGCAGGATAGCTAGTGCATGCACAGGTTATAACCTGAGGCTGTGCTGCTCTAACCTCTGATTTAACCCCTTTGTGCTATTGCTACCATAAATGTACAGTATGCTCCTGCACCTTCACAGTGCCCTCCCCCTTAACAATGACCTCCACAGCGACCAACCACCTTAAAAGTGACCTCCCCATTGCATCCCACCCCCTTAAGTGATCTCCACAGCACCCCACCCCCTTAATAGTGACCTCCACAGCCCCCCCCCACAGTGCTCTACTCCTTTAACAATGACTTCCACAGCACCATGCCCACTTAACAGTGAACTCCACAGTGCAGTTAAAACCTGGTTTCACACAGGTGTATTTCATCTATTTCAACTATTATGTGTCTGATTAAATCATATCCACAGTATCCCCCCATAACAGTGACCTCCAGAGTACCCCACCTCCTTATCAGTGACCTCCACAGCACCACACCCCCTTAACAGTGACCTTTACAGTGACCCACACCCTTAACATTGACCTCCACTGCAGCTTGCACCCTTAACTGTGACCTCCACAGCAACCTGCCCTTATAACATTAATCTCCACTGGTGCCTGCCCCCTGAAAATATGACCTTCATAGCACCCGCCCCCTTGAGAGTGATCTCCACAGTGGCTCACCCCCTTAACAGTGACCCCCCCACAGCACCCCACCACCTTACCAGTGACCTCCACAGAACCCACCCCCTTAACAGTGACCTCCACACTGCCCTGCCCTCTTAAAATGTGACTTTAACAGCAGCTTGCCCCTTAACAACACCCCACTCCCTTAAAGAGGCTCTGTCACCCAGTTTAAACCTACCCTACCAGGCATATAGCCTGGTAGGGCTGATGACGCTGATAAAAGCCATACCTTTTATTCTGAGGTCCCCTGTCTGGTTTTGCTGAAAAATAAACTTTTAAAAATATTCA
Organism: Rhinella marina; assembly: GCA_900303285.1. NCBI lineage: Eukaryota > Metazoa > Chordata > Amphibia > Anura > Bufonidae > Rhinella > Rhinella marina. Next base: position 35,975 of record ONZH01025655.1, on the reverse strand, counting down.
AATGAGTCTTCGGAGCACTCAGAGGCGGGGTTACGCCGTCCGAGCACAGCTGTAGGTAGGCCCCTTTTCTTGCATAATGCTGCTGGCTCCACTAATTAACGCCCCCTTGCCACTTTATTGACAGCGCAAGACCCACTCGCTGCCTTGCCGGCGCATGCGCACAGGATCTCTTCTTTGCTGTCCCGGCTTGTGAAAATGTCTTCTGCGCATGCGCTGCCACGTCACTGAATCCAGAACTGGCGGCGCGTGCGCAGAAGACATTTTCACAAGCCAGGACAGCAAAGAAGAGATCCTGTGTGCGCACGCCGGCAAGCCAGCGAGTGCACAGGCGCTGGATCTCAGTGCTAGACCGGTGGGTCTAGCGCTGTCAATCAAGTGGCGAGGGGGCGTTATTTAGTGGAGCCGGCAGCATTATGCAAGAAGAGGGGCCTACCTACAGCAGTGCTTGGACGGCGTAATCCTGCCTCCGAGTGTTCCGAAGACTCATTTGAATATTTTTAAAAGTTTATTTTTCAGCAAAACTGGACAGGGGACCTCAGAATAAAAAGTATGGCTTTTATCAGCGTCATCAGCCCTACCAGGCTATATGCCTTGTAGGGTAGGTTTAAACTGAGTGACAGAGCCTCTTTAACGGTGACCTCCACTGTGTCCCGCCCCTTTAAAAGTGACCTCCACAGCACCTGCTTTTAAAACATGGACTTTGGTATATGCTGAGTATACTTTTTGAATAATGAAATAAATAAGAACATGTTAATATAATACAGGGGGCTCTTTTGTTGCTTGTCCTCCACATCACCCTGCTCCTTAACAATGACCTCCACTGTACATTGCCCTCTTAACAGTGACCTCTACAGTGCCTTCCCCCTTAACAGTGACCTACAGTTCCATGCCCATTAAAAATTACCTCCACTGCACCTCATCCCCCTAACAGTGGCCTCTACAGTGCCCTGCCCCCTTAACAATTATCTCCACAGCACCCTCACCACTTAACAGTAACCTCTTCAACACCACACCTCCTTAACAGTGACCTATAACAGTGAAGAAAAATGGCTAAGTTGTTATGGAAACCTGCCGTAACTGTATATGTCAAGACTGAAGGCAAGGCCCTTATTGGCTAATAAGGGCCATGTGACTGTGTGTATGGCTGTTAGGATATAAGTGAAGCTGCGAGTTCCTATTGGCTAATACATTTTTGGGGAATATCTCTAGAATCGTACGTCCAAGAGACCTGTAAATTATTGTCACAATTGGTCAGTAATTATCTGCAACTCCCAATACATTGATAGAAAATTAATTGTAAGTAAAGTATTAATAATTAGTGTGCATTATAGCAGTTCCAAAAAGTATAAGTACTATGTTAAAACCAGTTCCCATTTATTAGAGATATACCATATTTTTTTGCCCCATAAGCCGCACTCTTCCCCAGCTGCCACCAACTTCCCCCCCTTCCTCCACCTACTGACATGGGGGGAAAATGTCACTGTGTCTTATAGGGCGAATACTAATAAGCACTTCCATTATGGAAGTGTTCATTAGTACCGGACGACCGAGAAGCAGTGAATGCAGCGGTCCCCGGGCTCTGTACTCACCGCTTCCTGGTCCTCTGCCGTTAGCTGTGCTGTGACTGTGCGCAGCGTGAGGACACTTTATGACCTCATGATGTGCATGTCATAGCACAGCCGCGGCAGGAAGAAGAATACAGCTGGATCCTGGGAGTCATGGGCGTCCGGGGCAGGAAAAGTAAGTTGATCTTTTTATTTTAAATGCTCTGAGGCATGGGATCTTATCTAAGATATGGGGGCTGATCTAAGGCATGGGGGCTGATATGAGGCATGGGTGTTTGATTTGAGGCATGCGTGTCTGATCTGGGGCATGGGGGTCTTATCTGAGGCATGGAGGCTGATTTGAGGCATGGGGTCTGATCTGAGGTATGGGGTCTGATGTGAGGCATGGGGGTCTGATCTAAGGCATCGGGGTCTGATCTGAGGTGGGGGATTTTATTTACATTGGGGGTCATTTATATTGGGGTCTGAGCTGAGGTCTGATTGTGGGTCTGATCTGAGGTGATATTGGGGTCCTATTAAGATTGGGGGTCTGATCAGAGGTCTGATTGAGGGTCTTATTAACATTGGGGCTCTGATTGGGACTGTGAGCTGGGATCTGATTCACATTGGGGGTCTGATTGCTGGTCTGATTTGAGGTCTAATGTAATTTTTTTTCTTTTAAAACCTAAGTGCGTCTTATGGCAGGTGCGTCTTATAGGACGAAAAGTACGGTATATATTGTGCTCTAATGATTTAATCATGTTTCATCTAATATTAAATATTATTAGAGAATTATACAGATTGTGCAGTGCATGCATCTCGTAATGATTAGAATGGTTTTTATGATGGATTTATATAGGTCAGGCATGCTCAACCTGCGGCCCTCCAGCTGCAAAACTACAACTCCCAGCACTCCCGGACAGCCTACAGCTATCAGCCTACAGCAGGGCATGGTGGGAGTTGTAGTTTTACAACAGCTGGAGGGCCGCAGGTTGAGCATCACTTTACAGTATATACATACATATACTTATAAAGATGCTTGATTGCAATTTTTTTTTTACTTGTTGGCTCATACTTTTTGCATGAAGTATGATTTTTCCATTTTCAATTTAAATAAAAACAAATCCCTTAGTTGTTACTGCATTTATAGTCTTCTGAGATTCAAAAAAGTGTATTTTCTAGAGTTTATACTGTAAACATAATATTTGGTATGCTGATTATTGTCTTATCTTTAAAGGCACATATGTGATCCTGTGCGTTTTAATCAGTGGCATTTGCATAATAATTGCTTTTGCCTGAAACAAATCTAAAATTGGGCGTAACACTCCAACAGTTTTTACATATAGTACAACAAACTGGTATTTTTTTGCAATTTTTCACAAAATTAAAGTTCAGGTTCATAAGAATATATGGAACTAGAGTTGAGCAAAGCGAGCTTCAGATCATAGATCCGAAGTCTCTTCGGGCAACACTTTGTGAGACTTCGGAGATTATGATTTTCAACTTGGCGGAACCCAGGATCTCTGTACAGCTTTCAAATGAAGTTTTGACTGAAGCAACTTTGGATCTATGATCCAAAGCTCTCTTCGCTCAACTCTATATAGAACACATAACACAGCTTAATAATAGGATGATTTGCAAAATATTACTAAAGAGTATTTCTAGCTAAGTCTCTGCATCACAAGGCCTTTTTAAGACGCAAGGGGCAGATTTACTAATGAAAATGTGCCAAAAATCAGAAGTGGAGCATGCACAGAAATAAGGTGTAATGGAAGGATCTGCACCTTTTCTGCCTTTTTCACACCCAACTTGGCTCATAATCACTGACCAAACAGTGATCCAGGGGCGGACATACCGCCTGTGCAGCCGGTTTGGCTGCACAGGGGCCCAGGGAGGGGGGCCCTTCTTGCAGGTGGCATTAGGAGATGAGCGCTTCCATTGTGGAAGCACTCATCTCTATATTCATCTGTATCGCCATCCTCAGATGAATAGTGCTGGGGCAGGGGAGGGAGAGGCGTCTTCCTTCCCCATTCATCTGATAGGCTGCAGGCCTGGTGCAGCGTGGGACACAGGCCGGAAGAGGCCTGCATCGCATCGCTGCCAGCTCCATGGAGGTAAGTATAAGTGTTTATATTTTTAATTTACAATATGCGCACAGTGGGGGACGTATGGAGGGGGAGAACACTATGGGGGCAATACAGTATATATACTGGCACACAGTGGGGGACCTATGGAGGGGGAGGAGCAGTATGGGGGTCACTGTTTTGTGTACTGACACATATGAGGGGGCACTATGGAGGGGGAGGAGCAATATAGGGGCTCTTTTATATACCATGCACACATGGGGGCACTATGGAAGTGGAGGAGCACTATAGGGGCCCCTATTTTATATACTGGTACACATGGGGGCACTATGGAGGGGGAGGAGCACTATAGGAGGCCCTATTTTATATGTTGGTACACATGAGGGCACTATGGAGGGTGAGGAGCACTATAGGGGGCCTTATTTAACATACCGGCACACATGGGGGGCACTATGGAGGGGGAGGAACACTATGGTGGGTCCTATTTTATGTACTGGCACACATGGGCCACTATCCTATATAAGGGCACACATGGGGGGCATTATGGGGGCCCTATCTTATATACTGGCACACATTAGGGGCACTATGGAGAAGTTGGAGCAGAGCACTATGGGGGCATCTAGTGGGGCCCTATCTCATATACTGGCACTCATGGGGGCACTATGGAGGGGGAGGAGCACTATAGGGGCCCTATCTTATATATTGGCACACATGGAGGGCACTATGAAGAAGGGGAGGAGAGAAGCACTATTGGGGTCATTATACTGGCACACATTTATACTGGCACCTTATGTCAGGCACCATGGGGACAAGGGGAGGAGCACTATGGGGGCACTATATAAGAGTATTTTATACTGGCGCAAATTATAGGGAACTATGCGGCTCAACTGGGGGCACTAAGAGGGTTTTTTTGGGCACACAGTAGGGGGCATTGGCACACATTATGAGGGCATTATGGGGACATTGGCTCTACTGGTGGCACTAATTATTTCTATTGGGACTTTGGGGAGCACTATTACTGTGGGGGGCACATTATTTGAACAGGGGCCCTCTGCTGTCTGTGTCCGCCCCTGCAGTGATCAAATCACTGAAGTGTGAGCTAAGGCTGAAGTTTCACCAAGTTGTAAGATTAATTTTGTGTATCATTATCTACTTTTGTCTAACTTTACCTAACCTGTAGACTGGCTTACCTTTTGCCAAAAGTTTGGTGCAGGGTTTTGCATCTTAAGCCATGTGCTTTCTTCTTTTCCTCCTTCACTCATGCCCCCTTGTCTAGCAAGGCACACAATAAGTCTAAAACATCTTTAAAAATGTGCCACACAGTATGTGCTTCAGAATTCTGGTTCAATTTAATGTTCATATTTGATTAAAACATCCCGTGACTTGGCTATATCTTAAACCAGATAAGGAGCTTTCCCAATCTTATCCTCATAGCAGGAAAGGGCAGAAGACTAGCTAGTGGGAACTAAACCTAGTCACTCTTTCCTGTCAAGGGGAATAGGATAACTACCACTGTGCCTAAATGTTTTAAGTGGGTCCTGGAGGGTTAGTAGTACCTGCCAATTCATGTCATGACTTGTTTGGTGTAACAGCCCCTGCTACAGAATTCAAGAGAATAGTAGAGACCCAAAGATAAGGAGAGACATCTAGGGCCTGAGTGAGGGCCACATCGGATCCTCATAGCTTAAAATACTACTGTATCAGGGAAGATAATTTGTACTTTGAGAGACTAATGAAGGAGAACCACAGTTGTTGCCATTACCACTCATTAATGATAGTTGTGCTAAAGTTTCGGCCTGTGTTTTAATGATAAGGCACTGCACCTCTCCTTGGGGAAAGTGCTTTATTCTTAGTGGTATTAGGCTGGCCTGGTACTATAGTAAGGACTGGTTCTATTGCATCAAACCATGCTTGTCAATTTACAACTCACCTCCCTGCCTTATTTTCAGCTGAAAAGCCACCTTTCCTCTTCCTCTCAACAGTCCACTGACTGAATTTACTGATCAAATTTGCCTCCAAGAGAAGATATAGCTTTTCAGCTTCACTGATGAATCCGGTTACAGTTACCCATGAAATTCTATAGAGAGGGAAAAAAGCAGGTGCAGGACACTAGCTGCTATGATATCGATATTGCCCATACAAGGCACACATGGAGAAGAGGTAATCCTGCTCTCCTATCTGTCTGCAGCACATATCAGCTTCATTATGGAGGACATACAGTAGTAATGCAGTACTTGAACAGTGTACCAGTAAATCGAGCACTTTGGTGAAACAGAAAACTTACTAGATCCTTCAGTAGTGTCTGTGTGTGTCCTCTCTGCCTCTCACTCTGCAGCAGCCTTCGGTCCCTCCCCCCATGATAGATTTTGATGGACAGCACATACCCTTATCTTTCAGTGAAGCTGAAAAGCCATCTCTCCCCCAACTGATTTGGCCAGTGAATTCAAAGCAAGTGAACAGTGAATGGGGCAGGGGAGGAAGGAAGAGAATCATAAGTGATGAAAGAGGCATTTTTTTCACTAATTAGATATTTTACAAAGTTTCTTATCTTCCCTTGTGCTATTGATTTATAAAAAGTCATTTATACAGACGTGTCCTTCCTTACTTTTCCTCTTGGCTCAACATGTCATGTTGGTACGAGATTACCAGCTTTTACCAGCAATATGATTACTGTGCCTACCCTATAATTTAAGTTTAAAAAGACGCTTATTATTCCACTGACAACCAAAGACCAGAAGTAGTAATATTATTAATCATTTTAGTAATATTTCTAAGTACATGCAATACAAAATACAGGTATATACAGTATATGACACAATTATTAAGACTGGCGATTTGGACGTTGGTCTAAATTGTGCCTGTGCTGCTAGAGAAGGGCCTTCAGCAGGATGTGCAACAATCTAAAAACTGGCGTACAAAATGATGAATGAGACGGGTTTGCTGGACCGCCCCTTCCCCACACAAGCCATGCCCCCTTTTTTAGACCTGTCGGGAAAGTGGCGTGAGCGGAGTAAAGTTGCAGATTTTTACGTAAAATGGCTTGCCACAAAATCTGCTACTGATATATGCCACAAAAGTGTGGACATAAATGGACCCCTATATAAAAAAATCTAATGAAATTTTAAAGTACAATACACTTTACTCTCTGGTAGTGCCCCGTGCAGTTTATCGTTCTGGTCCACCTTCCATATATACCATAGGTGAACTAACTCACTCAGTACTTCCCCTTCTACCTCCCCCCTGCCCTCACTGCTGGCATAGTATCTTACAATGAAGAAGGGGGGGGACTACTTACCACAATGCACCCTGGTAGACGCAGTTGCTTAGCGAGCTTCCCACCCACAGAAAGGAAAGAAAGTATTCCATATATATGAGTGAAAGCATTTTAAAAAGGGTTTTATATTCATGGGATAACCCTTTTAAGAATTGGCTAAAACAAAATAGCTTATGGAGGAGTAAAGACCTAATGATCACCAAACAATTGTGTCTGCCACTGCCATTAGTTTAGAGTCAAATCACACAGTTAGTAAGTCTATCAGTCTGATTTCTTCTCTGTTTTTCATAGACCAACATAAGTCTATACGATGTAATATTCTTGATATGATTGCCGTCTAGTGTTTACATATTTTGTAGTATCTCTCCATGCCTCAGCAATATTTTACATCCTATTAAAATACAATGTCAGAATCATAAGCCTGTTATTCTGAAAGGTATCCACTACATAAAATTGTTATGTTTCAGTAGATAGTCTCTCTAATGCCCCATAAAACTAGCTTACAATCGCTAAATGAGCTAGTCTGCTTTATATCTCTAAAGAGGACAAACCATCTTTGCTCTTTTTCATATAGAGTATGCATGATGCCCATGTCTTGTGTTAAAACTTAATTTCTAGGGGGTTATTTTTTAAGACCAGCATTTTAGATTTGCCGATTTGCCGAAGTTATGTTGAGGCACCGGCTTTTGCTGGCGTAGATTTAGACAATCTTCTACTCCTAAAACAGGCTTTGAAAATAATGAATGAGAGGTGCCTGTCAACTCGTCCCCTTTCCCTGCCAATGCCACGCCCACTGTTGTAGACCTGGTGTGAGCAGCAAAAAGTCGCAGATTGTAGCACAAAGAACTTTTGCACCTCAATCGACACCAGAAATACGCCTAATATATGTATTTCTCTTCATTTCCATCTTCAACCTTCCTTATCATCAACCATTAAACCCCACATTTTGACTTAACGTGTCATATATTACATAATCTACTCTAGAATCCTATTTTGTAATACCAACAGGAATAGAGTGTTTTTAAAGTTGTTGTCCACTTTGAAGCAAGGGTTAAATTTCCCTGCAGCATCAATACAGGGGAAATTAAGCATTTGTAACACAGTAGTGTGGAACCACTATGTCACTTGAATGGATTTGACTTGGGACTACTCCCAAGGGCTTAGTTTAAGTGCCCCCCCCATCTTCACCCTTTAACCTCTATAAAGGGATCTGGACTCTGTAGGGGAATCACCAGGCTGCTACCTCTCACAGTAGTCTCTGTTCAAGTGACTGTTGACCCATGGGTGACCAGGAGACACTGGTATGGCGCACAGGGGGATTAGGCAAGACAATAGTCAGGGACAGGCAAAGGTCATGGCAGGCAGAGTTTGTGAAATCCAGTAAACAGTCCAAAGTCTGGGCAGCTCAGAGTCAGTACGGAGATCAGGCAGAAGTCAGGACAGGCAGCTAAGGGTTCAAATTCAGTAAACAAGCAGAAGTTGGTACACATGGCAAACATGATTAGCACACCTTTGAATGAACTAGCAAAGTGGAACGCATTGCTTAGGCACCTTCTCACAGGGGAAGGTGACCTAAGTTCCCTTGGGCGGCTGACCTTATGCTGTTGAAGATTAGGGTAGTGAGAGGCAAAGCTGGCACAAAGCAGAAAAAAATGTTTACAAAAATGTTCTACCATGTTGCTGCTATAATGTCTGTACAACTCCTGCACAAAGCTCCAACACCTTGTTCTAGTTCTCCCCCACCCTTCTCTTCATGTTAGAGATACCAGTAGGGAGGAGGTTGTACAGTGCAGATCAGAGGGGAGAGTGGGAGGAAAGCTTTTAAGTCTCAGTAAGGCAGAAAACACATGGTTGTGTATCCATGTACAAAGAGAGCAGAATACTCATGACAGCCTCTGTGGGGGAGGGAGGGGGAAATCAAACACTCCTCAGTATCAGCACAGGGAAGACAAGATTCATCTTGGGTTGTAGAGGGAGATATCAGTAAATGAAACTGTTCTGATACATGAAAGCTATTATAGTGAAGGCAGATGGCAGTAGCATCCTGGACACACAAACATTTAATATGTATTACTGTGAGTGGAATTTCCACATGATAAAAGTCAAACTAGGAGCAGATTAGAATTTTTTTTTAATTACTATATTTTATTATTTTCATTAAAACACAAAAGATACAATACTCCATCCAACTTACTCGGAAAAAACTTATACAAAACAATGTACAAATATTCCGAATCCCTTCCCCCATCCTCCACTGCATTTTTCCATTCCGAACATGAAGCAGGATTTGTTGCTTTCCACTTTTTTTTTTTAATACAGTTAATCTAGCTTGAAATAAAAGCTTTCCTATTACTGTTCTTTTTTTATTTTGTTAGTTGAGGTGCCTCATCCCCCCTCCCCCTTCCTCTCAGTATACATACAATAGGTTCTCTGTCTAACTGGATTTCATAGATTTCATTCTCCATAGTAAATGTATCAACCCTGCGTGTTCCCCTTTACACCTTGGACATTCATCTGTTTCTTTTAACCCATTTTTTTTAGCAGAACTGGCAAACCTGTGTAACAAAAAGATTGAAAATGTATTCACTACTAAAATTAATAAAGAAATATAGATTTAAGTCTGAAACTTACTGCAAGTCAATATAAGCACTACAGTAGCACAGGGGGTCAGTAACCTCCTGCACTACAGCAGTTGAGCAAAGAGACTGAAGTGCTGAAGTGCTGGATCTTGCACTAACATCTGAAAAAAAAAAATGTCATATCAATTCCAAATTCATGTTTAATTAACATTATGCCATCCATTGTTTATTAAGAACAGTGTATTTCTATATTATGTTAAATAATTTAATTGATCTCTAAAAGATATCTTTCTCAGAAGGGAATTAATTTCCCTCTCCCTTTTTCATAGATCTTAGATCAGACTGATACCTGCCTATAAGGCAGACTTCCTCATAAGGTACCCATCGCCAGTTCTTTGTGTTCAGCCATACCCTCATCAATCATTCTCTAGCAAAACTTGGATTTTGTCATGGTGATGCTCTGTGCCCATCGTCATCCCACAGTCTGGGGTGGGCGCAGGCGACACATCACTTATGAAGCTTCTGCCCAGGGCCAACCACCAGACTCCTGTGTCCCATGCTGCAGACTACAGCCCGGCTTCTAGGTATTTTACTGTGTGTGTGTGGGTGGGAATTAGTGTCTATTAATTGAACCTCTCCATGCAGCATTGCAAAGGTTAATTCCCCATTTACGCTGTGCTCAGCCATTTGACTAATGAGCTTTTCAACAGTCTATAGATTCCTTTTGGTTTCACTTGCTTGCTAGGCCCTGCAAAAGAGCTATAATCTATTTGTCTGTCTATGTACTAACGTCTGCCTGTTTCCTGATTCCTTGTTCCACCCCTGGCCTGAGCAATCTTATAGATTCCTTTTGGTTTCACTTGCTTGCTAGGCCCTGCAAAAGAGCTATAATCTATTTGTCTGTCTATGTACTAACGTCTGCCTGTTTCCTGATTCCTTGTTCCACCCCTGGCCTGAGCAATCTTATAGATTCCTTTTGGTTTCACATGTTTACTAGGCCCTGCAAAAGAGCTATAATCTTTCTGTCTGAGTACTGACTTTTGCCCGTTTCCTAGATCCTGGCTACCCTGTGCTGCCTGCCCTAACCTCTGGACTGTTTCATGGATTTGCATGTACTCTGTCTGTCCTGAGTCAGCAGCCAACCACACTGTGACTATTCAAAGAGGTCGCAGACTGGTGGCTCCCCTGCAAAAAAGGCCAGATCCCTGTATAGGGGTTAAATGGAGAAAACCAGGGGACCACCAGGATAATGCTCTCAGGACTAGCCCAAAGTCAAACCAGTTGGTTGGCACAGTGGGTCCATACTCACTACCTGTTTTTGTCTGATTTCTAAAAGAGATTATTGTTATTCAGGAGCTTGGAGAAAGTCTTGTAGACTGATGATTTTAGGTTTTCTTTTATTTTCACTTATAATTGAAAAGCTTTGTGGTCAGGTAAAACATTGGACGCTTATCTATAATCACATAAGATCATATAATTATCTATAATCAAAGTGAAAAAAAAATTACCTTGACAAAACGTGTAATCTTAGCTTTAATATAAACCAGATAGGACAATAATTTTCTACAAGATTTTAATTGAAATTATCAGAAAAGCTCAGTGTTTAGTTATAAGCCAAAATTATATGAGGAACTAGTATTATGTGATAAATCATAATTCTACAGAAGACTTCAGAAGAGCTCCAAATTATGACTTTAAAAGTCATACCTACATAATTATTAGGTTTATTTCTCAGAAATGTTGATCTTATAAATGATCTTTTGAAACATTTTGCAGATTTTTTTTTGTATGATAATGATGCCTACAAAAATTCCCTCATAATTTTCACCTTTTCTCAATTTTTAAAAAATGCATTTTCCTTTTCCCCTTTTATTTGCCAAGTTAATTATTATGGGGCAGATTTACTAATCCCATCTAATAGTTAGACAGTGTAAATTTAAGGTCCTTTTACATGGCCCAATAATCGGACCAATTATCGGGGATGAGTGTTTGTAGAAACGCTTGCTGCTCATAATTGGCCTGTGTAAAGGTGCCAGCAATCACCTGATCAACAAGCAAATTCTCGCTTATCAGGTGATTGTATCTTTCAATCAGTCAAAAAGTCAAAAAAACATTGTCTCTCTACAGCATATCTCACTATAAACAGGGATCTGCTGCCCAGAAACAAAAGTTATCTCTGGAGACAAACTTTTATAGTAGCTTTTTAACTTTTTTTGTTAGTCCCAATGCAGAGGAGATGATTGCTGCATGTAAATGCAGCCCTCACCTCCTCTGACTATCAGGAGATTATTGAGATTGTTCTCGATGATTGCCTGTAACATCATTCCATAGGTACTCTAAATGTCCACCAGATTTATCATAGTGGCTGATGCTGGATAATAAACCTGCTCACCTTTAGCCTGTCTAGTCTAACTTGATGTCATCCATCGGTTGGCTTACTTTTTGGTGCTTAATGGCTCTTTTTGAGCCACATTCCGTTTCATAAAAACCCACGCCACCTCAGCAGATGATGCACCATGGATTATTCTTTATGGCTTTCTTTCTTCATAAATATGTCTAAAATTAGATGCACCAAATTGCGCCAAAAATATTCCAAAGTTTGACATAAATGACAGGTGCAGCCACAAGTATGGGTGTATGTGTTTGCTTCTGGCCCAAGTGAAATAATAGTATTTATAGTTAGTTTGCTTATGTTATATTTAGAATATATCATTTGAGTGTTGTGCAGTAGACAGGATATAATGCTAAAGGGGTTGGCTCACTTCAGCAAGTGGCATTTATCATGTAGAGAAACTTAATACAAGGCACTTGCTAATGTATTGTGATTGTCCATATTATTTCCCTTGCTGGCCTGATTCATTTTTCCATCACCTTATACACTGCTCATTGCAACATATGAGGTGGCCAGGCTACTGTACGTGCATACCTAGGCATCGGCCACCAGAGAGGCCTATGCTTTTTCCTATAGTGTGCAAGCATGATTACTTCTGCAATGCAGTCATAACCAATAGAAACGAGCATATACGAGTGTATAATGTGATTAATAAATGAATCAAGCCAGCAAAGGAAGCAATATGGACAATCACAATACATTAGTAAGTGCCTTGTATTAAATTCCTCTACATTATAAATGCCATTTGCTTAAAGGGGTTCTGCAGTTCTGTAAAACTGATGATCTATCCCTTGGATAGATCATCAGCATCTGATCGGCGGCGGTCCAACACCTGGGACCCCCGCCGATCAGCTGTTTGAGAAGGCAGCGGCGCTGCAGTAGCGCCGCGGCCTTCTCTGTGTTTTCCTCAGGCCCAGTGACGTCACGACTAGTTTCATTGTCCTGGGCGGGGCTAAGCTCTGTTCACTTGAATGGAGCTTAGCCCAGATCAGTAATACTAGTCGTGACGTCACTGGGCCTGCGGTAAACACAGAGAAGGCCGCAGCGCTCCTGCAGCGCCGCTGCCTTCTCAAACAGCTGATCGGCGGGGGTCCCGGGTGTCGGACTGCCGCCGATCAGATGCTGATGATCTATCCAGGCAGAGGTGTAGCTAGGCTTTCCTGCACCCGGGGCAAGGTTTCAAATTTGCGCCCCCCCCTTCCTATGCCCTGTCCCGCCCCCCCACCCCAACTTACAAAAAAAGATGGCAATTAAGCGCGCCGCGGCAAATTTTTTTTGCACTGAGTCGATCCTCTAACTCTGCCCAATCCATAGTTACACTCACCCAGTCCCACCTAAAATCTATCACAGGGTACATGGCGGTACCAATACACCTTGCTATAAATTAAAGAACCAGTTGGTCCTACCTCATCCAGGGTGTCGCTGGCGTCATCGTGATGTCCTCTGGATCCGGATCAAGGTCCCTGTGGTGATAGAGAAAAAAGAATAATCACATAAGGAAGGGATGGTGACTGTGTCTGGTAAATACCTAGCAGGGGGCGATGTATGACCGAGCCATCCCAATGTATAACAGGGTAATATAGGGCATTTCCCCTTAGTGCCGCCACACAGTACTAATGCCCACATTGTGGCCCCTTCACAATAGTTATGTCCTCTTTATGGCCCCTCACAGTAGTTATGCCCACCTCTGTGCCCATCATAGTAGTCACAAGAACTGCCGGGCAAGTGCGCCCCCCCCGCCTCTGCACCCGGGGCACATGCCCCACCTGCCCCCCCTCGCTACGCCCCTGTATCCATGGGATAGATCATCAGTTTTACAGAACTACAGAACCCCTTTAAGTGAGACAACACCTTTAATCCTTTAATATTACCTTTCCATTATGTTTTGTACTCTTCTCCTCTTACATATGAGCACATATCAATGCCATTCTTTTTATTCTTTTTTCGTCCATTAACTTTCATTGTTTTGTTTCATTTTCACTTCTCTTTGCCAAATTCCACCTTCGCTATTTCCCTTTGCACATGCATTCACGTGACATGTTATAATTTAATCAGATTTCATCCATGTCTCTCATGTCCCATTTACCACCTTCCATCTCCATATTTTATAGTCATTATTAGTGTGCATCCTCATATACATTCAATAATCATGCATGCTATCTGCTCATTCTATCTTACAGACCACAGTTATTTACATTCCAAATCCTGCATTAATTCTAGCAGAATTATTTCAATTTTTACACTCTCATACAGGTGGCATCACTGGAAGCTGAGAAGGACCTTAGTGAACGTAGTTGGGAGGATTGTGCATTATGTAGGCAGGTGGGGATGATAATTACCGTATTTTTAGCCCTATAAGAAGCACCAGTCCATAAGATGCACCTAGGTTTTACAGGAGGAAAATAAGAAAAAAATTTTTTCATCAGACCTCAGAGCACAGCCCAATCAGACCCCCAATGTTAATAAGACCTCAGATCAGACCTCAGATCAGACCCCAATGTGAATGACCTGCAATCAGATCTTAGATAAGAGCCCCATACCTCTCATTAGCACCCATTGCCTCTCATATCAGCCCCCATGCGTCTCATATCAGCCCCCATGTGTCTGATATCAGACCCCATACCTCCAATATCAGCCCCCATACCTCCAATATCAGCCCCCATGCCTCCTATATCAGCCCCCATGCCTCCTATATCAGCCTCCAGCCACAGAGCATGTAAAATAAAGTGGATGCTAACAGGCAACCTCCATCCACCCTCTCCTGGTGGCAGGAGTGACTTTTAAAGTCCAGATCATCTCTCCTATGGGCCACTTTTCCCAGGGTGTAATCTGAAGTTGGGCCTGAGGTTTCTCCTGGATTTGAGTGCCAATCTTCTGATCTGCAGTAAGGTGTAAGCACTGCAAATACTTGCAAATGTCTACTCTGGAGGCATGCAAACTGGTACCTTGTACTAAAGGGAATGTGTCATCAGAGAATGACTTATTGCTTCAATCACATTTTTATGTTTAACATATTTTTAAAGAATTTTCGATGTTGTTATTTTTAATTTTATATTTAAACAAAAACCATAAATTCCTGCAGTATTTGGTCAGACTGATCATTAAGCCTAATAATAGGCACCACTTCTTGGTCTTTACAAATCACTTTACTGCAGTTACGGGCTTATCTGTCATTCTAATCCTACCTGTAATTATATCACCTCTATGTACAGATAAGACAGGTGATTGTCAAAGCCTATCTATTCTTTCCTTGTACAATGACCTCTGCACAGGTCACAGAGCATGCCTAGAAAACTCTCTGCCGTAAAGCAATTTTCTTAATGCTTTGTAAATGCTGTAAAGAACAGCTCAGGAAAGATGTCTGCCCCCATAATAATGTTCAGGAAATAAAATAAAAAATCTACAATCAGAAAATAAAAAGAGATTAGAAAAAAAAGCAGATGTGCTGCTATCTGGTTTTAACTGGCAGATAACTTTATTGGTGAGACATTTCCTTGAAGCTGGCTGATAACCCTGGTACACATGAGTAACACAGCATTCTTCTTCTACTTCATACACTAGATCAGGGGTGGGCAATTAATTTTCCCATGGGGTCGCATAAGAAATTGGGATAGTTTTAGAGGGTCGGACTAATATAATTAACGCAGTCCTATGTAAAACCACTGATAACAATAGTGCTGATAATGTGGTAGTGTTACCTGCAGTCCTATGTAAAACCACAGATACCACTAGTGCTGATAATGTGGTAGTGTTATCTGCAGTCCTATGTAAAACCACAGATAACACTAGTGTAGCTCATGTGGTAATATTACCTGCGTCCTTAGTGTGCCTCCCTGTGCCTCTTCCACGGGACTCCATACTGGCGGCGCTGCCTCCTCTTCTGTCTTCTTCTTCTTGCCCCCACAGAATGTCCTGATGCAGCTGCGTCAAGACATAGGAACACTGTGGGCCTTTCACAGTGGAAATACCCTCTTTGTACGCCTTCACAGTAGTTATGCCTTCTTTGTGCCCCTTTCACATTAGTAATGCACTCTGGGCTCCCTTCACAGTAGAAATGCCCATTGTGCCCCCCTTCACAGTAGTAAAGCCCCCTGTGTCCACTTTATAGTAGTAATGCCCTCTGTGCACTTTTATAGTAGTAATGCCATCTGTGCCCCCTTTATAGTAGTAATGCCCTCTGTGCCCCCTTTATAGTAGTAATGCCCTCTGTGCCCCCTTTATAGTGGTAATGCCCTCTGTGACCCCTTTATAGTAGTAATGCCCTCTGTGCCCCTTTATGGTAGTAATTCCCTCTGTGCCACCTTTGTACTAATAATGCCCTTTATGCCCCCTTTGTAATAGTAATTCCCTCTGTGCCCCCTTATAGTAGTAAAGCCCACTATGCCGCCATTATGTTAGTAATACCCACTGTGCCCCCTTTGTAGTAATAATGCCCACTGTGCCCCCTTATGGTAGTAATGCCCACTGTGCCCCCTTTGTAATAGTAATGCCCTCTGTGACCCCCTTTGTAGTAGTAATTCCCACTGTAACCACCTATTCATCCCTGATATCTCAGTTAAAGTGGTTATCCCATGACAAGTGTAAAAAAATGAAAATCAGACATCATATAGTACATGACAACCTTTTTTTAACAAAGCTAGAACCATCCCTGTACCTCACATAGATCCAGAGATCTCCACATTCATTGCTCTGCTAGATTTATATCAAGCTCACAGCTCAAGGGGAGTGTCTTTTCTGCTTCAGCTAAGGGGGTGTGTGTCCATGCTCTACCTAACACAGCTCAGGAGGCAGTTGAAAGATGAAACTGAGCACGTGCAGCCTTCTTACTGAGCAGGACAAAGAAATAAGAAAAAAACAAACTGCAGGTGGTGCTATACAGATATATTTTATTGAATAACTCAGTGGCTATGCAAAAATTTTTTGCACCCGCCCGATCAGCAGCATGGGCCCGGCTGTTGCCAATAGCCGGGCCCCTGCTACATTCACCAGCATCATTGTGCGCGGTGATGCCGGCGGATTAATCCTTCACACGCTGCGGTCAGCGCTGACCGCGGCATGTGTGGGGTCTGAGAGAGAGAGGGAGCTCCCTCTGACCCCATCGGCCCCCGAGCTGCGCTGGCAGGGGGGCGATGGTTGCCATGGCAGCGCCGATGCCTTACACAGGCATCGGAGCCTGCCATGTACGGAAGCCTAGAAGAGCCAGCCTGAGGGCAGAAAGTATTGTACTGAATTGAAAAGGGATCAAACCCTGAAACCGTGAAGCCCCACAGTGGGACAAATATAAAAAGTAAAAAAAAAAAAGAAAAAACGCCCCCTCACCATAAAATAATGTTTTAAAAAAAAAAAAAAAAATAGAAAACACACATATTAGGTATCGCCGCATCCATCACAAAGTGCTCTATAAAAATATCACATAATCTACCACCTCAGGTGAACGCCGTAAAAAAATGTAAAAAAAACTGAGCGAAAATGCTATTTTTTGGTCACCTTACATCACAAAAAGTGTAATTGCAAGCGATCAAAAAGACGTATGTACCTCAAAATAGTGCCAATAAAGCCGTCATCTCTTCCCGCAAAAAAAGACACCCTACCTAAGACAATCGCCCAAAAGATTAAAAAAAAATGGCTTTAAAAAAATGGAGACACTAAACATGATTTCTTTTTCTTCAAAAAAGCTTTTATTGTGTGAAACTGAAATAAATGTAAAAAAGTAGACATATTAGGTATCTCCACGTCCGTAATGACTTGCACTATAAAAATAGTATATGACTTACCCCCTAAGGTGAACACCATAAAAAATAAAAATAAAAACAGTGCAAAAAATGCCATTTTTGTCACCTTTCATCACAAAGACTGTTATAATAAGCGATCAAAAATTCATATACACCCCAAAATGGTACCAATCAAACTGTCATCTCTTCCCGCAAAAAATGGGCCCCTACATAAGATAATCACGCAAAAAATAAAAAAAATATAGCTTTCGGAAGATGGAGATGCTAAAACATGATTTTTTAAAAAAATGCTTTTATTGTGTAAAACTAAAATACATTAAAAAAGTATTAGGTATCTCCGTGTCCGTAAAAACCTGTTCTATAAAAATATCACATGATCTAACCCCTAAGGTGAATTTCATAAAAAAAAATAAAATAAAAACTCTGCCAAAACGACCATTTTTATGGTCACATTGCCACATAAAGTGTAATATTGAGTGATCAAAAAATCATATGTACCCAAAAATTCTACCTATAAAAACGTCAACTCTTTCCACAAAAAATGAGCCCCTACACAAGACGATCGGCAGAAAAATAAAAGAAATGTAGCTTTTAGAAAATGAAGCCACAAAAACATAATTTTTGTTTTGAAAAATGCTTTATTATGTAGAACTGAAACAACAGAAAAAAATACACATATTTGGTATTGTCGCGTCTGTATCAACCTGCTCTATAAAAGCAACACATGAGTTCTCCTGTCAGGAGAACTCAGTAAAAAACAAAAAATAAAAACTGCCACAACAGCCATTTTTTTTGTTACCTTGCCTCACAAAAAGCATAATACTGAGCAATCAAAAATCATATGTACCACAAAATAGTACCAATAAAACTGCCACCTCATCTTGTAGTTTACAAAATGTGGTCACTTTTTGGGAGTTTCTACTCTAGGGATGCATCAGGGGGTCTTCAAATGTGACATGGCCAGCGACATCTGCCCTCCAAAATCTTTATGGCGCTCCTTTCCCTCTGCGCCCTGCCATGTTCCCCTACGGCAGTTTACCACCACATGTGGGGTGTTTCTGTAAACTTCAGAATCAGGATAATAAACATTGAGTTTTCTTTGGCTGTTAACCCTTGCTGTGTTACAGGGACAATAGATTAAAATAGAAAATCTGCAAAAAAAGTGAATTTTTGAAATTTCACCTCCATTTTCCTTTCATTCTTGTGGAACACCTAAAGAATTAACAAAGTTTGTAAAATCAGTTTTGATTAACTTGATGGGTGTAGTTTCTAAAATTGGGTCATTTATGGGTGGTTTCTATTATGTACGCGCCACAAAGTGACTTGATAACTGAACTGGTCCTTGAAAAGTGGGTTTTGGAAATTTTCTTAAAAATTTTAAGAATTGCTTCTAAAATTCTTCTAACTTCCTGAAAAGTAAAATGATGTTTACAAAATTAGGCCAACGTGAAGTAGACATCTGGGAAATGTACAGTAACAACTATTTTATGAGGTATCACAATCTGCTTTAAAAGCGGAGACATTCAAATTTCAAAAATTATGAATTTTTCCAAATTTTCTGTAAATTTTGGAATTTTTTTTATAAATAAAGGTGAAACATATTGACTCAAAGTTACCACTAACATGAAGTACAATATGTCACGAGAAATATGTCCTTCTGCCTGTTCCGATGCTCAGTATTAGCATACTTAGCGGGAAATATACAGGGGGCCACAGCAGGGCGCAGGAGTGATATTTTGAAAAACCTGAACGGGTACCAGCATCACCAGGGGGTACCCTACCAATAAAGGTATTTAGATAGTGTAAGTTAAAACAATGAAAGGTCCTCTTTAAGGTGAAAACTGGCTTGGTCTTGAAGGGGTTAAACAGGTGTCCTTTATGAATTTTTCTTCATTGTCAGCTTATAATAAACTGTTGAAGAAACCTGTTAATACAGGATAGGACTGTTAATAATACACATATTGTTTTTCACATGAATTAAGAATACGTGGAAAGCATTAACAGTTTGGATGTGATACTTTTTCTTCTGGCAGGAAAATGATGTTCAGGGATAATGCAGTAGGCACACATGCTGGTGTGGGGTGATTCATTAAAATATAAGTCGTTAGTGATTTTCTACGATACGCCGTGCAGAGAGGAGCACCATGAGAAACAGTAATACAGAGACAAAATTCAGATCTGCTTCAAGTATATCATTTGTGCCCGGCCAGTTGCTACAGGCGCCCACCCCGCAGCACCACAACGCGGTTCTCTGGGGTTTTTCCTCCTCTCCTTTTGCATCCTCCCCTTGTGACCAAGGTCTGATTCTAGGACTGAAATGTCAGAACTAAAATTCACGTGTGCAGGGGCTGACTGGGAACTTAAAGTGACCCTGGAAAAATACTAAAAGTGGCCCCGTTTTGTAGTTGGATCCAAATTGATGGAAGGCAGGGCCAGCAATACCATATCGTGGCACATTATACCACCCCAACAGAGCCAAATACCACAGTCCATCACAAAATACTGCCAGCAGCACAAAATACAGCCCCAAAAAGTGTGCTGTGAGGAGAGATCAGGTGGCCCCCGGGGCATCGGCCCACCGGGAAATTTCCCTGTAAGGTCTATGGCCAATCTGCCTTGCACGTGTGATCTCATGCCATTCTATTATTCGGTTTGATTTAATGGAGGATTTACAATAAAAGATATTTTACTTGCATCGCACCCAAGAGAGTGGGGTGGTATTTCGATATATTTGAACTGCACTTGCACGAATCCTGCATCTGTACACTGATAGTGGTGGACAGAAAACTGAGCAGGCAGTATTTTTCTGTCCAGCGCTATTTGACATCACAGCATCACAACTGATGCACTGAACGTATGAGAATGATCCCATAGAAAACTATGGGATCTGTTCTGGATTCAGTCCCCCTCCAGCGTTTTCTTCTTCGGGTCAAAGGGGATCTGAACCGGATCACCGGATATATGGAAAGGGGTCCTTAAATTCCACGATTAATATAAAAAATTTAAATCAGACATTCCATAGTACATAACAATCTCTACAAAGCTAGAACTAGCCCTGTAACTCACATGGATCCAGAGATCTCCTCATTCAGTGCTCTACTAGATTTATTTCAAGCTGACAACTCAGGGCGCAAATCCTTTCTCAGGGGGCATTTTCTTTCTTCTGCAGCTATCTACCTGTAACAGCTCAGGGAGCATGTCCTTTCCCTTCAGTTATCTACCTATCACATCACGGGGGGCGTGTCTGTTCGATACGGCTCTCTCCCAGTAACTTTCCAGTTTTAAATAGAAGATCTGTGTCCACCTCAGCGAAGTTACTGGGGTGTATAGAGAAATAGGGAAAAGAAAATGAAGACAAACAGAAGGTGGTGCCTTAGGGCCTTAGGCCCCCTCTATATCTGTGCCCCTGTGCCCCTGGCAATATTAAATGAAGATAGATGTGCTGGGTACTGTACAGTAATAGTGTTTAATAGTGTTTAATAAGATTTCTTAAAAGGGTAATCTACTGAGACAATTCCTCTAAATTAGCTGATTGCTACATATCTGGCATCTGAAACTCTTGGAAAAGCTCTAATTATCTGGCAATGCCCAGTGGCCATGGTAGAGAAAATGTTGCATTACATAATGTGTATTCAATACATGTCCATGTCACAAGTTGTCAGACACTATAACATTTGTTGAAATCCAGGATTATCCAGGAATGCCAACCTATCACCTAGCTGCAGGACAGGTAATGAGGGTTTGATCAGTGGGGCTCCAACCTCTTGGATTTGTGTTATGATCGGTGGAGGTCCAAGCAGTCAGTCACTGTATCAGGCATATACAAAAGCCAACACAGATATTCTGAAAACCGGTCCGATCCCCATTGGATCCCATTATACTGAATGGGGATCTGGATGGTCTATCCTAGATAGGCTAACCAGTTTAAAACAGTACCATTAATGTCACATAATGGTGAATACACCTTTGGGAGCAATTGCATTGTACTTATTTTGAGCTAAAAATCATTTTTTCATTTGGCCTTTATTAACAATATGGGATCCTTTTTTGTGTACAGGGCTGACATGCTCTACTAGTTGCCCGTAGATTTTCTGTCTTTTCCGTCATCTGGGGAGCAGACTGGCTCCTTATCTCTGCTCTCTGACATTGTAAACACTCATCAAAGCTCAATCCTTTGTTACTGACAGGAATGTGGCTTAAATAACTGTTTATGACCTTTGAGTAGTTTAGAGGTAAGGCTTATTAGATGACTAGCACAAAGTGAAGGTACCATTCACACAGCTAGAAAAACAGTTAACCCTTTGTGACAGAAGGCCAATTGAAAATATGATTTTTAGCCAAAAATAATTTAAATATAATAATAATAAAGAATTGCTTCCAAAGGTGTACATAGCATTTAAATATAATATTTCCTAACTTGTTGTGTTCATTAACTGCATAAAAGGGATAACAGGACAGTTGCCCTTTAAGCTAGATTAAAAGAATGGATTGTACTAAGTGAATGTACTGACTGTGACTAGGCATAAATTGGATAATGGAAATTCTCCTTCCACACATAGAAGAAAGCTCTACTAGTCATATTATACGTGTTATTCTCAGGAGATTTTTTTTCACTGGTTCCATAAATAAAAATGCAAATAATTTCAATCTGCCTGCAGCACACAATTATAGCGAGAAAATTAACATGTGAAAATCTTCATAGATTCCTAATGAATATGTCTACTGACAAAGCACCTGCCACTTGGAGTACGTTGTTATTAACACTTAGAAAGGTGTTAAATTTTATTTGTGCTGTCCGTATCATATGTTTATTGCCGAACAATTTATTGCCATGCTTGTAAGAATTAATGGGCAAGTAAAAACACACAAAATAGTCCTGGAATTTTTATTAGATATAGCGACAGTTATAATCATAAAGTATATATAAAAAGGCAAATATCAACACCATTTTCAGTCATTTCCACATAGGTTGTAGAGTTATGACATCTTCCACTACAAAAACCATGATGAATCTGCATACAAACTTTTCAAACAGCCTTGAATAATTGAATAGTACAGTCAAATATAAGAAACTGTAATATATCTTATCAGATAAAAATATCTCATTATCATCTTATGAGCTCTTTTCCTGTTCCCCCCTGCTTTCAAAACTAAAACATTCTGTCACGCGAGGTCGGCGTCGCGCTCCCTCTGCACGACATCGCCGGACCTCTCCGCCCCCCTAGAGACGAGCAATAGGGAATTGAAGTGCTGGTCTTGTCAGCCAGCACTTCATGAGTTAATTCTCTGTTTGGGTTTAGCCATGTGGTGCTGATCACACCACATGGCTACTTTACATATTGTTTGGACAGCTTGCTCCGCCTCAGGTCATGTGATGCTGGCCACATCACATGATCCTGGGCGGGCTATTTAAAGATGGCAACTGCCTCACTCAGATGCCTGTGATTTGCTTACACCATTGATCAGTGCTTGTGCGTTCTCAGTTATTGGATTGTTTACTTGGATTTGGATTTCGGACTTTGGACTTTTGACTTCTCTCTGCTTGACCCCTCGGTATTTACGTGACCTCCTGTGTTTGACCCGGCTAGCTGACTATTCTATATTGTGTTTTGTTACGTCTGTGTTTTGTCTGTCCCTGTGTACCCTCTCCCTTCCTGCGCACTTATACAGTGTAGGGACCGCCTTCGTGGTTGTCCGCGGCTACCTAGGGCCGTTTGAGGCAAGTAGGCAGGGAGAGAAGGAGGGGTTAGCTCAGGGCACACTACCCTTGTCTACCCCCTCGTGACACATTCACTCAGAATTGTCTGCTAATTCAATCCCATAAAAGTGTATGACTATGTGCATGAGAAGCAAGCAGAGAGACAAAGACAAGTAGGCTAAATCAACTGGTAATAAGTGTTATATCTCAACCAAGTGTATTAATCACATCAGTACTGCTCAGTACTTCTCTATTATACCCGGGTATCGGGTGAGTGTGTTGGTGAGCAAAATTTCCTGTTTTCTACATGTGTGGTATTTGGGGAGACATAACAGCAGCTTGTCTCCAACTACTAGTTGAGGAAAAACTGAGAATTAGAGATGAAGCCTGCAGAGGGGGAAAACTGCTAAAAATGGCAAATACACATCATATAATGGCCAGATTTAGTGTACTGTACACACAAATGGCAGCTTATTCAGCAGAAGTTACCTGAAAGTGAAATTATGCTTTAAAGAAGCACTCCCATAAAAAATTGATTCTCTGAACTGTTCGAAAGACACATGTGATCTGTAGTGAATGTAATCTTCTTACCAGTGTCTGTATTTGTTAGTTATCCCCTCCCTTCTAGTTCTCAGCTGTGTCATGTGACCAACAATCAGATTTTCCGAATAACACAGCATCTTATGTGTGAACAGGAAGTCAGTTTCTCTATGTATTCCTATGGGAAGTAACTGACTTCCCTTCCTGTCCTGTGTCAGTCGGAGATCAGAAAGGTGGTCACATGACACAGCTGAGAATCAGAAGGAAGGGAATAATTCACAAATAGTCACTGATGAGAAGATTACATTCACTACAGATTACATCATGCACCTTTCTAAAAGGTCAGAGAAAAAACATTTTTGCAGGAGTTCTTCTTTAAGGATGAGCGAATTTCTCAAAATTCGTTTTGTTCCGATTTGTCTGAACCACAGGTACTAGAGATGAGCGAACGTGCTCGTGACGAGCATTGTAGCGCTCGGCTCCCCTGCGCTCGCATGGGCGCAGGCATCCTCTTCCATCCTCCTCACCTGACGGAAGCGGATGCCTGCGCCCATGCGAGCGCAGGGGAGCCGAGCGCTACAGTGCTCGTTACGAGCACGTTCGCTCATCTCTAACAGGTACAAATCGTTGTCACCTGAATTGAGAGAGAGATTCCTTTCTGATAAATTCACATTATAGATAAATTCAATGTTTAGAGAATTTCTTGAGAAATGCTGCAAATATAGAACTCAACTGCAGTGAGAACCCAGCCTTGCATTTTAATTTTGACTGCGGCTTTCAGTAACTTGTCCATAACCTATATTCTTCTGATTCCACAACTGTGAACCAGAGCACACAGTGGCATAAAGATATCTTGCACTGAAACACTGACTCTGGGTTCATACTCGGCGTGTTTTTATCAGTTTTTCAATCCCTCAGCCATCAGTCTCAATGATAACAAAAAAGCTATGCATGATGAAGTTGATAAAGACTGATAGCTGTTAACTGATGTCTTTTCACATTACCCATAGAAATGAACAGAATTGTTAGTTGATCAAGAAATAGCATGCAGCAAATTATCCATATAATAAACTTTATAGGTTAGCATTTGTAGACAACCAAAAAAGGATATCACCAAAAAGCAATACAATGCAACATCCATGCTTATAGGTTCTGAACGTCTTGACAGATTGCTGCAAAATTTTTTGAAGTAAATATTTTTGTATCATTTCAATGAGGTTGAGTTTTAATGAAATCTGTTGTCAAGCATAACAATGTTACCATTGTGATTTGCTCTGTTCATTAGACTAAAAGATGCCTGTATGGGATATTGTAGCTCTGTCATCTGGGATGTGTTGTATTGTACAATGCTTTCAGATTTAATGCTTGGGATTTAACCTGATTTGTGTTTTTTTCGAAGCACATTTTTTCCCTGCTATGCAAAAATAAAATTGTCATGCATGTCTGTGATGAGTATAAACTGCAAATCCCTGATGTGAATCTGGGCTTTGTTTAGACAGGAGATGACATGCACTAGAGATCTGTGCTGAGAAAATACATCTTTTTATCAAGACGCTATATCCATGTATGGAACGGAAACTAGCATTGGTTAAAGACTGAATCTGACATATATGATTTCTTAAAGTGAAAAAATAAATAAATAAAAAAAATATATATATATCATGTGTTAGACTGGTCTCTATGTTCTTTTTGGAGTGCAGAAAAAGATGTAAGAAGTTGGTCAAACTTCTATAACAATGACACACTGCAACAATACCACATCCTGAGTGAAAGACAAACAGACGAGATACAACAATCAAGGAGATTTTCAACAATCAGTATATGTCCATCAAAGCTGCTATTGAAATACTTCCACAACTAATAGTAACAGATCTTCCAAGTAAGTCAAGGATATGGACCTTTCTGCAAGGTACAGTAAATAACTCCAATGGGGACACACCTTACATCACTTGGGCCCACCAGAGGAAATTATTCTCAAAGCTCAACTCCCTATATCATCAATAAAGTCTAATAAGTTTTGAGTCAAAGAAATCAACCCTAGTAGCAAGTTATTTGCTCCAATGAAAGCCAAGTAAGTTTTTTCTCCTGGACCTTTGAGACAACCATGGTATCAGAGCTTCGGCCCACCGAACCTGACCATATCTTTTATTCTACTTACCAGATTTCAGCATTAAAAAACATTTTTAAAATAATGTGCAGCGGAACTCCCCATCCTTGCTCACTTTTGGCCAATGCAAGTTTTGCATGAAGCTCATTTTTCGGCTACATGGCGACACTGGTTGAGTAACAGCTGTGCCGGGCAGGATTGCAGAGAAGAGGTGAACCCATAGAAATAAATGGGATCACGGCACCAGTCGCAAGAAATCAAACAGTGTTGGATGTGTTGTGACTGGCACAGCGATCCCATTCATTTATATGGAATGACCACTACTGTGCTATCTTGGCCATGACACATGTTGTGTGACTAGTTGGTCGTGTCACCCTTATAGCTACTAACAGCTTTTTCTAATTATGTGTAAGTACTTGATTTATCTATATTAGTTTCTTGCATATTTTTAATATTCATTTATTTATCATTTTGATTTGATGTCTTGAGGCTTTGGAACCAATTACAGGTTTTCCATAGAGTAATGCTCTCAATCTATAATATTTTTATGTTACATGTGTCATCCCAGAATGTGATAACACTGTAATTTGATTGACAACTGCATATCACAATCATCCATATTCAGTAGCGTACACAGAGAAGGGCCCCATAGCAAGGATCAAACCAGGCCCCGGCCCCCACATAGGACAGAAGGGTTTCTGCCTAAACCCTTTTCAATGACCCTTGGGGCATTTTTCCATTGCCTCATTTGCTAAACGTTGTTCCTTTAGAGGGTAGAGTCCTGACCAAGTTTTCACCTCCAGTAGAAGACGAGATAATCCCAACTAAGACTGGGCCCCCTCTTGCACTGGGTTTCATAGCAGTCACATGGTCTGCCGCTATGTTAGTTACACCTCTGTCCATATTTCTTTCATGTGTCGTTCTCACTGTATACTGTATTTTATTACCCTTTAATGTATTCTGTATGATATGCCAACTATTAAACACTTGCACCTTTTCTCATCTTATACCACAGCTCTCCTGTTTGATAAGCTATTGTGTTTTCCTATGTTCTAATTCTTGCTTCTTAAAAGCGTTCTTGAGTCATTAACTGGTTAACTTCCCCAAACCCTCAGGTAGAGTAAACAGTGGGATCCCTCACAGATGGCTTCTAGTTCTTATGTATTTTTTTCTTCTGCATTCATGTATTTTTAGCAAGCTCCACGTGAAGTTAGCAGATTCTGAAGGTGACATTAGGTTCTACAAAACACTTCTGTCAGAGTGAGACTAATAAAAGCTCAAGTGAGTGGGCAATTGAATTGCTTCTGAGTTTATGCTAAAGAAAGGATTTGAAGAACACGGTGTGATCCTACTGGATAGGCTTTGATAAGGAAACACTCTTTGGTATTATTGGTTCATTGTGTTATTCAGGGAGACTCAAAGAATAGAAAAAAGTATTCTTAGAGTTTCACATTTTCTCAACAAAATCAGACTGGTCTCATCCAAAATATATTAAAATTGTATTATGTATTAAAAATAGCACAATAACAATTCTATACAGCATTACTAACTCTTTAAACCTGTGTAAGCCTATTTTACATGGTTTGCCACAAATGAAATGTAGGTTCTTTAGACCTTGTTACAAGAACACAACCTCATATCCCGCTCACTCAAAATTCTAATCAGATCGGGTCCGAATCGATTCTACCCAAATTGAAATTGCTCTAATTTGCCTGCAAATGAGTGTATGCTATTCTGAGCTGTCTTAGGACTTGTATTTTTTTCTATCTGGTCTTTCACTTTTTACATTTTTTTAAATTACTTTTCTCTCTCTTTCTCACTTTTTCTCTCTCTCCAAAATTTGTCTGAATTGGAAATTCTGTGCCCAATTTGGGTTGAATCTGATTAATTCCAAATCGATTCACTCTTCTCTAGTACTAAATACCCAATAAATACATTTTTGTACATCTATGACTTTTCAGAACAATAAAATATACAAATCTACACAGGACAAATAAAAACAAGACATATACAAAGGAGAACAGTTTCAGGTAACATATACAGTACTGCAATATGTAAATGTATTCAATAAACCATCTCTAAAGATCCTAACATATATGAATATATCAGTTAAGTACAACCATCTGATGAAAAATCTACTCAAATTGGTCATAATAAATCTCCTGGATCCTCCTCTTCCACCTGGCCCTCCAAAGTGCTTTTTGCAGGGTGCTTCTGGTTACAAGAACTCCTCCATAACAATTTTTTGAGGTGTCCTTCATGGCTATATAAGCATGTCATTCTCATTAGAGACCATGTAGATGGTCCAGCACCACAATATTAAAATTTCAAAAATGTATTCAAATCTTCATGTTTAAAAAACACATTGGCTCCATAGAATGCTTGGGCGTTTTGAGCTGGTCCAGCCCTTAACATCAACTTGATAAAGCATTTGCTCCACAGAGAACCATTAGGCAGAAGATATCTTCTGCCTGATTGGTTCCATATATGGCATGGCAATTGGTAACACTATTGGAGCTGCAGACCTGCAGGCCTAAATATAGTGTATTTGGTAATTGAGAGGATTGTGTACTGAGAAGAAAGTATGAGAACCAGAATAAAGACTGTGTTAGCAAAGCTAATACTGCAAGTAAGGGATGCACGTAGTTCTAGTAGTGGTAGTCACATAGCAGATCTTCAGGTCAAAGAGGAAACCATAGAGGGGAGCTAGGTAACAGAGGGTGCATGCAGTATATTGTTCCCTACAGAGTACAGCAAGGTTTCCTAGACACTGAAGTCACCTTGCACAAAAAGTAGTAGTAGCAGCAATACAACTTGAAACATTGCTCTTTATATGGTTCTCACGGTTTAGTGACAGCATACAGACTGTTTTAAATGGTGCTTGTATTTTGCTGACAGGACCTGCAAAACAGCTAACATTATATTAAGAAAATGCTGAAAATGAAGTAATTAACACAATAATTACAATATTGGGAGCCATGTGTAACTTACTGTTATTTTTGTACTGTTTGCGAATAATTGTGAATTAGTTACACTTTAGATTTATCAATTTTTTCTGCTCTGCTTTTCATGAATGTTTTAGTGTATAAGTTATAATTCACTCCAACAAATTTCCACATTCTTCCACTTGTTGACATAAAGTAGGTCATTTATTAAGACACCTATATCTGGTGGTAAATCCACCGAAGTTATGAAGAGACACCGACCTCTACATAATTTCGGCGCATCCAACGCCAGTCTAGCTTCCTAGCTGTCTTACATTTAGTCTTATTTCTACACCTAAGACAAAAATGATGAATGAGACAGGCCTGCTGGCCTTTCCCCGCCTAAGCCATGCCTACTTTTTACTTTTTAGACCTGGCATGAGCTGGGAAAAGTCGCAGATTGTGGCACGACTAACTGTTGCGCCACAATCTGCGCCATAAATACGCTTAATATAGGCGTATTTGGATAATAAATGATCCCCAAAATGTTATTAATGATGAACATAATGGTAATTGAGTGGCTAAACAAGTATTACAGCAAAGCCTAAAAAATCGCAAAAGTATGGTGCCACCGAATGGTCAAAACTATTCTTCTAAGCTAAGCTAAGTTTTCTTTAGAACCCATAAAATTCCATCTAATACTTTATTTTTTTTATAATTATATATAACATTGAAGTTTATTGTCCTGTGCATTGTTACATGTGTATTGGTAATATGTTTGTAATAAACACATACATAAAACAAGGAGAATATATACACTCAAGTTCACATCAGCACTCAGCCTTTCCATTCTTCTGCTCCGTTATAGGAGCAGAAGAACGGAAAGGACAGATTCGGCACATAACTGAGCCAAATGGAGCCGTTAGGTTTCCACTCATATGAAGATTCTTGAAGCCGAGACAAAAGTCCGGCATGCATGGCTGAACGCTAATGTGAACTCAGTCTAAAGGAAACCATCCTATCAAACACTCCTCTTTTGTACAGGTGTGGTATGTTTTACAATTACTTGTACAGTGATTAGGGAGGGGTTTTTCATAGGAAGGTTTCATCTACTCTTGAATGCATATATTCATAGGCATATATAGTGGTTCTTTTCATTGGATGGTGAGCTGTGTTCGCCATTGTTTTTCTGAATTTACTCCTATGCTTTGAATTGAATGGGAGTTGCATAAATCTATCTTCAAAAGGCTTCTCAGAGTGGCAAAATGTATATTATGAAATTAATCTCCACCGAATTTAGTACCTATTTAGAAAAAATAAGAGAAGAATACATTATAATCAGGGCTCCAGTCAAGCAATAATGTAAGTGGTGCCAGTGCATTGAGGAAAAAATTACCAGAGAAAGGAAAGGCAAGCATGGGAACCTGTGTGTGAGGAGATGTAGAGCTCTTTCATTTTTCCCTGACCAAATTTGACATGATAATATTGAAATGGAATTGAAGAAGAGTCACAGTCCTACCCAGGACACAAATAACTTGATCCACTCTCCATGTAGGAGAATCATCCCTCCCCTTTTGATTTGTTGTCGGTTTGTATTATCATCATCTAGGCCTTATGTACCAAATCTTTCACTTGATAAACATACATATCAGCTGTAATGTTTGCTGAACACAGATAGAAGCAAATAGATTATTTTTAATTTTGTGCTGGAGCCTGTTGACTTTGAAGTATGAGGAATGTAGAATTCCTCCACACAGCGCACTATTTGCATGGTGTCCTATCAAAAGAAAGTGCCTGAGGGAAAACAGAATGGACGTTTGACAACTTAAGTCTAAACAAAATGTTATTCCTACCTGATGTGTATTAAGGTTGCTCTCAAGAACGGCAGTTTGTTTGCTTTGCAAAGGTTAGGTTATTGAGATCTAAGTCTGATTTTATTTGTACTCAGGAACTCTAAAATAATAAAACATCCAAATGCATAATAAACATCTGACATGGCAGGTTAGGCCAAGTTTACAGTTGTATTAAAGCTCTGTACAGGATTTTCTTCAAGTGATTGTCATCTTCCATATGATGAAATGGCTAAAATTCCACAGTTGTTACACCCCAGACATGACGTACTATACTTATCCACCAAAGTGCTATTGACTTCTGTATATAAGGTATGCCAATTACACCAATCACTGGTATCAAAATGTTATTGTGACTATGAGCAAGACCCAGGAGCACTGCCAGGTCCATGCACAAGTGTCACGTACCCCAGATCTTTACCTGGTGCTCAGAGTATCATGGATTGGGTATATCACTACTTATTGTATTTGTGTTTTTGATCCCTCTCCAACATTAGACTGGCTTACAAGAGTACCATAGGATCCTCCAGTGGGCCCAGGTTCTGATACCATACTAGGCCCCAAAACTCCAGAAGGAATAAACTCACTTGGAGCTGCCTTTGGATCAAATCATCTGCCACTAGGGTCTATTTCTTTGAATCAAAACCTTTTAAACTGTACTGATGACATTGGGGTTAGCCCCCCAAAACAATTCCCTATGGTAACCCTGAGGAACCGAGTCTGACACTGAACCTGATCCTATGAAGTTCCCAAAGCTCTATCCTGTGCTCTTCATACTTTGTGTACCACTACATAGTTCCTCTGTATATCACCATAAAACAGAGGTAGGCCTCCCTGGTAGCAATGTTTATTGGGGAAAATATCATAATACAAGCATGCCATTTAGTTTGTCATATTCCATATGAATCTGACAAAGAGAAATTCTGTAATGGGAGGCATACAGAGGTGAGGTAAAACCTCATAGCAGCAGGTTGTACAGAGCCCTAATACACCCATCTTCATGAACCTTTAATGTAAGAGGCTGTAGAAAAAGGCTAGACCTCCCAGACTCCCAGAAGGGTTGGAAAATCTTCTGTTTGCTCCTAGTTGTGTGTGGCACCAAGGCTGTGGCATCAAATACAGACCTGTAAAGGGGCAGTGCCACATCATATGATTTGCTGTGGTGCCAATATGGGTCTGGCCTGGTGGAAAACAGGCCAGATGAATACCCCAATCTCCCTGGAGCATCAGTAAGCACATTGGCAAGTATGATTTAAAGGCTATGTACACCTTTGGAATCAATTTTTTTTTAATGATTGCATTTAACTTATTCTTGGCTAAAAAAATCACATTTTTCAATTGATCTTTATTAAAAATATTGAGCTGTTCAGTCACAAAGGGTCAACTGTCTAGCTGGGTGACTGGTACTTTCACTTTCACTTTGTGTCGGTCATCTAATTACCCTTATCGGTAAACTACTGAGAGGTCATAAACACTTATTTAAGCCACATTCTTATTAGTAAGGTAAGGATTGAGCTTTAATGAGTATTTAGAAGGTCAGAGAGATGAGATAAGCTGTCCGTCTGCTCCTCAGATGACGGAATTGAGAAAAAATCCACAGGCAGCTAGTACAGCTTCTCAGCTCTGTACAGAAAAAATGATTCCATGTTGTTAATAAAGACCAATTAAAAAAGTGATTTTTAGGTCAAAATAAGTATAATGCAATAATAATAAAAAAAATGGTCCCTAAAGGTCTACATAACCTTTAAGGTTTCCCCATATTTGGAGTTAGTTTGGCTTAAATATTGATGAAGTGTAGATTATTAGGTACCTACCTATTTTATTCAAACCAAGCAGTGCATAATAGAAGCATAAGACTACAGTATATTACTCCCTTCTATTATTTTCTTTAACCATATACTCTTGGCTTTGGACTAAATTAATTGCACATAGCAAAGCTGTTTTGTGTGAACACAGTGTAATAGATTTCCAAATAGGAGGTATCCTTCAAATATTTTTGTCAGTATCACAGCTTCATTCTTTTGTGTTTTGCATTTAAACCTTTGCACTAAATGTTCTCTTATAGACTACTATTTAATGACATACAGTTTATTGTTATTCATCTGCTAGATCTTTGCAGTTCCTGAATAATGTGGCTATATTTTGCAAGAGTTTACTAATAATTTCCTTGTACAATATATGAATTGGAAGCTTTTCTTTTATAGGTTGACTACTTTCATTTTGAATGCCCACAGATGAAATCCAAGAAAGAGATCCCGACCAAGTCACATTATAGTCAATGGGGCGTGGTGGTGCTCCGGCCTTTTCCTGCTATGCCGGATACGATATCTAAACTATCCTTACAGTATACAGAACATGCAATTTAGAGCAGTGATATTCTCTTATGTGGTAACACTAACTATTGAATCAGATTATTCATACAAGTATTTCACGCTACTTATCTTCAATACCAGAATTGATTTTTATTGATATCATTCAAGTATTAATTATTGACAGTAATCTGTGGTGGAGAGAGGGACAAATTTATAATTGGGAGAAAGAGGATTGAGCATGCTCAGGTATCAGTTCCTGTTTGCAACCACAACTGTATTTCAGTTACTTATGAAAATGCACACAGTGATGTTAATGTGTAGAGATGAGCGAGTAGTGAAATATTCGAAAGTTCGAAATTCGATTCGAATAGACCGCGAAATTCGACTATTCGACCGGATATCGAATCCCATTAAAGTCTATGGGAAAAAAATGCTCGCCACTTGGAAATCTCAATTCGACCACTTGGAGGTCACCAAGTCCACCCTGGAACCTCAGAAAAGGATGCCAACACTGCTGGAATGCAACTGGGACAGCAGGGGAAGCATGTCTGGGTGCATATAACGCGCCCAAGTCGCACTATTACGCCACTATCACAGCCTCTCAACAATACACTCCAAACACAATCTAACCTCTCTGTAAAGTGAGACCATACAAGGAAACCTTCTTTCCTCTACATTGCCATGGACCCCAAGCCAAACTAGACAAAAAAGAAGATAAAATTCTGCACCCCTTAAAATCACGTTGCCTATGACAACCACAGATGGCATAAGCAAAGGGGAAAAGCAAATAGACCCCACCCCTAATTGTCATTGTGTGTGTGAGATGTGGTCAGACATGTCTTCTTTAAAATGTAAAAACAACTCAAACACATGCAGAAGCCTTAAAATGCCCAAATTGTTGGCGCTTGAGATGTCAGTGACCCGACCTGGCCCAGTGTCATGTCTAGCAGGTAAAGCAGTGGGGGATGTTGAGGATGCGTAGGACCGCAAAAGGCAGGAAGAGGCTGTGGGCTGGCCAGAGGCTCATGGAAAATTTTGTGGAGGCCCAAGAGGTGAGACGTCTTAAAATTGTGTGGAGGCTAAAGAGGTGAGACGTGTTAAAAATTATGTGGAGGCCCAAGAGGTGACACCTCTTAAAAATTATGTGAGGCCCGAGAGGTGACACCTCTTAAAAATTATGTGGAGGCCCGAGAGGTGAGACCTCGAAAACGTTTTGTGGAGGCCCAAGAGGTGACACCTCTTAAAATTATGTGGAGGCCCAAGAGGTGACACCTCTTAAAAATTATGTGGAGGCCCAGAGGTGACACCTCTTAAAAATTATGTGGAGGCCCAAGAGGTGACACCTTTTAAAGGCTGCAGTTATCCACAGATTTGCATGCAATGTAAAATGGTTACACTCATTTTATAAAGGCAACTATCATGAAAAATCAGTTTAAATGTATTGAGGGAGCAAGAGTAAGAGGAGGAGCCTTAAGATGGGCCCAAGAGTGAGAGCCCTTAATTTTGGGAGCCCAGATTTTGTTGTAAGACTGAACCTTAAAATTTGTGGAGGCCCAAGAGGTGAGACCTCTTAAAAATTATGTGGAGGCCCAAGAGGTGAGACCTCTTAAAAATTATGTGGAGGCCCAAGAGGTGAGACCTCTTAAAAATTATGTGGAGGCCCAAGAGGTGAGACCTGTTAAACATTTTGTGGAGGCCCAAGAGGTGAGACCTCTTAAACATTTTGTGGAGGCCCAAGAGGTGAGACCTCTTAAAAATTATGTGGAGGCCCAAGAGGTGAGACCTCTTAAAAATTATGTGGAGGCCCAAGAGGTGAGACCTCTTAAACATTTTGTGGAGGCCCAAGAGGTGAGCCATAAATATATAAATTTTTCTTATTTACGGAGCAATTCTACGGCGGTTAAGGAGGAGGAGGAGGTGGAGGAGGAAATGGCACTTCATACAGATGGCACTTCACTTTTGGCTGCTTTCCACGGTTGGAGAAGCAAAGTCCGGGTCAATCCACTTGCTGTTCATTTTGATTAGCGTCAGCCTGTCGGCACTGTCGGTTGACAGGCGGCTGCGCTTATCGGTTATAATGCCCCCGGCTGCGCTGAACACCCTTTCTGATAGCACGCTGGCGGCAGGGCAGGCAAGCACCTCCAAGGCGTACAGGGACAGTTCCAGCCACGTGTCCAACTTGGAGACCCAGTAAGTGTAGGACGCCGAGGGATCGGGGAGGACAGGGTTACGGTCTGCCAGGTACTCCCGCAACATCCGCCGATACTTGTCCCTCCTGCTGATAGCGGGCCCCGCAGTGATGGAAGTTGCACGAGGGGGTGCCATGAACGTGTCCCACACCTTGGAGAGTGTTCCCCTGGTGGCTGTGGGCCTGATGGATGTTGTGGGACTCTGGGAGACCCTCTCCTCTCTGCCGCCAGCGATGGTGGGTGGGAAAATCTCCATCATGTTCTGCACGAGTTCCCTCTGGTATTCCAGCAATCGATTCGTCCTCTCCTCTACCGGAATAAAAGAGGAGACGTTATCTTTATACCGGGGGTCCAGGAGTGCGAAGACCCAGTACAGTTTGTTCTCCACTATCCGGACAACACGTGTGTCCCGGGAAAAGCAGCCCAGCATGAAGTCAGCCATGTGTGCCAGACTCTGAATAGGCATGACCTCACTGCCCCCACCAGAAGGATCACTTGCCATTTCCTCCTCTTCCTCTTCCGCCTCCTCTCCGCCCCATCCGCGCTGAACCAATGGGACGCACACAGCCTGACTGCTACCCTCGCCGCCAGCATCCTCCTCCTCTTCCACAGCCACCTCCACGTCGTCCTCCTCCTCTCATCCTCCTCCTCCTGCAACTGCCACCGTGAAGCAGACAAAAGTGTGGTCTGACTGTGTAGCTCCGTTGCGTCTCCTCCTACCCCCGTCTCCTCTGCGTGCAATGCGTTCTC